>OZ024729.1:37079505-38453672 GCA_964016875.1 Fallopia convolvulus
TCAACGACTTAAGGTAAAAGCTTCTACTTTCTCCATTAAAAATAACATCTTGTTCAAGTGGATTTCATCAGGAATATATGCACGATGCGTAAGGAGAGGAAGAAGTACAGAAGGTGTTACAAGATATACACGATGGAGAATGCAGAAATCATACAGGGGGTCGTAACATGCCGAAGAAAGCAAGCAGGATGAGCTATTATTGGCCCACTATGAACAAAGACGCAGTGGAGTTTGCCCGGAAGTGTGATGCGTGCCAACGTCATGGACCTATACCACATCAACCTCCAGAGTTATTACATCCCATAACTTCACCTTGGCCATTCATGAAATGGGGAATGGATATTGTAGGGACAACGTGTTTACATCTTAGCTATGACCGACTACTTCTCTAAATGGATTGAAGCTGAAGCCCTTCAAGAAGTCAAAGATACCGAGGTCATTTCCTTCATAAAAAGAAATATCCTGAGTAGATTTGGAGTGCCATCCACCATAGTATGTGACAATGGATCCCAATTCATCAGCGACAAAACAAGATCATTTTACCAGCAATACAACATTCAGTTGGTGATGTCGACGCCGCGTTACCTTCAAGCCAACGGTCAAGCAGAGGCAAGTAATAAAGTGATTATCAACAATCTAAAGAAACGCCTCAAAGAGGCCAAGGGAAGATGGGACGACGAGTTACCACTTATCCTTTGGTCAGATCGAACAACTCCCAAGACTACCACAAGGCATACGCCTTTCTCCCTAGTATATGGGTGTGAAGCCGTGTTACCAGTTGAAATAACTTTGCCCACAGTTCGGTATGGTCTCACTACTGAAGCATCAAATTTGTCTAACTTGTTCCATCATTTAGACACGGTTGACGAGTTACGTGATGAAGCATCAGTTCGTATGGCGGCGTGTAGACAGAGGGTGGCTCGAAGTTACAACAAACGCGTCAGAGCAAAAGCGTTTCAAGTAGGCGATTAGGTGTTAAGAAAAGTCTTTCAAAACACACAAGAACTGAATACCGGCAAGTTGGGAGCCAACTGGGAAGGACCCTACCAGATCACAAAAATTGTCGGACAAGGAGCCTACGAGTTCGTGTCCCATGATGGAAAGATAGTCCCAAGAAGCTGGAATGCGACAAACTTAAAGTTGTATCATTTTTAACAAGCAAGTCACAACAAGATATTTATTTGTTATTTCATTCTGTTAAACTTTATTTGCCTCACCCTATACACATGGAACAACGACAATCTTACAAAAACTAACAAGGGACGCCTTGTGACGTTACAGGCCAAAACATAGGCCCTCGCCTTACAATCAGGCAACGATGTGCACACAACGACTAGTCACAAGATGCAAGAGACGAGAGTACATAAAGATAACTCTAGAAGCAAGAGGAATTTTACATAAACCAGGATACTTGTGTAATCAATTCAGATTTCATTGAATAAAACATAAGTATCTATGTTCTATTACATACATCAATCTCTATCTTAGCATTCTATACAAAAGCGTTATTACTACATTACTCGATCAAAGAGCGACCAACGAACGTCTTCTCAAACGCGTCAATCTTTGTCCTATGATAGCAAACCTGTACCACTTGCAAAAAAGACAAAGCAAACCAAAGGCCATACAAATACTAAAACAACATTCGCCAGAAAACCCCTAAAACGAGCTAAAGTAGGGGTAAGATAGTTGTCCACACAAACGGCCCTAGAAACGAGCGGCCCTACAAACGAGTTAACATGTTTAACCCTGACACACCGGAGGAACCGAAATGCTTAAAGTTTAAAAAACAAAGATAAAGAAGATCACTCTTTCGAGACATCTTCAGCAGCCTTCTGATTTTCCATTAACTCCACCTGAGCCACTTCTTTGGCGACTTGGGTGATGTCGTCAACGATTGAGGATTTCTTAGATGCAATCACCTCATCAGGAAACAGGTTCTCGAATTGATCTCTCTCCTTTACAGCATCCCAGGAAGAATGTTTCCCTGCGGAAAACTCTTCTATCGTCTCCACACGAGCCCTAAGCGACCAATAGCCGGTCGTATCTTCGATTTCTTGGGCAAGAGTTGCTCCTTTCTCTGATGCAGCATTGGATTTCTCCTCCCACTCTTTAGACATATCAGAAGCCTTCTCGAGAGCGTCTTGTAAATCCCTGACTCTCTTCCCCAGAGCTTTTTTCTCTTGTCCCAGTATGACGGCCCTGTCTTTCTCAAGCTGCATGTTAATCTTGCTCTGAGCCAGTTGATCGGGGAAATCCTTGAAGGCGTCGAATGCGGATAGCGAGAGTTGAAAACCCTAAGAAACAATAGCGTGTTATCACGTGCTAGGAACGTCAAAAACACAAACTGGAATGACAAATTATTTACCAACGCATCTACCACTGAGCCGCTAGCATCTCACCAAAGAATTCCTGCATGGTGGAACGGTTTCCGGAACCACGGGGGTAGTTCACGTAAAGAGGCATCAGGGACTTCAGGCATTTCTCTGCTTCCATATCCAAAGACATCATGGTGCCAGGAAGGTCGTTCATACAAGAGGTTGCACTCTTTTTTGATGAAGAGATCTTGGTGGCAGTGTCTGCAACTTTCGGGGGAAGGGCTACCACCAATGAAGTATCCGCAATAGAAACCGTCTCAGCTTTCCTCTTCTTCCTAGCTTTAACTCTTTCCAGAGTGGATAATGCGGCAGTGGATCGGGTAGTTCTGGAGCCTAAGCAATGTGTACGCACACATAATCATAAGGAGTGAAAAGAAATCATTATTCACCAGGAAAGCAAGAAATTCAAGCTTACTTGACATTTCAGAGTCCTCGGGGATAACAAGATGTGTCTTCAGGAGCTTTGAGTAAGATCTTTCCTCCACGGAAAGAGCTTCGATTTGAGAGACAATTTGAGGTGACACCTTCCGGGGCGCCAAAGAAGCCAAATCTGCTGCGTTCGGAAACAAGAGTAGTCAAAGTTATTGTCGACATGAAAAGGTAAGAAAAACAAATAGAGAAAATACTACCTGTTGCGCGCCAACGAGATTGGCGTCTATACCCAAAGAAGAGAGTTTCACGAAGAAGAATTTATCAGCCCAACCCTGGTCAGATTTCGACATATCATAGATTAGATCAGATTTGCCTAGGAGGGTTTTTAGAGTGAATCGACCATGACCACTCTTGGAAAGACGGTAGTTACAAAGAAAGTCGACAGCTTTAAAAGGGATGTCATGAGAAGAGCAGAGAAAATCAATAGATAGCAAAAGTCTCCAGACTTGGGAAAGAACTTGCCAAGGGGAAACGTTCAGGGTGGTAAGGAAATCGATCACGAGAGGAGAAAAGGGGAAACGGTGACCAATCCGAAAAGGGTACTCCTATAGACATACCCAGTCATCGTGATGAGAATCAGCCCAGACACCGGGATGAGGGAGAAGAACATACGCCGAGATCGGAAAACCGACAAAGAAAGCAAAAGAATGGGGATCCTCGGAAGTACTGTTTCTTTGATGGAGGGGGTGAGAATTATGGAAGAAACAAGGCGAGGAGGACTAGAGGGTTCATAGCAACGAGACAGGTGTTCATCGGAAGAGCTAGAGTTCGCCATGAAGGAGAAGGAAGAAAAAGTGGAAAACAGAAAGACAATGCAAGGGGAGGCGTACATGTGGAATGAAGATCGCGAGTGATTCGCAATGATGTTTCTAAAGGGTCTTAAATATGGAAGTGATGTGACGTGGTGGAAATGCAATACAACTTCCAAGACCGAGCTCAAAAACCCTAAAAAATTTTGGAGGGAAGTTTTCCCGAGTTTTTGGGGGGTATTGTTGGGCCTACCAGAAATTAGCCCAAAGTCGAAAGCCCGATGAGCACGAGTAAGCCAGGCCCGTTATCTAGATCGTGTGAAATGGATCATGGCAACGGTATAAAGACAACAATATCGGTTACGGCTAGAGCATTAAGGCTGGTGGCGAGATCTCCGGGATACACCAACGCTCCATCAACGGTTGAAACAAAGTGAGGGATATAAAAGCCGAAGAGGGAGACACACACGGACACACAATCGCACTCGGGAATACTCTCTAGCTAAAATCATTCCTTCTGTTTATCAATTCTGTTCATGTGCTTGCTTGTAATTCCAGAGGAATTATCCATCATCACGATCATAATACAATCACAATAACTTACTTGCTCTACTTTTTATTCTCTTTTCTCATAATTTTACATCTTGTTTGGAGTTTATAACGCGTTACGATTGCTCTTTGGTTAAGACTCCCTCATTTTAGCAGGTAACACGTTCGTGTGATTATTCTGCCCAAAACAATGACTCTTTTGAAGTTCCCTCCACAACAGAAGAACCTCAAGATTCCTCACTATCCAATACTCTTGTTCCCCAAGAAGAAACCATACCAGAATCTAGTGTCCAAGGGAACAACGAGGGAACAATGAAGAAAATCTTGATGAAGAAACCCTTAGCGAAGAAGTTCAAAACAACTCTTCCCGTGAAGAAGAACATCAGGACCAAGATGACGAAGACACAAGGGAACAGTTTGATGTCACAAACATTCAAACAAAGAACTACCATCAAAGGAAGGATCATCCCATCGACAACATACAAAGGTGTGCAAACCCGTTCCTCTCTCCATAACTTTTGTTCCTTCAACGCCTTTGTCTATGGTTGAACCTAAGAGCATCAAGGAAGCTCTAAAAGATCTAGACTCGATTAAAGCCATACAAGAAGAGCTTCATCAGTTCGAAAGGAACAAAGTGTGGAAGCTAGATCCCATGACCAAGAACAAGAACATCATAGGAACTCGATGGGTCTTCATAAATAAGCTCGACGACACTGGGGTTGTGGCTAGGAACAAGGCTCGCCTGGTGGCTCAAGGGTACAGACAAGAGGAAGGAATCGACTACGACGAAACCTTTGCACTAGTAGCGAGGATTGAAGCCATTCGACTCCTTATTGCCTACGCAGCCTGCAAAGGCTTCAAGTTGTATCAAATAGACGTCAAAACAACGTTCCTAAATGGGCACCTCAAGGAAGAAGTCTATGTGGCTCAACCACCTAGTTTTGAACATGAGAATTTCCCAAACCATGTCTACTTCTTGGAGAGGGCCATGTACGGTCTCAAAAAAGCTCCCATAGTTTGGTATGACAGGTTTGCTCAATTTCTCTTGTCCCATGGATACCTTCGGGGTTCCATAGACAAAACTCTCTTCCTTAAGAAAGAATCAAAAGATATTTTAATAGTCCAAGTTTATGTTGATGACAATGTATTTGGTGCTACTAACGAACTTGTTTTTAAAAAGTGTAAGAACTTGATGAGTAGCAAATTTGAGATGAGCCTCATAGGGGAACTGACGTTCTTCTTGGGACTTCAAATCTCTCAAACCAAGGAGCGAACAAGAATCCATCAACAAAAATACATTAGAGAGATGCTAGTGAAATATGGAATGGAGCATTCCAGGCCCATCGACACTCCCATTTGACCAAACTCAAGGCTAAACGCAGATGAAACAAGTATCAGTGTGGACCAAATGAACTTTTGAGGTATGATTGCATCCCTTCTCTACTTAATTGCTAGTAGGCCTGATATTATGTTCTCAGTGTGCCTATGCACGCGTTTTTAAGCTAACCCCAAGGAATCACACCTGAAAGAGGTGTTGAGAACTTTCAAGTACCTCAAAGGGAACGACAACTTGTGCCTTTGGTATCCAAGGAACAGTTCCGTTGAGCTTGTCGCATGCTCAGTTGCAGATTTTGCTGGGCACCTGGTTGATCGAAAGAGCACTTCAAGAATGGCCTAGTTCCTAGGGTCATGTCTAGTATCATGGGGATCAAAGAAGAAAAACTTGGTTGTACTCTCAACAACAGAAGCGGAATACGTGGCAGCCGCCTCTTGTTGTTCCCGGGTTCTATGGCTTAAGTACCAACTTCAGGATTACGTTATGACTTTTGGCCTAGTTCCCATAAGATGTGATAATACTAGTGGAATTAACATTTCTAAGAATCATGTTCATCATTCATGTACCAAGCATATAGACATTAGGCATCATTTCTTGCGCGATAATGTTGAACATGGGAACATCTCTATGGAACATTGTAGAACTGAAGAGCAAATTGCAGACATTCTCACTAAAGCTTTAGACAGACGTCCCTACCAGTGTCTTAGATGCTTCTAGGGATGATAACTCTAAACTAAACAAGTCCCTGTTTGTTATTCCCTAAATGCTTGGTTAGTTTACATTGAAATGCATGATAGGGAACTTTAGGAATAATCGCTCTCATTTTACCATGTTACTAGTCTAAAGCAATAGTTGTACAAGTTGGAACTTCTTTTCTTTTGGCCTAAAATGATCAACCAGAGTTCCCTTAACCATCATTATAAGCCACTATCACGGTTGATATCATAAAACCAACCCTTAGCCGTGAACTAAACAAACGCTTCTCATGAACCCTCTTGTTTGTCCCATTAACGAGTTGCAATTGTCTAGTTTCCCTTTGAGTTCCCAAGCCTCACAAATGTTTTAGAGTTGAGTTCCCCTGTCCACTCTACTCAAACCTAGCCTTAAAAAGATCATGGGAACTGGCTAGTCTTTTTGATCACTGGCAAAGGAACTCTACACCTAAGGAAGTTGAAACGCCACTCGGGAAATGGGAAGGATGCGTCAGAAGTCGAAGCGTTAAGGGCCACAAATCTCAAACGCGTGATGTGATTTACCAAGAATTTGATGATGCGTGTCCCAAGCGTGTAGAGGAAGTTGGAAAGGTACTACGCCCTCATTCGCTAGCGTTTGAAATGGGAAAGAGCTTTTACCCTTGTACCTCTACCTTCTCCTCACCTAAAAACCTCTCTTTTCCATTTTTGGGACCTTCGTCAACCTTTTCTCTCTGCAACTCTCCCTCTCTAAAATTCTCCTCCTTCCCAGATCAAGAAAACTTCCAAAAAACCTTTTCTTCCCAATACTTTCCCATGGCACCCACTTACCCCGATCACCATATTTGTGAGTGGATAAACACCAACCCTAATGGCACCCACCCACCCCGATCACCACATCCGTGAATAGATAATCACCAACCCTAAATCTCTCTTCGCCTTTATGCTCTCAGAGGCCGACAAAGAACAAGATCCAGTCACTCGAGAAATTCTTTACAAAGCCCTCCACGACTATGTTCATCCCCACCTCCACAAAGAGCGCATTGGATCCTCGCTTCTCGAATTCGAGATTCTAGGGCAACCCTCCTCTCTTCCGGCGGCGCAACCCCGGACTCCTCTCACCATATCCTCTCAACCGCCTCCTCCATCTTCTTCCTCCCAACCTCCTCCAATCTCCACCTCCTCCGGGACCATTATCGCCAATAGCTTCGGTCCTGAACCTCCCAAATCCAAAAACAAACAAAAAACCCCACATCTTCTTCTTTAGATCTCCCAAAGAAGAAGAAGAAGAAGAAACCCTCACCTCTCTCCCTCGATCAAATCCTAAACCTCATTTCTTCTCTTCCAACACCACCGTCACCTCCTCGATCTCTACCCCTTCCTTCTGGTTCTGGGAACTCTCAATCCCGGGATCTCCCACTTTCCTCCAATCCTAATCCTATATCTCGGAACTCTAGTCCCAAAGATCCCATCTCCACCACTTCTTCTCTTCCCACCACCGATGGGAACACCAACCCCATCGACCTCCTTGTTCCTCTCTAAACACAAACAATCACCCACCCTCCTCTCCCAAAGAAAAATCCCCCACTCCTCAAATTCCTTCTCCCTCCCACCAAAGATCCCCTCTCCCCTCCAATACTGAAATTTCTTCTTCTCCCTCCCCTGCCAAGACCATCGTCGACGTCGACTTTGACGACGACGCTCTTCCCATTGCTGAAGTGGTCCGGCAAAAGAAAGGGATGGTCCCTCCAATCATCATGGGCACCGCCGAAGACAACGCTCGCCTCGCTGCTCTTGAGGCCGAGCTCGAAGTTGAAATTACACGGCCGGCATCTACAAAGAGGCCAAGAGAAATCCGCGCCCAAGATGAGGAAGAGCATGAGGATGAAGAGGACGCCCACGTGAAAGGGGCCCTGGCACATGAAGATGTTGGAGCACATTTGGACACTCAAGAAGCTGTCGACGAGGATATGGGCCTATCCTCGGATGATGAAGGGAACTCGGATGGCGATGGGTGCCACCGAGGTGCTCGATGTTGAGGCCCTTGCCAAAGAGCACGCCCAGACTCTGGCCACCGAGGATGAAGAATGAAAGCTGGTTGTGTTGCATGGTGAACCTCTGGAAAAGGAGCCCATGCTTTTGCTCAAGTCCAACGCCTCTCCACCAAAGAAAAGGAAGGACGTTGCCTCCTCTAAAGGTACCAAGAGAAAGAATGGCAATGGAGCTGAAACGACAAGGGTTCCCATTATATCGGATCGCAAGCTCATCACCCCTCTGGTCCTCTCTGAGTCCCTTCTCACTCCACATGGGCTCGGGGACCTCTGGGAGATCATCAAGGCCCAAGGATGGCAACAAGTGTGTGACTCTTCTGTGACAGTCGACCCTAAGCAAGTGCACCTCTACTACAACAACTTCGTCATCAACGACGAAGCCACTCAGGGCGCTCTCACCCTTCAAGGCGACTACATTTTCACCGCCTCCTCCATTCGTCGTCAGTTGAATGTCCCTGTCAAGGGCTTGGGATTCCTTCCCCACAAGAACTGGGGCAATTTCAACAAGGATTAGATCCTCTACAGCATGTACAACGGCAGAGTTCCCACCTCAAGGACCCCGACACACAACCTCAACCTTATCGCCAAACTGGCTCACTAGTTCATCATCACGGTTGTTTTCCCTCGGCAAGAGAAGCACCACAATCTTAACATTCAAGATGCCATTCTCATCTTCCACTTCCTTCACAAGATGCCCATCAACTTGCCCTTAATCATACTTGGGCACATGGAAAAGTGTCTGTCCTCTCCTACCCATTCCCTACCATACGCTGGCCTGGTGAAGAAGCTTATGGTCAAGGAGGGCCTCTACGACGACACCAAGGAGGAAGTGACCATTGGAAGGGAACTGGACTTGTATGTGGTCTACAAAATGTTTCACTCTGAACAACCCGAGGATCAAGCACAAAGGACCCTTCCCTTCGGTGAAGGAACTGCTGGGAACACTCAGGTGCTTCTACACATTGTCGCCACTCTTGAGAGCATCCTGTCTGTAATGACTTAGATGCGTGATCATTTGCTCCCCAAGGCCCCATGATCTTATCTCCCTTTTTCCCTTAGCTCTCTCTCTCCCACCTAATTAAAAAATGTTTCAAGTTCCATCGATGTACAAATTTTTGTTTAAGTAATATATGGGCCTTTTAGTATGATTGTGTGTTCCTTCTTTCCTTCTTATGCTTTCTATTTTCGATGATGCCAAATGGGGGAAGGACAAAATGTGTGAGATGAGTTGTTTATGGTTTCTCACAGAATATGCTTTGGGTAAGGGAAACTAACGCATAAAATGCTAAGTAAGGACTTACTTGTTCATAGAAGTGGTTCCCAAGGTTCATGCTTAGGAACTCAGATGCATTTCATGATCTTTCACACATTGAAATACTTGCTTGTTTTAAAATGGGTTTTTCATCATCAAAAAGGGGGAAATTGTTTGGACGGTGTTGGGAACCTGGTTCCACAACATCCGAACAACGATGATTATCTTCAGTTTTGATAATGACAAACGCCATATGGGAACTAACATTCTATGCTCAAGTATTTTCAAGAGAACTCCAGGTAAAACGAAGACCTTCTTAAATGGGAACAACAAAAGGAACTCAGGACTGTATGAAAGCAAGTTCATATCAAAGGAACTCATAAGAGAGCAGTTCCCCGCATATGGGAACTCACATGTGAAGACAGACCGTGCAACGCTATTCGCGGGATCCTTTCTTGGACAAAACAAAGGAACAAACTGGGACGAGTGATCCAACGGTCCGATTGACATTTGAAGTTGACTAGTTTCAAATCAAGTCACATGTGAAGATTGAAAGACTTTGCGTGCAAGACAAAGGACATTTTGGACAACCATGAAAATGAAGATATCAGCCCAAGCTTAATCGACTATATAAGTCAATGAATAGTGCTTGGAATAAGCACTTCTAAAAGAACTAAGAACCTCAAGCAAAGAAACAGGAAAAAAGTTTGAAGAATTAAAGAGAAGTCCCCGTCGACGAGTGTTTGATCTCGGCGACGGCGAATCCAAGTTCCCAGGAGTAAGGGGACTGTGACAGTGAGCTCAAGGTGTAAGGTTCGGTTTATTTGTGTTTAGTTGAGTTGTTCGCTTAGGAACTAGGTTGAGAAGACTTGCTAGTGTTGCTAAAGTTAGGAGACTGCTAGGAACATAGAAGTGTAAGTCTTGCCTATTGTAACTAAGGAACAATCAATAAATCAAGTAGATCGTTCAAAATCCTCCAAGCGAGGGTAGAGGTTTACTCACACAACTAGTTGGTTGTCGTGTGGTTCCTCTATAAAGGAACTGTGTTAGTTTTTACTTGTGTTACTTGCGACTGTTTACTTCCGCTACCCTGGGAACAGCCTAAACGCTAGTTCCCGAGCTCTTACTAACACACTTCGATCCAACACAAATAAATGTTCATTTCAAACATTAGAATATAAACTTTTCCCTATCAAATTGACAAACTTAGACTAATATCTAGTACCCTTCAAAAAAGGCTTTTTTTCTATTTTAACTAAAGGCCAAGATATATTAATTTTTTTAGTTTTACAATTTTCTTAGTTTCAAAAATTATATATTTTTTAAGAAAATAAGATATAGGTTCACATATTAATATTTTTTTGGAAATTCCTTTCGGTACACTCGAGTTTTTGCCTTTTTCTTTTAGTGTCCAAAAAAACTTATTCCTCTTAGTACCCCTTATATTTGTATTTAGTTCTTCCCGTAACGTAAATTCAAATTTTTTTTATTTCCATCCAATTTCTTAAAAAGAAAAATTAATATGAAATAAATTATAAAAGGGAAAAAAGAAGAAGAAGAAATTAAGATTTGTGAAACTTGATTCTAAGTTGCAAAATTTGATTGTGTTAATTTACCTTCGATCGTCATCAACCATATCATTCATTGCCAACTAAGTTGCAAAATTTGATTCTCCTCAATGTAAGTCTCTAAGATCCCAAGGCCCGATATTTGTCCTTCTCTTGTCTTCCATATTTCTCTATTGTCTAGTCTCATATCTCAATCATGATGGTTTTCAATTTTGAAATTCCAAACTTCACGGGTTTTCAATCGTAGATTGTCGTAAACTACGAGCAAGTCGTCAACAACCTCCCAACGCCGGAAGCCACCGCCCACCGCGAAGCTCCTCCAATCCACCACCATCCACCATTGGAAAATGAGATATTGGGATCGTGGTTGGGACGATGACATTTTGATCCTCGCATTCGACCCGAGCGCAAATAAGGGCTGGATCGAGGCCAACGTGGCCACGAGTTTGTTATTTTTCCTTTTCTTTTATTTCAAGTAATATTTCTTTCTCTTTTAATATTTCTTTCTCTTTTTACACGGAAATTGGATAAAAGCTAAAAAAATTGAAGTTAGTTTATGGGAAGACCTAAATACAAATCTAAAGCATATGAAGAGGAATAATTTTTTAGGACAATAAAATAAGAGTCTGGTTCAGGTGCGAATGGGCGCCCAAGTGCGAAATAAGAAAGAACAAGAGCCGTTGAATCAAGAAAAATCAAAGGCGCTGATTATTTCACTTAAAAGGGGAAAAACGACACGGGCGGATTTTTGGCGAATTATTCGCGTATTTTTGAAAAAAACTGCCCAGATTTGTTCATCAATAATGTGGACTTGTTCATTATTATATTCATATTTGTTCATTGGTTTTAGCATATTTGTTCATCGGTTTGTGCATATTTGTTCATTAGTTTATGCAGATTTGTTCATTGATAGATGCATATTTGATCATTGTTATATTCATATTTGTTCATTGGTTTTGGCATATTTGTTCATTGGTTTTGGCATATTTGTTCATCAGTAACGTCAATTTGTTCATTGGTTTATGCATATTTTTTCATTGCCTTTTTCATATAATTGTTCATTGCTAGATGCATATTTGTTCACTAGTAACCTCAATTTGTTCATTGCTATATACATATTTGTTCATTAATAACATCAATTTGTTCATGGATAAATAAGGCACAAGCCACTCTCCTTCGATTTGTTGCTATCTCGTTCTCTTAGCATACACCATTTTATTGCAAAGTCAGATTCTTTATCTATTATCCTTTGCATTCAAGTTTCTACATCAAACTTATCTTATTTTGGTACTATATTGAGCACTTCATTCGTATTGACAATTTAGCCTTAAAGCACTTCATTCGTATTATCCTTTGCATTTCAAGCACAAAATAAATGCAAAAAATACATAAATAGATAGTCATAAATGTACAAGCTGATGGTATTAATAGTCCTAAATATACAAGTTGGTGGCATTGACATATAAACATAAGTTTATTTCAATTCACAAACAAAGGTTAGATCAATGAACAAAAAAGTTATATCAATGAACAAATAGGGTATATCAATGAACAAACAATGGTATACCAATGAACAAAAAAGAGTATATCAAAGAACAAATAACGGTATATTAATGAATAAATAATGGTATATCAATGAACAAACATAGTTATATCAATGAACAAATAGTAGTATATCAATGAACAAATATTTGATATATCGAAACTAATTATATGTGCATCAAAAACTAGATAATATTATATTCATACACATAAATAAGGTAAAAAATAAAACTAAAAATTAAAAAAGTTCGAAATTAATGAACAATGTTATCAAAAACTCGATGCACAATGAGTTAGTATTGATGAACAAATGGTGAATATTAATGAACAAATCGCTATTTCTGATGAACAAACTGGGCGCGTCTCATAAAAACGTATTTTTTCGCAAAATACGTGAATAATACGGGAAAAATTCGCTCGTGCCGTATTTTTTTTTTAATGAATGTTTAATCAAGGACGTTGATTTTTTGGAATGAACGAGCACGAATTATTATTATTTCTCACACAGGCGCCAAGTACCCGAAAAGAATTTCATATTTTTTGTACAATCAAGGGCCACATAAAATGCCAAATTAATAACAGACCAAAATTATGATGCAGGGTAGCTATGTATACTTTCTAGTATTAAAAGTCATGTATAATAATTTAAAAAAAATTGTGCATCGACATCAATTGACTTAGGGTGTGTTTGGACATAAAAATTGTTTAACAAATTATAGTTAAAATTGAAGTTATAGTTAGATCACTAGGTAAAATATAAGTTAGAGTTGAAATAAATTACTCAATTGAATTTGGACATAAACAATTAGTTACAAGTTACAATTCACATTTTTTTTAATAAGAGAAAAGAAATTAATTAATATTATTTTTATATTGATTTTTTTAATTCAAAACAACTCCAAACAACTACCTAAACCCCTTGTTTTTTGAGATTTTCAACTAATAACTAGTTAATTTTAACTTACCAAATATTATTATTTCTTTTTCTTAATTAGTAACTAAATATTATTATTTCTTTTTTTTCAACTAGTAACTAAATATTATTATTTAAAAATTACTATATAAAATGTACATGAAAAATGTTAATCTTGCAATATGCTTATTTTAATATAAATTTTATAATATTTTTGGTTTTAACTTAATAATTTTGAATTATACAACATAAAATCTACTTGAAATTGTTAGGTTTTGGAGCCAGATTCATGTTTAGGCCGAATAGAAGATAAAGGCGAGCGAGGAGCAAAACCGCGACCGCGGCCAGGAGGGGCCGCTATCGCGACCTGAAAGCGCGGTGTAGAGCAAAATCGGTAGGTTGTTTAAAGCGCGGCCACACTTTCTAACGTGCAAGCAGCGTAATTCCAACAATATGAAAAAATGCGGGGAAGGGCAGGAAGCGCTTTTCCGGTGCAGCCCACACTTTTCCCCGTGTCCGAAGAGACGGGCTTTTTTGAGAGCCCAGCTTGCACGAGTTTCTAGGGTTATTCCTTTGGCCTCTTGTTTTCTATTTAAACCTATCAACGGTTATTGTAATTGTATCCACAATATTGAGAGTGAAATCCTCGCTTGGTAGTGCCCCTAGACGTAGTCATTCCTGACGAACTGGGTCAATAAATCTCCTATGTTCTAATTCTTTACTAGTTTCTAATTTCTCTTGAGGGTTTGTGAGGCCGTTGTTCTTTGTAGTAGGTCTAATTTTCCTAACAACTGGTATCAGAGCTACAAGTTCCTAGGATGGCAATGAGCGTGTAGGATCGTTAGTACTTAAGCGAGTCGGCGACTCCTGCGAAGTCGTCGACTTTGAGTAATAAAGTAGCGGAATAATTAGACAGTAAAACAAACGTTACCATCACGCTTTGCCTAAGATCTCTCGACACACTGCTTGTACCAATCTCACGCACAAGTTCGCTCTTTCTTTCTTACACACGATATTGAAATGACGCTCAAAAGTCTTGCCACTAACCTAAACACTAGGGTATTTAAGCTAAGGTAAGAGAGATCTCGTGTGTATTATCTCCCATTCGGTTAGGAAAACAATACACACTCAACCTTTTACAAATCTTTCCAAATATACATTTACGCACACAATAAAATATTCTAGGAGAATCAAATTATCTTTATCTTGATTTTAGCACTCTTTTGTGATGATCTTCTCCTAAAATAGAACGACGCGGCTGTCTCCAAATATACGCACATAAGCTGTACGTTCATTCCTTAAGTAGATCACTTCGCCAGTTGGTCATGTCAATGACTTGGCCAAGTCGCCGACTCGACTTGCCAACTCGGGGTCACTGACTTTGGAACCATCAAAACTCTATCTTCTATCTTCTGAAAAATTCCCCCTTTTTGATGGTGACAAACAACCTGTTCTGATCTAGACTATGCAGCATACAAAACATAATCACAGTAAAAAGAGCAAAGCAAAAAAACCATAAAAAGTTCCCCCTAAGCTTAATAACCTCATGATTTCAGTATTTTGATCCTCCTAATAAGTCTATTCCCCCGGTTAATTCCCCATTTTGGCATCATCAAAAAGATTGCTAAAACAAGAGAAGAAGTCAGAGGCAAATATAGAAACTTAAAACATAATGTCAAAACAAGCATATATAGTCATCCACCATAGCAAGCGATAATGTACGAAGCAAAAACAAAACAATCCAGAAATGCAGTACAACCAAATCGAACTAAACGAAAAAGTCTTTTAAACTGGAGAGATAATGTGGAAAGGGTAGAAAGAGAGGGGTAGAAGAGGCCATGAGTGTGCGACAGTCACTGACATCAGGCTCCAAAGTCATTGAGTTGATCCTCTATAGCACTAAGCTTTGAAAGCGCATTGCCAACCATGCTCTGAAGTTTCTCGAGCATCCCCTTCAGAATCATATTCTGCTCCTTGATATCTTTCAATTCATCGTTCGCTTGAGCAGATTTTATTCCCTCTTCCTGGTGATCCTTGTCACTTACCTCAGAAGTCTTTGACACCCATTGTCCATCAACCCAATTCCAACCAAACTTCCTGATCATTTCCTTGTTGAGAACCCTAGTGTTGAGGACGTCACCACCATCCACATAAACCTTATGCTCAGTCACCATCAAAGCAATCAACATGCCATAAGGGAGTGCATGCTTAGCAGTTTTGAGCACATGCTTCATGTGAAGCATCATTAGACGTGGCATGTTAACCTTCTTTCCCTTGATAATCTTGTCCATGACTAGCAGATCTTGAATGGAGGCAGCATTCCTTTTTAGTTCTCTTGGGAGCAAGTTGTTGATGAGGTAATTGAACATCACCTTCTTCTCAATTCCCATCTTGTTGACCAGGTAGGGACTGGTGAAATTGTCATCACTGTCAGTGACAGTTCTGATAATCTCACGGTCATCGACCCCTTTAGGCCAAGCTCCTTTGAAGTACTCAGCAAACCTTCATGAGGTATCTCCAAGATGTCACTGACATCCTTGCTAGTGAAGGAGTACGTCTTCCTATCAACCATGTACCTCCCTATAGTCATGTTCCATGTATCCTCAATCACTAGGGACTCATAAAACATCTTAACCATCTGCAGGTTGTATTCATGCTCTCCTTGCACTAATCTATCCCATTTTTGCTTCTTCAGTCAGTCAGTAACCTTAGTCAGTTTAAACTCTTTTAAGAAGTTTTCCTCCCATAGCAAATCCTTAGTAAACTCCCTAGAAGTCATGTCAACAATCACACTAGACTTCCTTATCTTTTTGCTAGACCCAACAACAGATTTTGGAGATCTCCCCCTTTTCTTTCTAGTGACCTTCTCAGAGAAAGAGGAGTCACCTCCCTCTGATGCAGTCTCAGGGGTTTCCAACCCCTTGCCCTTTTTGGCTTTAAGAGCCACAGTCGTGGCTCTAGCACTTGCAGATCTGGTTTTAGGGCGAAAAGGAGGAGGCATTTCAATTTCATCCTCCTTGATCAAATCAAAATTATCTCCAAATAGATCTTTCTGTAAATTTCTCTTGACAGAATCACCATACTTAGATTTCGTAGAGACCAAGATGGGATCAGAACGTGTACCTTTCTTCAGAAGTTTCGGTTGGTTCCTTTTAGGAGACTTCCTTGTCAAAAACCTTGTCGACATTCTCCATACCAGTGTCTATGTCAATGACTTTTGGAGAGTCATTGACAGCATTTGCTTGATCATGAGGAGATAGTTGTTGGTTCTCCTCTGTTCTTACATGCTCTTGTGTGCCATCCAACGACTCTTCTTCACCCTTTTCCTCGAACGACCTGACAACCTTTTCTGTTTCCTCAAAATCCATCGACACCAAATTTGGAGTCTTCACTCTCTCTTCCTCTACATTCTCTTGTTCATAGGGTTTGGGTATAGAGGCGTCACTGGTTTCTAGAATAACCACCAGTTGCGCCGTTTGGCGCGGTATTCCAGATTCCGGTGAAAGGGTTAGGTTTGGGTTTCAATTTGTGTTGATGGAGGGTTTTGAGATTTTTCGGTGGGAATGGGAGACGAGGGAGTTGTTTTTGGAGGAGAGGGGTTTGGATTTTGGTTTTGTGGATAAGTGGGGTTCAGGGATGGTGTTTCGATGGCGGTTGGGTGAACGGTTGAAGATGAAAATTGCCCAGATAGAAGGGCTCGAAGAAATTCGTCACCAAAAAGAGCGAGAATCTTCTGCTTCGCAGATTCTGGACTTTCAGTTTGGGTTTTGGGAGAAGTGGGGACGTTTGAGTTGTTGGAGGGAGACGCCATTGGAGGGGTTTGAAGGTTCGAGGGTTTGAGTTCGAGAGAGAGAGAGAGAGAGAGAGTAGAAGTCGAGAGAGAGAAAGGAAGATTTTGAGAATGTGTACCTTTTGTCTTGACAGTTGGGGCATAATAAAGAAGTGCACTTCCATCATTAAGGAAGTTGTCAAATCACAAGATCTTCTCTTTCCTCTTGTTGAAAAAACTTTCCAAGTTCAAAAGATTTTGATAAGCCATGATGTTTTTCTCGCGCCAAGACGCACAATCACTGACCTTGATCAAGTCGGCGACTTTTATCATAAAACTGCTCTTTTTATATGTCCATGACTTTTACACACTTCATGACTTCCTCTTAAGGAACTTACTTGGCGTTGGGGTTGCACAGGGAGTGCCAAAGCAAACCAAGTAAAAGCTTTATTTTTTAGGATTTGTCGATCATGATGATAAGTGTTGGATCGTAAGAGGTTAGCGAGATCTTGGGAACTAGCGGTTAGGATGTTCCCAAGGCAGCGGAAGTATTTAATATAAGCAGGAAAACAGAAAGTAAAAGACACAGTTCCCTTATAGAGGAACCCCACGACAACCAACCAGTTGTGTGGGTAAACCTCTACCTCCGCTTGGAGGATTTTGAATGACTTACTTGTATTATTGATTGTTCCTTAGTTACAAACAGCCAGATTAAAACTTCTCTGTTCCTACGAGTTCTACCTAACTCTAGCAAAACTAATGAATCTTCTCAACTGAGTTCCTAAGCAAAAAACTCAACTAAAACAAGTGAATCAAACCTTACACCTTGACTATCACAGTTCCCTTGCTCCTGGGAACTTGACTTCGCCGTCGTCAAGATCAGACACTCGCCACCGGGGACTTCTCTTCGTCTTTCTTTCTTTCCTTGGGAGTGTGAGTGAGTTCTGGGAGAAGTGCTCTATCCGAGCACTATTCACTTGGCTTTATACTTGTGAATACTTGGGCTCCAATCTTGACTTTCATTTGTGTCCGAAATGCCCCTTGTCTTGTATCCCAAGTCTTTGTCCTTCACATGTGACAATTTGAATTGAGTCAACTTTGAGAGGTGATCGGGCTGCTGGATCAAACGCGTCAGTTTGTTCCTCAGACTGAGCGTTTGTTTTGTCTTGAGACAAGATCCCGTAAATCTCGCTGACTTGTCTTTGTTTGCACATGTGAGTTCCCATGTGATGAGAATTGTCTTCTTCAGAGTTCCTTTGAGAAGAACTCTTCATCATGCCTGTGTTCCTTGAGCTTTCATGGAAATTCTTCACTAGACCTGTGTTCCTTAGAAATACTTGGACATAGCACGTTAGTTCCCATATGGTGTTTGTCATTATCAAAACTGGAGAATGGTATCGTTGTTCCCATGTTTGGAACCAAAGTTCCCAACACCGTCCCAACAATAAGTCTCCGTTTTATAAAGAAATTCAAAAAATGGGCTCATAGAGACTCTCAAAACATGATAGGTCAGGGACAAGCATTAGAATCAACCATCATTTGGGCTTGCAATGAGGGTTGGGATCATCAGGTTGATTCTTTTGGGCTAAAACAAAGAGCTCAATAAGGTTGCACACATACTGAATGTAGTAAGAGTCATCGACAAGTCAAATGAATGGGGTTTCCTAAACATGATGTCTATCAAAAATGCAAAGATTTATACTATAAAAGCATGACTTCAAAACATATGCAAAGCAATCAATTCTAGCCAATCATTGAGGGAATTCATGTAGGGAAATACATCATTGAAGAAAGGTCATACCTAATTCCATGCGGAGTTGTTCAAAGGGTTCACGATTCAAGGCCTTTGTGAAGATGTCTGCTCTTTGATCACTTGTTCTACAGAATTCCATAGTGACCATGCCTTTTTTCCACACAATCTCAAAGAAAGTGGTGCCTTATCTCAATGTGTTTTGTCTTTGAATGTTGCACCGGATTCTTTGAGATGTTGATTGCACTAGTGTTGTCACATAGTATGGGCACTGACCGACACTTCACACCATAGTCATTGACTTGTTGCTTGATCCATAAGAGTTGTGAGCAACACGCTGCAGCTGCAATGTACTCTGCTTCCATCGTTGATAGGGCAATAGAATTCTGCTTTCTAGATCCCCATGAGACAAGACAAGGCCCAAGAAATTGAGCCATCCCTGAAGTGCTTTTTCTATCAACACGATTCCCTGCAAAATCAGCATCTGTGTAGCCAACTAGCTCAAAATCAAGTCCTCTTGGATACCATAAACACAGATTGTCAGTTCCCTTAAGATAACGAATAATTCTTTTAACAGCTTTCAAGTGGGACTCTCTTGGATCAGCTTGAAATATAGCACATAGACAAACTCCAAACACAATATCCGGTCTGCTTGCAGTGAGATAGAGCAATGATCCAATCATACCCCTGTACATAGTAGCATTGACTTCTAGATCCTTGTCATCTTTTCCAAGTGAGGTAGTCGACGACATAGGAGTATCAAAAGGTTTAGCATTTTCGAGGCCAAACTTTTTAACACATTCTCTGAGATACTTTTGTTGATGAACTCGTGTCCCATCCTCACTTTGCACAACTTGAAGTCCTAAAAAGAACTTGAGTTCACCGACCATACTCATTTAAAACTCACTAGACATGAGGTCAGCGAACTTCTTTACCAGCTTATCATCTGTTGAACCAAAGATAATGACATCGACATAGACCTGAACAACCAGCGTATGACTTCCTTCCTTCAACAAGAACAGAGTCTTTTCAACCTCTCCTCGAACATAACCATGTTGAATCAAGAAATGTGATAAATGATCATATCAAGCACGCGGGGCTTGCTTCAATCCATAAAGAGCTTTGTCCAGTTTATAAACAGGATCCGGGTGGGTGACGTCCTCAAAACTCGGAGTTTGTTCAACATACACTTCTTATTTTAGATATCCATTCAAGAATGCAGTCTTAACATCCATTTGTTGTAGCTTGAATCCATGATGAGCAGAATAGGCAATAAGTAATCTAATAGCTTCAAGTCGAGCAACTAGAGCAAACGTCTCATCATAGTCAATGCCCTCCTGCTGATTGTATCCCTTAACTACCAATCTAGCTTTATTTCTGACCACATTTCCTTCATCATCCAGCTTATTTCTGAACACCCATCGTGTTCCAATCACAGATCTTCCCTTTGGCCTTGGGACCAAATGCCAAACCTTATTTCTTTCAAATTGATGAAGCTCTTCTTGCATGGCACTGACCCAGTCTGAATCTTTCAACGCTTGTTCAACATTCTTGGGCTCTAACATAGAGATGAAAGCATTGAAAGCAAAGAAATTATTTAAAGAGGATCTGGTTTGCACACCCTTTGAGAAATCAGTGAGGATGTTAGTGACATGATGAGCACTTTTCTATTGATAATTCTTGACCTGTAGATCTGTCAAGTCACCGACTTGTGTCTGAGGCGTTCTCTCTGAGTCATCTTTAGAGTTTTCTGGACTTGGGCTTCTCTCAGGTATTTTCTCATCATCGGACTCACTATCACTCGAACTTTGATTCTGACTCCTTCCCCCTATTCTGTCTGAGTCGGTGACACCAGCATTGTCACTAACTACCAATTCTTTTTTTGTTGTGGCAACTGGAAGTGAGTCATCTTGAACCAGATTGTATCCTTGATCACCATCATCAAAATCTTCAATCATCGAGCCTCCCATCGTGTTCTCATCAAATACAACATGCAAACTTTCCTCAATTTTCCTCGTCCTTTTGTTAAACACTTTGTAGGCTTTACTGTGAGGGGAATAACCTACAAAAGTTCCAACATCACTCCTTGGATCGAATTTTCCCAGACTATCCTTGCCATTATTGTGAATGTAGCACTTGCATCTAAAGGTGCGTAAGTGGGCGACACTGGGCTTAACTCCTCTAAGCAATTCATAAGGAGTTTTTCCAAGAAGTGGACGAAGCATGGCTCGATTCATCACATAGCAAGATGCATTAATGGCTTCACCCCAAAAGTTTCTTGGAAGACCACTTGAGATAAGCATGGTCCACGACATGGTCTCCAAGGCACGGTTTTTCCTCTCAACCACGCCATTTGGTTGAGGAGTTCTTGGCGCTGAGAAGTTGTGACTTATGCCATTTTTCTTGTAGAAAACCAGAAATTCAGAGTTGTCAAATTCTGTTCCATGATCTGACCTGACAGACACAAGAGCAACTCTAAGCTTTTTCTCAACAACCTTCACCCATGCTTCAAATTCTTCAAAGACCTGATCTTTAGAAGACAAAAAAATAGTCCAAGTATACCATGAAAAGTCATCAACAATGACAAAAATATAGCTATTTCCTCTACGACTTTGGACACGCATGGGACCACATAAATCAATATGAATAAGCTCTAAGGGTGTAGTGGTACTTACCTCCTTCTTGGATTGAAAGTATGACTTCACTTGCTTACCTCTTACACATGTTTCACAAACCTCATGCTTGCTTGGATCTATTTTGGGTAGCCCTCTAACCAGCTCTTGCCTATGAAGTTTATCAAGGAGTTGAAAACTTGCATGACCAAATCTTTTGTGCCAGAGGTCCGCGACATCTGCAACTGTTCTAAGACAGTTTTTCCTCAGGTTCGAAACAGAGGTCCACCTTGTAAAGATTGTTTTCACACACCCCTTTCAGAAGGATCTTTCCTGAGTTAATTTCTTGTACCTGACAACCTTTCCTATCAAAAACAACTTGATATTTTCCATTAGCACAGATTTGGGAAACACTTAGAAGCTTAAAACTGAGATTGTCCACTAAATTCACATTATCTATTGTTAGCTTATTTGAAAATCTTACCGTACCAATACCAGAAATACCACCTTTACTATTGTTGTCGAAGGTAATCTTACCTCCCTTGTATTCTTGAAGTGAGATGAAATCCCTGGGGTTTCCCGACATATGAGTTGAGCACGCACTATCAATAAACCAGGGCTCCTTGTCACCCACTTCAAGCTGCATTGAAAGAATTAGTTCTTACGAACCTAGAGTTGTTTGACTCCTCTGGGTTTGGCAATAAAGTAATTTCTAGAATATCATTTGTCACAATTAGCACACACAGATCCTAGAGGACAGTCAGTGATAGTGGTTCTGCCATAACTATCATTCAAAGTCTGTGACCTTGCATTTTCATCATCTCTTGCCTTTTTGTGACAATTATGTTGGTAGTGACCAGGCTTGCCACAATACCAACATGTTCTGTGAGACTTTAGGGCAGAATATTTGCTATAGCACGGGTAGATGGGTTTATTATTGATGCGTGATTGAAAGTCAATTTGTGAGGGAGCCGAGTTCTGGGTTTGTTTTTGCCATATCTTGTGCACCTTTTGATCAGAATACCACAGTTGCTTCCCTTTGTCTTGATTGACCACCACATGAGTAGAACAACTAGCATTGTCACTACCCATAGGGGCTTTACCTTTAGACGCAAAGGAAGCAAGTTTGGTACCCTGAGTGTTGGATGCACGAGCATATCCAATCCCAGACCTGTCAACCTCCTTCACAAATTTTCTTTTATAGTAATTTTTGACCTCCTAAGCCTTTTCAGCAACGAACTCATCTAGCCAACTTTTCTTTTTAGTCTCATCATCAATCTTTTGATCTTCTAGTTCTTTAGATAGCTTAGCATGACCGAGCCTAAGCATAAGCCTTTCACCTTCTAAGTCAATGACTTGTTTTTCCAAATCATTAACTTGTTTTTGCAAGTCAGTGACTTGGTTCTTTGAGTCTGAGTAGGACTCACAAGTCATTGACTTGGAGATTGTTTCTTGGGATGATTTAATAGCCTTAGAGAACCAGAGTTTGTTATCATCAAAGAGATTGGAGATTGTTTCTTCATTATCCTCCACTTTTTCTCTTAACTCAGTGACCTGAGTTCCAAGCTTTTCGATGATAGCAACCAATTGTTCTCTAGATTTTCTAGCCAAAAGAAAAGAGAGTTCAGAATCATATACCTCTTGGGACGATTTTTCTTCAATGGTCATGCAACAGTTTCCTCTTGCTGACGCTACTTCATCATCATCATCATCAGACATGTCCCAAGTTGCCATCATTCCTTTGCCAGCTTCTCCATTTCTTCTTTTTGGACATTGCTTGGCAAAGTGTCCTTTAGCTTGACATTGATAACATATGACATCCTTCATATCCTTCCCTTCCTTGCTTGATTCAGGAGCTTTGACCAGGGCTTTGTTTCGATTCCACAGTCTCTTCATAGCCTTAGAGATGAGAGCAACATCCTCATTTATTCCTTCAGTGTCGTCGTCTCCCTGAGCCAAGTCAAAAGCTTTTACAACTTTAAGAGCAATGTTCTTAACCTTTTCTGAGTCAAGTCTCTCAACTCTTCTTTGCTGAATGCCTCCATACATGGTAAGTTGTCCAACAAGATCTTCCAAGGTCAGCGACTTGGTTTCCTTTTGAGTGAGAAGAGACGAAGCAATGTTGTCCCAACTCTTGTTCAATCCCGAGATCAACTTGTTGGTTAGTTTCCATTGAGGAATTTCTTCACCAAGAAACTCTAATTGATTCACGATTGTTTGAAATCTGGAATGATAATCACGAAGAGATTCTCCTTTTCCTTGAAAGATGTTGTCATATTCTGCTTCGAGACTTATGATCATGTCCTTCTTTACATCATCATTGCCTTGATGAAGTCTTTTGAGGGCATCCCAGATTTCTTTTGCCGTTTTGTATCCGATCACCTTCTTGAGGTCACCGTCAGTGAGAGCATGATGAAGCACTTTCTTTGCTCTAGCATTTTTCTCAAGCTTCTTGAAATTCACATCATCATACTCGGCTGTGGTCTTTTCAGTCTTTCCATCCTTTCCAAGAAAGGTTTTTGGACCTAGTTCAATCACTTTCCATAGCTGACCATCAAGTGAGCCGATGTGGGTCTTCATCTGTTCAACCCACCAGTTATACTCTCCGACCTTGAGGATTGGAGGTTTCCAGAAAGAGTCACTATTAGAAGTGTTGGTGGACGTCAATTTCCTGCAATAAAAGTACTAAAAACACAATCTAGAGCCTTGGCTCTGATACCAATTGTAGGATCGTTAGTACTTAAGCGAGTCGGTGACTCCTGCGAAGTCGTCGACTTTGAGTAATAAAGCAGCGGAATAATTAGACAGTAAAACAAACGTTACCAACAGTCAATGACAAGCGATGTATAGTGGAAACTCCTTGTAAACCAACTAGTTTACTTGGAGAAAAACCACTCCCTTCCAAGTTTCTCACTTGGTCGGATTTCAAGAGTCCTTAGACTCGCTCTATTGATTTCTTGAGTGTTTACAAAGCTCTCCCGTGTACAAGAATGAATCCAACACCCTTGAACCACACTCTACCTTTGCACTTACACTCTCAATCTCACGCTATGCCTAAGATCTCTCGACACACTGCTTGTACGAATCTCACGCACAAGTTCGCTCTTTCTTTCTTACACACGATATTGAAATGATGCACAAAAGTCTTGCCGCTAACCTAAACACTATGGTATTTAAGCCAAGGAAAGAGAGATCTTGTGTGTATTATCTCCCATTCGGTTAGGAAAACAATATACACTCAATCTTTTACAAATCTTTCCAAATTAATATACATTTACGCACACAATAAAATATTCTAGGAGAATCAAATTATCTTTATCTTGATTTTAGCACTCTATTGTGATGATCTTCTCCTAAAATAGAACGACACAGCTGTCTCCAAATATACGCACATAAGCTATGCATTCCTTCCTTAAATAGATCACTTCGCTAGCTGGTCATGTTAGTGACTTGGCCAAGTCGCCGACTCGACTTGCCAACTCGGGCTGGAACCATCAAAACTCTATCTTCTATCTTCTAATAGAGCGGAAAGATCCCGGTAGAGAAGTTCGATGGAACTGACTTTGGCTTCTAGAATATCCAAATTGAAGACTACTTCTATGGTAAGGATCTTCACTTGCCTCTTGTAAAGCAGCCAGAGGGCATGGACGATGATTAATGGAATTTGCTGGATAGGAAGGCGATGAGCGCAGTTCGCCTGTCCCTAACCAGGAATGTTGCACACTATACAATCAAGGCGAAAACAACTAGAGAATTGCTTTCAATCTTGTTCGTGCTGTATAAGAAGCCCTCGGCGGTGAACAAGGTACACTTGGTAAGGCGGTTATTCAACCAAAAGATGAAGGAAGACACCCCGGTTCCAAAGCACTTGAATGAATTCAATATGATAATCGCACAACTACAGTCGGTGGAGATTGAATTCGATGATGGGGTATGTGCCCTAATTTTACTTTCTTCTTTACTTGAAAGTTGGAGTGGAATTGTTACTTCTATCAGTGCTTCAGTTGGGAAGGGAAATATAAAGTTTGATAATGTAAGGGATCTGATGATGATCGAAGAATTTCGCAGAAAGGAGACAAGTTCTTCATCAGGATCGACGCTAAATGCTGGTCAAAGGGGCAGATCTGATTCAAGAAAGAAGTCAGACCGTGGCAGATTGAAGTCCAAGGGTAGAGAGAAGTCCACCAAGGACAAAAACAAGGTTAAGTGCTACTGTAATGAGTTTGGACACTTCAGAAATGAGTGTCAAGCCGCAAAAGACAGGACAACAAACAATGCAAACAATTCAGTGAACATTGCGTCAGACGATGATGGTGATGTTTTGATTCTGAGTTTAGGTAGTCATTTGGAGTCTTGGGTGTTGGATTCAGGTGTCTTTTCATTCTTGCAGTGATGCTGGTATTATGAAAAACTATTCTTTTGGGAATTTGGGAAAGGTTTATCTTACTGATGATGAGGCCTTGAATATTGTGGGGGAAAGGAGATGTTTGTGTTGGAACTCCTAATGGTTCTACACTAATGTTGCATGCTGTAAGGCATATTCTCGGCTTGAAAAGGAACTTACTTTTTGTTGGGCAATTGGAAAATGAAGGTTATCAAGTGACCTTTGGGTGTAGTACTTGGAAGATTACTAAGGGGGGCATGATATTGGCTCGTGGTAGGAAAGAAGGAACGTTGTACTTGACATGTGGTGTTCGGGATAGCATTGATATTGCAGGTGCTAAAAGTGATACTGATTTGTTGCACTGTCGTCTGGGTCATATGAGTGAAAAAGGAATGAAGGTTCTGTGTTGATGTGACTATGTTAAGGCCATCACATCGTGAAATAGTGATGCGTGCGTGTCTGGTTAGAAGGCCACGACTTGTGTGGTTCATTTCTTGGATTGTGAGAGTTTTTTATGACATTTGGAGATTTTGGGTATATTTTGTTATTTGTTAAACTTTTCCCAAGGCAAATGTCAGTTTTGCCCTTAGGTCTTTCTTTATAAGCCACTAGGGCTCTAGTTTTCTAGTAGACAAGAATTGATGAACACATCCCAATCTTTTGTCTCCTCTTAAGCACGTTTTTCCTTTGTTTTTTATTTCAATTTTCAGTTTAGATCTTGTGGATCGTGATTCATATCAATCCAAGCCTGGAGATTCGATCTAGGTGAGTTACATCCTAGCCCGAGCCTCCTAGTTCAAGTTAGATTCAAGGTGAGTCATATCCTTGAGTTTTGCTTGTCCATATCCAATCCTCAATTCACCATCACCATCAACTTTCCCATCACTTTTAATCCTCAACATCACCATCTCCTCCTCCATCAAACTCGGATCCATAATCCCCTTCAAAAACACCATCAACACAAGTCGAAATCTCTTCTCGGTGGATTCTGCAACACCTCAGTAAAACTAGCATAACTTTCGATCCACAAAAGATTTTGATCTCAAATTTTGAGTTATTAAATAAGACTCATAGATCTAACTCTGGAAGTTGGAATCACCCAATTCCGAGTCCGAACGAGGGAGATCTGCCCTCGTGAAGCCAGAATAGAAGTTCCTCCATCAAGATTGCTCGGGTCTTCCTCGAATTGCCTTGCACCGCTTACAACATCAAGATCCTTCATCATGTGGTACATGATGAAGGATCTTGATGGTGATGGTGAATTGAGGATTGGATATGGACAAGCAAAACTCAAGGATATGACTCACCTTGAATCTAACTTGAACTAGGAGGCTCGGGCTAGGATGTGACTCACCTAGATCGAATCTTCAGGCTTGGATCGATATGACTCACGATCCACAAGATCTAAACTGAAAATTGAAAGAAAAAACAAAGGAAAAACGTGCTTAAGAGGAGACAAAAGATTGGGATGTGTTCATCAATTCTTGTCTACTAGAAAACTAGAGCCCTAGTGGCTTATAAAGAAAGACCTAAGGGCAAAACTGACATTTGTCTTAGGAAAAGTTTAACAATTAACAAAATATCCCCAAAATATCCAAATGTCATAAAATACTCACAATCCAAGCAATGAACCACACAAGTCGTGGCCTTCTAACCAGACACGCACGTATCACTATTTCACGATGTGATGGCCTTAGCATAGTCACATCATGTGTTCTAAGGGTTTGCTACCCGGTCTGAAGTCTGTTCATATTGGGCTGTGTGAAGACTGTGTTCTTAGGAAGCAGAAAAGGGTGAGTTTCTCAAGAGGTGGTAGAACATTGAAGAAGCAGAAACTGGAGTTGGTTCACAGCGATTTATGGGGGTCGGCCCCAGTGACCTCCATGGGACGTGCATCCTACTACATGACTTTCATTGATGACTCCACAAGGAAGGTATGGGTTTATTTCTTGAGGCAAATGCTTTTGTTTGCTTTAAGAAGTGGAAAGCCCGAGTTGAAACTGAAATGGGTCTCAAAGTGAAATGTTTAAGTCTTGATAATGTGGGAGAGTATGAGCTTCAAGAGTTTAAGAGCTATTATGCTGACACTGGGATTAGAATGGAGAAGACTTTGAAAGGGACTACTCAAGATAACGGAGTGGCATAACGTATAAATAGAACTATGAATGAACGTGCTAGAAGTATGAGGTTGAAATGTGGACTTCCAAAGATATTCTAGGTTGAGGCAGTGAATACTGCTGCTTTCTTGATTAATAGGGGGCCTTCAACTACCTTGGAGAACGGGATTCCATAAGAGGTTTGGACATGCAAGAAGGTAAATCTCTCCTTTCTACGCATTTTGGGTGTACTGCATATGTTCATATTGCTAATGTTGAGAGGAGTAAATTAGATGCTAAGTCTGTTAAGTGCATTTTTATTGGATATGGCAATGATGACTTTTGATATCGATTTTGGGATGATCAGAAGAAGAAGGTTATTCGAAGTCGAGATGTTATGTTTGATGAGAAGGTGTTATAAAAAGACAGATTGAGTGTTGAGTCTGATTCTGATGTTGTTGAGCTAGATATCTCTCACTCGGGTGGGAGCAGAAGGGTTTTAGACAAGCAAGAGCTTGTTGAAGTAGAATCACAAAGTAGTGATAACCAAGAGGTCATTGAAGAGCAACCACACTCTCCTGAGGTTCAATTGAGGAGGTAAACAAGGGAGCATAGATCGCTTGATAGATATTCGCCTTCTAATTTCTATCTGTTGTTGATTGATAAAGGTGAGCCGAAATGTTATGTTGAGGCTTCTCACAATCAAGATGTGAGAAAATGGAAGTTGGCCATGGATGATGAGATGAATTCTTTGATGACCAATTAGACTTGGAAGTTGGTTAAACTTCCAAATGACGAGAGGTCTTTGCATAATAAATGGGTTTACAGGGTGAAAGAGGAGGCTGATGGGAGCAAACGTTACAAGGCAAGGTTGGTTGTAAAGGGGTTTCAGCAGAAGAGGAGGCTGATGTTTACTCCTGTTGTGAGATGACTACTATTCGACTTGTGTTGAGTATGGTGGCTGCAGAAAATTTAGAGTTACAACAAATGGATGTAAAGACAGCTTTTTTGCATGGTGATCTTGATGAGGACATTTATATGGTGCAAGCAGAGGGGTACTTGTCTAAGGGTAATGAACAACTCGTGTGTAGATTGAAGAAGAGCTTGTATGGTTTGAAACAAGCTCTGAGACAATGGTACAAGAAATTTGATTCTTTCATGCAAGACATCAAGTTTGTAAGAACTGAGGATGATCACTGTTGTTACTTCAAGAAAATTGGAAATGGTAATATCATCTTGTTGCTATATGTTGATGACATGTTAATAGCTAAAACAAGTGCTCAAGAAGTGAGCAAGATGAAAGAGCAATTGTGTTGGAACTCACAATGCTCACGACCTTGGCCTTTGGTCCCTTGTTTTCTCTTGCCTCCTTAGCCATTGTGTAGCCCACGAAAGCATTCATCTCTCGTCGTAACTTCTTGGCTCAAGCATGGGTGAGTGGCCCATCAAATAGCGTAGGCGCGCCCGGTGGAGGCTGCCTATATGGCCCTCATCAAATGGTATGCACTAGACTTGACATTGCACATGCAGTGAGAGTACTAAGTCGTTTCATGGGTAATCCAGGAAGAAAGCATTGGGAGGAAGTGAAGTGGGTTTTGAGATATTTGTGGAGTACTACTGATAAGGCCTTGTATTTCCAAGGCAAGAGAGTTGTGTTACCAGGGTTTGTTGATTTTGATCTTGCTTCTAGTGACCTTCATAAGAGAAGGAATACAACCGGGTATGTGTTCACTTTGGGAGGTACTGCGGTCTCTTGGGCTTCAAAGTTACACAAGGCTGTTGCTTTGTATGCCACAAAACCTGAATATATTGCAGTGACTAAGGCAAGCAAGGAGATAGTATGGTTGCAAAATTTCTTGGGTGAGTTGGGAAAAGGGCAAGGTGATAACATTCTTTTAAGTGACAGTTAGAGTACCATTCACTTGGCTAATAATTCGGCGTTTCATTCAAGGACAAAGCACATTGAGGTGAAGTATCACTACATATGACATCTTCTGGAGAAAAAGATATTGCAACTAGTGAAGATTCCAGGAAGTGAGAATCATGTTGACATGTTGACTAAGGTTGTGACATTAGAGAAGCTGAAATTGTGCATGGCTTCAGCGGGCCTTAGTACTTAAGTTGAGGTCCCGTCACTACCTCGACCAGATGGGATTATGTTGTTGAAGACAATTACAATTGGAATCAGTCTCTAGGTGGGAGATTGTTAGGTTTTGGAGCCAGATTCATGTTTAGGCAGAAAAGAAGACAAAGGCGAGAGAGGAGCAAAACCGCGACCGCGGCTAAGAGGGGCCGTGATCGCGACCTGAAAGTGCGGGGTAGGCTTCTTAAAGCGCCACCCCGCTTTCTAACGTGCAAGCAGCGTAATTCCAACAATATGCAAAAACGCGGGGAAGGGCAAGAAAAGCGCGACCGCGCTTTTCCCCGCGTCCGAAGAGACGGGCTTTTTTGAGAGCCCAGCTTGCACGAGTTTCTAGGGTTATTCCTTTGGCCTCTTGTCTTCTATTTAAACCTATCAATGGTTATTGTAATTGTATACACTATTTGAGAGTGAAATCCCTGGCTTGGTAGTGCCCCCAGACATAGTCATTCCTGACGAACTGGGTCAACAAATCTCTTGTGTTCTTATTGTGTGCTAGTTTCTAATTTCTCTTTAAGGTTTGTGATGTCATTGTTCTTTGCAGTAGGTCCGATTTTCCTAATAGAAATATATATATATATAATTTATTTTTAGATGACTTATTTTCATTTTTAATAAATTAAAATTATTTAAATAAAAAAATATTTTTTTTATTAAAAAACCTACTAATTTAGCTATAAACTAACGAAAATTTACTAGTAATGACACTAGCTAGACTTTTGCAAATGTTCAGGAGTACCACTCGGAATAAGTTTTTTTAGGGCACCACTCAGAACAGCCAAAAACTCAAGGGTACCAAGGAAAATTTCCCTTATTTTTTTTTTCAACTAGTAACTAGCTGGTCATACAAACACACCCTTATTCACATCTGAATTGCATCTTTATTTAAAAAGATAATTAATTATAAATTTCCTAGAATATAGGAACAAAAATTATATTCATATTGAGTGTAAAATTCATCAATGAAAAAGTAGAAAGAGTCCGATAAAAATAGACGAAGCAAATGAAAAATTCTAGCAGTTCCTTTATTTACTAGGGCACAATCATATGTAATAAGAACTACCACATAAAAATCTGAGGTTTTGCCTATCCATTCAAGTATCATATCCATATTCCCAGAAATTCAACAATCTTAGAGACAAAGAAGAGCAAAGCATGCCAAGCAGCGTATTTGAACCCTGTTTACAAAGAATGCACGTGTGTTTTCCCTTGGCTCAAGTATGAAACAAATTTCTTACCATTTGAAAAACATCTTAATATGTGTAAATAAAGGCTCTGGACCACCAGAAGAAACTGACTGTCATACAGACTGTGAACTGCTTGCTTGCAGAGCTTCCTGCAGGCTTTCCACGGCACCTTCATAGTTTAAGAATCCCATATACCAAAATTCATGGTTGTCGACAGATATGATCTGCATATATTTTTCGGATGAGTTCATCCGGCTTGATGAAGGATTAACTGCTTTAAGCTGATGCAATGGAATGACCACCTATGTACATACAAAAGGTGAAAAACAATTAGCATGTCCCATCAAGAAAATGTTTCTGTGTACGGTAGTTACAAACTGCTCAAATATAAATGTTGTCATCCAGTAATCACTGCCAAGGACAAATGAAATGGAATCAAATCATGGTGACCGTCAACATTGATCTTCTTAATCTCCTCCAAAGAAGACTCAAAACCAATATGGTGATTTTAAGGCAATTCAAAGGGACATTAAAACCCAAGAAACATATATCTTAACCAAAAGAAAACAGCACTCAGGTTTCAGAACACACTTATCCCTGCTGAGTATTCATAAATATTCCTTTTCAACATAAGATTATGAAACCAAAAATCACATGGTCCACGAAAAGCAACAGCCACCATTAGGCCATAATAATCCAGGATTTCAACAAACGGCTAGAAATAATACCAGACAGTAGGATTAGTGAGAATAACTACAGATGCAAAAATGCAAATGCAAATACAAGAAAATAAATGAGGGATGTGTTTGGATTCCCAAGATAATGCATTATTTTGCATTAAAGGAAATGAATAAGGGCCCGATGAGCAATGACTTTCTAATGTATTTGACATAATTATGACACTAGCAGGAGTAATCCACAAATGCACTGTCCAAAAAGGTAATCCATACATGATCAAATATAGTTCGCCCTCATCTGTAGCAAGGTCAGAGAGTTCATTAACTTACCTTATAGTAACTGTATTCAGTCTGATCACCATTCTTATAAGGAAGAGGATTGTCACTACAAAATGCAAGCTTTGCAGTAGATAAATACAAGGCTCCCATCACAGGACCCGCTGATGTAGATAGATAACATGCATATGAACTTTGAAGTAGCTCATCTGGGGCAGTCTCAAAGGTCTGACGGAAAACCTTTTCATAACCACCTTCAGCAATAACCTTTGTGCTGTGTGCAATTCTTCCCATGGCAGCATCTGTGAAACTCGGGCTTGTTTTCACTGTATTTTATTATAATAAAAAAATTAAGAAAAGAATAGGCTCAAATTATTCTATTTGTGAGAGTCCCTCAGAGGAAACCTGAGCAGATTCAACTCACATGCGACAACAACAACATTGACCCAGTGAGGTTCTGCTACAGCGGAATCTGGGGGGCCAAGATGGGGGTGCCCCTGCCCAAGGGAAGGGGGGTACGCCCAATAGACCCAAGAAAAACTGAAATTCAGCTATGTGACAATAATAACTGAATTTAGTTAGAATCCACCAAAATTGATATAGGGACTAGTACATCTCAATGGCAATGTATAAAAGTCAATGAGCATGAGGATGCGCTCCAAATTCAATTCACATGCGAATTGAACAAAATTACTGATTACACATTCACTGGCAACTGCAAGTTATCCTACTCTTCTAAAGCAAAGCGCTTGTAATTTTGTACACATGTGAAAGAATGCAAGGAAAGGCAATCAACCTAAGAAATCACTTTCCGAATATGGTAAGCAAAAAAAAATGTGACCACATATGATTGCCTCCACAAAGCAATACTATCACCAGTCACTGCTAGTGAATTATAAGTGATTGCAGCAATTCTACTTAAAAACATTCCATGTAGAGCTAGATTTCTATCCGAAATATTCTCTCCCTAGATGTGTCCTTTTGTAACCCAAGGAATCAAAGTATACCGTATACACCAACCTAGCGAAATTTAAAATATCAACTAGAATTCATATGCTAGTAAACTTAAGAACAGTAAATGATCACTACTTCCCATCGAGCTTGTCCAAAAGAAAGGCAAGCAAGAGGGTATGGCATGGCAGAACATTGCTTTTAAGTTACAGATAACCAAAATATTCTTGAAGCACCACAATTCCGACTTTCCCAGGATACAACGAACAGAACTGCATGTAGGTAGTCATCCTCTCTTCCAATGAAATCAAAACGAAATGGAAGTTTTGAAGCACTCATCCAAGACCATTTCAGTTCATTGAGAAAATTATAAATCAAGAGATTGGCATGGCATGGAAAATGAACCAATAGAAAATTTAAAAAATTACAGTGTTGCCAAGTGTTTCCAGCAAGAGTCTCAGCTTTTTTAGCCGCTTCTTTCACATTGCTTCCCCATCTCCCGAGGACATTCCGAACGCCATCCATCTTGTCTGACGGACAAACAACACAAGAAGATCACGTTAGATCAAGATCATCGAGATGTCCCAATCAAGCTCGATCTTTTGACCCCGGAAGAACTTTGCATATGGGGGGTAAAAAGAGAAAAGGGAAAATCTCAACTGACCTTTGAAGGATACGGAAGAAGTTGAATACGAATTAGAAAAATAAGGATTAGATCTGACAGGATTAGACAACGACTCATCGGTATCGACGTCGGCCGTGAAGGTGGATTCGGAGACCAATTGCTCGCTCCACCGCACAGATTTGGGAGACTTGATCCCAGGTGAGGGCTTCGCCTCGGATCCATTGGAGAGGTTTGGATCTGAATTGCCGGGGGCGGATCCGTCCGGAGCTTCCATCATAGGATTCACGTTCACCGGAGGAGGCGCGACGGGTGAGGAGGCGGCCTGAGAAGGAGTATCCGAGTCCGATTTGCTCGGCTGCGTAGGTTCGCTGTTTGTCTGCTCCATGGGATGGAAGTTGGAGGGGCGTGGCCGGTGAGGGAATCGAGCGCGGGAAGGCAGAGAGAGAGAGAGAGGGTTAATGGATGAAAAGAGAAATGGGGAAGGAGAACGGCGTAAATTTTGGTATCGAAGAGATTGAGCTGGTTCGTAGCTCGCACAATCAAGGAGCCATATTGACTGTTGACCGAAGGGGAATTAAATTCTTTCGTACTTCTCGATGTAAAAAAAAAATACTCACTCCGGTCCGTTTGAGCGTCCCATTTTTCTATTTGAGTGTCTCGATTTATTTATGTTGTTTTTTATTTTGTATATTTTTAAAACGGTAATTTTTTATGAAGGTCTCGCTTTATGAATTGCATGGATTTATGGGTACCCAGTAAAGGAGAAAGGTTACCCAATAAAAGGGAAAGGGGGTAAATAAGACACTTCATAAAGTGTCTTGATAAGTTAAAATGATTTAGAAATCGCCACGCTTCTTTTTTTTAATGATGGTAAATATATGAAGAGAGTAACAGTATAAAAGCTCATTAACCAAACAAAGGGTTAACCGGTTAAGGCACAAAATACAGGGCAGAAGACGGATCATCGAGATCCAACAACCCCCTACCGCCTCAAAAACCCCACAAAAGACCCACAAGACTATGAAAACATGTGCAAACTATGTACGCCCCAAAAACTCCTCGATTAGAACGTGCCAGGTGGCAAAATGGGCAAAACCATGAGTCCATGAAGGCACTCAAAAGTCCAAGGAAATACTAACATCAACCAACATCACACCTCCACCGGCAAGCAAGAGGGTAGTAAAGTCAACATGTAAAGAGAGAGGAAAAGAGAAGTCAAAGGTGGAGAAGTAGGCGAATACAAGTACCTTCTCTTCCTTCAAGGTTGCAACTTGTTGTGATTCGTGACTTGCATTGACTAATGATCTTTGTTGTGCAAGCGACTACATTTGGCGTCTCTCCTCGGTAGATTACATCATTTCGAAGATCCCAAATGTTGTAGACCATGCCGAGGAGGGTGATATTTTTGCTTTATACAAGGGGCAAGTCTTCCTAGGAGAGGTAAGGAACCAATTTACCCATTCCTCCAAGCTTGCCTTCCTTACTTGTACTCCATGCCATTGCCAAATTTTCTCCAAAACTTCTTCAACAAAACTACATGCGCCCCAAAGACGGGCCCCAGTCTCTTCTCCATTGCCACATAGAACGCAAGTGTCATTGGTGACGAATCCCCTTTGCTTCAATCGATGGCGCGTGGGAAGCTGGTCAAGATAGGCAAGCCAAAATCGGAAACTCCAACGCCTTGCCTTGACGGTCTTCTAAATGAGTTCACACCATTCTTGTTTCGGCCCTTTATTTCTCAACACTTTGTAGAGCTTACGAGTATCAAGCCTCCCATTGGGAAGGGTAAGCTCGAGGAGGCTAAAGGTGTTATTGGCTTGCCCTTCCTGCCGAAGAGCTTGCTTGACCGGGCCTCGGAGTCGAAGTAAGCTTTTCCAAAGCCAAGAGTCCAGGGGTTTTGCTTTAAGGGACCAAAAGCCGACTCTTCTAGTGTGGTTGTGCCCAACCCATTTGGTCCCAAGGTTGGGGCCTCCCAAGATGAGTTCATGGCCGGGCTTGAACATAACAACTCTATTCCATGCCAAAACTTCTTTGAAGTTCAATCCTCTCTCATCAAATGGCCTAGTTACATATTTCCAAGCGACTAACGCCTTTTTCCGGCCCAAAGGAAGGAGCGACACATTGCCTCAATCTTCTTGATCACTTCTCTACGAAACACGGTAGTTTGAATCCAAAAAGATAGAATGCCTTCTATCGTGGATCTAATGACTTGTGCACGTCCTTCGTATGAAAACATTGGGGCACCACAACGATTGATTACACAAGTTATCTTGTTGAGGAGTGGCCCATAGTCTATGGTCTTGGGCTTGGTGGAGTGTAGTGGCATGCCTAGATAGCGGACCGGGAAAGAGACAATTTCAAAGCCAAGGATGTTAGCGAGCTCTATACTTTCATCATGATCAACTCCACCAAAGAACATTTTGCTCTTGTTTGCATTAGCAATGAGGCCCGATGATAGCTTGCATATAAGTGTAGTTTAGATGCATGTTTTATGTTGGTTTTGCATAAGTTTTAGTTCGTTTTAGTTGGTTTTAGTTTAGTTTATAGGATCTTGTATTTTTGGGTAGTTTGCACTTGTTTGCTCAGTTTTACAGGTTTATAGGTACATGGCAACAGCAGGACGGTTTACAGCTTAGTGTGGTGTTGTCTTGAAGATTAAAGAGAGTTAGGAGGTGGTGTAAAGGAGCATTAAAAGTCAAAGTGAGCAACAAGGAAGAAAGGAGAAAACATGGTTTATAAGGATGTGCAACCCGAGCTTTGTGTATTGTGCAAGCTGAGCAAGTTCAATAGAATGCAATTACGCGGGTTAGCACGATATCGCGCGGCCGCATAATTGGCAGTCAAGCTGCACAATTTGGAATTTCACGCGGAAGTAATTGGGCCGACTTGTGGGCTGAGTTTTAGGCCTTGTCTTGATATTTGTCCGAAGTGTGCTTGTTTGTAAGCTTATGAGGATATGTTTCTTTGGATAGTTTTAGTACTTTAAGACTCTTGTTAGTTTCTATCTTTTTCATAACTTAGAACATAATTTTGGAGGGTAGGGTTTTCTTCTCTAAGAGGCAACTCTTGAACCTTTGTAAGTTTTTCTCTAATTCAATTATGAATTGCTAAATTTATTGTGTTTGGCTAGTTATTGAAATCATGATTTGCATCTTGTTCTGAGATTTGATTGGTCTCAACAGACATGAATAGAGTTTATTCCCTGTGCTTAATTGAATCTAAACTAGGGTTTTGTTAGATTGATCACCTAATTGAATTTTTAGTTATTGCTGAATCTTATTAATCAACCGGTCAGAGTTAATTTGATCAAGAGTAGAAATTTAATCAATTTAGGACCGGTTGGCCTAGTTGGTTAAAGAAGGGAATAAATTCACAAGTCACTTAGATGTCTGGTTGCTCTAAGTGCTTGTTTCTATTGATAACTTGAATCTTTATGTTGTTGTCTAATTGAATCTAGAAGGTCTTCTAGGTTGTTAGATGATTAGGGTTGTTAGACTGGTAGTTCTATCAACTAAATCTGAAGTTCGGGTCATAATCCTTAGTAGGGTCATAATCCACAATAGATTATTTAAGTGAGTAGAGAATCAAGAGAATCGATGATCAACAAAGCAATGTCATGACGAATTTAACTAGTTGAACACATTTGCCTCTCATATATTACAATCATATTTGCATTCATATTTACTTTTATTTTGCATAGTAATTTAGAATATTCATTCAAAAAAAAACCTCTTGGTTACTTGGCATTCAAGTAATAACACACATACACGAGTCTTTGTGGGTTCGACCCTTACTTGCCGCTCTATTGAGTTTGGTAAACCTAAGGTTACTTTGATAGGTATAATGACCACCGAAAATACCTCATCGCCCGAGCCTTTACCAAAGTCAAGAAGGCATCCAAGAATGGCTCTAAGCGTGGCTTGTGTGGGCTTGCAAAAGATGAGCAAGTCGTCGGCAAAGGGAATACTAATGAGCTTGAGGGGGCAGCACTTAGGATGAAAGCAAAATCCTCGAGTGGTGCTAGATTTCTGCTAAGGACTTCCATGACAAGGACAAAGAGGAAATGTGAGAGGGGGTCACCTTGGCGGAGGCCTCTTCCCCTGGGTAAGAACCCCTTCGACTCTCCATTGATGAGTATGGAGTAGCGCGGTGTCTTGATCGTTTGGAGAACTAGTTGGATGAGCCATGATTGAAGGCCAAAGTAGTGCAAAGTTCTCTCAAGGAAGTCCCAATCAACACAATCAAAAGCTTATTTCAAGTCAACATGGAGCATGCATCTCTTGGGGACGTCTCTTTTTTTCATAATTAGCCGCCAACTCTTGAGCAACAGGTATGTTGTGAGAGATAGACCTTCTGGGAAGAAATGCACCTTGGCTATCCGAAACAATCTTGTCAAGGAGAGGCCTTATACGTGTGAAAAGTATTTTAGAGATGGCCTTTAGGAAAGTGCTACAACAAGAGATGGGTCGTTAATCTTTGATGGAGAAGGGACTATCAACTTTGGGGACAAGGCAAACAAAAGTGTTGTTCCAATAGAAGCAACCTTCCCGAGGCAAAGAATTCTCTTACGGCTTGCACCACATCATTTTTGACAATGCTCCAACATTTCATGAAAAAATGGCTTCCATATCCATCGGGCCCCGGTGATTTATTAGAGCCTATATCATCAAAGGCCTTTTTTTATCTCCTCTTCGCTCGACATCATTCTCAAGTTGGCAATGTCATCTTGTTGGAGGGTCGGCCCCTTAGCACATCAAAGTTGAAAGGGTCGGTTGGGTTGGGAGAGCCGAAGAGCCTCTCATAGAATCCCACCACCTCGTTTTCAATCTCCCGAGGTTCCTCTAGTACGTGGCCATCATTGTTCTTGAGCATGTGCATGGTGTTCCCCACCCTTCTTTCTTTAATTCGGTTGAAGAAAAATGAGGAAGTTTCTTCCCCTATGGTCAACCAATCAAGCTTAGCCCATTGGGTGGTTGAAATTTTCTAGTTGCTCATACGACTTTGAAGTTCTTTCTTAGCTTCGAAAATGGCGGCTTGTTTTTCAAGGCAAGCAAAATCCTCATGTAGTGCCTCATGGGCAATTCTCAACTTATCTACGCTTTCTTGCACCATAGCTTCCAAATTCCGGAACCTTGTTCTTTGCCAAGATTTTAGGGTGGTTTTGAGTTTTTGTAGCTTTGACAAGAAGATATGTTGTGCCGTTCCCACAAAGGTCTCATCCTATTCCCCTCGAACCAAGGTTTTGAAATCGACATTATCAACCCAAAAGTTGAAGAATCGAAAGGGGATATGACGAATGGTAGAGGTGGGGTTGACATGGGCAAGGCAAGGGGAATGGTCGGAAAGATTAGGATCCCAAAGAAGGCAAAGGATTGGTCAAAAGAGTCCCCCCTCCCACAATTTGTTAACAAGGGCACGGTCTAATTTCTTGGCTACTCTAGACGGCCCCAGTTATTGATTGGACCATGTGTATATTGCCTCGGAAAAAGCGAGATTGTGCAACCCACAACTCATCAAAACATTAGCAAGTTCCTCCGGCTCATTTTCATCATCAATTCTTCTCAAAGAGAACCTCTCGGTGAATCAAGTATTGATATCCAGCTTTTTATTCATGTTTTTAGGGTGTGTTTTTGTGTGTTTTAGTCTTTTTCTTTAGTTTTGTGTTTTGTGTTTTGTTTTGAATCGCTTGTGTAGGTTTTTGTATTTTCTTAAAATATGGAGTCTACATAAGTTTTGGTGGTGTTTTTTGTAGGTTTTAAAAGCTGTTTGGAGCGTTTTTTTTAGAAGCGGAGCAAAGCCGAAGAAAAGCGCTTAAGGAATGAAGTGGAATGAAATACTAAAGACGTGAAGAATCAAGATTAAAGCCAAGCATGAAGTTTAGAAGCCCATTACCGAACCTTAGGATGAAGAATCGAGCAAAAAACGAAGCAGTTTTCAAGGCTGAAGGGGGTCGGTAACGACCCTGACAAGGTTGGTACTGCGGGTACCAGGGTCGTTAACGAGGCACTCAGGAGAGAAGAAAATCGAAGAAAACCCTACCGACCCTGACGGGGTCGTTACCGAGGCATTCCATGTCGGTAGGGACAATCCGAGTCGGTGCAATCAATGATTTTTATCCCATATCTTTATGTTTTTAGATAGTTTCCATAGGGGATATATCTTTTAGAAGATATATTTCCTTAGAGATAGCTTAGCTTTTATTATAAATATCCTTGTCTAGCTTTAGTTTTGGGGGACACCAATTATCTATGAATCTAGGGAAGCAAGTTTAGAGAGGAGAAGAGAGAAAAACGAGTTGGAGTTTTTGGGAAGAAAGTTTTGTTGTGAATTCGGTTGTAAGCTTTTACTTTAATTTAATTTAGTTGTCTTTTTAGTTATGAATTGTGAGTGGTCTCTTCTCTCTAAGGTTGGGGTTAAACCCAACAATGGTTATGTGTGCTTGCCTTTTTTATCATGTTTTAATGGTTTCTATCATAAATCTATCCTCTTATTCTTAAATCTTTGAAACGAAAGTGGAAAAGGAATTTCTCGTTCATAGTTGAAGCGAAAGCATAAACTTTGAATCTGAATAGTCAATTAGGGTTTTGAAGTGAAAACAGATCAATCCTAGTTGAAGTAGAAGAGATAGATAGAAAGTTTATTAATGTGGCGAAATTTGGTTGATTTACTTGCAAAAGTTGACGAAAGTTAATAGCTTATATGATAAAAGCATGATCTATGTCTTTCATTGGCGTTTGCATGCATAATTGTTGTTGTGGGGATACCAAAACCTTAGAATTTCTCTCTTAATTGATAAAAACTCAACTTTTGATTGATTACTTGCGCTCTAAATTAAAAGAAAACTTGACATAGACTTTCTCCCGTGGACGAACCTGACTTCGCTATACACAGCGAGGTCTTGATTATAAATTTATTTGTTGTCAAGAAACCCTTTCAACAAATCGGCGCCGTTGCCTGAGAGATTTCAATTGTGCCAAGTTTTGTTCTTTAAGGGTTTTCGGGAACACCGTTGAGTCAATAACTACCCTCCTAAGGCCGGTACCGATCTTGTCGGCAGAACCTTAGTTTTTTCTTTTCAGTTTTCGTTTTCGGGATCACTGTAGGCATCTTTACCACTGCAGATTACGAGAAAACAAAGTAATGGCAACCGCTGAAGAAATTTCTCAACAGATGGTCGACCTTCGAGCTCAAATGGAGCGGCTACAAGCCGATAGAGATACTACAACTGCTGCGGCTGCACGTGAATGGAAAATTGTTGCCCGTTTACAAGAGAAACTGAACGCTATTCCGAGGAATGCAAAGCAATATATGCACCCGGAACTGAGGGTGCCGGAATCGGGAATTGTTCTCACAGAGATCAACAAAACTTTTGAGATCAAATCTCAATTCATATCCTTGATTAAAAACGATCTCAATTTGAAGGGAAACCAACTGAATGCTCGATGGAACATATTAAAAACTTTACTGATTTATGTGACACTATATCTGTTGACGGTGTTTCTCTTTAATATGTTTTGTTGAAGGCCTTCAAGTAGTCTCTTGCAGGAAAGGCCCTAAGTTGGTTAGAAATCCGACCTCCTAGGTCGATAAGGACTTGGAAAGCTTTGCATGACTTGTTCATGACAAAGTTCTTCCCGCTTGCCAAGACTACAGAGCTTAGGAAGCGCATAACCTTCTACCACCAACTGCCAAATGAGACGTTTGTAGAGACATGGGAGAGATTTAAGGAGCTGCTTCGACAGTGCCCTACCCATGGGCAACCACCTTATGTGCTTTAGGAGATCTTCTTCCAAGGGATCAATGCTGCAATGAAAGACCACATCAATCTGCATACTGATTGCGGTTTCATAGAGATGGATCCCGATGTTGCATGAGCGTTGCTAGACAAGCTAACAAACTATGACACAATGTACGGAACACAGCAAGCCCAACCGCCCTAGAGGAAGTTGTACAATCTGAAAACTGATGTGGATCTGGATGTGAAAGCCCAAATCATGCAAGACGAGATCAATAGGCTTAAGAAACATGTAAGTTTCGTTTAAACCTCTCAACATTGTCAGAATGTGGCTCTCAAGCCCATAGTACATCTGCTTGCACTAACATTGAGCAGGTAAGAGCCGCTGAGACTAATTACATGAGAGGTCAATATAGAAACCAGCCCAATAATTATGACGTGAACAATAGCTATCCCGCTTGGGGAAATTATGGGCAAGGACAAGGAAAGACACCTCCACCACAAGAAAGATGGCCCACACCTTATAGGCCTCCAGGCTATGAAGAGCCACCATCTTGGGTGCACGGACTTCATGAAGGAATAAACAGAGTAAAAAACGAGATCAATGGAGTCCGAGCTGATCTCAAAAATCAAATGAAAGGTGTACAAGCTTAGTTTGGAGAATTAGAAACCTAGAAGAAAAGCGTTAATTCCCAACTAGGTGACCTTGCTGCACAGATTCCACGAACTCAAGGGAAACTACCGGGGCATCCCGATCAAAACCTAGAGGACAAATTGCAGCCATACACCTAAGAAGTGGAAAGAAGTTGCCGAATCGTGCTGAGACCAAGGAAACAGAGCACTACGGTGAAGACGAAGTCCCAGTTGACATTGTTACCGATCCCCCCCAGGGTCGTTAACGACCCCTCCAAGACAGGTAAGTCTTCTCAACCAACCCCCCTCTCAGTTGCGAGGTCCCTACCGACCCTTCTTCTACACCGACCGACCCTCTTGTCGAGACGGTAGAGCCACAACCCGGGCCAGCTTTGGTTCCGAGTTCGGTAAAGACTCTTCCTTTCCCTTCTAAAAACTCTAAGGACTCCACAGAAGGAAAGTTCAGGCGTTTTGTTAAGCTACTTTAGTGGTTAAATATTTCTATTCCATTTGCTGAGGCCCTTAATGAAATGCCTACTTATACTAAATTTTTAAAAGAGATCTTAAGCAGGAAGAGATCAATTTCTGAGCTAACTAACGAGGTCCGATCTTTAAAGCTCCCTGAAAAGCTCGGCGATCCATGTAAGTTTGCTATTACAATTGGTCTAATGCCAATATGGGACTGTTGGAACCAGTGAACATGAAGCTATATATGGCAGATGGATCCTATGTCAAGCCTACAGGGGTTGTTGATGATTTCCCAGTGCAAGTGGGCAAATTCTTTGTCCCTAACGAATTTATAGTCATGGAGATGCCCGAAGACCCCAGAGTGCCTATCATACTTGGGAGGCCATTCTTAGCAACAGCTGGGGCACGAGTTGATGTTAAGAAGGGACTCCTAACCTTTGATATAGAGGAGGAGAAGGTTGAGTTCCGTTTCAATCCCGCAGTTACTAAGACAGGCGTTGCTTCAAAGTGTAAGATGCTACAACCGGAGCCCGGTAATGTTGAGCCGGTCAAGGACTCCCACACAAAAGAGCACCTCATGCTGAACAAGGTCACTTAATGCAGTACTGAAGGGCCTACCGACCACCCATGGGTTGGTAACAACCCATCTCAAAAGGATTACGATGCTGGAGGCGGATACATGCACCATACCGAGGCACTTCCTGATTCAGTGGGGTCGGTAACGGCTCACATAGCTTCGGTAACGAGCCCTTCTCTGAGAGAAAGAGGTGAGTTTTCTTACGCAGATTTGATACGTTCCGGAAAAGATCCTTTCTTTCATCCTTATTCTACATCCTCTCTTACTATACATGCTTTAAAATGGTCGAAGCCCCCTTGGTTGGCAGATTTTACTAACCCTATTGTAGGAATTCCGAGCATACTTATGGACGATAGGGGACCATATCTTATGAATAGAAGCTTCAACACTTCTTCGGCTAAGTATGGGGTTTCTCATGATCCCTACAAAGCCGGAGGAAAGCCACCTTAGAGCGAAGGTAAGTTCGTCGGGCTAACAACGTTAAAAATAGCGCTTACGGGAGGCAACCCGCTTTTAGTTTCTTAGATCTTTTTGCAAGCTTTCCTTTGACTTGTTTTTAGGTTAGATTAGTGTAGTCGGGATAGATGTTTTTATAAGTGACTCAGGTACATAAGGTCAAGGAAGATGAGTTATGAAGTGAAGAAATGTCGAAACAAGAGTGCGTGTCAGTAACGACCCCCCTTAGGGTCGTTAACGATCCTGTACGGAAACTATTCATTCGTTCTTGCACAAACCTCCTCTGTGATTACCTATCTAAGTCAGACAGCTTCAGTTTTATTTTGTTAGTTTCTTTTTCCTTATCCTCTTTATTCTTTTTATGTCTTAAATAGTGAGGACACTGTTTGGTTTAAGTATGGGGTGGGGGGGGGAAAAGGAAACTCAGCTTTTGTGTCTGTGTTTGTGTTTCTGTGTTGTTTGTGTGTTTTAGGATTGAAAATGCTCCACTTAGATGTCCTATTATTATGCTTTAACTTGCTTGATCATGTAATTCCTTTAGCCTATTTCTGATAGCTTTGCCTGAATCTTGTTGAAAGTTGTTTTTAAATTGTAGGACTTAGCATATGATGAAATTGAGCACATATGATCTTTTTTTTGGTAGAAGGAGAAGCGGAACTTTCCGCCCCTAAAGGGGGCATTTTATCAATAAAAGAAAAGGGCTAAGTAGTCAACATACGGGGGATAGCACGACCCCTTACATCATCAAAAAGCAATAAATTAACCCCCTCAGGCGGGGCAAGCAATACATGAAAACCAATCGGAAAATTAAAAGCAAGAGAAGCAAGATGATCTGCAACACGGTTTGCCTCCCGATACACATGCCGGAATTCGAAACTCCAATCCCTACTAAAAAAGCCTTGGCACTGAAGCACCAGGCTAGAAAACGGATGATTTTTATTTAACTTAGAATTCAAAAGCCTAATAGCTACTTGCGTGTCGGACTCCAAAATAACCTTACGATGGCCTTGATTTCAAGCAAACTTGATTCCGTTAAGGACTCTCCAAAGCTCCGCCATGGCCACTGAACAAGCTCCAATGTTGTGAACGAACCCACCAATCCAATGGCCATCCTTGTCTCTTATAACTCCTCCCGAAGCAGCCATACCACCAGTTCTAACCGCGCCATCGACATTAATTTTAACCCATCCGATGTCCTGTCTGTTCCAGTCAACCTGATGCACCATATTTAAATTAACAGAGCAAGGATAGTTTATCATACCTGTAGCATTTTGGGCTTCTCTGACACGCTGCCTGATGAACTCAACCTTGTTGAACTGAACTTCTTTTCCTTTGAAGACTTTCTCATTTCTCCACCGCCATGTCCACCATAAAACCATAGCAAAAGTAGCGCTCCAATTCCCTTGATTAGTTCTTCCATCTTCCATGATTTTTTTTCTAATCCAACTAGAAAATTTATCCTGAAAAAAGCAAGGATCCCAGTTAAACACAAGAAAATCATTCCAAGTTGAACGAACCTGTGGGCAGTCACGAAACATGAGCACATATGATCTTATGTAGAAGTGACTTAAATCCAACAAAAATTGCTACCTAGTGAGTTGTTTTGGCCTTATAGGGAGAACATCAAAAATCCTCTTCTTTTCTTGTGATTTACTCTCCTTATGCATATTATCTCTTGACATTGTTATCATTATCTATTTCTTGAGACCTTTATGAGATATTAGTTCATTACATGTGAGATCATATGATAGAGAACTTATTTCTTTAAACCACTTTTTATCCTCTCTTTTTATCTTCCCTATCATTATCCTCTTTTTGAAACCAAGTTGAGCCTGAAGCCTTTTATTTGTAAGCTCCACAAAATTATTCCCTAGCCGGTGAAAGCTTGACCCTATTTGGGGATAAGGACATAGTGTTGGTTGTGATGATTTTGTTGAGTCAAATGTGTGTTGGTTCAAAAGTGGGGGGTAAAGTTGGGGTGGGTAATTGATTATCTCGTAGTTTATTATGTAAAAGGATGTTTGGCTCTCTATAAGCACTATGCATTTATTTTTGGAAAAAAAAAGAAAATAAAAAAATCGAAAAGATCTGAAAATCAAAAAATAATTTAAATGAAAAAAAGAAGTGAAAAAGGAAAGAAAAAAGGAGTTGTAGTGAATAAAGTGTGCAATGAGCCAAAATTTCCTAAGTTTTTATTAAGCTAGATTAGTTGGGATATTAAAGGGGTTGAAAGAATCAAAGTGTTCTTCATGTTTAGTGTGTTTGGTCGATTATGAAAAGTTTGGGTAAAGTTGTGCTGTAAATTTAGGAGTCTTGATTGTCGGATTGTTAGCACCACATAGCCTAAATAATTCCACGCCTTATTGTTATTACCAAGCCCCATTACAACCCGGCCGAATGGAAGCTTCTTTGAAGTTTTCCGTTGAGCCTAAGTTCTCTTGATGATTTTCATGTGTTTTGACATCTCCGGTGGAGAGTTTGGTGATATAAGTAACAATAACTATGTAGTTTTTCCATATAGGATTGAGTTGAGAGTAGTTATTCTAAGCCTAAACACTTGAGAGTTGAGCGAAACACATATACCCTTATGAGGTTGGATTTTAGTTGCTTTTGCTTAAAGTTGCTCCTATATGTATGATGACGTTAGAGTCACTTGTGTATTTCTTCTACTTGTGCTTATGATGTTGCTTTTTGACAAGGTCAATTGCTTGAAGGATATGTTGTTGGTTTTGATTGATGTCTTGTTATTGCTTGGGGACAAGCAAGTCTAAGTATGGGATATTTTGATATCCAACTTTTTAGTCATGTTTTTAGGGTGTGTTTTAATTTTTTCTTTAGTTTTGTGTTTTGTTTTGATTTACTTGTGTAGGTTTTCATATTTTCTTAAAATATGGAGTCTACATAAATTTTGGTGGTGTTTTTGTAGGTTTTAGAAGCTGTTTGGAGCGTTTTTTAGAAGCGGAGCAAAGACGAAGAAAAGCGCTTAAGGAATGAAGCGGAATGAAATAAGAAAGAGGTGAAGAATCAAGATTAAAGCCAAGTATGAAGTTTAGAAGCCCGTTACCGAGCCTTAGGATGAAGAACCGAGCCAAAAACGAAGGATACCGACCCCCCTACCGAGGTACACTCTCAGTTACGAAGCAGTTTTCAAGGCTGAAGGGGGTCGATAACGAGGCTGACAGGGTCGGTACCAGGGTCGTTAACGAGGCACTCAGGAGAGAAGATAATTGAAGAAAACCCTATTGACTCGACGGGGTCGTTACCGAGGCATTCCGTGTTGTTAGGGACAATCCGAGTCGGCACAATTAATGATTTTTATCTCATATCTTTATATTTTTAGATAGTTTCCTTAGGGGATATATATTTTAGAAGATTTATTTCCTTAGGGATAGCTTAGATTTTATTATAAATACCTTGTCTAGCTTTATTTTTGGGGGACACCAATTATCTATGAATCTAGGGAAGCAAGTTTAGAGAGGAGAAGAGAGAAGAACGAGTTAGAGTTTTTGGGAAGAACGGTTTGTTGTGGATTCGGTTGTAAGCTTTTACTTTAATTTAATTTAGTTGTCTTTTTAGTTATGAATTGTGAGTAGTCTCTTCTCTCTAAGTTTGGGGTTAAACCCAACAATGGTTATGTGTGCTTGCCTTTTTTTATCATGTTTTAATTGTTTCTATCATAAATCTATCGTCTTGTTCTTAAATCCTTGAAACGAAAGTGGAAAAACAATTTCTCGTTCATAGTTGAAGCGACAGCAGAAACTTTGAATTAGAATAGTCAATTAGGGTTTTAAAGCGAAAGTGAATCAATCCTAGTTGAAGTAGAAGAGATAGATAGAACAAGTTTATTAATGTGGTGAAAGTTGGTTGATTTACTTGCATAAGTTGACGAAAGTTAATAGCTTTATATGATAAAAGAATGATCTATGTGTTTCATTGGCGTTTACATGCATAATTGTTGTTGTGGGGATACCAAAACCTTAGAATTCCTCTCTTACTTGATAACAACTCAACCTTTGATTGATTACTTGCGCTCTAAGTTAAAACAAAACTTGACATAGACTTTCTCCCGTGGACGATCCTGACTTCGCTATACACAATGGGGTCTTGATTATAAATTTATTTGTTGTCAAGAAACCCATTCAACAAGTATGCAATTCAAATCTCCCATAACAATCCAAGGCTCATTGATTCCCCCGACAAGATTTCTCATCAAATTCCACAAGGGCTTGCGTTCCCTAGGAAAATTGAAGGCATAAACAAAAGTTAGTAAAACACTCAAGCAAGAGTGTTTGTCACTGACCTTGCAATGGATCAATTGGTTTATCTTCAACAAAATATCCACTTTGACAACAAGTGGGTTCCAAACAACCCTCATACGGCTTCTTTCTTGGGTAGTGTCTTCTGTACTATAATTCCACCCACGGAGCAAAGAGTAAGCAAGCAAGTCTTCTCTACTTTTCAAAGTCTTTATTTCAAGGACACCCATAACATTAACACTGTTTTTTAAGTGCATAGTTGTTGACCATGCTTATTTTAGAGGGGTCACCACTCCCTCTAATAAATGTTCCAACATCCCATTCTAAGCTCCGACATGGCCAACCTTTTTAGGGCTACTACAACCCTCTTGACTATTTGCAACAAAAATATTGGAGGAGTTACTTCTTAGCAAGCGCTTTGGTAAGGAGAGGCCATCAACAAGGGGTGTTTTTGAGAGCGAGACCGGTTTTTTAAGATGGCTCTTTGAAGGATCGGGGATACGTAGCCCAATAACAATTGCATGGTCAAAGTTTCCATCAAGCTCATGGTCAAGCTCCACATTATCCTCGGATTCAACAACATCAAAGGATTCAAGGCTTTGCTCTTGGTCGACATGAGCTACCAAGGTGGGCTCGGTAATGTTGTTTGATGTCAAGATCAAGGCATTTGCATCTCCTCCAACGACATTGCCATGTGCTTGAGTGTCAACAAGTTTTTCATCATCAAGATCAAGGTTTATGACATGCTCTTGGTTAGGCCTAGTGTCTTCCACGATTTTGGTTGGAGGAGAGGTTTTGGAATTTTCTTTGGTTTGAGGCATTGGTTTTGGCACCCATCTCTTTTGTTGCTTGCGTTGCATATTCGCAAAAAAAATCAACATGGACAAAGGATTTGCAAAACTTACATTGCCATGAAAGTCACTCAAACTCAATTTTGTAGTTGAAACTTTTCCCACATTTAGTCTTCAAGGAAACTTCTTCCCGGGTGGATTCTTCTGGTGTAACATCAACAAGCAATCTAGCAAAGGAGATTCTATCCACCATAGAGGTTACTTTATCAACACAAATTGGCATGCCTATCATGCTTCCTATGCCATTGAGGATGTGTTTGGAGGAGAAACCTTCCACATTCCAGAACGGTTTTGAAGCTTGATGATAGAGCATATAGATGTAGTTGTTAGAGCATGTTTTTATTCTCGTTTTATGCATGTTTAGCTAGATTTTCGCTTTAAGTTGTAGTTTAGGTTTTATTTCGGTTTAGTTCGGAATCTACACGTTTGTGTGCTTTATTGTAGGTTGGAAGGTGAAGCATGGTGGATATGAAGCTAAGGGACGGAGCTTAGGGGACTATGGCGGAGTTTGATGAATCTTAGAGTGATACAAGTGAAGATTGAAAGAGCTAAGGCCCAAGAGCTTGTGTGAGAAGAACGCTTAAATCCGGGTCAAGCATTGGAGTCTTGTTTTGACACCTCTATCTTGCAATGCTTGGTTTGGGAGATACAGTGGTCGGATAAAGCTGAATTTGGTATCACTGGAAACCTAACTCAAAGGGCTACAATTCATATTTTTACTCCGAGTCCAAATTCCAACTAAAAGGGGGTCAAAACATCCTCTGAAGTGTCGTTTGAATGCTGAACCGAGGCTGAGCGCGGGCAAGAAGGCCATAGTACGACCGCGCTCCTCAATGCCAAACTGCGCCGCGGAGATGAAGTTTCTGCAGGCGGAGCGCGGCCAAAACCCCCATAGCGCGACCGCGCTCTCGGGGGTACCAAACCGCGCTCCGGCGCGTTGGTGCGGGTGTTGACTTGGGCTACGCGAGATCTTGTGGGCCGACTCTAATATTTCTTTTGGATATTTTTGGACATAATATAAATACTTTCTCTAGGTTTTATTTGGATTTTTTTTTATTATGCTATCTATTGTTCTTATTTTTACGCTATCTTTGAATTGGAGAATTGTGGGAGACCGAACCCTAGTTTACAACATTGAAGAGAAATTTAACTCTTGTAAGTTTAATTCTTCTTTAATGTCAATTTCTAGCTAATTTCCCATGTCCAACTAGTTAGTTGAAGTTGTATGCATGATTGTTTGTGAGATTTGAATTATTTCAGTTTGCCTTGACTAGATTGAATCTCTCCATGCTTAATTGATTAAATTCACTTAGGATTACAATAGCTTGATCACCTATTCTATTTCTAGGTTGAATTACAACTAGAATAATTAAATAGATGGTGGAATTTGATTATTCATGGATGAATCCTTTGATTAAACTTATAGACGGTGGAATAAGGTTAATCAAAGGCGGAATTTAATCAAAAGACTTCATGAATAGACGGTGGAATTCATGATTATTGTTTCTATTGAATGCTTTGAACTTATTTGCATGATCAATTTGACATAGAAGGTTTTCTAGGTTAATTGGTTAAAAGGTTATTAAAGACGATGTATATTAATAACCACCTTAAGCTTGAATTCATAAATTCACAATAGATTAGTCAAGGGAAATTAAAATAAGGATAATCGAGGATCAAAACTCATGTATGCAATGGATACAAAACTAGTTGGACGCTTTTCTCCATATTTGAATCCTAAATCATTTTACTTGCTTTGTTTTAATTAGTTTTAATTACTTAGATTTTTAGTTTACAATCGCAAAATCCCCCTTTAATTTAGTAATATTACTTAAATACAAATTTTCTGAGTCTCTGTGGGTTCGACCCTTACTTCCACTTTACTAAGGTTAGGAAGTTAGGAATTTTCTTTGATAGTGCTTTTATAGCGACGTAAAAGTGCTCGTCAAATTTGGCGCCGTTGTCGGGGACTCGACAATTTATTTGTATTTATCTAGTGTTACTTTTTATTTCTTTTGGGTGTGAACCACTTGCATGGTTCAGACCCGTGCTACTAATCCATCTCTTGTTGCGTTTGATTCAGAAATCAAAAGGACAATCTCTGATTCTGGTTCTGATAGCGTTCCTGAAATACTAGAGATGGCTCAGACACTAAGACAGTTGACTGCACCTGATTTGGCCCAACAACCATTGGCGGTGAAGCTACCTGCACTCCCTGACGGTGTCCAATTTGAACTGAAATCAGGACTGATTCACCTTCTTCCTCAATTCTATAGGAAGGCAGGTGAAGACCCCAACAAACATCTATCGGATTTTCATGCTGTCTACACTAGCATGAAACCAAACGGTGTCACTGATGATCAAATCAAGCTGAGAGCTTTCACTTTCTCTTTGAAAGATGCAGCGAGTGACTGGCTCTATTATCTGGCTCCTTGCAGTATTGAGACTTGGGTGGAACTGAAAAAGGTTGTTCTTGAGAAGTATTTCCCAGCCACAAAGCTCTCAAGTATGAAAAAGAGCATTAGCAACATTGAACAGCTCCCGAACGAATCGCTTTACGAGTATTATGAGAGGTTCAAAAAGCTAATCTCAAGCTGCCCCTATCATGGTTACTCTCGGATGGATCTTGTTATGTACCTTCATGAGGGCTTATTGGATGAAGAACGCCGACATGTTAATGCCGCCTGTGGAGGAAACATCCTGAACAAGACTCCCGATGAAGCTTTTGATCTATTTCATGAACTTTCTGAAGGCTCTCGTCAATTTAGAAAAAGAGCTTCAACAAAGGCTGCCCATTCTATCGATGCTACAACTTTACATGAAGAGGTGAATGAGTTGAAGTCAATGTTCAGGCAATTCATGCTGAAAGGACAACAACAAGTCAAGCCTTGCGGTTTCTACTCTGATGTTACTCATAAGACGGATGCTTGTCCTACTCTTCATACTCAAGAGGAGGAAGTTAATGCACTTGGAGGCTATGGGCCAAGAAGACCAGCATATGATCCTTATTCAACCACGTACAATCCGGGCTGGAAGGATCATCACAATTTGAGGTATGGAAATCAAAATCAACAGTATGCACCTCCAAACGGGCCTCCAGGTTTTAGACCGCCTTTTCAACCTCACCCTCAGCCTCAAGCACCGAATCAAGGCCTATCTTTATCCACAAATGAAATGATCCATGCTCTTACCCAAAATATGACCATGATGCATCAGTCTGTGGGCCAATTTCAGCAAGACACCAAGTCAAGCATCGCCAACTTGGAAAATCAGATGAGCTAACTTGCAAAGGCAATGAGCAAACTTGAAGCTAAAGATTCCAACAGGTTACCCTCTCAGACGGAACTCAATCCTAAACAAAGTGTGAATGCAATAACGCTCCGTAGTGGTAAAGTGTTGGAAACCAAAGCCGACAAGCAACCAACCTTGCATGAGGAAGAAACCGAGGAGGGCGAAATTTCGGAGTTTGAATATCAGACCGACCGCGGGCAAAACAGCCAGAGCACCCCCGCGCCACCAAGCCTTAAACCGCGCTCCGAGGGGCCAAGTTTCTGAGGCAAGAGCGCGGCCAAAACTGGCCAGAGCGCGGTCGCGCTCTAAAAGGGTCAAACCGCGCCGACGGTAATCCACAACGACTCCTCAACTCCTTCGACCTCGGCTCTCAAACCTCTTCCACCTTTTCCCGAAGCCTTTAAGGAGACCCGTAAGATCGAGAACGACAAAGAGATCTTCGAAACATTTAGCAAGTGCGAGGTGAATATTCCACTTCTCAAGCTTATCAAGAGCATTCCTTGCTACGCTAAGTTTTTGAAGGAGTTATGCACGGTCAAGCGGAATCAAAAGCAAAAAGGGAAGCAAAAGATCAAGGTTAGTGAGCAAATCTCAGCGGTCTTCCAAAGACGACTGCCACAAAAATGTGAAGATCCAGGTATGTTTACTTTCCCTTGTATCATAGGTGAGACAAAATTTGAAAAGGCTATGCTAGACTTAGGTACTTCTATCAATGTTTTGCCTTATTCAATTTATGAGTCTCTTGAGCTGGGTCCATTGCATGCAACAACTGTAGTCATTCAATTGGTTGATAGGTCTAACGTTTACCCAAAGGGGATTATAGAAGATGTGCTTGTTATGGTTGATAAGTTGATTTTCCCTGCTGATTTTTACGTACTTGAAATGGAACATGACAAGCATGCAACTCCTATTCTCTTAGGTAGACCATTCCTAAAAACAGCCAAAACAAAAATTGATGTGTGTAGTGGATCATTAACCATGGAGTTTGATGGGGAAAAAGTGGAATACAATATCTATGATGCTATGAAATTTCCCTATGATGTTCATTCTTTGTGTTCTATTGATGTGTTAGATACTCTTGTGCAAGATTTCTTTGACATTAATGATCATGATGAATTGCAATCTACTCTTGAAAATTCTATGGTTAATGAAGATGAAGTGGAATTTATGTTGAATGATGATATGCAAGAAATTGTAGCCGAGTTGAACGCTCACTATGAGCGACCACTCTTGCTACCGGGCTCAAAGCCCATTCCACTAACATTTCCAAGCGAGAAGCTTGTTCCTTCTATTGTGCAGGCCCCAAAGGTAGAGCTTAAGCAACTACCGAACCACCTCAAGTACGCTTTCCTAGGTGATGGAGATACCTTACCGGTGATAATCTCAAACAAGCTGACTGAAGATCAAGAAAACCGGTTGTTGGATGTTTTAAGGGAGCATAAATCCGCTATAGGATGGACTATTGCCGACATTAGAGGAATAAGCCCCTCCACATGTATGCATAGAATCCTATTGGAGGATGAAGCAAAACCCTCAAGACAACCACAAAGAAGGCTAAACCCGCCTATGATGGAAGTTGTGAAGAAGGAGGTCCTGAAACTTCTCCAAGCAGGTATGATCCTTCCTATATCTGATAGCAAATGGGTAAGTCCTACTCAGGTCGTTCCCAAGAAAGGTGGAATCACGGTGAAGGAGAATCAAGATGGTGAGCTTATCCCAACAAGAGTTCAAACCGGGTGGCGTGTATGCATCGATTATCGAAAGCTCAACATGGTAACCCGTAAAGACCATTTTCCTTTACCTTTTATTGACCAAATGCTTGAGCGACTTGCGGGTCGTTCCTTCTATTGTTTCTTGGATGGGTATTCGGGTTATTTTCAGATAGCAATTGCACCCGAGGATCAAGAGAAGACAACATTTACTTGCCCATTTGGCACATTCACTTACCGAAGAATGCCATTTGGTCTATGTAATGCACCCGCAACATTTCAAAGGTGTATGGTCAGTATATTCTCCGAGTACATAGAGAACTTCATTGAAGTCTTTATGGATGATTTTACCGTTCATGGAAATGACTTTGATTCTTGTTTAACTCACTTGATACTTGTGCTAAAACGTTGTGAGGATACTAACCTTTGTCTTAATTCTGAAAAATGCCATTTTATGGTAGAGCAGGGCATAGTGTTAGGTCATATAGTGTCATCTAAAGGGATTGAGGTTGATAAGGAAAAGGTTGAAGTAATTCAATCATTGCCTTATCCCACTAATGTTAGGGAAGTACGCTCTTTTCTTGGTCATGCAGGTTTTTACCGCAGGTTCATTAAAGACTCTCCAAGACTGCTTCACCCCTTTGTGAGTTACTCAAGAAGGACGTCACCTTTGACTTTAATGAAGCTTGTAAAAGAGCTTTTGATGAGTTGAAGGCTCGCCTCACCACTGCACCAATAATTCAACCCCCAGATTAGTCCCTACCTTTTGAGCTGATGTGTGATGCAAGTGACTATGCGGTAGGAGCAGTCTTGGGTAAAAAGATTGGTAAGGCTTCTCATGTTATCCATTATGCTTCTATGACTTTGAATGAAGCACAGAAAAATTATTACACCACCGAGAAGGAACTCTTGGCGGTGGTTTTTGCTTTGGAAAAGTTTCGGTCTTATTTGCTAGGTACAAAGGTGATTGTCTACACGGATCATGCAGCCCTTCATTACTTATTGACGAAGAAGGAGGCAAAGCCCAGATTAATTAGATGGATCTTATTGTTGAGAAAATTTAACATTGAGATCAAAGACAAAAAGGGGGCGGAAAACGTGGTAGCGGATCATCTTAGTCGCTTAGTCCATGAGAAGGAACGATGTGCTCAAGTCACACCTATTAGGGAAGAATTTCCAGATGATACCCTGTTTTCGGTACGTGTACTTCAACCTTAGTATGCTCATTTGGTTAATTTTCTCGTTTCGAGTGTGTTTCCTCCTAGCGTTAGCAAGGCCCATAGGGATAAACTCAAGAGTGAAGAACGATATTATGTGTGGGACGATCCATATCTTTGGAAACATTGTTCCGATCAGGTAATCCGGCGTTGTCTCCCGGATAATGAGGTAACTTCAGTTTTGTCATTTTGTCATTCTTATGCTTGTGGGGGGCACTTTAGTGCTAGGAAAACCGCTAGGAAAGTGTTGGATGCAGGATTCTTTTGGCCTACCATCTTTCGGGATGCATATGCTTTTTGCAAATCCTGTGACCGATGCCAAAGGGTCGGGAATATATCCCGAAGGGATGAAATGCCTCAAACTTCAGTTATCTTTTGTGAGGTATTTGATGTTTGGGGTATAGACTTCATGGGCCCCTTTCCTAGCTCTTACGGGAATATTTATATTTTATTAGTGGTGGACTACGTTTCCAAATGGGTGGAAGCGAAGGCCACCCGGACTGATGATTCCCGAGTTGTGGTAGATTTTTTGAAGGTGCATATATTCTCAAGATTTGGGATTCCTAGAGCTTTAATTAGTGACAAGGGATCTCATTTTTGCAACAAAACGGCCAGTGCGCTCTTGAAGAAATATCATGTCACACACAGGATTTCTACGGCCTACCACCCACAAACGAATGGACAAGTGGAGGTGTCTAACCGAGAGATCAAAGCTATTCTTGAGAAGACAGTGTCGCCAAACCAGAAGGATTGGAGTACTCGCTTAGACGATGCTCTATGGGCATATAGGACGGCTTACAAAACACCAATTGGAATGTCACCCTTTCGGTTGGTGTTTGGTAAAGCTTGTCACCTTCCGGTGGAGATCCAACACCGAGCTTATTGGGTTGTGAAAAATTGTAGTCTTCAGATGGATGAGGCCGGTGAGTTGATGAAGCTTCAATTGCAAGAGCTTGAGGAGTTACGGTTAGAAGCTTACGACAACGCGACCATATACAAGGAGAAGACCAAAGGTTGGCATGACAAGAAAATATGGAGGAAAAGTTTTAAGGTAGGTGATAAGGTTTTGTTATATCAATCTAGACTTAAACTTTTTCCAGGGAAGCTAATGTCGAGATGGACGGGGCAGTTCATAGTAGCTAAGATGTTTCCTCATGGAGCGGTGGAAATTTATGATGGAGCTACTCATTCAGTGCAGAAAGTGAATGAACAACGTTTGAAGCCGTATTTTGAAGAATTTAGCAATGCTATTCTTGAAGGAACGGTTTTGAACGAACCAAACACATGAGCGGTAATGCATCAAGCTAACAACGTTAAACAAGCGCCTCTTGGGAGGCAACCCAAGCTTTGTTTTTAGTTTTTATTTAGTTTTTTTAGATTTAGTTTTGTTTTTGGTGTGCTTTTGTGTGGTTTTCGGTTTGTTTTTGTTTTTCTTAGTTGTAGGTAAAGTCGGAAAACAGGTACACGCGGTTCGAGGAAGCCAAGACGCCCTTTCATTCATGGCCCGGGACCGAATAAATCGAGGCCGAGTTTCTTCGGCCAGAACGCGGCTAAACCCCCCGCGCCGCCCTCACGCCATAGCGCCTAACCCGCGTCGCGAAAGGCCGAGTTTCTGCGGCATGAGCGCGGGCAAACCCCGGAAAGCGCGACCGTGCTCTCAGCGGTACCAAACCGCGCTCTGGCCCTTTTCGGCGCATTAACCCAAAATCCCCAATTTTTCCCATTCATCCTATCTTCTTCCTATAGCCGCCGAGCAGCTCTCTCTACCCTTCCTCCATTAAAATACCACCTTCAAGCTTCCATTCAAGTCCAAACCACAAATCAAGCCCGGATTTGCACTTCTAATCATCAAACAAGTAAGATTCCTCACTCTTCTCTTCAAATTTCATCCAAAAATTGAAGATCTCAACCTAAAATTATCTAAATTAGGTTTTGCATAAAAACCTCACTTTAAGGGATTTTTAGGTCAAATTTTTTCAATTTGAGTTTAGATTCTTCAATATTAGCATGATTATGAGTTAGTTTCATGTTTAGAATTTGAAAATTCCTTAATTTCGAAATTAATTAATTTTCATGCTAATTAATCTAGGTTAGTGGGGGAAGAGAGTGTTTTGAGAGCTATTATTGTCTATTATTACTTGTTTGGTGGATTGCTCTTGCTGGGGCAATCGAATTGTGTTTGCTTGTGGTGTTTTTGATTGATTGTGTAGGTAACTTTTACCATGGGTCGTACTAAAGCTCCGGCTAACGCTCCTTCGAGCTCGAGTCGTCCTCAAAGAGCAACCCGAACGACATCATCTAGAGCTGAAACTGTAGCGCCTTCTTCATCTCGGTCCCGAGCTCCGCCTAGAGTTTCTTCATCGGGAAACAATATCACACCGGCGACTTTTGGTATTCAGTTCCGTGACTTGAAGCATCTAGACCGCTTTAATGATTTGAAGGAGCGTGAAATCCAATCCCCGAGATATATTGATTGGGATTTGATGGCGGACTTGGGTTTGGCTGTTGAATTGAGGAAATTTGAGTTCAGTAACAATTTGCTTGGGTTGTTGAATATGAGATTGCTGGTGTACCGTGGCCTAGTATTGGAGTTCTTGAGCACATTAGAGGCTCATATCTTAGAGGGGCGGTTTGCTAACGAAGGACGGTGCATTTTTCAGTTAGGAGGGGTGATGAGGTGCATGACTCTTACCGATATCAACAAGCTTTTCAGATTTACTAGGTACCAAGAGAATGTTGATAGATGGGAGTCTAGGGCCGATTGGATGGATGATGAACAGTGGGTTCGACTTTCTGGAAGCAATGTGTACCAGGCTTCTAGAACAAAGGCATCGGGTATTATTCATCCAATAATTCGGATTGTTCAGAGGTTCTTTGCCCATTCTATCACGGGCAGAGGAGAGGGTGAGAATAACTGCCCTAGGAAGGATATCTTTCTCCTTAGAGGTATTTTGGAGGGGAAAAAGATTGACATGGGTGCAGCCATGATGCATAATATGGATCTTATGGTTAGGAGAAGCAATGGTCGGATCGCTGTGGGTGGTATCATCACCCGGTTTGCCCAACACTTTGGTATTGATTTGGAGCAATATGAGAGTCGGATTGATCCTCTTCCGACGAACTTCTCCTTTTTCAACCAAATGAAAGTGTTATATGTGAAGAACCACCGGTTCTATTGGGTGATTGGCAATAGCTCTTTTGCTATGAGGTTGCCTAATCCAGAAAGGGTGAAGTTGGAGACTGGTTTGGAAAATGCTGACACATGGCACATTCACCCTCAAGATGGTGATATACAGGTTCAAGACGTGATTGGAGGGACAAAGAGGAGAAGGCAATCTAGGAGGCAGATTGAGGAGACTAGTGCTTCTATGGATGTGGAGGATGAAGAATAAGAGGATGATGAGTTTATTGCTGCTGCAGAGGATGTTGAGGCAGTTGATGAAGATGAGTATGAAGAAGAAGAAGAGGGTGGTCATGAGGATAGAGAAGAGGTTCCTGGTTTTCAGCACAACTTTGATCAATAAGGACAAGGTGGTACCATGTCTACCGCTCAATACAACCATTTGGTGGAGTTGATGGGAGGCTTGTCTACACAGGTGAGTGGCGTGCACACTCGTATGGATGGCATGACGGCTGATTTCAACCACTTTCGGGGTTATGCGACGAGCCGTTTTGATTATGTTGATGAGCAGACCCGGTATTTGCATCAGAGGATGGATACATACATGCTTGAGCAAAGTTATCAGCCTTTTGCTTATCAGCCTTATCCAGGATATCCAACTCCTGAGTATCCATACCCGGGATACCCACCACCATCACCGCCAGCAGAGTAGATTCCCGAGTTTAACAAGTTCTTGTGATAAGGTCTGTTTTCTTTTTCACTTATGTTTTCTTTTACTTTGGGGACAAAGTAATGTTTAAGCATGGGGGAAGGGGATTATTTATTTCGTCATGAGAGCTTGATTTTAGTTAGATCATGTAGTTGCATGTGCATGTTTATTTTTATTGTTATGCATTGATTAAAAGCTTGAAAAAAAATCCAATAAAAATTTGAAAAATTCGGAAACTTTGAAAAAAAAATGGTTTGTTTGCATTTAGGATTCATTTTCCCCTTGGAACCATTTGTTTATTGAGTGAGCATGATTTCATATCCCATGACTTGTTAAGTTTATAATGAAAGTTCAAAATAAGAATTGCTTAATTATGAAGGAGTATGCATGAAAGTGAGAACTTGAGCTAGTTATGAAGTTCTAACCAAAAAATATTGCCTTGTGAGAATTCTTTTGAGCCTTTACATGCCAATTTTGCATGAAATTCTTGAGTGTATCTCTTTGATTGTTTAAACTCTAGAACTTGCGTTTAGATTCTTTTTCGAGGCCACATTATATGATTTGAATGCATGATGTAAAAGTGATTGAGGCAAATTTTCTTTAGCGCATTTATATCCTTATCCACCCTACATTATACCTTTACCTTTGTTTTTGTAGCCCCATTGTTTTTGAGCCTTAGCCTTGTTTATTAGCTCCACAAAAATTGATCCTAGCCGAATAAGCTTGACCCTCATCCGGGAATTAGGATTTGACTAGGGGAATTTTGTGGGTTATTTGTTGTACTTTGGGGTTGAGAGAAAGAATGAAAGGTGTAATATAAGGGAATGTGCAAATTGAAAAGTGTTGAAAGAGTTAAGGATGTTGGGAATGTTATTGAAAATTCAATGAGAAAGTTGGTTTGAAAGGTTGATTGAGATAAGTTCTATGTATAAATTGCAAAGATGTTCTTGTGAGAGAAGAATGAAAAGAAAGAATGAATCTCAATTGGGTTTGTGGAAAGAAAATCAAAAGTTGAGCAAAAGAAAGAAGTGTTTAAAAGAGAGTAATGGAAGAAAAGGAAGTACAAGTTGGGAAAAAGTGTTGAGAGTGAGTGTTGATGTAATTCGGGTTTTAGTTAGTTCTAGTTCCCGGATTTAGCACCACATGGCCATATAATGATCCCCACCTACTTGTCTATACCTTGGCCCCATTACAACCTTGAAAAAGACCTCATGATTTATGTTGTGCATTTGAACATTCGTGGTGGAGATTTAGTGCACTGATGCAAGCATATGGTAGTTAGCATTCAAAGATGATTTTTGAGCGAAAACACATACCCTTAAACACTTGAGTGTTGAGTGCAAACACATATACCTTGGTGAGGGTTAGAATGGATTAATAGCTTGGTTTGAAACTTTCGATAAATGTATGCAAAGATTTCATGGTTAAGTTTGTGCTTCTTGAAAATGAATTGAAGTCATAGCTTGCTTGTTTGTGGTGTGATTGATTTCTATGTCTTTCTTGAGGACAAGCAAGGTTCAAGCATGGGGGAATTTGATAGAGCATATAGATGTAGTTGTTAGAGCATGTTTTTATTCTCGTTTTATGCATGTTTAGCTAGATTTTCACTTTAAGTTGTAGTTTAGGTTTTATTTCGGTTTAGTTCGGAATCTACGCGTTTGTGTGCTTTATTGCAGGTTGGAAGGTGAAGCATGGTGGATATGAAGCTAAGGGACGGAGCTAAGGGGAGTTGGCGGAGTTTGATGAAGCTTAGAGTGATACAAGTGAAGATTGAAAGAGCTAAGGCCCAAGAGCTTGTGTGAGAAGAACGCTTAAATCCGGGTCAAGCATTGGAGTCTTGTTTTAACACCTCTATCTTGCAAAGCTTGGTTTGGGAGATATAGTGGTTGGATGAAGCTGAATTTGGTATCACTGGAAAGCTAACTCGAAGAGCTACAATTCATACTTTTACTCCGAGTCCAAATTCAAACTAAAAGGGGGTCAAAACATCCTCTGAAGTGTCGTTTGAATGCTGAACCGTGGCTGAGCGCGGGCAAGAAGGCCATAGTGCGACCGCGCTCCTTAGTGCCAAACCGCGCCACGGAGATGAAGTTTCTGCAGGCGGAGCGCGGACAAAACCCCCATAGCGCGACCGCGCTCTCGGGGGTACCAAACCGCGCTCCGTCGCGTTGGTGCGGTGTTGACTTGGGCTACGCGAGATCTTGTGGGCCGACTCTAATATTTCTTTTGGATATTTTTAGACATAATATAAATACTTTCTCTAGGTTTTATTTGGATTTTTTTTATTATGCTATCTATTGTTCTTATTTTTACGCTATCTTTGAATTGGAGAATTGTGGGAGACCAAACCCTAGTTTACAACATTGAAGAGAAATTTAACTCTTGTAAGTTTAATTCTTCTTTAATGTCAATTTCTAGCGAATTTCCCATGTTCAACTAGTTAGTTGAGGTTGTATGCATGATTGTTTGTGAGATTTGAATTATTTCAGTTTGCCTTGACTAGATTGAATCTCTCCATGCTTAATTGATTAAATTCACTTAGGATTACAATAGGTTGATCACCTATTCTATTTCCAGGTTAAATTACAACTAGAATAATTAAATAGACGGTGAAATTTTATTATTCATGGATGAATCCTTTGATAAAACTTATAGACGGTGGAATAAGGTTAATCAAAGGCGGAATTTAATCACAAGACTTCATGAATAGACGGTGGAATTCATGATTATTGTTTCTATTGAATGCTTTGAACTTATTTGCATGATCAATTTGACATAGAAGGTTTTCTAGGTTAATTGGTTAAAAGGTTATTAAAGACGGTGTATATTAATAACCACCTTAAGCTTGAATTCATAAATTCACAATAGATTAGTCAAGGGAAATTGAAATAAGGATAATCGAGGATCAAAACTCATGTATGCAATGGATACAAAACTAGTTGGACGCTTTTCTCCATATTTGAATCTTAAATCATTTTACTTGCTTTGTTTTAATTAGTTTTAATTACTTAGATTTTTAGTTCACAATCATAAAATCCCCCTTTAATTTAGTAATATTACTTAAATACAAATATTCCGAGTCTCTGTGGGTTCGACCCTTACTTCCACTTTACTAAGGTTAGGAAGTTAGGAATTTTCTTTGACAGTGCTTTTATAGCGACGTAAAAGTGCTCGTCACTTAACCAATGAATTTCCATAACAAACACCCATTCTTTGATGAACAAAGGCTTGGATCCTCCCAAAAGCCAAGGTCCATTTTCCATGACCCAAGTACGATCTTCTAGCTTGTTAAATTTGAATAAGAAGACACCATTCTCTTTGAGGAAGATTTTAGGTGGGGAAACCTTCCACATATGAGCAACAAAAGCATTCATGGATGATAGAGTGACTTTTGCCCCAAGAACGAACTCGATTAGGGAGCTACTCCATTCTTCACTTTTTATGGCCACATCCTCTAGATCAAAAGTGAAGACTTCTTTGTTGACATTGGGGATGTGGGTAAGCTTTTCCTTCTCCGAAAGCATCCTATTATAGGTTGGGAGGCCATTTGGTTTTGAGGAGCTAGCACCATGGAATGTGTGTTTTGTGAGGACGCTCAAGTTGCTTTCTTTGATGTGAGCTCGATTTCCATGGATTTTTGGTGAGAGATGGTCAAAAACCGAATCAATTTTAACCTCAGATTCGGCCATGTCCTTCTTCCCACTTACCTTCTTGTTTTGACTTTCAGCTTCTTCATTTCCCGCTTGTGAGCTCGATTCCTCAGAATCAGCCATGACTATCTTCCAAGACTCCTCCATGTTCCCGCTGCCTTATTCAAGTCCTAATGAGTCTAAAACCATCGAGACGCTCTCCGTGTTTCCATCCATCTCAAGCTTGAGTCCATTCCTAAGGATTTCCTCTCCTCTAAGACAATCGTCGGCGAAACTGAAGGAGACGAACTCGACTCTTCCGATGTCGACAGCTTCACGCTTTTTGTGTTCTTCCTCCTCCCTACAGTCTTGTTGCTCGCCATCCCGTTAGCATGGACGCCGGCGACTGCCGCAGGAGGCGCACAAACCCTAGATCTGAGTCACTCTCTTTTTTGCCTCTTTTATCACTCTTTTATCGCTCCTTGCTGCATAATGTGAAACGACGTCTGACCCAAAAATTAATAATAATTATCTTGAATTCTTCTCCACGCTTCTTATGTCGATTATATCATATTCTTCCTTCGTCACATTCCCCTTCCCTCGTTCTTCGAATGAAAGTCTCTCAGATCTCTCTTCTTGCCCGTCTAATTCCCATTCCCTTTTGGTTTAATCTGATATCTAATTATTTGTCTTTAATGGTCCGTTTTCGTGGTCTTTGTGGTCGGGTTCGTGGTGGCAGAAGTGGTGGTGTGGCAGAGCCAGTAGATGGCGACGATGACGGTAGTACTGGTGGTGACATCGACTCGTTGGCTTATGCGACTGATGCAATTGATGTGACTCGTGGTAAGCAAAGTCATTAAATTGGACCTTGGATTGGTGGTTAATCTATGTTGAATGCGGGGAATTTGGATAAATGGTTGTTTAATCTTAGATGTGTTTAATCTATGTTGATCTTGGATACAATTTGGGAAGTATTCGGTTGATGGGCATTATCATTATGAATTATGCATAACGATGGAAACGAACTGAACAACAAACTCTAATTAGATTCGGTACACAATGACGTGATCTCAACATTATACATGTTTGTCTTTTTTTTCATTGCTTCAACTGAAGCTATCTCCTTTGAATTACATATGGCCCTTTCCTCCTCCAACTCCAAAATGGCATTAGTCAATAATTGCTGAAAAATCAAAGCAAGGATTCAATTCATATTCGAAAGGAACATGCATTGGGATAAAGAGGAGAGATTTTCCTAGTGTCAATGAGAAAATTACCAAAACTAAGTCTTTTTTTTTCTTCTAGTAATAAATTTACTCGATTCTCAAGTTTTTGATAAGCACCTTCAGATTTCCCCAACTCTTATCTTTGCTATAGGACAAAAGAAAATGTCATGATCACTTGTATGTAGGGATGCACATGGGGGCGGGGCGGGGCGGGGAATGCATTCCCCGTCCCCATTCCCGAATACTATTATGTATTATGCCCCCCTCCCCCATTCCCGCCCCGTCCCTGTTTAATCCCCGCGGGGAACGGGGCGGGGAATCCCCGCCGGTTATCGGGTTGTTAACGGGGTCCCGTTTAATATAAAAAATATTTTAACCTTTAAAAAAATTTACAAATATCAAATTTAATAACATAAATTTTAAATTTAATTATATAATTTATAGGTATATATAAGATTTAAATTAAAAACTACAATTATATTTAAAATCTATTTTTATTCCATATTTTATAAATTAAAAAAAAAACAAAAAAACATACCGGGTTATATAGCGGGGATTCGAGGGCGGATAGTACATTCCCCGTCCCCGCCCCGTTTAAAATCGGGGATACGAAAATGATCCCCGTCCCCGCCCCGTTCCCCACTAACTCGCTCAAATCTAGGAATTTCAGTCCCAATTCAAGGCTGGTCACGAAGGCCTGTTCAGAGACGTTTAACGGCGGACTCGGGGTGGCAACGACGATGGGGGCGATGGTTCTGGATAGCCGGCGAACTCCCCTTCCAACTATTGGAAGTTGTGACGGCTTTGGTGGTCGGAGGACGGCGCACGAAGCCCTCCAAAATGGTTCGTTGCAACTCGCTCAAATTTGGGAATTTCAGTCCCGAGTCTTGATCAAATACTTTCAAATCTTTAAAGGGCTTTTGTAGAGGACATTAATATGGTAATATTGAACTTCGAATCATCAATTTTGGTAGAGAGACGAGGGAGAAAACGAAGATTGAACAACTCGAACTGGTTTAGGTTTGTGCTATTCACAGGGGCGGATTGGAGGTTTGTGCACAACGGAAAGTGGGGGTCACTCACCGCCTTCGAAATCTCCCATTGGTGGCAACCTTTCTTCGGTCATCGTTCGTTTCGCCCTCACCATCGTCGATGCCGTGAACCGCAAGTTATTTTTAGAAAAGGGAAGAAGAGCAGGAGGTGGAAAAAAAAAGGAAAAAGAAATAAAATAAGAAGCAGTAGTAACCACACGAAAATTTTAACCTATGTTATGTAGTCCGTACGTTTTTATATTAGTATTAGTATTAGTATTAGTATTAGTATAGATAGATTGATAAATTAGGCTTTAAATTAGTCCATTGATTAGCCCATTAAGGAAACAAATTTGAATCACCCCATTATGAAAACAAAATTGTTTTATTGAGCACTTTCCGAACTAAACAAAGGCTAATTTTATGTCATTCAAATAGGTGATCGTTGTTTATTGAATTAAACGAACCGGACCCTCCACATTTTCATCTATTCAAATAGGGTTAAACATGTTTTAACCTCTAAAATAAGAGATTTTGCCGGTCCATATATGATGAATTGGGCTCCGTGCAAAAATGGATTTAATTAAAATTTTCCACTATTAAATATTGAATACCTATTAAAAGATTTTTCTTATGTTAGCTAATTCCGAATTCTGTAAAGACTTATATCTTCAAAACGAGAGTGAATTCAAGCATTCTTTTTAACCTTTTGCATCCCAAGGTATTCCAAAAAGGTTTGAATAACTCAACTCTCTTCTTAATTAATTATTGTCTTTCAAATTGTCCCACTATAACTGTAACGTGAATGAAGTTCGATCCGCAAATCCCCAATTTTTACATATAGTTAATTAAACCGTTGTAATTTTATACCCACACTTAACCGATCATTCCAAATTTATTTTTTTGTCCGTCAAGAAATTTCAGCTTTTAAAAAAATTTGTTAAAAATGTGTGTAAAAATTATTGGCGGATTTATTAGAAGTAAACAAGTATGAATTCCCCTACCTTGTACGGGTTTTGCTTAAATAAAATATTAATAATAGTTTTTTCAACTACATGAATTATCTAGGAAGAAATAATCATGATCTTAAGACGCAAATTAATTTTTAATTTGTATATAACTAAGATAAACTTAAAGGTTTTTTATAATCTAGAACTCTTTTTTATTAGTAATATTCCAATTTAATAATAAATCAAGTTATCTTAAATAAATTATTTTAATAAAATGATCTTTGAAGTTTTTCTAGAATTTAGAACTTTTTATTATTATTAATATTCAAATTGAATAATACTTAAAAAATAAATTAAATCAAGTTATCCTAAATAAATTATATGAATTAGATTTTTTATTTTGTTTAAAAATCCAATAAATAAATATAAATAATTTATTTTTAAAGATATAAATAAATAATAAATAGCATCTTATCTTTAAAATAGTATCTTATCTAAAAATAATAAATAAAAATTAATATATGCTAAGATATTTAAAAAAATTAATATATTGATTGTTTTATTTAACAAATAAATATAAAAAATTAAAAATAATCACATAAGATATCTTAGTTAAAAAAACGATTCTATCTAAAAATAAAATAAATATTCTAAAATTTGTATGATAGAATAAAAAAATATCCTAATGATCTTCCTATCTATCATATCAAAAAGTAAAAGATTGTTTATTAATGGGATTTTCTATCCTATATTCTAAAAACATGGATAAGAATTATTATATCCAAAATAAAAGATTAGTTTTAAAAAAAGGGGTGGTGTGGTCCAATCTAAAGATGACATGTGTCATTTAATAATTTTTTTAACCTCCACTTTAGGTTATAGCTATGATATTACTTTAGGAGGGAAAACGAAATTTGGGCTAGATTATTGGAGGGAAAACGAAAATTTGGGCTAAATTATTGGCGGGCTCAAACCCTATTTTCTAATGCATGGCTCAAATGTCCATCAATCCATGTTCATTCAACTGATAAACCCTAAAGGAACCCGAGAGAGAATCAGGATGGAACGATAGACTCTTCTTCACCGCCGACATGTCTTCTCCGCCTCGTCAAAGTCTACGAATTCGTCTCCAACTTGAAAGGAACCCCAGAGAGAGAATTAGGATGGAACGACATACTCGGGGAGAAAGAATTCGGAGTCTCCACCGCCGACATGTCTTCTTCGCCTCGTCAAAGTCTACAAATTCATCTCCAAATTGAAAGGAACTCGGGAGAGAGAACCAGGATGGAATGACCTACTCGGGGAGATAGAATTCGGATTCTTCACCGCCGGCATATCTTCTCTGCCTCGTCAAAGTCTATAAATTCGTCTCCAAATTGATCGGTTTGAGCTTGTCCTTCTCAATTGAGTTTTGTTTCCTAATGTCTTTAATTCAATCTTGGTTCTTATTCTCAATTGAGAAATATTAAATTTTCACTTGTTTTGTGCCGCTGAGAATTCCCAGCCGTTGGTGGTGGCACTCACCTGCCTCTGCCACCTGCTTGAACCATATTTGCCCTAAGGGTTTTATGGAATACTTGTGTGAAAATATAGAGTTTTGTCTAATTGTTTTCCCCATTTGTAATTGAAATGTTCTTGGTTGATTCTGATCTGATTGTTTATTTTGTGATGTAAGAATTGTAGGTGAACATCAATGGGGAAAGAAAGAAGCCTGAGAGAGCCCAACTCAAAGGATCAACCGCTGACTAAGACCATAGCCACTGACAGAACATCAATATTGGCGGCCTTACAACTCAAAGGTTCCAATTCACCCCACATCCGTTTTGCTAAATATCAATTTTGTTTCCATTGGTTGCCTTAGCTATGATTTGAGTAAATTTGTAATGCACCTTCTTCGTGTTGCAGTTTAAAGTCTTTCTTTTCTCCTAAAGAAGATTTGCTCTATTAACTTATATATGACACTACAGGTTGGAAAACAATCTCTTCGGGATAATCAAGTAATTAGAGTTCTGGATTTGCGAACACCAGCAACCCAAGCCATTTTTCCCCTACAAGGTCAAGTTCAAAACGTAAGAATTTGAGTTTCATGTACATCCAAACTAATGTGATGTGATCTCTGTCCTTAACCTTTGCAATGAGATTTGGACCAACATATGTTGCATTCAATATGTGTTGACTACAACATGTGATGTGAACCGATTGACATCATATAAATAAACAATGGTTTTATTGGCTTCTCACAATAGAGTTGGGTTATGGCTATTCTGATATGTGGTTTTGGTTAAATTGAAGTTTGGTTTGGGTCTAGAGGATTTTAGCGAGGGTATTGGTGACTGTTTGTTTTTGGTTAATAAAGAATTTTATATTGTTATTTTTTGAAGTATAATTTGGTTAAGTTTACAAATCATAATGTCTTTTTGTTGATATTATGAATATAGCTTTGAATGCACTTATAGTTGCATTTGTATTATTATATTAACATGTTTGTCGACAGTTCTAGTTTCCTACATTGAATTGATTCTAATCTTTCCTGTTTATTTGTACTAAGGTGAGCAACTATGCATATCAGTCCTTAAGACTTTAGTTGCATGATTTTCTCAAGTTAGACTTGATTTCTTTTCCTTTTTAAATGACAATGATGTACTTTGTTGATTCCTTTAAAAAGCTAAGAGTTTAGAGGTGGGAAGAACCTTTTTTTTACAAGTTCTTGCATGACGATGAGGAAGGATGATGCTGAATTGCTTGCACGTGTATGCAGGTGGATTAGACAATTTTAGTAAACTATCTTAGTTTCCTTCTCTTTTCTTTCTTTCTTTCTTTTGTTTCTCTATTTTAAAGTTAGGACATGAAATTACTGTTCGCATGTTTTGAGTTTGAAAATTAATTTTCTACCATTTGTATGCAACAGGGTGCCAATTTTGCAACAAGGGTGTTGAGTTTTGTTCTTTGTTGGGCCAATTTTGCAACAAGGGTGCTGAGTTTTTTAAGCGTTAGATTTTGTTGTTGATTTCTAATTGGTTGATCCTTTGTTACTTGTTAGTGATCAATGAACTATATGTGTGCACATATATTGTTATTTGTGTATTTACATATCTATCCTTAAATTTTTGGATAGCTCCAAGTTAAAGAGACATTTTCTAATTCATACTGGAGAAAGAGATTTTGTTTGCCCTCATGAAGGGTGTGGTAAGGTGATTATTCGGTTCCTCTATCTTTTTATCAAGTGGATTTTACAGCAAGCATCAAGGGGTACTTATACTATATTTGAATCTTTATATTTGTGCAGGTTCTCATGTTGATTTGCTACTTCCACCTTTCAATGTTTCCATTGGCATGTTGAAGGTGGCTATCTTTGTACTCTGTTTAGCTTTAGTTTTAGAAAATGTTTATATCAAATATACGAATTCTACACCTCTAAGTTTGTGGTGCTTTGGTTGAGCTTGAGCAACATGACTCATTTGTTGATAAATATGCTGCCTTCTACTGAAATGTGTTATGACTTAGATAATGATGTATTGTGTCATCTTTAATTGCTTCTTGCATTGTTTGCATTTTTTTGTTGCTTTTGATTTCCAACTTTATGTATACTTTACTATTGTTTTGGACTAAACTAGAGAATATTAGAGAGAAATTAGCATACATGTTATGGTATAATTTTTTTTTGATTTTTTTAAATGTGTAATTATTTAACCACAAAATTTGAAACAAAATAGATTCAATGCAAATTTCAAGGTTAAATGGCCACGAATTAGGGGCGATAATGAGTTCAAATTCAACTTGAATTTAGATAAAAAATACATTTGTAGCTAAAATTTGATGATGATGCACTCAAAACCAACCACGAAATTCAATTATGGCTAATGTGGTTGAAGGTGATTTTTGTGGCCAATAGCCACACATTTAGCAATAAATTAGTTCGCGGCTATTATTTGTTGCTATATAGCCACAAAACTAGAATTTTGTGGTTCTTTTCCAGAGTGATATTTAGCCTCGGCCGATATAGCCCCAGGGCTCCATTCGTAGGGCATTTCGTTGAGGATTTTATGGCTAACGGGATTTCGTGGTTATTTTAGTGGTTGATGGCGAGTCTATTTTCCTAGCTATAGACGCATTTTCCAGCAGTGATGGATGTGGTGTTCAGACCCATTCAATTCCTCCCAGGCCACAAATAATATACTCCGACATATATTGAGTACTTTCTTTTTGGAATTCTACTCGGTCTCTTCACTGCCTTTTTTCTTTTATTTGTGCATATGAACACCCTTGCTTCATTTTACCTCCATGTACCAATTTTCCATGTGAAAGTCCATTGAAGACGTAAGAACGGTATGTGGAGAAATCAAAGACTTCACTCCCAAATTGTCTTTCTTTCATGTGGGAATTTAACTTCTTCTTTTTTTATCAAAAGAACCTTCGACCTCACTATTTTGTTTGTTGAATGGGAGACCCTCTCTCTCCAAGTGAAAGGAATCAAGAGCCAACCCCTCATTTATGTACTACGTTTTGTTGGAATTGCTTAGGGAGTGCCATCGGTTTCCATACGATTTTATTTTTCTGTCAAATGAAAGAAGATCTCCCATCCTCCATTGGTTGCGCCCCTCTGATGGGAATAAGAGTCTATCGTTTAATTCACTTATCCGTTTTTATTTTATAGAGAAACGTAAGAGAGGTTTCTTTAGTAACAACCCACCACCGGTTAACAATTTAATTAATTAATTTATTTTATTTTGATTGTTGTTTGGGCAAATTTAACCCTCCAAATCAACCTCAATTTGGGCCTAAATTGAAGGACATATTGGCCCAATTTTAAAATAAGATCTTTATGGTAAAACTTCAAGATAAATTAATTAAATAAATTATCTTGATTAATTTTTTACCATTTCATATAAATTTATGAATAATTTTAAATTGACGAAATTTTGGTCCTCAACAGATACCCCCCGAACTTTGAGCGTGTGAAGAATTGAACGCGTACAAAGTTAGAACTTAAGTGCTATATATGTTTAAAGGACAAAAGCACCACATTTTTCTGCCTAGAAATATGATTAAGGAAGAGCTTAATTTCATATGGTCCGAAGAGAGTAATGACATTTAACATAATTCCTTTTAAATATTTCGAAAGAATTGACTTTGACCAATGATATGGTATGAGTATAATATTTCGAAAGAATGTTTTTTGAAATATGATTTTTGATATGGATTTTTGGCTTGTGGGCCGATTGGTGTTTTAGGATTTTCTTGTGATGAACAAGAATTTGTTTTGAACTCTTAATGTTAAGAGGTTTGTACTTTTTGGCTACCTTGGAGAATGAGTTTGTGCAAAACCAAGACAATTAGTTTTTATACATTTTGGGGTCTTTTAAATGAGCACACAAATTGTAGTAGGTCACTTAAGTTCTCTTTGTCCCATTGTTAAGGACAAGAGTACATATAAAGATATGAATCTTTTTTATTTGAGAGAGGAAATCTTTGATAATACAGAATATCTCCAAAGATATGTTTATTAAAGTTCAAAGCATTAATCAAATGACTCTATTGGAGGAACATTTTGGTTTAAAATACTTAATTGAATAGGTCACTGAGTTTGGACATAATGATCCAAGCCATGAAATTTTGGCATATGACAATTTATTTTGTTTCTCTTTTTTAGAACATCTTTCATAGATGCATATTTATTCTGCTCTCATTTTTATTTCCTTCATATCAAAGATTAACATAATAGTGCTTAAATCTTCGGACCATATCTTCAATAAAATGATCAAATGACTATAAGATAAGAGAATTTGACTTCATCTTTTATTCCTCTTTGGAAAAGAAAAAAAGCTTTGTTTGTTTGTGGTTGCATCTTGTATCTTGTTTATTAACCCGATTGCCTACGTACCCCCTATGGGAGGGATCAAGCTGATCGTAGTTCTTAATCAAACCAATTTGACATTTATTTTTATATTTCGTGAATTAGAGGATAAAATCCAAACCCACCTTCTAGGAAGGGTTGTCTAGACTCAATCCAATTGTCATTTGCACATTTTTTATATATTTGTATGCATCACCATACAATTTTAACCCACCTTCTAGGAAGGGTTGCTCAAACCGTTCTGACTCTCGTTTGCACACATTATATTTTGGTTTAAAAATCAAATTATATATTGAGATTTGCGACTGAATTCGACACATATGAACTTGATATCGAATCTCCTATGTACCCTTATTGGGATAAAGTCTTGATGTAGTTTCTAGAGATTGTTTTAGGTATCAAGCATTCTTGTAATTCTTGAATCTGAAGTAGTAAAATATTGGTACTCTCATTTGGATTAGAGGACTATCCATTGGAGACGAGTCATAGAATAAGCTCCATCTTCGATTTTTAAATGATGTGTCGCCTCTTATTGGTGGTACCCCCTTTCATCTTTGGGGTGTATCTTCATTTTGAACCCTCCTTGTAAGATTAAATGTTTTTTGAGAATTTTTCTTATCAAAGACCATATTACTATTTGAAGAAACATCCTATAGAAACTCCTAGGGAGCACAATCTTATTTAGATAAAGGTTACCTAATCGGATTAGATGCACTCTTCTTTGGAATTTATCATTCAATTATTTTCCTACTTGTTCATTTTTATTTAAAGGCTTGCTCAACTTAGGAGGACTTAAACCTTGAGTATATGTTTGTCGAGTTTCTCTCACTCGTACATATTTGTCACTCAAATGTACTACCATCCTTGTCTCCAACATCCTTATGTGGAAACAACGTTTGCACATTTGAGATTTTCATGATCTCATATAATGGCATTGGCTTGGTTTGAATATTAGCATACCAAGGTATATCATTCAATTTGTATATTATTATCCATAACATAGACTACATGAGGTCGCCATTAGAGGCAATCGAAATGTGGGAAGAATATTCCCATATTTATAACCCTTGATTATGTTTTGGGTCTTTTGGGAGTCACTTGGAGTCGGAATTACCTTCGCAACATCTACCATCGAAATTGGTTTTTTACAAAGCTTTTGGTTTTGTTGATGTTACCCCCTCAATATCGCTCTCCTCTTTCTTCATTACATCCTCTTTTATATTTGCAAGGACACATTCACCGTATGGTGGATGACTAACGAGTCAATGGTGTGAAACAATGCTTTCGATAGTTTGTTTGCCCACTTCATTGGAATCCTCCAGTTCTAGAAGTGTTATGGGCTTGCAATACATCAAGTTCTCAAATATCCTTCGTATTTATTGTCATCAATAAGCATTTCTCTTGTCTTTTATATGAAGAGAATGCCTTCTTGAAGATTCTTTGGCTTTTCCCATTTTTTAACTTTGAAGTTGTTGGTGATAAAATGGGTTTACCATCCAATTAAACGAAAGTCGTTGCTGACTCTCTTTTTATTTTTGGCTTCTTGCCATCATCTTTTCTTGCCTTACTAGCTTGAGGCAAAGTGAATCGTTGTTATCAAGCATGTTACGCTCAACACTATATGCCTTTAATACCGAAGCATCAAATGGATATTGACTTAGCACTACCAAAATGCACAACGAACGTTAGAAGCAGGTTTCTAGGAGACATTCTTTTGGATATGTGCTTTTTTTGCTTAAATCTCCAAGGCATTTAACCTTAGACTCCTCCCTCCTTTTAGTGAATGGATGAGCTATTTTACCATCAAGGCATCGTTGAATATAGTTTCACCACTAGTCGAGTAGATATGAGCAAGGCACTCACGCGATGAATGATGGATGCTATCAACCTTGTCAGAATTAGGTCTTTTATGACCTAGGGAAATGGGAACCGAATCACATTGAGTGGAGTATGCCATTTTCTATCCCACAACACGCGGATTCTATGAAGCTTGAAATTCCCTCATCCTTTGCCAATCATCTCCTTAATATTTTGAAGAGATCTAAGTGAACCACCACTTAGATTTTCATCACTTGTGCTTGGTTAATAGTGTTTTGGCCACCTCTTATGAGCTCGATTAGCTACTTAAGCTAGAAGTGGCATTATTTAAGAATCCTATTTCATTAGTTACAATTATAACTCTTAAAGTTGTTCCTCAATGTCAACCATGATTGCAACTAATATCGGAATATTTTTCTACCTCGTCTTGGAAGACAAGCGTAGTTTGTTTTAAATATATACGAGTGGAAACTCCTTATCTTTGAAAAGGAATAATAGGTCCTTGTAAATGGAGAACCATTGTTTCTTGCACCAAACATCTTAACCATGTCATCAAATAAGTCAATGATTGAGGTGACCTTGGGATCATGCTTGCACATGAAATTTCTCTAACCTTTACCTTAAGACAAGCCCAAAATAGGTTTGAGATCTAGTTATTTGGGATATTGGACTTGTTGTCTTTGATGAGTCTCACTCTCCAATAAGAATTTGAGGAAGACCATTGAATTTTCTTAACCCCTTGAACCTTTTTAAGTCTCGAAGGCTTACTTTTTTTAATGGAATCTTGAGTTGGGTCTCCTCCAAATAGGAGGTCTTATTGACTTGTTCAAATTCTTCCATTTGATAGGGATAGGCTCATTGTAAATTTGAGTCGGAGCATCAACTAGAGGAGTAATTATTGCTCTTTCGTTTTTGTGATGTGAGCTCATTGGATGTTTCACATATTGCCTTAGGCAACTTTTAAGTTGTAGAATTTGAAATAAACCAAGTGGTATAATCCTCTCGGACCCATTCTCGTGACCATTTATTCTCCTTAATTTGTTGACCTTGGTGGTCTTGGAGACAAGCTGGGTCGAATGTTTAACAACCCTCCTTTATCTTGATGACATAAGGTGCGTTTGAGAGGATATCCAATAAGGGCTTGGTGCCACTAATGCATGGGAGCATCATACCACGAACTCAAATGTTATAGGGCTTGTTGCCTAGGGAATTCAGTCCATATTGATCAAGAACGTTTTACCCCCGGGCATGGGCCCATGATGATCATCCTTTATACACATCGAGAGATAATATCCTCTACTAAGGTATTGAGATCTCCATAGGAGTTCTAACACTACTCTTTATTGAAAGTGAGTCCCTAATGAAGTGCAAGAACACTTTAACGATCCCCTCTTAATCCACAACCCTCCAAATATGAGGTTTGTCGCGGGAAGCTCGTCTATGATGAATGTTGCATTCAAAATCATTTCTATGCAACAACCTATTAAGTTTAACGTATCGACATTACTTAAAGATGAAAAGAAAGAAAGGGTCCCACCGGGCGTGCCAAAAATATGTTGAGCAAAAATGTACATAAAATTGCAAAACACATTTAAATTATTTTTATTTTAGTTCGACCCTCTTTTTTGACTCTTTTGATTAAAAGCAATACCGATACAAAATATTAAGTATTTTTTAAGATTTGGACTACACCCATTTTTTGATGGGTTGCCTACGTATCTCTTTAAAGAGAATCAAGCCTTACGTCATTCAGAATGTTTTGATTATGTGTTTGGGTATTTCGTTAGATTTTCACGCATCAGTGGAACGAGTCAGAACCCACCTTCTAGAAAGGGTTGCTCGGACTGTAGCCAACTATTATTTGCATGTGTGAATAAGATTAAACCCACCTTCTAGGAAGGGTTGCTTAATCTCTTCACTATCAAACATGTGACAATTTTATTTGAGTTCTGACTGAATATGACATGTATATATTATATCAAATGTCCTATGTATCCACTTATATGATGTGGAATCAAGTCAAACGTAGTTCTAGAAAAGACATTAAATATATTTTTATATTTGCAACTGTGCTCAATATTTATTATATTTAATATCGAGCGGCTACGTAGCTTTTAAAAAAAGCATCAAGTTTTAACGTAGTTCTACCAATCAATTAATTTGGTTTGAATTTATATTTATAAATAAAAGTCAAATTAATATTTATGATTTGACTCAACCTTTAATTTGTCGAGTCTCCTACATGAATCTTTTAAAACAGATCAAGTCAAATGTAGGTCTCAACGAACCATAGGTTCGATTAAGAAAGATTTTATTTTTGATCGTGACTGTACTCAATGAGCATTTTTTTGCTTTATATTGAGCTTCCAACGTTTCTGACGAATAAGAATCAAGTTATCATAGTTCACAACTTAATACTTCAGCATTAAGTCTTGTTTATTTTATTTTCATGCATCATAGGATAGAATTCAAACCCACCTACTAGGAAGGGTTGCCTTAAACTCTTTCCAACTACCATTTGCATGTATATTATTATTATTATCTTGCCTTGAGTGCATCAAAGGATAGAAATAAACCCATCTTCTAGGAATGGTTGTCTAAATCCTCCATATTATCATATGCAAAATGAAAGAGCAAGTTCAGTTCATATTTTGATTTTTATTTCAAAATAATTATTAAACCGAATATGCATGTATTTTATATTGGGCGCCCTACATACTCTTTTAAGGAAGATCAATATTGGGCATAGTCCTTAAAAAGAACTATTTAATTATCTTATCGACTTTGTCTTATGTTTGAAAGTCAATTTATATTTCACGTGTCAACTTGATATTATATTAGTCAAGGTTTTCACATAGCCCATAAGGGGCATCAAGTTATACATGGTACCAAAAGACCATCTTGAAGCTCTTCCTGCAAGACACGAGCTCGAGCCCTTGTGATCCGCCCTAAATAAGGCCAAGTACCGCTGGGTTGTGGGTCCGGGCCACAGGCGTCGGCGGCGCCAAGAGGTGACCGGCGCCCTTCGTCTTGCATGGCTTCGGGAGCGGTGCGCCCATCCTCGAAGTTGTCTTCCATGATTGTGAATGGCTCGACGGGGTCGGTACCGTGGGTGGCAGAGTCGGTGCCGTGGTTGGTGGCTTGGTCTTGCTAAGCCGTGGCGCGGCTGGTGCGCCCGTGTGGCTCATTACCGAAGGCAGATGGGTCGGTGCCGGGGCTGTCTAGGTCGGTACCGGGGCCGTCTGGGTCGGTACCGGTGCTGTCTTGGCCATGAGGTGGCGTAGTCATATCATCCTCCCTCCCTTCAAAAAGGATTCGTCCTCGAATCCGAGTGCACTTCCATGTGAAAATCTGAAATGCACACAAAACTATACATAGAAGAAGGAGAGGATCATAAACAAGTATACTCATAAAAAACCTCGTGAAAATTTCCAAGCACATGTTTTTCCCAACTTGAGCCTAAAGATTTGTAGAACATGAAATACACATAATACACATAATACACTTAGGCTCAAAAGAAAGACACATCACAAACCTTTTCCTATTTTGCAAAATTTGTGAAAAAGAGAAAAACTGAACACATGAAGACCTAATTCTATATGAAGTAACTAGATGGCACACATGCCCAAACTCACACACATGATCCCTAATTGCGAAAGTTTCCTCATAATGAAATGTATAATGGAAGCATTAAGATCTAGCATTATGAAAAGAAGAGAAGAAAGAAAAAGTAGGGTTAAGAGATACTCCCCTAGAGCATCTTGACATGGTGATTTCTTTCACTTTTTTCTCAGTGTGATACTCCTCATGACATAGAAACGGAACACTGGAGGGCAACATAGGGAGAAGATCTAGCAATATGAAAAGAAGAGAAGAAAGAAAAAGTAGGGTTAAGAGATACTCTGATAAGGATCGAATTGATGAAGTCACTGCAAGGACACGTGGACGCTCTCTTCTTGGGGAGGGATTGGATGGATGTGCCTCGGAAATGGTTATGGTGGACGTGTAAAGGCTTGTAAAACCAGTAATGGAGGATGGGATTTTGAAAGTGAGGGATATGAATGAGTTTAGGGTGTGGATATGACTCACCACACTCGAAATTCAAACTACGAGATTCAAGGACAAGGATGTGATGCACCTTGCTCTTGGATCTCAAGTATAATCCGATATGACTCACGAATCAAGGTTTGGAAAATGAAAACAAGTAACTTTATTCAAGGCAAAAACGCCCTAAAACCATAGCCTAAATATGGCAAAAACAAACAATAGTTTTCATGATCAAATTCAAGTCTATCTAACTAAGGGAAAAATGTCCCTTTTAAAAGAAAAGAGCTCCCAAAAAAAGGCTCTACAAAACCAAACATAAACACATAATTGACGGTAAAAGACCCTTGGAAAACCGGCATTAAATTCATCTTGATCTTGGCACACAAGAGGTGCCAAACTCGGCACAAGCTAGGCGCCCGACATGGCCACGACGCGCCTGGTGACTAGCAACGTGCACTCCATGTCGTCTTCATATTTGATCGACCCTCCATGGACCAAGAGACCATCTTGAAGCTCTTCTTGCAATACACGAGCTCGAGCCCTTGTGATCCGCCCTAAGTAAGGCCAAGTATCACTAGCGCGGCTGGCGCACCCAGGTGGCTCGATACCGAGGTTGGGCAACTCAGTAGCATGGGCAAAAGAGTCGCCAAGCAAATCGGTACCGAGGTTGGGTGGCTTGGTACCGGGGTTGGATGGCTCAGTCCTATGAGTGGATGGCTCGATACCGACTTTGGATGGCTCGATGTTGGATGGCTCGGTATCGAAGGCGTCAGAGCCTTTATGTGGCTCGTGAGGCATAGTCACATCATCCTCCCTCCCTTGAAAAGGATTCATCCTCGAATCTATCATGCCTACAAAACAAAGGACACATCGAGGGAAGCTCAAGAAACTACATGCTGTGAAAGTCAAGTTAAGAGCAATATTTCCAAGTTCAATATGATATAATCTGATGAATGCACCAACTACACACTTTGTAGGTCTGACTCTACATGCATGAAATATACCATAGTTTCTCCCAGATGGACATGGTGTATTCCAACTCATGAAAGCATGGAAACTACGCAATTTATAAAATGACATGTGCTGAGATAGTGAACTATAATGAAAGCAAGAATACTTAGGCCTCGATGTCACAAACTCATGAATAGGAAATGAAATCATTTCAGTAATTGAATGTGACATATCCAACACATATTCATGCTTATGGTTGAGAGGAGTGTAGGAAACTGCCTTGAGAGATGCAATCTTAGGACAAGCAATCGTCTTGGCCATGTTGTGGACATCTTTTGGTTCGAACTTGTTTGAGGTTTTTTTCTGAGCTCCAAACTCGGAATTGAGTGATTCTAAGTCCCACTTGCAAATACAGAAGCGTACTTGACTCCTACTAAATTTCAAAGGGAAAGAGCTAGAGAGCGGGGAGTTATGGCTATTCTTCCCGGGCTGCGTAGAGAGATCCGAAGAACACATTTCCTTATCATTGACTTGACCCTTGCCTTGGCGTAGGAACGGTATGCACGACGGTACCTTGGGAGTCAAGTCGGTCAATGGTGTAGCTATTGAATTCATCGAGCTTCTCTTGATGATAGGCCAACATGCATGTCGTGGTGGAGTTGGAATGGGGTTCATGCCGTCCACCCCTTCTTGCTTGGGACTCGGAGGCGCATCTTTCCTAGGAGGAGGAGAGCATTGGTCTTGCCTAAAATCAGGCTTCTTGGGCTGGCTCGGAGTAACACTCGATGAAGAGTTGTGCCACGGTTTGGAATGGACCCTCTCGGCGTAGTCTAGTAGGACAAAGCGTCCTTCAAGTACACACTTAAGCTCACGCCAAGTTCGGATCGGTTGGAGCCCATCACGTCGCCGAGCCTCCTTGTCTTGTATCCACCAATGGTATGAAAAGTCAGTGACGGTGGCGACAACTATTCTTCTCTCATCCTCATAGCCAAGTGATCAAAAACGGTCTCGGTCTTGGCTATCCAATCAAGGCATGCGTCGGCACCGGTGGTTCCAGAAAAAGTTTGGATTTGGAGCTTGATTCCTTGGTGGCGCTCCCCCCTTGTTGGCGCTCATCAAAGTGAGCGGGCTAAGGTGGCCACGCAGCTTGGAAAAGTTCATCATGCCTAGACAACCTTTGCTCGATGTCATCAAACCTACTACAGAATGAGCGAAGATCTTGTTGCATTGATTGTAGCATAGCAGCCACGGATGAATCCGAGTTAGCATCCCGAGGTGAGCCATCATTCCCTGCATCCGACATCTTGCACAAACTTCACCAAACAAGTTAAATCCGACAAGCAAGTTGTACTTCGAGCCACACACATCCAATTCTCAACTTAGACTCGAAAAGTGCCAAACTTGCAAGTGTTAGGTGGAGTACAAACAAGAGATGGCTCAAAAGAAAGGCAGAAGCAATGGCAACACAAAACAAGCAATAGGTTTCTCAACCACTCGAATGTAAGAAGCTACTAGGTACCAAGTTACAAACAAAAGAAAAATGAAAAGAACTTAACAAATTGAGGGCCTAACTCGGAAACTCTTTCTCACAGGGTCCGACTTATTCTGTGCCCGACCTCTTATTAGCTTTCGCCGTCGGCAAGGTTTTTCTAGCCCCGCTTCTTTTTCTTTCTGACCCAATTTCTTTTTCTTTCAAGGCACACATTTAGCACAATATAAACAAGCATACAAAGCTTCAACAACAAGTTGACTTACACCTCTAGTCGGTGTCTTTTTCTTCTCTTTTTTTTTGCACTTGGTACTTTTCCCATATCTTAACCCGAGTGAATCCACAATATTTTAAGCTTGAATTTCCGTTTTTATGAAATGCCAACATGCTCGAAAAGGTCAAGAGAGATGGACGAAAAATTCAGCCACAAAAGAGTAATGACTAGTGGGCTAAGGGTCACAAGAGACTCTTTCTATTTTCAACTTTAATTCAATTCAAGCAAGGAGTAAAGGAGCGTCTTCAACCTTTGGGCAGCCATACAATTCATTTATGGACGTCCCTCAAGGTCAGATTTGAGCAAACAAGGTCTAAGAAACAAAACAAGCAAGTCGATATCGAGGCTTGGGGTCGATTTTGCAAGGCTTTTGTGGAACGATTTTTGTGAAAGGGAAAACTTGCAAAATTCAAGAAAATTTCAAATCTAAGACGAGAGAAAATAGGTGTACTTTGCGTGGCTCTAATACCACATGATAAGCATCAAATTGATGAAGTCAGTGCAAGGACACGTGGACACTCTCTTCTTGGCGAGGGATTGGATGGATGTGCCTCGGAAATGGTTATGGTGGACGTGTAAAGGCTTGTAAAACCAGTAATAGAGGATGGAATTTTGAAAGTTAGGAATATGAATGAGTTTAGGGTGTGGATATAACTCACAACACTCGAAACTCAAGCTACGAGATTCAAGGACAAGGATGTGACGCACCTTGCTCTTGGATATCAAGTATGATCTGATATGACTCACGAATCAAGGTTTGGAAAATGCAAACAACTAACTTTATTCAAGGCAAAAACGCCCTAAAACCATGGCCAAAACATGAAAAAAACAAACAAGAGTTTTCATGATCAAATTCAAGTCTATCTAACTAAGGGAAAAACGTACCTTTTAAAAGAAAAGAGCTCCCAACAAAAGGCTCTTCAAAACCAGCCATAAACACATAATTGATGGTAAAAGACCCTTGGAAAACCGACATTAAATTTATCTTGATCTTGGCACACAAGAAGTGCCAAACTCGACGCAAGCTAGGCACCCGACATGGACACGGCGTGCTCGGTGACTAGCAACGTGCACTCCATGTCGTCTTCATATTTGATCGATGCTCCATGGACCAAGTGACCATCTTGAAGCTCTTCTTGCAATACACGAGCTCCAGCCCTTGTGATCCGCCCTTAGTAAGGCCAAGTATCGCTGGCGCGGCTAGCGCACCCAGGTGGCTCGGTACCGAGGTTGGGCAGCTCAGTACCGTGGGCAAAAGAGTCGCCAGGCAGCTCGGTACTATAGTTGGCTTGCTCAGTACCGGGATTGGATGGCTCAGTCCTATGAGTGGATGGCTCAGTACCGACGTTGGATGGCTCGATATTGGATGGCTAGGTACCAAAGGCGTTAGAGCCTTGATGTGGCTCGTGGGGCATAGTCACATGATACTCCCCTAGAGCATCTTGTCATGGTGATGTCTTTCTCTTCTTTCTCGGTGTGATACTCCTCATGACATAGCAAGGGAACACTGGAGGGCACCATAGGAAAAGCATCCAACCATGGAGTAGCCAAAGAATTTATGGAGCTAGGAATAATGGTAGGGTGACCCTTGAATTTATGAGAAGATGACTCCACAACTTCTTGGATGATATGCTCCACTTGGCTGACGCTTGGTACCGAAGAGTTGTGCCATGGTTTGGAGCACGTCACCGATGGGTTGGAGGTCGGTACCGAGGGTTTGGAATGGATCCTCTCGGCGAAGTCTAGTGGAACAAAGCGTTCTTCAAGGGCACGCTTAAGCTCTCGCCAAGTTCGGATCGGTTGGACTCCATCATGTTGTCGAGCCTCCTTGTCTTGTATCCACCAATGGTAAGCAAAGTCGGTGAAGTGGATAGTGGCGACTACTATTCTTTTCTTATCCTCATAGCCATAGTAATCAAACACGACCTCGGTCTTGGCTATCCAGTCAAGACATGTGTGGCACCCGTGGTTCCAGAAAAAGTTTGGATTCAGAGCTTGATTCCTTGGTGACACTCCCCTTGTTGGAACTCATCAAAGTGAACGGGCTGAGGTGGCCACGCAGCTTGGAAAAGTTCATCGTGCCTAGACAACCTTTTTTCGATGTCATCAAACCTAGAACAAAATGAACGAAGATCTTGTTGCATAGATTGTAGCATAGCAGCCACGGATGACTCAGAATTAGCATCCCGAGGTGAGCCATCATTCCTTGCATCCAACATCTTTCACAAACTTCACCAAACAAGTTAAATCCAACAAGCAAGTGGTACTTCGAGCCACACACATCCAATTCTCAACTTAGACTCGACAAAGTGCCAAACTTGCAAGTGTTAGGACGTTGGTGAGGTACAATTAGGAAATGGCTCAAAGAAAGGCACAAGAAATGGCAATGCAAATCAAGCAACAAGTTTGTCAACACCCGAATTTAGGAAGCTACTAGGTACCAAGTTACAAAGAATGAGATAACAAAAGAGCGTAGACAATCAAGATTTAGGACCTTGCTCGGATTTTCTTTCTCACGAGGTCCGACTTATTCTATTCCTGATCCCTTATTAGCTTTTTGCTACCGGCAAGGTTTTTCTAGCCTCACTTCTTTTTCTTTCCGAGTCCAAATTTTTCTTTGTAAGGCCTTTTAGCACAAACAATCAAGCATACAAAGCCTCAATGACAACTTGTCTTACACCTCTACTCGGTGTGTTTTCTTCTTTTTTTTTTAACACTCGGTACTTTTCCCGTATCCTAACCCGAGTGAGTCCACAATATTGTAAGCTTGATTTTAGTCTTATGCAAAGCCAAACATGCTCGGAATTTTCGTGGAAAAAAAGGCAAAAATTCAGCCAAGAGATTGCTATTAAAGACGAGTTAGTTGAAAGGCCAAAGGGTGACTCTTGCCATTTTTTTCTTTAATTCATTCAAGCAAGGATTAATGGCTATCTTCAACCTTTGGACAACCTAACAAATTAGGTTTGGTCGTCCTCCAATGATAGATTTACGCACACAAGAGTCGACAACACAAAGCAAGGCAAAACACAAGGTCGGTAATGGAACTTAGGGGTCGGTATTGCATGGGGTTTGTGGAATGATTTTGTGAAGGTTTAACACTTGCAAAATTCAAGCAAATTTCATATCTAAGAAGAGAGAAAGAAGGTGTACCTTGCGTGGCTCTGATACAACATGATAAGGATCGAATCGATGAAGTCAGTGCAAGGTCTCGTGGACGCTCTCTTCTTATTGAAAGAATGGTCGGAGATGACTTGATGGACGTGTGAATGGGTGGAAAACCAGGGATGGATGTTGGAAAATGAAGGTAGAAGGATATGAATGAGTTTAGGGCATGTATATGACTCACCATACTCGAAACTCATACTACGAGATTCAAGGACAAGGATGTGACGCACCTTGCTCTTGGATCTTGAGGATTGATCCGATATTACTCACGAATCAAGATTGAAAAATGAAGAACATCAAACAACTTTATTAAAAAGTCAAATCGCCAAACCAAAGTCAAAAACATGACTAAAACAAGACAAGAGTTTCAAGCATTTTTCAAGTCTATCTAGCATAGGAGAAGGCATCCCCTTTTAACCAAAATTCAGCCATCAAAACAAGCCTCTTCATTAACCAACCTTTAAACCAGAATGAAGAAAAAAGACCCTTGGAAAACCGGCATTAAATGCATCTTGAAATGGGACGCAAGAGGCGCCAGGCTCGGCGCAAACTACGCGCCCGGCATGGCCACGGCGCACTCGGTGACTATCAACGTGTGCTCCATGTCGTCTTCATATTTGATCGGCGCTCCATGGACCAAAAGACCATCTTGAAGCTCTTCTTGCAAGACACGAGCTCGAGCCCTTGTGATTCGCCCTAAATAAGACCAAGTACCGTTGGGTTGTGTGTCCGGGCCACGGGCGTCGGCGGTGCCAAGAGGTGACCGGCGCCCTTCGTCTTGCATGGCTTCGGGAGCGGCGTGCTCATCCTCAAAGTTGTCTTCAATTGTTTTGAATGGCTCGACGGGGTCAGTACCGTGGGTGGCAGGGTCGGTACCGTGGTTGGTGGCTTGGTCTTGCTCAGCCGTGGCGCGGCTGGCGCACCCGGGTGGCTCTTTACCGAAGGCGGATGGGTCGGTGCCGGGGCTGTCTGGGTCGGTACTGGGGCCGTCTGGGTCGGTACCGAGGTTTTCTTGGCCATGAGGTGGCGTAGTAACATCATATCCTAACAATAAAACCACAAGAAATCAGTTTGTTTTATCTTTGAATTTACTAAGTTCTAAAACCATCAACAACACCATTCACTTGTCAAACTTGGAGCAATAAAAGTGGCAATTCCATCTTCACATCCACTCATTCAAACCAGTTGCAAGGCGATCCAAGTCGAGACTCATCATGTGGTATCAGAGCTAGTCAAGTGTGTTCCTTAAGTTTTGGAGGTACGAATTGCTTCATCTCTTTTCGGTTTTTGGTTGCTCATTTGTGCCTTTCATTTATGCAGCCAAAACCCATGAATTCTCCTTAAGATGTTGCTGCAAATTGTTGCTGAAAACTGAAGTTTGAGTGCTTAAACTCACCTCTCATGGCCGAAATTCATGTGAGGAAGACAACATTTAATTAAAACATGGCAGCTTGAATGCAACTCTTCCATTTCCTACATTCATTTCAACTTGAATTCTCTTGATGATAGCTGAGTAAATGCAACCTTTCTTTTCCTGGCCTTTAAAACCTCATGGTTGTTGGAGTTATCACTTGATTAATTCGACAATAATCAAAGGTTGTGTAGTGAAAAGCCTCGACTTAATGCTAAAAGGCACCCGGTCATTGTTGGGTGTTTAGTTTGAATCAGCCTTTCTTTTTCGAGCTTATTATAAAAAAAGGTTTGTTTCTGAATAAAAAAAAATCAGATTGCGCTGTGTTAATCAATCCTTGTTATTTGCTCAATCTACCTTGCCTTTGTCTTGATCCTTTCTAGCCATACTTTTGAGCAACTAAGACTAAATTGGGGTTTGCAAATACTCGTCCACAAGCTCACTTGGCTTGTCTGTATTTGCTACCTCTGTTTTGTCTTGAATTTGTGATTAACTCTTGTAATTCTAACTTGTGTTGTTGTGCTTGGCAGATTGCAACTACTTGTGTGTGTGTGAGATGAGTGCCTCCAAAAAGTGTGAAACACGAGTCAGTCCATTACTTATTTACTTTCTTTGGGTGTGAATGGGACAAATTATGTGAGGATTGAAAACTTCATTGAACCACCCGGTTTCTTTCAAGTTAATAGAGGGAGTTTTGGAGATGTGGGACAAAGTGTACAAAACTAAACACATTGTGTGACAAGGGTGTCATTTGGAGAGGCTACTACTTGTTCTTTCCCCCGAAAAGTTCAGCAAATGAGGGAGTAGGAGTTGTGAGGGAGCCTCAAAGATTTTTGTCTTTCTTGAGTCAAACACAAGTATGTCTTTAGCTTTCACTAACACTCAATTATTCCGTGTTTCTTAGCTTTGTCACAACGCAGTCTTTTAGCACAGGAAAAGACAAGGAAATGAATGAGGAGGAGACAAGCCGTCTCATTACTTTGGGAGATTTGCAACACATGTTTACTCAAGTTCAGGAAGAGAGCAAATCCGATGTCAAGGAAGATTATGAGCAAGCCCAGACTAAGTTGCTTCGAGTGCTTGATGAAAGGCTTGAGCAACGATTAGGAGGGACCCAAATGCAAGTTGACGCCTCAGGAGCTAGTGTGGAGGTTGGCCAACACACGCCCCCAGCCGTGGTTCCCTTAACCTCACAGGGCAACACTCATCTTGAGGTTGGACAAACTTCTAATCAAATCAATTGGCATCGGCCTCTATGGCCAACACCACAAACCACAAGGCACAACTCAGGGTAAGCCATGGTCCAACTTATCTTGAAGATAACCCAAATGATGGTCCTTATTATGGGTACCAAGGTATGAACCCTCCTCTTTTTCAAGCAAGGCGTCATCTAGTGCGCCAAAATCAAGCACAAGCTGCACCGTTGCATGCGGCGCGTCGTGTCCTTAATGTGCCTAATGCACGCCAAGATCAAGGACGCTACCTTGATCAAATTCAGCAAAACTTCGGTTACGACGACCGTAGACAACAACCGAGGGATAACCATTATGGTGTTAAGCTCAACATCGAGACCTTCGTCGGCACGTCCGATGCCAAAATCTATCTAGATTGGGAGTTTAAAATTGGGGCTATTTTTGATTATTATAACTATCATGATGCCCAAAGTGTGTCCGTAGCTACCATTCATTTTACAGATTTTGCATACTCATGGTGGCAAGAGGAGAAATACGAGAGATAATATGTGGGCGAGCAACCCATTAGCACTTGGGATGAGCTTAAAGAAGCCATGCGCCAACGGTTTGTGCCCGAGGAATACCTTGATCATGTCCAAGTTAAGCTGGAGCGTGTGAGGCAAGGAGCTCAAACGCCCGATGAGTATTACAAGGAACTGCGCCAATTAGTGTACCGATCCCGATTACGCTTTCCGGAGAGGTATGTGGTTTCTAAATTCATAGGCGGTCTCAATTCAGATTTGGCTACTTATGTGGAAATGAAGAGATTTGGTCCTAGCGCACCTATAAAGGAAGTTCTTCACTACACCAACCAAGTTGACCACAACTTGCAAAAGAGGAAAGGAGGTGGAAGTGGACGTGTGTGGGGCCAAAGCACGACTGGTTCTTCACAGCCCTACTAGAAGAGTGAGTCCAGAGACTCCAAGAATGAGTTCAGCCGAGTACCACCCAAGAAAGAGGCGCCTTATACCCCAGCCAAGCCCAAAGAAGAAGTAAGCACGTGCACCCACGACGTGAAGTATTACAAGTGCTTGGGAAGAGGCCATTTTGCTCGTGATTGTCCCACAAAGAAGCAAGTGCTCCTCAAAAGAGTGGGAGAGCAAGAAGAGGACGAGGGAAACAACGACATAAAAGAAGAAGAGATTGATCTGGTTCCCGTAACCGCTGAGTGTTTTGTTGTTCAACGTACTCTTCTTAATTGAGAAATACCTAACGTGCCTTCGCAACGAGAGAATATCTTTCACACACGATGCTTTATCCATGGCAAAGTGTGTAGAAAGATAGTTGATGGAGAGTCATGTAGTAACTTTGTTGATTCTGAAGTGGTGAGACGTTTCAACCTCAAAACCCTTCCACAAAACGTTCACTACTCATTGCATTTGTTGAATTCAACGAACCTGTCATGGTGAAGGAGCAAGTCAAGCTCAAGTTTGCAATTGGACAATATGAGGATGAAGTTCTTTGTGATGTGGTGTCCATGACAGCGTGCCATCTCCTCCTTGGCCGTCCTTGGCAATACGATAGGGTCGTGATTAATCAAGGCGTTTCTATTGAGTATATCTCTCAAATGGAAGGCAAAAAGTACACTCTTCTTTCTTTGGCTCCTCATGAAGTGACGATTGGCCAAGAAGCTAATGAGCTAAGGAGAAGGAGAAACAAGAAGAAGAAGATGGAGCTTAAGGCGTTTGAGGAAAGCTCCAAGCATTTAATGGTTTCTCGAGGCAAAGAGATCAACAAGGCTATTCAAAGAAGGCAAATGTGTCTAATTCTTCTTTTTAAGGATAATCTTTTTGTTGACAATGATTTGATTGATCTACCTCCTAGTGTGTCTTCTTTATTGCAGGAATTTGAAGACGTCTTCCCTGAGGATATTCCAAGTGGGTTGCTTCCTATACGTGGAATAGAACATCAAATCGACTTTGTGCCCGGAGCCGCATTGCCCAACCGAGCTGCATATCGCACCAATCCTGCGGAGGCCAAAGAATTGCAAAAGCAAGTGCAAGACCTCTTAGACAAGGGATGTGTGAGGGAGAGCTTGAGCCCATGTGCAGTTACGGTGATTTTGGTGCCGAAAAAAGATGGGAGTTGGCGCATGTGTGTAGACTGTCGTGCCATCACCAACATCATCGTCAAATACCGCCACCCCATTCCGAGGCTTGACGACATGTTGGATGAGCTACATGGGTCCAATCTCTTCTCCAAGATTGATTTGAAGAGTGGATACCATCAGATTCGAATGAAGGAGGGTGACGAGTGGAAAACTGCAGTTAAGACCAAACAAGGTCTTTACGAATGGTTAGTCATGCCCTTTGGTTTAACGAATGCACCTAGTACCTTTACGAGACTCATGAATCATGTTCTTAGAGCGTTTATTGGTCAGTTTGTTGTGGTTTATTTTGATGATATTCCAATATATAACCGCACACTTGATGACCATGTCACGCATATTAAACAAGTTCTAGAGGTGCTTAGGAAGGAAAAGCTTTATGCTAACTTTGGCAAGTGCCAGTTTTGCTCCAACCGTGTTGTTTTCTTGGCTTTGTTGTAAGTAAATCAGGTGTGCATGTTGATGAAGCCAAGGTGAACGCCATACGAGAATGGCCCAAGAAGAACGTGAGCTTATCAAGAAGAACGTTCCCTTCAAATGGGGCGTCGCCCAAGAGAAAGCTTTCAACGCTCTTAAAGAGAAGCTTACGAATGCTCCGACCATTTTGTGAGGGATTTTGCACCCTTGCATCACCCTTAAGTGATCTTACTAAGAAGAACGTGCCCTTCAAATAGGGCGTCGCCCAAGAGCAAGCTTTCAACGCTCTTAAAGAGAAGTTAACCAACACTCCTTTGCTAGTTTTGCCCGATTTCTCCAAGACTTTTGAAGTAGAGTGTGATGCTTCGGGAGTTGGCGTAAGAAGCGTAGTCATGCAAGACGGTCGGACCATTGCATATTTTAGTGAGAAGTTGAGTGGTGCCGAGCTGAGGTACCCCACTTATGATCAAGAGCTTCTCGCCTTGGTTCGTGTGCTCAAGACTTGGGAGCATTACTTGTTACCCAAGGAGTTTGTCATACACTCCGATCACGAGGTTCTCAAGTACCTTCGAGGTCAAGCAAAATTGAACAAGTGTCACACCAAATGGGTTGAGTACATCGAGTCCTTTCCATATGTAATCAAGCACAAGAAAGGGAAGGACAATGTGGTGGTTGATGCTCTCTCTAGAAGGTACACTCTAATCTCATCTTTAGATGCTCGCATGCTAGGTTTTACATTCATGAGAGATTTATATGCTACTGATTTGGATTTTGGTGAAACTTATCTTGCATGCTCTAAGGAAGGTAGTAAAGATCCATATTTTATCCATGATGGCTACCTATTTCAGGGTGATAAATTGTGTATACTAAGTGGTTCTACTCGTAGATTGCTTGTGCATGAGGCCCATGGGGGAGGGCTAATGGGACACTTTGGCATGTCTAAAACTTTTTCCATGCTTAAGGAACATTTCTATTGGCCACGCATGCATAAGGGTGTTCAGAAATTTTGTGCTTCATGTGTTAAATCTAAGTTGAACCCTCATGGCTTATACACCCCACTTCCTATCCCACACGAGCCTTGGGAAGACATTTCCATGGATTTCGTGCTTGGATTTCCCCGCTCCAAAAGGGGGCGTGATTCTATTTTTGTTGCGGTCGATCGGTTCTCTAAAATGGCGCATTTCATTGCTTGCCAAAAGACCGACAATTCCACCCATGTGGCTGATTTGTTTTTCAATGAAGTCATGCGGCTTCATGGTGTTCCTAAGACCATTGTGTCCGATCGGGACGCCAAATTTCTAAGTCACTTTTGGAAGAGTTTGTGGGCTAAAATGGGCACTAAGTTATTGTTTTCCACTTCTTGTCACCCCTAAACGGATGGACAAACGGAAGTTGTTAACCGAACTTTTGGTGCATTGCTTCGTTCTTTATTGCGAACTAACTTGCACAGGTGGGAGGAATGTTTAGCTTTCATTGAATTTGCGTACAACCGTTCTGTCCATTCCGCCACAAAGAAGTCTCCCTTTGAAGTCGTTTATGACAAGAACCCCACCACTCCTTTGGACCTTGTTCCACTCACCATCAAAGACAATGAGAGTGTGAATGGCGTTAGACAAGCTGAGAAGATCAAGGCTCTTCATGAAGCTACTCGTGAACAAATAGAGAAGAGAACGTCTCAATATGTCAAGCAAGCTAATAAGGGGCGTAAGGAGCTGATTTTAGAGCACAGAGATCTTGTTTGGGTACACCTTCGCAAAGATCGATTTCCTACTCTCCGTGATTCAAAATTGAAGCCTAGAGGCGATGGTCCTTTTCAAGTGCTCGAGAGAATCAATAACAATGCATATCGCCTTGAATTACCTAGTGAATATGGTGTGCATGATGTGTTTACTGTCTCGGATTTATCTCCATTTGTTTCAGGTGAAGGTGCCTCCGACGATGAAGATTCGAGGTCGAATCCTTCTCAAGAGGGAGGGGATGATGTGTCCTGACCTAGGCCACATCATGATTTCACGCCACCTCTTCTTGGCCCCATTACAAGAAGCCAAGCTAGACTCCTCAAAGACCGCCTCCAAGCTGGGTTAGCCACCATGGCTACGCCACCAAGCCACCAAGAGTCGGTGATTACATTGCTTCAAATTGCTGGTTCACTTAGTGAAGTTAATGCACTTAATTCCCCTTTCCAAGTGGCTCCATTACTCAGCCATCATCAAGGCTCATCTTCCATTAATGCAAGCATCAAAGAAGGTGATCAAAACCCTTCATAAATCAGCCATCTCTTCACCATCTCCATTCAAGTGAAGACTCCTCATTTCCTCCTCTTAATGGCCGAATTTGGGAGACCATTTGGCTGGCATTTTGACACTTATATTAGGCCATATTTCCTTTGTAATTTCAGATTAGCTTTGATTGAAAAAACACTAGATAAACTCGAGTTTATGTCTTTGAACTCTCACTTGGGGCGTTCAACCGAGTGATCCTCTCCTTCGTGTGTTCATCAAAGGTTTGGCCAAATTCGTTTGGGTGAGTTTATCCCAACCGAATTTTTCCTTGTTTTAACTTTATAATTCCACATGTTTTATTTAACTTAATAGGGGTGTTACAATCTTAATGGTAAAACTTCAAGATAAATTAATTAAATAAGTTATCTTGATTAATTTTTTACCATTATGGAAGATCACCTCTCGTTGGCTCGGTGTAGTGTTGTTTTCGGTGGTGAAAAGAGTACGTTGGACAACAAAACACTCACCCTCTTCAGCCATAACATGGAGCTCGTCCTCTTCTTGCTCCACACTGTTTTCTTCCTCCTCTTGAACAAGCTCCTCAAATTCATATTCACCTTGCAGAGTAAGAAGAACCTTGCGCTCATTCGGACAATCAAGAGCGTAATTACCATGCCCGAGACACTTAAAACATTTGAACTCGCCGGCACGTTTCTCCCCTTCTTGCTTTGACCTCGGAGGCACATCTCTCTTAGGTGAAGGCGGCAGCTGGTCACGCTGGAATTCGGGCCTCTTAGGTTGGCTCGGTACCGAGGAGTTGTTCCATGGCCTGAAGCTCGGTACTGACGGTCTGGAGCTTAGTACCGAGGTCGGCGCAGGTTGGCGCATTTGAGGAAGGTTCTTGTGGGCTTGGTTTGTGTAATGCAACACTTGTTCAATCTCCGAACCCCTAGGAAAATGCTGCATATTCACAATGGATTTTAGCTCAGAATTAAGTCCATGAATAAATTTGGAGATAAGAAACCCATCGGGGAATTGAACCTCGGAACGAAAAATGAGCGTGCATACCTCATTGTAGTACTCGTCGGGAGTCCGACTACCTTGTCGAAGTTGCTCAAGTTTGGAATGGACCCTCTCGGCGTAGTCTGATGGAACAAAGCGTTCTTTAAGGGGACGCTTCAACTCATGCCAAGTTCGGATCGGTTGGACCCCATCACGACTCATAGCTTCTTTGTCTTGCAACCACCAATGGTATGCAAAGTCGGTGAAGTGCAGAGTGTCGAAGACTATTCTTCTCTCGCCCTCATAGCCATAGTAATAACACACGGTCTCGGTCTTGGCTATCCAGTCGAGGCAAGCGTCGGCACCGGTAGTTCCGGAGAAAGTTTGGATTTGTAGCTTGATTCCTTGGTGGCGCTGCCTCCCTTGACGGCGCTCTTCACTATAGACAGGCTGTTGTGGCCACACCACATGAAATGGTGCTCTCTAGGCTGCTTGCATAGGAGGCGCTCCTTGGACACCAAAGCGTCGAGGGTAGAGATGGGCCGTGCCCATGGGCTTCGGTGTCACCGTGGGAGTATAGCCATATCCCTCATTGCCTAACTACATTGTTATTCTTCGAAGGCAATGGAATATTATTTGGAAAAGTAGAATATGGAGGAACAAATTCAGACCTTACCCCGAAAGACATCACAAATGGTTGAGTGAAATTTGATCCCGAAAGATGGCCTTGGGACACAAGCTGAACGTTGGAAGTGGATCCTTCCTCCAAATGAATGTCTCGAGTGGTGGAGATGATTGGCTCTAGATGAGAGCTCACACCGAGTGAAAAAGGTGGAACTCGTCGTGCCTTGACAACCTTTGCTCGATGTCATCAAACCTAGAACAAAAAGAACGAAGATCTTGTTGCATTGATTGTAACATGGCAGCCACGGATGAATCCGAGTTAGCATCCCGAGGTGAGCCATCATTCTCTGCATCCGACATCTTGCACAAACTTCACCAAACAAGTTAAATCCGACAATAAAGTGGTACTTCAAGCCTCACACAACCAATTCTCAACTTAGACTCGAAAAAGAGCCAAACTTGCAAGTGCTAGGACTTTGGTGGAGTATAGCTAGGAAATGGCTCAAAGAAAAAGGCACATGCAATGGAAATGAAAATCAAGCAACAAGTTTGTCAACCACTCGAATTTAGGAAGCTACTAGGTGCCAAGTTACAAACAAAAGGATAAACAAAAGAGCGTAGAAAAATTTAGGACCTTGCTCGGAATTTCTTTCTCACGGGGTCCGACTTATTCTATGCTCAGCCCATTATTAGCTTTTTGCCACCGACAAGGTTTTTGTAGACCGCTTCTTTTTCTTTCCGAGTCCAAAATATTTCCTTATAAGGTACACTTTTAGCACAATACAATCAAGCATTCAAAGCTTCAATGACAAACATGACTTACACCTCTACTCGGTGTTGATTTTTTTTAATACTACTTGGTACTTTTCCCGTATCCTAACCCGAGTGAGTACACAATATTGTAAGCTTGATATCAGTTTTATGCCACAAAAGCTCGAAAAGACCAAGAAAGGTGGTCGAAATTTTCAGCCACAAAAGTGTAAAGACAAGTAGGCTAAAGGTCACGTGCGACTCTTGCTATTTTCATCTTTAATTTCAATTCAAGAAAGGAGTAAATGAATTTCTTCAACCTTTGGACAACCAAACAAATCAGTTTTAGTCGTCCCTCAAAGGAAGATCTAAGCACACAAGGCTCGAAGACCAAAACAACGCAAGCAAACAAGGTCGGTAATGAGAGTTAGGTTCGGTTTTGCAAGGTATTTTGTGGAACGACTTGTGTAGGGAGAACACTTGCAAAATTCAAGAAATTTTCAGATCCAAGAAGAGAAAAAGTAGGTGTACCTTTTGTGGCTCTGATACCACATGATAAGGATCGAGTCGATGAAGCCGGTGCAAGGTCACTTAGACGCTCTCTTCTTGCTGAGGGAATGGATGGTATGCCTCGGAAATGAATATGGTGGACATGTGGATGGCTCGAAAACCAGAAATAGAGGATGGAAAAAGAGGGTTGTTGGATACGGATGAGTTTAGGGCATGGATATGACTCACCACACTCGAAACTCGAACTATGAGATTCAAGGACAAGGATGTGACACACCTTGCTCTTGGATCTCAAGGGTGATCCGATATTACTCACGAATCAAGGTTAAAAACAAAGAACAACAAACAACTTTATTAAAATGCGAAACACCCAAACCAAAGTAGAAACATAACCAAAAACAAAGCAAGAGTTTTCAAGTTTTTCAAGTGTGTCTAGCATAGGAGAAGGACGTCCCCTTTAAAGAAAATCTAGCCTTCAAACAAGACTCTTCAAAAACCAGCCATTAATCAATAATGAAGATGAAAGACCCTTGGAAAAGGGCATTAAATGTGTCTTGAATTGGAATGCAAGAGGCGCCAATCTCGGCGCAAGCTAGGCGCCCGACATGGCCACGACGCACCTGGTGACTAGCAACGTGTACTCCATGTCGTCTTCAAATTTGATCGGCGCTCCATGGACCAAAAGACCATCTTGAAGCTGTTCTTGCCAGACACTAGCTCGAGCCCTTGTGATCCGACCTAAATAAGGCCAAGTGTCGCTGGTTTATGTGTCCGGGCCACGGGCGTCGGCGACAACAAGGGGTGACCGACGCTCTTCATCTTGTATAGGTTCGGGAGCGGCGCGCCCATCCTCCAAGTTGTCTTCCATGGTCGTGAACGGCTCGGTAGGGTCGATACCGTGGGTGGTGGCTTGGCCTTGCTTAGCTGTGGCGCGCCTGGGTGGCTCAATACCGAAGGCGGATGCGTCGGTACCGGGAGCAGGGGGTTCGGTACCGAGTACCGACGGTGTCTGGCACAGTACTGATGGTGTCTAGGCCATGATGCGGCACGTGACGCATGGTCACATCAGTATAATAATTCATGAAATCTATAAAATCTAAAATGTTTCACACGAATCACACAAGAAACACACGCAAGGTTATTTAGACTCTTCACATAAATAAATCAATTGATTTAGCCAAGCAAGTATGAGAACTTGCCTTATTTGACGAACTCTGGAACTGAAAAGGTTATGGGTAAGACCATAGAACCTTAGATTGAATTACCTAGAAGAAACAATGACATAAACACGAGTATAAGTTTCAAAACAAAAATCTAATCATCGATTGATTTTCGTTATCTTGTCAACGTGGTTTAAAAATCCCAATCCCACTACTTGATTATAAACCTTAAAACTTGAATTAGTTTTATAGAGTTCAAAACTTACATGGTTCATAAACATACTCATATATGCAATTCAGTAATAATTTAATTTATTTGCATATACATATTTATTAGACCAATTTAAATATAAAACTTCATTATAAACTTTTATTATAAAGTCTCAGGTTTAGAACTTTATAAAAAAACTTTTAAATTGATTCAAATATCTTATATGTGAAAATTTTCAATATTCCTATTATATGTATAAAGGTAATAATAATCCATTTTTATCATATGATTCAATATTTACAAGTCTTATGAAAGTTATTTTAGAAAACTAGTAAACATATTTTATAAAATTAACATACCAAAATAATTCAAAGTACCCAAAGATTACAAGAGCAAGTGAAAGGTGAACGGGCTCGGGCCGGGCCCGCGGGCCTGTACCTTCTTAAACCCACAACTGCATGGAAAATAGTGGTGCAACAAACCAATATTCAGGTGGCTCGTTCTCCCTCGCTCGGAATCAGTTCGAGGCATGTAAGGTGGCGTTAGAACCATATTGAAGTATAGAATACGGTGGTTTAAGTGACTCATAAAAAGGTTGAGAAACAAGCGAGAAAAATGCATATTACAAATTGGTGTTGCAAATTGATTTTCTGGGAAGATTTGATTTCTTTAGATCGACTTTTTGTGATGGTTAGGGGATGAAATTGGACGTTTCAATATAGGTTTTTGTTGGGACTTTCATGAAGATTATGGATATAGTCTCATATTTGACTCTCATTAAGAAACTAGAGAGAAATTTTGATATGAATGCTCGAAGGTTTGAAAATGGTGTTGAAAAAGTGTGAGTAAGTTTGAGATTTATTTGGGCTCGTATTTATAGTGGTTTTGGTGCAAGGAACATCTCCATTAATTGCTCACACTCATCTCTCTTCAATCACAATCAATTTCGCATAATTTCCACCTTCAATTGCTCCAATTCAAAGCTTCCTAAAAATGGTCGCGAGAAGTTCGGGGATGAAATTGGGCGTTTTTATGACTACATTTCATTAAATTGATTAAGGGATATGAAAGAGGTTGGAATGAGTTATATATAGGTTTTTACGAAATTGACTGTCGTTGAGAAACAAATTTGAATTTTGATGTTTAAAACACTTCCCTATTCATGATCTAAGAACACCAGAAATAACAAAAACAGCCCCTCTATTTAAAAAGGTGGCACACATGCCCTTAAACTTTATGTTTTTGTTTAGTTTTTTAACTTTTACTTGATAAAATAAAAGTTCTTAACTCATTAATAATTTTAAATAATATAATTAACTCAAAATGTGATTATAACTTTCTTGAATAATTATTTGCTAACTTTTCATTTCATAAAGTGAATCATTTATAATTTCTAATAATGTTACATATATTTTATTAAACAACTTAAGGAAATTTACATGATTACTCTGCTAGAAAAGTGGGTTCTTACAGTCATCCCCCGTCTAGACCTACTACGGTCCCACTTGCTTAGGAGGTAGACATGTGGCAGCCTTGAGGCCCATGTTTTTCTGACGTCTTTCAAGACTATCCTTCTCATGTTGCAGCATCGACTTGGAGGTGGACACAAGCGTCCATACCAGAGGGTAAAGGAGTCACATTGATGATAAGTTGGTAAGTGTAATAAAAATTAATTTTTTGATCGAATTATTTATTCTAAGTAGTAAAATTGGTTGAGTTTTAGAAAATTTGCATGTAGTGGCGCAAGGTTGTGAAGGCTTACTCACTACCGATAGTATGGCTTGAGATCCAACCTTTTCGTTGATGGGCCAGATACGTGGTGGGCCCTTGCACAACAGACCAGTTTGGCCCGACTAGCATTGGCGGATTATCGAGGCACTGACCATGTCATCATCTTAGCATTTATTAAGTGTTGGTATCCCGAGAACAACAACTTTCACTTCCTTTGGGGTTAGATGACGATCACACTCCATGATATTGAGCACATTATGCCCTTGCCGATCGATGGCGAGCTGCTTGCGACACAGATGGATGACTTGGATTTTCGGGCTTGCATTATGGAGTTGTTATATCTTACTATTGAGACATACAATGAATACAATGGTGGTGGTATTCTTGTGCGTTGTTGATCAACTTCAAATAGTGTTGCTTTTGAATGCCCTATGTGAAGATAACCACTTGGATTAAGGGAAAATTGTAAACAAACCTTTCCAACTTCAGCTTCAGGTAGATCAACTTCAAAGCTTGGTTTGCCTCTTTCATTAGATTGATTGTTTGAACTCTTTGATTGGATTTGTAAGTCATGATCTTTCTTTGATGCTGGTTTCCCCGAGCCTTTTTTCCCAACATATGCTTCTAACACTTTGTTCAATGAATTACATTCAGAAGCTAGAGAATTATACCATTGGCCAAGATTTTGTTACTTCTTTGATTTTCTCAAGCTTTCCCACCTATGCCCAAACCCTACAAACTACAATTCATGAGATATGTATGACCAAATATATAGCCAGTAACATTTTAGATGGTTTAGATAACATATGAAGCAAAATAAAGGTTCTACAGTATAACAAATTATTGCGCAAGGCATTAAATTATATGAATGTTGGAATTTTAGTTACCAAACTACAACCTGATGGAAACAATAAGGGAAAAGATCAAATAATCACCTACAAGACTCGACCATACAACAATATCAGCATTTGAAATCTCATGACCAACCAAAAATGTGTTGTAACTTAGATAATTGTCCACATATATGCAACCATTTTCAAATACAAATCTGAGAGAAAATATTTGACAATAATCCAACCACTCGTCGATCTGAAAAGAAAGAAAAAGGCTCTGTTAAAAACTGTTTTGTGGTTTGGAAAGGTCACGCCTTAGGGACAAAAAGGTGGGTGGCTTTCACTAGACCCTTTTCGAACCCGAGACCTCATACCTCATACACGTGTAACTAGACTAATTGGCAATCAAGATATAAAGGAAATAATTTTCTTTTGAACTAAACCATCTCCCTAAACCCGATTAGTAACCCTAAGCCTTACTAATTACTAACCCTAAACCATAATAAGCATAAAAAACCTAAACCATATTACTAACACTAAATTGTAAGGTTAATAAAACCCTAAACCCTAATATGAATAAAAACAATAACCCTAAACCCCAATGTGAATAAAATCATGAAACCCTACTACTAAAACTAAACCCTAAAACCTAGGGATTCATCTTTTCTTTTAAACTAACCCCGTTTCGTCGATTCATGAAACGAGATGCTTTATGAAGCGCGCTACATATCACGTTTCATGAAGCGAGAAAATATCATCGAACGAAATCTTCAATGACCTTGTCGAATCTTTCTAAGACCTAGACTAGTAGAAACTCCGCCTCCTCTGTTGGGAAAGAGATGAAAGCCTTAGCATTTAATCCTTAGCAAATGAAATGAAAATTATTGCTTAAATTTCATCAAATTAGGGGACATTAAATTGTTTCAGTCTCTAGTTTTCAGGATCATGTTAGTAGAGTTAAATGATATCGTTAAATGTTCTTAGACTGGCATTTTATAATTAATCGGATGCTCCAGGCTCACAAAACATATCACAAACCAGAATGATGGTTCATGAGAACATAAAAACTAGGATGACAGAAAGTAAAACATTGAAGATTAATGGAGTTTCACAAGATGAGATGTCAATACAAAGTCATACTACTAATGTTATATTACATAACTTAAATTAACTCTAACATTCTACATTTGGGGTTAGACCATTACGAATCCAATTTTTGCGCCATGTTTCAATCCTCTGCCTAAACAGCTCATCCCAACCATTCATGCTTCCTTGTCAAATCCATCGGAGGAGGAGGAAGTTGAGCGTCATCACTCAACCACACCAAAAAAAAATCATTTCATGATAATTGACAAAAAATTAAGTAGGAATTTGTTATATATAGAGGGTAATTACTCGTATGAAGTGGTTTGCGTGTCCCACCAAGGCTATGGCATATATCCTTGTCGGAGGGTGAGGGTTGTCCCCTCTCACCTTCATTGATAAGCAGGAGTGAGAGACCTTTTGTGAAATTAGAACAAGAGCAACCTGATGTAATGTAGCAAATATCAAACCGCCCATGGGCATCTCAAGCCAATATGGCCGCTTGCTGATGAGGTATTTTTCAGTCGTTATACCTATCAAAGAATCCTAACTTAACAAAACTGAGTAGAATGGTAAGTAAGGGTCGATCCCACATAGACTCGTGTAAGTGTGTTTTTCTTAAGTGCCAAGTAACAAAACTATGGGGGTTTTATGATAGATTTTCTAATATGAGATGCAAATAAAAACTAAATATGAGTGCAAGAATGTTTATAACAATATGAGACAAGTTTGTTCAACTAGTTAAATCTATTATGATATTGCTTTGTTGATCATTGATTCTCTTGATTCTCACTTAAATTGAATAATCTGTGGATTTTGATCCAAACATCATGTTTAGTTGATAGAACTACCAGTCTAACAAACCTAATCATCTAACAACCTAGATTTCCTTCTAGGTTCAATTAGACAACAACATAAAGATTCAAGTATCAACAGAAACAAGTACTTAGAGCAGCCAATGATAACAAATGTAGCTACTTCAGAAACAAGCACTTAGAGCAGCCAATGATAACATGAATTGTATCTCTTTCAATTAGATTTCTAATGATAACAAATTTAGCTCCATCAAAGCACAATAGCTCCCAAACCAAGCATTGCAAGATAGAGGTGTCGAAACAACAACTCCAATGCATAGCCCGAATTTAAGCATTCTTTTACCACAACCTCTTGGGCCTTAGCTCTTCCAATCTTCATTTTCAGCACTCTAAGATTCATATTAATAATCAAACTCTACCATAATCATCTAATATCTATCACCGTCCATGATTTTTTACCTAAAGATCTACAAAACCGAACAAAACAAACACAAAACCCGAATTTCCTAGAAAACCTAAGAACCTAGAAACTAGACTAAACTAAGCTAAAAACATGAAATATAAACATAAATATGAATCCTAAACACTACCTAAAATGATGCGACTCTGCCCTAGCTCGGACCCAGCTCCTACGGACCCGAGACGGCCTAGACCTTGGAGACCCCCTTGGCTTAGGACATAGTCTATTTATGTATTATTTATATCATTATTTCTATTTCCGTCATTTACATTCCGTCTTTACTATTTTGGGTGTGTGTTCTCTTATGCTTAAGAGGCCGGCCCATTAAGCTATCATAAGGCCCGTTAGGTCATTAGGGTTAGATTGCACCTTTCCTTTTATAATAGTTTCTATTTTTAGTAATTTGGGCTTGGATGTTGGGCCTAGTATGCTTACTAGCCCTATTCCACTCCCAACTAGCTTCTAGGGTTTCGTGTGGCCTCCTCCATATAAAGGAGCCACGCCCCCTTGTATTAATTACGTCAAATTAAGCCAAGTTAAAGTAGAGTGAGATTCCTCCTTATTTGGCCCGAGGTCACCCCGGTTCCGTTGTCGATTCCATATGTGGGCCGACGTTCTATCCTTAATTCTACCTCGCCCAACCCTCATTCCGACGAGCATTAGAGGTCCGCAAGTCCACTTTGTGGTCTCGTATTTATCCCGGTTACTATTGTCAAAGAAGATCCAGGCATTTCGAGCCTAGATCCACTCCTTTCCATTCTAGGGTCGCATCAATTGGTATCAGAACAAAGGCGGCTCGAACGGTCCCTTCTCCGTCTCTACAAACAAACAAACAAAAAAAATACGTTCGAGTTCTGTCCAGATTTCGAAAAAAAATTCTTTTTTTGCAATTTTCTTCGAGAATACTGTAGGTCTTTTCGCTACGAGTCCGGGCATATAAAATTCGCCCAAAACAGACGTCGTTTGCCCCTCCAAAAGACCGAAATACCAACCAGCTAGCGCGTCGGGACGATCCAGCGTGCCGGGACTTCGCCGCCAGCATGCCAGGACTCGGATCCTGGCACAGTCCAGCCCTACAACGACGCACCAGCAGCGCGCCACACGGTGCCGAAGGATCCAGCCCCGCGCGTCCCCCGTGCCAATCCACCCCTTTTCGGAAACCCTAGATTTTGGGGAATCTTTTCCGAGATTGAGTGGGTTAGTTTTGGAGCATATCTTGTTTATTTGATTTTTATTTTATTTACTTTGATTTTATGCCTTTTTTTGTAAAAAAGATCTTATCTTATAAAAGATCTTGTTATCTTTCTTTCTATGTTAGGGTGTTATTTTTTCCGTTTTTAATGGGATCTTTTGGTTTGTGGAAGATCTCGTAATATTGTAAAAAAAATCGAGACACCGAGCCATGTCTTGGACTTGCTCGGCAATATGGGACGATTCGGGCTCTTGGGACCGGCCGCATCGACGAGTCAACACTCGTCCATATAAGCCGCTTCCGAGGGACGACCCGGATTGAATCCCACCATATCGACTCCCGAAGAATCAAGCCCGCTATTATGGCGAAATTCCAAAACCCCGTCGTCACTCCTACGATGAACGGGATTGGAGTCCGCCTCCTCAGTGCCCAAGCGAAATACGATGAACGGGATTTGAGTCCGCCTCCTCGGCGCCCACGTGAAATTCCACAACCCCGACGTCACCCCTACGATGAACGGGATTGGAGTCCACCACCTAGGCGCCCGCGTCCCCGAGATCGAACCCCGGAGGCCGAGAGGTCTCCCCCGGCCCGCGCTCGATTCTACCACTCGGACTCCCGCGCCACACCCCCGACTCCTCCTACGCCCCATCAAGACGCATGGGTCACACGGATTGCAGAGCTCGAGCGCCTTCTAGCCGAGGCCAACCGAGAGTCTCAACCATGGCCGACACCCCACGTGCCAACACATGAGTCCAGCCCAGCGCTGATCGATCCACCCATCGGTACCGAAGTCGTAACCATCGGTACCGAGGACTCAACCGTCAATATCGAGGTCCTTGTTGTGCCCGAGCCAGTGCCGAGCGCGCCCGTCCTTACCGAGGATCCGTTCCTTCCTGTGCCGACACCTAAGGTCGAGGACCCGCCCCAACTTGACGAGCCTTTACATATACCGGCGCCCTCCTTAGAGCCCAACGCTGACACCGAGCTCATGTTCGAGCCTGCCCCTGTGTCAACACCATCCTTATTAGAGACTACCCATGTCGATGGCAAGGCTTTACTGAGATCTTCGCCTTTTTCCCTTGTCCGACCCACATCGAAGCGAGGATGCTTTGAAGCTAAGCGGGGGAGAATGATGCGACTCTGCCCTAGCTCGGACCCAGCTCCTACGGACCCGAGACGGCCTAGACCTTGGAGACCCCCTTGGCTTAGGACATAGTCTATTTATGTATTATTTATATTATTATTTCTATTTCCGTCATTTACATTCCGTCTTTACTATTTTGGGTGTGTGTTCTCTTATGCTTAAGAGGCCGGCCCATTAAGCTAGCATAAAGCTCATTAGGCCATTAGGGTTAGATTGCACCTTTCCTTTTATAGTAGTTTCTATTTTTAGTAATTTGGGCTTGGATGTTGGGCCTAGTATGCTTACTAGCCCTAGTCCACTCCCAACTAGCTTCTAGGGTTTCGTGTGGCCTCCTCTATATACAGGAGCCACGCCCCCTTGTAATATTCACGCCCAATTTGAATAGCCAGAGCTTGAGTTAAGAATCTCCTCCCTTTGGCCCGGGCGTCACCCCTTTCTATCCCTTTTTCCTCGCCCTTCATTATACCTCGCCCAACCCTCGTTCCGACAAGCATTAGAGGCCCGCGAGTCCACTTTGTGGTCTTGTATTTATCCAGTTACTATTTTCGGAGAAGATCCGGGCGTTTCGAGCCTAGATCCGCCCCTTGTGACCCTAGGGTCGCATCATAAATGCAAGCTATCACTCGCAAGGGCTAATCACACATGGCATAGTCTCCAAGAGGTCCTCAATAGGGGGCGTTTGTCAGACGCTCATATATGCCTCTATTTTGCCTCAATTCTTGATGAAAGGATCGATGGTGTAGATGATGCAAAGGGATCGCCTTCAAGGACTTCCAAGGAAGTTCGACAACAAACACCATGGAATCTGACCCGTTTTCAACTAGCTGGATCTTCCTGGTCCAGATTCGGATTTGAGTGATTCCAAAATGAGAAGTTAGATGTTTGAGTCTAGTTTAATCCCTCCAAATTTCAGATCTATATGATTTGTAGATTGGAAGTTATGGGCATTATACTAAGGTAGTACAAAATCTACCGAGATGGAAATGGAACGATTGATGGAGCGGATGGAAGCGGATTGATGGAGAGTTGGATATGGATGTTGAGTCTTGGATATTAATCACCAAGATCAACAAAATAAGTTGAAAGAATGTCGGATATGACTCACTGACGATCAGACAACGAGAATTGAAACGAAAAGAGCAAACAAACTTAGATTGAAAAACAAGTAAAAGAGAGAGCATTCATGGTTTCAAGTATTTTCCGGAAAGAGGCCAAACACAAGCCTTATAGCCCTAAAGCCATGCTTCTCTCAAGTCAGCCACCCTCACTTCTCTCTAGTTACATAAAACACCCTTAAGTTTCAAGAAATTCAACTAATAACCCTTAACAAAACATAAGTCAAGTTTTAGCACTAGTTGAACCAATAGCTATAAGAACACTCCAACCTTCACCCTCATTAGCTATCAGAAACTTATGAGCAATGAGTTCCTCCTTGATTTTGTCTAGTATTTCCTTAGCTAGGGCTCGAGTGATGCGCCCAAGATAGGGCATGGCTCCTTGACTCGGCTTCTTAGCGCCTCGAACACCGGCCTTGTTTGCTTGTCAAAGTGTAGGCTCCCCTTTATCATGCACATTGGGCTTGTCTTTAGGGCTTGAATCCTCACTCGATTCATGGGACAAGACACCATCAAAAGTGCCCGAAGAAGTGGCACCATCCCTCAAAAACCAAGGCGCGCCAAGGGCGGAAACCAGCGTGTGCAACAGCACCCCATTAGGCACGGTATCGAGAGTCGCACCCTCGGCAGGAGCCTCAGCATTGAGAACGTCACTCGGTAGGTGCTCGATAGAAGGTGTGGTAGACGAATTCACATCAATTCGGCTTCCAGTGATGCTGCCAAAACTACCCCGCAAGAAAACGGGGTCAATTATAATACCTCAAGTGTCGATCCCACAAGAACCAATGTAACACCAATTGTAACTCTACTTGTAAATTAGGCCAAAAATATAGGAAATATGGGAAATCTAATACCTAAGATAACAAGTAATAAGCTGATGGATAAAACCAATTGGATAGATGTGTCTAAAGTTAATGATCACCAAAACAATGTTTCAATAAATAAAATTAGGTTATGCCTGAATTTATTTTGAAGGTCCAACTATTTAAAGTAAACACTAACTCCTCTTGGACGATAAGTGCATGTACCTAAACTCGACTCGCAGTCACTCTCGCACAAAGTAAGTCTAATTTAGATCCTTAAAGCTCTTTAGAGATTAGGGAAAAATAAAGTCAACATCCACTTTCGCGCTCCGCTGAAATTACTCAAACCCCAATACAACTATAATAGTTAAGAAATCACACAAGAAAAATTAAATCGCTCTCACGTAAATAGTTCTCAAGTCCAATCCTAGGGATCTAAAATGAACAAACAATATATTCAATTCATCAATCTCCTATTATTGTTATCTCCCCTCGGTCTCAAACCCTAATAGGAATCCTATATACATAAAACAAATAGGGCATAAAGCAACCTGATGTGATTCCATCTACCGAGTCATGGCCCCTAGTACCGCGCCAACCGGGGCGCCGGGCGCGCCGTTGCACACACCGGTCTCCGACCTTGGCATGCCTTTGCCTTGGTTGGATGTTGCCACTTGTTCGGACACTTGTGATGGCACTTCGTCCCATAACATGAGTGAGGAATCCAGCCATAATACAAAGTTCAATTTGCCCGACAAATGAGGGTCTTCATTTAGACAAATGTCCAAGACCGGCGTCCGAGGCTGCAAGGATTCAAGCCAAAAAACCACGCCTTATCTTTGGCGTATTACACGAGCCCTAGATAAGGCAATACTAGACAAAATCAAGGAGGAACTCACGGCTCATAAGTTTCCGATGGCTAATGACGGTGAAGGTTGGATTGTTCTTGTGACTTTTGGTGAACTAGTGCAAAAACTTGTCCTATGTTTTGTTAAAGGTTTTAAGTTGGTTTTCTTAAAACTTTAGGGTGATTTATGTAATAATGAGAGGAGTGTGGCTGAATTGTGAGAGGCGTGGGTTTAGGGTTATAAGGCTTGTTTTTCACCTCCTTTCTCCCTTAGACTTGAACTATGACTTGCTTGTTTTCTCTTTTGATTTCAATCTACTTTTCTTGCATTTTTCTTTCATGAATCTTGTTGCTTGATTGTTGGTGTGTAACATCCGACGATCTTTCAACCTTAGCTTTTTGTTCTTGGTGCGTCATATCCAAGGGAAACATCCATATCCATCACTCCGCCATTCCATTTTCACCATTTCCATCTCGGTGGTTTCTGCACCACTTCAGTATAATCGACATATCTTTCAATCTACACATCATCTGGCTCTAATATTTTGACCGTTTCAACTAGACTCATAGATCTAACTCCTCATTTTGGAATCACTCAAATCTGACTTTGGACCAGGAAGATCAAGCCAGTTGAAGACGGGTCAGATTCCTTGGTGTTTGTTGACGGAATTCCTTGGACTCTTTGAAGGCGATCCCTTTGCATCATCTACACCATCGATCCTTATCATCAAGTGGTATCAAAGCCGCGCAAAGGGATCGCCATCTAAACCTTGTTTTGACTTTGGACTTCCACTCGTTGCAAGTGTTTGTCAATTCCGTTCATTCCTTGTTGATCGTGAGTGTGTGTGCCCTTTTGTTGTTCTATTTGTGTGTCAAATTTGCGTCCTTGATTTGTTGTGGTTGAAGGACGAAAAATTTTGAGTCCTTGCTGCATTTTTCTCACACGAAAATGGAGGGACACCAAGGGTTCATTCTTGCTTGATTTGAAGTTGAAAGGGTGGTCATTACTCCTTCTTTAATCCCTTCATTAAGAGCTTGTTTTGATTGTTGTTTGCTGAATTTTTTTGGCTTAATCACGAGGGGAACAAGTGTGTAAAACATCCCTTGTGTCCATTACATGCTTATTGAATTGGATCGACTCTAGGATACGGGAATGACATCGAGAAAAAACTTGTCTTGCTTGCTTGTGTCTTTTCTTGTTTTCTTTGTTGTTCATCTCCTACATGCAACTTGTCAGATTCCCACCTCGAGCAAGTTTTGGTGATTAATTCGAGTGCACTCTATACCCTTGCTTTTCACGTGGTTTGTTAAGATGACAAGTGTAGGTGACGAAAAAAAAACAAAAGGTTGATGAGGAGTCCTCCAACTCGGTGAAAGCCATATTGCAATCCTTGCAACAATCCATACAATGAATGGAGGCACGCTTTGATGCCTTAGAGAGCCGAATCCTAGGGTTGGACGATAGGACACAAGTGCCTCAAGTGGGGAAGATCAAGAAGAAACGAGAAGAGGATCAAGGTTCGAGGAGGAACCCATTTGAAGCGGAGGAGACTTCCTTCCAACAAAGAGTGATGAGTGACCCAGAACAACCAAAAAGAGAGAATCCTTTCCATGAATTGGAACAACTCATTACCATCAAGTGTCCAATACAAATGGTGCACATATTGCAAGAAGAGGAGGAAGTTGTGGAATCGTCTCTTAAAATCAAGCGTCGTCCTACCATCACTCCTAGCTCCATGAACTCGTTGGCTACACCATGGCTAGATGCATTTCCTATGATTCCTTTAAGTTTGACCTTCTTGCTCCATGAAGGAGGACGAGGCTGTTTTATTCACGCCAAGCGGTGATTATATTCCTTTTGCTTGTGGAGGCCAAGAAGGATGTCTTTGTCATGGAGAATGTCACACCAAGGGAGCTAGACTCATAGATCTAACTCCTAGTTTTGGAATTACTCAAATCCGACTTCGGACCAGGAAGATCAAGCCAGTTGAAGACGGGTCAAATTCCTTGATGTTTGTTGACGGAATTCCTTGGACTCTTTGAAGGCGATCCCTTTGCTTCATCTACACCATCGATCCTTTCATCACAACCTAAGATCGAATCAAATATATTTCAATTCAGGCAAAGAATATAACTTTAATTAAATACACATTGAGTGGATCACTAAAATCCTAAAATTAGAAATTTAGTCAAACATGATTGAAGACATAATCAAAATAGATAATCTATTCAAGAACTATTCAATACAATTAAAGAGTAAGAAAACTTAGTCTCAATTATATAGATAATCCAAAGCAAGTACTAGAATCTTGAAACACAAAACAAATCTTCAAATCGTGCCAGCATACTCCACGTTAAAAACGTCCTCGTCCATGCTACACAATAAAACAAAAGCTAAAGAAGTAAAAACCTAAACTAATCAAATAAATTCTAATCCCCCTCTCACGTGTTCTCTCATCAACCAATATATAAACATAGGCTAAGGAATATTATAATCTAATCTAATCAATTGGCTTGATATTTCGTGGCCCACCAATGGTCAAATGTAGATATGAAGGTCTGCTTAATTATCAAGCAGGCTTCTCCTTCCCAGACCTCCTAAACAAATCTAGCCCAAATCCGAAATTGCCTAGGTCCATATCTAATCTTGATCCAAATTTCTGCTAGCTCTTAAAATAGTCTCTAAATATCTCCAAAATTACCCGAAAAATACTTGAAATATAACAAAGTAAAAGTGTAGACTCCGAATACAAAATAAAACAAAATAAATATAAAATATGTAAAATATGGATGAATGTGATCTAAACTAATATGCAACTAGACTCCTAAAATATAACTAAAATACGCATTATCAAATTCCCCCAAGCTTAAACCTTGCTTGTCCTCAAGCAAGAACTTGGATCAAAATCCACAAGAAAATCAAAGGCGTCTTAACCCGTCATAAAATCAAGCAAGTCGATGGAGTTTCAGATATTATCAATGCATCACCAAAGCAAACAAATAACCACCAAAGAGACTAACAAGTTTTGGGTTGTAATGGGGCCAGGGTAAAGAGAAGAATGTAGGGAAATATTTTGGCTATGTGGTGCTAATCCGAGAAATAGAATTAACTGAATCAACTCAACTCCAAGCTTAAGATATTTTCTTTCCAAACTACTTCTTTTAACATAACACCCTTTATTCTTATTCTTGCAACTCTCTTTTCTTTTTTTTTTTTCATTGCAATTTTTTTTCTGCACTTTTTTTTCAAAGAAAGGACTTATAAAATATACATCCCAACCACCAAGTATGTGTAAATCTCCCATGACCTTGGCTCACAACCACAAAATTAATCAATTAATATCCTAATTCCTGAATGGGTAAAAGGCTAATGATAGGCTCGAGATTATTTTTGTGGAGCTTTCGAAAATAAAGCTAAAAAAGGCTAACAGGGGCTTCAAAAATAGGATAATATGCAAGGTGGATAAGGGAATAATAGGTTAATGAAAATAATGCCTCAATCATTTTTATATCATGCACAAGAGTTATAAATGTGGCCTCGAAGAAGAGTCTAAACGCAAGTTCTAGAGATAACAATCAAATTAAGAATCACACATAAAGAAAGAGGACTCATAAAAATGTCAGTCTAAGAAAGGCCAAGAAAAACCTCACATGGCTTTTAGTCTAAAGGTTCAAAACTAAATTAGTTCAATGAATAATTAAATGCCACTTCAACTTAAACATTATAAAAATATCGATTTGTTTCATCTTCAAGCAAGATAAATTAGGGATCAACAACTAATGAAATTAAGGGAATTTTTTTTAAATAAACAAGCAAAGTCAAGACATGAGGTTCATATCCAATACCTAACATATGCAAATGCAATGCATGAATGTCATGAGAAAAATAAAAAAAATTGCAAATGGAACCACACATGAGATTTATCCCTCCTCCAAGCTTAAATTCTATATTGTTCCCAATGTAGAAAAAGAGAAAGAGGAAAAGAAACTCACCAAATAATTTTAGGCATTTAGGTTGTAGTCAATGAATTTGAGAGAGAGCTATTTGGTTATGTCCATGGAAGTCACTTGAGAGGCTTCAAAATTTCAGCATAATATTTCTTGTACATAAGCCTGTCTAGCAAAAATAACTCCCAAAAACAAACAAAGAGCTCACGAAATCTAATTAGAGCCAAATTAAACCAATGACAACTATTGATAGTCATGCTAGGATATATGACATTCACAAACAAATGACTATTATAACCCAATAATTTTGACATCATCAATCGACACAAAACCAACAAAACATTAAACGCAAAAATTCAGCATAACAATGATTATGCAACAACAAACCAACACAGCAGAAGCAAACCAAATCTACTTTTCAACTTCAGCCCAAAGTCCTTGAACATTCAACTTTCAACACAAATGCAATTCCTTAAGCAGCAAAATCAGCACAAATTCAGCTATCAAATAACAACCCAACTCAACAAGATGAACCAGAATACAATTTCAAATTCAGCACAAAAGGAGAGTACAAACCTGCACTTACCCAGCGGGAATCGAAGGTCGGCATTGGTGGAGGAGAAGCCTTGGTCAGCGTTGAGTGTTGTTATAGATGGAAGGCGGTACTCGCGTCGGACGGAGAGAGTTGCCGGCGGAATGGGTGAGGTTGGTGCTACTGCAAGGGCTGGAGAAGGGCATGCGAAGCAGGTTCGGTGGTGGAGCATCAGAGATGGATCCAAGCGGTAAAGTGCAGCAAATGGTGTCAACACTAGTGTGGTGTGATGGTGTTAGGGATTGACGAGACTGAGGCTTCAGTGATTGGAGAAAGCGGCTATGGTGAAGAGTAGGTAGTGCCGAGAGAGATCTAAAAGAGAAGGTGAGTGAAGGTGATGGCGCAGAAGAGGGGCGGTCGGGCGCAGGAAAGAAAGAGAGGGGAGGAGAGAGAGAAAAGAAAAGAGGGAAAAGAAAAAGGAAAAGGAAGTATAAATTAAAAAAACGGCTCCCAATTTTTGTTTTCGTTTCATTTGACCAGAACTCAGGGGAGAACATGAACGAGTTTAGGCCCGAGTTCTTGTCGATCTAAAACATTGTTTTTTAAACTGAAAGAAAAGTAACAAATAAAGGAACTAAGCTTTGCGTTGCCTCCCAATCAGCGCTAATTTAAGGTCATTAGCTTGACCTTTCACCTCTGTCAAGTATTCGAATCGGGAGGGTCGGTGGTACCCATTTCGATCTGATCAAGCTCCTTGTATGGCTTCAGTCAAATTTTTCCAACTTTGAAATATCCTGAGTTCTTATGCCAAAGCTCAACAGAATCATTCATAAGAACCCGATTCAGGAGGTATGGACCGGACCTTTTGTGCTTTTGCTTCTCGGGAACATATTTGATTTGTGGTGATAGAAAACCACTTGGTCCCTTGGCTTGATATCTACTTGTACCCGGTCACCACCAACACTTCTTTTTCTCTTTTTCCTTCTACTCCGACCCTTCTTTTTTTGAATTTCTTCTACCTCTCGGTCTTGGATTTGTAATGTATTTTTTAGTACCATTACTACATCAGGCAATATTTCAGGAAGCTTAATCTATATCTCAGAACAGGTATCTCTAATGGTGGTTGTATTTTTTGAAGCATGTCAAATTCATCAATCATTGGGTCCTCCTTGGTCACCTCGATAGGCTCACTTTTATCAACTTGTAGGTCGTCCCACTCTCTCTCTCCCTTTAAAAATAGAGCAGCGCAATATTCAATGCGGTGCACCTTTGGAGGATCAATAGGCAACTCTGGACTGACCAACTGCATTTGTTGATTCAAAGAAATCTGGTTATTTCTGTTTAATCATGTCAAACTTTTGGCTTTTATATCAATGATTATAGTTTTAGAGATCATCTCTTGTGCTTACTGATTCGGATTCTAATACAAGATATAAGTCAACGTCTCTAGAGGAATTTCCATTTCAGGTTTTGTGTCACTGTACTCTATCTTATCTGATTAATGCATTCGATTTTTTTATTGTGTGTATAAGTGTATTTTGCTGAATATTCCTTTGGCGACCACGTGGACGCTAAACAATTCCTATATATAAACAGCACACGAACATTCATTTTAGATTAAAAATAACCACCATACATTTCAAAGCACTAGAAGAATATATGTCGGATTTTGCCCGCATTTCACAAGAGTTGAAGTTTTCCGTCGGATTGGATTGTGCCCGCTTCGATTGATAGGTATGTAATTAGTTTTTTATTTTATATATTTAAATTATTATCGTAAAAAAAGTTATAAATAATTAGATTAATTACTTTCATATACATAGTTTCAAATTTGTACATAATTGTATATCGATATTAGTTAAATATAGAATGAGAACTAAGTATAGAATATTGTAATTAGTTTATTGTTTTATATAGTAAAATAATTATTGGAAAACAATGGTTATATTAATTACTTTCGCTAACATACTTGTAAATTTGTATTTATTTTTAATTTGATATTAGCTAATTAGTATGGAATGATCGAGAAATAAGTATAAAATGATATAAATTGCGACCATGTGGACGCTAATTAGCGTTCACGTGGTCGCTAATACTGTGATAGCGACCACATGGTCGCTAATTAGCGTCCACGTGGTCGCTAAATCTGAAAACTCAAATTAAATAGGTGTACATGCGTATTGCTTTACAGGTAAAAATGCGTGAATGGATGTATTTGCGTATTATACGGGTTTTTGACCGAACAGTTTGTTGCTGGCGTTGATCAATTTATTGAGTTCTTCTAGTCGATGTCGTGGTTTAACCCACATGAATTACGGTGTCCTTGTCTGAAATGCAAAAATAGGACACTGATTTCTGTAGATGATGTGCGTTATCATCTTGTTACAAAGGGTTTGTTCCTAACTATTACCAGTGGAGTTCGCACGGGGAGACGAATGAGATATATAATGCATTGATGGCTGTATCTAGGCAGCATGAAGGTTCAAGTAGTTATAATGAGCCGATGTATGTTCCCGAGTATGAGAATCAAATGGAGCAGATGGTGTATGATGGTTTTAATTCCCGACCTTATTACACTAACCTCGTAGAAAATGAGGAGGTACGAACCGAGAGGGAGCATTATTATCCTGAAGTGCCTAATCCCGATGCATAGCGTATGTACGACATGTTGGCGACCACGAATAGACAGTTATGGCATGGATTTGATGTCACGCAGTTGGAGGCAGCGACTAAGCTACTTAGCCTGAAGTCGAAGTTAAGGTTGACGGAGCGAGGATACGACATGATTTCTGATTTATAAGGACGTGTATCTCATCCTGAGACAATATTACCAACCACTTCTATGACACAAAGTCTTGTATGATATATTGGGGTGCAGATGTTGAGTACGCTACTTGCAAAATATGTTCACGTTCTAGATGGAGGCAAGGCAAGACGAAGCTCATTCCATACTCTCGTATGTTTTACTTGTCAATCACGCAACGTTTGCAGAGGCTATATGCATCGATGGTTACGGCTGAACATATGCAATGGCATGCAGAGCACGTACAAGAAGATGGGGTGATGCGACACTCGTCAGATGCACAAGCATGGAAACATTTCAATGAAGTATGGCCAGATTTCGTTGTTGAATCGCGAAATGTAAGACTAGGGTTGTGCACAGACGGTTTCAATCCGTTCGGTTCTTCGAGGCGGCAATACTCTTCGTGGCCTGTGATTTTGACGCCCTATAACCTTCTGTTGTCAATGTATATCTAGGAAGAAGTTATGTTTTTGACGGTTAGTGTCCTTGGACCAAAAACCTCAAAGCAAAAACTGGATGTATACTTGCAGTCGTTGATAACCGAGCTTCAGAGTTCGTGGATTAATGGGGAGAACACGTACGACGCATGGAGGAAGCAAAAAATTTCCATGCATAAAGTTGTACTATGGACTATTAGCGACTTCCCGACATATTCCATGTTGTCAGGTATGTTGTATACTCATTGAATTTAGGGCGTTGACCGATATATGTTTTTGTAGGATGGAACACTTCTGGAAATACACTTGTCCTTATTGTATGGACGACACGGATGCTTTTTATCTAACTCATGGACACAAAATGTGCTGGTTCGATTGTCACAAGACGTTTACAAAAGAAGAACATCGTTTCCGAAACAACAAGACCGATTTCAAGAAGGGTAAAAGGGAATGCCGTGGTCCTCTGGTACTCCGTGACGGATACGAGATATTAGAAGAGATTGAGAGTATGAGGTTGATGAAGATAACTGAAGTGGGAGCTGAGGAGCATAATTTCGCAGTAAGTAGGGGTTCGAGTTGGAAGAAGAAAAGCATTTTCTGGGACCTACCTTACTGGGCAAGTCTGCTGGTAAGACACAATTTAGATGTCATGCACATTGAAAAAAATGTCTTCGATAACCTCTTCTTCACCATTATGGACGTTTCGGGAAGGTCTAAAGACAATTTGAAGGCAAGAAAGGATATAAAATATTTGTGGAAGCGGCCAGAGTTGGAACCCGACGAGGAGGGCACTAGGTACAGAAAGGCTTGTTATGCACTCGATCGTCGTGAAAAGGAAGTGCTTCTCGAGTGGTTGAGAACCGTGAAATTCCCATATAGTTATTTTTCCAACTTGAGCCATTGCATTGACTTGCATAAACTTCGACTTTTTGGAATTAAGAGCCATGGTTGTCACATTTTCATGCAAAGGTTGTTTCCCGTCGCTTTTCGAGCATTTCTTGAGGACAAAGTTTGGGAGTCCATTGCTTAACTAAGTGCATTTTTCAAAGACCTCACATGTTATGAGCTTAAATTTGAAGTAGTTATGAATTTGCACAAGGAAATACCCATATTATTATGTAAGCTGGAGCGTATCTTTCCCCTGGGTTTTTTTATTCGATGGATCACTTGCCTATTCATCTACCAAGGGAAGCTTTACTTTGTGGTCCTGTCAATTATAGATGGATATATCCAGGTGAAAGGTATGGCCAAGTGCACTTACGTTTAACTTGTTCAAGCATGTACATATCTTAAGCTCACTTACATATGAAACAAGTATTTCTAAATTTGCAGGTTCCTAAAAAGACTGAAAAACATATAGTAGAACCTCCATAAATTAATACTAGATAAATTAATAAACTCTCTAAGATAATAATTTTTCCCGGTCCCGACTTGGGCCAGTGGAAAATTTAACAAATTTCGGTAACATAATAAGATAATAAATTTAAAAAAACCACTATATAAATATAAGGTCCCATTAATATCATAAATTAATAATTATAAAAAATTACATACATAATTAAGACAAGTTAGAGAAATATGACTCTATTGTTGTTTGTTTTTTCTTAAAACCCAAGTCTACTTGGAGCTCATCTCTAACTTTTCTCATTGCATCCAACATTTCTGGCGTCGTGTTCTCGAACTGCACCAAAAAATTGTGAAGAGTTCTAGACGCGATTAGTGCTTCCTTTCGAGTAACTGGTTCCAAAGGTATCGTATCATCTTCAACTTCATCATCATCGACATTATTTTCAAGGATAGTGGCCACAATTTCTTCTAAGCTCTGGACCTCTAAACATGTATCATTTTCACCCGGGTAATCCAATAGGCTATTGACATTCATTTTATTGCGATAGCCAAGATCATTAATCATGACCTCAAGTTCATGAATGTCATTTTCAAAAGTGGGCTCATCTAAATTTCTTGATATTTCATCCCTTGAACGAATTTTGCAGTGTCTAAAATAATTTGCTATTGTCTCTTGCTTAACATTAACCGTCCAAGCTGAGACTGCAAGATTGATAGCATCCAAAACATTAATCTTACCTGGATCAGATTGTCCCAACTCATAGCCTTCTAGAATTCTACGGTAAAATCTTCTACGATAGTGCATCTTGAAAGCTCTTATTATTCCAGCATCACAAGGTTGAATTTTTGATGTCATGTTGGGCGGCAAGAAGAACAACTCAACATTTTGTAACCCTTCAATATTTCTTGGATGTGCTGGACAATTATCAACCACAAACAAAATTCTTCTACCATGCATTTTTTTTATCAAACCAACGAATGTATTCATCAAAAAGCACACTTGTCATCCATGCTCTTTTGTTGGCACAGTAGTGACAATTCAAGCTACCCATGTTGACATTCTTGAAGCAACGTGGCTTTGCATATTTTCCAATAATCCATAAAGGGATTTTTTCAAAGCCATCCTCATTGCAACAAATAACAACCGTTAACCTTTCTTTGTCTTGTTTTCTTCCTTGAAGTTGCTTCGTAGAAAGAGAATGATCAGCTTGTAACCTGTAAAACAAACCCGTTTTATCCATATTAAAAACATCTTTCATAGGGAACTTATCTATTTTTTCCCGTATAGCCTCCAATTGCTTCTCCATTTCTTGTATATCTACCGAACCACTCTCCCTGAAATGACGAAATGACTTGATACCGTGTCGTAGCTTGAATTTCTCAAGCCACCCTTGAGAAAAATTGTGCTCTGAATCTTGTTGAGGGTATACAAGTTTCATTGTTTCTCTTGCCTTCTCCAAAATTAGCTCTCCGGTCATATTCACACGATCTTGGTTCTGGAGAAACCACTCATAAACAACCTTCTCCATATCTGGAAATTTTGCTGGTTTATGCCGCTTGATATCCCTTCCTCTTTCTAGGTTGGCTGAAAGATACTCAACCGATCGTTTGACTGTGTTTGAGATGGTACCTTGACTAACTTTCAACTGGAACTTTTCTTCAAGCCACAATTGCAAATCTTTTTGAGTGCATGTCAAATGATCTCTCTTGTACTCACATAATTCTTTGTGTATTTGATTGGTCATAGTTGATTTGGTGACACCTTTTAGATGAGAAGCCATTGTTTGGTGTGGTTTTGTTAAAGATAATTCTTATTCATTGATCATATGTGCTTAAATAGATCACAAGGAGAAGAAGAATAAAAAAGACCAAAATCCTAATACTTGGAGGCCAAGTACTACGTACCAAAGTGTAGAAGGAAACAAGATAAATTAAATTCCAAATTAATTACATAAAAGATAATATCTACAAAATTTTATCTTAGGTTATATTAAGATAATATCTAGAAATAATATTTCTATGTGCTTAAATAGATTACAAGGAGAAATCTCTATAAATTAATAAATATTAATTTATCGGTTAATTAATATCTCTATAAAATAATAAAATATCCCGGTCCCAACCTTATTAATTTATAGAGGTTTTACTGTAGTTGGTAATAAAGCGTGAGTTGAGGGATCAATATGCAGTGCATATCTTGTTCAGGAGACATCCACCTTTTGCTCATTTTATTTCAACTCGCATGCTGCACGTAATCAAGTGGATTTCACCCGCAATGTAAGTTGCACACTTCTTGTTGGGGTTGATGCGAGTGATTTGTCCATTTTTACATGCCCTGGTCAAAAATTAGGTAGAGGACACACGCGTATGCTTACAGAAGATGAGTACCATTTGATCCAAACTTACATACTCATGAATTGCGAAGAGGTGGAGCCCTTTATTGAGTAAGTGTCATGAAATATATAAATTGTCTCTATGTTTTAATAGGTAGCCTACATTTAATAAATGGTTATATTATTTGATAGGTATTATTTGTCAAACATTATTCGCCCATTAAATCCAACAATAAGCGAAGCCGAAGAACAAGTCATATTGGAAAGACACTTTCGCCTCTGGTTCTACTTCCATGTAAGTATATATTATATCGATAATGTTTATGTACAATGTAATGAAGTAATTATTGATTATTACTTTTACTTCCTCTATGTATACAGGCTGACGGTCCGGCTATTTTAGATCTGAATATTATGACACTAACTCGAGGACCCGCATTCCAAGTCATGACATATCCTGGTTATGTTGTTGATAACATGATTTTTCATCATATCTTAACTCATATTTCCCCCACTTTTGTGCATAAATGACATAGTCCTTAGCTATTTTGTATGAGTTTTGTTGCTTTGTGCGGGACCTTGCCCTCTTGTCGTCTTTTGTCTTGTAGGAGCGCTTTTGGGAGTATAACGGAAGTGATTTGGATTTGGCTCAAGCTTGGAAAAGATTTGAAGGGCATTTGGTTAATATTTTGATGAAGAAAAATCAAGCTTTACAAATCATTGGTGTCCAACAATACACCTACACTTCGTTGTCTTCACCATGGTCAAAACGTGGTGACCGACATGGTCATCACCATGGGCGGGTCGCAGTAACCAACGCGGTCGCGGTGAAACAACCCATTTTCTAGAAAGCAACTAAAACCCTACTCCCTTTTGATGGCTCATATAAATAGCTTTTGTAGAGACTTTTGCAAGACTCGTGCCTCATTTTAGACTCTCTTCCTAGGGTTTTAGCTCTCTCTCATTTCACCTTTTAATTTCTCTAGATTCACATTTTCTAATTAGGCTTTTAGTTAGCTTAGAACTTAGATCTAGATTCAAATTCCCACTTTTGGTTGCTTGAGCTCTCTTGTATTTGGAGGAATTGGAAGAGAAACTCAATCCCAACTTATTTCCCATGGATGAATGAAGAATCAAGATTTGATTTGAATGATAAGTGTATGTATCCATTTATCTTATTTCCTGCCTTGTCTTTCATTATTTCTATGTGTGTGATGGTTGAATTGATTTCTTATGCCATGTTTTTGCCAATTATGAGTGAGTAGTTTCTTGTGTTGCGATTGGGGGTAGCCCAATGGTGATTATGTGATGTATTGGTGAAGATTTCTCTTTGGTTGAATGACTTTTGGTTTACTACTCAATTCTTGCACACCAAGTGTTTGTGAAAATGCCTAGCTAGTATTTTCTCATATTTTGGATGTTGAGTATGCATTGAAAGATGATATTTGACATTGGACCTTCAAGAATTGAACTAGGAATTTTAGGATCACGAAAGTAGGCCTAATTTCCTAGTGGTTATTTATAATTGTCTATGTGTTTAATGCACTTAATCTAGGATTAATTACCACGAAAATAGGAATTAAGCTAGATTAGAGTAGTTTTCCTTTGCCTTGAAAGAGGATTGGAGATATCTTAGGACAATTAACCATGGTAGGCCATTGCTTGCAAACCTTAGAGAGATTTTTGCTTGACATTGCATAGTTTCATTGTGGTGAACCCAATCCTAGCCTCCCATCATTCAAACAACCAAAAATCTTTTTCTAGTCTTTCCTAGTTTTATATTTTGTTTTGTGTTTGTTTTAATTATAAAAAGATTCCAAATCCCAATCAATTGTTTGTGGCCTAGATTACTAGTTTGTGTGAAATTTGTGATCAACGAGTGCTCCCTTGGATTCGATATCTTTTATATTACTTCGACAGTACCGTACACTTGCGGGCCTATCAATTGTCAACGCTTATCGCTTTCACACGAAGACACATGCATCAACGCGGGCAATTGACAGTAGTGGAGTTTGTGTTGTTGGACAAAGCTTCGGCACTGACGAAGAGGACTACTACTGTGTGCTAGATGAATTAATTGAGCTCAATTACGTATCACCAACCGTTAAACATCCTATTGTCTTCAACTGCTCTTGGTTTGACACTAGAATCCGTGGAGGGACCCGCATTCACAGTCATCTAAAACTTGTTGATGTGAATAGACATAGAATGTTGAGAACGAAGGACCGTTACATCTTAGCACATCAAGCCACTCAAGTTTACTTCCTCGACAACCCAAAGGTACGACGTATAGATGTTGAATGGATTGCAGTATGTAAAGTGAATTCATGCTAGTGGCCTGATGAAAGTACTAGTGGAGATCCGCATGAGGGCAGTTCATGTCGAGTTGCCGTTGAGAAGGCATTTCAACATGATCCGTCACTTCCACGAGTTATCGATGACACATACGATGCTTATCCACTCGGTCCGCTAAATGACCCAAAGGGTATGGATAGAGTCGTTGATGTTGAAGTTGAGACGTCTAGCGACTCATCAGAAGGGGAGTTTGAGAATGAATCAGATACCGATGAGGAAGATTTGTAATCAATAGTTTGCAATTGATATCGGTCGTGTAACAAACTCGAGATCACTACTGCAAACTTTATGCATAAATTGATTTTCAAACAAATCGATCATAACGGTGTATGAATGAGTTGATCAATATCCAAACAAATCATTTTTTATTTAGCGACCACATGGTCGCTATATTGGTGGCGGAGCCGCCACCAAGGCAGCGACCACCTCTAATTGTGAAATCCCACCCTTAGCTACGACAAAATGAGACGGGCCATTAGCGTCCACATGGTCGTTAATTAGTGACTATGTGGTCGCTAAACCCCAAAAAAAGGAGTGAAGTAATTCAAAATGGCGGGGCATCCAAATATTTGGATTTAGCGACCATGTGGTCGTTAAATCCAAATATTTGGGATTCGCGACCACGTGGTCGCGAATAAATATCATTTTTATTTTATTTTTTTTAAAAAGTAGCGACCACATGGTCGCGAATAAATGTCAGTTTTAAAAAAAAAATAAAAAATTTGTTGATTTTAGGATGTATTAGTTGAATTAATTGAATTTGTTGTTGAATTTGTTTGGTTGATTTTTAAGAAAGAATATTACTTGATATTGATGTTAGTTGAATTTGTTGTTAAATTCATTGATGAGTTGATTTTAGTTAAATTTGTTGTTCTTGTTGATGAATGAGTTGATTAATTTGATTGAATATGATAAGTTTAATTATCAATTTTGATGTTTGACTTGATTAGTTTGATAGTTTTGTGGGTTATTGAGTTGATGAAATTGTTGTTAGATATATGTTGAATATAATTGTTGTTAGATATATAACTATGTTGTTGTTGTTCTTGTTGATGAATGAGTTGTTGTTTTTCTTGTTGTGAATGACTTTTGTTTAATGAATTATGAATTGATAAGTTCAATTATCAATTTGATGAATTTTGTTGTTGTTCTTGTTCTGTGAATGAATTATGAATTATGAATTGAACATTTTAATTATCAATTTGGTGCATGTTGTTGTTCTTGTTGTGTGAATGAATTTTATTGAATTAATTATTAATTGATAAGTTCAATTATCAATTTGATGAATGTTATGAATGAATGAATTTTGTTGATAGGATTTCATTTTGGTTAGTATGGCCCAAGATAGAGGTAGAGGTAGACACCCGCCTCATTCGGTGCATGTTCCGTCGACTGATGCGACGCCCGATACATCTCGTCTGGGACTTGAGAGTGACACTCTTGAGCGCCCGAGTGTAGAGGAGAGTGTTGGCGGACATTCGGAGATGCCGAACAATACTCAATCGGGTTGTTGCATACCCATAGCTCATCATCGATCGCGTGGGAAGAACCCTAATAGGATCGAGGAGCTCACCATAGTGAACGACATGTAAGTTTTTTTTCAATTCCGTCAATTTTTTTATTAGCCATTTTAATTACAACATATATTTCGAGAATTTGTAGGTTGGAGCCTTCTCAGGCCGTGTCGAGGTGGTCGACGTTCGTGGTCACCAACCAGCCAGATCATCGAGCTTCGGAGTTCCGCCTCGCGAGCGAGGAAACCCGAGCTCGTTGGTTTCAAAATTGGAGGGTAAGATTTTTTTTTGAGTTATTTTGCAATTTGTAATATTTACTAATATTTTTTTCCGTTTCAGTCGCACTTCCGTTGGGACGAGACCCAGCCCGACATGTATGTTGCAACCATTCGCGAGCTATGGGAGAAGCAAGCCAAGAAACGGTGCGATGACATGATCGGAAAGTGTTGTCGAGCAAACACAAGATCGTCTTGGCTAGAGTCGGAGCCTTGGGACCTATGGATGGCGGGTTGGAAGGCCGATGCAAAGTTCAAGCAGAAGTGCGAGCAAAATAAGGGGAACCAGAGTGCAAATTCGTCCCTCCACACAAGCGGTTCGAGGTCCCACTGCGATACAAAACGTCTAATGGCAAGTACAATTATTTTTTGAGTTTAACTATTTTATTTTCAAAATTTTTATTTATTAATAATAATTACTCATAGGAACGAGAAAAAGGGCGGGACGTAACGCCTCTCGAGTTGCACATCAAGCCGCATACGCGGGGCCCAAACAAAGATTTTATCGACCAACGTTCAACCGATATCGCTGTAAGTATTTTATGCACTTTCAGTTAATAATTTAAATTCCGTTCTCAAATTAGATTAGTTTTTATACAAATATTTATTTCATAGGCACGGTCCCGAGAGATTCTCGCATAGAGGTCCTCCTAGTCTAGGATCCCACCATCTTTTCAAGATGAGTGTGAGGCGTTTTTAGAGGTGGCTGGTGGGGTCGTACCAGGGGGAGTTGTTCCCGGTCTTGGGCACGCCACATCGGACTACTACGACCCCTAAGTGCTATTAGGGCCCCGCAGACAGCCTCCCAAGATGGCGGAGATTCAGCAAGAGAACGCTTCCTTGCGTGCACAGGTGTCGGAACTCCGACAGAGCCAAGAAGCGACACAAGCGAGCGCAGACGAGCAACGACGATAGATTGAGCTTCTACAAAAGTTCATGGAGGACATGCTCAACAAACAAACCGAGCCATCCTAGTCCTATCAACCACCTCCTCCCGATGGTGCCGCCTAGACGGATTAACAAGTTTAGTATTAGTGTTTTAAGGATTGTAAAACTTTTTAAATATTGTAAAACTTTTTCTGAATATTATAATTAATAGATTTTATATTTGTGTTTTATATTTATAAATACAATTTTAGTAATTAATATCATAAAATTATTTTTAAAAAAATTCTAAATATGAATTTAGCAACCAGAGCGGCCGACGCCGCCGCCAATTGTTGAATTCAGGCTTTAGCTACGGAAAATGGCAGCGGCCGCCGTATTTTAGGTGATCATAGCCGCCTTTAGCGTCCACGTGGATGCTAATTAGCGTCCATATGGACGCTAAATCCGACCCATAATTAGCGTCGATATGGACGCTAAATCCGACCCATAATTAGCGTCGATATGGACGCTAAATCCCACCCATAATTAGCGTCCATATGGACGCTAAATCCCACCCATAATTAGCGTCCAAATGGACGCTAATTAGAGTCCACGTGAACACTAAATCATGGTTGGGATTTAGCGTCAACGTGGACGCTAAATCCTATAGTCGCTAATATTAGCGACCACGTGGTCGCTAATACTCTTTGCGACCAGACTTTTAGGGACCACTATATGGTCGCTAAAATCCATTTAGCGACCAGATTTCTAGATTTAGCGACCACTCTAGTGATCGCTTAATCCACAGTTTTTTGTAGTGATAAAGGCCTCTCTAGCTATGTTTTCTCTTGACGCTTGAAATAGATAACGAAACATTATCGGATTGAATCCAAACTTTTGTTCTTGTGCGTCATTCCCCTTTATCCCTCTTCCTCTAGATCGATTTCTCCCTTGAATTCGATCACCTCTTATCTCTTTTTACTTCTCATACCCTTTCTCAAAAGAACCTCAAATAATTACAATTGCTTCCTCAGTCGCAAGTTGAGACACAATACGCTTTCCAAGTCAATGATCCTTCGGCGTACTTGGATCTTTCGAGACGAGTTCACATCAACTGGCATCCAAGCCTCGGGATTGTGTAAGTCTCATTTGTACCCCTTTGCTCTCTTGTGCGCGAATTTTTTTTCCCACATCCATCGTTTTTGTTGATTTTTGCCATAGTTATGCCACCTATCATCATCCATATAGGTTTACCATTGTTGTTTTGTTTCCTCCGAAAAATTCATAAAAAAAAAAAACAAAAAAATCAGCCACATCCCTACTCGACTTGCATTTGTTTGATGATTTTGCTTCAGCTTGTTCTAGTTCATCATTGTCGAAGTGTTCTTGTGCTTGTTCGAGTCTATTGATTGTTCTTGCTTGATTCGTGTCTTGGAAGAGGATAAGATCCATTCCGTTTTGGTCCATCAACCCTAGAAGAAGATAAAATACATTCTAGGAAATCGGCCAAAATTTGCCATTATTCTTGCCTTGTTTATTTCGATATTGGAAGATAAAATCCATAAGATCTTTTTAGTTGCATTTAAAAAAATTCAGATTCGGTTGACATATTTATAAAAATATATATATTTTTGGAAGATACACAAGCCAAAATAAGGCAAGTATCTTCCATATCTCTCCAATCTTGATATAATCGGCTATCATATATTTCTTCTCTTTCTTCTCTTCTTTTCTTGTCAACAATATTATCTTGCATATCTTGCTTGATTGACATAATATCTTGCCACCCTCTTGGCCGAGATTTCTTTACTTCTTTCCCTCATGCATCATTCTAGTGTCGCGCCTAACCCACAAGCCGCCGCACCCCTCTCTTCTCTCTTCTCTTCTTTTGCTTGCATGCTCATTGCTTGTGTTGCTTTTTATTTTTTTACTTTATTTTTTTGTCTTTTTACGTATGTAGAATTATATAAGTCGAGTATGAACATAAGACCATAAAACGTGAACATGCAATTCTAATATGTGAACGTACTTATATTATATGTGAATGTATACTAAATTTTTTGAAGTTAAAAGGTGGTTATATGTGAACACCCTTGGAATAATGTGAACATGTGTATAAAATATTTTAACAAAATGTAAAATGTCACGCGTCGTGTTTTTTGGCAAAAACAAGCAAAAAAATAAAAAATATTTTTTTATTTTTTATTTTTTGTCAAAATTACCATTTTACCCTTATCTCTTCTAATCTTAACCATTCATTTCTCAAATCCAATGGTCCTTATTTGTTTCTAGTTTTCATGATAAACCCCATTTTCATGTGAATCAACCTCTATTAATCTTTTGTGTTCTAGATTTAATAAGAGTGATCTGTTGTATAACCTGATTTCGCAATGCCAAGGCTTTTTTTGTAGGAATTGGATTATCCGATTTCGTCATGTGTATCAAGAGGCGAATATGATTTCCGATTACCTCGCCTCTTTTGCCTTTTATTTTTCGCTTGGTTTTCTATCATTTGTATCAAAAGACGAATATGATTGTCGACCGCCTCGCCTCTTTTGCCTTTTATTTTCTGCTTGGTTTTCATGTCTTGTTTGTCATGCCTGGGCGGATTTCTTTAATATTGATTGATGATGGGTCAATCTATCATTGGCTTACAGACTATTTTACCTTTTTTTTGTTTAATAAAACGCTTCCTTGTAGTTACTTAATGTAAACTTTTTCCTTCCAAAAGGTATATGTGAATATATAGATAAAAATTAATAAAATGTTCTTTTGGAATAAATTTTTACCGAATCATCATCCTTTAATCGGCTAGGATAAAATTTGCTCCCGAAAAGAAAATGGAGGTGTTGGTTTGAGAACTGCTTATAATAATAATAATGTATCTCTTCAAATGAAATTGTTGTGGAAAATCCTAAATGATTCTTCTAATATTTGGGTTAAAATTATTAATGAAAAATATTTACGTACCCATCATATTTTTTTAACTATAAACCAAAATCTACTTCTTGGCAGCTTGGAAGATTATTACATATAAGGGATACTTTTTCGAAAGGAGTTAAATGGTTAGTTGAAAACGGCCATAATATTCTCTTTTGGTAAGATGCTTGGATAGGAAATTCGAGTTTAATGGAATTTTTGATAATATTGATATTAATTTTAAGGTCTCTTTTTTTATTCTCCCTAATAAAACTTGGAATATTCCTACCTTGTCTACTTTGTTGCCAGTTTGGGTGGTAAACAATATTTCTTCTATGTTTATCCCTGTTTTTAATATAGAGTATACAATTATTTAGAGTCCTTCTCGTGATGGTTCTTTTACAGTTAAGTCTGCCTCTGAATTAATTACATCTTTAAGACAATTACCGAGAACAAGTTTTTCTTGGATTTGGAAATTACACATTCCTCTTAAAATTCAAAGTTTCTTATGGAAGGCTTGTTCTGACTGTTTGCCTACAATGGATAGACTTAATAGATTTTATAATTCTGTCCCGGCAACTTGTTCACTGTGTGATTCGGATAATGAATCTCTGCATCATCTTTTTTTTCCTTTGTCCTTTTACTATTAAAATGATGGGAAGTTTGGAAATAAAATTACATTGTAACATTAAAATTGTTGCTTTAATAGACTGTTTTATGTCTGACCTAATATCTACAATTAAATTGAATATAAATTCAGATATTTTATGTTTTCTTTGGTGGCATGTTTGGAATCATAGGAATTCTATTATATTTATTCGCTTAACATTAGGATCTAACTTGAGCCCTTGTGAGCTAGCCTTTAGAGAATATTCCTTGTGGGATTCACCTAATCAAAAAACAATCAAGAAACGGCCTAACACTCGCAAAAGAAAACCTACTGCAGTTTGGAAAAAACCTCCGGATCAGTGGCATAAATTAAACTTTGATGCCTCTAAACATACTAATTCGGACACTTTTATAAGTTTCATTATTAGAAATAGTACTAGTACTATTTCTAGTATTGATCGAAGAAAAATTACTCCTATTTCAGTTCTTCAGGCTGAGACTATCGCTATGATTGAAGGTAGAGGCTCTTTTTCTTAAAATTACTCATTTAATAATTGAAGGAGATGATTTAACGCTTATTAATTCCTTAAAAACATTTGGAAAATCCCGTGGGAAATAAAGTTTTTGGTTGGTGGGTTTCAGGAGGTAGTTTTTTTTTCCATTGTTTTAGGGAATGTAATGGTGCAGCTAATTTCTTTGCAAGAAGACATGTCAATATCAGTCATTGTTGTCAAGCGTTTGAAATTTCTAATTTAGCTTCTTTTGTTTCTATTCCTAGTCTTAGTAATTCTAGGATGCTTATTGTTATTCTTTGTTGTTGTATTTTTTAAAGATCATTCGCTTTGATAATTTAGGCTGGTTTTGTTCTTTTAAGATAGCTTAATACTAGTTATACCCGTCGTGCCATGCACGACTACATGAATTTAATAATAAATTTATTTAATGAATATGACTTTAATTTAATATAAAAAAGCTTATTTATTAGAAAAAAAATTATATAAAATTTTACAATTGGTGTCATGTGAAATGGGGCCAAAATTATTAAGGTGAGTCCACTATAATTTTGATGACTTAATGATAATTTATTTATGCAAAAATATAAATAAAAATTATTTGAATTAGAATCATTTAATTTTAAAAATATTTTACAAAAAATATAAAAAGGTAAAAATAATCTAAGTTCTTGTAATTTTTTATCAAATTCAATTCTTTAAAAAAATTTGAATAAAATTTTAAAATATACTTAATAAGAAACGATGAAAAAATATAAATAAAGAATGAATTTTTTAATGCTAAGAAAATCATTTATATTTAAATAAATAATTCAAAAAGAAAATGAAGGAAAAGATAACGTAATTTATCAAAAGCCAATTTAGGCAAGTAACTAGTTGTCCCCGTCGTGCCCTGCACGACTATGACTCGATATTCTTTAGATATACTATAAAAAAAAGATATTTATAAATAAAAATATAATATAAAATTTAATTCTAGTAATTTATTGCCCGTAATATGTATAAAAATTATTTTTTTTAAATAAAATAAAATAAAATAAATATAGATTTTTTTAAATTTGTCATGTGGAATATGAAGTGGAAAAAATAATTGATATATATAGTAGATTTGCTAGAAACTTCCAAAATTACAATTTGTATTCTTTCTAAAATATTGAATGATATTATAAGATTTGTTTCCAAAACTACCAATTTATTTGTATAATTTATATGAATTAATGAGGAGATAACACGTGTCAAATCTGATGTGGCACATTGTAGGAATGACACGTGGCCAAAGATGATGTGGAGCAATGTGGTGGCTCCAAACCTTATTACTTATATATATATATATAGTAGATTATCTAGATTGAAAGTTCTATTTTTTATCAAAATTTTATTTATGATAAATCTTTTACATAAATATACAAAAAATAAAGATAAATTAATTTTCTTTAATTTTAAATAAAATTTGAATTTAATTTTTTCCATATAAATAGATAGAAATTTAATTGAAAAAACTAAATTAATATATCTATCTTAATATATAATATCCAATGTTCTATAATTTATTTTAATTTTAGATAAAATCTTTTAGATCTATCCTAATTCATAATATATAATAGATAACATCTTTATTTTAGATAGAATCTCTCTTGGATTAATCTATGTATATGTATAAAAGACGCAAGGAATAAGGCCACCATGTTGCGCCACCTAGGATTTTCCTACGTGTCGTTCCCACGTTAAGCCACTTAGGATTTCGCCACATAGGATTTTTTATTTTGGAAATTTATATATGTTTATATTATTTTAAGATGATATAGAAATAGGATAAATTAATCCAGGAGAGATTCTATCTAAAATGAAGATGTTATCTATTATATATTAGGAATTAGGATAGATCTAAAAGATTTTTATCTAAAATTAAAATAAATTATAGAACATTAGATATTATATATTAAGATAAATATATTAATTTAGTTTTTTCAATTAAATTTCTATCTATTTATATGAAAAAACTATATTCGAATTTTATTTAAAATCAAAGAAAATTATTTTATCTTTATTTTTTTTATCTATCTATAACTATATATTAAAGCTTAGGGCTGTAAATGAACCGAGCCGTTCGTGAGAAATTCGGCGTTCGGTTCGGTTAAATCTTGTTCGTGTTCGGCTCGGTTTGTAAACGAACCGAGCTTGAGCACTATTTTAAAGCTCGAAAGATAAATGAATTGAGCTTGAGCACAAGATAACTCGGCTCGTTTGCTCATGAACAAACTCGATTTTATGCTCATGAGCAAGCTCGATTATACATTCATACAAAACTAGATTACATGTTCATGAATAAACTATACTATATGTATTATATACAATATAATATTTATGTTAAGTTACATAGTTTTGGTAGTGTTTCTCAAACCACGTAATTTAATTTTAGTTTCATTTGCTTGTATAATAGATCAAGTAAACAAGTTGTTCACGAATTTGTCTATCGAATAAACTAAATGAGAGGTTCGCGAGCAAGCTCGAGCTCGGTGAACATTTAAATGAACGAAACTCAAACAATTAGTTTAGCTCGAACCAAGCTCGCGTTCGAGCTCGAACTCGTCTATTTTTAACCGAGTCAAGCTTGAACAACTCAAAGCTCGGCTCGGTTCGGTTCGATTACAACCCTATTAAAGCTGTACCTTTTCGAGCCACCAGAATGATTCTGGCCCCACCTCTAATTTAAAAAATTAATTTTTATTTCTATTATTATAAATTCTTTCTATTAACTTCTTTTTTAACTATTTAAATTTATCTCTAACATCAAACAAATATCTATTTAGTATAACAATATCTTTTAAAAGCCTCCTTATACAAGTATTTAAAATTAAAGATAAAGATTCAAGATATTTTAAAATAAATATAAATCTTTTAGCATATATGTTTTGATGAATTTATTTATAGATATATATTGATTTTCTTTTATAATAAAATATTAATGATAAATATTTATAATATTTATAGATATATATTGATTTTCATATTTGAATATATAATTTTTTTTATTCACAATTTATCTTTTTATATATGAAATATCATCAAGGAAAAAGAGAAATGTATTTATTTTATCTTAATAATATATCTTCATTCTCAATATTAAATTTAATCATTTATATTGATTAAAAAAATTATACATTTTACGAGCAATAAATTGTTTATAATAAAGTTTATATTATATTTTTATTTATTAATATCCTAGTTATAATCTCTATATAATACTGAATCGTAGTCGTACGTGGTACGACGGGTACAACTAGTTTATGTAAATATTTATCTTAAATAAAATTTTGATAAAAAATAGAACTTTAAATCTAGATAATTACTTCCTAAATTAAATTTTGATTAAAAAAATTACTTTATCTTTTTCTTAATTTTCTATTTACATATATGTAAATTATATATGTAAATATGAACTTTAAATCTAGATAAAATTTTGACTTTTGATTAAAAAATCATTGGGGTGATCTCATAATATCCTGACTTTCACCTGTTCTTCTTCTTCTGCTTCTCCGATCTCCACCTTTACCAACTACTTCTCCCACCAATCTCCAGCCCCGCTGAGATCTGTCGACCAATGGGATCCATATCGCCAGCAATCGGGCCCAAGCTGGCTGCTTCCTCACAGCTTTCTAACAAGGCGCACGGCGGATCATTAGGTTTTCGTCGGTGGTCGTCTGCTAAAACGAAATCAAGAACTTTGTGTAGAGCCAACGGATTGTTCACGGATGCGAGTGGTAGGACTCCGGAGATTGATTACTCCGATCCTGACTGGAAGGCCAAGTTTCAGGAGGATTTCGAGAGGCGATTTAGTCTTCCTCATCTCACTGACATCTTCAAGGACCTCCAGCCCATACCTTCTACTTTTTGTCTCAAAAGCAGGCAAGTGCAGCTGCGTTCTCTCTCTACTGTCTTTCTGTCGCATTTTTGGTTCACCTGAGCGATCATGCTGGATATTCTTATTTTCGTGTATTTGCCTTGTTGATACTTGAACGAGTTTGGTATCGTTGGAATGTAATTATTTGAATTTTGTGAATCGAAAGGCTACGAGTTGTATCAGGCTGTCGCGTTCAAATCAACCTGAGTAAGAAATTGCACGACTCAATTAGCTGAGTAAGTCAACTAGTTTTTTCGTGGTAACTATATGTGACATGTGCTTTTATCTTTATCTGATGCTATAGTTTTTTTATCGAATAATGGCATAAGTAGACAGATTATATGTTGACCGGTCATCCTAGTTATCTATCTACTGGTAAATGACATGTCATTATTAATGATTTGTACTTTGGAGAGCATACACACTATCACTATCTTTCAGTTTGTATTATGTGAAAGATTTTGTAGTTTTGTTGCTTGCATCAAATTGACTACATATTGTTTGATTGCTGTAAAATCACTGAACTTTACACTTCTGCAAGTTAATAATTGCATAACAATCTAAAATAATGGAAATGCAGACGAACTGTTAATCATGTTGTGGGTCATGGAAGAAAATAACGTATTTAGTTTCTTCCTAAATTCTGTAATCCTCTTGAAGTCTTGATATTATAGCTTTCGAATATCTGTCAGTCCCCAGGTTTGCTCTAGAAAGGATTTAGCATACAATCCTATAGTCCAGTATCAGCTATCTGTCTAATCTTCTACATGGATTAGAGTATATCTGTTCACGTACCAGCTCACGTCTGCACCTTACATTGGCATACTTCTTTACTTGAACATTATGTATAATACATGAAACTTCTCTTCTACCAGGACACCAGTGAGTGAAGATTTTCTCAGTGGTTATCCATCAGATGCAAAGTGGCATGGGTACATACATAACGATGATAGAGTCCTTCTAAAGGTGCACTGCCATCTTGTTCTAGATTATTAATTGTTTGAGTGAAGAAGCACCACTGGAGGCTGGAGAGTTACTTTACCAGTTCCCATGTTAAAAATTTATGTTATTTTTATCAGACTTTAATTGATGATTATAATATTTCAATTAATTGTATATTACAGGTCATACGCTATTCATCTCCGACATCTGCTGGTGCTGAGTGCATTGATCCAGATTGTAGCTGGGTGGAGCAATGGTAAGCGATGTATATCTACCTCTAAATAGGTTCATGTATCCAACTTAACATGCATAAATGGCCATAGGGCTCATTTCATTCAACAAGCCGAGCTCGCTTTTTGGGACAAAACTTCTCATAAATTGCACTACCTTGAAATTAAGAAATCATGCGTGTGATTAAGTTCTATTCCCAAATTTGATATAAAAACAAGGGAAGAAAATCTTACCTAATCCCTCTTGGTTAATTATATTTTTTAAGGAAGTTAAATTTCAGGCTTTTGATTTCTTTATCAATTAGTTTTTCAACTAAATGCATATAATTTATGTTACTCCCCACTACCTGAGAAGTTGCTTGCAAACTACACGACCTAATGCTTCATATGCTGCCTAATGCTCTTAAAAGTAGAATTTATGCACATTAGCACATATAATCGTTCTTAAACAAATTTCATACTGCATTCTGATTAATCCATAGATACCAGTAAAAAATAAGTAGGCACTCAAAACAATTACATAATGCTGTGCAAGTGTGTAAATGAAAATGTATGAGTTACGTTATGATATAATGCTCGATCCTTTCAGGGTTCATCGAGCAGGCCCACGTGAAAAGATATATTTTAGGCCAGAAGAAGTAAATGCTGCAATTGTGACATGCGGAGGGTTATGTCCTGGTCTCAATGATGTCATTAGACAGGTCAATGTTGCAAGTTTATTTGCTTATATTTGACTTTACTTATGTAATTGATTCACTTACAAACGCGGACAGGAGAATTTATATTTTTAACTTCTAACATTATTGAAGGTATAAAGCTTTTCACCTTGAAACTCTCCGACATAATCTTGATTTTTTTTTTAAATTTTACTTTAATGCAGATTGTAATCACACTGGAAATTTATGGCGTTAAAAGTATTATGGGCATTCCTTTTGGCTACCGCGGATTTACTGACCCAGGTTTAAAAGAAATGCCAGTAAGCTGCCTCCCTTCACAGTGCTGTTAAATAAGTGACTTAAATGACTCAGATTGAATTCTAAAGGTGTCTGTTTCTAAATGATCTAGTACTGGTTTTGTGTGCATATAACATTCTATAAATATCTTGTGAATGCCAGTTAAGTAGGAGGGTTGTCCAAAACATTCACCTTTCTGGGGGCAGTTTATTAGGAGTTTCAAGAGGTGGCCCTACTATCCAAGAGATTGTTGATAGCATGGAGGTGCTACAGTCATCTCTATTTTACTCTAGCTCTCACACAATTAGTTCTACACAAGCCATGATGCTACCTTCTACCATCTTCTGACTGATTTTCAGGAAAGAGGAACCAATATGCTTTTTGTTATAGGTGGGAATGGAACACATGCTGGAGCAAATGCAATACATGAAGAGGTATTTTTCTTGCTTCCTAGAATCTAATGTACTTGTACTAACTTGTAGTTTTCTTAGTTTTAAGAGTTAGTATACTAGTTGTTGATTAATTTAATTTTTTGACAGGTTCGCAAAAGAAGGATGAAGGTGGTTGTTGTTGGTGTACCAAAAACTATTGATAATGATATTTTACTCATGGACAAAACATTTGGTTTTGATACTGCTGTGGAGGAAGCACAGAGAGCTATAAATTCTGCATATATTGAGGTTAATAGAATTTGTGTGTTTTTTTTTTGTAAGGTGTTTTATAATATTTGCATGCTTAACCTATATGTTATTTGAAATTTATATATTGTTCTTTTTATTATAAACTCACCCATTTTTACCCTACACTCATTACAATGACAGGCACATAGTGCTTACCATGGTATTGGACTGGTAAAACTGATGGGCCGCAGCAGTGGATTTATAGCAATGCATGCATCCCTTTCCAGTGGCCAAGTTGACATCTGCTTGATACCGGAGGTATTATTATCACTTCACAACTCTCAGACTGATACATGGATTAATATTTCTGGGAAACTAAATTTCACCAAAGCATTTACTTCTGCGTGTATATAAGGTACCATTTGATCTGCATGGGCCACATGGTGTTTTGAGGCATTTAGAGCATCTACTTGATAGGAAGGGATCAGCAGTTATATGTTTGGCAGAGGGTGCGGGACAGGTATGATTGATCCATCTTTACGATTAAAAATGATTGATAATTTCCTTTCACTACATCCATTTTGTTTGAGAATATACATTAAGTGTCTTAACCATTATCTTCCACTTGGATACTTACCTAATTCAAGCTGCATAATAATAATAATGGGCAAGATTAATTTGCTTTTGTTTCATCTATTGCATCTCAATTCGGCTATCCGAATTTGTGTTTTGGGAAACGCCTCAATTGTGGTGCTGCCACCACCCTTTCTTGGCCTGGTGAAGGAGTTAAATTGTGGAATATACAGTGTCAGTGGCAGAAATCAATACCCATGACTTTGGTCATGCAGTGCGCCCTTACTACTCTGCCTTGTTGTTATAGAAATCTGTAACTTGAATCTGATAATGGAATTAATGTTCAAAACAAACAACAATTCCAATCAACGATGCATGTTCTAACCAAACAAGCCATCATTGAGTTTCTATTGAGAGAAAGAAGAGATTACAAGGCAAAAAGGATTACGAATTCATATGATCTGATTTCCTATCCCCTCCCGATCACATATATGATCTTTACAAATTTACAATAATGACCCACTCATTACAGAAATATACAATGCAACTCCTATAGTTCTGTTTTTACCAAAATATGGACATTTGCCGATTTCATATATCACTTCTGCTCCGGGGGCGTCTCAGTTTTCCAATACATAGTTTCCCAATTTTATTATATGTACAATATTTGTAAATGATACGCGAGTATCTGATATATCATCTGGTTAACTGAATAATCTTTCGACTTCATTAAATTGTTCTGGTATCATTGCAGGAGCTTCTGAAAAAAATTAATGCCACTGATGCATCCGGGAATACTGTACTTGGAGATATTGGTGTGCATATGCAACAAGAGGTTGTTATCTCTCTTTCCTTCTTACAATTAGGGATTGCATATCTGCTATTATTGTTATAGGTCTAATCTGAGTATATTCTTGGAGTTTCTAAGCATATTTAAGAAATTTCTAATGGATTTCATCTTATGTTCTCAGTGTACTTTAGAAGTTTGCTTCGTGTAAGATACAAGGGTGTGTTAGGTGAAAATTAGAAATATCAATAAAATTTTATTTTAGATAAGTAAGCATTAAATATGAATGAAAAAATAAACTAAAATGAGACTATTGGGAATTGAATCTTGATGGATTGAATACAAGGTTGAGTATTCAACCATCTAGACTAGTTTATTTTCAAGTCCTTAATACAAATTATTTTAAATTTATCCATATTTAACCTAAAATTCAAATTACATATTAGTAACAAACCTGACCAAAGGAGGGGCACGAGCCCCCTCAATCCCCCCTTAGGTCCTCCTATGCGCCTTTACCTTTCACCTTACTAAAAACGCTTGCTTTTTTTTTATACACTTTTCCCTTTTTTATATACTAAAAACGCTTTTACCTCTTGATTTTGATGCTGTGTTTGGCAAGTACTCCTAAACCCAAATATAGTTTTCTCTATATTTTCTTGCTCCCCTAGATAATTGTTAGAGAATGTATTAAGAGTCTTATGGGAGATCCTTGTCTTGATGTTTTGTAGGATCACTGACTGTGATATGTGTCTACTTGTGTTCGTAAATGTGTTCTGGTTTATATAAATACTCCCAGTACCTGTAGCGGCAAGGATGCTTATACAAGTCTTGTGTGAAATATGTCAAAAAAGAAACAACACTCGTACATGCAGTGTTGGAACGTTTTTCTGCCTTCACTGGATTGAACCCTGTCTAGAGCGAAGTATAATTCTCTGCATATGCATCCTAACTAAAGGACCTAACTGGCAGCTATATGAACAATGTGTATTTCCTTCTCACATATTCAGGATGTTTATATTTATCAAGCTCCTAAGCATGGCAGAATGATATCATATATGCAAACAGTAGGCCCTCCCATTGATGCAGTATGCTTGTGTAGGTAGTTTTATCTCTATTGTCAGTATTTCCACTGAGCAACTTGATGCTCATCTTAAACAAATTTTCCACCAAGGAACTGTTATCTGAAAAGCCTTAAACTTGATTAAGATGCTGATACATATCTAAAAATTAATTTATGTTTCAACTTCCTACTTTTAAGGCACTTTCCCATTTTTCCCACTTCCTCCATGTTGTTTTCCATTATCTCAATTATTATTTAGTTTTAGGGTTTTTTTTTTGGTTGAAAGAGTTTTTTATTTGCTTATGTATTATAAAAGAAGAATGCACAACTCGTAATCGTGGGACTTGATAGTCGAAATGAATGACAAAATGTGAGGATTTCTCAAAATTGGTTGAATATTAGATGCTTTCAGACTTTCTGATCTTCTATTTATCAGTTTTAGGGTACTAACATATTAGCACTATAGTTGCTTTTCTTCTGCTTAATATATATGTTTGTAGACTTAAGCTTCAAAGTTGGAATCTTTTAAGATCTGATGAAATGCATTAATGAACTTTCTAGTACAATGACTGATGAATTTTTTTTTTTTGTGCTCCATCTTAGATTAAGAAACACTTCAAAGGGATTGGAGTTCCTGCTGATGTTAAGTATATTGACCCTACATATATGATTCGTGCAATCCGAACAAATGCTTCAGATGGAATTCTCTGTACTGTTCTGGGCCAAAATGCAGTAAGTCTTTAAGTCAGAAAACTTGTGAAATACTTGTCTAGTTGACCCGTCTTTGCCCAACACCAATTTACAAATTGTGAAATACTTGTCTAGTTGACAATGAAATAAGTCTTTTAAGTTTGTGTTTTTAGTTTTTCTTTGCCTCGCTTTTTGTCTATTTTCTTTCTACGTTCTCCGTTCCTGTTGGGTCTATTGGTCACACCCCCTTGTGTTAAGCCAGGGGTGCTCCCATCTTGACCCCCAAGATTTCCCGCAAGGGGAGCCTCACTGGGTAAATGTTGTTGTTGTTGTTGTTGTTGGGAATATGGGTAACAATGAAAGGAAGTTTTACCTTGTCGTTTCTGTCATGGAACTGCTCCATTTCATTGTCAAACTGTCTATTACAAGGTTTCCCTTTCCAGCGACACGCCATTTTTATAATTCTCAAGGTTCAATATTACTAGATAAGTTGAAACTAATTATGGTTTTGAGCAGGTTCATGGAGCATTAGCTGGATTTAGTGGAATCACAGTGGGAATATGTAACACTCATTATGCTTATTTCCCAATTCCAGAGGTTATAGCCCATCCAAGGTTTGTAGACCCCAACAGCCGCATGTGGCATCGTTGCCTGACCTCAACAGGCCAGCCTGATTTCATGTGATGAGCGAGGTCCCCATCACTTGTACTATCTGTAGCTACTTGAAACTTTTAGCTTAGTTTGGATTTGGAAATGGATTATGCTACCATTTCAATCCATTTCCTAATTTATGCATTGGATGAAAGAAGAAAAAATAATACAAGACTGAAAAGGACAAACGAACTCCTGTATCTGATTTTGATGTGTAGCATTCTTTGCTGGATTTGATACCGTATGTACAGTAAGAATTCTGGAGGAGCTATTATAATGCTTGGGCATTCACTCCTGAATAACATGTATAAGGCCATCTCTAACAGTCTAGGCCATCTCTAACAGTTTCTCTAAAATAGAGAAGTAAAAGTCATATTCTTCAAAAAAAATTCTACTCCAATAGCTTCTCTGTTTTGAAAAATGCAATATTTATTACTTTTATTTATATGTTGTAAAATATTATACAATATTTATTTAATAAATAAATAAATATTTTTTGACTAATAAGGAAATAAAAGGCTCAATTAAGTAAATAGCAAAAAAGAGGCTAATTAGGTGGATATTAAGGAGGGTGTGAAAATTAGGTAAATAGCAAAACCCACTCACCCATCCCCACCCCACTCCCACCGAGTTGACTCGGTCGTTGACCGATTTGACTCGCCCGTTGACCGGGTTAACTCGGTTGTTGATCGACCGTTGATCGATCGTTGACCGCCGTTGACCGACATCACAATCATCACTATCATCACTTTCATAACCGTCATCACAATTTATTTCACCAAAAGTGTCATCAAAATGTCTTGATTACACTTTTTGATGACAAAAAGTATTATTAATAGCATTCAACCACATAAAAAGGCAAAAAGTGTCATCAAAATGTCTTGATGACAACTTTTTGATAACAAAAAGTATCATAAAAGGCATTCAACCATATAAAAACAACCCTCATCACACATAAAAAACAATGTTGTCATCAAATATGTATCATCACGTTTAATTTTCTAGTGTCATCAAATATGTGTCATCAAATACAATTTTTTTCTAGTGTCATCAAATATATGTCACCATTCAAAGTGTCATCAAAAAATTTTTGATGACACGGTTTGAACCGTCATCAAATGTCATCACTTGTCATCTTTACTCGATAACGGTTTGATTGTCATCAACTATCATATCTACTTGATGACGGTTCGATTAATTTGTCATCAAAAGGGTCTTGATGAGAAACTATCATCAAACTATCATCACTTAAGCGTCATCAAATATGTGTCATCACTATCATCACTATCATCACTACTTGATGATGACGGTTTGATTGTCATCAACTATCATCATAAATGTCATATCTAATTGATGATGGTTCGATTCTCATCAATCGTCATCGCTATTTGATGACGGTTCGATTGTCATCAATTATCATCACTACTTGATGACGGTTCGATTAATTCGTCATCAAAAGAACCTTGATAACAAACAAGTGTAATCAAAGAGTCTTGAAGACAAACAACCGTCATCAAGTATCATCAAACTGTCATCCCTTAAAGTTTGTTCGTTTTTATCATCATCACAAAAAATAGTTGTCATCAAATCTCATCACCACATAAAAATAGTTGTCACAATTATCATCATTAAGAAAATCAAATTGTCATAAAAAATTATCACTTGTCATCACTAAATAAACATGTCATAAAAAAAAATCATTAGTAAGCCTATGTGGGATTTGAACCCACATCATTATGCATTAAGCACATTGATCTACCATTTGAACTAATACGCTAACCAACATAATAAATAATTGACTATAAATGAATCATCACAATGAAAGCTTCAATTTGAAGGAAATGCAAAGCACAATTTACTGAATTTAGACTTCTTCGGGTCACAGAGAACAGTTACTCCAACTGAGACATGCTCTCATAAATAAGAAATAAGAGTATATAATGACCTTAAACCTATAAATTGATGAAAATGTAATAACAAAATTCAGGGCAAACAATTTTAGTGTACATAATCATATATGGAGTGAAATCTGCAAAAATCTTATTAATCTATATCCATTTTAACAATTAAGCAACATACAATATATAATGACAAAAGTGACATTTTTTATTTTTACTTGCATGAAATCAAGCCTTAAAGATAGTAGAATTAACATAGTTGCTGCAGACAATACTTAACTAATATGGCAAACATAGTAGAATTAACAATGAATGGATCACGTGTTACTCCAAATACTACTGGTATAGAGTCCACCTTCACAAAGAGACAAAAGTTTACAAGTTGTTGTTTCAACAATTTAGATGGCAATTCAGTTGGCCTCTTTTTCAGATGGCAACCCTTGTTCACCTGGGCAATAAACCCATATTCACCAGGCATGATCTATTCATAATTGCAGAGAAAAAAAACACACAATTGAGAACACACTAGTTCAATTATGTATAGATATGTGTTTTAGAAGTTAAAAGAAGTCTCAAATTAAACCATAAACTAGTTCCAATCCTCAACGTGCTACATTTTCTAAAGCCTGAAACCCACCTTTTCATACATAAGCATCATGTAAGGAAATATAGTTAAGTTACATTTCAGGACAAAATTCAGATATACTTATCTTCAAGAAAGTGTAGGTCTGGACATCTCGTTGTGTCATTTCGTCGAACAGTCTGCAAGCACCACTGAATGGTTGTCGGATTGCACACAAAATATGCAAAATCAGCATTGTGCCTTCGTGATTCTTCGGAATTGCACAACCAGAACAAGCCACGAATCAACAAAAACACTAAGGAAACCCTAGAATTGGAAGGAGCGATTGAGAGATCCGAACCTGGTTGAATAGATGATGGAATCCGATGGCGCACAATAATAGGGCATGGAGAAGAGTTTAGATTTGGATTTTACACAATCCGAACTGAATTAATGGAATACATCATTGGGAGGAAGAGAAATTGCGAAGGAATCTGACTGGTTTGAGATTTCAGATGTAGTCGCCATGAGATCGAGATTTTCTACGGAAGAAGGCTTCTACAAAGATCGAGAGAGAGGGAGTCGGGAAAGAGAGGACGGCCAGAGGGAGGAAAACATGAAAAAAAACCTTTAAATACTTAACAATTAGTTAATTTTTTAAGGGAGCTAAACAAACAGGGTAGCTTAAAATGCTTTTGGGCTAAATTTGTTCGAAATAAAAATATCATAAAAACTTATCCTAAAAATAATAAATTATTTTTTATTCGACTAATAAGAAAATATGGAGGTCATCTAATGTTAGTTCAAATGAAATTAATTAAAATTATAAAAGTAATTTTCTTATATAAATTTCATCCCTTTTGTTATGTCATGTATATATTCTTTGCTTTTCCATCTTTGTCTCTTTGAAATTATTTTTTCGTCTAGTCATTTTTGAAATTATACCTTGAAAATACTCGGCTCGTGTCCTTTTATATTACGTGCAATTCAATACTATTTTTTTATATTTTTAGATTTAGATATAATCATGTATCTTGTAGAATCAAAACAAAATGAGAATTGGTTCTTCCATCATTTTGGATATGTTCAATTTTGTCCCAATCTCACATATGCTTTATAATATCAATAGAGAATGCCTTTTTTCAAGTCTCAAAATAACAAAACAACAAATTTCCGAAGGGGCACAACGGTTGAAAAACTGGACTCGCGAATTTCCGGAGGCGTACTGCGGTGGGCCGCGATCGCGGTTTGTTGCAGAGGCGACGATTTCGCTTCATGCGATCGCCCCAGGACTTCGAAAAATTACTTCTTTTTCTTCTAGGAACGATTACTCATGGATTTAAATCTTCGTTCCCACAGACGGCGCCAATTGTTAGTGCACAAAAATTTCGTCTTCAATGCACTAATTGAATGCTCCTTTCCTCTTCCGCTCCTAACTGATTCTTTCAACCTGTAACCTGCAAAACAATGGACACAGGGGGCGGGGACCCCCTAATCCACCTCCGATGCCTAACTCAAAAGAGCAGTTGTCGAATTGAATGTCGAGGTACAATAAGAAAGCAAGAAATCCAGTGAGTATGGATCCTGTTGAACAGTCGAGCTAAGCGAGTATTAGCCTGTTCAAGCTCTCAATATGTGCCGATATGCCATATGTGGCCATCCCTACACGGCGAAGACGTGTATTTATAATGGAAGAAGGAGAGTCAGGGGGCCGAAAATTATATCTCCTAGGGCTTGGACAACTGCATTAAAGCCCAAGCAAGGAATATGCCACACCTTCTCCAACTTTAATTCTATCTTATTTGAAAGATAAAATCTCCCATTAAGTTGCATAACCACCATATTTAATATAATAGGAAAATAAATAAAAATCGTAACAAATACGTAATAATTAAGAAATACCTTTATGGCGATAACACAAATAATAATTATGGTAGCTATGATTTTGTACCCGCTCACAACTTCAATTTCCGGACCTCGATCTCTCCGGCTCGGAGCTTACAAAAGAAATTCCATCGATCCATGGGTTTCCAAATGACGTATTTTCCATCGCTCTCGCGGTACATCTTCAGTTGGGAGTCAAGAGTCATCCCACTAAAGATGGAATTGCAAGCATCATCAAGCCCTACGTCTATCCCCCATACAGAGAGATCATGTAATTGTTTTTGGCACCTAGTGAAGTACTCATGAAAGGGTTCATCCTGCAACTGACAAAACCTAAACGCAGACATTAATATATACAAGTGTAGATCGTAAGATAGGTCTACACAAAGTCAATAAAAATAATAATACTAGAATTAAACCAAAGTTCCCCGGCAACGGCGCCAAAATTTGACTCGGCTAAAGTCGTTGTTGCCAAGATAAAAAATAAATTAACCTAAACTACAAACCAGTATAGCATGCAAGTAAGGGATCGAACCCAAGAGAATCGGTTTTCTGAACAATCAACAAAGACAAAACAGGGGGTTTTGAGAGTTTAAGCAAGCAAATAATATTAGGATTTCAATCAATTAAAGGAAAAGCAGAGTTCATTCAATCAATTCCACCTTTTTAATCATTTGATCATCAATTCATCCACTTTTCTATTAATTCCCAAGTTAATTCCAATCCATATAAAAGATTTCCACTTGTCCACGGTCCAAGCGAAAGTATGATATGAACAAGAACGCTTAATTCAAATCATGCAAAATATTAAGGATAAAAGGAAATCAATTCATGCAATCAAGCTACGAGTCTCATGCATAAAATAATCATTAAACACTCTTTCTCAATTCTAGTCTACGGTCCTAGAAAAGAGTGGTTTCAAGGATAAATAAGATTGCACAGACAACAATCAAACTAATCCAGATAGTAGAATATTAATCAAAGGGATAGAAAAGTTACCAGAATCTCACGAATTACATAAAAAGGCTTCCTTGATCAAACAAACTCCAAGGGAAATTAATTCTCCATAATAAAACTGAAATAAACTAGGTTAAAACTAAAGAGAAGCTCTCTAAAAGTATGCTATGATAACCTAAAACTCACGAACTAGGTCTATATAAACTAAAAACAACCGAATAAAACTAGATACTAAAGATATAATTAAAAGATAGAATAAAGCAAAGGCGGCGCGCGGAACCCAGCCACCCGCGAGCGCGGGTCCACCGAGACTCAGCTCCTCGCGGATTCAGACTCACCGCGGTCTCGGGTCTCAACCCGCGGTCGCGGGTCTTTTGACAGCATTCTGGTGTCAATTTCGGAGGTGGTTTTGACCCACTTAGAGTTGGAATTTCAACTCGCTGTAAAAACATGAATTGTAGCTCTTCGAGTTAGATTTCCAATGATACCGAATTCAGCTTCATCCGATCACCGTAGCTCCCGAACGATGCGTCACAAAAAAATAGCGTCAAAACAACTCCAAATCAACACTTGTCTTCAAAACTCTTGCAATTCTTCAAATCGTGTCTTCGGCCTTCATATTACATTTATGCTCAAAACTAACCTAAACACACTCAAATCATGCCTAAAATAAAAGAGTTAACCTATACTAAACTAGAGCGTATCAAATTCCCCCATACTTAAACCTTGCTCGTCCTCGAGTAAGCTCAAAAAATATCTAACAAGAAATCCTATCAAGGTTTACATCATAGTATAAGGGAAGACAAAAATCACTCACCTCACCAACTCGAACCCAAAATAGAGAAATAATGAGCAACAACATGATAGCTCAAGCACACACCTCACATAGATACATAGTCAATAAGCTTTCAAGCTCTAAAAAGTGTAGAGCAACCTAGGATCTACCCGACATCTAAAATGTAATCCCCAAGCCCCAAAGTAGAATATGATCCTAAACACTCTAACTTTTCCACTCAATTCTACTTAGGCGCCCTTTCGGGTTTTCACCTAATCACTCTTTTCATTTTTCTTTAAGTGTGCTCACAAATACTCACATCTCTCATAAACCTCATATTACCACACCTATTGCTGGTCTAGGTTACCTTCTTTTTACCTGAGCCGCCCTTTCGGGTTTTCAGCTCATCTAAGGATTTTCTATGCCTTTTTTCTATTTTTATGGCTTTTTTTTTCTCTTTTTTTTCAAAATTTTCTCTATACAAAACATGGAACAAAAATCCCATAAAAATAACAAAAAATAAACTGAAAAGCAACTATCTATGATAAGCGTAGCGAGTACTTCCTCCCCCATACTTAAATCCTTCATTGTCCTCAATGAAGTAAAGAGTAAGGAATTAAGCATAGAAGAGGAAAAACAGAAGACTCACATACGAAAGAAGATATGAACTCCCAGAATTGTAATGAACCAAACTCAGGAACAAACTGATCTTTCTGGGAACAAACCACGAACATCGTCTTCACAACTCAGCAACCAGATCCACACCATAGGACGTCTCCAATGAGAATGAAATGGACTCCTCAAAATAATAAAAACTCTGACGACGGCAACACCCCCATACTTGAACTATACCGCAAAGATGGTGTAGACGTGTACTCACCACAATGGGATGGGACCTGATAATAGTAACGAACAATTCCAAGGAACAAGACATGGAAAGATATAGAAAAGTGGATTGGTGGATGATGGTAGAATATGGAAGAACACTCTTTTTTTGATTTTTTTTGATTTTTTTTCGAACTAACTCGCGTGAAGAGTACCCGCGGGCGCGGTGGGGGTACCCGCGACCGCGGGTCGCAGCAAAGACTGTAGTTTTGAAAACTGCATCAGCTGGCTAGTACTTGTACGTCTTGTTTTGAGAAGTAAAATCCTAAAAAATTGTTCTTTCGAACCTAGTACCTGCATGTTAGCCCAGCAAGACTGAAAAGAAAACTAACCTAAAAAAACAAAGAGAAAGAACCGAAAACTTACCTTGAGTTACCTCCCGAGCAGCGCTTTGGTTTAACGTCGATGGCTTGACGTGTTTATGATCGGACATTGTCAACGCCCTGAGAAGTCTATCAAAATCCTGCGAACAACTGTCATGCAGGCAAATATAGCACAATGATAACTTGAAACCAGATAATATAGCATTCAAACACGTTTTAGTTTATCAAACCCACTAGAAAAATCACGATTAGATGGTTTAGGATAGAACCAATTGAGAGAATGAGGTAGTTTTTCAAAATATAAATCAAGAGTAATGATTTTCATGTTAACACTACCACCCTTAAAACTTGAGAAATCACTAGGTAAACTATCATGCTTAGGACCTTTTGCAAACACATCAGGCAAACAGATATCGATGGAAAGTAAGGAAGAAGAGGAAAGGATACAGGGATCATGATCGATCACAACAAAGGACTCCATGGCAGGAGACATAGACATCTCCTCAGGTGGAAGGGAAGTTTCCTTTACATCATCTAACTCCTTCGTCGAGTCATCAGGATCGTCATTGTCACTCTAGGAGCTGTCAAACTGAAGGAAATATTCCTCCTCCGTCATCATATGACTATGATCATCCATCTCTTCAGCCCATTAAAGGTCTCCGAGTGCCTCCGGAAAGGGTGGAACCGGCTTTTGTGAACCCATGGAAGGAAACGAAGGCCAAATATAATTATCAGTTTGAGTCAGAGAAAGGACCCGCGGGCGCGGGTGGACTTCCGCGGGCACGTCTGACCAGCGGTCGCAGATCCTGGCTCCTCGGGCGGATCTGTTGCTTGATCTTCGAGAATTTCCTCCGTCTTTATGGAGAACACCTCCACTGGTTTTCTTTGTTCAGCCATTTGGTTCTTCAATTTCTGGACCCCTATCTCTCCGGCTCGGAGCTTACAAAAGAAATTCCATCGATCCATGGGTTTCCAAATGACGTATTTTCCATCGCTCTCGCGGTACATCTTCAGGTCGGAGTCAAGAGTCGTCCCACTAAAGATGGAATTGCAAGCATCATCAAGCCCTACGTCTATCCCCCATACAAAGAGATCATGCAATTGTTTCTGGCACCTAGTGAAGTACTCATGAAAGGGTTCATCCTGCAACTGAAAAAACCTAAACGCAGACATTAATATATACAAGTGTAGATCGTAAGATAGGTCTACACAAAGTCAATAAAAATAATAATACTAGAATTAAACCAAAGTTCCCCGACAACGACGCCAAAATTTGACTCGGCTAAAGTCGTTGTTGCCAAGATAAAAAATAAATTACCCTAAATCACAAACCAGTATAGCATGCAAGTAAGGGATCAAACCCAAGAGAATCGGTTTTCTGAACAATCAGCAAAGACAAAACAGGGGGTTTTGAGAGTTTAAGCAAGCAAATAATATTAGGGTTTCAATCAATTAAAGGAAAAGCAGAGTTCATTCAATCAATTCCACCTTTTTAATCATTCGATCATCAATTCATCCACTTTTCTATTAATTCCCAGGTTAATTCCAATCCATATAAAAGATTTCCGCTTGTCCACGGTCCAAGCGAAAGTATGATATGAACAAGAACGCTTAATTCAAATCATGCAAAATATTAAGGATAAAAGGAAATCAATTCATGCAATCAAGCTACGAGTCTCATGCATAAAATAATCATCAAACACTCTTTCTCAATTCTAGTCTACGGTCCTAGAAAAGAGTTGTTTCAAGGATAAATAAGATTGCACAAACAACAATCAAACTAATCCAAACAGTAGAATATCAATCAAATTCAACAAGTTGAGCACCAAGAGAAATCAATTGATACTCATAAAATTTAGCACAAGAGTTTTGATATTAACCAAGGGATAGAAAAGTTACCAGAATCTCACGAATTACATAAAAAGGCTTCCTTGATCAAACAAACTCCAAGGGAAATTAGTTCTCCATAATAACACTGAAATAAACTAGGTTAAAACTAAAGAGAAGCTCTCTAAAAGTATGCTATGATAACCTAAAACTCACGAACTGGGTCTATATAAACTAAAAACAACCGAATAAAACTAGATACTAAAGATATAATTAAAAGATAGAATAAAGAAAAGGCGGCGCGCGGAACCCGGCCACCCGCGAGCGCAGGTCACCACCCGCGGGCGCGGGTCCACCGAGACTCAGCTCCTCGCGGATTCAGACTCACCGCGGTCTCGGGTCTCAACCCGCGGTCGCGGGTCTTCTGACAACATTCTGGTGTCAACTTCGGAGGTGGTTTTGACCCACTTAGAGTTGGAATTTCAACTCGCCGTACAAACAAGAATTGTAGCACTTCGAGTTAGCTTTCCAATGATACCGAATTCAGCTTCATCCGATCACCGTAGCTCCCGAACGATGCGTCACAAGAAAATGGCGTCAAAACAACTCCAAATTAACCCTTGTCTTCAAAACTCTTGCAATTTTTCAAATCGTGTCTTCGGCCTTCATATTACATTTATGCTCAAAACTAACCTAAACACACTCAAATCATTCCTAAAATACAAGAGTTGACCTATACTAAACTAGAGCGTATCAAATTCCCTTATACTTAAACCTTGCTCGTCCTCGAGTAAGCTCAAAATAAATCTAACAAGAAATCCTATCAAGGTTTACAGCATAGTATAAGGGAAGACAAAAATCACTCACCTAACCAACTCGAACCCAAAATAGAGAAATAATGAGCAACAACATGATAGCTCAAGCACACACCTCACATAGATACATAGTCAATAAGCTTTCAAGCTCTAAAAAGTGTAGAGCAACCTTGGATCTACCCGACATCTAAAATGTAATCCCCAAGCCCCAAAGTAGAATATGCTCCTAAACACTCTAACTTTTCCACTCAATTCTACTTAGGCGCCCTTTCGGGTTTTCACCTAATCACTCTTTTCATTTTTCTTTAAGTGTGCTAACAAATACTCACATCTCTCATAGACCTCATATTACCCCAGCCTATTGCTGGTCTGGGTTACCTTCTTTTTACCTGAGCCGCCCTTTCGGGTTTTCAGCTCATCCAAGGATTTTCTATGCCTTTTTTCTATTTTTATGGCTTTTTTTTCTCTTTTTTTTTAAAATTTTCTCTATACAAAACATGGAACAAAAATCCCATAAAAATAACAAAAAATAAACTGAAAAGCAACTATCTATGATAAGCGTAGCGAGTACTTTTTCCCATATACTTAAATCCTTCATTGTCCTCAATGAAGTAAAGAATAAGAAATTAAGCATAGAAGAGGAAAAACAGAAGACTCACATACGACAGAAGATATGAACTCCCAGAATTGTAATGCACCAAACTCAGGAACAAACTGATCTTTCTGGGAACAAACCACGAACGTCGTCTTCACAACTCAGCAACCAGATCCACACCATAGGACGTCTCCAATGAGAATGAAATATACTCCTCAAAATAATAAAAACTCTGACGACGACAACACCCCCATACTTGAACTATACCGCAAAGATGGTGTAGACGCATACTCACCACAATGGGATGGGACCTGATAATAGTAACGAACAATTCCAAGGAACAAGACATGGAAAGATATAGAAAAGTGGATTGGTGGATGATGGTAGAATATGGAAGAACACTCTTTTTTTTGATTTTTTTTGATATTTTTTCGAACAAACTCGCGTGAACAGTACCCGCGGGCGCGGTGGGGGTACCCGCGACCGCGGGTCGCAGCAAAGACTGCAGTTTTAAAAACTGCGTCAGCTGGCTAGTACCTGTACGTCTGGTTTTGAGAAGTAAAATTCACAAAAATTGTTCTTTCGAACCTAGTACCTGCATGTTAGCCCAACAAGATTGAAAAGAAAACTAAACTAAAAAAAACAAAGAGAAAGAACCGAAAACTTACCTCGAGTTGCCTCCCGAGCATCGCTTTGGTTTAACGTCGATGGCTCGACGTGTTTATGATCGGACATTGTCAACGCCTTGAGAAGTCTATCAAAATCCTGCGAACAACTGTCAGGCAGGCAAATATAGCACAATGATAACTTGAAACCGGATAATATAGCATTCAAACACCGTTTCAGTTTATCAAACCCACTAGAAAAATCATGGTTAGATGGTTTAGGATAGAACCAATTGAGAGAATGAGGTAGTTTTTCAAAATATAAATCAAGAGTAATGATTTTCATATTAACACTAGCACCCTTAAAACTTGAGAAATCACTAGGTAAACTATCATGCTTAGGACCTTTTGCAAACACATCAGGCAAACAGATATCGATGGAAAGTAAGGAAGAAGAGGAAAGGATACAGGGATCATGATCGATCACAACAAAGGACTCCATGGCAGGAGACATAGACATCTCCTCTGGTGGAAGGGAAGTTTCCTTTACATCATCTAACTCCTTTGTCGAGTCATCAGGATAGTCATTGTCACTCTAGGAGCTGTCAAACTGAAGGAAATATTCCTCCTCCGTCATCATATGACTATGATCATCCATCTCTTCAGCCCATTAAGGGTCTCTGAGTGCCTCTGGAAAGGGTGGAACCGACTTTTGTGAACCCATGGAAGGAAACGAAGGCCGAATATAATTATCAGTTTCAGTCGGAGAAAGGACCCACGGGCGCGGGTGGGCTTCCGCAGGCGTGTCTGACCCGCGGTCGCGGTCATAGTTCCTAGCTCCTCGGGCGGATCTGTTGCTTGATCTTCGAGAATTTCCTCCGTCTTTATGGCCAACACCTCCACTGGTTTTCTTTGTTCAGCCATTTGGTTCTTCAATTTCTGGACCCTGATCTCTCCGGCTCGGAGCTTACAAAAGAAATTCCATCGATCCATGGGTTTCCAAATGACATATTTTCCATCACTCTCGCGGTACATCTTCAGTTGGGAGTCAAGAGTCATCCCACTAAAGATGGAATTGCAAGCATCATCAACCCCTACGTCTATCCTCCATATAGAGAGATCATGCAATTGTTTCTGGCACCTAGTGAAGTACTCATGAAAGGGTTCATCCTGCAACTGACAAAACCTAAACGCAGACATTAATATATACAAGTGTAGATCGTAAGATCGGTCTACACAAAGTCAATAAAAATAATAATACTAGAATTAAACCAAAGTTCCCCGGCAACGACGCCAAAATTTGACTCGGCTAAAGTCGTTGTTGCCAAGATCAAAAATAAATTACCCTAAACTACAAACCAGTATTGCATGCAAGTAAGTGATCGAACCCAAGAGAATCGGTTTTCTGAACAATCAGCAAAGACAAAATAGGGGGTTTTGAGAGTTTAAGCAAGCAAATAATATTAGGGTTTCAATCAATTAAGGGAAAAGCAGAGTTCATTCAATCAGTTCCACCTTTTTAATCATTCGATCATCAATTCAGCCACATTTCTATTAATTCCCAGGTTAATTCCAATCCATATAAAAGATTTCCGCTTTTCCACGGTCCAAGCGAAAGTATGATATGAACAAGAACGCTTAATCCAAATCATGCAAAATATTAAGGATAAAAGGAAATCAATTCATGCAATCAAGCTACGAGTCTCATGCATAAAATAATCATCAAACACTCTTTCTCAATTCTAGTCTACGGTCCTAGAAAAGAGATGTTTCAAGGATAAATAAGATTGCATAGACAACAATCAAACTAATCCAAAAAGTAGAATATCAATCAAATTCAACAAGTTGCGCACCAAGAGAAATCAATTGATAATTATAAAATTTAGCACAAGAGTTTTGATATTAACCAAGGGATAGAAAAGTTACCAGAATCTCACGAATTACATAAAAAGGCTTCCTTGATAAAACAAACTCCAAGGGAAATTAGTTCTCCATAATAACACTGAAATAAACTAGGTTAAAACTAAAGAGAAGCTCTCTATAAGTATGCTATGATAACCTAAAACTCACGAACTAGGTCTATATAAACTAAAAACAACCGAATAAAACTAGATACTAAAGATATAATTAAAAGATAGAATAAAGAAAAGGCGGCGCGCGGAACCCAGCCACCCGCGAGCGTAGGTCACCACCCGCGGGCGCGGGTCCACCGAGACTCAGCTCCTCGCGGATTCAGACTCACCGCGGTCTCGGGTCTCAACCCGCGGTCGCGGGTCTTCTGACAACATTCTGGTGTCAACTTCGGAGGTGGTTTTGACCCACTTAGAGTTGGAATTTCAACTCGCCGTACAAACAAGAATTGTAGCACTTCGAGTTAGCTTTCCAATGATACCAAATTCAGCTTCATCCGATCACCGTATCTCCCGAACGATGCGTCACAAGAAAATGGCGTCAAAACAACTCCAAATTAACCCTTGTCTTCAAAACTCTTGCAATTTTTCAAATCGTGTCTTCGACCTTCATATTACATTTATGCTCAAAACTAACCTAAACACACTCAAATCATTCCTAAAATACAAGAGTTGACCTATACTAAACTAGAGCATATCAAATTCCCTTATACTTAAACCTTGCTCGTCCTCGAGTAAGCTCAAAATAAATCTAACAAGAAATCCTATCAAGGTTTACAACATAGTATAAGGGAAGACAAAAATCACTCACCTAACCAACTCGAACCCAAAATAGAGAAATAATGAGCAACAACATGATAGCTCAAGCACACACCTCACATAGATACATAGTCAATAAGCTTTCAAGCTCTAAAAAGTGTAGAGCAACCTTGGATCTACCCGACATCTAAAATGTAATCTCCAAGCCCCAAAGTAGAATATGCTCCTAAACACTCTAACTTTTCCACTCAATTCTACTTAGGCGCCCTTTCGGGTTTTCACCTAATCACTCTTTTCATTTTTCTTTAAGTGTGCTCACAAATACTCACATCTCTCATAGACCTCATATTACCCCAGCCTATTGCTGGTCTGGGTTACCTTCTTTTTACCTGAGCCGCCCTTTCGGGTTTTCAGCTCATCCAAGGATTTTCTATGCCTTTTTTCTATTTTTATGGCTTTTTTTTCTCTTTTTTTTTAAAAATTTTCTCTATACAAAACATGGAACAAAAATCCCATAAAAATAACAAAAAATAAACTGAAAAGCAACTATCTATGATAAGCGTAGCGAGTACTTCCTCCCCCATACTTAAATCCTTCATTGTCCTCAATGAAGTAAAGAGTAAGGAATTAAGCATAGAAGAGGAAAAACAGAAGACTCACATACGAAAGAAGATATGAACTCCCAGAATTGTAATGAACCAAACTCAGGAACAAACTGATCTTTCTGGGAACAAACCACGAACATCGTCTTCACAACTCAGCAACCAGATCCACACCATAGGACGTCTCCAATGAGAATGAAATGGACTCCTCAAAATAATAAAAACTCTGACGACGGCAACACCCCCATACTTGAACTATACCGCAAAGATGGTGTAGACGTGTACTCACCACAATGGGATGGGACCTGATAATAGTAACGAACAATTCCAAGGAACAAGACATGGAAAGATATAGAAAAGTGGATTGGTGGATGATGGTAGAATATGGAAGAACACTCTTTTTTTTGATTTTTTTTGATATTTTTTCGAACAAACTCGCGTGAACAGTACCCGCGGGCGCGGTGGGGGTACCCGCGACCGCGGGTCGCAGCAAAGACTGCAGTTTTAAAAACTGCGTCAGCTGGCTAGTACCTGTACGTCTGGTTTTGAGAAGTAAAATTCACAAAAATTGTTCTTTCGAACCTAGTACCTGCATGTTAGCCCAACAAGATTGAAAAGAAAACTAAACTAAAAAAAACAAAGAGAAAGAACCGAAAACTTACCTCGAGTTGCCTCCCGAGCATCGCTTTGGTTTAACGTCGATGGCTCGACGTGTTTATGATCGGACATTGTCAACGCCTTGAGAAGTCTATCAAAATCCTGCGAACAACTGTCAGGCAGGCAAATATAGCACAATGATAACTTGAAACCGGATAATATAGCATTCAAACACCGTTTCAGTTTATCAAACCCACTAGAAAAATCATGGTTAGATGGTTTAGGATAGAACCAATTGAGAGAATGAGGTAGTTTTTCAAAATATAAATCAAGAGTAATGATTTTCATATTAACACTAGCACCCTTAAAACTTGAGAAATCACTAGGTAAACTATCATGCTTAGGACCTTTTGCAAACACATCAGGCAAACAGATATCGATGGAAAGTAAGGAAGAAGAGGAAAGGATACAGGGATCATGATCGATCACAACAAAGGACTCCATGGCAGGAGACATAGACATCTCCTCTGGTGGAAGGGAAGTTTCCTTTACATCATCTAACTCCTTTGTCGAGTCATCAGGATAGTCATTGTCACTCTAGGAGCTGTCAAACTGAAGGAAATATTCCTCCTCCGTCATCATATGACTATGATCATCCATCTCTTCAGCCCATTAAGGGTCTCTGAGTGCCTCTGGAAAGGGTGGAACCGACTTTTGTGAACCCATGGAAGGAAACGAAGGCCGAATATAATTATCAGTTTCAGTCGGAGAAAGGACCCACGGGCGCGGGTGGGCTTCCGCAGGCGTGTCTGACCCGCGGTCGCGGTCATAGTTCCTAGCTCCTCGGGCGGATCTGTTGCTTGATCTTCGAGAATTTCCTCCGTCTTTATGGCCAACACCTCCACTGGTTTTCTTTGTTCAGCCATTTGGTTCTTCAATTTCTGGACCCTGATCTCTCCGGCTCGGAGCTTACAAAAGAAATTCCATCGATCCATGGGTTTCCAAATGACATATTTTCCATCACTCTCGCGGTACATCTTCAGTTGGGAGTCAAGAGTCATCCCACTAAAGATGGAATTGCAAGCATCATCAACCCCTACGTCTATCCTCCATATAGAGAGATCATGCAATTGTTTCTGGCACCTAGTGAAGTACTCATGAAAGGGTTCATCCTGCAACTGACAAAACCTAAACGCAGACATTAATATATACAAGTGTAGATCGTAAGATCGGTCTACACAAAGTCAATAAAAATAATAATACTAGAATTAAACCAAAGTTCCCCGGCAACGACGCCAAAATTTGACTCGGCTAAAGTCGTTGTTGCCAAGATCAAAAATAAATTACCCTAAACTACAAACCAGTATTGCATGCAAGTAAGTGATCGAACCCAAGAGAATCGGTTTTCTGAACAATCAGCAAAGACAAAATAGGGGGTTTTGAGAGTTTAAGCAAGCAAATAATATTAGGGTTTCAATCAATTAAGGGAAAAGCAGAGTTCATTCAATCAGTTCCACCTTTTTAATCATTCGATCATCAATTCAGCCACATTTCTATTAATTCCCAGGTTAATTCCAATCCATATAAAAGATTTCCGCTTTTCCACGGTCCAAGCGAAAGTATGATATGAACAAGAACGCTTAATCCAAATCATGCAAAATATTAAGGATAAAAGGAAATCAATTCATGCAATCAAGCTACGAGTCTCATGCATAAAATAATCATCAAACACTCTTTCTCAATTCTAGTCTACGGTCCTAGAAAAGAGATGTTTCAAGGATAAATAAGATTGCATAGACAACAATCAAACTAATCCAAAAAGTAGAATATCAATCAAATTCAACAAGTTGCGCACCAAGAGAAATCAATTGATAATTATAAAATTTAGCACAAGAGTTTTGATATTAACCAAGGGATAGAAAAGTTACCAGAATCTCACGAATTACATAAAAAGGCTTCCTTGATAAAACAAACTCCAAGGGAAATTAGTTCTCCATAATAACACTGAAATAAACTAGGTTAAAACTAAAGAGAAGCTCTCTATAAGTATGCTATGATAACCTAAAACTCACGAACTAGGTCTATATAAACTAAAAACAACCGAATAAAACTAGATACTAAAGATATAATTAAAAGATAGAATAAAGAAAAGGCGGCGCGCGGAACCCAGCCACCCGCGAGCGTAGGTCACCACCCGCGGGCGCGGGTCCACCGAGACTCAGCTCCTCGCGGATTCAGACTCACCGCGGTCTCGGGTCTCAACCCGCGGTCGCGGGTCTTCTGACAACATTCTGGTGTCAACTTCGGAGGTGGTTTTGACCCACTTAGAGTTGGAATTTCAACTCGCCGTACAAACAAGAATTGTAGCACTTCGAGTTAGCTTTCCAATGATACCAAATTCAGCTTCATCCGATCACCGTAGCTCCCGAACGATGCGTCACAAGAAAATGGCGTCAAAACAACTCCAAATTAACCCTTGTCTTCAAAACTCTTGCAATTTTTCAAATCGTGTCTTCGACCTTCATATTACATTTATGCTCAAAACTAACCTAAACACACTCAAATCATTCCTAAAATACAAGAGTTGACCTATACTAAACTAGAGCATATCAAATTCCCTTATACTTAAACCTTGCTCGTCCTCGAGTAAGCTCAAAATAAATCTAACAAGAAATCCTATCAAGGTTTACAACATAGTATAAGGGAAGACAAAAATCACTCACCTAACCAACTCGAACCCAAAATAGAGAAATAATGAGCAACAACATGATAGCTCAAGCACACACCTCACATAGATACATAGTCAATAAGCTTTCAAGCTCTAAAAAGTGTAGAGCAACCTTGGATCTACCCGACATCTAAAATGTAATCTCCAAGCCCCAAAGTAGAATATGCTCCTAAACACTCTAACTTTTCCACTCAATTCTACTTAGGCGCCCTTTCGGGTTTTCACCTAATCACTCTTTTCATTTTTCTTTAAGTGTGCTCACAAATACTCACATCTCTCATAGACCTCATATTACCCCAGCCTATTGCTGGTCTGGGTTACCTTCTTTTTACCTGAGCCGCCCTTTCGGGTTTTCAGCTCATCCAAGGATTTTCTATGCCTTTTTTCTATTTTTATGGCTTTTTTTTCTCTTTTTTTTTAAAAATTTTCTCTATACAAAACATGGAACAAAAATCCCATAAAAATAACAAAAAATAAACTGAAAAGCAACTATCTATGATAAGCGTAGCGAGTACTTCCTCCCCTATACATAAATCCTTCATTGTCCTCAATGAAGTAAAGAATAAGAAATTAAGCATAGAAGAGGAAAAACAGAAGACTCACATACGAAAGAAGATATGAACTCCCAGAATTGTAATGCACCAAACTCAGGAACAAACTGATCTTTCTGGGAACAAACCACGAACGTCGTCTTCACAACTCAACAACCAGATCCACACCATAGGACGTCTCCTATGAGAATGAAATGGACTCCTCAAAATAATAAAAACTCTGACGACGACAACACCCCCATACTTGAACTATATCGCAAAGATGGTGTAGACGCGTACTCACCACAATGGGATGGGACCTGATAATAGTAACGAACAATTCCAAGGAACAAGACATGGAAAGATATAGAAAAGTGGATTGGTGGATGATGGTAGAATATGGAAGAACACTCTTTTTTTTTGATTTTTTTTGATTTTTTTTGATTTTTTTTGATTTTTTTTGATTTTTTTTTGATTTTTTTTCGAACAAACTCGCGTGAACAGTACCCGCGGGCGCGGTGGGGGTACCCGCGACCGCGGGTCGCAGCAAAGACTGCAGTTTTGAAAACTGCGTCAGCTGGCTAGTACCTGTACGTCTGGTTTTGAGAAGTAAAATTTACAAAAATTGTTCTTTCGAACCTAGTACCTGCATGTTAGCCCAACAAGATTGAAAAGAAAACTAAACTAAAAAAAACAAAGAGAAAGAACCGAAAACTTACCTCGAGTTGCCTCCCGAGCATCGCTTTGGTTTAACGTCGATGGCTCGACGTGTTTATGATCGGACATTGTCAACGCCTTGAGAAGTCTATCAAAATCCTGCGAACAACTGTCAGGCAGGCAAATATAGCACAATGATAACTTGAAACCGGATAATATAGCATTCAAACACCGTTTCAGTTTATCAAACCCACTAGAAAAATCATGGTTAGATGGTTTAGGATAGAACCAATTGAGAGAATGAGGTAGTTTTTCAAAATATAAATCAAGAGTAATGATTTTCATGTTAACACTAGCACCCTTAAAACTTGAGAAATCACTAGGTAAACTATCATGCTTAGGACCTTTTGCAAACACATCAGGCAAACAGATATCGATGGAAAGTAAGGAAGAAGAGGAAAGGATACAGGGATCATGATCGATCACAACAAAGGACTCCATGGCAGGAGACATAGACATCTCCTCAGGTGGAAGGGAAGTTTCCTTTACATCATCTAACTCCTTTGTCGAGTCATCAGGATAGTCATTGTCACTCTAGGAGCTGTCAAACTGAAGGAAATATTCCTCCTCCGTCATCATATGACTATGATCATCCATCTCTTCAGCCCATTAAGGGTCTCTGAGTGCCTCTGGAAAGGGTGGAACCGACTTTTGTGAACCCATGGAAGGAAACGAAGGCCGAATATAATTATCAGTTTCAGTCGGAGAAAGGACCCGCGGGCGCGGGTGGACTTCCGCGGGCACGTCTGACCAGCGGTCGCAGATCCTGGCTCCTCGGGCGGATCTGTTGCTTGATCTTCGAGAATTTCCTCCGTCTTTATGGAGAACACCTCCACTGGTTTTCTTTGTTCAGCCATTTGGTTCTTCAATTTCTGGACCCCTATCTCTCCGGCTCGGAGCTTACAAAAGAAATTCCATCGATCCATGGGTTTCCAAATGACGTATTTTCCATCGCTCTCGCGGTACATCTTCAGGTCGGAGTCAAGAGTCGTCCCACTAAAGATGGAATTGCAAGCATCATCAAGCCCTACGTCTATCCCCCATACAAAGAGATCATGCAATTGTTTCTGGCACCTAGTGAAGTACTCATGAAAGGGTTCATCCTGCAACTTAAAAAACCTAAACGCAGACATTAATATATACAAGTGTAGATCGTAAGATCGGTCTACACAAAGTCAATAAAAATAATAATACTAGAATTAAACCAAAGTTCCCCGGCAACGACGCCAAAATTTGACTCGGCTAAAGTCGTTGTTGCCAAGATCAAAAATAAATTACCCTAAACTACAAACCAGTATTGCATGCAAGTAAGGGATCGAACCCAAGAGAATCGGTTTTCTGAACAATCAGCAAAGACAAAATAGGGGGTTTTGAGAGTTTAAGCAAGCAAATAATATTAGGGTTTCAATCAATTAAGGCAAAAGCAGAGTTCATTCAATCAATTCCACCTTTTTAATCATTCGATCATCAATTCAGCCACATTTCTATTAATTCCCAGGTTAATTCCAATCCATATAAAAGATTTCCGCTTTTCCACGGTCCAAGCGAAAGTATGATATGAACAAGAACGCTTAATCAAAATCATGCAAAATATTAAGGATAAAAGGAAATCAATTCATGCAATCAAGCTACGAGTCTCATGCATAAAATAATCATCAAACACTCTTTCTCAATTCTAGTCTACGGTCCTAGAAAAGAGATGTTTCAAGGATAAATAAGATTGCATAGACAACAATCAAACTAATCCAAAAAGTAGAATAGCAATCAAATTCAACAAGTTGCGCACCAAGAGAAATCAATTGATAATCATAAAATTTAGCACAAGAGTTTTGATATTAACCAAGGGATAGAAAAGTTACCAGAATCTCACGAATTACATAAAAAGGCTTCCTTGATAAAACAAACTCCAAGGGAAATTAGTTCTCCATAATAACACTGAAATAAACTAGGTTAAAACTAAAGAGAAGCTCTCTAAAAGTATGCTATGTTAACCTAAAACTCACGAACTAGGTCTATATAAACTAAAAACAACCGAATAAAACTAGATACAAAGATATAATTAAAAGATAGAATAAAGCAAAGGCGGTGCGCGGAACCCAGCCACCCGCGAGCGCAGGTCACCACCCGCGAGCGCGGGTCACCACCCGCGAGCGCGGGTCACCACCCGCGAGCGCGGGTCACCACCCGCGAGCGCGGGTCACCACCCGCGGGCGCGGGTCCACCGAGACTCAGCTCCTCACGGATTCAGACTCACCGCGGTTTCGGGTCTCAACCCGAGGTCGCGGGTCTTCTGACAGCATTCTGGTATCAACTTCGGAGGTGGTTTTGACCCACTTAGAGTTGGAATTTCAACTCTCCGTAAAAACATTAATTGTAGCTCTTCGAGTTGGCTTTCCAATTATACCAAATTCAGCTTCACCCGATCACCGTAGCTCCCGAACGATGCATCACAAGAAAATGGCGTCCAAACAACTCCAAATCAACACTTGTCTTCAAAACTCTTGCAATTCTTCAAATCGTGTCTTCGGCCTTCATATTACATTTATGCTCAAAACTAACCTAAACACACTCAAATCATGCCTAAAATACAAGAGTTAACCTATACTAAACTAGAGCGTATCAGGGCGGAGAGAATAAAAGAAGTGAGAATACAAACCTTGCTAAGAGAATTTGAGGGACTTAGAATGAAAGAAACCGAGTACATGGATGAGTTCTGTAGCAAGTTGATTGTAAATGTAAGTAAACTAAGAGGTTGCGGACATAACATTGAGGAGGAGTTCGTGGTGAAGAAACTACTAAGATCAACCTCTTCAAAAATTCATCCAGATCACAAGTACCATTGAAGAATTCCCTGATTTGAAGACCAAATCCATGGATGAGATAATAGGATCCTTGAAAACGCATGAAGAAAGGATTCAAGAGTTTGGAAGTAAAAACTTGGAGAATGCACTCCTGGCTCGGGCAGAATGGATGGCTAGAGATAAAAGGAAATGTAATGAGAAGATTTTTCAGGGAGAAAACAGTCATGGACATGATTCAAACAAAGGGAAAGAAAAAGGGGAGTCATACAAAAAGGATAAGGGAAATCAGAAGCCAAAGAGGAAGTTTGATAAAGAAAAAAAATCAAATGTTACTCATGTGGTACCATGGGGCATTTTGCTTCTGAATGTGACTTAATCATGAAGAATGATGATGATGAAGAACATGCATTTCTTTTACTCGACACAGAAAATCAGGGTGCTCTACTTCAGAATTGTTTGCTAAGGAATGATGAAAATAAAGAAGATTCAAGCACAAAATTCAGCAAGTGGCATCTTGATAAAGGGGCTAGCAATCATATGACTGGTTGTGAAGAGTATTTCACAATTCTTGACAAAAGTATTGGTGGATCACTCATCAATATTTCAAGAAAGGGCTCTGTCATTTTTTCAAGCAAGAATGGTGAACACGTGTCACTTATTGATGTCTACTTCATTCCACAGCTTAAGTCCAACATCATAAGTCTTGGCCAATTGGATCAGAATGGTAGTAAAGCAGTGATTCAAGAAGGAATGTTGAAATTGTATTCAAAGAATGGAAAGTTGGTTGCTAAGGTGAAGAGACAATCCAACAAGTTGTATACAATGCATCTTCAAGTAGTCAAACAAGAATGTTTGATGGCCAAGTTATCCAATGTGAATTGGCTATGGCATGCCAGGTATGCTCACTTAAATTTTAATTCCTTGAGTAAACTTGCAAAGAAAAAGATGGTAAAGGATCTGCCAGAAATAGAGCATGTTAATCAACTATGTGATGGTTGTGCCGTGGGGAAGCACCACATATCTCCTTTCCCTCATGAAGCCTCATACAAAGCAAAGGAGCCATTGGACTTGATCCATGTTGATCTCTATGGCCCCATTAATCCACCAACAATTGGAGTTAACATGTACTTCCTTCTTTTAGATGATGATAGTTCAAGATACATGTGGGTTAAATTTCTTAGAAGCAAGGATGAGGCATTTGCTAAGTTTTATAAGTTTTAAGGCTCGAAGTTGACAAAGAAAGAAAGATCAAGGCTCTAAGGACAGATAGAGATGGAGAGTTCACTTCAATTGAATTTAAAGAGTTTTGTGAAAAAGAAGGTGTGAAAAGGTTTCTAATAACACCATACTCTCCTCAGCAAAATGGTGTTGTGGATAAAAGAAACCAAACTGTAATAGAGGGTGCAAGATATATGGTGAAAACTAAAGGGGTGCCTAGTGAATTATGGGGCGTGGTTGTACAAACATCTGTCTACATCCTAAACAGATCTCCAACAAAATGGAATGAAGATAAAACACCTTATGAAATCCTATTTGGAAGACTTCCAATGGTAACTCATTTTAGGGTGTTTGGTAGTATTGGGTTTGTAAAGAATGTAACTCCCAATCTGCCTAAGCTGGATTAGTAGAGATGTCAAATTTGATGAAACTGAGGATGTGAACTGGTGCAAGAATCTTGAGCAAGATGCAAGCCTGGATAACTCTCAGACTTTCAGCATTTCAATTGAGATAGAGAATGGAGATGGCGCCAACCAAACTGAAGAACTTGGTGAAAATGCTCCGGATTTGAACTCTCCTTCTCCTGTCACTCAACATGATGAGGATCAAAATCTAAATTCACCAGGTGACATCTTATCCTCTAACTCAAGTTTAAATGAAGACTCTCTTGTGCATCATGATCACACACCTTTAAGGTTTAGATCATTGCAAGAAATTTATAATGATACTCATGAAATTGAAGAAGAAATTGGGCTATGTTTTCTATCGTGTGATGAGCCAAGTAGATATGCAGAAGCTGCAACAGAACTGAAATGGAGGGAAGCAATGCAACAGGAAATTGACTCCATCAACAAGAATAAAACCTAGAATCTTGTGGATCTGCCTAAGCAACACAAAGCTATTGGGCTTAGATGTATTTTCAAATTAAAGAAAAGTCCTGAAGGAAAGATTTTGAAGCACAAAGCCAAGTTAGTTGCTAAGGGTTATGTGCAAAAACATGGTATAGATTATGATGAAGTGTTTGCTCCAGTGGCAAGAATGGAGACTATAAGGACCCTCATAGCTTTTGAAGCAACCAGAAATCTTGAGATACATCACATGGATGTAAAAACAGCCTTCTTGAATGGAGAAATATTTGAGGATGTTTATGTGAAACAGCTAGAGGGTTTCATTGAGTAGTATCATCCTAATAAGGTCTTGAAGTTGAATAATGCCTTATATGGTTTGAAACAGGCGCCTAGAGCTTGGAACTATAGACTGGATAAGAGTTTGAAGTCACTGGGATTTGTAAGATGCAAAAGTGAACATGCCTTGTACACCAGAAGAGAAAGAGGAGTTGATGATCCTAGGTGTATATGTTGATGACCTAGTAATAACCGGGTCAAGTAAGGATGCAATTGATCTTTAAAAAGGGAAATGAAGAAAGAATTTGACATGAGTGATTTAGGTTTGTTCAGTTATTACCTAGGAACTGAAGTGAATCAAACTGAATCTGAGATCACTATAAGCTAGGAGGGATTTGCAAAGAAGTTACTAAGTGTACGTGGGAGTCCTAAGCAGGTTCATGGAGGATCCAAAGACTTCTCACATGGAGGCACTTGAGAAGGTTTTGAGGCATGTAAAAGGAACTCTTAAGTTTGGATGCATCAACAACAACAACATCAACCCAAGTGGGACCTGGTAAGTGTTGACGGGTCTTCACTCAGGACAACAAATAAATTTATAGTCAAGACCCCGCTGAGTATAGGGGAGTCAGGATCGTTCCACGAGAAGCAAGGTTGTTTGTCTATCGACTACTAAAAAGCAAACAAAAAAACAAGCAAAACACTCACAAGCAGCTTCGTTAACGACGTTGTCAGGGTCGTTAACGAACCACCGTAAACAAAAGACTCAAACTAACGACCTAAACAGATTCGGTACCGAGCTAGCGAACTCAGCAACGAGTATCTCTTAAGAAAATTCAAATAAAAACGAAGATCTAGGACTAGGGACACCACAACATAGTCATGCATATAAACTCGTAAGAAATTGAGATCATGCCTTTAAACAGATAAATTTATCAACTTTCGTTGAATATCAAGTAAATTAACCTACTTTCGTAACCCAATTCACTCAATTGCTTGTTTTGGATCTAAAGCTTGAAACTTTCGTATTCAAACAATATCAACCTTCAAGTTACCAACCTTCTCTTTCAATCAAGTCAACAACTCAAATTACCTCGACTTTCACCTCGGTATAATCACAACAAACAATCTTAATAATAGATAAAAGGCATTCAACACACAATCTTACTCACCAAACATGCATAACTATGCCGGGCTTAACCCCGACCCTAGAAAAGAAGACTACTCACTAATCATAATTATGAAACAAATAAATTCAACAAAAGAAATCATAGAAAACAAATCACTACTCAAATTAATAGGAAAAATATCGTCTTTACAGAAATTCAAAAGAAACCGAAAAATACAAAGCACCGAACCAAAATAACGATTAACGAACCCGGTAACTCTCGTCCACCGAGCCTCGATCTCGATTCCGATCCTCTCTCTCCTCTCTCGGCTCTTCTTCCTCTTCTCTTCGTCGATCTCTTCTCCAAAATTCCCCCCTTTCTAGGCTAAACAAGAGGGCTATTTATACTAATAAAGCTAGAAAGAAATAAGGCTAGAAAGATAAAAACTTTCCTAAAAAGATAAAAATAAAATCCTAAAAAGATAACAATAAAATCTAAAAAGATAACAAGACCTAGAATACATAATATAATAACCCTAAAATCATAAAAAGATACTCTACCGATAGGGAAATAAATTCCCGCACATGATCAGTGAGTTACAAAGTCAACTCTCGAAATCTCTATCTCGTGGCCTCGTTAACGAGCCCTTGCAGCCTCGTTAACGAGTCTGGGCTTGGTTTCTTCCACACTTTATCTCGTAAAACTCGAACTCCGACTTCTTCAATCTTGCATTCCTCTGTCTTTCACTGTAGCGCTCCAATTTCAGCTCCATATAGCACCTTTTCCTTGCTAAAACCTACAAAAATACACAAAATAGAGTAGCTTCCATTCTTTTCATAAAAATATGCAAAACTATCCAAAAACACATAAAGCTAATCCTAAACTATCAAAACTAGTCCTAATAAACAAAGAAAATATACTAAAAACTATACTAAAAATACGAACATCAGTAAGATACGGGATCTGGGGGTCGAGATGTACGCACTCTTACCCCGACTCGAAAGTCGGGAGGGTATCTAAGGTGGGCCCAAAGCAAAAAGTGAGAGACGGCGGAAACCAAAAGGAAGAAAAGAGTAGTAAAAAGCGAGAACGGAAAAAAACTCATGGAAAACTAGAAAAACTAAAAACTAGAAACTATAACAGAGAAACTAAGACAAATAGGATAAAAGAAAAATCCATGTGAAGCCAGACTTTGTGGAATTAGTTGGATTTAGTGACGGTGATCTTGCTGGTGATGTTGATGATCGAAAAAGTACTACTGGGATCATATACTTTCTTGGAAAAAATCCTATAACCTGGGTTTCAAAGAAATAGAAAGTGGTGGCCTTATCATCATGTGAAGCCGAATACATAGCAGCCACAATAGGTGCTTGTCGAAGAATCTGGTTTAAAATTATCATGGAGACTTTACAAAGTAAAAGAGACACTGAAGTGGTGTTAAAGATAGACAATAAGTCAGCAATTGCTCTATCTAAAAACCGTGTCTTTCATGATAGACGCAAGCATATTGACACCAAATTTCACTTTATTAGAGACTGTGTGGAGCAGGACAAGATAAAGGTGGAATATGTGCATACGAATGATCAACTTGCTGATATTCTAACCAAGCCTTTGGCTCGATAGAAGTTTACTGAATTAAGAGGAAGAATTGGTATGAAAAATATAAACCAAGCTTAAGGGAGAGAATGAAGGCTTTAAGCCTGGTTAATATAATTAGTTTAACTATGTTATAAGTTATCTAAATGTTCTTTTAGTGTGTGTGTGCAGACATGTCGTCTGGTGTAAGTCACTCAATTGTAATTAGAAACAGTTGGAACAGAAAAACAGTTAGGACAATTATGTAAAAGGTCATAGTGTTGAGAGGGATTTACTTGACAACAAAAAAATTTATAGTCAAGACCCCGCTGAGTATAGCGAAGTCAAGATCGTCCACGGGAAGCGAGGTTGTGTCTAATTACTAAACTAAAAAGCAAAAGAGAAAACAAAGCAAAGAACAAAGCAAAACAAAACAAAGTAACCAAACAAGTACACTGGAAATGGGGTCGACACCGACCTTGTCAAGGTCAATATCGAGCTGCAAATTCAGATAAAAAACTAAGTAAACAGCAAAACAAAGAGGAAATTTGCAGGTCGGTACCGACCTAGGGAGGGTCATTACCGGGGTACCTGGAATTAAAACTCGACTCACAAATAAGCGATAAATTCTAGGATAAGGGTCCACCACAACATAATCATGCATATTCAAACAATATGAATCATAAATATCATGCCTTTAACATAAAGTCATCAACTTTCTTTGAATAAACAAGAAAATCAATCAACTTTCATAAATCAATTCACTTAATCTACTTATTTTGATCTAAAGTTCTCAACTTTCGTCTCAAACTTTATTTCTATTTAAATTCATAACTTTCTCTTTCAATCAAGTTATGAACATGAAATACTCCAACTTTTGTCAAAGCTTTTAGCAAACAAGTAGAAGAATAGATAAAAAGCATTCAATTCATTCATCACATCATCATTCTTGCACAATCATGTTTGGTTTCTAACCCCAACCCTAGAATAAGAGACTACTCACTCATGATGAAGAACAAGCAAAGGAATTGAAAGAAAACATATTTGAATTAAAAACTAAAAGATTACTTGAATTCAAACTCAAACTTGTCTTAGAACACAACTTAGAACATAAGAAATCTCCAACAATTCTCTTCCTTGTGCTCCAAGCAACAAACTTGTCTCTAAAAACCCTAAACTTGCGTCCCAACTAACGAGAGAGAGAGAGATAGATAGATAGATCTAGATGTCTCAAACTTATCTAAACAAGAGTATTTATACTAAAATATCTATCTAAAAAGTTTCCATAAAGATAAAACCTACTAAAGATAAAATATCTCGGAATAAAAGCATTAAAATCACTAGGTCGGTCACGCTTGGGAGCCTCAGTACCGACCCCTAGAGGGTCGATATCGAGCTTGGTTTAGACTTGTTTTCTTGTTATTCTTCCTTCTTCTCTTGGATTTTGTGGGAGTTTCTTCCATATCTTTCATCTTTTCTTCCTCCTAGCTTGGTCCTCTCTTTCAATGTCATCAAATGCATCCAAACCACCTCAAAACCTACAAAAACACAAAACTAGAGTGGTTTCCATACTTTTCACAAAATATGCAAACTATACTAAAAAGGCACAAAACACACACAAAAAACACAACTAAACAAGACTAAACAACCTAGAAACACACTAAAACAAAACTGAAAACACGATCATCAAAATACCCCATACTTAAGCTTGCTTGTCCTCAAGCAATAACAAAGCAAAGATCTAGACCATCAACACATCCATAAAGTAATAGCCCTCATCAAAAAGCAAATTCAGCATAAGTAAAATTTAGACAAGTGACTTAAACGTCATCACACATATATAAGCGACTAATAAGCACAAGTAATCACAATCCAACCTCACAAGGGAATATGTGTTTCACTCAACTCTCATGTGTTTAGTATTTGAATGACAACTCTCAACTCAATCAAATATGCAACGATTCATAGATATTGTAACTTATATCACCAATCTCTCTACCAAAGATGTCAAAACAAGTAAAATCATCAAGAGAACTTAGGCTCAATGAAAAACTTCATAGAAGCTTTCATTCGGTCGGGTTGTAATGGGGCTTGGTAATAACAATAAGACGTGGAAATATTTTGGTTATGTGTTGCTAAAAATCCGGGAATCAAGTGATGAAGGATCTTGATGTTGCAAGCGGTGCAAGGCAATCCGAGGAAGACCCGAGCAATCTTGATGGAAGAACTTATATTCTGAATTCACGAGGGAAGATCTCCATTTTCTGGACTCGGAATTAGGTGATTAAAAATCCCAGAGATAGATCTACAAGTATTCTTTAATCCCTCAAAAATTGAGAACAAAATCTTTTGTGGTTCGAAAGTTATGCCTCTTTTACTGAGGTATTGAATAGTCCACCACGATTGAATTTCGACTTGTTTTTATGGAGTGTTTTATGGGGTTTATGGATCGGAGTTTGATGGAGGATGAGATGGAGATTTTGAGGATGAAATTTGATGGAAAAGTGGATGGTGATGGCGAATTGAGGATTGGATATGGACAAGCAAAACCCAAAGATATGACTCACCTTGAATCGAACTTCAACTATGAAGATCAATCGAGGATATGACTCACCACGATCTACCTTCGGATTTGGATTGATATGACTCACAATCCAAGGAACAAAAATCTGAATTTTGATTCAAAAACAAAGCTAAAAAACCTTTTCCAAAGAGGAGAGACAAAGAGTTTGGAATTTGGCATCAATCTTGTCTAACTAGGAAACTAGAGCCCTAGTGGCTTATAAAGAAAGACCTAAGGGAAAAACTGACATTTGCCTTAAGAAAAGTTTAACAAATAACAAAATAGACCCAAAATTTCCAAATTTCATAAAACACTCTCACAATCCAAGAAATGAACCACACAAATCATGGCCTTCTAAGCAGACACACAAGCCTCACTATTTCACGATATGATGGCCTTAGCATAGTCACATCATCCTCCCTCCCTTCAAAAAGGATTCGTCCACGAATCCGAGTGCACTCACAAGTGAAAATATCATGAACATCATAGCTTAGTGGCAACTCTATCCCGAAAGCGTAAAATCAGACACGTCTCATCAAGGCGATCTCCTCGGTGATGCTGGAGAAAGTTTTTAGCTCGCACTTGTTCAAGGTCGTTCTGTGAGCCCCGAACTCCAAATTGAGCGATTTTAAGTCCTATTTTGAGCTCAAGAAGTCTACTTTATGTACTCCAAATTTAAGCAGCATTAGACCATTAAGTTGAAAGTTACACCATTTTTTCCAAGGTGGCATAGATTGATCCGAGAAGAAGGTTTCACATTGCTGCAAAAGATGAGAGATGGGTGAGGGAAGATCACCTAATTCTTGAATAGACAGCAAAGATTCATGAAAGAGAAGTAGAATGAAAATTTTACTCCCCTTGATGGTGTGAACAATTTCCTTTGGTTTGGCGAGTCGAATAGTCTTCCCTTTCTCTTCTTTCTTGGTGGGATTCTCCTCATGATATAGGAAGGGAAAACTGGAGGGAACCATAGGGAAAGCATCCATCCATGGGGTAGCCAAAGAATGTATGGAGCTAGGAGTGATGGTAGGACGAAGCTTGATTTTAGGAGATAATTCCACAACTTCCTCCACTTTTTCTTTGGAATCAACCTTCTCTTCAGTTTGTGTTGGAGGTTCATGAAGTGGCTCTTTTGAAGTAGCATCGTCCATGAATTTGGAGGTAAGGTTAACCACAACTTCTTGGATGAGAGGCTCCTCAATTGGCTTTGAAACATACACCTTAGGTGAAAGTTCAAAGACTTGATGTGGTGCAACCGAGCAAGATGAATGCTCTTTAACTCTCTCTGGGACTCTTTGTGGCTCCACACTCATTAAAGGACAAGAAGGTGGTTCTTAAAATGTGGCTTGTCCTCTAGGGGATGTATACCAAGGCATGACATTGGCGCCCCTCGTGGAAGCTTGGTCTTGATGATGAAAATCCCATGCTCCATGTCCTACAACGTTAGTGTCGCAAGTAGAATATGATGGGTAAAAAGGATAAGCCTCAACATACACTTGTGGTACATAACTCTCCATGAGAGCTTGTTTGAGCTCTTGCCACGTACTAATGGGATGGTATCCTTTATGCCTCCTTCTCTCCTTGTGATCATACCACCAATTACGAGCCCCATGGATAAAGCGTTTAGTGGCATAAGTAGCTTTCATATCTTCAAGATAGCCGCCATAGTAGTAAAAAAAATGATCGAGCTTGGAGATCCAAGCTAAGCAAGCATTGACATCGGACCGGCCATCAAAATATGGAATATAAGACCTTTTAAATAAGAAATCCTCATAATATGTACTTGTTCTTGACATCTTGCACACACTCAACAAACAAGATTATCCCACAAATCATAAGTAATGCCAAAACACAAGTTCCTCCTAAATCAACCAAGAAAGAGCAAAGGAATGCAAATGCAAGGTCAAGGCAAGGAGCTAGGTATGGCTAGGCAAAGAACAAATAATCCAATGCACACACAAGCACCAGAAATCAACAAGGACTTATAGGAAAAGAAGCTACTAGTCACCAAGTGTTTTACACAACAACAATTTAAGCAAATTTTGGCCTTGCTCGGATTCTCTTTCTCACGGGGTTTGACTTCTTCTATGACCGGCCCCTTATTAGGTTTTCGCCGCCGGCAAGGTTTTTCTAGCCCCGCTTCTTTTTTCTCCGAGTCCGACTTTTTCTTTTAAGGCTCAATTCTGAATTTTTTTAAAGAAAGTGGCAAACAACCACAATTCACACAACAAGGAACAAGTAAGTTCTTTTTGAAGTTTAACAACCCGATGTCGTTACCGTATCTTAATCCAAGCCTATAAAAGTCCAAATGAAAGATATATGCATGGAAAAAAGGGATAGGTCGTGGCTGGATTTGGCTGGATCGGTTTTGACTCAAACACAACACTTAAGACACCGGAAACGAAAGGTTGTTTCAAAGGGGGTTTTGAGGCTTTTCGGTTTGAGAATTGAATTGGACAACCCTTCGGCTATCTTCTTCAACCTTTAGACAAAGATCCTTGGATGAATTCAGAAATGGTCGTTCACCATTCAGCCAACACAACAACAACACACAACAAAGACAACAACCAATATTCTAGGGCAATTCGCAAGCAATTTCGAAAATGGTAACAAGGGTGGCTCCTATGAGCACTTGCAACCCTATATTGCTCAATCAAAGGTAAAAAGAAGGAGTACCTTGCATGGATTTGATACCGCGTGATGAAGGATCTTGATGTTGCAAGCGGTGCAAGGCAATCCGAGGAAGACCCGAGCAATCTTGATGGAAGAACTTATATTCTGACTTCACGAGGGCAGATCTCCATTGTCTGGACTCGGAATTAGGTGATTAAAAATCCCAGAGATAGATCTACAAGTATTCTTTAATCCCTCAAAAATTGAGAACAAAATCTTTTGTGGTTCGAAAGTTATGCCTCTTTTACTGAGGTATTGAATAGTCCACCGGGATTGAATTTCGACTTGTTTTTATGGAGTTTTTTATGGGGTTTATGGATCGGAGTTTGATGGAGGATGAGATGGAGATTTTGAGGATGAAATTTGATGGAAAAGTGGATGGTGATGACGAATTGAGGATTGGATATGGACAAGCAAAACCCAAAGATATGACTCACCTTGAATCGAACTTGAACTATGAAGATCAATCGAGGATATGACTCACCACGATCTACCTTCGGATTTGGATTGATATGACTCACAATCCAAGGAACCAAAATCTGAATTTTGATTCAAAAACAAAGCTAAAAAACGTTTTCCAAAGAGGAGAGACAAAGAGTTGGAAGTTGGCATCAATCATGTCTAACTAGGAAACTAGAGCCCTAGTGGCTTATAAAGAAAGACCTAAGGGAAAAACTGACATTTGCCTTATGAAAAGTTTAACAAATAACAAAATAGACCCAAAATTTCTAAATGTCATAAAATACTCTCACAATCCAAGCAATGAACCGCACAAGTCGTGGTCTTCTAACCAGACACGCAAGCCTCACTATTTCACGACGTGATGGCCTTAGCATAGTCACATCATCAAGACTCCTAAACTCTCCAACACAACTCACCAACAACTTCAAAAACACTATACCAAACTCACTCAACGTTATGCACATACACATTTCTTTTTTCATCAACCCAAAATCCCAACTAGGTCTCATGAATTTTATATAAAGGAATTATTGGCTTTTCTTCATTACTTTGCTTGCACTTATTCACGTTTCTTCCCCCTCTATTCTGAATTTTCCTTGATTTTTCTCTGAATCTTTCCTACTGGGAGAAGGTCGGTACCGACCCTACTAGAGTCGATATCGACGTCTGCAGTTTCTTTCTTTTGCTAACTTGTGCATTCTTTTGTAAGCCAAAAATCCTTTTTACAACTTTTCATCATCAATGAGACTTCCATTCTACCCAACCCATCCCTTCTTTTGAACCAACACACACACACTCACAAAACAAGTTTCAACCAACTAAGACCTAATCCCCGGATAGGGTCAAACTTATATCGGATAGGAATTTATTTTATGGAGCTACAAAAATAGGCTTTAAGGCTCAAATTGGTTTCAAAAAGAGGATAATGATAAGGGTGGATAAGGATTAATAAGGCTTATGAAAAATAATTTCTTCATCATATGATCTTTCAAGTAATGAACTAAAATCTTATATAGGCTTTGAGAAATAGATAACCATCACAATTTCAAGAGATAATATACACATAAGAGAGTAAATCACACAAGAAACATTGAGGGATTCTTGATGTTCTCCCTATAAGGCCAAAAATAACTCACAAGGTAGAAAATTTTGTTTGGATTGCAACTAACTCCAACTAACTCATACTTAGAAGTCATATGTGCTCAATTACATCACATGCTAAAAATTCACACAAAAACAATTTTCATGGTAGTCTCGGGCTAAACTATCAAAAACATGCTACGAGATTTAAATGATCATGCAAGCAAATTACCATCATAGAACCATAAGACAAGGGTACTATCCGTCCTAAAAATCTTTTTGTGATTTTTTAAAATTTTTAAATTTTTTTTCATTTTTTTATAAGGAAAGAAAACAACTAAAACCAACTTAAAATAACAAGAGACATGAAAAACACCCAAACAAACACAAGAGTTTTCTTTTCCCTCCCTACCCCATACTTAAACCTAACGGTGTCCCCACTATAAAAACAAAGCAAGGTAAAAATAAAGAGATAGGGAAAAGAAAACAAACTCACAAGATAGACTTTGAAGCGGTGGATACATCCTTGGACATTGTTAAAAGAGAAAGGATCTTCGGAAAATTCAGCAGAGGTCAGTACCGACCATGGGGGGTCGTTACCGACCTTCATGTGGTTTCGCCGGTTTGCTCCATTTTGTTTTGATTGTTGCCCATTTTTACCTGTAGTACTTAGCAAAGAAATTCTATTTCGACTATCTTAAACCTAACCTAAAAACAGTCAAAAGAAAGCTAGCAAAAAGATCTAAGAAAGCAAAATAAAAGCGGGTTGCCTCCCGTAAGCACTATTTTTAACGCCGTTAGCCTGACGAACTTACCTTGGCTCTAAGGTGTCTTCTCTCCGGCTTTGTATGGATCGTGAGAAAACCCATAGTTAGCCTAAATAACATCAAATCCCCTTTTTAAGAGATGTGGTCCTCTATCATTAATCAATATGCTCGGTAATCCTACACAAGGTTTAGTAAAATCCGAAAACCAAAGAGGTTTCGACTCTTTCACAGTATGCATAGTAGGATGGGACATAAAATAAGGATATAAGAAAGGATCATGACCGGAATTAATTGGATTAGAGCAATAAGACTCACCGGGATCGATCAGATAGGGGGTCGTTACCCAGGGTATGTGGGTTGATACCGACCCTACTAAGTCAGGGAAAGCCTTGGTAATGTGCATGTCTAGCCCGGTAACGGATATGTGTTCATCTTCCTTGAACTGCCTCGTTTTTGTACTCAAAAAAGGGTCGTTACCGACCATGGGGGGTCGGTAGACTCCTCGGTAAGTGTGACTTCCTTGAACTGCCTCGTTTTTGTACTCAAAAAAGGGTCGATATCAACCCATGGTGGGTAGGTAGGCTCTTCAGTACTGCTTTTAGTGACCTCGTTCATGGCAATATTGAAGCGAAACTCGATCTTCTCTTCTCCAATATAGAAAGTGAGGAGTCCTTTCCTAACATCAACACGTGCCCCTGCGGTGGCTAAGAATGGTCTTCCAAGAATAATTGGCACCACAGGGTCTTTTGGCATCTCCATCACTATGAAGTCGTTTGGGGCAAAGAATTTGCCCACTTGAACAGGGACATCCTCAACAACTCCGGTTGCTTTTACCCAAGATCCGTCTGCCATGTAGAGATTCATATTGACAGGTTCCGGCGGTCCCATATTAGCTTTTGACCAAATTGAGAGGGTAGTAAACTAGAACTGGCACTTAAATCACATAGCTCTTTGAAACGATGAGATCCAATACCAATGGAAAGAGAAAACTTACCCAGATCTCCTAATTTCGCAGGGAGCTTTACAGATCGGACCTCGTCAGTCAGCTCGGATATTGATCTCTTCCTGGTTAAGATCTCTTTTAAAAATTTAGTATAGGTAGGCATTTCATTAAGAGCCACAGTAAATGGTATAGAAATATTTAGACCCTGAAGAATTTTAACAAAACGTCTAAACTTTCCTTCCGTGACATCATTATCTTTCATGGTCGGGAAAGGAAGAGTCTATGACGGACTTGGGGTAGAAAGAGGCCCGGATTGAGGCTCTACTGAATCGACAAAAGGGTCGATCGGTGTAGATGTAGGGTCGCTAACGACTTCATAACTGAGAGGGGGTTTGGCTTAGAAGACTTACTTGGTATGGAGGGCTCGGTATCGACCTTTGTCGCGTCAGTAACGACTGGTTGAGCCTTGATATCGACCTTGTTTGGGATGATAATGGGCTTGACTGGGGCGTTATCTTTATTGTCGGGCTCGGTATCTGTAGGCTTGGCTCGATCTGGCAACTCCTTCCCGCTCCTTAGGTGTATAGCTACAATCTATCCTCTCGGGTTCTCTTCGGGACGACCCGGGAGTTGACCTTGAGGTCTTGGAATCTGTGCAGCTAGGTTGCCAAGTTGGAAATTTACACTTTTTCTCCATGTTTCGATCTCTCCCAATTCTACCTGTACACTTTTTAGGTCAGAACGGACTCCATCAATCTTGTTGTGGACGTCATTAACTTTGTTGTGGACTCCATTAATGCCCTCTTGTAGCGCTTGTACACATGAAGGTGGCTCTTGATAGCCTGGAGGTTTGTAAGGTGCGGGCTTTCTCTCTTGTGGTGGAGGTGCATTGCCTTGATTTTGATTGTAACTTCCCCAGGTTGGATAGTTGTTGTTCCTATCATAGTTGTTAGGCGGGTTTCTGTATTGACCTCTCATATAGTTAGCATCAGCATAGGTCTCAGCGGCTCTGACCTGCTCAATGTTAGTGCATGGAGATGTACTATGGGCATGAGAGCCACACTCTAGACAATGTTGAGAGGTTTTCAGAAAACTTACATGTTTCTTAAGCCGATTGATCTCGTCTTGCATGAATTGGACTTTCACATCTGGATCAATATCAGTGTTTGGATTGTAGAGCCTTCTTTGAGGTTGGGGCGTCTGCTCTGTCCCATACATGGCATCATAATTGGTGAGTTTGTCAAGTAATGCCCATGCATCTTCGGGATCCATCTCAATCAAACTGCAAGCAGTGTGTAGATTAATGTGGTTCTTCGTTTCAGCATTGATCCTTTGGAAGAAGATCTCCTGGAGTACATATTGTGGTTGCCCATGAGTAGGGCATTGTCGAAGCATCTCCTTGAATCTCTTCCATGTCTCCACAAAGGTCTCATTAGGCATCTAGTGGTAGGAGGTGATGCATTTCCTTAACTCCGTAGTTTTGGTAGGTGTGAAGAACTTTATCATGAACAAGTCATGCAAATCCCTCCATGACCTAACCGACCTAGGAGGTAGGCTCTATAATCAGCTCAGGGCCTTTCCTGCAAGGGACCACTTAAAAGCTTTCAATTGAACATATTCTAAAGAGACACCATCAACAGCAATAGCGTCACATAAATCAGTAAAATTTCTAATATGCTCCATTGGGCACTCAGTGGGTTTCCCTTCAAACTAAGCCCTTTTAATCAAGGATATAAATTGAGATTTGATCTCAAAGGATTTTTCTATCTCTGGGAGAACAATTGTTGATTATGGCACCCTCTGTTCTGGGTGCATATACTGCTTGGCATTTCTTAGGATAGCATTCAACTGCTCTTAGAACGGGTAGTGGTGTCCCGTTGTTCAGCCTCAACAACTGTAGCGTCTCGATCAGCTTGGAGCCGCTCCATCTGAGCACGGAGGTCGGCAGGTCGGTAGCGACCTAGGGAGGGTCGTTACCGAGGTACCTGGAATTAAAACTCGACTCACAAATAAGAGATAAAACCTAGGATAAGGGTCCACCACAACATAATCATGCATATTCAAACAATATGAATCATAAATATCATGCCTTTAACATAAAGTCATCAACTTTCGTTGAATAAACAAGCAAATCAATCAACTTTCATAAATAAATTCACTTAATCTACTTATTTTGATCTAAAGTTCTCAACTTTCGTCTCAAACTTTATTTCTATTCAAATTCATAACTTTCTCTTTCAATCAAGTTATGAGCATGAAATACTCCAACTTTCGTCAAAGCTTTTACACAAACAAGTAGAAGAATAGATAAAAGACATTCAATTCATTCATCACATCATCATTCATGGACAATCATGTTGGGTTTCTAACCCCAACCCTAGAATAAGAGACTACTCACTCATGATGGAGAAAGAACAAGCAAAGGAATTAAAAGAAAACATATTTCAATTAAAAATTGAAAGCTTACTTGAATGCAAACTCAAACTTGTCTTAGAACACTACTTAGAACACAAGAAATCTCCAACAATTTTCTTGTGCTCCAAGCAACAAACTTGTCTCTAAAAACCCTAAACTTGAGTCCCAACTAACGAGAGGGAGAGAGAGAGAGAGAGATCTAGATGTCTCAAACTTATCTAAACAAGAGTATTTATGCTAAAACATCTATCTAAAAAGTTTCCATAAAGATAAAACCTACTAAAGATAAAAGATCTCGGAATAAAAGCATTAAAATCACTAGGTCAGTCATGCCTGGGAGCCTCGGTACCGACCCCTAGAGGGTCGTAATCGAGCTTGGTTTTGACTTGTTTTCTTGTTATTCTTCCTTCTTCTCTTGGATTTTGTGGGAGTTCCTTCCATAGCTTTCTTCTTTTCTTCCTCCTAACTTGGTCCTCTTTTTCAATGTCCTCAAATGCATCCAAACCCGCCTCAAAACATACAAAAACATAAAACTAGAGTAGTTTCCATACTTTTCACAAAATATGCAAACTATACTAAAAAGACACAAAATACACACAAAAACACAACTAAACAACCTAGAAAAACACACTAACACAAAGCTAAAAACACGGACATCACATAGGCGATAATTGTTAGAATGTAGTATATAAATGTATGGTGTACATTGTAATCAGACTAATGCCTCTAAATAAACTCTCAAATACAGAAGAAAGCAACTGTATTTTCTTAAGGAAAACTGAGTGTGTATTCAATTCCTTCGTTCCTGTCATCTGTGTATTTGATTAACTAGAAAATAGAGAAAGGCATATTTCTATCATTTTACTCTCACCAACATTGCTAATTTATATGCCTCCAAGTCATATTTGGGGTGCATGAGAACTTCTTTGAGCCTGCCACCAAGAAATGGACAAGCAACAACATTGGTGACGCAACTTGCAAGCGTGAGTTTGTTCAGTTATGTTATGAGCCCATCAAACAGATTATAAACACTTTCATGAACAACATGAAGGCCAAGCTGTGTCCCATGTTGACTAAGCTTGTTTAGTTCATTTAATTGGATTTTTATGAAATGTGCAATTTGATGGATTTTAATTTCTTTCTTGCTTGGAATTTTTTCCCATGACGATCATTCTTAATTAGGGAATTTTAGGACTTTGTAATGAAATCTAAAAAGGGTTTCTCTTCCCCAGTTTTGATATAGTATTATTGTTGATTACTGATGTGCATTGTGATTCATGCATGTGGAAAGGAGATAGGTAGAGCGTAGTTTTGCCTTTGGAAAGGGTTCATCTTAATTTTTCAAGTCCAGATGTTCTAGGTTTGTTGAGCTGGTTTTCTGGGTGTGATTCCTGCCTATAGAAAGGAGAGAAGTCACTTAGTTTCGCCTTTGTTGTCAAAAAGGGTATCTTTGCTTAATTTGTTTCTTTTGTAAGGACTTCCAATGCACCTTTAAAATAGGTAGTATGCACATCTCAAGTGAATACTATTCAGTATATCCAAAACACATTTTATTCCTTCAGATTAAAAAAAAAGTTCATAAACAAACCACAACCAAATTGATATATTCAAAGCAAACAAAACCATCTACTATAATCAACTTTCGGTAAAAGGTGTAACATCCCCGACCAAAGTGCATACGTCATTTTGCATTCACAGCATATTAATAGCATATGCATAGCTTATTGATATGATATATAGTGCATTTTTTTAAAAGTAATATTTATTTCCGAATTAAGTTTATTATATTTTAAAAAGTTGTTAAGTAAAAGTGTAATTTTGTAAAATATAAACAGATTCAACACACATATATATCTTCTATATGTGTCTATGTGAGGAGGTTACGTAAGGAAAACAAAAACCAGAATTAGAGAGAGGAGAGTTCGAGAGAGAAAGTAGAGGATTTGATTTTTTTTTGTGTTGTTTTGATCGATCTGGTTCAAGATCTCTTCTATCGGGTTTTAATCTCGAAGTACAAGCGTGGTTTGGTAAGTTTTTAATTAGTTAATGGTTTATCTGGATTTCATTGATTTTTTCCAGATCTAGATCTATAGTTGCTTTTGATTCAGAAATCAGTCGATTGATAGTTCTCAAAGGGTGTTTTCGATATCGGATTTATATTCGGTAAAAGATTTCAGAGTAATTTTAGGGTTTCGTTTTGTAAGGATATTAGGGAGCCCTTTGATCAAGTTTTTCAGAAAGGTTTGAACTAGAAAAATGTTCTTCTATATATATAGTATATTGCTGTCAAGTTTTAAGGGATTTCGAATTATGCATAAGAAGTTATAATGCATTCTGGCATTTCATTGCATTTGGGGTTAGAGTTTGTAAGAGTAAATAGTCTAATTTGCATTGGGTTATATATAGGAGCACAAGTCAAAGATCGTGGTCAAAGAGAAAGGGAAGAGTTATAGTATTTGTCTTGAATAGGTGAGTATAGATCGGAGATTCAACCCTATGTGCTATATGTGCTATATGAATATATGGATATATGGGCTATATGAGCTATATGGATATATGTTCTATATGAGCTATATGGATATATGTGCTATATGAGTTATATGGATAGATGTGATAGCTCTGAAATTTCCAGAGTTGTTTGCACAGAAAGTATGTTAACAGATGGCATATAATATATGGTTACATGATGCACTTGATTGCATAGCATATTGCAATGAGATTAAAAGGACCTGTGACTGTCTTGCCCTGAACTGTAATTCAGGAAATCTTCGGATTTCTTTGTTAAAGCGACCTACGGGTCATACAGGATCTACGGATCATACAGGACCTACGGGTCAATATTCAGGAGATCTTCGAATTTCTTTGTTAAAGGGACCATAAGAGTCAATATTCAGGAAATCTTCGGATTTCTTTGCTAAAGGGACCATAAGAGTCCATATACAGTAAACCCGGGGCAGATTCAGGCTTGAACAGTTCACAGAATAATGAATCGGATACATCGGCATTTGCATTCGCATAGTAAATTCATATATGACATATATAATATGTATGAATATGTATATTGACCAATTGCTTGGTTTTGAGTGAAATAATTGATGATGGTTTATATTCATTGAGTATGCGACTCATGTAAATCGCAAAACAATTTTTCAGGTTCAGCTAGTTCTTACTGATGTGTGTCCGTTTAGAGGTCACATTCATACAGGTCGGCCGGCTGAAGCTCTAAGCAACCTTCTCCTCTTCATTTTGCATCATAGACATATGGCTTGTAATAGAAGTTAGAGTAATAGATGTTTTAGTATGAGAAGTAACGACATAGATGCGTGTGTACAACCTTTTATGGTCGTTACTTTCTGCTATGTGCTTACGTGAATAGTTAGTATATGTGAATTATCTGTTTATATAAGAGAGAAGTTTTAAATAGTATACGTCATAGGGTATAAGGGTGTCATAGTTAGTTTTTGGTATCAGAGCAGGGATATGATTCTGTAAGGGCATTCTGCATTGTGCGTTCATAAGCATATGTAATTGACATTTGAATTGCAGTCATGAGCATGATGCATAAAGGAGAGAAGGTTCAGCCGTGCCACGTCAGTCTATAAGAGCATCTCATACAACACTACATGAACATTCATTTCACACACATTGACCATAAGAAGAGGAAGTATAGAGGAAATGGTAAAGGTACGTATAGTATATCGAAATTGTATAATACAAGTGGATGAAGTGGAGTTACCAACTCGTCTGATCTTGTTATTCTTGTATGAGTTTGATGTTATATTGGGCATAGAGTGGTTGTCAAGACACCATGCTAAAGTGGATTGTTATACCAAAGAAGTAGTGATAGACTCGATTGGGAAATCTAGAGTGATTGTCTATGCTGATTGATGATAGTACACACTTGCTTAATATCTACAACAACGACTTTCTCCATGATCAGAGAGGGATGTGAGGCATATCTGACATATGTTATAGATTGTACAGTTGAATGTGTTGAGGTCAGAGATATGCTAGTTGTTAAAGATTTTCCTGATGTATTTCCAAAGGATCTTCCCAGATTGCCACCTAATAGAGAAATAGAGTTTACTATGGAATAAATGTCAGGTACTGCACCGATTTCTATTCCTCCATTTTGGATGGCTCTTCTAGAGTTACAAGAATTGAAGAAACAGTTACAAGATTTGTTGGACAAAGTATTCATTAGTGCTAGTGTATCTTATGACTGTGCATAGATTACAAAAAGTTGAATTAGGTGACAGTGAAGAACAAATATATATTGCCAAGAATAGATGACTTATTTGATCAACTTCAGTGTGCAAAGGTATTTTCGAAGATAGACATTCGATCAGGATATCATCAGTTACAGATAGCTAAAGATGACATTATCAAGACAACATTCAGAACTCGATATGGGCATTATGATGTTTCTGGTAATTTTATTTAGTTTGACTAATGCACCATCAGAATTTATTGCTTTGATGAACAAGGTCTTTAATGAGTTAAAGCACCGACAAACTACAACAACAATACTGAGAATTCTTACAGATCATAAGAGTTTGAAAAGCAGTTGAACATGAGACCACGACGTTGGATGGAACTACTAAAAGATTATGATTGTACAATCGAGTATCATCCGGAAAAGGCCAATATTGTAGCAGATGCTTTGAGTCAAAAGTCTAATGGTATGATGGAAGATATGCACATGACTTCAGTGTTATATTTGATTGCTTTGCGAGGTTTAAATGCTAGACTACAGTTTGACACAGATAAAGTATTGATTGCTACTTTGGAGATTCGGCCAATGCTGAGACAGAAAGCTAAGATGCACAAGTAAGAGATGGAAAGTTGGTAGAAATTATTGAACAATTTCGACAAGGTAAAGATACGTCATTTGACATTTAGGATGACACATTGCTGTTTGGCCCAGATTCATAATGTTTTACATGTCAGTTGTTGCTACAGTATCGATCTGATCTGTCATATGTGTTAAAAGATTCAGAAGTGCAGCTTGTAGAAAATCTGAGCTACATAGAGGACCGATATGATAGCAGATTACAGTATCAAATAGTTGCAAAGGGAGATTCTGAAAGTAATTTAGAAGAAATATGGTATAGAGGAGACAAGTTGTGAAACAAAGGATAAGATGAGAAAGTCATATGAAGAGATAGCGAATTTTGAGGACAAAATTCTTATAGAGGGGGAGGATTGTAACATCCCCGACCAAAGTGCATACCTCATTTTGCATTCACAACATATTAATAGCATATGCATAGCATATTGATATGATATATAGTGCATTTTTTTAAAAGTAATATTTATTTTCGAATTAAGTTTATTATATTTTAAAAAGTTGTTAAGTAAAAGTGTAATTTTGTAAAATATAAACAGATTCAACACACATATATATCTTCTATATGTGTCTATGTGAGGAGGTTACGTAAGGAAAACAAAAACCAGAATTAGAGAGAGGAGAGTTCGAGAGAGAAAGTAGAGGATTTGATTTTTTTTTGTGTTGTTTTGATCGATCTGGTTCAAGATCTCTTCTATCGAGTTTTAATCTCGAAGTACAAGTGTGGTTTGGTAAGTTTTTAATTAGTTAATGGTTTATCTGGATTTCATTGATTTTTTCCAGATCTAGATCTATAGTTGCTTTTGATTCAGAAATCAGTCGATTGATAGTTCTCAAAGGGTGTTTTTGATATCGGATTTATATTCGGTAAAAGATTTCAGAGTAATTTTAGGGTTTTGTTTTGTAAGGATATTAGGGAGCCCTTTGATCAAGTTTTTCAGAAAGGTTTGAACTAGAAAAATGTTCTTCTATATATATAGTATATTGCTGTCAAGTTTTAAGGGATTTGGAATTATGCATAAGAAGTTATAATGCATTCTGGCATTTCATTGCATTTGGGGTTAGAGTTTGTAAGAGTAAATAGTCTAATTTGCATTGGGTTATATATAGGAGCACAAGTCATAGATCGTGGTCAAAGAGAAAGGGAAGAGATATAGTATTTGTCTTGAACAGGTGAGTATAGATCGGAAATTCAACCCTATGTGCTATATGTGAAATATGAATATATGGATATATGTGTTATATGAGCTATATGGATATATGTGCTATATGAGCTATATGGATATATGTGCTATATGAGTTATATGGATAGATGTGATAGCTCTGAAATTTCCAGAGTTGTTTGCACAGAAAGTATGTTAACAGATGGCATATGATATATGGTTACATGATGCACTTGATTGCATAGCATATTGCAATGAGATTAAAAGGACCTGTGACTGTCTTGCCCTGAACTGTAATTCAGGAAATCTTCGGATTTCTTTGTTAAAGCGACCTACGGGTCATACCAGATCTACGGATCATACAGGGCCTACGGGTCAATATTCAGGAGATCTTCGAATTTCTTTGTTAAAGGGACCATAAGAGTCAATATTCAGGAAATCTTCGGATTTCTTTGCTAAAGTGACCATAAGAGTCCATATACAGTAAACCCGGGGCAAATTCAGGCTTGAACAGTTCACAGAATAATGAATCGGATACATCGGCATTTGCATTCGCATAGTAAATTCATATATGACATATATAATATGTATGAATATGTATATTGACCAATTGCTTGGTTTTGAGTGAAATAATTGATGATGGTTTATATTCACTGTGTATGCGACTCACGTAAATCGCAAAACAATTTTTCACGTCCGTTTAGAGGTCACATTCATACAGGTCGGCCAGCTGAAGCTCTAAGCAACCTTCTCCTCCTCATTTTGCATCATAGACATATGGCTTGTAATAGAAGTTAGAGTAATAGATGTTTTAGTATGAGAAGTAACGATATAGATGCGTGTGTACAACCTTTTATGGTCGTTACTTTCTGCTATGTGCTTACGTGAATAGTTAGTATATGTGAATTATCTGTTTATATAAGAGATAAGTTTTAAATAGTACATCATAGGGTATAAGGGTGTCACAAAAGGTGACATGATAATTATTGAACTATGACAGTATCTTCATAGTTGTGAACATGAATAGTAAATGAAGCTAACAATCCATATTATATTTTCTATGAGGAAGATAGAATAGAGGGAGGTTCCGATAGAAAGCAAATTATGGTAGAAAGTGAGTGAGAATTTCAGGCGTAGGATCAAAGAAAATTGATGGTGAGATTTGATGGTTCATCTTAATTAAAATAGGGTGAGAAATTTAACGATGTGTGGTTGATTCACATGGAAATGATCCTTATAATGAAAACTAGAAACAAATGAGGACCCTTAGATTTGAGAAATGGATGACTAAGATTAAAAGAGATAGGGGCAAAATGGTAATTTTGACAAAAAATTTATAACAAATAAAAACACGAAATTTGCCAAAAACACGAAATAAATAAATTTTTTTAATTTGCTTAGTTTCACTTGTTTTTGCCAAAAACACGAAATTTGATTTTTTACGTTACGTTCACAACTTCACATATTTTATGCATAGGTTCTCACTATTACAAGACATGTTCATATATTATCACATTTTTCAGTTCAGAGATTTTATAACACGTTCACATATACTACAAGTGTGTTCACATATGAGTATTGTTTGTTCATATTTTATGGTCATGTTCATGTTCGATTAAATCGTAATACATGCGTTAAACGGCTTAAAAATTTTGACAAAAAAATTTAAGAAAATAAATAATTTTTTCGCTTATTTTATTTTTTCGCTTATTTTTTCCAAAAACAAGACGCTTGACATTTTATATTCTGTTCACATATTTTATACACATGTTCACATTATTACAAGGGCTGTTCACATATAACTGAATTTTAACATCAGAAAATTTAGTATACGTTCACATACAATATAGGTACGTTCATATATTAGTATTGCATGTTCACATTTTATGGCCTTATGTTCATACTAGATTTATATCATTCTACATACGTAAAAAGACTTTAAAAAAATAAAGTAAGAAAATAAAAAAAAATTAATAAAATAATTTTTTTATTTTTTTTTATGTTTTTAATCGAATGGCCTAGATTCATTTCTAGTGTTTCAATCGGATGATCCAAATTCGTTCTTAGTTTTCATGATAAACCCCATTTTCATTTGATTCAATCTCATAATATTAATATATTTATGGATGTACATGTAAAACCCGAGATTGAATCAAATGAAAATGTGGCTTATTATGAAAGCTAAGAACGAATCTGGACCATTCGATTGAAACACTAGAAATGAATCTAGGCCATCTGATTAAAAAATTAAAAAAAATATAAATATATAAAAAAAATTAAAAAAATAAATTTTTTTTAAAATTTTTTCTTACTTTATTTTTTAAGTCTTTTTACGTATATAGAATGACATAAATCGAGTATAAACATAAGGCCATAAAACATGAACATGCAATACTAGTATGTGAACGTACATATATTATATGTGAATGTATACTAAATTTTCTGAAGTTAAAATGTGGTTATATGTGAACAACCCTTGTAATAATGTGAACATGTGTATAAAATATGTGAACAGAATATAAAATGTCAAGCGTCGTGTTTTTGGAAAAAATAAGCGAAAATATATAAAAAAAAAAAACTTTTTTTATTTTTTTATTTTTTTCTCAATTTTTTTAAGTCGTTTAACGCATGTATTATGATTTAATCGAACATGAACATATGATCATAAAACATGAACAAACAGTACTAATATGTGAACCCACTTGTAATATATGTGAACATAATAATATGTGAACATAATAATATGTGAACATGTCTTATAATAGTGTGAACATATGTATAAAATATGTAAATGTAATGTAAAAAATCAAATTTCGTGTTTTTGCCAAAAACAAGCGAAACTAACAAAATAAAATAAAAATTATTTTTTTATTTTTTTATTTTTTTCAAAATTACCATTTGACCCCTATTTCTTTTACTCTTAGTCATCCATTTCTCAAATCCAAGGGTCTTTATTTGTTTCTAGTTTTCATGATAATATTCATTTCCATGTGAATCCACCTCTGTAAAACTCTAGATTTAGTCTTATCTTAAATCATGTACACTCTCTATAAAAGACTCATATGGTGACCTAATAAGATAAATCTGACCTCTCTTCGTTCTCTCTATTCCCTCTGTTTCTCTTTAATTTATAAAACGTTATCAACACGGGTTTCTACGAAGGTATTGATGTGTTCTAACTTTTTCTCATTGATCGAGCGCATGACCATGTTAATTAGGAGTATTATATTTCGTGTTGCTCATGATTCCCTTTTACTAACCCTTCCATTACTTTTAGATTAGCTTTAATAAATCATGATTATCTCTCGCTTACGTATTGAAATTTACATAGAAATTGCATATCGATAGTTTAACTTTGTACGAAGTAGCTTTCATAATTAATTAATTTCGTTTAACTTTAATATATGCATGTTGCTACTGTTAATCCCTATGCATAATTATGCTTTATGATCAATCCGTTAGTGAAGAAGATTTGGATCTCCTAGTTTGATTGCATGTACAAATTGGACTGTACACATAACTTATTATATTCATGAGTTATATACTTGCTTCTTAAATAGAATAGCAATCGTTTTTTATACCCTTCTCTATGAATATGTACTTTCATACTCTGATATGCATACATATTTCTAATGTTTTGATTATACTCTATAGTATACTTAATTATAGACATGGTTCATCGATCATTCATTATTATTTTATGTACTTATACTTTTCTTCATAAGTAATACATATATGTATCTCTGAAGTGGATATATTTGTAAATAAATTTTGTCCTTGGAGCGACAAATTAAACCGTATATGATACATTCCCTGAAGTGAGTGTATTGATCAATAAATTTGTCCCTATAGCGAAAAATAATCAATGTGATTGTGAGTAATTGTATAATCTGATTAAAATTTTGATGATCATGTCAAATTCAATGAATATTGTTATATAAAATTGTGAATATCGATTGATATAAAAATACAAACAACTTGAATCGAAAAGCTATATAAATATCACTATTTATTGATAATAATAACACCATTTAATTACATGAACATAATCATCTAATACAGTGGATATGATCACTCGGTTACTTGAACATCACTAGCTAATGTAGTGAATATGAATACCCAGTTACATGGCTATCACTAGTTAACATTGTGAATATGACCACCTAGTTACATGAATATCACCAGCTTATAGGGTGAATATGATCATCCAAGTACTAATCTCACGAATAAAAAATTGAAAAATTTGTAATTACAATGCATTGCCTTATGTAGACTCCATCTTCCTCAACCTCCTTCGATATCTTCCGACTATTTTCTACCTTAAAATAAAAATAAGAGTATATTAATATTCATAATAATACATAAAATTTCTAGAAAAATAAATAAATATCATTTTAATGGTAATAATGTCATAATCCAACTACAAAGAACGTTTTAAACCACACTTAGTTGATAGGATAAGAAATTTGTGAGATGAAACAATTACTATAAGATTGTAAATTTGAAACAAAGCCACCAAAATGATGCACAGTGGAGGATTCAAAAAAGAATTAGATTGCAGAACATGTAGACATAAAAATAGATTAATTACTAAATGTTGCTAGATGTGGTATAGATAACTAGATTAAACACAAGATCACCAAAAACATTAAAAAACATCATCACATATCATTTAGCGTGAAATTAACTTTTTAAACACAAAATAGACCTAGAAAAAAAAAGGGAAATTCCGTCTGGTACCCTTGAGTTTTGTACTTTTTCGGATGGTGCCCAAAAACAAAACTTATTCCGCGAAATACCCCCGAGTTTCTATCCGAGCTTGTCCCATGCCCTTTCATTCAACTTTCTACCAACTTCCGTTTAGATTGCTTTAAAAAGAACAACCCACTAACAAAATATATGCATTTAACCAAAGCTCTGCAAGATCAAGAACAATTGCAACAAAATTCAACCTAAATCCACTGTTCAAAAGATCAAAAATTCAACATTTCACAAGCAAATGCCTCAAAGTTGTCAACTTTCTGCATAAACAAGAACGACCCACTAATTTGACCAAAAAAAAGAACGACCAACTAACAAACAACAAAGAAGAACACATTTTGAACCCAAATTGAAAGCTGAATAAGTTCAATTTCAGCAATTATTTGCATCAGAAGAAGGAAAACAAGAAAACCAGTACTAGCTTGTTGTGGAAGATCTCTCCATTTGCCCTCACCATGAGTCTGAATGTAAGTAGTGAGAAGATTGTCTTCTCTTGCTGACCAAGTTCCCTTGTTCAGCCCCTGTTTAGCACAGCATGACTTTCTTCCCATTCTCTTGGGTGTTTATTTGTGTATCTGGTCACTTCCCATTATTTTAATGAAGTGAAATTGAAGTGGGGAATTTGGATGTGATTGAATAGGAACTTCAAATTTGATAATTCATGGTATGAGGGAGTTCAACTTTTTTGCTTAAACTACAAAGCATTTAAACGGAATTTGGGTGAGATTGCTTTATTTTTATTTTCTTTTTCTTTTTAAAGCTATCTAAACAGAAGTTGGTAGAAAGTTGAATGGAAGGGCACGGTGCAAACTCAGATAAAAACTCGAGGGTATTTCGCGGAATAAGTTTTTTTTGGGGCACCATCCGAAAAAGTCTAAAACTCAGGGGTACCAGACAGAATTTCCCAAAAAAAAGACGAAAAAAAAAGCCAACTCATCCATTCAAGAAAACAAACAAACATTTAATTGTTGAAATAGAAACCAACAAATATGAACGAGCAAAAAATCAGTAGTTGTTCGAAAACTAGTAGCCAAATGCTCAAATCCGCTCAAACCCGTATTGTTGGTTTTAGTCCATTGCAGAAAACAACTTTGAGAATAGAAACGAAACAATAAGAGAGAGAATCGAGGCAGTGAGAAGAGATATTACCATTGCATTATCGCCGGTATGGATGGCTATCAACATTAAGAATACAAAGAATGGAAACAATAAGAGAGAGAATGATAGGAGTAAATATGGACGGTTTTGAAAATTTGAAAATTGAATATATGGAGAAAGAGAGAATCGAGATTTTGGGGAGAGAATTTGATATAATCTTGTGCATTCAACACATAATAGGTCTTTTGTACCCTTTTTTATTTAATCTCAGCTCTTAATTTTATTTGCTCTAATGCTTCTAATTCATTCCCCCGTTTCCCTCTAGTAAGTGGTTTCTCTAGAACCTTATTTTATATATATATATATCATGTGTTGTGACAACAAATGTGGTGGGCGTTGGATTTGATGAAAGGGACATGGTTGTAGTTAAATGTCTCCTCGCTCTCCAACAAGTATCTCATCTCAACACGTTCTTTGCTTTTGAGTGCTTAGTTGATAAGGCACAACATTGATTTTCAAACATCAATCCAAGCAAAGCAAGAACAGTGGCTTTCCAAGAAAAGTGCCTTTTCGCCCTACACCAGACAAACAACCCAAAGCTCAGCACTATTATGATTTAGGAATTCAGATGAAAATACTAAACAAGAAATTCATTTCCAAAATTTAAAAACTAATCAGAAACTCATAGAGTTCATATGAAATACATACCGCAATTACATCTTGCTCGAGTCGTTTACCAAAACTCTAGTATGGAGCATCTACTATCACTAGCGACCGTTACGACTAAATTATAGCATAGCCATAATGACCAACTTCGTCTTCTCCATCGAACCAATCTACAATGGAGGAATTTTTCAATTCTATTAAAAATCAAACCCGAACTTTAGGAAGAATCTAAACCTTCTTTAAATATATCATTTTCACATTCTAATGCACATATTGAATGAAATAACATAGCAATCCCCAAAACTTCTACAGTTAAAAACTTCAAACACCACTAAACCCTAATCTATTTGCCAGATTTGAAAGACCAATGAACACAACATAACTTGTGCAGATTGAGTCTTCAAATTGTGCCTTGCTGGATCGTTTTTGCAGAGAGAGAGAGAGAGAGAGAGAGAGAGAGAGAGACGAACGAGAGTGTGGGAGAGAGACGAGGAAGAGAGGCAATCGAGAGTGAGTGTGTGATGACTGATGAGCGTGGGTTGTGTAGTTTTGGGGTAATTTTATTTTATATGCAATCGAGGTGCGTTAGAATGATAAAGTGGAGGTGCGCTCTAACCAAAGGGCTTATACTTAGGCCCCCCACCATATTCAAACTTTTGAAAGCTTAGAGCATGCACGCCAAATTCTTTATAACTTTCTCTATAATAGAGAACTAAATGATATATTCTTCAAAATAATTATACTCAACTCCAACAATTTCCCTATTATAGAGAATCACATATTTATTATACATATAAATGTTTATCAAAATATTATAAAATATATAATAACCAATTGAAAGTTGCCACGATAGTTGATGAGGTATTTTCGGTGGTCGTTTATACCTATCAAAGAAACCTAACTTAACCAACTTTGTAGAGCGGTAAGCAAGGGTCGATCCCATAGAGACTCTTGTATTTGTGTTATTACTTGTATGCCAAGTAACCAAGGGGTTTTTAAGAATGATTATCTAAATTACTATGCAAATTGAAAAGTAAATATGAATGCAAATGTTGATTTTAATATATGAAAGACAAACGTGTTCAACTAGTTAAATCCATCATGATATTGATTCGTTCATCATTGATTCTCTTGATTTTCTTCTCACTTGAATAATCTATTATGGATAATGACCCTACTAAGGATTAAGATCCAAACTTCATATATAGTTGATAGAACTACCAGTCTAACAACCCTAATTAAATAATAACCTAGAAGACCTTCTAGATTCAATTAAATAACAGCATGACGATGCAAGTTATCAATAGAAACAAACACTTAGAGCAACCAGACATCTAAGTGACTTGTGAATTTATTCCCTTCTTTAACCAAATAGTCCAACCGGTACTAAATTGATTAAAGTATACTCTTGATCAAATTAACTCCGACCGGCAGTTAATCAGATTAAGTTATAACTAGAAATTCAATTAGGTGATCAATCTAACAAAACCCTAATTTAGATTCAATTAAGCACAGGGAATAATTTCTATTCAAGTTTGTTGAGAATCAATCAAACCTCACAACTATATACAATTCATGACTTCAATAACTAGCCAAACACAAGGGAAATTAGCAATGCATAATTAAATTGAAATCAAACTTAGAAAGGTTTCAAAGTCTGCCTCCAAAGAGAAAAACCCTAACCTCCAAAAGTTGATCAAAAGTTATCAGAAAATTAACTAACATAAAGTATTTATATGTCTACTGAAAATAACCCTCATAAGATATATTAAATCATACGACTCGGCCAAAATACAAGCCCAAATATCTTAAATCTCGAAGCCCAAAACCAAGGCTCGGCCCAAATTCTTGTCCGCTAAAAACTCCAGATTGCGCGGTTTGGACAAAATGCGCGACCGCGCTTTCCTGACATCCCGCGCAATTGGCTCGCAGTTGGAATTGCTCGGGATCATTGCTCGGGTTCATTCCCGAGCTTTGGCTTTAGCTTGCCTCGGCTTTGTTCTTGGTTTGGCTCTTCTCCATCCATTATCCTAGCACATCCTAGCATTCCTTAGCTCCCTTAGCTCGTCCACCACCGCCATTTTCCGATCTATACTCGCCCCGCTGTTGCTCCTTAACCTAAAAACCTGTAAAACCGAGCAAACCAGCGCATAATACCCGACAACACAAAAACCTAAAAACTACATAAAAACCAACCTAAACCTAACTAAAACATATATAAAACATGCATCTAAACTACTCCTATATGCAAGCTATCAAATTCCCCCATGCTTAACCCTTGCTTGTCCTCAAGCAAGACATAAATCCAAATCACACCATAGAAATGCAATCATACATCCATCTCAAGTCAAACAAGCATTTCACATACAATCAAAAACCCGACCAAGACTTCCTAACATGCATTATGATAAGCAACAAGTAAAGACCATTCATTCATTCTAGACCTCACCAAGGTAATTGTGTTTGCACTCCAACTCTCAAGTGTTTAAAGGTATGTGTTTCACTCAAAATCAACCATGAAAACTAGACTACCATATGCTTGCATCAGAGTTCTAAATCTCCACCGCTGGGGATCAAACACATAACAAAAATCATGAGGTCTTTTTAAGGCTTGTAATGGGGCCAAGGTAAAGAGAAAGCTCGGGAGGGATAACATTTGGCTTGTGGTGCTAAATCCGGGATAAAGAACTAATCCTAACCCAAAATTCAACACTTTTTCTCATAACACTTCCCAACTTTCACTCTATCAACTCCTTACATTTACTTTGAAACACTTTGCTTCTTTTTTTTTCTTTCTTTGCCTCTTCTTCAACTCTTTTCTTTCACACTAATGAAGACTATTAACAATTAAGCACAAATTTTTCTTCCTTTTGCTTTACACAAACTTTTCATCTTCATTTTTTCACTTTGCTCACACAAGAGTTTTATTTCCTCTTTTCTTCCTCCTTTTCTTCCAACTCCCCCATACTTACATCAAACTCACACAAAACACAATCACAACCTAAAGTCCTAAATCCCGGATTATGGGTCAAGCTTATTAGGCTAGGAAAATTTTGTGGAGTTAACAAAAATAGGCTTAAAGCACAAAAGAAATGGGGGTGTCAAGAACATGGATCTTGTAAGGTAGGAAGGGAATAATAGGCTTATAAGAAACATTGCCTCAATCATTTTAATGTCATGTATTCAATCATATAAAGCATCCTTGACAAAGATTCATAACATAAGTTCTAGAGCTAGATAATCATGGTGATACACTCAAGAAATTAAGAGAACAATTATATCATGAAAGGCCAAAAATATCTCACAAGGTAAATTTTCGTCTAGAACTTCAGAATGAATCAAATACTCAAGCTATATACATGCTCAGTCCTATAATCAAGGTAATCAATCAATGACCATGCTCATATCATATCAACTTCAGCAAATCATGCAAATTATGGGTTAGAATTTATGCTTAACTTAGAAACACAAGAGGAATCAAACAATGGGGAAATAAGGACCTAAATGCAATATTTTTCAAATTTCCTCAGACTCGTCGTCCTCATCAGTTTCTTCATCCTCACCAGACTCTTCTTCTTCTTCTTCAGCCATAACAAAATCTTCATCCACCTCCTCTTCATCAGACTCCACCACAATAGCAACTGAAGCCTTCTTTTTACCCCTGATCGGGCCCTTAACATCATTCACATCCAAATCACCAGCCCGAACCTAAATGAACCAGTTGGTTGGACTGTCCCCAATCTGCACTCGGCTCTCATCGGGAAGCTTCATTACTCTCTTGGAATCCCCAATCACCCAGAAATAGGAGTTCCTGTAAATATAAAGAGCACCCATCTTCTTCAGCATGGTAAAGTCAATAGGCAAAGGTGGAATATCAACTTGTAACCTGCTCAGATCGACTCCAAAGTGCTTGGCTAGAAAAGTCACAATCCCACCAATACAAATAGCTCCACCGCCTTTGTTCCCAACATGAGCCATGTGGTGCATCAGCATAGCACCCACATTCAACTTCTTCCTCTTCAAACTAGCAGCCAACACAGTGACATCCTTCTTGGGGCAGTTGTTTCCACCATTACCTCGCCCATTCAGGGTGCTAGCAATAAATCTCTAGAAAACCTTAATAGCGGGATGAGTAATGGGAGAGGCTTTTTCTTTAGAAGGCTCATATTTGGCCCTCCCTGTGATGGCTCTCCAGAAGTGCTTATCAGCCCATGTAGCACCTGTCTCAGTAAGCACTACATCTCTACTAGGAGGGAAATTGCAGAAACCAAACACTCGGTTGACCTCTTTTAAGGTCATCTTTCTCCTTACTCCTCCTAGCCAGAACTTGATCTCTCCTTCTCCTCTGAAATCAGTGGACAAAGTACTCAAAAACTCCAGTGTTAACCCCTTGAAGGTGGGTTCACACAACTTCAAGAATTCGCCCATATGCAAATATGCCCCTATCTCATTCAACAGATGAGCTATCCCAATCTCATTCATCAGGTTCCAGTCTATGAACCGAGTTGCTTTCCATTCCCTTTCCTTCAGAAGCTCAAACCGGATTACGTGATTGTTCTTTGTCAGAGTGATCCCAAAAGTCTCTTTGGTGGTCTCTCCCACCACAGCAGGGGGAGCTAAAGCAACTCGGGATGATGAAGCTCCATCTGTTCTACCTCTCTTGTTACCCATTATTTCAGAATTTCAATTAATTCTGCACAAACACCACAAACGAACCAAGCAAACACAATTGTGTTGTCCCGGCAAGGACAACCACAGCAATATTTCACAGATAAGCGCTCAAACACTCTCTTCCCCCACTACCTAGAACAATTTAATCAAAATTTAATTAAAATTTAATCAAATTTCTAGGTGATTTTCGGATTTGCATGCAAAGCTCAAATAAAACACGAATCTAGACTAGAATCATGCAATAAACAAACTTTTGTAAAGGACTTAAGCCTAAATCCGAGCCTAAAGGGGTAAATTTCGGGTTTTTAGAACAAAACCTAGGTTTAGATTTAATCTACTAAAACCGAAATATAGAGGGAAATTTGAGAAATCTTACTTGAATCCCGCTTGATTTGGAGTCCCTTGCTTGATTTTGGTTGAAAATCCGACTTGAATGGAGCTTGAGATGATGAGCTTCAATGGAGTTTTTAGAGAGGTAGAGGAGGGAGGCGTGCGAATGAGAGGAGGAAGAAGAGGGAACTCGGGCTTTATTAAAAAGGGTTTTCCGAAAAATTGCTAATTGCTCGGGATATGCGAAAATTGTGCGGCCGCACATTTGCAATCCCACGTAATTGCCTTTCAGTTGCGATTGCGCGGTGTCGTACCCCGGATTGCGCGGTCGCGCATTTAGCAACCCATGTCGCGCAATATCCTCTGAGCTTGTATTGCTCGAGTTTACTCCAGATTCCTTGAGCACGCAATTTTAGTCTCCAATGCCGAGTTTTTAGCTACTGTACTTCAAAGTTTGCCCGAGCTATCTGTAATTTCGAGGATTATTTCTACCAACACTAACTAACCTAAAACAAAAACTGTAAAACTGAAAACAAAAATCAAAGCAAATCTATCCTAAAACATGGGTTGCCTCCCAAGAAGAGCTTGTTTAACGTCATTAGCTTGATGTAAAAGGATATCAAGGCTCTTGCTCCGGCTCTTGTAGAGCCGTTTCTTCCAAAGTAGCACCATTGAACCCTTCATAATATGGCTTCAGCCTCTGACCATTCACCTTAAAGACGTAATGAGAAACTCCATCATAGATGTCAACTGCGCCATGTGGATATACACGTGCTACCACTAAAGGTCCTCTCCATCTTGAGCTTAATTTCCCAGGAAACAGTTTGAGGCGAGATTGGAACAAAAGTACTTTGTCCCCAACCTTGAAATTCTTCCTCCAAATATGCTTTTCATGCCAGGCCTTTGTGTTTTCCTTATATATCACGGCATTGTCATAAGACTCAAGCCTGATTTCTTCCAATTCCTGGAGTTGAAGTTTCCTGAATTCGCCCACCTCATTTTCTTGCATGTTGCACTTCTTGACTGCCCAGTATGCTTTATGTTGAATTTCCACCGGTAGATGACAAGCTTTCCCAAACACCAACCTGAATGGTGACATCCCGATTGGCGTTTTAAAAGCGGTCTTATATGCCCATAGTGCATCATCCAACCGAGCACTCCAGTCTTTCCTGTTTGGTGCAACTGTCTTCTCCAGAATGGACTTGATTTCCCTGTTAGACACCTCTGCCTGGCCATTTGTCTGAGGGTGGTATGTTGTAGAGACTCTGTGTATGACATGATACTTTTTCAATAATGCACTCACCATCCTATTACAGAAGTGGGATCCCTTGTCACTAACTAAAGCTCTAGGGACACCAAATCTAGTAAAAATGTTGGTCTTCAAGAAATCTGTCACCACTTTAGAATCGTCAGTCCTGGTGGCCTTCGCTTCCACCCATTTGGAAACGTAGTCCACTGCAAGCAAAATATAATAATTCCCAAAAGAATTAGGAAATGGACCCATAAAGTCAATGCCCCATACATCAAAGATTTCACAGAAAATAATAGGAGATTGAGGCATCTCATTCTTTTGGGACATATTCCCAACTCTTTGACATCGATCACAGGATTTACAAAAACCATGAGCATCCCGAAAAATGCTCGGCCAGTAAAATTCTGCATCCAATACCTTCCTAGCTGTTTTGTTAGAACTAAAATGGCCCCCACATGCATAATTATGACAAAAAGTTAAGATAGAAGTTACCTCATTATCCGAGATGCATCGTCGGATTACCTGATCAGCGCAGTGTTTCCACAAATATGGATCATCCCAGATGTAATATCTTGCTTCACTTCTTAACTTGTCTTTTTGAGCTTTAGTGAAAGTTGGTGGGAATTCACCCATAACCAGGAAATTAACCAAGTGTGCATACCAAGGTTTTACAACCTTAATAGCAAACAAAGTATCATCTGGAAATTCCTCCTGAATTGGTGAACTTGTTGGACTCTTCTGTTCTTCCATCACCAGACGACTCAAATGATCAACAACTACATTCTCAGCAACAATAAGATCCACCTGATTAACCTGGGTTTGGCCTCCTTTTTCGTCAGCAGATAGCGGAGTGTTGCATGATCTGTATAAACAATCACTCTTGTTCCCAGCAAGTAAGAGCTAAATTTCTCCAATGCAAACACAACTGCTAGGAGCTCCTTCTCCGTGGTGTAGTAGTTCCTCTGAGCCTCATTTAATGTCATAGAGGCGTAGTGAATCACATGAGACGCTCTGCCCTTCTTTTGTCCCAAAACAGCCCCCACTGCATAGTCACTAGCATCACACATGATCTCAAAGTGGAGAGACCAATCTGAGGCTTGAATAATGGGAGCTGTGGTGAGGCGGAGTTTTAGTTCATCAAACGCCGTCTTACATGCATCACCAAACTCAAATTCTGCTTCCTTTTTCAACAACTCACATAAGAGGGAGGCAATTTTTTGAGAAGTCTCTGATAAACCTGCGGTAAAACCCTGCATGGCCTAAAAAAGAACGCACTTCACGCACATTAGTAGGATAAGGCAAAGATTGAATTACTTCAACCTTAGCCTTATCGACCTCAATACCCCTAGAAGACACTACATGGCCTAATACTATACCTTGCTCTACCATAAAATGACATTTTTCAGAGTTGAGAACAAGATTAGTATCTTCACATCTTTTAAGCACTAGTGTCAAATGAGTTAAGCATGAATCAAAGTCATCCCCATGGACGGTAAAATCGTCCATAAATACCTCAATAAATTTCTCTATGTACTCAGAAAAGATACTAACCATACACCGTTGGAATGTAGCTGGGGCATTGCACAGTCCAAAAGGCATCCTTCGGTATGCAAAGGTGCCAAAAGGACAAGTGAATGTTGTCTTCTCCTGATCCTCGGGTGCTATGGCTACCTGAAAATATCCAGAATACCCATCCAAGAAAAAATAGAATGAACGACTGGCAAGTCGTTCCAGCATTTGGTCAATGAAAGGTAATGGGAAATGGTCCTTCCGGGTTACCGCATTCGGCTTGCGATAATCAATACACACCCGCCACCCGGTCTGGACTCTGGTGGGAATGAGATCACCCTTGTGATTCTCAACCACTGTGATACCACCCTTTTTAGGGACAACCTAAGTTGGGCTGACCCATTTACTATCAGAAATAGGAAAGATCATACCTGCCTGAAGGAGCTTCAGCACCTCCTTCTTTACCACCTCCATCATCGGGGGATTCAGCCTTCTTTGGGGTTGTCTAGACGGTGTAGCTTCATCTTCTAATAGAATCCGATGCATACATGTTGAGGGACTAATCCCTTTAATGTCTGCATTGGTCCATCCTATGGCCGTCTTATGCTCCCTCAGAACTGCCACTAATATTTCTTCTTGCTCATTGCTGAGCTTGTTGGATATAATTACTGGAAAAGTATCCCCTTCACCTAAGAAAGCATACTTGAGATGGTCTGGGAGTTGCTTCAATTCTACCACTGGTGCCTGCACAATAGATGGCAAAAGCTTCTCGCTTGGCAAGGTTAGTGGTATGGGCTTTGAGCCCGATGGCATAAGCGGACGCTCATAGTGAGCATTCAACTCTGCCACCACTTCCTGCAGGTTAGTCTTTAAATCCAAATCTGAAGTATCATTCATAATAGCATTTTCCAAGGTGGATCTCAAAGCTTCAGATTCATGCATATTGAACAATTCTTGAGCAAGTGGCTCTATCACATCAACTAAGCACAGGGAGGAATCTTCGGGAGGGTATTTCATTGCATCATAAATATTATACTTTACCCTTTCCCCGTCGAATTCCATAGTCAGAGAACCACTACAGACATCAATCTTAGTCTTAGCTGTTTTCAAAAAAGGTCTACCTAGCAAAATAGGTGCAGCATGCTTATCATGGTCCATATCTAAGACATAGAAATCAGCAGGAAATATCAGATTATCAACCATTACAAGCACATCTTCAACTATTCCTCTAGGGTAAGCATTTGACCAATCAGCTAACTGTATAACCACACCAGTTTCTTGCAAAGGACTCGGTTCAAGCATTTTGTACACAGAGTAAGGTAAAACATTAATTGAAGCACCTAGATCTAGCATGGCTTTATCAATTTTTGTATCACCAATAATGGAGGGAATAGTGAACATGCCAGGGTCACCAAATTCCTGAGGCATACGCCTTTGAAACACAGCTGACACATGCTCACTTACAAAGATTTCCTATTTCCCTTTTAGCTTTTGAGTTCTTTTTATGGTGCACAATTCTTTCAAAAACTTAGCATATCTAGGAATGCTTTTAATCAGTTTAAGTAAAGGAATGTTTACCTCACATTTGCTGAACGTCTCAAACAGTTCCTTGTCGTTCTCCAACTTTCGGGTCTCTTTTAGTGCCTCTGGGAAGGTTGGAACAGGTGCATAAGACTTCAGAGGGGTTTCAGACGAATCTGCAACGGTGGCTGAATTGCTCGGGATAGCCTCCGATTGCGCGGCGGCGCTTTTAGCAGCCAAACCGCGCAATCCTGACTGGGACGTAATTGCGCGTATTGGCAATTGCGCGGCCGCGCTTTCCGTCGTCGCTTCCCCACGCAATTTCGACTAAGATGGTGTTGCGCGGGGTGGCAACTGCTCGGTCGCGCACTTAGCAGGTAGGCCGAGCAATTCGTCCCCGAACGGATCGCTTGGAATTTCCTCTGTCAGCTCAAATTTTTCCTCAGTGCCACTCCCCTTATGATTGGTACTTGCCCGTCCCTGGGCTCTACTTGAAGCTCTCGCCCACTCCTCAAAGTAATAGCATTGACATTCTTTTTTGGATTGAGCTCGGTCTGAGATGGAAACTTACTTGAATCTCTAGCTTCTAGTTTGCCTACAGCATTTGCAATTTGACTCACTTGAGTCTCTAGATTGTGGATGCTAGACTTGGTCTCTTGTTGAAATTGGCTCATTGAGCCTTGCATTGTAGTCATAGTTTGTGCAAGAGTCCGAATCATATCTTCAGTAGACATAGCATTCTGATTGGCTCCCTGAGGACGGGATTGAAAAGGTGGCTTGTATGGAGCTTGGCCACCCTGCTGATTGAACTGCTGGTTGTTGGAATTTCTGTACCTCAGATTAGGATGATCCCTCCAGCCTGGATTGTAGGTGTGGGAGAAGGGGTCATACCTCGGCCTAGGTGGTCCATATCCTCCCACTACATTCACCTCAGCATTCGGATCTTGAAGTGTAGGGCAAGAATCAGTGGGATGCATGTTATCAAAGCAACTTTCATAAGATTTCACCTGTTGTCTTCCACCTTGTTGCAAAAGCTACTTCATCATCATCTTTAACTCAGTGACTTCATCTTGGATTCTTGAGTTAGCCACCACAGCATTTGTAGCTTTCGAGCTAGTCTCTTTTCTGAACTGTCTTGTTCCCTCAGACAGTTGTGTGAATAGGTCAAACGCAGCAGCAGGAGTTTTGTTGAGAATGTGACCTAGGCAAGCTGCATTGACCATTCTTCTCTCATCATCCAAGAGGCCATTGAAAAGATATAAAATCAGGTCTTGATCAGTGTAGCCATGGAAAGGACAGCTGGCTATCAACCTCTTGAACCTCTCATAGTATTCGTACAAGGACTCATTAGCTTCTTGTTCAATATTACTGATTCGCTTTTTCAGATCATTGAGCCTTGTAGCAGGGAAGTACTTCTCCAGAAAAGCTTGCTTCATCTTAGCCCATGTATCAATACTTCCCGGAGCCAAGTAATAAAACCAGTCTTTAGCCTGATCCTTGAGAGAAAAAGGAAAGGCTCTCAGCGCGATCTGGTCATGAGTCACATCAGCAGGCTTAATGCTTGAGCACACAGCATGAAATTCAGAAAGATGCTTGTTGGGGTCTTCACCACTATGCCCATGGAATGAAGGAAAGAGGTGGATCAACCCTGATTTCAACTCAAACTTGACTCCCTCAGCAAGAGCAGGGAATTGCACCGACAACGGCTGTTGTGCCAGATTCGGTGCAGTTAACTGTCTCAATGTTTGGTCACCCATCTCTGCAGGTTCAGCAGATTCAGATTCAGAGTCAGATTCTTCAAGAAAGAACGGTAATGCCTGAAAGTGATTCCGGATTTCCTTCCTTAGCTTGAAGAGTGTCCTGTCAATATCTGGATCAAACAACAGGGGAGATGAGTTAGTAGCACGGGTATGAACCATATAACAGGTTCACACCCAAAATAGCACGAAAGTAATAAACACAAATAGAGACGAGTCCCCGACAACGGCGCCAAATTTGATGAGGTATTTTCGGTGGTCATTTATACCTATCAAAGAAACCTAACTTAACCAACTCAGTAGAGCGGTAAGCAAGGGTCGATCCCACAAAGACTCTTGTATTTGTGTTATTACTTGTATGCCAAGTAACCAAGGGGTTTTTAAGAATGATTATCTAAATTACTATGCAAATTGAAAAGTAAATATGAATGCAAAGGTTTATTTTAATATATGAAAGACAAACGTGTTCAACTAGTTAAATCCATCATGATATTGATTCGTTCATCATTGATTCTCTTGATTCTCTTCTCACTTGAATAATCTATTTTGGATAATGACCCTACTAAGGATTAAGATCCAAACTTCATATATAGTTGATAGAACTACCAGTCTAACAACCCTAATTAAATAATAACCTAGAAGACCTTCTAGATTCAATTAAATAACAGCATGACGATTCAAGTTATCAATAGAAACAAACACTTAGAGCAACCAGACAGCTAAGTGACTTGTGAATTTATTCCCTTCTTTAACCAAATAGTCCAACCGGTACTAAATTGATTAAATTATACTCTTGATCAAATTGACTCCGACCGATAATTAATCAGATTCAGTTATAACTAGAAATTCAATTAGGTGATCAATCTAACAAAATCCTAATTTAGATTCAATTAAGCACAGAGAATAATTTCTATTCAAGGTTGTTGAGAATCAATCAAACCTCACAACTATATACAATTCATGACTTCAATAACTAACCAAACACAAGGGAAATTAGCAATGCATAATTAAATTGAAATCAAACTTACAAAGGTTTCAAAGTCTGCCTCCAAAGAGAAAAACCCTAGCCACCAAAAGTTGATCAAAAGTTATCAGAAAATTAACTAACATAAAGTATTTATATGTCTACTAAAAATAACCCTCATAAGATATATTAAATCATACAACTCGGCCAAAATACAAGCCCAAATATCTTAAATCTCGAAGCCCAAAACCAAGGCTCGGCCCAAATTCTTGTCCGCTGAAAACTCCAGATTGCGCGGTTTGGACAAAATGCGCGGCCGCGCTTTCCTGACATCCCGCGCAATTGGCTCGCAGTTGGAATTGCTCGGGATCATTGCTCGGGTTCATTCCCGAGCTTTGGCTTTAGCTTGGCTCGGCTTTGTTCTTGGTTTGGCTCTTCTCCATCCATCATCCTAGCACATCCTAGCATTCCTTAGCTCCCTTAGCTCGTCCGCCACCACCATGTTCCGATCTATACTCGCCCTGTTGTTGCTCCTTAACCTAAAAACACGTAGAGCCGAGCAAACCAGCGCATAATACCCGGCAACACAAATGTAGGGAAGATACCTCCTTTTTTCCCATCCCTCCTATATGCAAGCTATCAATAGTATATTTAATCAATACATTCCCTAATTTTTTTTGGAGAATTTCCCAAATGTAGGGAAGATACCTCCTTTTTTCCCATCCCTCTCTATTATGGAGAATGTGATGGAGAAACTATTGGAACAAAAACTTGTACTAAATTCTCCAAATTCACACTTTTCAATAATATGGGGAAGCTGTAGGAGATGCTCTTATAAATTTTAGGGAAATTTTGGGTGGTCCCCTCGAGTTTTTGGCTTTTCCGAATGTTGCCTTGAAAAAAACTTATTATGAGTGGTACCCTCGAACTTCGCAAAAGTTAGGCTAATGCCTTTACATTGGAATTTTCATTAGTTTATTACTAAATTAGTATGGTTTCTCATGAAAAAATATTTTTTATTTAATTCAATTAAATTAAAATTTTAATTTAATAGAAGTTAAAATAAATTGAAACATGAGTTCTCTAAAAATATTATTTTATATATGTGAAGTAGATTTTATGTTGTATAATTATAAAAATTTAAGTTAAAACCAAAAATGTTACAAGATTTGTATTAAAATAAATATCATAGATTTTATGTTGCGTAATTAAAAATTTTAAGTTAAAACCAATATATTACAAGATTTGTATTAAAATAAATATATTACATAATTAAAATCTATGATGTAAATTTTTTTTAGTAATTTTGATAATTTTTAGGAAATTAATAAAACTTTTGTCTATAAAGTGAATTATTTAATAAAAACACGTCATTATAGGAATTTAAATTTGTGAAAATATAAACATATATGTAGAAACTTTATTTAATATTATTAAAATAATAATTTTATATATTATTTTACTATTATTCAAGAAATAAAAATAATATAACATAAAATCTACTAGATAAAAATGTTAATTATATCATACATTTATGCTAATATTTTTATGGTGCTCATGTTTTAAATTAATCTTATTTTTTTCTAATTTAAAATTGTATTCAAACTTGATAAAATATAAAAATAATTTCTTTTATTACAAAATAAACTAATTTAGTTGTAAAAATCAGAAATTCACAAGTAAGGTGTTGAGTCGGTGTTAGAAACTCATGTTCATTAACACTGGAACACCGCCCTTAGTTTTTATAATGACAAACACCATGACAACTAACGCCTATTGCCAATTATTTCAGTATAACAGTTGCACGTCGCAAAGAAAAACACAGAACAACAAGTTCCCAAAGCATGGGAACTAATGCAACGACGAAAAGAAAGCGACCAACCTCAGGAGTGAACAAGAGTTCCCACGAAATGGGAACTCAGTGAACCAAAGTTCATAAGAAGAACAAGAATCCCTCAGAGTCAAGAAGAGTTCCCAAGACAAGAGAACTGAGAAGATGATAGTTCCCCTTGGATGGGAACTAGCGCATGCATGAAAGCGACATCTCAACGCATTTTTAGGGATCTTGTCTTGATCGGACAAAAGGGCATCTCAGACATCAGAGTTGCAGCAGAACGAAGACGACCATCCAAGGGTCCGATGTGATCCAAGAGTTGACAATTCAAATTCAAATCAAAGTCACATGTCAACCTTAAGGATCAGACTTGGAGAGCAAGGCAAAAAAGGGTATTTAGGACAAATACCTCAAATGGATAAGGGCTTCTCATGTTTAAGCCCTTCAACAGTGACCTTGCTACTCACTTTTCAAAAATCACAAACTCCAAACACAAAGAGAAAGGAGCTAAAGAGCTACTCAAGTGAAGATCATCAAGTTGGTGAAAATTCCTTGGCGGCGAGCTAATCTCGACGACGGTAAAAGAAGAAAGAAGGAGTTCCTAGGTCTAAGGGAACTCTGGTGAAGAGACAGAAGAACAGAGAGGTTTGAGTTTTCTTTCACTTTGATTGTGAGCGTTCACTGGGTTAGGGTTGAGAGAATACATTAGTGTTGCCTAGGGAGAGAGCCGTTGTAGGAACAGAGAAGTTTGTATTCGGCCTTGTAATCTGAAGGGAACTAAGCAATAAACAAAAGGGAACTCATTCGAAAATCCTCCAAGCGGAGGTAGAGGTTTACTCACGCGGTTAGTTGATCACTTTGAGGTTCCTCTATAAGGGAATTGTCTCTATTATTTTATTTACTTGCTTGGTTTATTTATTCTGCTGTGTGTGGGAACTACTCGATCCAGTTCCCATAATCGTTTACAACTGACCTTCGATCCAACAATTGGTATCAGAGCAGACGCTCTAGATTTTGGTTCGTCCTTGTAGGTATTAGGGAAAATGTCTCATGAACTCACGAAGATTGGATAGGGGAACAACAAGCCTCCCAGACTCATCGCATGATGCTTCAAAAACTAGCAGCTCAAGATGAGAGACTGGATGAGGAGTCATGACTACCAAGCCTAGTGTGTCATAGAACGTGGGAACTTCAAGGTCAATGCGGCTATTTGCGACGACCTATCCAAATGGGGTCCCAACGAATGGCAATGCATGAAGGCCAACTATAAGGCCAAAATGTATCTCAACAATGCCATGTGCGAGAAAGACAGTGATAGAGTGGCTAACTTGGAAACAACCAAGGAAATGTGGGCCGCCATTCAACAATTGCACGTTGGGAGTTCCGATCTGAGGGAAGATCACCAAATGAACGCTAGAAAGGAGTTCTTCAACTTCAAAATGACTATGGGTGAATCGATTGACATCCATCAATCGTGTTTCGAGTCCCTCTGCTCTAGGTAGCAGCCCTTGGAATCATCAAGCAACAAATTTCCGACAAAATGAAGGTGCAGCAACTGTTCAACGGGTTGACAACTGAGTGGGCAAATGAACAAACCATGTTCAAAAAGAATCTTGAGAATAGGTACTTGATGTTTCACCAAGTGTTTGGTAAGTTCATTGGTCATGAGAAAAGAAAACATGAAGACAAGCAACAAGAGATGGAGATGAGAGGCAAAACTCTCAAACTAGAGAAGGTCCTCAAGTCTGTCCAGGAGCAATATGAAGAATCTGAGGAGGAGGAGGAGGAGGAACTTGTGCTAGTCACAAAGGCCCTTAGGAACTTCTATAAGAAAGGGAAGTTCAAAGGGAACTCCAGTAGAGAAAGAAGGAACTATGAGTCCGACAACAAGTACCAGGACAAAGACAAAGATGTTGTCGACGCTACTTGCTACAAGTGCTACAAGAAAGGGCACTTCGCCAAACACTGTCCTCAGGGAACTGAGGAGCAAAGCTTCGACTATGGCAAGAAAAAGGCGTACATAGTAACTTGGAGTGATTCTGAGAATGAGGAACTAGAGGCCTGGACAACACCAGAGACTTGCGTCATGGCCATAGAGGAAACCACTAGGGAACAACCTAGTGAGAACTCTCTATCTCAATACGAAAAACCTAAACTGTTAAAACTGTTGACGACCAAGATGCTGGATGATAACATTGAAATACGAAAACAACTTGATCAATCAGAATATTTCCTATCAAGAAAATTGGAAACTTGTTCAAAATATGATGAGATCATTGCTAAGTTGAAATCCTCTGTTAATGAAATTACTCTTCTTAAAAGGGAACTTAATCACTTCAAGAGTGAAAGAGATAGAATGTTTGAAACATTATGTGAAAATCAGGAGTGTCTAGATAATTCCCTTTCCCAAGCCAAGGTCTTGAAAGAAAATGAGACCCTTATGAAAGAGATTTTCGACAAAGAAATGTGGTTTAGTCAAAAGCTCAAGTCTAAGATTGCAGAGAAAAACCTAGGAGTCGGTTCCCTTTGTAATGAAGTCAGACCAGTAGAGTGCATAACCAAACCCCAAGAAACCATTCCTATGATCAAGTTCGTTTCCACCAGACATGGAATAGGGTATGGAGACGGATCATAAAAGGATGGGTACTATTCTCTCAAAAAAAGGGAGCAAAACTATTGTAGGGGTCTTGAGCTTCAAAGCCAAAATCTTGACATCGCTCATTTAGAAGAAAGGATCAGTGTACTTGAAAGCAAAAAGGATGGGAAGGGAAAGAACCACTCTAGGAACGCTAGCAACAAAAGGGGTCGATAGTTAAGGGAAATGGATCTAGAGTCTACAAAACATGCTGGAAATGTAGAGCCCATCGGCACTACATTGAAAGCAGTTTCAAGAGACAAGCTCATCAATCACACACCCTTGGAAACAAGAATTCTAAAAAACAACTCTCACATAAAACACTTGAATAGGTCGAGTTAGTGGAAAGTTCTCAAGAATGGGAACTCACCAAGGAACTTCTCGTCGAGTCCTAGGAACTCCATACATGTCCACAACCTAGCTGATTTACTGAGCAATATAAATCTGGATTCATGCATTGATCCGGGAAAGAGATATCTTGCCTGGGTTGCCCATTCTAACTAATGTTGCAGGTCGTAATGAGAGAGACAACACACAAGTAGGTCATTAATAGTGGATGTTCCAACCTAATGACCGGAAAGAAATATAACCTCACCTCACTACTTACAAAAATCGATGGAGGTCAAGTCTCTTTTGACACAAGAACAAAGACAAAAACCTTGGAACTTGTTAAGCAGTAACAAACAAGATCATCCTCAAAAGGGGTAGAGTCCAACAACGATGGAAACCATGGATAAGGCACCAAAGAAACTGTATCTTCGAGTTCACTGGATGAGATGGAACTCTGGTATAAGATGTGAACAACAAGACAAGTAAAGAAATCTTGAAGGAAAGGAGCACACATGAAGGATGTAAAAAAGATGATTATAGGGAACAAGAAGAGGAAACCAACATCAATTCCTTCTTAACAAAGGTATGAAAACTTACGCCTCTCTTCAAAGCTTCCTTAAAATACAATGTTCTTGATTCCCCTGGTACAACTCTTCTGGAACTGTGTAGGACTAAAAAGCAGGTAGTGGTCGTTCCTTTTATGCAAAGGATAGACATCCCTTCGAGAACCCTCGTATGCTCTTAGGGATGATAACTTGAAATTAAACAAGTCCCTATTTATCCTTTCCCTTATGATTGGCTAGTTAAGTTGTTTTGCATGATAAGAACTTGATAGGAACTCTGCATTCACTTTATCTGTTGTTACTAGTTTAAGGGAGGACTAGTACACAAAGAAACTTCTATTCTTTTTTACCCAAAAAGATCAACTTGAGTTCCCTCTAAACCCACATTGGCCACAATGATAGTTGATCATAAGCTTACCCAGAGTCTCGGACTAGACAAACTCATCCCATGAGCCCATTCTTGTTCACCTTTTCGGGTTGAAATTGTCCAAGTCCATCTGTGTTCCCATCCCTCACAATAACATTTGAACATGAGTTCCCTTCACCATTCTGTTCAAATAAGCTTTTCTCGCAAGATCATGTGAACCTATTGATAGAGTAAGATGAAACGACTGATTGACGCATGCAAACTTGTCTCGAGAAGACCAATGGTTTCTGTCAAAATAATTAATGAAGAGGAATGTATCAGAGCCAAGCATTTGTATGTTCTATGGAATTCAGACACGTGTCAACGCTTGTAGTGTAAGATTCGAAGAAAGTCGAAGTGTTGATGGCTATTTTTGAATTTAAAAAGGGAGGAATGAAGGAAAGGACGACAATACCTCTATGCTGAAATCCCTTAAATCTCGGCCTTTTCCCTAACTAGACCCTTTGTGCAACCTCTGCCTCTTCGTCTTGCTTTGCCCCAAATCTTCTAAACTTCCTTTTCTAGAAAAACTCCAACCTCTCAAATTGTTCCCAACGATCCTCCTCTTCCAAAGATTACAAGTTCAAGGCCACTCCTGAAGCAATCAAATCCTACAACTCTTTACCACCACCCTTGGAACTCGGTCTCCAATGCTGGCTTAACAGAAATGCAGCCACGCTCTAGCAATCTCTAACTCTAGCCAAACAGCAAACTCAAGATCATGTTCATCGGACCAATCTCAAAAACATGTTCAACAAATTTGTCGGTCCTCATATCTACAAAGGAGTTAACTATTGTGCTCCGCCTTCTCAACTGGAAATAGAATTCCTTGCGGATAACCCTCCTCACGCCCTTCCACCCCTACCTCCATGAACAACCTACCCTACATACACTCCAAAACCGTCTTCCACCACAAAATCTTCATCCACCACATCTTCTTCAAGAACTCAAATCGTTGACCACCTTCTAGATGCCGTTCCAATCGCCAAACAAAAATCAAAACTCTCAACTCCTCAAAACCCTAAATCATCACCTCCTCCACCTACTCAACAAACTCTGAGAATTCCCTCTCTGCCTTCCTCTCCCAAACCAAACTCCTTTACCACCATGGAAATTGATCCTCCTTCCACCTCCATCTCACTTCTCAAAACCCCCTCTCCTCAGAAATCCAAAACCCCAACTATTCCCACAACATAAATCCTTCGTTCCTCCTCACCGGCCTAACCTATTGATCTTGAAGATAGTGAGGAAGAAGATGAACACACCGAGGCCCTCATTCACAGGCGCCCTAACTTATTGACGAGCACTTTTATGTCGTTGTAAAAGCACTGTCAAAGAAATATCCTAAATTCCTAAGCTGAGTAAAGTGGAAGCAAGGGTCGAACCCACAGGGACTCAGATTATTTGTATTTAAATAATACTCCCTCCGTTCTATTCTACTTGTCTTTCTAACCTCAAAACTTTGTTCAACAAAACTTGTCCATTTTGGATTTTTATTTAATTAATATATTGAAAAGTGTTCATATTGACTTTTTTCTCTTTATCTATTGGCTATAAAGGGTAGTTAGTAATTAATTTGTGATTACATTTAGAAAATTTTGGATTTTCAATGATATTTTTTATATTTTCAATGGGTTTCTTAATATATGTGAAAAAATCTAAAAGGACAAGTAGAATAGAACGGAGGGAGTATTACTAAGTTAAAGGGTTTTTTTTATGATTTCAAACTATTTATCTAAATAAATAAAGCAAACCAAATAAAACGATTAGAAATTCAAATATAGAGAAAGCGTCCAACTAGTTTCGTTTCCATTGCATACATGAGTTTTGATCATTGATTATTCTTATTTCGATTTCCCTTGACTAATCTATTGTGAATTTATGAAATTCAAGCTTAAGGTGGTTATTAATATACACCGTCTTTAACAACCTTTTAACCGATTAACCTAGAAAACTTTCTATGTCAAATTGATCATGCAAAATAATTCAAAGCATTCAATAGAAACATAATTCATGAATTCCATCTTCTATTCATGAAGTTTTGTGATTAAATTCTCCGCCTTTTATTAACCTTATTCCACCGTCTATAAGTTTAATCAAAGGATTCATCCATGAATAACCAAATTCCACCGTCTATTAAATTATTCTAGTTGTAATTCGACCTAGAAATAGAATAGGTGATCAAGCTATTATAATCCTAAGTGAATTTAATCAATCAAGCATGGAGAAATTCAATCTAGTCAAGCCAAATAGAAATAATTCAAATCTCACAAACCATCATGCATACAACTTCAACTAACTAGTTGGACATGGGAAAATTAGCTAGAATATGACATTAAAGAAGAATTAAACTTACAAAAGTTTGATTTCTCTTCAATATTGCAAAATAGGGTTTGGTCTCCCACAATTCTCTCTAAATTGGAAATAACGTAAAAGCAAAAGTAGTAGATAGCATAATCCTCCAAAGAACCCTAAAAAGTATTTATATGATATCAAAAACGTCTAAAAAAACGAATAAAGTCAGCCCAAAAGATAACACGGAGGCCCAAGTCAGTGTCGGATCAACGCGCCGAAGCGCGGTCAAGGGCACCCAGAGCACGGTCGCGCTCTCACTAATCCTGCCCGCGCCCCGGCCGCAGTAAGTTCGTCCCCTCGGCGCTGGCACACCACTTCGGGCGCGGTTTGGTCATCTTCTTGAGTTATGTTTTCTTCCTTCGGCTCTTCTCCTCAATGCTCTTCACGCGTTCTTCGGTTCGGTCCTTAGCCTCACACCAACCATTCTTCACCATCCAATATAGCATACAAACGCGTAGATTCCGAACTAAACCGAAAGAAAACTTAAACTACAACTTAAAGTGAAATTCTAACTAAACATGCATAAAACGGGAATAAAAACATGCTCTAAAACCTATATCTATATGCTCTATCACTTACCCTCTCAGAGCCTCCAAGAAATGGGCAGCCAAGCAGAACGGGACTCAATGGCTGAGGTGGAAAAGGAACTCAACCAAGACATATCTCTCAAGGTTGCAAGAAACAGAATCGATACATCAATTGAGGGCAGGGACACTCAAGGTGTGGCGCCTCAAGATCAAGAAGCTGTCCGACAGGAAGTGGGAACCCTGAAACTAACCAAGGGAACACAAATGAAAACGAGCGACCCTTAGGCCAAGACAAAAAAGACGGCCAGGGAAAAGATGATGAGCAGTCTGCTCAAGATGGTGTTGACAAGGGCAACATGGATGGAAACAAGGATAGAGAGGACGATTACAAGTCTGATCAAGAGGGACTCTCCTTATCTGATAAGGGAGCAGAAGAAAAGGAAGAAGAAGAAGAAAATGAAGAAGAAAATGAAGAAGAAGAGAAACAAGAGGAAGAAGCAGTAGATGCAAAAGCCAAGGAGAAAGATGGTGTTGTAGCAGGGAACAATGTTGCAGAACTTGCAAAGGAAGGCACTAGAAGGGAAAACCAGGCCTTGGCAATCTCAAGTGTCGCAGTTACTATGTCTGCTTCTGTCATGAATCTCCTTTCACGAGACATCAATCCCACTTCCATTCCCTCCCCTGAAAAACCAAAAAAAAAGAGCTGGAGGAAAGGAATCGAGAAAGGGACAAGCTGTTACAGAGCCTCCCGCCAAGCGCCCACGGAGAGAAGAATCACAAGAACTTGTTTTTGTTGAAACAGAGCCAGTGGCTGCACAGGAACATAGAATCTCCAAAGAAAGAAAGGTAATCGCTCTCATGATTCTTAATCCCCAAAACTCTTACTGAACATGTTTTAGGGGATCTCTAGGAACTAATTCAGGCTCAGAAGTGGGAAACGATATGTACTACAAATGTAAAGGTAGACCTTAATCAGATACGAGCCTTCTACGACTCGTTTAAGCTGTCTAAAGATAAGGAGCAGAGCATCTGCAAAGTTAAGGGATCCTCATTCGCTTTCATTGCGAATCAGCTAGCGCGACAACTCAATGTTCCGAGCACATGCTTGGGAACTCTGCCCTGGAAGAATTGGGGAACACACAACAGAGGAGCTATTCTGGAAAGAATATATGAGGCACGTGTTCCAGCCAAGGGAACGGCTACTCTTACACATGGGTTGTCTCTGCTTGGAAAGCTAGCCCACAAATTCCTCATCAAAAATGTTCTCCTTCGACAAGAGAAAAGGCATACATGATGCGACCCCCGCCATGGATACTATCCAGGAGGAAGATGCCTTCACTCTCCGCTCGGATGGCCCCATCACTCGTGTCAGGACTTGAGCAATCTAGGCCGCGACACAATCACTTGTGGCGCGCCTCTCTGCAGGCCACAGCGCGCTCCTCGCCGCGCCGACGCACACTGCCTTGTGCGTCCTCGGCGTCGAGCAACCTCAACTCGGACCGACAGTGACAACCTCCAACCCCTTGCCACCATCGGACCCGAGCCTCGCACCGTGCCATGGATCGCATCTTGAGGTTCTCGCGACCCTCGCGTCAGCGCCCTCGCCAGCGTCCTCGCCAGCGTTCGCGCCAGCGCCCCGGGCCGTGCCATGACTTCGCCAGCGCCGTGTCAAGACCTCTCCGTGCCGCGCCAGACCATGTCGTGACACTCCGAGCACGGTCACGGACGACCTATCCTTTTTATAGTATTTTTGCATTGTTTCCACTTCCGAACATTACTATTAGTGGTTTTATGTGTTTAGTAAGTGATTTATGGGCCTTGCGCCAAAGGATTATGGGCTTGCACCGCTAGGCTTGGTTCTGCGCATCCACCCTAGGCGCGCCGCCCCTATTAGGGTTTATTTGCTTATTTTCTTGCCGCCTCCCAATATAAGAGGCTTAGGTCTATGTTTTTCATTCAGCGCACACTTGGGATTAATATAGGATTTGCTCCTAATTTCTCCCTCGTGCCATTGCACCGCTGCATTTAATCTTCCAAATCTCTCGTTTTCACATTGTTTACACTTGTTCGTGCCATAATTCGAATCATTCAAGTCTTCCGCTACGCTAAGTCGGGACACAATACTCAAACACCGTTCGATCCGTCGCATCCCATACGAGGGACGCATCAACTGGAATCAGAGCCAAGGTTTGAGTAAGTCTCGTTCAACCCTCTTTTGTTCATTCTCACACGTTCTTCCGCTACATCTAACCCTAGATTTCATCCTCCACTTCGCATATCCGCCATCTATGGTCCCAAAATTTTTTTTCTTACTTTCGTACATTTTACAAAAAAAAAAATATCATCAACCGTGACCCTACTCAACCGATCTATTGATTTTGGTGAAGTTGTTGCTTTGTCTTGCTAGTTGCATGAACTTAGGACTTGTTTTGCCAATTTCTCTCGTGCATCTGTTGTGATTGCTTGCGTGTTGATTTTCGTGCTTGCTTGTTCCGATTCTAGAGGAGAAAGCCTAGAATTCGTGTTTGTCTTGCTATAAAAAAAAAACTTGTTGTTTGACTATCACAGCCAAAATAAGGTAACATAGTCGATTGATTAAAAAAAAATCTTGTGGAGATCACAAGCCAAAATAAGGCAAGATCCTTCACATCGTGTATTCCATTCGGCAACCCTAATTGTCGTAATCTCTTGCTTGTTTGATTTTGGTTTCGACATTTACCTAGTCTTGCTTTGCTTGCATTGTAATTTTCGGATCCATATCTTTGATCGAGTTTGAGTGACCTTAGCCTCGCCAATCCTTGTTCGTGTGGTTTGAACTAAAGGGTTGGCTTGACTTAAGCGAACCGTAAACTCGTGTCTTTTGTTGTGAACTTCTTACTGCTTCGATGACTGGTGTTACAATAGGTACAATTTCGGACTCGGGAGATGGTGTCAACAACGACAATCCTACCAACAATCCACCCGAGTTGCCAAATCCAAATCAGAACTTCTCGTCCGAGGCTTTGGTGCGCATACAAGAACTAGAGAAGCTCTTGGCCGAGAGCCAAGCTCAGTCCAAGCACACGGTGCCGGGGGCCCATGCCCTCACCTCGGAGATCCACGCGAACCCGGGGGTGTCCGCAGACGATGTAGCCAAGGCTCGTGCCAAGGGGAAGCAACATGCCCAGCCATCATCACAATTCGGCGCCATGCATCGCATGGAGTCGATCAAAGAAAGTCGACAACATGATAAGCACGATGGTGGTCCCTGGACCACGGATCGCTATCAAATGGCGTGAGATCACAGGGACACACAAGTGTACGACGTATATTCCGATGAGGAGTACAACTCCGAGGAGTATAGACGCAAACACATGAGTGGGGATCCCAAGAAAAAGAATACAAAGAAGAAGACGCCGGCATATGTTTACGAAACCCCAAAGCGGAAGCAAGGGGCCAAGTATTATGATGTCGACGCATACAGAGTTGAAGACGACCTCGGGCATCAAAATGCTCGGAGTCCGTACTCAGATTTTGAAAATGATTATGAAGAATTCTCTGATTATTCTAACCAGTCGTCTTTTGAGCATCCCCATGTGCAGGATCCGGAAGAACTCGATAGCCGGCCTTCGGATTGGATCCCACCGCCGCATCTAGCCAAGAATCGCAAGGAGTATGACCGAGTCTATGGCTCGGGACGCAAGCATGGCTCGAAGGGACGGCGCGACAGGGACCGTGCCGCTCGGCGTCCGCGAAGGCCCGATGATGGGGATGATCCCGACGATGGTGATGACGATCCACACCGAGGCCCGCCTCGGCACTTACGCGACAGGCGTGCGCACTCGCCTCGGCGCCCTAGCCCTCGGCGCGATCGTGATCGAAGAGATGCAAGCGATCCACGCCACAATCGACGCGATATAAAGGTAAAATTCGAGCCCTTTTACGGTTCTTATGATCCTAACGTTTTTATAAAGTGGTTGCAGGGCACGGAGCACACGCTCCGACACTTAGGTTATGAAGATGGCGAGAAAGTGGAAGTTGTGACTTTACACTTCCATGGTGCCGCTAGGACTTGGTGGAACCGATTCGAGTCCGAAAGGATTCGACAAGGCAAACCCCTAATCCGAGAGTGGCATCAACTCGTCTATATTTTGAAGAAAAGGTACATCCCGGCGGATTATAAAGACAAGATGCACATAGAGATTATGCGCATCAAGCAAGGATCGATGACGCCGGAGGAGTATTTTTCCAAGCTTGAAGACATGTTCTTCAAAGCCGGCATGAGTGTGTCGCCCTCGGTGATGAAGACGAGGTTCGTCTCGGGTTTGCGATAATCCATTCAAGATCGCTTGGAGATTCTTCCAATCAAGGACATCAATAACTTGGTTCACACAGCAATGCAAATCCACAAGCAAGAAATGCGAACCAAGTCGGGTTGGTCTAATTCGAGGTATGCTTCTAACTCTAGTCAATCTGATTTTTCTACTAATCGGGTTGCTCCTTCTTTGCCAAGTGCGTCGACAGCTTCCAAGGTCAAGACCGAAGCCCCGCCTCCCAAGGCGACAGCCGCGCCACGCAGCGCCGACCGAGTGTCGATCGAGCACGAGACATGGCATGTTACAAATGTGGGGGCCGTGGGCAAATTCAACGGAACTGTCTGAATGCCAAGAAAGTTTTGTTTACCACACAAGGGGAGCCATATGATAGCCAAGAAGAAGAGGAGATTGATCCACCGTTGATCGAAGACGCCGAGCTAGAGTGCGACCCTTCGGAGGCTCTCGGCGTGGCCAAGCTACAATTGGTGACCAGGCGCGCCTTAAGCATGCGAGAGGCGCCAAAGACGGATCAAAGGGAACAACTATTCCACACCCGATGCTTGGTTAACAATGTCTCTTTGAGTTTCATCATCGATTCCGGGAGCTGCGCCAATTTCCTCTCCAAAAAGGTTGTTGATCACTTCAAGTTGTCGACCACGCCTCATCCACAACCCTTCAAGTTACAATGGATATCCAATGATGGAGGAGATTGGGTCGACAAACAGGTAATCTTCAACTTTTCAATTGGTCACTATTCGGATTCCATTCTTTGTGATGTAACGCCAATGGACGCCACACACCTCTTGTTGGGGCGCCCATGGCAATACGATCGTCGCGTGCTTCACGACGGGTATTTGAACACTTACATGTTCAATTACCACGGGAAGCGCGTGACCCTCTTACCTATTTCGCCTAGTGAAGCTTTACAGGATGAAGCCGAGAGGCAAAGACAGAAAGCTAGCGACAACGGCACCGGCACGCCGAATACGACGCCAACGGCGTCCACGGCCAATCCTGCAGATTCCAAGGGCGTTCCTGGTGCCAACACTCATCAAAACAATAGTGAAGATGATAAAGATGGGAAGCGCCGACAAAAGCTGGAGTCGGGCCGACAGTTCGCATCGCGGGGCCTCGGCAACGCACCGAACACCGTAGATTTCAACAAACAGGGGCTCCAACAATTTTCTGGTGATTCCATGGGCGTTTCTGGTGACGAACAGGTTAAAATAGAATTTCCACCAGATTTGAAGAAAAAACGCCCCGGAGAAGTCAATTTGAGCAAGGGACCGCCGAGTGCGTCCCCTAGCGTCGCGCAACACGCCGTCGTTGCACGAAAACTGGGATTTCAGGAGCTACGGGATGAATTTCGTGGCGTTTCCAGGGGCGTTTATTCACAAAATCCAGGGGCTACAACATGTCCAAAAAGCGCCCCAGAAACTGCTCGTGCGAGCTCCGACGCCGAGCCACCTTTGCTAGGCACATGCCAGGATCGTCTTCTCTTAGCCAGGCGTCGGGACGCCGAGAAATCTATCCAGGGGAGTCTTTCTTGTTTCATACTTTTTCCCCTTCTTTCTATTAATAAATCTGTGACTCTTCACACCCTTCTTGTATTGTGTCTATTTTGAAGGAATTCGAAGACATTATGACGGATGAGCTACCGAAGGGCTTGCCACCAATCCGAGGAATCGAGCACAAGATCGATCTCGTGCATGGCGCCTCCCTTCCAAATCGAGAAGCCTATAGGACTTCACCTAAGGAAACCGAGGAGCTTCAACGCCAAGTTCAAGAACTGTTGGACAAGGGTTTCGTCCGAGAATCCTTGAGCCCTTGCGCCGTGCCGGTGATCCTTGTGCCAAAGAAGGATGGTTCGTGGCGTTTGTGCGTCGACTGCCGAGCCATTAATAAGATTACGGTGAAGTACAGGCATCCGATCCCGAGGCTCGATGACATGCTAGATGAGCTCCACGGCGCCGCCTTGTTTTCCAAGATAGACCTCCGGAGCGGTTACCACCAAATCCGGATGCATGAAGGCGACGAGTGGAAAACCGCATTTAAAACCAAGCATGGTTTGTACGAATGGCTTGTCATGCCCTTTGGCTTGACAAACGCCCCTAGTACTTTTATGCGGCTTATGAATTTTGTGTTTAGGAAATTTTTAGGATGTTTTGTCATTGTGTATTTTGACGGCATCTTGGTTTTTTCTAGAGACTTGGACTCTCACGCGAGGCACCTTAGGTTGGTGTTAGAATGCCTTCGCAAACATTCATTGTTTGTAAACCTAGACAAGTGTTCGTTTTGCACGGACACGACGAATTTTCTTGGGTTCGTCGTGTCCAAGGATGGGCTGAAAGTGGATGACGACAAGATCCGCGCCATCCGAGAGTGGCCCACCCCTAAGACCCCGATGATGGTTCGATCCTTCTTAGGGCTCACAGGGTTCTATCGACGTTTCGTCAAGGACTTTAGTTCCATCGCCGGGCCACTCCATAATCTGACCAAGAAGGCAACCACAATCAAGTGGATGCCTCATCATGAGGCCGCCTTTCAGGCCTTAAAACAAGCTTTGTGTAGCGCTCCGGTCTTGCAATTGCCAGACTTCACTAAGCGCTTTGAGATCGAGTGCGACGCCTATGACTATGGCATAGGCGGCGTACTCCTCCAAGAGAGACGCCCCATTGCATACTTTAGTGAGAAACTTACAGGGGCAACTCTAAATTACCCGACGTATGACAAGGAGTTGTACGCACTAATCCGGGTTCTTAAGACATGGCAGCATTATTTATGGCCAAGTGAGTTCGTGATTCACACGGACCATGCGGCCTTAGCTTATCTCCGGAGTCAAACGACTCTCAACAGGCGCCATGCTCGGTGGATGGAGTTTATGGAAACCTTTCCATACATCATCGCCCACAAGAAAGGAAAGGAAAATGTCGTGGCAGACGCACTGTCACGCAGGTATGTTCTATTGACTCATTTACAGGCCAATTTGCTCGGGTTCTCCTTGATTAAAGAGTTATACTTGCATGATCCATATTTTAAAACGATCATGGAGAACCTCGAGAAAAGTCGAATCCATGAGTCCTATTTTTTGGACAATGGATATCTCTACCGAGCCGGGAAGCTTTGCATTCCGGCCTCGTCGGTGAGGCATCTATTGCTCAAAGAAGCTCATGATGGCCGAGGCCATTTTGGCATAGCCAAAGCCCTAGAAGCACTTCATGAGCATTTCTTTTGGCCACACATGGCCTCGGATGTCCACAAGTATTGTCAGGGTTGTGTGCCGTGCCAAACCGCTAAATCGAGGTTCCAACCTCATGGCCTATACACGCCCTTGCCCATTCCAGATACCCCGTGGGAAGATCTCTCCATGGATTTTATCACGGGGCTTCCGATGATAAGGCGGTAAAGATTCGATCTTCGTGATTGTGGACCGCTTCTCCAAGATGGCTCACTTCATGCCATGCAAAGGGAACAACAATGCGACTGAAATCGCAAATTTGTTCTTTGAGCATGTCGTCAAGTTACATGGCGTGCCTCGCACTATTGTTAGTGATCAAGACACAAAATTTTGTAGCCATTTCTGGAGGACGCTTTGGGGAAAGCTAGGTACACAATTGTTGTTTTCAACCTCTTATCATCCCCAAACCGATGGTCAGACTGAGGTGACCAATCGAACCCTGGGCACCCTTCTCCGGACGGTGCTCAAACATAACCCACGCCGGTGGGAGGATCTAATCCCTTTTGTTGAGTTTGCTTACAACAGGTCCAAACACTCGGCTACCAAGATGACGCCGTTCGAGATCGTCTACGGCCTCAACCCCCAGTCTCCCATGGATCTTGTCCCTCGCCCCTTGAAGAACGGCGAGCACATCAACGCGTCCAACCGCGCCAACGCCATCCGCAAGCTGCACGAGCGGACACAGACTCAATTGGAGCGACGGGCAACTCAGTACGAGGCACAGCACAACAAGGGTCGAAAGCGCATGGTTTTCAACCCCGGAGATCTCGTGTGGCTGCACCTTCGCAAGGACCGTTTTCCAGACTCTAGGAAGACGAAGCTTCATCAACGAGGTGACGGCCCTTTCAAAGTCTTGGAGCGAATCGGGGACAACGCATACAAGATCGACCTCCCAGGCAAGTATTCGGTGCATTCCACCTTTAATGTCGCTGAACTCTCCCCCTATGTCGAGCCCACTTATGAGGAAACGAGGACGTTTCCCAACCAAGTGGGGGAGGGTGATGCAACCCCCGCCATGGATGCTAGCCAGGAGGAAGATGCCTTCACTCTCCGCTCGGATGGCCCCATCACTCGTGTCAAGACTCGAGCAATCCAGGCCGTGACACAATCACTTGTGGCGCGCCTCTCTGCAGGCCACGGCGCGCTCCTCGCCGCACCGACGCACACTGCCTTGTGCGTCCTCGGCGTCGAGGAACCTCAACTCGGACCGACAATGACAACCTCCAACCCCTTGCAACCATCGGACCCGAGCCTCGCACCATGCCATGGATCGCATCTTGAGGTTCCAGCGTCCTCGCCAGCATTCGCGCCAGCGCCCCGGGCCGCGCCATGACTTCGCCAATGCCGTGTCAAGACCTCGCCGTGCCGCGCCAGACCATGTCATGACACTCCGAGCACGGTCACGGATGACCTATCCTTTTTACAGTATTTTTTGCATTGTTTCCACTTCCGAACATTACTATTAGTGGTTCTATGTGTTTAGTAAGTGATTTATGGGCCTTGCGCCGAAGGATTATGGGCTTGCGCCGCTAGGCTTGGTTCTGCGCATCCACCCTAGGCGCGCCGCCCCTATTAGGGTTTCTTTTCTTATTTTCTTGCCGCCTCCCTATATAAGAGGCTTAGGGCTATGTTTTTCATTCAGCGCACACTTGGGATTAATATAGTAGAGGATTTGCTCCTAATTTCTCCCTCGTGCCATTGCGCCGCTGCATTTAATCTTCCAAATCTCTCATTTTCACATTGTTTACACTTGTTCGTGCCATAATTCGAATCATTCAAGTCTTCCGCTACGCTGAGTCGAGACACAATACTCAAACACCGTTCGATCCGTTGCATCCCATACGAGGGACGCATCAATACACTCAACATCAGGGATGCCATTCTCCTCAATCTGTTTCTTCACAAAGAGCCTATCAATCTACCTCGACTAGCCTTGGGACACATGGCCAAGTGCGATGGGAACTCAACCCACTCTCTCCCCTATCCTTACCACGTTAAACAGTTGTTAACGAAGGAATTACTCTACGAGGAGAAGGGTGAGGAAGTATTTGGATTCGAGATGGACCTCGAGGCCATCCAGAGTCTCCTTCATTCAGAGACCGCAGAGGAAACTGAACTCTCAATGCTTCCTGCATCAGAGACTAATGACATCATGGGTGCAATTGACAGGAACTATGATGTTCTTCTCAGGATGGAGCGTCACTTGGCCACTCTTGTCGAACTAATGGAACACAGGCCCCTGTGATCTTGCTTTCCTATTTCTGTTCCCTAGCCCACTCTCCCCCTCTCAACAAATCATGTGTTTGTTTGTGGTTCCTTATTGTACTCTCTTTGCCCAAGTAATGAACAGATCTTTAGTTTGAATGTGTGTTCCTATTCTTTATGTTCTTTTATTCATGCTTAATCTTTTTGATGATGCCAAAAGGGGGAAGGATAAAATGTGTGAGATGTGTTATTCTAAGTTATCATAGTATGGCCTTTTCTAAGGGGGCACAATCTCACAAAATTAGCTCAGTAGGAACTACATAACCATATAGTGGAACTCTCTGCGAAACATTGTCACACTAAAGGGGAAATTGCATCCATTAATATTGAACAAAATACTTATCATTTTATTATGGGTTTGTCATCATCAGAAAGGGGAAATTGTTGAGTCGGTGTTAGGAATTCACGTTCATTAACACTAAAACTGAAGTTTGGAATAATAATCCACGATAGATTACTCAAGAAAAGCCAGAATCAATGATCAATAAGCATATCTATGATTGATATTAATTATTTAAACATTCTTTTCTCATACTTTATTCACACAATCTTACTTGCTTTATTACTTTGATTAGGTTTTGCATATTAGATAGTTACTCAAACAATAAAAAAACTCCCTTTTACTTCATTACTTGGCACACAAGTAACACATTTTTTACGAGTCATTGTGGGTTTGACCATTGCTTACCGCTCTTCTGATTTGGGTTAGTTAAGAATTCTTTAAAAGGTATAACGACTGCCAAAATACCTCATCAAATTTGGTGCCGTTGTCGGGGATCAAACCCAGTTCAGCCGTGTGACAGACTAGAATACTTGCCACTATACAACAATGACCACAGCCCGAGTATCAACCACCACCTCATTAGCCAGATTACCAACCATTCCTGGATTCCTAGATGGACGTGCGAGTTTTTCTTTTTCTCTCTTAATTTTGTTTTACATTGGGGACAATATAATTTTTAATCATGGGGGAAGGGGATTACTTTCATGGTTTGTATTTATGTAGTTGCATTAGCTTAAGAACGTTTAATTTTTGTTTTGCATTGCTAAAAATCCAAATAAGAAAAAAATCAGAAAATTGAAAAAAATTGCATTTAGGATTCATATTTCCCCAAATGTGAAAATCACTTGTTCCTTTTAGCTAAGTTGAAATCCTAACCCATGACTTTGCTTGAAATGTTGAAATTTCTTTGAAATGGGCATGATCTTTGGCTATTTACTTTGTTTATAAGATTGAGCATGCATATAAGTTGGAGTTTTAGATATATTTTGAAGTTCAAGACAAATTTGCCTTGTGAGATTATTTTGGCCTTTTAAGGATTATTTGTTCTCTCTTTGTGTTGAGTGCATCACTTGATTTGCTAGCTCTAGAATTGCTTTTAGACTCTTTTTCAAGATTGTTTTTCATGACTAAAATGCAGGACATTAAAATGATTGAGGCATGTTTCTTTATTAGCCTATATTTTCCTTATCTACCTTGACATGATCCATGCTTTTGAAGCCTAATCTTTTGAGCCTTAAGCCTATTTTTGATAGCTCCACAAAATAACTCCTAACCTATATAAGCTTGACCCATCCGGGATCTAGGATTTTGGTTGAGTTGTTTTCTATGATTGTTTGTTAACTATGGGGAATTGCATTGAAGTGGTAGATAGAAAGAAAACTCAAGAGTGAAAAAAGTTTGAAAAAAATGAAGATGATAAGTGTGTTGAGAAAATTGTGCTTCAAAAGGAGTAGTCTTCATAAATATTGTAATGGGAAAAAAAGAGGCAAAAGAAAGTATGAAGAAAGAAACAATGAGCTTGAAAGTTTGTTTGGAGTTGGTAAAGAAGTTGGTTGGAATTCATAAGAAGAAGAGTGTTGAGTTTAGGTTTTAGGTAGTTCTAGTTCCCGGATTTAGTACCACAAGACCAAAAAAATTCCCTTCCAGTTACTTACTACCTTGGCCCTGTTACAACTCTTTTAAAAATTCTCATGATTTTTGTTATGTGTTTGGTCCATAGAGGTGACCAGTTAGGACATTGATGCAAGCCTATGGTAGTCTAGCATTTCATTGTTGATTTTGAGTGAAATACATACCTTTAAACACATGTGAGTGCAAACATATTATATTGGTGAGGTCTAGAGTGAATGAATTGTCTACTCTCTATGCTTTAATCAACACCCCTATTTTTCAACAATGGGTATTACTACCAGTGACCTCGGATTTTTCCCATCCAAAGTTACCCAATGCTTTGAGGTACAACACATTTTATAATAAACCGGAAATTCAAATAAATGATATTACATCAAAAGTACTCAAGGTTCGAGACACGCTTAAATAGTAACATTACAACTTCATTGTTTGATTAAAACTTAGTACGAAATTTGATAAGCAACAAAATAAAAGAAAAATACAACTTATTGTTCTTAAAGCAATTAGTGGGACCCAAAATATGGAAATACTTTTGAAAAACGTCTTGTGGTCTTCCTTCAACTCTTCTAGCCTTTGTCTTCAAACTCTTGTGATGCTCCACTAAAGTCTCATATTTCCGCGAAAGGCAAGAAATACCATGCAAATGCAGAAAGGAAAACGGTTTAGTCTAAGGAGACTAAACAAGTGGGAACGAATAGTTCTCACGGTGGGATTGATAATATAATACTTTTTCACATCTTTAAAAGAGGGGATATTTTGAGAGCAACAAACATTTATGTAGAGTTTAAAGAGAACGAGGAATAGTTCTTCTTGAAGAGTGTAATATCCTTCATGATTAAGAGTATGGTTAAGAACTTTAAATTCACACACAACTTTGAAAGACAACTCCATTTACTGTATCGGATTTCAACCAACCTCATCCGATTTGTAGTCCGAGTAAGAATTCGGGTAGGAATGACAATCCTTCGAAAGTTTGGACCAAGTTATAATAATTCATTTATCCATGTGCACTAGGCACTTATCTTTTGGTCATAAAACATTGCATTTTAGGTGAAGATTTTTATGTGTGGGGGCTACGAAGGCAGGTCCACTAAAAAGAACGAAGTTCCTACACCTAGTTGGGGTGTAGTAAACCCCCTCATGTGAGAAGCATTCACGGGATCATGATCCAAGTACCAAGCGAAGAGAGGGCGGAAATCCATACCACTCGGTAAGTTATAGAAAGATGTCGGGGAAAAATCTGCATCCCTAAACCTATACTAATCCACAACAAATCTCAAAAAGAGATTGAAACAAACAAGGCCACACACAACGGACCTAAGTTCAAGGCTAGGGTAATACAAATAATGATAATAGCCTTGTTACATCTAAACAACAAATAAACCTAAGTTCATTTATTGAGCTAGTAGTCAATTCCCAACACAAAGATGAATATTTTTACAGAAATCGAAGATATAACAAGGGTAACAAGGAGAAATATCCGCTTGCTTTAAATTTCAGCTCAACCCTTTTAAGGTGTCGGGTTTCGAACGCATTCCTCCTCGCGAAACTTGACCTAGTCCGAGTTCGGATATTACATGATAAAATTGAAATATATATTAAGATTCATTATTTTGCTTTTATCCTTTATTTCGATGACAACTCTTTTTACTACTAGAGAAATTAGCTAAATTATTACTCTTGAATAATTTAGTCTCAACATGCTTAATAATATTATTCTTATAAATATTATTAATTTAGGAAATTATTTATAATTTAATAAAATTATAAATTTTCTAGGTGGGCATGCTTGGGATTTTATTTTAATAAAAAATATAAAAGCCTACAGAAAGTATTTATTAAAATTCTAAAATAATTATTATTTATAACGAAATTTTAAAAACAATAATAATTAAATAGGAGTCGGAAATTATACCAAACGAGATGGAAAAGAATTTGGGCTCCGGTTTGGGCTAGGTCGAGAATATGGGCCAAACAACCTTTGTTCTTTCCTTCTTACAAGATAACAAAAAAACGGATGGGTTGTTCTTTCAAACCTAATAATGGGATCGGGCCTATCCCTTCACTTCTCCCAGCCTACCACCAGCAAAGGCCCAAGCCATCAATTGCCTTCTTCTTCATACCTTCTATTGGAACGATTACAGCAACAACGTTGCAGGAATGAGCAGTAGCTCCTTCGACAGCAGCAACAGTAGCTTCATCTTGGTCCCTAGCGAGTAGCTCGACGACGGAAGGCGGTACAGTCGACGGCGTTGGGTCATTTCCGGCGGAAGCAGCAACCGAAAAAAACGAGATTTTGAAGAAAAAAATTTCAGATTTGGAATTGTTGAAAAAATCTGGATATTGGCTCTTGCTTAGGAGGTTAGGGACGAAAATCAGGACGGGGAAAAGATGGTGTCTCCAGCCCCAATCCACCCTCCTTTAAATAGCCAAGAGATCGAAAGCTTAAAAAAACAAGCTCATAAGTAAATCTAAGGGGTAGGCCATTGGAATAATTCCATGGTGAAGAGGTAGAGGTGATGGAAAGCAGATGGTGAACTGACTAATCGGTTGTTGCAGTCGAGCTCTAGGCGAAGAACTAATGGACAAGGGCTCGGTGCTAGGCAAAAGGTGCAACCGACCGTAATTGGGGGTAAAGGCCAAGGAAGATGGGTTCCATGATCTTCACTTGTCGACATCCTTTGACCAAACTACCCTGACCAAGGGCACTTCCTTGTTGCGAAGCTTCTTTACCCGGCGTTCCATGATCTTCACTTGTCGTTCGTCATATGTGCCATTTGATTGAATTTCCACGTCATCGTATTCGAGTACGTGGGATTCATCATGTACATATTGTCTTAGAAGTGACACATGAAAGACGTTATGGATTGGGTGAACTGACGCCCGCAGCGCGAGACGATAGGCTAGCTTGCCTACCCTTTCTAGTATTTCGAAGGGTCCCACATAATGAGGATTGAGCTTTCCTCATCATCCAAAATGGAACACATCTTTCGAGGGAGATACTTTGACGAAGACTTTTTCACCGATATGGAACTCAATGTTTCTCCGTTTCAAGTTGACGAAGACTTGTCCTGAACTAGGCATAAGATTGTCTCCTTGCGGATCTCTGATTCTGGATTCCACCTCTTTAATTCCACCCCCAACTAGGGCATTGTTCTGATTGTTCCTATAGTTATTCCCTCGAGTGGTAACCATCTGAAAAGTCGAATATCCAATTTCCAAATTAATCAATATTTGTATAAGGCAAGATGAAAGGAAGTCAATATCCTATTGACATGCCAATAAGGTTCATGCAACAATTTTCAATTTCTTCCGAAAAGAGATGGTACCACAAAGTACAAAGGATAGAAACGAAACGGTACACAAGAAGCAGGTTCTGGGGTAGGTAGGCCTATCAAATCTGTTCGTGACATATATCCATGATATGTCTTTCATAAACATAGTAGCCTTATCGATGGTTGGTTCTTACTTTGACAACAAAGACAGGATATCTTACCCAGATTCTCTATACTGAGTGAGCAAGTTAACTTTTCACTTGTAGGTACTTTGGAGGAACACATTTCTCCTTGTTAGAATTCTTGACCACTCATTCATAGCGATATTATAGTTATCCTTCCACACAACCCTCAATAACCTTTCTATTGATCAAGGTCTAATCGAGCCACATTAGTTCTTGGGTTGGCTAAGCCCTCCTAGTGTCTTCTTCGGGGTTTTCATTCTACCCGTGGGTCACCGACTCAACAAATTTGGCACCTTGAAGACGTAAGCATTACCTTCCGATGTCATGACTTCCTTGAATGCCTGATGAGTAAGGCTTGGTCTCTCGTTAGACCATTTTCTATAAATGGGTAACGGATAGGCACTAATATAGAATATACGTAATTCTATACTTGAAGAAGGATGTTGTTGAAGGAAGTACTTGGAATTTAAAACAAAACTTTTTAGGTCTAAGACATTTATATTTTTGAAAGTAATTTGAGGATTTATAATTTTTATAAAAGACTCCTTTTATTATCAACACAAAAATTGAAAAGCAAAACCATTAGGGTCGGAGATCTCTTTTTGGTAGATACTTTCGAAATTTTAAATCTCATAGGAGAGTTTAAAATTTGTAAATTTTAGGAGCACAACTCTTGACTTGAGTTTACGGAAAGACAAGTTCACATATATTATTTATTTTTTATTTTTTATTTATATATATTGTTTTGGAAAAGAATTAGGGCTAGCTTATAGAAGCTTATGTTGAAAGCTTGGTTTTCAAACCCTCGTATAAGATTGGGTTTAGAAAAGGAAATATTTTGGCTTTGAGAAAGATATCATCATTGAATTTTTCAATTTATAAGGTTCCCTTATGTGTGTTTCAACTTGAACCCTTAGCTCGCGGTCAGTTTGTCGAATTAAAAGCCACATCCTACGAGTTTCCAATTAAAAGAACGCGCGGCTACGCGCGGCACCTCTCCCCTTCCTTCTTCATGTGCCGGCCCTAATGCTCCTTTTGGGGAGCGTGTTCCCTTAGCTCGATTCGATTCCTTCTTTGTTCTTTTCCCTTTCCTTGTGTAAATCCGCCTTTTATTCCGTTTTGGCTTCTCCCTCCCTTTTTATTCTTCATCGCTTTCTTGTTTATCCCCTCTTCAATGAAATTTTAGGGTTTGTAGGCATGTTGGATCTGTGTTGTGGTTCTGATTGTGCCTTTCAAACTTTTTCCCTTTGTCGGTTTCAATGCCGACTTGACCCTTCCTCCAGCCATCTTCTTATCTCTTTTCTAGTCTGGCGTTGCTCCTTGTTTTGGAGCCCTTGGATCTTGTGTTCTCGTCTTGGTTCTTCTTCTTGGTTTCTCCCTCTGTTCCCGCTTGCTTTTGATCTGTTGTGTGGGAGCGTCTTTGACATTCCTCTTGCTGGTTTGAAAGTTTGGATGCTTGTTTTTGCTATGGACCTCTCTTTTGTTGAGATATCTATGGCCTTGAAGTGTGCTGATCTTGGGCTTTTGGTTAAGGTCTGGATTGTGGGATGTTCTACTTTGGATTCCTCTTTATTTGAGGGATCTAGGGTTAATTCGAGTGTTGTTCTTGGGCTTCTGTGGAAGGGCAAGAATTTTTCTTGCCTTTCTTCTTGCTGTTGGCTCTTGGATTGTTCAAGTTATGTAATTCTTTCTTCTCTTCTTCTTGTTCTTTTTTGCTATTATGTTTGTTTATTGCCTCAAACTTTTATTTGCTTGCCTTGTGTCGGACTTCTTCTCTCAAGATCGACCTCTGTGTCTTTCAAGATTGAGAATTTGGCTGGCTCTTGGCTTTCAGAGAATGAAACTTATCCTATTGAAACATTATTGAACCTTTATCTCGAAAGTTATATGAATATTGCTCTACGTGAATCATTTTATATTAACTTCTCTCTTATTGGTGGAGGTTTATACTTCTTTGATTGCTCTGGTGGCCATATTCATTATTTTTTGGTGAGTTGGTTGCAGATTTCCCCTTGTTCTCGGCTCTTCTTTACTTCCTCTTTGTTGATTTGGTTGAGCTTTTTCTTCTTATGGGGCTGTCTTCAATTAGAAAATAGCTTTATGATTGGTTCAGGTGATATCCTTCTAAGCTTCTCCCTTTATGATCTATTCTTCTTATGCACAAATCTCTTGCTTCTCTGTGTGCTTGCTTTTGGTTCATTCTTGGTAGTGAATTGGCAGTAAGTGCTCCCTTTTAGATTGATTATCTGTTGTTGTCTGAACGTTGAGGATTTGTTGCCTTCACTTCTCTGGACTCTTGTGAACCATTCTAAAATTAAGCCTCTATCCCATCTGGAAGCTGGGTGGCTTTGGCTCCTATATCTCTTTGGTATAGTTGTAGCTTGGCACCTTCTTCTGTGCCGGGGGTCACTAGAATTCTATGAAGATAATTGGGTGCTTCTTCTCTTCGATGAACACCCCCTGAGAATTGATATGCATATTATTTCTGATCTTTCAATCCAACATGATGTCCAAATTATAAAATTATTGTTCATAATACTCTTTAAATGTAGTATTTATGATCATTTTTGAGTTCTTTCTCACCATGGATATTATGCTTTGATTCTTCCTTTGTACGTACTCCTCATTTGGAAATTTCTCAGCCTTTTCTTTCTTTACAGACTTATCTTTCTTCAATTTTTGAAAATGGTATGATGTGGTCATTTGATCTTCAAACTAGTATGAAACCTATTCTAATGACTATTCTCTTCAGCTTAAGAGGTTATCTCCATTATGTATCATATTTTAATGAAGCTCTGACATTCCTTCTCTTGTGGGATAATATTAAATTTTTTATTTATAGAAAGATTTGCTCTCTTCTTCAGGCCTTTTTCCTGAGTTTGTTTAAATTTCTTCCTTCTCTTAATGATTATTTGATGTTATGTCAAGCTAGCTCTGTAATTCTCCTCTTGGCTTCTTTGCCTGAATTATATCTCAATTTTCCTTTCTCTCTAAATGCAGATCAGTTTCAATTCAATATCATATATCTCTTTGTTAATGTTAAAAAAAACTCCTTTAAGCTATCTCATTATAAGGTGCATAAATTGTTTCAGTTGGCTTTCTCCTTCTCTAACACTTCTATTCTTAAACTACTATTCAATGTATTTTTACAACATGCTTTTGTATCTTCTTATTAGCATGTTTGTTCGTATGCTTTATGGTTCTTTGGCCTCTTTCCTGGTCTCAAGCGGGCTGCAGTATTATGACTTCAAGTCTTCTTTGTTTTCCATTAGTGTAAACTTTGTTGACTTCTTGTATCTTCAATGGTGTATTCTTAGTTCCTTCTTAGATTATCCGGTCATATTCCTCCTTTATAAATGTTGTATTATAAATTTCTTGCTTAAAATTAATCGATGTTTTGTCCTTTATCAAGTTATTGATTACTTTGTATGTATGCTGCTTTGGTATCTTCATAAGTTTTCCCATTGGTTTAATCTTAAGTTCTTGTATCTTGTTCAAATTGTTAAGTTGAATTGTGTTGCTCTTCTTCTTCAAACTTTCTTTTATCAAGTCTTTGCTTCTGATTCTCTTTCATGTTACAAATCTCTTTTTCTTTGGGTTTCTTGTGAAACCATATTCCAAGTTGGAATCTTTTTTCATAACCTTTTTTGTTTTTAATCAACAAGGTGTTTTATGAATATAGGATATTGGAATATTAGAGGCATTCGCAGGCCCAACTTCTGGGAAGAAGTTGGGTTTATTAGAAAATTGAATAAATTAAACTTTCTATGCCTACCGGAAACTAATACGGAAGATGATCCCAACTATTCGATTCTGCATAAATTGGGGTTCCAATCTGCTATTTCATGTCCTTCTGTGGGGTCTAAAGGGGTCCTTTGGCTCCTAATTTATGAAAATTCTAAAACTCGTAAATGTTTTTTATATCATCAATCTTCTAATCTAATCATAATGAAATATTCCTATCCTAATCAAGACTTCCTTTTAGTTTTTGTTTATGCTCCGGCTAGAGAAGCGTAGAAAATTCTGTTTTGGAATTCCCTTGCTTTACAAATTTCTCAGATTCATTTACCCTTCTTTTTAATAGGTGACTTAAATGAAATATCTTCAGTTAATGACAAATTAGGAGGTGTCCCTCCTTTACCTAGTAGATTTAATCATCTTCTAAATTTTTCTAATCAATTTGGCCTTGTGGATTCTAAAACTTCAGGGTTTCCTTTTACTTGGCGTAAAAGCTCAGTTGCTTAGGATAATGTTTTTGAAAAATTGGACCGAGTTCTATTACATCAAACTCTAACTCATATTTTTCCGTCCCTTGTAATTCAGCATCATCCTTTTACAACCTCGGACCATTGCCTAATTTTTTTTTCTGTAGGTTCTTGTAAATCCTATCGTAAAATTCCATTTAGGTTTGAAAATGCTTGGATGTCAATCCCGTCTTTTAACAGCTTAGTTTCAAAAGTTTGGAATTATCAAATGAATGGGTCTTTTATGTTCCGCCTCTCTATGAAATTAAATCTTTTGAAAAGATATTCTAAAGTTTGGGCTAAACATCCTATTAATAATAATTTTGAACAACTCAAAATATCTGAACATCAGTTACTATCGCTTCAGTCAGATTTATTAGTTGATCCCTATAATTCTACCACTCTTTCTAAACTCCAGAATCATCTTAATAAATATAATGCTCTTTTAGACTTTCAACATAATTTTTCGAAACAAAGGGCAAAAATAACTCACTTGCAAAATATGGATCGAAATACTAAATATTTTAAATCTGTCTCCAAAATTCGTTTTTATAAACAAAGAATTCTCTCTTTTCAAACTAATGAAGGGGATGTTCTTTTTTATCATGTCTTAATTTCAAAAAAAAATAACTGAAGAGCTTGCTCTTCGGTTTAACCTTAATCCTTTATGTTCTGTTAATAATTCGGACTTAGATATTATTCCTAAACTGGTCTCAAATTCGGATAATTTGATGTTGTGTAAAGCGCCTTCTCTCGCTGAAATTAAAATTGTTGTCTTTGATCTTTCTCGTAATAAATCTCCAGGACCGGATGGTTTCCCTGCTGATTTCTTTCAACATTACTGGCATATTGTTGGAAACTCGGTAGTTTTAGCAGTTCAAGCCTTTTTTCATTCAGGTCATATGCTTAGATCGATTAATAAATCTTTTGTAGCGCTCATTCCTAAAGTTGATTCTCCCTTAACAATAAATCATTTTAGACCTATTAGTTTGTGCAATACGATTTACAAAGTTATTACAAAAATTCTAGCTAATCGTATGGCTTCTATTTTACCTAATATAATTCATCCTCTTCACGGAGCGTTTGTTCAAGGGAGACTTATTCAGGATAATATTCTAATTGCTCATGAAATCTTTCATTCTTTTCATAAAAAGAAAAAAGGTAAAAAAGGATGGATGGCTTTGAAAATCAATATGGAAAAGGCTTACGATAAACTTGATTGGAATTTCATTAAATTAATTCTACTTAAATTTGGATTCCATGCCAATTGGGTTAATCTTGTTATGGCTTGCATTACTACCTCTTCTTCCTCGGTCCTGGTTAATAATGAGCCTGGGACTAAGTTTTCCCCTCAATGTGGTATTTGTCAAGGTGATTGATAGCTTGCATATAGGAGTAGTTTAGATGCATGTTTTATATATGTTTTAGTTAGTATTAGGTTGGTTTTTATGTAGTTTTTAGGTTTTTGTGTTGTCGGGTATTATGCGCTGGTTTGCTCGGTTTTACAGGTTTTTAGGTTCAGGAGCAACAGCGGGACGAGTACAGATTGACCATGGCGGTGGTGGACGAGCTAAAGGAAGCTAGGAGTGCTAGGAGCATAGATGGAGAAGAGCCAAGACAAGAAAAGCCAAGAAGAAGCTAAGGAGAAAGCTCGGCTTGCAACCCGAGCAATCTGGCCGAGCAATCCTGACTGAAGGCAGAAAGCGCGGGGTAGCATAATTGCGCGGCCGCGCAATTTGGTCCCGAAGCCGCGCAATCGGGGTTTTACACGGGCATTGTTTTGGGCCGAGATTTGGTATTGGGCTTTGGTCTTTGGTTATTTGGGCTTATGTCATCCGAGTATATGATTTAAGATATAATGTTTGAGGTTATTTTTAGGAGACATATAAATACTTTATGTTAGTTTTTTTTCTCATAACTTTTTATCATACTTTTGGAGGCTAGGGTTTTCTCTCAAGGAAGAACCTTTGAACCTTTGTAAGTTTGATTTTAATTTAATTATGCATTGCTAATTTCTCTTGTGTTTGGCTAGTTATTGAAGTCATGATTTGTATGTAGTTGTGAGGTTTGATTGATTCTCAACAAACTTGAATAGAAATTAGTCCATGTGCTTAATTGAATCTAAACTAGGGTTTTGTTAGATTGATCACCTAATTGAATTTCTAGTTAAAACTGAATTTGATTAATTGCCGGTTGGAGTTAATTAGATTAAGAGTATACTTTAATCAAATTAGTACCGGTTGGACTAGTTGGTTGAAGAAGGGAATAAATTCACAAGTCACTTAGATGTCTGGTTGCTCTAAGTGTTTGTTTCTATTGATAACTTGAATTGTCATGTTGTTATTTTAATTTAATCTAGAAGGTCTTCTAGGTTGTTATTTAATTAGGGTTGTTAGATTGGTAGTTCTATCAACTAAATATGAAGTTTGGGTTTTAATCCTTAGTAGGATCATTATCCACAATAGATTATTCAAGAGAGAAGAGAATCAAGAGAATCGATGATCAACGAATCAATATCATGATGGATCTAACTAGTTGAACACGTTTGTCTTTTATTGATATAAATCAACCTTGCATTCATATTTATTTCTGTTCTTGCATAGTAGTTTAGAATTTACAATTACAAACCCCCCATATTAGTTACTTGGCACTTAAGCAATAACACATTTACACGAGTCTCTGTGGGATCGACCCTTTCTTACTGCTCTACTGAGTTGGTTAAGATAGGTTTCTTTGATAGGTATTAACGACCACCGAAAATACCTCATCAAATTTGGCGCCGTTGCCGGGGACTCGTCGCTATTTGTGTTTATTATTTTCGTGCTGTTTGGGTGTGAACCGGTTATATGGTTCATACCCGTGCTACTGATCCATCTCTTGTTGTTGTTGATTCAGAAATAGAAAGGACACTCTCTAGGTTGCGCAGGCATGCTCGTGCAACTGCTCGTGAATTATAGCTCAACCTGGCGTCTTCCTCATCTGAGTCTGAGAGCATTCCTGAAACAATAGAGACGGCTGATGAAACACTGAGACAGTTAACTGCACCAAATCTGGAGCAACAACCGCTGGCGGTGCAATTTCCTACTCTTGCTAAGGGAGTCAAGTTTGAGCTAAAATCAAGGTTGATTCATCTTTTACCTTCATTCCATGGGCTTAGTGGTGAAGAGCTCAACAAACATCTTTTTGAATTTCATGTTGTGTGCTCAAGCATGAAACCTGCTGATGTGACTCATGACCAGATCGCGCTGAGAGCCTTTCCCTTCTCTCTCAAGGATCAGGTTAAAGACTGGTTTTATTACTTGGCTCCGGGAAGTATTGATACATGGGCTAAGATGAAGCAAGCTTTTCTAGAAAAGTACTTCCCTGCTATAAGGCTCAATGAACTGAAGAAGATGATTAGCAACATCGAGCAAGAAGCTAATGAGACCTTGTATGCATACTATGAAAGATTCAAGAGGTTGATAGCCAGCTGTCCTTTCCATGGCTACACTGATCAAGATCTGATTATGGCCTCTTGGATGATGAGAGAAGAATGGTCAATGCAGCTTGCCAAGGTAACATTCTCAACAAGACTCCTGCTGCTGCGTTTGAACTATTCACACAACTGTCGGAGGGCACAAGACAGTTCAAAAAAGAAACTGGCTCAAGAGCTGCAAATGCTGTGGTGGCTAACTCAAGAATCCAAGATGAAGTCACTGAGTTGAAAACGATGATGAAGCAGCTTTTGCAACAAGGTGGAAGACAACAGGTGAAAGCCTGTGAGATTTGTTTTGATAACATGCATCCCACTGATTCCTGCCCTACACTTCAAGATCAAAATGCTGAGGTGAATGCAGTGGGAGGATATAGACCACCTAGGCCGAGGTATGACCCCTTCTCCAACACCTACAATCCAGGTTGGAGGGATCATCCCAATCTGAGGTATGGCAATTCTAGCAATCGGCAGTTCAACCATCAAGGTGGCCAAGCTCAGTACAAACCACCTTTCCAACCTCATGCTCAGGGAGTGAATCAGAATGCTATGTCCACTGAGGAGATGGTCCGAAAGTTGACTCAGTCAGTTTCTACAATGCATGGTTCTCTAACTCAGCTTCAACAGGAAACTAAGTCCAGTATAACGAATTTGGAGAACCAAGTTAGTCAGATTACTGAGGCAGTAAGCAAACTGGAAGCTAGAGATTCAAGTAAGCTACCGTCTCAGACAGAGCTCAACCCGAGGGCGAATGTTAGTTTTATTTCCATTTATAATGGTTCTGAGGCGGGACAAGTATACCAGCTGAGCAAGGCTGCAGAAACAGAGGAACAGAACGAAGGCAAATTGCTCGGCTTGGCTGCTAAAAGCGCGGCCGAGCAATGTGCACCCCGCGCAACACAGTCCCAGTTGGGATTGTGCGGGCAAGAGGAAGAAAGCGCGGCCGCGCAATTGGATGCGAAGCCGCGCAATCTAGGCGAACTAGAAGATACTTCTGCACCTCGTCTGAAAGCCTATGTACCTGTTCCACCCTTTCCTGAAGCCTTGAAAGAAATCCAGAAATTGAAGAATGATAAAGAGATGCTCGAGGTCTTCAGTACATGCAGAGTAAATGTCCCGTTGTTGAAATTGATCAAGAGTGTACCTCGTTATGCTAAGTTTTTGAAGGAGTTGTACACTCTGAAAAGCGGACAGAAGGAGAAAAGTCAGAAGCAAGTTAAGGAGAAAGAACATGTGTCTGTTGTGTTTCAAAAGCGTTTGCCTGAGAAGTGTAGTGACCCTGGCATGTTCACTATTCCTTGCATGATTGGAAGCACCAAAGTTAATGAAGCTTTAATCGATTAAGGTGCATATGTCAATGTGATTTCTTCCTCCTTATATGAGAAACTCGGTATGGGACCATTAAAGGAGACCCGAACCATAGTTGAGTTAGCTGATCATTCCACTGTGAGGCCCAAAGGAAAAATTGAAGATGTATGGGTTACGGTGGACTCCTTGAGATTTCCGGCTGATTTTCTAGTAATGGACATGGGATCGGGAGTTGGAAAGATGTCTATGTTGCTAGGACGACCATTCTTGAAGACGGCTAATACAAGGATCGACATTCCACAAGGCACTCTAAAGATGGGATTCGATGGGAAGGAGATCGAATTCCATAGCTCGTATCCTTCTTAATATCCTTTTTACGTCAAGCTAAAGACGTTAAACAAGCGCTTCTTGGGAGGCAACCCATGGTTTAGGATAGATTTGCTTTTGATTTTTGATTTTTGTTTTCTTGTTTTCTAGTTTTACAGTTTTTGTTTCTTTTAGTTAATTTAGGTAGAAATAATCCTCAAAATTTTAGATAGCGCGGGCAAGCCTTGAAGTACAGTAGCTAAAAACTCAGCATTGGGGACAAAAATTGCGTGGTCAAGAGATCTAAAGCCAACCCGAGCAATGCAAGCTCAGAAGAGATTGCGCGGCTTGGGCTGCTAAATCCGCGGCCGTGCAATCCTAGCCCAAAAACCGAGCAATTCCAATTGAGGCATGATTGCGCGGGATCGCAATTGCGCGGGATCGCAATTGCGCGGGATCGCAATTGCGCGGCCGCGCAATTTTGGGCCGATCCCGCGCATTTAGCTGTCTTCAGCAAAGGCCAAATTAAGACCCCGAGCTTTTATTTTCTCTCTTCCTCCATTCGTACGTCTCCTTCTTTTCCCTCTCTAAAAACTCCATAGCCACTCAAGCTCTCAAGCTTCATTCAAGCTCATTCAAGTCGGATTTTCAATCAAATTCAAGCAAGGAACTCACATTCAAGCGGAAATCAAGTAAGTCCACTCCAAATCTCTCCTATTTTCGGTTTTATTTAAGTTGAATCTAGGTCTAGGTTTAGCATCATAAAACCCGAATTTCACCCCTTTAGGCTCGGATTTAGGCTTAAGTTCTTCACAAAAGTTTGTTTATTGCATGATTCTAGCCTAGATTCGTGTTTTATTTGAGTTTTTTCTACAATCCGAATTTAACCTAGAATTTTAATTTAATTTTGATTAAATTGTTCTAGGTAGTGGGGGAAGAGAGTGATTGAGTGATCTAATTGCTTAATTCTGTGAAATATTGTTGTGGTTGTCCTTGTCGGGACAACAAAATTGCGTTTGTTTGGTTCGGTTGTGGTATTTGTGCAGGTTTAATTGAAAATCTAAAATAATGGGTAACAAGAGAGGTAGAACAGATGGAGCTTCATCATCCCGAGCTGCTTTAGCTCCCCCTGCTGTGGTGGGAGAGACCACCCAAGAGACTTTTGGGATCACTCTGACAAAGAACAATCACGTAATCCGGTTTGAGCTTCTGAAGGAAAGGGAATGGAAAGCAACAAGGATCATTGACTGGAACCTGATGAATGAGATTGGGATAGCTCATCTGCTGAATGAGATTGGGGCATATTTGCATATGGGAGAGTTCTTGAAGTTGTGTGAACCCACCTTCAAGGGGTTAACACTGGAGTTTTTGAGTACTTTGTCCACTGATTTCAGAGGAGAAGGAGAGATCAAGTTCTGGCTAGGAGGAGTTAGGAGGAAGATGACCTTGAAAGAGGTCAACCGAGTGTTTGGTTTCTGCAATTTCCCTCGTAGTAGAGATGTAGTGCTTACTGAGACAGGTGCTACATGGGCTGACGAACACTTCTGGAGAGCTATCACGGGGAGGGCCAAGTATGAGCCTTCTAAAGAAAAAGCCTCCCCCATTACTCATCCCGCTATTAAGGTTTTCCAGAGGTTTATTGCAAGCACCCTGAATGGGCGAGGTGATGGTGGAAACAACTGCCCCAAGAAGGATGTCACTGTGTTGGCTGCTAGTTTGAAGAGGAAGCAGTTGAATGTGGGTGCTATGCTGATGCACCACATGGCCCATGTTGGAAACAAAGGCGGTGGAGCTATTTGTATTGGTGGGATTGTAACTTTCCTAGCCAAGCACTTTGGAGTCGATCTTAGCAGGTTGCAGGTAGACATTCTGCCCTTGCCTATAGATTTCACCATGCTGAAGAAGATGGGTGCTCTCTATAAGTATCGGAACTCCTATTTCTGGGTGATTGGGGATTCCAAGAGAGTAATGAAGCTTCCTGATGGACATCGAGTGCAGATTGGGAACAGTCCAGCTAATTGGTTCATTAAAGTTCAGGCTGGAGATTTGGATGTAGATACTGTAAAGGGCCCGGTTAGGGGTAAAAAGACGGCTCCAGTTGTTATTGAGGATTCTGATGAAGAGGAGATGGATGAGGATTTTATCATGGCTGAAGAAGAAGAAGAAGAATCTGTTGAGGATGAAGACACTGATGAGGATGATGAGTTTGAGGAGGATGATCAGCAAAGACAGTTTGATCCGTCTCGACCTGCTGGAGGTGATCATCAGTACTCTGATACACAGTACAACCAGATGATGGAGATGATGAGACAGATGCAGCTGGACAACACGCAGCGCTACAATGATATGTCGTTTCATATCGATCAGAGCTTCCAGAGTATGAGAGGCTATGTGGATCAGAGGTTTACATCGTATCAGACTCATCAGGATCAGCAGCTTGCTGCTTTTCAGGCCCGCCAGGATGAGCAGTTCAGACTACTCAACACTAGACTGGATGGATGGAGTTCAGCGGGCTATCCACCTCATCAGTCTTATCCTCAGTATGCCTTTCCCGATCCTCCGTACCCTCAGTTTCCGCCATACCAGCCACCACCAGCACAAGAGATTCCGTCGTACCATCCACCGCAGCCAGAGTATCCCCCGGAGTTCCAGCCGCCGCCACCACAGGATTTTCCGCCTTATTACCCGCCAGCTAACTAGGTTTTATGAGTATTTCTCTTCTCTTTACTTTTTACTATACTTTGGGGACAAAGTATGTTTTAAGCATGGAAGAAGGGAATTACTTGTTTGCATTTCATGTAGTTGCATTAGATTAGGTCATATTTAAAATTTTGCAAGCATTGATTAAATCCTGAAAAATGAAAAAAAATCAGAAAATTTTGAAAAAACACAAAAAAAATATTGCATTTAGGTTCTTATTTCCCCATTGTTTAATACCACTTGTTTTTCAATGCTAAGTATAAGTTCTAACCCATGATTTGCATGATTTGCTGAAGTTGATATGATATGAGCATGATCATTGATTGATTACTTTGACTAGAGGACTGAGCATGTGTTTAGCTTGAGTATTTGATTTATTCTGAAGTTCTAGACAAAAATTAGCCTTGTGAGATATTTTTGGCCTTTCATGATATATTTGTTCTCTATATTTCTTGAGTGCATCACCATGATTATCTAGCTCTAGAACTTGCGTTATGACTCTTTTTCAAGGCTGCTTATATGATTGAATGCATGACATTAAAATGATTGAGGCAATGTTTCTTATAAGCCTATTATTTCCCTTCCTACCTTACAAGATCCATGTTTTGACACCCCTATTTCTTTTAAGCTTTAAGCCTATTTTTGATAGCTCCACAAAATGATTCCTAGCCTAATAAGCTTGACCCATAATCCGGGATTTAGGACTTTAGGTTATGTTGTGTTTTGTGTGAGTTTGATGTAAGTATGGGGGAATTGGAAGAAAAGGAGGAAGAAAAAAGGAAATAAAACTATTGTGTGAGCCAAGTGAAAAAAAATGAAGATGAAAAGTTTGTGCAAAGCAAAAGAAAGAAAATTTGTGCTTAATTATTAATAGTCTTCATTAGTGTGAAAGAAAAGAGTTGAAGAAGAGGCAAGAAAAGAAGGGGGGAAAAAAGAAGCAAAGTGTTAAATGTAAATGTAAGGAGTTGGTAGAGTGGAAGTTGGGGAAGTGTTATGAGAAAAAGTGTTGAAGTTTGGGTTTAGGATTAGTTCTTTATCCCGGATTTAGCACCACAGGCCAAATATGATCCCTTCCAAATTTCTCTTTACCTTAGCCCCATTACAAGCCTTAAAAAGACCTCATGATTTTTGTTATGTGTTTGATCCCCAGCGGTGGAGATTTAGTACGCTGATGCAAGCTTATGGTAGTCTAATTTTTATGGTTGATTTTTGAGTGAAACACGTCCTTAAACACTTGAGCGTTGAGTGCAAACACAATTACCTTGGTGAGGTCTAGAATGAATGAATGGTCTTTGCTCTTTGCTTGTCATAATGCATGTTAGGAAGTCTTGGTTGGGTTTTTAATTATATGTGAAATGTTTGTTTGACTTGAGATGGATTTATGATTGCATTTCTATGATGTGATTTGGATTTATGTCTTGCTTGAGGACAAGCAAGGGTTAAGCGTGGGGGAATTTGATAGCTTGCATATAGGAGTAGTTTAGATGCATGTTTTATATATGTTTTAGTTAGTTTTAGGTTGGTTTTTATGTAGTTTTTAGGTTTTTGTGTTGTCGGGTATTATGCACTGGTTTGCTCGGTTTTACAGGTTTTTAGGTTCAGGAGCAACAGCGGGGCGAGTACAGATTGACCATGGCGGTGGTGGACGAGCTAAAGGAAGCTAGGAGTGCTAGGAGCATAGATGGAGAAGAGCCAAGACAAGAAAAGCCAAGAAGAAGCTAAGGAGAAAGCTCGGCTTGCAACCCGAGCAATCTGGCCGAGCAATCCTGACTGAAGGCAGAAAGCGGGGGGTAGCATAATTGCGCGGCCACGCAATTTGGTCCCGAAGCTGCGCAATCGGGGTTTTACACGGGCATTATTTTGGGCCGAGATTTGGTATTGGGCTTTGGTCTTTGGTTATTTGGGCTTATGTCATCCGAGTATATGATTTAAGATATAATGTTTGAGGTTATTTTTAGGAGACATATAAATACTTTATGTTAGTTTTTTTCTCATAACTTTTGATCATACTTTTGGAGGCTAGGGTTTTCTCTCAAGGAAGAACCTTTGAACCTTTGTAAGTTTGATTTTAATTTAATTATGCATTGCTAATTTCTCTTGTGTTTGGCTAGTTATTGAAGTCATGATTTGTATGTAGTTGTGAGGTTTGATTGATTCTCAACAAACTTGAATAGAAATTAGTCCATGTGCTTAATTGAATCTAAACTAGGGTTTTGTTAGATTGATCACCTAATTGAATTTCTAGTTAAAACTGAATTTGATTAATTGCCGGTTGGAGTTAATTAGATTAAGAGTATACTTTAATCAAATTAGTACCGGTTGGACTAGTTGGTTGAAGAAGGGAATAAATTCATAAGTCACTTAGATGTCTGGTTGCTCTAAGTGTTTGTTTCTATTGATAACTTGAATCGTCATGCTGTTATTTAATTTAATCTAGAAGGTCTTCTAAGTTGTTATTTAATTAGGGTTGTTAGATTGGTAGTTCTATCAACTAAATATGAAGTTTGGGTTTTAATCCTTAGTAGGATCATTATCCACAATAGATTATTCAAGAGAGAAGAGAATCAAGAGAATCGATGATCAACGAATCAATATCATGATGGATCTAACTAGTTGAACACGTTTGTCTTTTATTGATATAAATCAAACATGCATTCATATTTATTTCTGTTCTTGCATAGTAGTTTAGAATTTACAATTACAAACCCCCCATATTAGTTACTTGACACTTAAGCAATAACACATTTACACGAGTCTCTGTGGGATCCACCATTGCTTACTGCTCTACTGAGTTGGTTAAGTATGGTTTCTTTGATAGGTATTAACGACCACCGAAAATACCTCATCAGTGATCCGATGGCTCCTTTTATTTTTATTATCTCTATGGAGTATCTTGCGAGATCCCTTCAATTACAATCCACTTTAGATTCCAAATTTGTGGTTATTCAATTAGTTTAAAATGGAGTTTGTTTGCCCTTCCTTATTTTTGCAGATGATACTATCATTTTTGTTAATGATTCTCATGCTAATATTAATTATATTAAGGGATTCTTGGATTCTTTCTCTAGGGTATCTGGCCTTTCGATTAATTATCATAAAAGTAGTTTTCAGGTGTCTGAAAATATTTCTCGTCAATCTGCAACATCTCTTGCTAGTGTTCTTAATATTCAAATTACTACTTCTATTGAGAAATATCTTGGCATTCCTATTTTAAAGGAAGGGTTCAAAATGCAGTTTTTGCAGATTCCATTACAAAAATGAAAATACAGCTTTCTCAGTGCAAAGCAAACTCTATTTCCCAAGCAGGTAGATTTGTGCTAATTCAGTCAAATCTGTTAGGGCGGGTTAATTATCTAATGTAAAGTTTTTTGCTTCCTAAAGGAGTTCTTTGTGAAATTGATAAAATTAATAAATCTTTTTTTTGGAATAAGTTTACTCCATATCATCACCCTCTTATAAGTTGGGATAAGGTATGCTCTCCTAAAGAGTCTGGGGGAATGGGGCTTCGGACCGCTGAGACTACTAATATTTCTTTGCAAATGAAGCTTCTGTGGAAAATTTTAACTACTCCAGATAATTATTGGGTACATATTATTTCAGAAAAATATTTGGGTTCCTCTTCGCTTTTTGAAATGCAGAAAAAAAATTGTTCTTGCCAATTTGGTAGATTGCTCAATCTTAGAGACAAATTTTCTAAAGGTTTATTATGGATTATTGGAAACGGTCATTCTATAAATTTTTGGAAAGATCCTCGGATTAAAAATACTGATTTAATATCTTTTTATGACAATGATAACATTAATTTAAAAGTATCAGCTTTTATCACTCCTAATCGGTCTTGGAATTTGGAGCACTTGCGCTTGCTGCTTCATAAATCAATTGTGAATTCAATTATTTCTCTCAGAATTCCTGTTTCTGACTCTGAGGATCGTTTGGTTTGGCTTCCTTCAAATGACGGTGCTTTCTCAGTCTCTTCTGCTTCATGTATGATTTCTGTAGATAGGCCTGATCTTAATTATGAGTTGCTTGGATCTGGAAGACTTCTCTTCCTCCTAAAATTAAAAATTTATTGTGGAAGGCATGTGCAGATTGTCTTCCAACTACAGATAGATTAAATCGCTTTTACAATTGTATTTTTAGTACGTGCTCGTTATGTTCAAATGAAGATGAAAACCTGAATCATTTGTTCTTCAATTGTCCGGTTTCGCAAAATATGCTTTCTAAACTCGAGGCTAAGATAAATCTAAAATTTCAAAATATTTCTTCGTGTACTTTTATTGATAATCTTGTTTCTACTATAAATTCAAATAAAAATAGTAACATCCTTTGTTTCTTATGGTATCCGACTAGGCTTATTTCTTCTTTGCTTCCTTGTGAGTTAGCTTTCTCCTAGTATTTACAGTGGATTTCGGCTCAGCCGATTTTAGTTCCCAAATTTGTGCCTCATCCAAAAAGGAAGAATAATCGTTCCTGGATTAGATCTCCTCCGCAATGGTCGAAGGTCAATTTTGATGCTTCTAAGTGAACTAATTCTTCTACCTTTTTGAGCTTTCTTATTCGAGACCACAAAAATAAGATTCTAAGTTTTGATCGCAAAGAACAACCCCCAATTTCTGTTCTCCAAGCTGAAGCGCTTGCTTTGCTTGATGTTGTTCGAAGTGCGGTTTCGTTAAAAATTACTCGCCTTATTATTGAAGGGGATAATTTAATTCTTATTAATTCTTTAAAACAAGCTTGGAAAGTTCCTTGGGAAATTCAGGCTATTATTAATGATATCCGTCATTTTGTTGCTTTGGTTCCTTGTGTGGTGTTTTTTCATTGTTTCAGGGAATGCAACTCTGCGGCGGATTTTCTCGCCAAAAGGCTTTTTAGTTTTCTTCAGCTTAGTTTTGTTATTTCTAATTTTTCCCGGGATCATTGTTAGATCATGTTGATATCTCGATTAGTAATTCCTGGTTTAGTGATCATCCTCTGCTATTTGAATTTCTTAAGATCATCCGCCGTGATGATTTAGGTTAGCCTTGTAATTTACGGGTAACCTAGTGTTGGCCTTGTAATCAAGGTTATTAAAATCGCGATCCGGATCGTAGGATCGTACGATCCTACGATCCAAACATGAGGGAACGATCCGAATCGCATGTATAAATCGTATATGAGCAGAATCGTATTAGGATCGTTTTAGAATCGGTAGAATCGGTGGGATCGTCCGATCCCACGACTCTTTACCGATCCCAACAAATCTCCCTAATTTTGCTGTGCGTATTTCATTTACGTTATGAATTGATTGGGCCCATATGGGCCTATTTTTAATGAGGTCCAAAAAGAGTATTTGGCTATTTGCAAGAGAATATCAGATCACAAACCCTAAAAAAATCGTGGTCTCGTGGGATCTATTGTTGAACAATGGCTCAAGTGCGGAGGAGAGCTAAAGTACTATTCCATGCCTAATCAACAACGGTGCGACGGTACGTAGTCCACTGGCGGCGCGACTGTAGTGCTCTGGCGACGCGACGGTGGTACTGTGGTAGTCCTCTGGTGGGGTGGTTTTGAAGGTATTGTCCATGGCTATTTCTATAAGCTTCTTCTACCTCCTAAAATTCTTGTTAGGCTTCAGCAAGGTTGTATTTTGAAATTGTTTAGTTCATAACTTCATATGCGTATTACTCAGTGGGCAAAGCTAGATTTAAGTTTCTTATTTTAATTTCTTAATTTCATAATTTCTATCATGTCTCTGTAAATTTTAATTCAATTTGGCAAATTGATAATCTTACTGTTTAATAAGTACTTGGTTCACTTGACTTTTGATCTACTTAAGGTGAATGCCTACTTATTATTTTGGATCAGTGATTTATTTATTTCATATTTTATACTAATTAGTAGATAGTGACTGTCCTAGGCTCTTAGTATATGAATTCTAAGTTATTTTGAGGCACAATTTGTTAGTACTTAGTAGTTAGAATATACTTTCTCAAAAAAACTAGTTAGTAATATGCCAGTGATTATATAATATTCATGTAGTAGTTACTAGTTAGTAATATACACTATAGATTAAATAATATTCATGTTGACTTATGATTTGATGCAGAATCTTATTAAGTCACGATCAACTTGGTGATTTTGGTAAAAAAAACTGTGCATAATGGCAAGTGCTGAGTTAGTGAAACAGAAAAGAAAAAATGCTAGTGGCAATAGATCAGATCCGGGTTGGGAGCATGCAATTGAGATAGATAGTAGGTCTAAGAAAGTAAAGTGCAAGCATTGTAACAAGATATGTTCCGGTGGCATTTATAGGCTAAAACATCACCTTGGGTGCACTCGAATGAATATTGAGCCTTGTCTACAAGCTCCACGTAATGTTACTGAAAAATTTCGAGCTCTTCTACAGTCTAAAGCTGAGGAATCTGAAAAAAGGAAAAACAGGCTTCATGATATTGGTGAACTTGATAATGATGAATGGTTGGATGAAACAAATAGAATGGGGAAGGGAAAAGGCATTATTGATAGAATGGTCAGTAAGACAACCCCAAAAACCCAAGCTACACTTAATCAAATGTATAAGAAGGGGGAAAGGGAGGAGGTTTGTCAGCAAATTGCTCGTTTTTTATACACTAGTGCCATCCCCTTCAATGTTGTGAACAATCCAGAATTTGCAATCATGGTTGAAAAAATTGCCAAGTATGGTTTAGGATTAAAACCACCAAGTTTTCATGAAGTTAGGGTAAAGTTTTTGAAACAGGAAGTGAGTAATGTGAAGAGCATACTAGAGGAGCATAAAGAGGAATGGAAGAGAACGGGTACTATTATGTCAGATGGATGGACTGATAGGAGAAGACGTACAATCTGTAATTTTCTAGTGAACAGCCCAAAAGGAACTGTTTTCTTATCATCAATTGACACATCTAACATTTCAAAGACATCTGAAAAAGTTTTTGAGATGTTGGATGACATTGTAGAAAAGGTTGGGGAAGCTAATGTGGTACAAGTTGTGACAGACAATGCTGCAAATTACAAAGCCGCTGGAGAAAAATTGATGGAGAAAAGAAAAAGGTTGTTTTGGACACCATGTGCAGCCCAATGCATTGATTTAGTGCTAGAAGACTTTGATAAGAAGATTAAGATTCATGGTGAGGTAATTGCAAAGGCAAAAAAGGTATCTACATTCATATATGCTAGAACATTGGTCCATACATGGCTAAAGGAATTCACAAAAGGAAGAGAACTGATTAGGCCTGGAGCGACCCGATTTGCCACTTCTTACCTGACTTTAAATTGCCTTAATGAGCTTAGAGGGCCTTTGTTATCCATGTTTGCATCGAATAAGTGGATATCAAGTAAATTTGCTTCAACCACTGAAGGGAAAACTGTTGAAAGCATTGTTTTAGATACTCGTAGGTTTTGGAATGGCATCACAAAGTGTTTAAAAGCATCTCTTCCTCTGGTGAAAGTTCTTCGAATGGTGGATTCTGATGATAAACCTGCTATGGGATTCATCTATGATGCAATAGAGCAAGCAAGAAGACAAATAAAAGAGAATTTCAACAATGTTGAAAAAGAGTAAGTTGTTTATAATGATGCCTACCTTTATATTTATAACTCCTTTATAATTTTAAGTTCTTTCTTTGTTGATTAACTTGTTTGTTTGCTTTTTCTACATAGTTATCAACCAATATTGGATATAATTGATGAGCGTTGGGAATTTCAACTGCATAGACCACTTCATGCAGCAGCATACTTTCTTAATCCCCATTTCCACTACAGCCCGAACTTTATAGAAAATGCAGACATCAAGATTGGTTTCTATAATTGCTTAAAAAGAATGGTCCCTGATGCTGTTGAAAAAGTAAAGATTGATCTACAACTGGATGATTTTAGAAGTGCAAGAGGGATGTTTGGTCTGCCTACTGCTATGATGACAAGGAATAGGAAATCTTCAGGTTCACTTTAATCATACTTTTCATATATAAGAAAATGTAATTATTTTATGTTTAAATCTTGCTTATTTTTAACTTATAAATAATGCAGCTCATTGGTGGGCTGCTTATGGCGATGAGTGCCCCGAGTTAAAAAGATTTGCAATTAGGATTTTGAGCTTGACATGCTCTTCTTCTGGCTGTGAGCGAAATTGGAGCGCATTTGAGATGGTTTGATTTAATGAGTTTATTAATTTCATTGGAAGAGCTCTATTTTATAACTATTTTTATGTGCTCTGACTCATATTCAAATTTCTTTTAATAATTTCAGGTGCATACAAAAAGGAGAAATAGGTTGCATCAACAAAAGCTAAATGATTTGGTTTTTGTAATGTACAATTTGAAGTTGAATCTTAGGAAAGAAAATCAAGCATCATCACAAAAATCAATTACTTTTGAGGACATACCATCTGATGATGAATGGATTACTGATGTGGAGGAAGTTAATTTGTCTTCAAATGAGTGGTTAAATATTCTTGATGGATTTGTACAAGATGAAGATGGATTGACACACACATCTAGTAGTACATGATCTTACACTTTCTAGTTTTTAGTTTTTCATTATGAGCTTTTATTATTTTACTTTAATATATAATTTTTTTCCCCTTTCATATAGGTGAGAATGTCATAAACCTTGATTGGATCAATGATGATGAAATGGAGAACATGGACGAGCTTCAAGAAAATATTGATGATGCTGGTTCTGATGAGGGTGATGATGAAGTTCTTGAATCTGGGAATGACACTAAAAGCACTTACAACGGCAATGATGATGTTTACTATGGAGATTCTGGAAATGATGGTGATTATTGATTATAAGTTAAGTGCTAGGTTATCTTTTTGTAAGTAATATAAAGGCTAAGCAATTGACTTCTAGCTGTTTTTGGCATATGCTAGAAATTGATATTAGAACTTAAGAGCTCATCTCCTCTTATGTTTATGATAGAATTCAGAGTGAGTGTTGAGCTATGACATGATGTATTTTTGTAGTCAATTTATCTTTTTGTAAGTAATGTGAAGGCCAAGTAGTAACTATATATGGTCTATATTATATAATATATTAAATTATATTATTACGTACATGACTGCATAATCTACATGTTATAGCATTGCATATTTGCATGGCATCTTAAATTTGCATATAGACTTGTAATATCTATTTTTGAAAATTTATTTATAAGTTTTTTTATTAATTTCGTAGGATCTTACGATCCGATCCAAAGGGCTTTCGGCGATCCGATCCTGATAACCTTGCTTGTAATGAGCTAGTAACTCATTTTATCAAAAAAAAAAAAACTTGAACCCTTGGCAAAAATAGCTAAATTAGGAATTTCTTTAAAAAGTGATTGTTACTTGGGAGTTGGGATTGAAATCCTCGAGAAGAATTCCGGACGTCTCAAAAGTAAAATGAAAGTTTGCTAAAAGGTCGACTTCTTAAATTCTTTTGAAAGATGATTCGAAAACCTACTTCCCTTCTAAGAAAAGGTTTTACCGATCTAGTGTAATCCATTAAGCTTATATAATTAGCATTTTTAATCCGAATTTTTCCAAATGTGGTTAGAGTTATTTCCACAATATCTCTTCACAAGTCAAAGAAGGATTAGGATTTATGATTAGTAAAAATAAGAATATATCAAGATCTATATGAAAAACAAAACTCATTATCAATTTGCGATTTACTTATTAGCAGCTTCTCCAACAATATAAACTATTACCGGCGAGATGGCGAGATTGCATATAAATATCATCAAGATTTATATGGCGCTTCTCGTGAAGTTATTCAAGCACTCGTTCTTCCCGCAAAGCTTGGTTATTCCAAATGTGGGCTTGAGCTCCCTCCTTTTTCTTGTTGCACGCCCAAAATATGTAAAATTTAGATGTAACAACAATGGATAACCCAATATACACGCATGCAGTTGTTGAACAAACATATAGATACCTGGGAGGAAAACAAACTATCAGTTGAATAGTTATCATGGAACGGCATTCAGAAATAACAATATTTATGAATCACAGCATGATGAATACTTACTTGGGAGAGAAGACACTCCAAATAAACAAGTGATTCCTCATCTGGAGCAATATGAATGTGTAAGCAGTCAATAATACTGAATTTAATCCCAATATTACAAGACAAGGCATTCCAATCATAGTTTTGAGAAGATGTTCCATATCAGCATCTAGACAATTTCCTTGAAAGTTGATTTCTTTCACAGAATTATAGATCATGAGGCTGAAGAGAACCGTCATTGGAGAAGCGTAAGTGATGCTGAACATCAAAATGCCGGAAAGGAAAGTCGAGTGACTTGAGATGCCCTGCAAAGAGTGCCAAAGACCACCAAATCAGACGAATCAGGTACATGCAATTTTTGACACAAAGCTAGTCAACTTTTTTTGTCTAATAGATTAAATTGCTTCTTCATATTCCTATTTGCCTGCATTCTAGCCACTTTTTCTTTTCCAGGTGTGCACTGGCTACCTTTTTCCCCACGAAGTCAGCAATTATGTTTTGTTAGCATGCATCATCAATTTGTTAGCACATTTTGGGTAGTTATTTTCTTAGAGTTGGTCATGTCATAAATAAGTAGGTTAGACTTGTCTTTGAATCGAAAATCTTAATACGGTTTAGCTCTGCTCTTTCCTGCTCAAAGGAGATTCTTGCCCAGCTTGCTTATTTTTAAAAATGTTTCTGCCGAGTTCTAAACAAAAAAGTGTATAGGTCCAAAAAGAAGAGGGGATACAATGAAAGCGCCAGCAACGTCAATTGTAGCCAATGTGTTTGTATTCCCAAGACCAAAATGGCCTGCCATACCCAGAAAGTACAAAGTAGCAACCTGAAAGAATAAAGGGATTACCACAAATTAATAATACCTCAGTACATATATCACCCTAATAGTGGATGGAAAATAAAAATTTCACAATACACATTTAAGATGACTGATCAATAGGAAATGAAGCTGACATTTCCAACATAGCTCCTCGAATACTTCAAATCAACAAAAAAGCAGAACATAACTCACCTCAATACACTGCTTATAACGTTGTCCATTATCACCAAAATAAATCACACTGATCCATATCTGCAATACCAGCAAAAATACTGGCATTGAATTTACCGGCTGTTGTAGCACAAGCTGCAGGAGAGACCAGCAAAGCAAAAATGCCAGGCCAACCAAGTAGAATGAAGCCTTTACTCTTCCAACCAACCACAGACTTTCTGAAATGACAGGAATGTTAGAAAGCTGATCTCTATCAGTTACAAGTCCTTTAGAGGGGAAAGCTGTAAGAATCCATGGTGAGGCCAAAACAGTAACAGAAGTGCATAGTGCCAGAGCGGCATAAATTACTTGAGCCATTAAGGTAGCACCATCAGCAGATGCCAATACTGTATCAGTCTGGTATATCATGACGTGTTGCAGAACCAACAAGGCTGGTGCTAGAAAAAGTACCTTGACCAATAGGATAAACCTTTTATTTAACCTTGATCTGGAAAATGCCAACAAGCCCAACCTGATCACTAACAGTACAGCTACAGCCTGGATTGATTTCACCCAACTGCTTCCAGACTGTTCAAGCCATTTTGAAATGTCAGGCAAATGTGACCAGTTCACACCACCCTGATGCCAGCATCTCAGCAACCTTATGGAGAGGAGTAGAAGGATGATATAAATTATGTCATTTGAGTTGCCATCATACTGCTGATTGGGACAAGAATTCCGCACACCAAGTGAATGATTTTTCATTCTTTTGAACAGAAGAACAAAATACAATGTTGTTGTGAGAAAATGCCAGATATACTGCTCCTCCTCTACCATTGAACTAGATCCCATGCTTGATATAAGAATCACAACACAACTCAAAACAAATATGTCCTCTAAACTCCACCTGTAAGGACTTTTCTTGAGGTCCTCAGAGTACCATACTTGTCTAGCAATGTCTTCTTCTCTTTGCAAACAAAAAAGAAGGCTCAGAAATACCAAACAAGACAAAAGCATTGCCCCAATACCAAGAGCAAGTTGACCGATAGGCTTCTGAAAATGATGGAGAATTTTGTTAGAATGCAAGAGAAATGGGTAAGATAAAAAAAACAAAGTTTTAATGATTAATGATCCTTAATGATTGTCAAAGCTTCATGGTTCAGAAAACTTGTTTACAGCGATTGCTACACTTTGGCCAAAATGATCTTCATATTATATGATTTATGTCTACTATCTTATTACTAAGAGTCATTTGTAATAAGTTACAGGTCATTTCTAAGATAAGAACATGTGGATAAGGTGAAATCAGGGCCTTAAACAACATAGTAGGTGTAAAAATAGAACTAAGGGCTTGCAAAGATCCATTTGGTCTCTCTTAACTTGGAATTTTCATTACTAGAGCGTCAATTCAGAAGATGTTCCTTAAGAAATCAAGGATCAAGGTACCAAAACATATTTTGACTTTGCAACATCTGCAACTAAATTCAAGTGCATAATCAGATCCAGTAGTATATGAATGGCTCTCAGAGATATAATCATGTAATAAAAGCAAATTAGAAATAGGCCGTAATTATTAACTACCCATCTTGATGATCAGGATTTATGTACCCCTAATAAAATGCCCCCTGAGATCATGAATATCCCCTTCATCTTCCCATTAGATGAAGAATAGCTCCTAACCACACACTTTGCTCTAAAATTTCTCAGCATTTTGGAGATCAAGAAATTGACCACCTAAATTGTGCCTGTTTTCCGTGTCAATAAAATAATTTCAATAAAATGAAGCAATATAAGGAACAGGACATACATCCACAACTCTGCGAGACAGCCAATCACTAGCAGTCGTTAGGAAGGCATAGTATGATGTGTAAGTACGGTTATAGATATCCAGGTTAGGCCTGTTTGGACAATGCAAGAGAATAAATTCAGTATTCTGTTCAAAGGGTACACGTACAATTTTTTCTCAGTATTCCAAGTGTCTGGGTTTACCTAGAAATATTTTTCGACTTCCAGACAATGTGGAGAAAAGCAGCCTTAGAATATAAACAACAAAACTTGTCTTCAAGAGTATCCTCAGAGCAACTGATACTAGAAAATTGATTGTTGTCATGAACACTTGAAGAAGAACAATATAAATGAGGCAATTGAGCCCGTAATAACCGATAAAGTTGCCAGGAGTTCAGCTCCAATGCTCTCAACTTTTCATCATCTGGAATCAAGCAAACATTAGAATGTGATGTTAACAGTTTCAACTTCTAAGGAAAAAGCTAGGTTCAAGAAAAGTTCAAAATTGCTATACAAATTGCAAGCCCTTGTGATGTCTAGCTATACAACTACAAAGGAAGCTCAAAGATTATTTTTTTTTAAGTAATCCATAAGAGCAATGAAGAGTGTATTTTGCAAAGTACCATTTACAGAAACCTCCTTAACAGCACAATATGATGGTATTAGTTATTATCTTATCAACTACCTTATCTCAGCACTGTTTACATTATCTATCAGCAAGTTTACCAAGCATACTCTGAATGACATGTAAAATTTGAAGTCAGGATATCTTGATCAGGCTTAAAATATACTATACTCGTATCATCAAATATTATATACACTTCAAACAGTTTACAGTTAATTCGAATTAGAATCTAGTTCATTAACATAGATACCAGAGCAAGGGTTCACGTTCACGTTGGCACATATATGCATAAAAGCTCACAACTTTCTTAAACAATCCTATAACAGTCAGGGGAATCAGGCACATTCCAATTTTGATGGAAAAACCTAGAAATTGTTTGCATAGTTATAAAAAGTAAAAATAAATAAAAAAAGCAATACAGAAACAGAGAAGTCATGGCTACAAGGTAAATTGTATTACACTTTTGAGAAATAAAACACAAGACAATTTTTCATGTATCCCCCTGCATCCCGCATTTTCACACACAAATGTAAAATTTCCACTATTCTAGTGAACCACACTTGTCCCTCCCAAGAAGATTTAAATCTCATTGTAGATGAAATACAAGGCAGAACCCTTATGAACTGACTCGAAGAAAATAAAACTCACATGAAAAGAATTCGAGCACATAAAAATTTTTGTTTTAAGGAGTAAGTCACACCCATAAGTGAAGAAGAACGCACCTGTTAAAGAACCCAAAGTTTCTGGAATTAGAGTACCAACATTATTCTTGGGGATTGGCACACCAAAAAGGACAGCTACTGTTGGGGTGATATCAACCTGGATTACAAAACGTAAAGCAGCTCTTACATGTAGACTGAACCACAGAAGCAATTTATGTATTCAGGATACAACTATTCCATCAAATAGGTTGGAAGAATCTAATGTGCATCATATTTAGGGGACAAAGTTCTACAATTCCCAAAGGAGAAAATTCTAACCTCTATAATTGTCCGCTACAGCGAGATCTGGGGGTCAGGATGGGGGCACCCGTATCCTGAACATATCAGGATGGTGTGCCCAATAGACCCAAGAAGAAAAGAAACAAATATACAGTGAAAGTAAATAAAGCAATAAAAAGGAAAACACGACAACAATAAATTTCTTAAAGGATTCATGAAACTATCATGTCACAGAGAACAAAAACTTATAATGTATTTTCTTTACCTGTTTAGCGCTGTTGCCAGTGGCTGAAGTACATTCAGAGATTCTATTCTGGAGGCCAATAAAAAGCGCTAAAGAATCAGTTTCTTCAAATGAAGAACCGCCGTGATTGCCACTATCAGTCATCCCATGATCACTTACAATAACCTGCAGAACTATTTATCAGAATACAGTATTTAACAGAAAATTGTTATCAGAATTTTGTTATGCGTTGCCATTAACCTACCCTCGTTGGTAAAATATCAAACATGAAAAAGGGGCTAGTCTTTACATATGTGTCTCATCTGATTCACTTGGATTTTATGCCGCAGGCATGTACTATAGCCCTGGATTGGTCATTAAATCAATGGCTTTTCATTCCCCAAGGATACAATTTGGTACATGGCTTAAGTTAGGGCATAGATTAAATTGAAACACACAATATAAATCACCTGTGTAGTATACCATTGAATACAAGACATGAAAATGGAAAGAAATAAAGCAGACAAACCAGAAGTGTGTGTCCTCTATCTTCATCACAAGGAAGAATGTTATTCAGATGAATCATTTTGATCACTTCATCCATCTCCTTCAGTTTGGGAACCATCAAAACACTGAATTTATAAAACAAGCATAACATTTAAGATGGTGCACTTGCATAATGCAGGACAAGAAATTCCATTGGGAAACATTCAATCAATCAATCATTTGATGCCTACAAATACCTTTTACGCCCGCCAGTATGTCCAACATGATCCAGCCCCAGATAATGGAGAATCTGACAAGTGACAACCAAATTAAAGTGAAAAATTAGAAAAAGTCCTCCCTGAAAACGCAACAATGGACATCATGTGTAAATGCAGCCTAACTTTTTGAGAATTGAATGGAGTCCATTGCTTCAATTATGTGTTTGTAATGCATGCATAGAATGTGTGTGACTGTGATTTAAGATAGATGAAAAATATAGGATCATAGCAAAAGAAACTAATTGAAAAAGGACAACAAGATCAACCCAGTGTAATCCGGTTGAGGCAGGGTTTGGGGGCTTGAGTTGTACACACCCTTACTCCGAACAAGTCGAGAAGAGAACATAAATTATACAATAAGATTTTGAAACTAGACTTACTCACCAAGAGATGCCAATCATTTCGGTTAAGTTCTTTAGGCAAATGTCGAGAAACATTCTGATCCACCTGTATAGTATCCTTAACCTGCAACATGTACACTTTTTATAATCAATTGAAGTGTCGCCTGCCTTAATATGTTATACTACACCATTGCAGGTATCACAAATTTTGAAAATGACTAAAACCCTAATTCACTCAGCTCCAACAAATGGAAAACCTATTTACTAGTAAAAGGAATGTACTGAGACACTAACAGGATCAAAGAAGGATTAAAAATACAGTAACACTTTTACTTCGCTACTTTTTCAAGTTATATTATGAGCTAGATAGCTACTTGTTTCTTCAGGAGACTTACAAAAAAGCTGCTAACACCATCTTGCCGCATGAAAAATTGCGGAAACAACTTTATCCATGTTTCATCACCAAGCATCACCATTTTCCAGCCAATTCTTAAAAATTGGCCTGCAACACATACAAGATAAGATATTTTGTGTATATATTATAATATATATAACCACTTGTTTTAAATAAAGGCAATACCAACCTAGAAGATTGTCATCTATCAGTGCTTGTGTGTTGAAGTTGAAAACCACATCTAAAAATCCCCCAATAGCACCAGAAACCATAGCCTGCAAGGACAGTTGAAGTGGTGAGTTGAAAAACAAAACCTCAGAACTACAATTAAGACCAAATAGCAAGCTATACCAGTGACCTTCAAACGAGGCATAGTCACAGTAGGAGGTGCAGCCGTAGCATGGTATCCAACACCCATTCCATTTGATAACAATGACTGAGTATATGGCATAGCATCCATTAAATCCTTGGGTGGAGGCTGGCCATCTTTTCCAAGCACAAATTCTGCTGGAAGACCATCGATAACCTAGAGTAACCTATATGTAAATAAAGCAGTATATATTTCTGGCTATACGACATTCCAGATGGAATGAAATAATAGAGGCCTATGTTCAGTCTACCAGTGTATAAACTAGATGACGTACCATAAGGATCAAGCGGTCATAGGAAGCTGGGAGTTGTGAGAGGTCCTGCACCATGAAAGAATTTCAATGTGAGAAAGAAAGACAGTCTTAAATATATCTGAACAGTACAGCAAATAAACATCTAAAATTCTTTATGAGAATATTGATTTTTGAAGAAATAATAAAAAGAAAGCATCTTGCTGAACTAATCGGGCGCATCCTCATGCTCATTGGATTTTATACACTGCCTTTGAGATGGATTTAGTCCCTATATCAATTTTGGTGCATTCTAACTAAATTCAGTTATTATTGTCACATAGCTGAATTTCAGTTTTTCTTGGGTCTATCCGGGCGTACCCCCTTTCCCTTGGGCAGGGGTACCCCCATCTTGACCCCCCAGATTCCGCTGTAGCAGAGCCTCACTGGGTCAATGATGATGATCTTGCTGAACTAAACTTGTGCATATCAGACAAGCCCAAGTAGGGAAAATGGGAAATATTCAAGCATAGCCGATTATTTTTGTGATGAGTTGCATTATTTTTCTTTCATAGCATCAAAAAGCCTACTTCACATATTTTTTGGTGCAAATGAGGACTGGATGCCCATAAGTGGTGGCACACTTAATTACTTTATTTTAAACTCACTAGTATTTCCTTTCAAGCATCAACGGTTTTCTTTTTATTTTTTCCAAGATGAGTTCATTATCTTGCTTTCAAAGCATCACTATCCTAGTTCACTCTCCCATTGCATACTTTATTGCAGAGAGTTGAATATTTGTTTGATCAAAGAAAAAATGTATTCTTAATCTCCTATGTCCACCGCCACACTGCTCTTGAGCACCCAATGAAGTATAATAACATCAACAAAATTCAAATACAGGAATATGTTAACTCCAACAGCAAAAAACGTACAAGAATAAACCTCCTTAAAGTACATGATGAAGACATTATATGCCAAAAAATGAATTCTCTATTTCCTATACAATCCCACTCCTTCCAAAACAATCCAGTGCGAAAAGAAAAGGGCAAGATCGAACCTGATAAAGAAATCTCAGCTTTTCCGGAGGCATCAAGGTGACGTTGAAGTCCTCAACCATGTCATCCGTTGGCGAGTAATAACTCTCCAGCCCGCTGAAATCAAATTCTTCTCGTAATTAGGCGGGAGTGTAAAACCTTCATTTGAGAGAGATAGAGAAATAACCTATCGCCGGAGAGTGCAGGCTTCACGGGAAAGAAGCCGATGACGAAAAGAGAGAGACCGATGATCTGCAAAGCAATTGCAATAAGCGTCCAGATCGTCAGCTGTGAGCATTTCATTTTCGACATTGTTTTAGAGTGAACTTTCGAGAAGCTGGGAATGTCGAAAGTTCACATAAACCTAACTCATCCGCTTCGAGTGGGATTGTAGGAGCGGATGAAAAAGAAACAGCAGAACCAATTTGACGATACTATTTTTTTTAAAAAGAAATGAGCTAGTAAGTACTAACTCATTATAGAAGTGGTGCCCGATCTACGAGTAGGGTGGCAGGTCTACGCGGTGCCCCCTACTCGTAGCTTATGGCCGTAACGATTATGGGCAGCGGCCGTTACGGCCAGAGCCGTCTTGGCCGTTACGGCCAGGGCTCTTATGGCCGTTACGGCTAAACACATTATAGTCGTAACGGCCATATGTATAATAAATTCAAAAAAATGCATTTAATGTCAACGCCCTATCTAACAACATTTATTGCCCGCTCTTTTTAACACTTTACACATTAAAACCGAGTCTCAAACCCTCCAACACTCTCCTCTCTTCTCTTCTATGCTCTTCTTCTCTCCAAAAACAATCAAAAAACCATGTCCAATGAGGATTACATGTATAACTATAATTTGACGGAAAACTCGTTTTGAATAGATCACAACGAGGTAATTACTTCATACCAAAGTTGTTATACCCTCGTTTTAGTTTTGTGATTTTAGTTTTGTATGTAGTTGAGGCCCTCGTTTTAGTTTTGTATCCACGGCAACAATTGTGCCTTTTCGATTCATTTTGATAAGGAAACGAGACGCGGCCGTTATGGCCACTTCTCGTTTAGCCTTAACGGCCTGTTATTACAGATTGTTTCCCAACATTACAGGAGGAAAATGAGGTATACATTGGGCTAAATGATCTTCAAATAAACGATGAGAGTACGTATCAAAATGTGCAGGTCACGTCAACCACGTTTGGATTTCCGAATTATGTCCAAAGTACACCGGTTGTTGGATTCCCATCTCATGCTCCATTGCCATCGGAGCAATATTTTCATACACCGGACTACATACAGTCTACACCGGCCATGTTCGGATTCCCAGGGTTTATACCAGTACAGTCGTGGCAAGTACAGTCTACACCGGCCATGTTCGATTTTCCACCTCATGCAGCAGCGCCGACTGAGCACGTACAGTCTACACCGGCCATGTTCGGTTTTTCACCTCATGCACCAGCGCCGACTGAGCATGTACAGTCTACACCGGCCGTGTTCGGTTTTCCACCTCTGAGTAGTCATCCGCAATTTGCAAATCACACAGATGAGGTTGTAGAGGAGGTGTCAGAAGATTATTCGCATTTGTTTACCATTGATACAGCATTTGAATCCCGAGAGGAGGCCATTTCTTGGGTTAAACAAGTCGGTATCGACAATAACTGTACCACCATCTCCCCAGATCTGATCCCACGTTGCTCCCTCCTGTAATGGTAATGGCATCCCGGCGGGACGAAGTGATGGAAAGTACATGAACATCCAAGACTAGACAAAAAAACATCGGACTGATCAAGTGTGGCTGATAATATTAGCCAAAATAAAAAAAATAAAAAAATAGGTCCGATCAATTACCTGTAATAGCGTGTAACACATAAAAGCTCCTCTAGCCCCAAACCTCGAGCACTCACCAAGGCTCCTATACAGATGAGCCAGTCCAGCAGAAGCCCAAGACATACTTTGTACATCCCCGTGATCTTGTACAATGTCCAAGTATGTGATAGGGATCCGATGTTGAGACTTGTCAGGACAGATAGTCGACGCTATCAAGTACAGTAGAAAACCAGAAGCGACAGTCTCAGAATCAAGGCCGCGGTTCGGTTCCATGCAATAGTCCTTCAGATGTCCATGTGAAACACCGCCCTTATCAAAATGTGGGCGGCTCATCCAATCATCATCCATCTGGAAGAACTCTGCGAATCGGGATCTTTGAGAGCCTTCAGCATCATCTGGCAGAACTGCATCCCCGTCGATCGGAAGGCCGAGGATGAGCACAACATCATGAAGCGTGATCGTCATCTCGCCCCATGGAATATGGAAAGAACTGGTCTCTGGATGACATCGCTCAATAAATGCAACTATAAGGCCAGTATGAACCTGTTGGTGCATAATACTCTACAGATGAGCAAGCCCGCTGGCCCATACAATATCAATCCAACTGCCATCTCCCGTCTATGGCCAGTCTGTCAGCTGTGTGCGTCGGAACTGATACTTCAGAGGTCCTCGAGGACGCTCTTGTAATACATTAAAGTATAAAAGATATTTTAATTTCAAATTCAAACATAAATATCAAACATAATTACCAAACATTTTAAGTAATTTACTTACATTATCAGCATATATGTGGTGGGCCACATGCTCCGGGCCTCCTGGTGCAGGATGGGTGAGCAACGGCTCGATCCGACGACGCTGACCGGGTCGGGTCTGTCTCCTCCGTCTAGACCCTCCTGTCGGAGCTGGCACAAGGTTTGCGCCTCGCCTGCCAGCCCCTCGTCTTCCAGCCCCTCGTCCATGCCGAGAATGTGGTGTCGGTGCAGTAGGAGCATGGACGGTTGTCTGATCCTCAACAGAATGTGAGCTACTTCCCGTCTCGTGCTGTGAGAAGTCGAACAAGGTTCGGCGCTGCCCTCGTCTGAAGTGGTAGGGCAACACCGGAAAGGGCTGAACCTCGGGGGCCACAGGGACCTCCGGAACCTCCGGGGGCAAGGGAATCGGCGCCATCTGCTCACTACGCGCCTCACGACGTTGATAACGAGCAGACCGAGTCTCTAAACCCGTCTCTAAGCACCTCGATGTCTGACATACGAAAAAAAATATGATTGAAATTATTCTTATGGAATTTACAGTCGGAGGCATGGCAGCACGGCTTTGAACAGCCAGACGCATGGCCGTCACGGCCTTGCGCACATGTGGCCGTGACGGCCGTGCGCAGAGTGGTTGTGACGGCCATTCGAGTCTTGGTCGTGACGACCTTTCGACTCTTGGTCGTGACGGCCATTCGAGTCTTGGCCGTAACGGCTGAAGACGACATGGCTGTCACGGCCACATGTCGTCTTCAACCTCGCGACGGCCGTGACAGGCCATGCGAGTCGGGCCGTTTTTTACCCAAATTTCAACCTCCGATTATCAAATCTATGCCTAAATCGGTTTTAATCTATCAAAATAGGTCCAAATCTTTAGTATAAAGCTTCCTTAGAACAATTTTAAAGTTAAACCTAAATTTCTATAAAAACCTAGATCTAGAACTTGAATTGACTTGAAATGGGTGAATTTGTAGAGAAAACTTACCATAATTGCTTGTAGGAATGGATTTAATGGATATTATGCACTAAACACTTGAATTTGAGCCCTTAAACAACTTGATTGAAGCTTGGAAACTCTTGGGGGTAAGAGAGATGTGGAGAAGAGAGGGTGAAATATGAGAGGGGTGGGGGTTGTAAATTATAATAAAAATTAATTTATATGTAATAGGGGGTATGGTGGGTGCCAAATAGGCTTTTTAGAGTGGGTGCCAAATAGAAAAGGCCCATTATAAAGTTGAATGTATATTACAAGGCTAACGTAAATCATAACGGATGATCTTTAGAAAATCAAATAATAGAGAATGATCACGGCCCCAAACATTAAACTGAGAGATATTAAAGAATCAAACAAAGATCTTGAAAAAAAAAATTAGAGCAAAATTAAACTGAGAAAAACTAAACCGCCTTCTAGCGAGGAAATTCGCAGCAGAATTGCATTTCATGTCGCATTGCATTTCCTGAAACAATGAAAAAACACCACACAAGTAATAGAAGCAATAAAATGACGCATGTCATTAACAATAGCCTGAATTTTCCAACGCACTTTCCAAGTACTTTTTTTAAAGAATTAATAAGAATTAAATTATCACCATCAATAATAAGATGAGAAGGATTTAAGGAAAGTGCACTTCTAACCCCATCTAACAAGACAAGAGCTTCAACTTGGAGGACCGACATGGAATGAACTTGCTTTCGATCAAAACATAAGATTCAACTATTATGGTCACGAATTAAAAAACCTGTATAAGTTGAATTATTTATTTCTTTGGAAGCATCAAAATTTAACTTCTTTCCTTCAAAAAAATAATCAAAATATAAATTCAACCAATCAACAGGAGGCTTAATCCATATACTATGATTTTTCCTTCTTGGACGAGAAATAAGCTTGCGAACTGAAGAAGTTTGAGCAGACACTCATTGCAAATGATGAGAAAAGGCCAAATCACAAGGAAGCAAACTAGTCAAGATTTTAGAAAGATTAAAATATTTTGAATTTCTATGACCTCAAAAAAAAACCACCAAAGAAAACATAGAACATTACTATTTTTATTTGAAGTTAAAGTTGAGACCAAATTGTCATTAAAAGCACCTGATGAACAAATTTGAAAAGACACATTCAACTTTGCTTCTAATTTGGAAATCATATTTTGAGTGAACATGCAATTAAAGAAGAGGTGATTTAAATTTTTGTCTTCACTTTCACAAAAAGAACAAGTACTTAAAACATAATTGAAATACCGATTTAAATGATCTGTAGTTGGACGACAATCAACACAAGCATTCCAAAAAACATTTAATTTTAGGTGGAAGAGAAGTTTTCCAAATCCAAGAAAAGTCGTATGCAAGATTAGAGTGAAACAGGTTAAGCATGGAAGAAGCAGAAGAGAATGAAAAGTCCCCATCGGTTGATGGAAGACAGACCATGCTATCCGCAGAAAAGGAAACATGGATTCGAATTGTTGAAATAAAATCCACTATAAAAGCAAGAAGAATTAACTGCAAACTTTCAATATCCAATGTATGATAAGAAGTTATGAACGAAGAAACTTTCAACTTGATATTAATATTATCAAAAAAGGTAATAAATATATATTTTGAATCCACTGGTTCGTCCAAAATTTAATAGAACGATAATAGTCCATAAGATACCTTTGGAGAACTTGTCCTTAATATTCATCAATCTGCCAAACTACCACGAACAATATTTTCTTTGGAATTGAAAGAGCGAAAATGATCGCAAATATTTTTAGAGATAATGCGAACCCACTACTTTTGTGGAGAAGTCATAATTTTCCAAAGGAGCTTCATTTGAAGAGAAATATTACTATACTCAGCAGAACGAAGACTAATTCCCCCTGAATCTTTAGGAGAACAAACTTTATCCCAACTAACAAGAGGATCATGTTTAGGGGTAAATTTATTCCAAAAAGGCTTTATTTACGTTTATCTATTTCACAAGGAATCCCCGTAGGAAGAAGAAAACTTTGCATTAAATAATTTACTTGTCCTAAAAGATTAGATTGAGTTAAAACTGTCATGCCAGCATGCGAGATAGAATTAGCTTTGCATTGAGATAATTGTTTTTTAAGTTTCGTAATAGATTCTAAGAACATAGAATTTTAGAACCTACCTTTGAGAATAGGAATACCAAGATATTTCTCCATAGATGTAGTTATTTAAATATTTAGAACACTGAACACTAGCAAGAGATAAAGCAGAAGTACATGAAATATTTTCCGAGACTTGTAAACTACTCTTATTATAATTAATCGAAAGACCAGAAATTCTTGTAAAATTATCTAAAATATTTTTTATGTAGTTAATATTAGTATGAGAAGCATTTGCAAAAATAAGAGTATCGTCAGCAAAACTAATAAAGAGTAAACCCGTTCCATTCTTAACTAATTGGATACCAACAAATTTAGAATCAAGAGTAGCTTGAAGTTGCAGAGTTCGTGCAAGATATTCCATTGCAATGATAAAGATAAAAGGAGCAATCGGATCACCCTGCCTAATACCACATTGCGGATAAAGCTCCTCCCTAGGCTCATTATTAACAAGCACCGAAGAAGAAGACGTAGTGATACAAGCCATGACAAGGCGGACCCATTTATCTTGAAACCCAAATTTAAGAAGGATTAATTTAATGAAGTTCCTATCAAGTTTATCATAAGCTTTTTCCATATCTTTTTTTTTAACTAGTAAGATTTAGGATAGTCCAAGTACTACTTGGACTTGCCTACGATTGAGAACTGGTTTACTAACCAATTCTAAGAAAGAAGGACAAACCACCGCCATGACGCTCGAACCTAAGACCTCATGCACATGGGCAGGATGCAATGCGCTAAGCTTTTTCCATATCTAATTTCAAAGCCATTCAACCCTTTTCCGAGTGGAAAATTTCATGTGCTATAACAATATTATCCTCGATAAGTCTTCCGTTAACAAAAGCACCCTGAATAGGATGAATTAAGGCTAGGAGAAAACTTCCTAATCGGTTTGCTAATACTTTAGTAATAATTTTATAAATAGTGTTGCAAAGGCTAATCGGTCAGAAATGATTAATTGTTAAATGTGATTCTACTTTAGGAATAAGAGTTACGAAAGATTTATTAATAGAACGGAGAATATGTCTCGAATGGAAAAGGGCATGAACTACTAAAATTATAGAGTTACCCAGAATATGCTAATATTTTAGCAGGGCCAGGAGTTTTATTAGGAGCAAGATCAAAAACTGCAAATTTAATTTCAGATGGCGAAGGAGTTTTACATAGCATAACGTTATCAGAATCTGAAATCAAATATAAACCTATGAGCGAGCTAAGAGGTAATGTTTTTAGACATTGTTTCATGGTCAAAAACCACCATGCCATCATGATTCTGGAAGGAAAGAATCCTTTGTTTATATGTTCGAATTTTAGAGACTGGTTGAAAATATTTTATATTTCGATCAATATTTTACAGGTGAGTGATCTTAGCCTGTTGTTTCCAAAAATTATGTTGAAAATCTAATAGAGCATTATACTTTTTCAAATGGCTCTGTAGACGAGCAACAATATTAGTGTTAAAGGGATCAATTAACAAATCATATTAGAGAGTCAAGAGTTGACGCTTTGAAATTTTTAATTGTTCAAAGTTATTATTAGTATGATGTTTAGCCCAAACTTTTGAATATATTTAATAGATACAATTACATAGATAAACGAAACATAAAGGAACTAGACATATGATAACTCCACACTTTAGAAACTAAAGGAAGACAGGAAGAGTTTGACATCCAAGCGTTTTCAAAACGAAAAGGGATTTTACATAAACAATTTGTTTTTCCAAGAGAAAAGGTTATAATGCAATGGTTATAGGTAGTAAACGGATGGTGATGAACTAGAAGAGACTGAAATAAATTAGTTAACGATTGATGACATAAAACACGGTCATGTTTTTCAAAGATATTAACTAGAGCCACAGATCATTTCCGCCAAGTGAAAGAGGAACCCAATTGATTTAGAATCAACTAAACCGAAACTATTTTGGAAATTGAGAAGTCTATTGAATCTACTTAATAATCGAGGAGAACCCCTAAGATTATCAGTAGATGATGAAATTTCATTTAGACCACCTATTAAAAAGAAAGGCAAATGTAATTGAGAAATAGTAGTAGAAAGATAGTTCCAAAAGGCAATTTTTTATCTTTGCGAGCGGGAGCATAGACAAAAATAATCAAAATTAATTGATTAAGAAAGGAGTATTGCATAAAAATTAGATTGGTAAATTGATGAATAAGAACACATTTTTGAGTTTTTGAATTTTCACAAATAAGAAGCCAAAGACCCTCTTAAGTTTCTGTTAAGCATAAAAAGTTAAATTTGTTTAATTTTCTAATAAACCCAATTTCCTCCCAAAAATTAGACCTTCGGATGCCTCTAATATTCCAATAGCCAATATTCATAAAAAAAAACCTTGTTTTGTTGTAAAAGAAACAAATTCAGACATAGAAGAATCAAACAAATCAATGATAAGAAAAATAGTAATAAAATGAAGAGAACATAATAAAAGTAAAAGACTAAAAGAAGAAAGCAAAATATCAAGAAATTACACACACACAAGGAAAGGAAAAACCCAAGCAAGGAAGAAAGTAAGAACACAAAATTGCACAAAATCGTCCCAAAGATCATCACATAAGAAGTGACCAGAGAAGTAACACCAAGATTCAACAAAATTATACAAAGGAGGAAATTATTTTAAAGAAGCAATAGCCAAGGAGATGCAAAAATTGAAAACTTCCTGCTCAAAGAAACTCGAACCATAAGACCTGTAATTTAACATCAAAAATTGAAAAATCCAATAAGTTCTAAAGTGTTGATAAGCAAGAATTATTATAAAAAAATATTAAGATACAATACCTTGCAAAGAAAGAGTTGTGCCCACTGATCAAATATACAAACAAGATGAAGAGAGGTTGAGAACAATCTAACCAGTAAAAGTAAAGCAAAGAACACCATAATATCAGTTACAATAGCTAATATCCACAATATCCATTTGATTTCTCAATAAAAGGAAGCCACACAAAGTAGCCACAACCCATCATAACATCACAGTTAAACAACAACAAAATAGAATGATAAAATGCAACAAGAAAGGAGTACACATGATCAACTAAAAACATAAGATCAAGAGGTAATTTACAAAGAACTAAGACAAACAAAAGGAGAACACTAATCATTAAACAACTTGTTTTTTTCCTCGAGTCTTTTTTGGTTTCTTAGGAACAGAAGTGGCATCAACCATGTCTTTGATCAGATTAGAATCTTTGCGTTTAGAGGAGTCAGAAGTACTTTCAACAACACACCTAATATCCACAACATCCATTTGATTTCTCAATAAAGTATTAGAGGACTCAGTCGCTTAGTCCATACCGGTCAATCCCATATATGCAATCTGTGGGACAGGCTGAATAGCACTAGGCAAACCTAACCCAACAGGCACTAAGGGAGAAGCACATAGGTATGGAGGGATCATCATTGTCTCAGGGACCGGGGCACTGATATTAGCAAGGGCAAAAACAACTTGCTCTCGATCATGTAATAGAATAGCATGATCAGATAAGACAACATGGTCCATTGAAGAGAATAAATCTAGAGTCATCAAGGGGTTATATGGAGGCAAATCATAAATAAGGTTAAAGTTTGGGACACTCATCCGAGAAGAAGGCAAAGCCACAAAAGAATTAACCCCACCAGAGACTTGATTTGAGGCAAACATAGGGGATACAACTGTAATAACTGTGGTTTTTGAGGATATTTTTGAATTTTTCTCGGATATCCTTTTAACCTCTTTGTCCATTTTAGCGCTTAATCCAATATTTTTGTTGGAGATTAAATCCTAGAAAATTCTTGGTCATATCCTAAAATCACAAAGAAATGATTTTATGGATCGGTGTGATTTCTAGGATTTTTCGGTGGAAAAAGAATATTTATTGGATAAGCCGTCTTCTTAATTATGTACTGTAAAGGATTTAAAGTACGAAACGGAAGCCTTAAAAATTAAAAGTAGCAAGATAAAATCATGGAAAATTGGTTTTATTGGTCTACAGAATTTACGGGACATTTTTCGTTTAGTAAGCTTTTCCATCCGAGATACATAATTTTACCGCTTTAACGTGAGTCCCGTTCCGAGAAGGGTTTGGTTTTGTAAACCGGCTTTCTCTTGCTTATTAAGGAAGGAACAGAGAAAGAGATAAGAGGATTGGGACGGAACATTTTTTTGTTGCCTAGTCAAAGTCTATCAAATTGTTTCAAAACAGAGGAGTTTGAGGGTCGAGAGAGTTCAGGAACGATGGACTCGGTGAACTTCTCACCGCCGGCAATCATCTCTGCCCCGTCTTCCGCCTCCTTTGCCCGGCAATCACCTGCTGCTTTGTTGTGCAGCAGCAGCTTGAATTAGAGGAAGAATCAGGACGTCGACGGACTTGGAGAGTTGAATTCTTCACCGCCGGCGATAGTCTTCTCTGCCCAGCTCACCACCAGCTCCTCCGCCTTCCCTTCTTCATTTTTGGTGGGTTCTTGCTGCTACAGAACCAGAACCATGAGAGGAACCAGAACCAGTAGGAAAATCAAGACGATGGACTCGGGGAGAAGATTTCTTCACCGCCGGTTATCATCTCTGCCTCGTTATGGCTACCGCCGACGACCACCGATCCCTCCGACCACCACCCACCATGAGAGCCGCCGTCGGGCAACGCCCAGCCACCCTCGAGCTCGGGGATCGAGCCACTATTGAGCCAAGCGAGCCATGGGCTCGAGTGAAGGTATATACGATCGAAATTAATTAGCGGGTTGGTTGCGGAGCAACCGTTAGGGCTTTCGGTTCTGCTTTGCTAATTAAATTTATGGTTTTTATAATCTTGACGTTGATACGGTCTCACAGGTTCAAACCGCTCGAGAAACGGGCGTCAGGATCTTCAGTTATAGCGAATACAAATTTTGACACTGATTGGCACGTAAAGGACTTCGGATAATTACTCGGGATTCGTTGTTAATCCGTTTGATCCGAGATTTGGTCACCTTTAAGAACTGTTGCTAATGAACAATTTTTATTTAGAAAATTATTTCAAAAGCTATTATTATTCATTGGGGTATATATATATGTAAATAGGAGTGTGGCCTTAGGTTGTGACCAGAGACGAGGGGAAGAGACAAACTATATGTTCTAGACAGGGGACCACTTTGCGTGTTAGTTATTGTTTGTTGGCCTAGAGAATTCGTCTTCAAGGTAAGTCGTCTAGACTTACTTAGCTTGCGATCATGTTATGTGTTAAACTAGTAAATTGAATGTGTGGAACTCTATTTTGGAATAGTATTCCATACTATATTTTCATATTGGAAAGCTATTGGAATAGTTCAATAATTTTTATTGTGTGCAACTTGATCTCTGCGGGTGTGATTATGGACACGGACAAGTCGGTGGAGAAGAGACCCCGGACATAGTCATGCGGCGTGTGGAGATCACCTTCAAATATTGATTGTTTTGGCGAGTGCTCTAGTAGAGGCTTAGCCGGGGAAAGAAGGGTGATGGGAAAGAAAATGGGCATGAGTTTAGCGTGTGCTCTAGCCGTGTACCATGTTTCGAAGGCAGGTCCGGGTTGCCTGAACTGGAGAATGATTATATGGTTTGGATTATGGAGGAATTGTTGCTGGTTGTTATGATATATGTTGCATGAGCATTACATTGATTAATCTCGTGCTTATTTGTTATTGTGGATTGAGTATTGGTTTGGAAATTGATATTGTAGTCTATATAACTATATGACGTTTTTTGGTGTGCATATTAGTTTGTTATGTATATGAATAACTGAGTGTGTTATTTTGATAATCTATGTTTTGTTCTACATGTTTGATTTGCTTGTTTGGCCTATACCAGGATTGTTAGCTAATTTGTTCCACTTCCAATGTTTTAGGTAAACATCCTTGTATGGGAAATGTTCCAGGAGATCACTTCTTGGACGATGATGCTCGAACTCGACGTGACGTGTCTTAGTGGGAATTGAGGGCTTGAGTCCCTAGCTAGTTGCAGGGAGAGTGTAGTTAATAGTCATATTATGTTAATGTTGGTAGCTAGTAGGTTGGATTTAATGCTAGCAGTCGATTGCATTCATATTGGTTTTTCTCGTTGTGCCTTTGTTGCAAGGTCCAATACTGGTGAATTTGTTGTCAGGCTTGTTTTGGTGGACCCAGGTGTGGTCCACAACCAGGTAACAACCCGGATTATAAGATGGGGTGTTACAAATTGGTATCAGAGCCTAGGTTGACAACAAAGGCACAAGGTCCTAACAATGGAGCACGTGAGGTCCAATTTAGAGTTCCTTTTATACAAAAACTTGATTTTTGGGGTATAGTGCATTTGGGATAGTAAGACACATCGAGACGTCATCATCATACAAGAGGATCTCCGTAAACATTTTGCTTGTTTAATAGAAGTAGATGTTTGTAGAAATCCAAGTAACTGATTGTGTTGATAGATATTAGTCCTGATAAGTAAAAGAAGTAAAGATTGATTGTGAGGAAGGAGAAAAGGAATTGCTCCTGAGCTTAAGTTAAGAATACTAATGAGGGATATAAGATATGTAAGTCTAATTAAAAAAAAGATACTAATTGTTCTCGAGGATGGTATAACGATGGATGTTACTACCTCTACAAATGGAAGAACTAGTAAATACAGTGAAGAATGAAGACGTGATAGCGTTAAACCTAAATTAACGCTTAGTTAAAGAAGGTTAGTGAAGAATGAAGGGTTATGTCGTTCTTGTAAAATCTTTTTAGGAGTGATCATGCAGCGAATTCTGTTATTGTTGTTTCTCAACCATCTGGTTTAAGGGCGCCAAATTCCCAAAGATCCACTGCTAGAATCTCACCACCACCCCCTAATAGGGTGCCAGATGTTCCAAGGCCACCACAAGTAGTTAAAGAAGCATATGAAGGATCAATATAAGCTGAGAGGGGTCACCAAGATTCAGGACATGACAAGTGGCTTAGTGAGTTCAACTACATGAAACTTCCCTTTTTCACGGGAGCTCACGGGAAAGATGTGGATTTGTGGTTGAGACAAGTTACTTCTACTCTCAACACGATTAAGGCGCCTAACGATAGAAAGGTATCTCTAGCTCAGAACTTGCTTAGTAATAATGTTTTTGACTAGTGGTGTTTGCAGATTCTCGATCATGAGGCGAGTTTTGAGGAATTTTCTCAAATGTTAAGAGACGAGTTTTGTCTAGCTGTTGTTAAGATGCTCGGGCTCAAGAGTTCACCGATGCAAATCATGAAAATATTTCTGTAGCAAAAGCTTCTCAAAAGTTTCAAAGAGATCTGATTTATTTAGCAGATACGGTGACCATTGAGAAGCAACGTATTCATGCTTTCTCTAAAAGAATGAAACATGAGATTCGACAGTACGTGGCCGGATTCCAATGTTCTACTTTAAGGGAATATTAAAATGTTGCTATGGCATATTGATAGCAATCAAAGGACCATGAAGATTAAAGTTGAAAAGAAGGTGTCTAGAAGGTCAAGACCGAGACCTTTTCCAAGGTCAAGGGTGTTCAAGTTCAAAGAGGTTTTCATGGATTCAATATTATCTCTTACATATATTCATAAATGGCGCCAAAGACCACCAAGGAAGAGGATCAAGTCAATGGGCCGAAAATCATCTATTTCCTTATTTAGAAACATGTATTAGTTTGTCTCACTTTAGGGCTGAATTTAGTAAGTGACCGGGTGAGATAAATTGGTATGTGGGTCAAAGTCAACCCTTTGACTTGACCATTCTAAGTAAGAGAAAATATCTTCTATTTATTTTATAATAGGCGTGTTTTGCTATTTTAATAATGTAGAGAAATCAGCCAATAGGCTTATGTTAGTTGGTTGATATTCTCTCTCTTGGTTGTTAGAGATATTTTTAGTTTGTTAGAGATATTTTGAGTTTGTTAGGATATTTTCCTTAAATAAATAAATCAGCCATGATTTATTTTATTTAAGGGGAATCTAGATAGATATTATAGTCAAAAGTAATCGAAAGGTCCCGAATTAGACCAACGGAATTCTGTCTGCTATACTAAAGGGCTTATGAATTGATCTCATCCTTTACTTTTTTTGATTAATTTCGAATTTATATATATATTTTATATAATTATAATATATATTTAGATATTTTATTATATCTTGGGAAGCAAGACAAGGAGGCCAATTCTATCATACTAGGGTCGGCCATGCTCCCTTGCTTGCTCCCCAAGGAATAGCTTTGTATTCTCTATTTATACTTTGCAATTTCCATTCAATAAAATTAGCTTGAAGTAAGATTAAACCCCTTTGGTTTAGTCTTGCTTTTGGGCCCAAAAACTCGTGTGTTTATGCTTGCAATTGGAGTCGATCGATCATCAAAGCATCCGAATTCTCGTTCTCTTTGTGGTTTCAAATTTGAATTATTGTGTTGAACAATTAGGTTGTTATAGATTGATTGTTAAAGATCATTCTAGTTAATCAATCGGATTTAGCGTTAGAGCCAATCCGTTTGAACTATCGAAATTGTTTATCTCCATAATTTGGATCGGTTCTCTAATTCACCATTCAATTCAGTTCTATTCATCATCAAGTTTGAACTTTGTTTACTTGTTCTCCAAAGGAACTAACTTTGTTAGCAAATTCAGGTTGGATCGAGATTACTGGCAAGATCGGGACTTGTGTGGGTCATATACGAGGTTTCTAAGGAGTCATCCGAGGCAATCACGTATCACATATGAAAGGGAAAATCCAACTTATAGATGTTCTGAGGTCACCTAGGGAAGTAGTAAGAGGCAGAAGACCCCAATAGGATTCAAGGATGATAAGAGGCCAAGCTGTACACCTCAAGGAGGTAATAACTTTGGTGTACGGCAAGGACAACCATATGCCCAACAAGGTCAAAAAAAATCAATTTCAAAAGTCTGGAGTTTCAGCTGGGCCAAGGAAATGTTATAATTGTGGGAGTACTGACCATCTAAGAAATACTTGCAACAAGCCACCGATAACTTGCTATAATTGTGGACAAAAAGGTCATCTTAGGACTTTTTGTCAAAACAAAGGAGTTGCTCCTTTTCAAGGTTCGTCACCTGCTTTTGGGTCAACTGGAGGATCTCAATCCATACTACCTCCTCAGACTTATAGCTCAGTGGGACAGGGTCGAGGTAGAGGTTGCGGTAGTGCAGTTGGGAGTTCAAGGACTAATCCACCTCGAGCATTTGAGATGAGAAAGGCTGAAGAACCAAATGCGCCGATTGCTACAGGTACGATCTGGATCTAATCTGAGCCTGTTAAGATTCTATTTGATACTGGTGCTACCCACTCTTTTATTGCTACTGCATGCGTAGATAGGTTACATTTGATTTGTTCTATTAGTATTCCTTTTGTGGTTGGTTTACCTGATGGTAGTAAAGTCAGCGGGGAGAAATAAATCCTTCGATGTCCAATTCGCATAGGGGATCGAGACTGGTTAACAGGATTTATCGTGATGGCTCTACCAAATGATGACGTAATCTTGGGGTTGGACGGGATGAAGCGATACCGACTCCAATTCTCACCGCCGGCAATCATCTCTGCCCCGTCTTCCGCCTCCTCTGCCCGGCAATCACCTGCTGCTCCGCTGTGCAGCAGCAGCTTGAATTAGAGGAAGAATCAGGACGTCGACGGACTTGGAGAGTTGAATTCTTCACCGTCAGCGATAGTCTTCTCTGCCCAGCTCACCACCAGCTCCTCCGCCTTCCCTTCTTCATTTTTGGTGGGTTCTTGCTGCTGCAGAACCAGAACCATGAGAGGAACAAGAACCAGTAGGAAAATAAGGACGATGGACTCGGGGAGAAGATTTCTTCACCGCCGGTTATCATCTCTGCCTCGTTATGGCTACCGCCGACGACCACCGATCCCTCCGACCACCACCCACCATGAGAGCCGCCGTCGGGCAACGCCCAGCCACCCTCGAGCTCGGGGATCGAGCCACTATTGAGCCAAGCGAGCCATGGGCTCGAGTGAAGGTATATACGATCGAAATTAATTAGCGGGTTGGTTGCGGAGCAACCGTTAGGGCTTTCGGTTCTGCTTTGCTAATTAAATTTATGGTTTTTATAATCTTGACGTTGATACGGTCTCACAGGTTCAAACCGCTCGAGAAACGGGCGTCAGGATCTTCAGTTATAGCGAATACAAATTTTGACACTGATTGGCACGTAAAGGACTTCGGATAATTACTCGGGATTCGTTGTTAATCCGTTTGATCCGAGATTTGGTCACCTTTAAGAACTGTTGCTAATGAACAATTTTTATTTAGAAAATTATTTCAAAAGCTATTATTATTCATTGGGGTATATATATATGTAAATAGGAGTGTGGCCTTAGGTTGTGACCAGAGACGAGGGGAAGAGACAAACTATATGTTCTAGACAGGGGACCACTTTGCGTGTTAGTTATTGTTTGTTGGCCTAGAGAATTCGTCTTCAAGGTAAGTCGTCTAGACTTACTTAGCTTGCGATCATGTTATGTGTTAAACTAGTAAATTGAATGTGTGGAACTCTATTTTGGAATAGTATTCCATACTATATTTTCATATTGGAAAGCTATTGGAATAGTTCAATAATTTTTATTGTGTGCAACTTGATCTCTGCGGGTGTGATTATGGACACGGACAAGTCGGTGGAGAAGAGACCCCGGACATAGTCATGCGGCGTGTGGAGATCACCTTCAAATATTGATTGTTTTGGCGAGTGCTCTAGTAGAGGCTTAGCCGGGGAAAGAAGGGTGATGGGAAAGAAAATGGGCATGAGTTTAGCGTGTGCTCTAGCCGTGTACCATGTTTCGAAGGCAGGTCCGGGTTGCCTGAACTGGAGAATGATTATATGGTTTGGATTATGGAGGAATTGTTGCTGGTTGTTATGATATATGTTGCATGAGCATTACATTGATTAATCTCGTGCTTATTTGTTATTGTGGATTGAGTATTGGTTTGGAAATTGATATTGTAGTCTATATAACTATATGACGTTTTTTGGTGTGCATATTAGTTTGTTATGTATATGAATAACTGAGTGTGTTATTTTGATAATCTATGTTTTGTTCTACATGTTTGATTTGCTTGTTTGGCCTATACCAGGATTGTTAGCTAATTTGTTCCACTTCCAATGTTTTAGGTAAACATCCTTGTATGGGAAATGTTCCAGGAGATCACTTCTTGGACGATGATGCTCGAACTCGACGTGACGTGTCTTAGTGGGAATTGAGGGCTTGAGTCCCTAGCTAGTTGCAGGGAGAGTGTAGTTAATAGTCATATTATGTTAATGTTGGTAGCTAGTAGGTTGGATTTAATGCTAGCAGTCGATTGCATTCATATTGGTTTTTCTCGTTGTGCCTTTGTTGTAAGGTCCAATACCGGTGAATTCGTTGTCAGGCTTGTTTTGGTGGACCCAGGTGTGGTCCACAATCAGGTAACAACCCGGATTATAAGATGGGGTGTTACAACAACATTGGATCTCACAAATGTAGGATTAGGTTGGATTCTTGGAACAATAGGTCTAGAGGTTATATCACCATGCATCTTGAAATTGGTCTGATGAATAAGTTCAGCCTCAACTGATCGAATTCTCTTGAACACTCAACTTGAAACTCCTAGGTTGGATGTTGTTGAGAGGGCACTCATCAAAGACATGAGAAGCCTCCCCACAACAGCCACACCCTTTGGAGACAGTCTTATACCACACTTTAAGAGTTAACACTGAATTGCCATGATTTTGAATTTTGACACCCCCTTTAAGAGGAGAGGTAATATCAACATTAACAAGCACCCTACAAAACTTCATTTTATTATTTGCATTAGAAAGCTCATCAACCCGAATGAAATGGCCAATATGATTATCTCTCAAAATGAGATCAAGGGCAGAGGGATTATAAAGATAATAGGGCAGGGAAGGAATTCTAGCCTAGATATCAACTCTTAAGATCTCACTAGGGTCGCATCACTCACTAGGCCCATTGGTCAATTGTTTTTACTTCTCAACTTGCAAACTAGATGGAAAGCCTTGTTGATGTGAGGGAGAGGATTCATTACTATAATGTTACTCTTGATTGGCTCATATTCACTGTATAATTTCATCGAAAATTCCATAACTCTTTGCAAGCTATTTTGCTCAACTATCTTATTGGCCAAGTTACACTTGCAACCTTCCCTGGCACCACATCGACACATCATCAAACTAGTTAAGTTGTCAATTTCATCCCAGCATCGCTTCAATCTACAATAGTAATGTGTCACAAAAGAATGACCTTGCTTGATTTGAGCAAGTTCCTGCTTGATTTGAGCAAGTTCCTGCTTGACCTGGTAGATCAAAGGGCCAAAGGCCACTATTCTGATGATAACGCTCACATACTTCTAGCCACAAAGCCCTTGCAGATTTCATGTAAATGAAACCACTTGTGATCTCAAATGTCATAGAATTCATGATACAGCACGCCACCATTGAATCGTATCTCTTTCATCGCTCGTACTTAATGGATCCATGCTTCGGTTTGACTCATGTTCCATCGATAAAGCTCAACTTCATTTTTTTCCATAAGAGCCCTCTGGATTTGGCGACTCCACTCCAGAAAACCACTCTCATCAACAGGAGTGTTAGTCAACACAAACCCTGGGAAATCCGAGTTGGTAAGCAACAACGGATCCACAATATTTGCGGAACTCGCTGCCGATGCGCTTCCTTTTTCTTGTCGTCAATCGTCATAGTAACCACAAACTAGACCAACCAATACGATTCAACACCGACAACTAACATGCGACTCGACCAGAAAACTTCTAATGAAGCTTTGATACCATGTAGAAGTAGGTGCTTAAGCTACGATTAGCACAATAAAACAAGGAAACACAAGCAAAAACACTAAAAACATTCAAACAAACCGGCAAATGAACCATATGCCTCCGGAAATAGAAATGGCATCGCAAGGGAAAAAAAAATAGAAAGGAACGAAGGTTTACCTGGTCTAGATAAAACCAGTGCCCTATTATTACAAATATAAAACCAGCCCAAACCATAAAGGACCAGAAATTCCCGCCAAGATGGAATATGAATCTCATGTTGCAGTCACCAAGTACCACGCCTTTTGATCTGTTGGCTCCAACTTGTTATGGGCAATTATCAAATTATAAACATTTTCCTCAAACCTCCCCTCTCTTTTCTTCTGATTCTTCTCAATTTCCCCTTTTCTACTACTTTCTGTGTCAATTGTTCAACAATTCACAATCGAAATCTGGAATTCCGGCTTCAAATTCTCTATTCTACTCCAACACCACAATTTAAATTGGTTATCAGCTTAACTAGGACCATATGCTTGTCAAATGAAAAAAGTGTACATGCAGGTTAACACATTGCAAATACTTGGATCATATTTATGCGTATTTCTTTGCGCAATAACAGATTTCTCTAAATACATAGATGAAAATCCCCAATCTCTTCCATGTCGCAACAAATTTACAGTCTACAGGCTGCAACTCACCGCCAAAAACCGCCTGGGAAAGAAATTACATACAAAACGAACATCAAAAACAACAACCAGAGCGCATTTGAAGAGTTTCGCACTTTCGCCATTACTTGACATCTTTCAACACTCCAACCTTCTCCAACTCCCCCACAAGATCTCTCAACGACGGCACCTTCATTGCCAGGGTTCTGTACAGCCGAGAATACCGAGCTCTCGTTCCGTCTGCCGTCCTAGCAAGAGCGAGCAAGCTGAGTGCCTCTGGGAGGTCAGCAAAAGCCGCCTTCATCTCCTCCAAGCTCATGTTCTCCAGAACTGACGGCCTTGGAACAACCCGAACAATCTCACCGCCTTTGGGTTCTTGAACCCGAGCATCTGCCTTGATGACCAATTCTGAGTTAGAGTTGGCCCCGCATTTTATGATGAATGGTGTTGTGGAACCGGTGTTGAACTGTAGTACGTTCCACTGCGATACATCGGTTTCGCCCAGGTCTGATGATGATAGCATTCGACCATGTGATGGTGCAAAATGGTCATCCTCCTCGCTCACAGACTGCGTGATCAAACAAACAAGCGTGAACTACAAATTGAACGAATAAATTGATCAAACGAAATGGTCTTTGGGAGCCTTTTTTCTTTAAGCAGTCAACAATGACAGTATTATGCTAAATGCCCACCGTAAAGTTCAAGACTAGCACGGATTCTTGTGTCATGCATGCGTGATTTTTAATAAAATATAGTTCCTCCATATAAGTCTACTTGTCTTTTTAGACTTAAAATCTTGTTCAAAAGAACTTGTCCTTTTACATATTTTGGACCCAACTTTCCCACTTTAACCCTTACATTTAATGAAAAAGTGAACTAAATTTGCTCTATTTTCATTTTCAATGCATAAAGTAAACATTTAATTAAGGACATTTTGGTCTAATTCAAAATTTTCTTAATATATGTGTCCAACTCTAAAAAGACAAGTAGACTTATACGGAGGGAGTATGAACATAATTACAGTTGAAGTCATTGAAACAAAATAAAAATAAAAAATAAAAAGACGTTTGAATGTCCTAACAGATACACTAATAAAGTAATAATGATGAGATCCAATTAGTGAAAGTAAATAAAAATTTTAAGTAAATAAAATTTAAAAAACAAGTTTGAATATCCTTACAAATAAATTTTGAAGATTTTAACAAATAATGATGAGACCTAATTAATGAAAGTAAATAAAATTTAAAATAGTTCAATAATAAATGGGGCTCATAATTATTAAAAATAAATTAAGAAAAGATTTGAATTATGGTTTGAAAGACATGATGATGTGGCATGATTAATAGGCAGGATGGGCTGATAAAACATGAAAAACAGAAGAATATACCTCCAACAGATGACGAGCCTCTGTAATTTGCTTCCATGCACAAGGATGATCAATGTCTAGTAGTGAAGGCATGCGCTCTGCAAGTTCGTCCAAGGATGCAAGTAATGCTTTCTTCCTGCTTTTACTCAGAGTGTTCACAGAGGACTGTCGCATGATATCCTATAAGATGCAAAAGATATTCTCGTTTATTTATTAGGTTTGTTTTTGCATTTGCAGGTGATCGCACTATCACATAACGGAACTAAAGTTTCAAGAGATATGCTTCACCTTGACTTGCTTCAATATGCCATCAAGAGAGATGAGAGATGCAAGCCTTGCATCTTCAGCTGCTGTTGAAGGATTCTGTATAGGCAAAGCACCATTCTCCAATGCCAGTAGAGGTGCATCACTTCTCATTTGTTGCAAGATCTGATCATACCAATCCAGAGAAAAGGAAAACCACAAATTAATGTTTCTCTTAAAGGAAAGAAGAGTAAACTGCATTAAGATAGCCGTAAAATAAATTTTAATTAAGGTTCACATTGGCTACACTGACATGCATTTGTTTTTCTTTATAACTAGTTGTTGGATGGCCGTGCCATGCATGGGTTTTGTCTAGATTTTTTTTCCCGAGTAAATAATTTTAAATTTTGCTTAATTAAACAAATTAGTTTAATTTAACATTTGAAATGCCTAGATTTTAGGAATAGTGAGTATTTCTTATTTTAATTAGTATAAAAATTAATTAGTTAAAATACAATGGGACCCAAACTATTGGAAATAATTCAAAAACACCAGAAAATGACACGTAGGTGAATTAAGGGAGATAGATAGTAGCTTGAAAGATGTCATACATAATTCTCAAACAGAACCGAAATAAGCGTAAATGCAGGTTTCAAGTGAAACTAGAAGAACAAGATTGTCCAGAGGCACATCGATGTGGCCTGTGGGGCCGGGGGGGGGGGGGGGGGGGGGGGGGGGGGGGCAGCCAAAAAGTAGGGATTGCATATCATCTATTTGGAAGCTGGCTTGTTTAATACATTAGGTGGTCAACATGGAAAGAGAGAAACTCACAAATTCACAGTTTTGCAAGGTTTCAACATAAAACTGATCAAGTTCTAGTTAACCTGAACGTTTTATTGACCAACAATAACTAGGCTTCCTCTATAATTCGTAAATAAGCCCTGTGGATGGTGATACTAGGTCATACATATTGTAGCAGATGAGAGAGACCCCTGTTGTGACCATCTGACACAAGGAGTATCCTTGAAACCATAAAGGAACTAAAGCAAAACGGAAGTGTCATCAATTTTTATGAAAAGTTGGAAAATCTGAAGAGTAAACCATTAGAAAGCATTAGCCCAAGTACCTTTCTTCTCTTGTGATCTACAGATTCAAGAGCTGAACGAAGTTTAGCAACCTGTGCAGAATCTTCAGCCACTTCCATGGCCAATGTACCTGCAATATCCTAAAAAAAGAGAGAGAACAAGCGAAACAATTCACAGACTAATCAGCATCCCACAACTCCCATGCACTTGAAAGTAGCTAAAAGCAAATTTCTATATTTTGGCATCCCTTGCATTCATCTCAGATTAGCTAAATCACTATTATATCAATCAATTCGAACCTAATTTTTTTTTAGCAGTACCAGTACCACCCCCACAGCATGGCTGGACACATTCTCTAATGTCAATGTTTTAAGCAAGAAATAATAATTCCGTATAACTCCATCATCATGGCTTTCTAGGTTTAACCACCCAAGAGCATCCAGTCAATAACTGAACCATCTCCCTCTATCATGCATGCATTGAAATAATCTGCAACCAGAACCTACTAAATTACATACTTTCAAGTGCTGCAGCTGAGATGTATAAACAAGCTTTGTGTACTCAGATAAGAGTTGACCAAGGGCATCAGTACTAGGAGGCTGAGCAGCACCAAGTCCAGCCATCCAACCATCCATAATGGCTGTTGAGAGCAGCTCCAACTGACCAGCAGCTCCTCCTATTGCATCATCACCAGTAACTGAAAGGAACTCGAAGTTCTCTGCAAGCCAAGATCTGATTTGACGCTGCAGCTCACCAGCTGGAGTATGAACAAACAAAGCAGCAAGTGCTTTATTCCCCATTGCAAAAGCTTTTGCTTCTTCTGTTATTTCCCTCAGTTTGCCACCAGTCACATGTTGCCTCCAAGTTGCCTGGAATTTCAAAGAAATTGTCGAGTAAAATGGCAGTTGCAAATTTTCAAGTGGGCAAATATTCCACCAAATCAAACAGATGACCAAAATATTCTGTTTTTTCAAGTCTAACATGTACATATCTCTAAAAATCAAAGATCACCAAGAGAATAAACTGCATCTTCTCGGAGGTCCTTTTTCGACAAACAAGAACATTTGTCTTCTTCAAGAAGAGAATAAGAATGCCAAACAAAGTGCATAACAAAGTATCATGTTGATTACCTCATCAACGCCTCTCAGCTTCAAAACAACTGATGACAATTTTGACTTTCTTTCCGGCTTTATATTCACCTTGAACCCTTGGATATGTTCATCAATCAACGCTCCTCTTGAGCCAGCATCATGATGCACAGGAGACCTTCCAGGGCTGCTTCCACGACTAGAACTTCTACTGCGCCCAGTATTACTTTTTTCTAGGAAACGTTCTACAGGAGGAACCTAGGAAATAAAGAAAGGAGGGAATTTTCGAAGTTCAACATAGACTCGCATGAAAATTAGAGAAGTGTGAGAAGTCTGGTCTACCTTGATGGACTGCAACTCTGGTGACCGTGCCAACAATGATCTGATGTACAAAATCCTGACACGGGAAACAAGCATTGTATCCATAACCCTCCTGGGTTCCATTTTACGGATAAAAGAAAAGACAGCATCTCTAATTTCAGCCAGTATTTCATGCTCCCTTGAAGCACCAGCTTTTATAACAGCAGCCAAAACCTGAAATGTTGAAACTCATTAGTTTTAAATCAGACAAAAACAGCGAGGATTATAAAAAATACAACAACAACAACAACATGACCCAGAGGATTCCCGTCAATTCGGGATCTGGGGGGTCAAGATGTATACACCCTTGCCCCAGACTTAAGATTCATATCACCCATTAATGTGGCCCTTCAGTATGAAGTGCAGTCACCACATTATCACATTATAGACATTCTCATTTAAAATCAATAACGATATATGAAACAATAATTAAGTATACCAGCATAAGAAGTTTATTAGCTCCATCAGAAATTGCAGCAAGGCCCTCATATTGTTCAGGGTCAAAGCTATTCAAGGAAGTAGTTAAATATTCCCCAGCTGGGGTAGTCTTCACAAGATCATTTCCAGATTTGACCAAAGCAACTGATCTTTCAGCATTCCCTGGCACAGGAACTACTTCAGCAGAATGCCTTCTATTGTGACTAATGCTAACTCTGGCAACAAAAGAAGCAAATTAGCATATTAAGCAATAAGAGAAAACAATGAAGCACTAAACTGAGAACAAACTGAATGGGATACTGGTCAAATTTAAAAAAAAAATAGAAAGGCAACCAGATGGTACCTATCCACATCACGAGTCTGGCTTGTCAATTGTCCTTTAGAATATGGACTGGAAACCTGGAAGGCATGGGGTAACAATAAAATTAGATAACCTAGGAACCTCAGAGCAAATAAACCAAATTCTTTTGCTCAATCAGCCAACCTATTGTTGAAGGTACCCACCCAATTCATAGCACTTAACGTACGAATCATAAATTTGCACATCTACGGATGTTCTCTATAAAGCACCCACCCAAATCTGTTAGGATGATGAGCATCCCACAATTGTAATACTACAAACAAATTTCATGGTGCACTTATCTACTCTTTGTACATAAGTTAAACAGAACAAGACCAGTCACATTTTTTCTATTAGTCCGTCTATCTAGAAGGTTAAGCAAAGGTAAACAATATGCTCAGAAAGAGGCAGAATGTCTCCTTGTATGATATCATTAGAGAAAAAATTCCCTCATCATGAGCTCCACAAGGCATCCTTAAATTTTCCAATTATCTACAACTTCTATGTGAAGTACTGTATCATCTACCTTTAAAGATCAATAGCATCTGGGATCAATTTACAGAGCACAAAACTAAATTAGAGATTTGTCTCAACCTTAGCCCCATCTAAACTATTCCTTTTTATCAAAAGTCAACTTCATCAAATAAATTACACACAAACATACACTATTAAGTGATATGCCTATAAATCATGAATAAACTTAAGCCAATACTACCTGAGAGGACCCGACCGAAGCTGATTTCTCAGTCAGCCGATCAAACAATTTTTCATTTTCTTCATGCAACCTCTGTTAGAAAAAAAAAGAAAACAATTACCACCAGCCAACACTAAGACAATCAAGAAGTTCAAGAGGAATAGACATCCATCAATTGTGAACTGTCAGAGCCAAGAAAATTCAAACAACTCCAACACCCATATAGAAGGTTAACTTTAATAGACCTCAATTAGTGCATCACGTTTTTGGAGTTCTTCTTCAAGTTTCTTTGTAACTGCAGAAGAATCCACAGATTCTCCTTCCCTAGGACCTGATTCAATGTCATTTGTTAATCTTGCTTGAGATGACTCAACTGCCTTGTTCAGCTGGACTTCCAGCTCTCTTACTTTGGCCTGTATGCAAACAATGCAATGTTAAGAGGAAATCAGTCCAAACAGAAATATGCCAAAAACCGAAGGACGACAGAATCCTGAAGCCTAATAATTACTCAATGAATGTTTGAACAGGAGATGACTGTTATAATATAATTCTAGCAATTTAAATCATTCAATAAGTGCTCTAATAAAAAAATAAAAACTTCATAATGAAAGTAAATATTCTGAATGAAGATTTGTAGTGAACAAATACTTTTAAGAAACAACTAATATGAAAAGATAAAGAAATCAAGAAGGCGCCACAATAATGAACAAGGAAATTTAGAAATCAAAAATTAAAGGCCAAAGCAGTTCTCCTATATCTGAATAGATATTGACCAACAATTCAGACTGTTTTATGTGTTAGTACATACCCAAGTTCATCCAGTATAAGAAATTCCATATCATTTTGTACCATCTGACAAGAAAAAGAAAAAAAAAAAAGATCAAGCAACCTGCAAGGTCTGAATTGTTGAATCACGTTGTTGCATTTGCATTTTCTGTTCTTGCTCAACCTGCAACAACTGAGCAATCTGGTTTCTAAGTTGAGCATTCTGTTCCTTCTCTATTTTGTGTTTGTCTGTCAACATCAAGTTCTCTGACTGCATCCAAGAAAAAACACAAGTACATCAGCATAGACTGGACCTAAAAACTAGTTTGACTAAATGGTCCAAAAGGAAGACCTCAAAACTGCATCAATTGCATTACTCTTACAGACAATAACAAGTTGACAAGACAAGAGATTTGAAAAAAGTTGATATGGTCTGCAGGAATAACCAACCATCATATAAATAAGAATTTGCAGTGAGCACCCTACTAGGTCTAGATTTACAAACAGGAAAAAAATGAGAGATGAATGGGGAAAATTAAACAGTTTACAAGAAAATTTAGGTGATACCGACCACCAACTTAAACCAAAACAAGTGACTGCATCCACATTAACTGAACATACTACAGTGAAATTTGAGCTTGAGCAAGATTATTCAACAAATACCTTTAGATCAGATTGCAGCGTAAATGACACCTTCCATGCCTTTTGAACTTCATTGAACAATAGAACACACTGGTCATTTGCATCTTTCAGTGCCAGTTGCAGATGCACTGTCTCATTCTTCAGATCTTGAATTTCCTTCTCTTTTTCAAGCAGCTCTTTACGTGTGTCATTTGCCTACACAAGTACAAAGTATGAAGCATAAGCACACACTCGCTGCACCTCCAATAGGGGAAAAAAAACCTCAACCAAGTAAAATTTGTGAAACTCAAATGAGATTTCAACTTGCACTTTCTTCATCTCCACTCCAAAAAAACTTGCCAGAATATCTTGGGGATGAAAGAAGCAGATGTGATTTCTATGCATTGATATATCCACAGGCAAAGTACCATGTATTTTGCTCTTTTTTGTTTCTATCTTGCGACAGGCTTTAGGGGTAAAAATGCATTAAAAAAAATCTGTTGTTGATTTTCAGTTATTAATCCAGGCCTAAACATAGCAACCGCCTCTTACTTCATGAGTATGTAGACTTGCAGCTTATTTCACACTTGATGGTTGCATTTCCACAATAGAATAAAGACTTATTGCTTGCATTTATTGGTTTATCTGATCAACAAGCTTTAGCTGGGATATACTTGAAACTCTCAGGTTTCAGAAACTCATGCAAACTCATATTGACTACTCTCCTAATAACTGGTAAGCCTATTCCTTACTATGAAGACCAAAATACAGACAAATTGATCATGCAAAATAGAACGCATATGATTACACTCTAACTGTCAATTTAAATATTTATTATCATTAGACAAAAAACATAGAATCATCCGAATACACTCACAATATCTCTCCATTTCTTTATTGTGTCCATATTTCCAAGACTTAGTACAGTGCTTCGTGCTCTGGATGAAAAGTTTAGGGATGATAAAGTCTCAGAGAGATTTGAAGCATCTGGACAGATATTAACAATCATCAAGGTCTTGGAGTTCCCGCCTGCGTAAGGAAAACTGTCCAAATTTAGTGCAAACAGTGAACAAGTTTAATATGCTAACAGTACAGAATTAACTCATAGCTTTTAAACAACATAATGAAATCACCAGAAAGCAATAACAAACTTGAACAGAAAAGATGCAAAAGAATCAATAGGAATCAGAAATAAAACCATCACAAAACATTTCCTAAGATTACTTCTGCATTTTGGTAGCTTTCCATAAGGCAATTTAATTTTTCTGACAAATACTATGCTTGTTCAAAATCTCTGTAAGAAAAGACTTTCATGGATATTTTTGAAGCACCAAGCTTTGCCAAAAGTGTTATGTAAGGATAAGTAACACAACTGTAGGTTGCTTGTTTCCAAAGATCCAAATTATGCAGTGTGTGAACAAGCATAACTATGAACAACAATATAAGAAATGGTCATTTAACATAAAATCTGACACACTAAGAAAGGCTGAGGAAAATATACAATAACAAAGCTGTCCCCAAATCTGAAGAATGGGGAGTGTTTCCCACACATGATAAGCACTATAAAAAAAATTAACAGTTGAAGTAATTTAAGCTTGAATTGTGGCCACTCACCTAAGGAATCTGCAAGAATTGTGGTAAGAAATGAATTTTCATGGGGAACGTCTTTCTTTGAGGTCAACGAAGACAAAACATCTCCCAGCCTGTAGTGAATATAGCATCAGCACTGTTTCCATACTAAAACACCCAGACAATGCAATTTATGAAAATAAACAGTGCACAGAGATGCAGCTACAGCTTTGTTACTTAGTTATTTCCTATGTTTCTACTGCATTTATAATTGTGATACTACAAAAGACCATGCTACATTAAAAACAAAAAGGAAGGTACAAGCAGTTAGCTGGTTAGGCCAGCGAGGGGCCAAAACATCATTATACAGAAACATTTGCAAATGTAATCAGTTTCATGAATTTATATCAATGCAATAGAGATAAAGAAGGCAAAAATACAAGCATCCAGGAGTATGACTTGCGATGAAAAGATTAACAATCACAGCCTAATCTTCTAATTAATGAAGCAAACAACCAAGTTGTGACAAATACTATGTTGTTTTCGGCATGCGAGACTGTGCGAGGGGGGCTCACTGCGAGTCATACTTCGTACGAAATTGAGTTCTCATTTGAATTTCTCTTACGTTCTACGTTCCCGAAACGGATTCTATCAAATACTTTACATTTTCTATGATCATCTTTATTCCAGGCATTCGGGGAATTCTCCTTAATAGACGAAATATTCTTATTATGTCAATGTCAATTGAATCAATGTTTTAGCTGTGAATTCGAACTTTTTGGTATTTTCCGTTTCTTCGGATGATATGATGGGTCAATTATTTGCTTTATTAGGAAGAATGGAAGAACTAAATGACTGGTGTGGAAATCCATATAGAATGAACTGGAACAACTTACACTGAAAGTGAGTGTCCAACATGCAAGAATTCTTTTACATGCTCCCCACCTTCATCATCCACTGTCAAACCGTCACTTCCAGCTAAATCAACCATAGAGAGCTTGCTGTACAAGTTCTCTCCGGTTATTATGTTGCTATAAAATATATGTATCGTCACAATCCTGGGAAAAGGAAAAGAAAACACCCACATATAAATTCAGGGTTAAACAATAGATTCCAGAAAGACGACAGGACAAGCGTGAGATACAAAGGCCTCAAAACAATCACCATAAATGATTTGACAAGTTGCTCAATAAAATCATCCCTATTCCCCAAGGATTTGGCTTAGTGATACCCACCATGCAAATAACCAAAATTAAGCAAGGAAAAGGATTTGTCGTACAGGAAAAACAGCCAGCATTAAACTTTGTCCAGAACTCTATCAATGTCTATAAATACAGCAAGAACACACCAAGCAAGCAAAATGAATAAATTAATGCTACCATAACCTGTATTAGCGCAGTCTTTAAACATAGCATTGTCCATTTTAATCTATCTATATGCCAAGAGATTATCTGAACCTATGATAAAAACGAGTGGAAGAGTCAAGAGTGGTTATAAGAAGAAAAGAAACCAGTACCAATTTACTGAATAACACTGCAGAATCTGAACAATAGAGTTCAATAAACTCGACAAAACAGCAAATCAAAGAAACTGAGAGCAAGGATGTTGAGCTCAGTAGGCAAAAATAAAGATATTTGGAAAGAATCCTGTACACAGCTGGGAAGAGGCAAAGCTCAAATGCTTTTTTTCTAATACATAATTCAAAGAGAATTTCTACAAAAGACAAACAAGTCTATAAAGCTCTGCCAAAAAAAAACTGAGAGTGCTGAAAGAAAAAACTGAGAGTGCTGAAAGTTGGATGTTAACAAATTGAGAATGCCAGCTTAATATCCTAAAAAACTAACAATTACATGAAACTGGGTTAAGCAGAAAATAGTGGGCCACAAATCCAGAAGGTGGGAAATTGGAAATAGAATCAACTAACTAGAAAATGGGAAGGATAATGATGATAATTAAACTATTGAAATTTGCAGTAGGGTTAACTTAGCACTATTTATATTTCCATAATCCTTTCTTGTTACGTATAATTTTAACCCTCACAAAAAATAATAATACACGTGTCATACAGGGGCACAGTGATCAACTTCCTTGTGCACCTGGAACAACTTTGGCTATAGTGATTGCATTTTACTAAAAAATAAATCTACTCTTTGAAATTAGAAAAGTGAATCCGAAAAAACAGAGTACATGTGGCAATAATCAAATCATTTAGACAAGCATCACATAAAAACATATTGAAGTAAAAGCATCCAGACTGTTAGGGAACCATACAGGTGTGATACATTAGACTTGGTTGCATCACCGCCCCGACTCTGTGATGCCACTTTTAGAACTCTGGAGAAGCCTAATGGATTCTCAACTTTCTCAGCAAAGAGTTCAACAAACGAATCTCGTGAACCCATTCGAATCTTTGGCAGAACCTTCCCAGACTCTTTCAGCAAGTCTCTTATCTATTACAAGTACGCCATTAATAACAAAGTCAAATTGAAGTAAAGATTATATGGCCAAAAACACGAACATGAAAAAGAAGAAAAGAATTACAGGAGAAAATGATACGAAGTGGATAGTGCACAAACCTGATCATTGTAAAGCTCAAAGATTGTGACAGAGAAACTAAATCGTGAAGAAGAATTTGTATCTAAGTTTGATAAGTCAAATAGCTCCTCAAAACATCGGGCATAAAGACCACGATCATGGCTGGAGCCTTCCTGGAAAACCTCAAGTTGTTAATGTCTTAATAGCAGTCTACCAAAATTATATAAATAAAAAAGGAAAAGAAAAAAAGCATATCAGAAATACAGAATAGACAAGAAAATCAATTGGCCTTAGCTAATTAAGAGTATATAGATTAGTAGATTCTACAGCACATAGTGGTCTTAAGTGTGGACGAGCTTCTATTTTCCCCACTGTTTCACCAAGTTCTTGAATTTTGTTCTAACATGATTGAATGATGGAAAGGTAAAAAGATAATGCTAAACACTAGTTCTTAGTGTGCCTTGCAATTTAAAAAAAGATGAACAAATTAATCTTAATTGAGGTATTTGTGTGAAAAGAAATGATATATGTATTTCCATTATGGATTTCAAAACGAAGGCAACTTCCTTTCACAAAACAAGATGATAGACAGTATTGACCTTCACTGCAGCATATGAACTAACTTTAAAGAATTAAGGCGAAGCATCTCACATACTTTAAGGCTCTGCTTCAAATGCCTAATTACATATTTTCAATGAAGCAAAAGCACTTTCTGAAGGGGCAATTCAAGCCCAGGACACTGCTGATAAGTTCAACTTTGTTCCTTCACAATTCATATCAACTATATTGACTGAACGAGAAAAAAGACATGATACAGATAGTTCAGAATTTCAAGTACAACAACCAGTGTAACCTGAAATTCCATTCAAAAATAAACAGAATCAAGGCAGATAGATAGGGGGGAGGGGGAGAGACCATGGTGTGCGTTTTCCCCGAATGGCTTTGTCCATAAGCAAATATGGAAACATTATATCCATCCAAAGCAGACTGTACAAATGGTTGAACATCAGTGAAGAGTTCAGCTGCAAACAGAGTATACATCATGAGAACAGTTATACAATGAGATATAGGTACCTCATCCAAGCATCACAGTAACGAAAAATTACTTGCTTACCTTGTCCAACATGAGGTCCATAAACCCTGTCAAATTGAAAATCCTTCTTTGGATTTGATAAATTATCGTCGCCAGTATTGACACGTATAGTAACTTCATCAGGGAATTCAACAGCAGCTGAACCTTCATCTTCAAATAAAGGTCTTGTACGGCAAAAGACCTTGACATTTCCTGCAAGTTATTTGTTGCTTTATAACATGATATGGAATTTCAATGAGAAAAAAAGAGACAGGCTGGTAGAAATAGAATCACAGAAAGAAAGAAATTGGAAAAGAACGTGAGACAGAGAGCTTAGAGAATATCATGATTACCTTTGGCTGTCAATAAATCATTGAACAACCTCTTTCTCTCATTAATCAGAGGAGAAATTCTCACCTCAGTGTCAAGGGCTGCTTGATCTGAAGTTGAAATATGTAAACCAGTTAGTTCTGCTAATATAGAGACAATCAGAGATATAAACAATGACATCTCACAGAACTATCAAAAGAACAGATCACTAAAAAAGCCATGATTTCAGAACTTGAAAAAAAGACCTGTTCTGGCATATACACATCCGAGCATTTAAGCATTTGCACTTAACTTGTCAAATAGGAGATAATATCTATTACTGTCCCCATATCCAGCATGAGATTAAACACAACATTACTAGAATTTAATGAAACATGAGCCTTTACAAAAATGAAAAATAAAATTTACAAAGGAAAAAACATATTATCCACCCAATGAGTTCTTACCTAACTTGCGCGTTTTATCAGCAAGAACCCCCAAATACCGTGTAATTCTCTCAAGTTTAGCATTAGAATACTCTTGTAGATCATTGGCCTCTTGTCTCAATACAGCATAATCTTCTCTAGCAAGCTGTTGCAAATATATAAAATACTCATCATAAGAATCTAAAGAAGAGTTTACAAATTATATGGATTATGATCTGTGAAAAGATAAATATCTCATGTCTAAATTCAAAAGTTTCCAAACAGATATAAGGAGGAGAAATTATGACTAATGGAGACTTATAAAAAAGGCTTGAAAAGTCCCAACTTTAAGTCCACACTTCAATAAGTAGAAGGACATGCTCAATCAGCAAGGAAATATCATAATCTATTCATTCAAAGACCAGAACTAAAACCAGTTCTCAAGCAACCTGTAAGCCTTCATGCCTTGCTGGAACACACACTTCATCATTATTTCCCTTAACAATTAGCAGTGCAAAAGATACTCATTATAATTTGTGTCCAGAAAAAGCACTTGGATACAATAACAATTCCTAAGAAGAATGATAAACAAGTCCACCACCATCTCTTTTTACCAAGATGTAAGCCAAACGCCCACAAAAAAATAAAAATGAAAAAAAAACTGAACTCATTTTTTGGTCGAATAACATTCAGCCATACATTACAAGATCTTTATGAATCCAAGTTACACATAATCAGCTCAGCATTCGAAGCTCTTAAATTCTCAACCCAAATCTAAGCTTCACAAAATGATATACAATAATACAAACCCCATTTACAAGACCTTACCACGATTTTAAAGTGAACATTGAAAGTATTAAACTTTATAAACCACATAAAACAAAAACCTACAAGAACAATACTATTTTATAAAAATATCTGTTAGGAATACAGAACCTCCTACTGCACCTTTAAAACACTTCTCTCAAGCCCTCATCTATGCAACCTTAAGGTCAAGTTAAAACACCATCAGGAACTTCTTATCCTCAACCTTCAAAAGAAGGGGCAGAACAATTACTAAGGAAAGGTTGGATAACTACAACATAAAGATTGGCAAGCAGAATCAAGGCGAAAACAATGCTACCAAAGGAACAGTAACCACACCCCATAAGTAAATTCAAAAGCCTTAGAAAGAATCACTATGACAAGAATGATAACAATTGGTTACCACAGAAGCAACAAAGATAATAAAATCACTAGACAGTGACCTATATGTTACCAGTCCATATCAGGAGCTAGGCTCAGAAGTCAGAACTACGCAATCTAACAGCACGAAAATTCAAATATTCAATAGTAGTCCAGCCAGGCAAGAAATGGGTGATATGGAAGATTTTCATGGATGTTTAATTACAGCCTAATGCCTGTGCTTCTATCATGCATAGAGAATATTGTCTATTTGGAATATCCACATACACACGTCCTTTTGAAGGACAGAGGTAAAAATTCTACTAAAGAACAATCTCTACATAGAAATGCCCATCACAAATAAATAAAACTAAGCTGGAGCAGACACCCTGTTAGCCAAAAGCAATAATGGGGTGCCTATTTACATACTTAAAGAAGCAACAAACTCATTGTTATCATGACAGATCCACAATCCATAACGGGAAAGAAGGTAAACCAATAGAAAACGGTGATGAAAATGGCATTAGGATATTCTTAAATCAAAGGTAAGTGAAAACTCCCATTTCCTCTAACTTGCTTGTTTTGCGAATAAACCGAATTTTCACAACTAGCAGCTCTATCTTTCGTATCCTACTTTGGAGAGCACCAGTTCCACAAATTGAGCTTCCGAAACAGAGAAACAGTTGCAAGAGGAAGGAAAGGAGAGTGAAAAGAGTGGACATTAAGAGAAAGACCTTGACTTTATCCCTTAATCTTTGGAGTTTGGAAGTATAAACGTGCTTTGAGAGCTCCATATCCTGCGGCGAAATCGAAGACGAAGAGATCGAGTAGCGCCGTGCTAGCGGCGCCGTCGACCGCTGATCCTCGAGCCCCGGCGAGGGCTTCTTCCCCGGCGAGAACCCTTGCACTTCCCAGTTCCACTTCCTCTGCTCCGCCATTTCACTCGAAAATTTGTCCCGATCAAATTCAATATCCTGGCGACGAGAGAGAAGCCCCGCTCTCTCCCTCACTCACTTCTCTCTTCTGCGTTGCCTTGTGAAAGTACGGGCTCTAATTGGGCATCTTCTATTTCGAGGTTTTAAGTGGCTTTTGATGTTTCCCTCTTTTACCCATTTTTTAACATTACTACCACCGAAACTGAATTCAATTTCAAGCAGAGAAGGAGAGAGGGGGGGAAGAGAAAAGAGTAGCGCGACACGACGTCGTATTCGAGTGACTGGTTCAAAATAAGATATGGCCTTTAGGGGACGACGACGTCACGCCTATCTTCACATGAAATATATGCGCTCGGTATTACTTCACCTTTCGCCTTCAAAAAGGAGTTTAAGATATGTTTTAAAACCACCCGTATAATATGACATTTTTCACTTAACTACCTGTATTTTTAATAATTATTGAAAATCACCCATATTATATGCTCTGTTAATTTTTCACCATCCAAATTCCAGATCTGTTAGCTTCCGTCAAATAAGAGTGACATAGCACTTAAGTTTTAATTTTTTTTTTAAAAAAAACATTGCCATATCACCCATTTTTACCCATTTACATCTTTAGTTCCACTAAATCTTTCTTCCTTTCTTTGTCTCTCGCTAATCGTATTGGATTTGGGGGATTTGTAGATATTAGGGTGTGATCAGATAGAGAGCCCCGACTTCAGCGGATTGGAGACGATATGGATGAGGCTTCCGCCTTCTTTCTCACTCCATCTCATCCAGAGAAACCTCGAGTTTCATCTCCCGGAGGGGCCGTGGACTTCTACATCCACCGTCACTGACCCTAAGATTCTCTGAGCCTGACGATCGGTGGTCTAAACCCTAGTATAGGAACCGGAGAGACAAAGAGAATCAGAACTCGAAAGAATCCTTCACCGGCATATCTTCCTTGCCTCCTCGAAGGTTCAAACTTCGTGTAGGTTTTCCTCTCGCTCTCAATTGAATTTCTTCGGTTTGAACTTGTCGTTCTCAATTGATTTTTTTCCTAATGTTTTCATGTCAACCGAGGAATTCGTGGTTCTTATTTCTCAAGAAATATCCAATTTTTCACTTGTTCTCATGCTGCTGACTACTAGTGTGGCCCTGATAATCTTGGTGGAGTGTTGTCTCCTGCATTAGTGTCGACATATTGCTAGAATTTGTAATCAATTTCATCTTATAATTTGTAATCGTTGCTGCTCATAAATACTACCAAGGCTTATTACGCTCTGTTTCTGATTTCGGATATGCAATTTTGAATGTGATATGAAATGGTTAATGGTAAGAAACAGAGTGATGGATGTGAAGTTTAGATGAAGGCTTTTAGAAGAATGTTAATTCAAAGAAGGCAATCTAAATTGTTGAACAGATGGTGTAATCTACAACAATGCTGATGGGTAAAAAAATGGGTCCATGTGGCAAGGCTTTAAAAAAATTTAAGTGTCATGTCACTCTTGTTTGACGGAAGCTAACAGATCTGGAATTTGGGTGATGAAAATTAACGGAGCATGTAATATGGGTGGTTTTCAGTAATTATTGAAGATACGGGTCGTTAAGTGAAATATGTTATATTATACGGGTGGTTTTCAGCCAATTCCTCTAAAAACTAAAGGGTAAATTACATAAACTCATCCCTTATTTTATCGAATTTGCAAAATAAATTACCACTCATTTCGTTTTTTATGGAAAACTGCCCTTTATTTATACAACGTTCTCATTGAACCACCTGAACTAATTTTTCATCCAATTTCCTGTCAAATTAAGGTCAAAAGACCAATTACCCCAGGGTTTGTTTAGGGTTCCATTGTTTAGGAGTTTATGTAGGCTAAAGTACAGAAGAGGTTTTGTTTAGGGTTTTAATTACAACACTATTTGAGACTACTACAGATTCAACGGCTAGGAGAACCAATATTAGAATATATTTTCTGTCTTCAAACTACGTACTCATCCATGGCAATTAAGTGAAGCAATCGATGAAGAAGAGATTGTTGAAGTGGGAAAAGAATTGCCAATTTTAATGGGAATAAATTTTTATTTTTAAAAATAAACAATTGGATTAATTTATATGCCATTCATCTTTGAATAGTGAAAGTGAGACCCCTCTTTTCATCTCAATCCAAAATAAAATCCTCTTTGGCTTTTAAACATATATACGAAAATTGAGACAAAACTCCCTTTTTGGCTTTCAAACATATATACAAAAATCGAAACCTTCTCGTCTCAATTCTAAATAAAACTCTATACTAGTGGACAAGACAAAATTTCCTCTTCTCATCTTAATTCTAAATAAAATGCTAAACTAGTGGACAAGACGAGTCAGTACTTGTAGAAGATGGTCGATCTAGAGCCCTCCCTTCCAACGAGTAACAACAACCTTGAGCACCAACCAACGAGCCCTCGATCAACTCTCTCTCTCTCTCTCTCTCTCTCTCTTGCACGCACGAGCCCTCCCTTCCAACAAGAGTGAGCCCTTTGTTCGTGTCTTCTCCTACACCGACAACTTGGGTTAAATCCTAAAATTAGATGGAAAAGAATTTGGGTTAAATCATAAATGCACAATATCTTAGGGGTAATTCCGTCTTTTGACCCGTATTTTACAGAAAATTGGATGAAAAATTAGTTTGGGTGGTTAAATAAAAATGGAGAATAAAGAAAGGGTGGTTTTCTGGAAAAAATGAAATAAGGGGTGGTTTTTTACAAACTCGGTAAGATAATGGGTGGTTTTTTGTAATTTATCCAAAACTAAAATGGTCATTTTTAGTTTCGACTCATCGAGTGTAGAATGATGATGTCGATAGAGTGATGGCCATGCAGCTTGGAGTCATCATCGGTGTGTGCTTTGCCACGTAACCTTCTATTCCTGAGTTGTCACAAACCGACCTTTGAAGGGTGGGGACATGTACATAAAAATGCCGCTTAATGGGCCTCATGAACCCACACAGATTGTGCCTTCTATCCCATAAATTAGACAAATCATTTTTTGTAATCTTCAATTCCACAAGCCTAACCCCGAAAAAGTACTTAAATTTACACAAACGACATAAATCACTCATAAACTAGTGTGACAACAAATTCACTAGGATCTTGCAACGCAGGCACGACAAGAAAACCAATAAAACATCCAACTTTTATTTTAAACAAAATGTAGAAAACATGATAGTATTCTCGAATTCATAAACAAAAGATAACGATCAGACCATTCTGAAATTTTCAAACCATTCTAAACCAGTTCTATCCAACTAGCAACAAAACAATTCAACATACAAGTTTTCATACATAATTAACCAGATCCCAACAACCCGGACCTAATGACACATGCGCCAACATCCGCTTCACCACTTCGTAGAGAATCCATCACGATTCTTAAAAAGTACTTGCAACTGTAAAAATATTTCCCTAAGGGTCAGCTACAATTCTAATTTAAGCTAGAAAGCGTGAGATGCATATAAAACGTTTGAAAAACCACACATAACTCTAGCAACCAAAATTCACACATAAATCACTAATTATCGATTCATATCAAATCAACACTTAACGTTAAATAGTCACACAGACACACAAACACACACACACATACAAACAACATCACAATTATAGCCACATTAAAAATACAACAACATCACAATAGCATCATTAATAAGGATGACATCAATAATAGAAACAACAACGATATTAGTAACCTTCATAAGGATATTACCAACATATATAACCAAAAAATACATTCTGATAAACCAAACCCATGAATAAGAGACTATTCAAACAAAGTCCATCAAATAAAAATAGCAACCAAACATCCTCCTCAAATATATATGGTACCCTCCGGCCTCTCATCTATGGCCATCTATGGCGCACGGTCAGCGCGCGTAGCATATACACGTGCCCATTTTCCCCATTCACCCTTCTTTCTTCGGCTAAACCTCTACTAGAGCGTTTGCCAAAACAATTTATTTTATTTTTAGAAGGGGTGATGTGATCAAGCCCACCTGAACCCACCTTCCCGGCCTGCCTCGAGTCGGCGTTCTGACTAGTGGGCCAGCCTCCAGCCTGTCTCCACGTCGGCGATCTGACTGGTGGCGCTCGATCACAAGCCATGGGCTGCAGCCCATGCACCCCAACCTGCAGGAGGTGGTACACCTTTTATCCTGCAGGATGTTGGAGGGGGGATTTGATCCCCTGACCTCCCTTTATCAAGGTGGGATTACCACACTTGATAACAGTGTGGTAATCCCACCTTGATAAAGGGAGGTCAGGGGATCAAATCCCCCCTCCAACATCCTGCATGATAAAAGGTGTACCACCTCCTGCAGGTTGGGGTGCATGGGCTGCAGCCCATGGCTTGTGATCGAGCGCCACCAGTCAGATCGCCGACGTGGAGGCAGGCTAGAGGCTGGCCCACTGGTCAGAACGCCGACTCGAGGCAGGCCGTGAAGGTGGGTTTAGGTGGGCTTGATCACATTAAGGGGGTTCCTTCCAACCGTATGACCATGCCCGGAGGCCACTTCATCTCCAACTTTACCCGTGATCCATGACCATGCCAGTGGAACCCAGTGCACGGATAACGAAAATGTTTAAAAACGATTTTTCATAATTTCAAATACATATAAAAACATGTAATACAGAATCATTCCAAAATAAGGTTTACACATTCAATTCACTCATTCAAAGTATAACGGGTCATAAGCTCCTCAAAAGATGGAAACAAGCATGTAGCGGAAGAAAATAGGCTCGAACAAGTCACAATGACAAGCATGCCCACAATTTCAATTCAAACACAAACACAATTGCAAACCCAATCACAAATTCAAACACAAGCAATTACAATTACAGTTGCAAATACAAACACAATCATAGTCATAACTACAATCACAACGACAAATACAATTACAAATTACCTTCACAATTACAATTAACATCAAACTTACAAATACAAGTAAAATAAAAAATACCAAAACAATTACAATTACATTTACCAATGCAAACACAGTCACAAACGCAAACACCATCACAATTCTCATAGGCACACTCATAGTTACAATCAGATTAAGAAGTCACATAGGTAGAGATTACAAATATCTTTTAAAAAAAATAATAACCAAAGGGACTAATTCCCAAAACCAATTCTACACACATGGCACTCAATCTAACAAGAATTGAATTAAGCCGAGCAAGTCGCATAACGACTTACCTGGAAGACGATTTCTCGCAAAAAGCAGACGACTTAAGCAAACCGATCAACGTGAACTCTTAAGAGAGGTAACACAACAAGCTACTATCAAAAACATAGTTCGTACTCAAACTAAGTTCGTATTTCCAAAAAGACTCCCCTATAACCAAAACTTTACTTTCCTTATAGTGGCAAACGAAAACCCAAACTCCTCAAGAAACCCGATTAACCAACACCTACACTCGGATACAATTTAACCGGAATACTCATATGTATATATATGCACACACACGTTTGCTTAGTTAACTATTACCACTCAACTTGATAAGTTTAAGGCATGTTCCAAAGTTTTGACTAATTAACATCCACTAATTAAGAAAAGTAAGTACATGACTACATAATTAACTACATAATTAATCCTAATACTAGTCAACTAATCTAACCCTTACATTAAATAAACAAAAGCAAAATTCACACAATAACATAATTTGTCTACACTAACAAATGAAATAAAAAACACACAAAAGTAGACTACTACTAACCTCAAAATAACTGTAATAATGTTCACCTCAAGGGCTCAAATTAATCAAGCACATATATATATATATATAAATGAAGCTATTAATCATCATCGCTTATTAATCATGAGCATCAATCAGCAACACCACTTTTCAACACAAATACACAAATCTATTGTGCACTCCCGGAAATAAAACCAAACCCCTCAATTAATTAAACTGAGATTAACCCACCCATAATGACTGTAACACCCCGACTTTCGATGGGGCACTACTCGGTGGTAGACCCGGTCCGAGTCTACTCAAATTAGTCTGACAACAATTTCACTAGGATCTTGCAACGCGGGCACGACGAGAAACAAGTAAAACTTCCAACCTTTATTTTAAAACTGAAGATGTAAAACATGATAGAAATCCTGAATTCATAAACAAAAGATAACAATCAAACCATTCTCTAATTTCAAACCATCCTAACCAAATCTGTCCAACTAGCGACAAAAGTAATTCAATAGCCAAAAGTAATACATGATTAAATAGATCCCAACTACTCGGACCTAATGACAAGTGCGCCAATATCCGCTCCACCACTTCGTACAGAATCCATCACGATTCTTAAAAAGTACCTGAAACTGTAAATATATTCCCCGAAGGGTCAGCTACAATTCTAATTCAAGCTAGGAAGCGTGAGATGCATATAGAACGTTTGAAAAACCACACAGAACCCTAGCAACAAAAATTTCACACATAAACTAATAATTTTTTTGATTCATACCAATTCAACACATAACGTTAAATAATCACACAGACACCCATATGCACAGACACACAATCACACAGACACACAGATACACACACACGTACAGACCACATCACAATTATAATCACATTAAAAATACAATAGTATCACAATAGTATAATACAGATAACATCAATAATAGCAATAAGGATAACAGTAATTTTCATAAAGATCTTCCCAACGTATATAACCACAAAATACATTACGTTAAATAAAACCCATTAACACGAGACCATTCAAACAAAATCCATCAAATAAAATAGCAACCAACATCCTCCTCAAATCCAAATGGCACCCTCCGGCCTCTCATCTATGGCGCACGGTCAGGGCGCATCCTATACACGTGCCCATTTCCCCTATTCATCCTTCTTTCCCCGGCTAAACCTCTACTAGAGTGTTTGCCAAAACATTTTATTTTATTTTTAGAAGGGGGTCCCTTCCAGCCGCATGATCATGCCCAGGGGCCTCTTCATCTCCAGCGTACGTACCCGCACCCATGACCATACCGGTTAAACCTAATGCACGCATAACGAAAAATGTTTAAAAACGAATTTTCATAATTCCAAAAACATATACAAGCACGTAATATGGAATCATTCCAAAATAAGGTTTGCACGTTCAAATCAATCATTTAACACATAACGGTCGTAAGCAAAGCAAATCGACAGACGATTAACCTCGAAAAACGGAAACAAACACACAACGGAAGGAAAATAGACACGAACAAGTCACAATCACAATTACAATTTCGATTCAAACACAATCATATTTGCAGACACAATCACAATTACAATTACGATTACAAGCACACTCATAGTTACAATCAGAATCAAAATCACAATCAAACTCACAACCAGAATCAGAATCACAATCACAAATTCAAACACAATCACTATTGCAAACCCAATCACCAATTCAAACACCACAAAAATTATAAACACAATTATATTTACCAATGCAAACACAATCATAAACGTATACACCACCACAATTATCATAAGCATACTCATGGTCACAAGCAGATTGAGAATTCACATAGATATAGAATAAAAGATTTTAGTTAAAATAATAACGAAGGGACTAATTCCCAAAACCAATTCTACACACATGGCACCCAATCTAACAAGAATTGAATTAAGCCGAGCAAGTCGCAGAACGACTTACCTTAAATGAAGAAGTCCTGACGAGAACAGAAGGCTAGGAACTCAAGTAGAAGTGATCTCCTAAATGTATATTAACGGTGACGCTTAGTAATTCGACGATCTCGAATAATAAAAAGAATAAAGCTCGATAACGTGTAACAATCGCAAGTTCACCAGAGTTGAGGCATATAAACAAACAAACTAAGCTAATCTTAATTACTAAATTAACGTGTGAGTATAATTAGATTAAATAATTTAATTGATCAACTACGTGTATATAGTTATCGCCTAAGAACAAAGCTCAACTAATTAAGCGCACACACGTGATCAACTAGGAGCACACAAATATGTACATAATTAATCACCCTAACCTAGTATAAACCTACTAATCTAGATCAAGACATTTAATTAAATACCACAACAATTTCAATAACCATTTCTAAAATGAATGACTTAACCATTTCAATGACAACATCACATTTGAACCGACATCAGTGGCAACACCATATCACTGAGCACCACTACTTATCAAATTAAGTATCAAAATTCTAACCAATACATTCAACAATTTCCACGTAAGTCAACCACCATCAATTGCCATGGTTCTCTCCGTTGATAAACGCCATTATGATCAAAATTTTCAACCAAGATGAGAAAGGATCCAGACCCTTGATTATTCAAATCAAACGAACAAACTCAAAGCCGACCGATAGAGAAATTCACACTCAATAGCAATTTCAATTGTAGTGACAATTTGGATGTCAAAGGGCCAAAGTTTTACATGCTTAAGATATCTCAGGAACCTTATCTAACCACAACAGTCTTGGTTACCACCCACAATTATCGCAAGAGAGAAATTGCAAGTAACCACAAGGTAGAATTTAAACAAGAGATTGGTGCTTACTAGTTACACGGTCGGATTGAAATAACCGAGAACGTTCAGTCCCAGCTTCGCTGGTTCAGTCTTCCAATTGGCGGCCCATGTTGAAATTGAATCTCGGTACCACCGACGTGCGCTGGTGAGGGGGCGATGTCGCGGTCGGATTCTGATGCAAATTACGGCGGTGAATAGTCAACGTCGCGAGGGCCCGGTTCTGAGGAAACAACCAGGCACGAATCCCGAACTTCGTTTGGGAGCACCCAAAAACCGCAGATCTAGGCAACCACTACCGGATCGGAGACGAGATGAACGGAGGAGACCTCGTTGACAAGAAGTTCATCCCCGTTGACAAAACGGGGTATACTATGAGATGGTAATCAAGAAGGAGAGGCGGATCTCCGGTTCTAGGAGCCAAGGCAATGAGCGGTGCGAGGCAACCAAGGACGGGTTTCACTCGATTGGTTGTGATAGTGTAGACGCGTCGTCGAATCGAATGGCGACGAGAACTTGCGCTCTAGGCTAGGGCGAACAACGGTTGAGCGGGTCGTAGAGCACCGACGATGAGAAGGGAGATAGGAGTTGGGTCTTGGCCGACGAAACGGAGGGCGACATTTTGTCGAAAAGCGGAACGCTCTCTCTCTCTCTCACTTCTTTCTGGTGTGCGCCGCTCACCAACAGGAAAAACAAGGGTAGGGTTTGGATGGTGAAGAACAAGAAGAGAAGGAAGGTTGGGCCGGGTGGATTTTGAGCCCCTTGTGGCTTCTCAGCCCAAATAAAAGAAAAGAAAATGTAATGGGCCTTAGGCCCACTTACGAAAAACGAGCAAAAAATGGAACAAGAGTCAAGTATCGAGTTTTTCGAAGACTCGGGTATTAAAATAGCTATGCAAAAACTAGAATTCCATAGTTTAATTTCGAACAACCTCGATAGAATTTTCAGATCAACAATGGAATTCCAATCACCCTTTATTACATAGCAACATCAAACATCACATGCTCAAATTCCGAATTCCCAACCAAGGTTACAATTTAATTACATAGATTGATCAAGGAAGCCATTAAGCCCAAGAACCCAAAGCCACAAGTCATCGCCTAACTAGCTACCTAGCTCGTACCCCTTAGGACAACAAACCCTTAATCAAAAGATAGCGAGGTGGTGGTCTTACCGGCGACGGGGAGTGAAGCCTATGAGGACGTCGTCTTGTGCGGCCCGAGATCACGGCGGTGCGATTCGAAGGAACAGAGGCAACCATAGGTCCACGAGCCTACGGCGGAACGATGGACTCCTGGCACCTCGCTCCCAATTCGAACCCGATAAGGACGACGACACCCATAGCAAGGCCAGTTGGCTTGAATGGACCCCTTTCGATCGGCGGCGGTCTGCTGCGAGAAGGAAACGGTGACGGCGAAGTGGTGGGTACCGACGACCGCGAGCAAAACGAACAAGCAGGAGCCCGTTGGTCCAACTTGGCGAGCGCGAAGGCGAAGAATTGGCCCTCGAGACGGAATTCAACGAGCAAGGATCCGACGGTTCCTCCTTCCCGACATTCAAAGGAGTGGCTTTCTTTTTGGTCCATTTGAGTGTTTTTGGCTCTTGTGGGTTGTGTTTGTTGGTTGGGCTTTTCTTAAGAGTGTAACACCCCTATTTTGCAACGATGGGTATTACTGCCAGTGACCTTGGATTTTACCGTCCAAAGTCACCTAAGGCTTTATAAGGCATTAAATTTAAATAAAATGCGGAAATTTAACGATAATACATATTATAAAAGGTGCTCAAATATGAGACTTCAAGTGTTGTCATTACATCCTTAAACTTCTTTAAAAATAACAAGATACAAAAGAGTTAAGCAGCAGAATTAACGAAACATTGTTTTTGGAAAGCGTAGCAAAACCAAAATACGAGATACACCTTCAAGAATGACCCGACCTTCCTTCCTTCAGCTCTTGACTCTTCGTCTTTAAATCTTCAAGTAAAGTTTCCTAGAGTCTGGCATTTGTCGCGAAGGGTGAGAAATACCAGGCAAAAATGCGGAAAATAGCGGTATTAGTCTAAGGAGACTAAGCAAGTGAGAATGAAAATTCTCAAGGATAATTTGGTAGTTTAATATTTCATTAAAGAGATATAAGCGAGTTCTGTTTGAGATGTATAAAACTTTATGTGGAGCTTAAAGACGGAATTTAGTTGATCTCGAAGAGAGATAAACTTGGATCCAAAAACAAAGGAAAGTAGGAGATTGTAGTTCCTCTTGGATTACAATTAATGTTGGGAATGTTTTAGTTACACAAAAGTTTCTAGAAAACCTCTCGCTCCCTTTTTGGACCGAGAGCCGGGTTGGTGTTACACGTTGTGCTAAACCAGCCCAGTTTTAATTTACTTTAATGTGTACTAGCACTTATCTTTATTAAGTCATAAAATATTGCATTTAGTTGACGATTTCTATATGTGGTGGCTACAAAGGCCAATCCACATAAAGGAAACGAAGGAATTTCAGGCCTCTTTCATCTTGAGTATACATGTCTCTTTCGTCCTGGGTGTTCAAGCCTCTTCCATCCTGAGTGTTCAGGCCTCTTTCATCTTGAGGATATCGGGCCTCTTTCATCCCGAGTATATAGGTCTCTTTCACCCTATAGGCATGTAGCTAGTGCACAATATCGCCTATGCTATTCCATAACAAATCTCGAAAAGAGATTGAAACAAGCAAGGCCACAAATCATCGGTCCTAAAGTTCAGTACTAGCGTAGTACGAATAATAATAACAATATGTCGTTAATTCTAAGCAATTGAATAAACCTAAGTTCATTCGTTTTAACAAACAAGTAGTTCCCAACATAGAAGAATTTCCTTAACGGAAACAAAATATATATAAAAAGGTTACAAGGGAGAATATCCACTTGCCTTGATTCTTGTTCGGATTTTTCTTAAGGCTAGGAAAAATTCGACGGAGTTTAGAGCTCGAGACTTCGACCTAGCAATTCGAGGGATACCGAGCGAATTTCTATTAAAATTCTTATCTCATTTAATAATCAACTATCCTTTTTCTCTTATTTTTCCTTTCACTAAGAGAAAAACATATAAGCTAATTTTTTTTAAAAAAATTTAGGCGAAAATGGAAACCAATAATAATCCTTGATTATTATTTTCAAAAAGAGGTTTTAAAATAAATTTATAAAAATAATTATACTCATTTTAAAGGCTCATGCAAAAGTTGGAATAAATCCAAGAAATCTTTTTTTTAAAAAAAACTTACTAGCAATATTTATTTAATTTGGTTAAATAAATATTATTTCCATAATTCTTTATTAAGTCCAAGGTTATTAATAACGTTTTCCAAAATTATTATTAAAGTCTTTAAGTTTGCATGCAAAGGTGGAATAAGTTATGTGAAGTCCTTTTTATCCACATGCAATTATTTAGTTAAAATAAGTAAATATTATATTCTTTAGAAGTTTACTTTAGTCAACAAGGTCATAAATAATTTATTTCAACGTTATAATAAGGCTAAGTTGACATGCAAAGGCATCTCTTTAAACCCTTATTTTTTTATTTCCTTTACTTTAAGTTACTTCTTTTATAATAAAGGGAAATATGTCTAAGTTAATACTATTTTAAACAATAGATTAACCATGCTCAAAATCACTTTTATAATTCCTAAAAATTATTAGGATCTATTTTATAGTTTACAAGATATTTTTCCTTAACTCTTATGCATGCAAATGAATTTAAGTACATAAATTCCTCTTTAATAGCTCATTTGTTATATTTATTCAATTAATTTAAATAAATATTATATATATATAGAATTTATTTTATAAAAAGATATTAACTAAAATATAAGTCGGGAAATTATACCAAGCGAGAAGGGAGCAGAATTGGGCTCGGAAATTGAGATGGTCGAGTTTTTGGACCTTTCCTTTCTCTTTTCCCCTTATTAAAATTCTGATGGGCTAATATTGGACATTTGGGCCTAAAAAATTTCAGCCCAAAATTACCCAAAAGAAGTCAGCCCAATTTCTCCTTTCTTCTTCCTTTCACGCACAAGCAAAAGGACGAAGCTCCTATACATTGGCGAGGCTGGGCACCGGCGGTGGAGATGGACGACGGCGGCCTCCTGGCGGCGCGCGCGGTCGTTCGGCGGTCCGGCGAAGGGGTAGGGGTGGTCCAGCGGTGGAGATGGCCAAAAACTAGGATTTGTAGAATTTTAACAAAAAAAATTAGATTTGGGGAACAATTAAATCCGGGATTTCTAGGCTTGAATTAAGGACGAATTTGTGTTTAGGAGAAGAGGATTGAGTGCTCTCTTCCCTTTGCTTAAGCCCCCTTTTATAATGGAGGTGGAAGCTTGGGTGCCTCTTCCATGGTGAGGTGTAAAGGCTTCTCTAAATGGAGAAGATTTAATTGGTGGAAGGGGGTGGTGATGCATGAAAGTTGATTGGATGAAGAGGAGGTGGAGGTGGAGAAGATTGGAGAAGAGAGGAGGTGGAGATGGAGGAGAATGGTTGTACGTCAAATCAGTCGGGCAACTGATTTGATCAAATTGGGAAGAAGGAGAAAAAAAAAGAATAAATGGATTAAAAATCCTTAATATGTAGATAAGTTACTATGGCAGAGCGGAAAAGGAGTGTGTGTGTTTGTGAGAAAATGCAAGAGGTCTCGGGTTCGAGTCCCACCTCTCGCATTTTTTTTGGTCATTTCCCCTTATTTTTATTTGTATTATAAATTCAATTGAATTAAATTTTGAACTTTTTATTTAATCTCAATTAATTAAAATTTTATTTGTCATTATACTATGCCTTTATAAATTTTTAATATTTAACTATGAAAATCATTATAATAATTAAACTCTCTATTTTAGAGAAATAACTAATTAAAAAAATCGTTTATTTTTATATAGAAATAGAGGCTATTACAAAGAGTATAAGCCCGTAAATTAGTTTCGTCCCCGAAACTAGGAAAAACTTAGGGCAGTACAAAGATATAACACGAGGATAGCTACTATCACTCACATTGTGAGGAGATAACAAAGGGTCTGGTACCCCCTTAAAGAACATTTCGTTCTTTAGTTAAGACGATTGTACAAGTAGAAGAATTACTATTGTACCTTTTTCCTAAGGAATCGTTATTCCTTGAAAAGATTCCCACATGTGTACTTATGTGGTTTAAACGAATCCAATGAAAATGATTTTATTTCTTGTAAAAATCCTAATTGGACTTGTCAACAAAGTCGGCTGGTGATCAAGCGGTCTTATCCATTAGGTTGGGTCATACCTATTGGCGTTCTGGGTTGACCTTCCTAGATGTAGAAAGGTTGGATTGCTTATAGAATAAGCATCTTAATTGAAACGAGCACTTGAGCGTTTCTAGGAAATGAGTAAGAAAATGACTAATTTCTAGCTAGTTATGCTAACAAAAAAATAATTTCTGGATGCATCTCAGTGAGTTTTTTATGTGCAACGCATATGCCTCATTTTTTGTTTCATGTGGTCGTAGTTGGAAGGTACTTTTTCTTGTTTGCACTTGAGTTTTCTACTATGGTTAGACCTTAATTTGAGGGAACATTAATTATTATCTTGTTCATTTTATTTTGCAGGTCGGTCCGCTTTTGGTTGGATGAAGATTAGTTAGGATATAAGTACATATATATGGGCAGGCACATTTTGTGGTAGGTTCTTAATTTAAAACCGACCGATTTTGGTTAAGATATATACTTTACTCTCTCTCTCAAATTTGTGGAATTGATATGCTTGTTTTTTTGCAAGTGTTTGCTTTTGAACATGGCTAGTGAACCATGAATATATTAATGTATGTACTTGATGAATTTGCATGTATTAATGATGCATGGTTTAATAGAAGTACGCTCTCTCAATCTTATTGAGATTTATAGTTTTCTATGTGTATATTTTATAAAATTATTTCATTTATAAAATATATAACTTAATATGAATTTATTCGAAAATAATAAGCTGTGAAATTAATATTGAAATGTCAATAAACCGCCACAATAGTTTAAGAAATTATGTTGCATTTTGTTCACAAAACCGCCTCCATTGCTCATACAACCGTTGCAAAAGTCCTCCAACAACCGCCGCAATAGATAAAATACCGCTGTAATAGCTCACTAAACCGCCCCTTTTGTACTTAAAAACCACTACAAAAGGCTTTTAAAACCGTCGCAAAAGACTCATAAACCGCTGTAATAGCTCAAAACCGCTGCAATAAACAAAGATAAAAACCACCCCCTTAGAATCTATTGCAGCAGTTTAAAGAAGCTATCGCAGTGGTTGCATATGTTGACTTGTAACCATCGCCTTACCTTTAAAAAACCGCCACAAGAGACCTAAAGCAACGCAAGCAACTACAGCGGTTAGAAAACCGCCACCTTAAGCCTTTGGGGGCACTTTTAGACCATATAGTAGCGTTTTTCGACCGTCGCTAAAAGCTCTAATTGTAGTAGTGAATAGATAGAGTCATCATGGATGAAATCTTATAAGACGGATATTAATTAAATTCTCGAGATGAAAACGATGTTTGAATTTGTGAGAGCCTTGCCTTGGAAGAAGAATTTCGATTTTGAACTTCTAATGAAGTTACTATTGGAACGAGCGATGGTTATATCACAAGAGAAGGTAATCATCTTGATGATATTGTATCCGAACATATTAACTATCGAGAAGTAGTTTGAGCATCCTTATATATTATACTTTGTAATTCTTATAAGAAAGTTGTTTTTCGTAAACAAGGTTGAATTCGAGGGACTACGTGATTTCATTCCACCAATGTGACCAGCATTGATGCGACCTTTCCTAGGCCCGGACCCAATCCCAACGAGCCCGAGACTCCCTAGGCCTTAGAGACCCTCTTGGCATAGGATTTAGTCATATTTTATGTATTTCCCTATTTTAGCATAAGTCCAATTATGTCTTTTCAAATTTAGTTGTTGCTGTTTTTAGTATTACTATTTATGTTTATGGGCTTTTGGACGTTGGGCCTTGCTTGCATGCAAACCCTAGTCCATTAATCCTTGTTGCTTGTTAGGGTTTCAAGAGCCTCCTCTTTATAAGGAGCTCTCGAGCTCATTTATTATTGACGCACACTTTGGATTAGATTAATAGTCGAGGGATTCTCCTTTAACTAGTCCTAGTGCTGCACCTTTGAGTTCTATCAATCAAACACTTTCGAGTTCTCGTTGTTCTTGTATTATTCTTGCAAGATCGAGCCGATCCAACGTCGGTATCGACCCCAAAGTCTTCCGCTACACTCTCGTGAGACCCAATACTCGAGCCAAGTCAAAGATCCGGCGGGTCCTAAACAAGGTCGCATCAACTGGCATCAGAGCCTAGGTTCGTGTAAGTCTCACGTCTTTGTAAGTCATTCAAATCTGTTATTGACGCAATTATTATTCCCATCCATCCATATTCCTTCCATTTATTTGTTCGAACCATATAAAAAAACCCAGACCCTTTTGGCTTTGACAAGATCATTGCCGATTTTTTTTTGGTATTCTCGCCTACCCTTGGGCAATTTTGTGGTGTGAATGCAGATGATCCGTGCATGATTCTTGTAGATTTTTGCTTTCCTGTATGCGTGAAAATTGACTTCCGATCGCGCTCTTCTTTTTCTGGAAATGTTTGTGCACACGATTCTCATATCTACTCTGCCATATCATATTTGTGCGATCGTATCTCTTATTTATAGTACAGATTGATTTTGTGCGTGCACTAATCTTTTTGTTCCTATAATAAATCCACACATGCATGAATAGCAAGATCTTTATTTGCTTAATCATTTCTTATTTGCCTTGATTTCCTACGGAAACAATCTATTTTAATTACAAATAAGCACGCATATCTTGATCGATTTAATATTCTAGCGTGTCTTCCACTTCTGGGTAATTGCGCACAATATTCTTTCCATATTATTGCACTTCTTCTTATCCGTTCTTGTCATTGTTCGTGTGTATAGGCTGATTGATTCCCTCGTTTGTGCTTAGTTGATTTTGTCTAACACCATAATTGTGCTAGCTTTAAGCCGTCCTCACGGCATTCAAGCCTAGCCAAACCTTGCGTGAACAATTTGATTCGTGTGCTTATATTGATTGTGAGTATATACCATTGGTTCGCTTTTACTCTCGTCTTGTCATGGCTCATACAGGACTTCATCGAAGACGCTTTGCCGGGTTTGATGACCCTAAGGCATTTTTGGATTGGGAAAAGCACATGGCCAACTACTTTGGCCAACGAGACTACGACAAATTTGAGCGATGTGACATTGCCATTGGTTGCTTCACTAGCTACGCTCGAGATTGGTTTGAGCGTTTGGAGGATGATCGATGGTATAGAAAGCGGCTCCCAATTGAGACATGGTGCCAACTTGTGTACCACATGGCTCGACACTTTGCGCCTAATGTGGATGTCGTAGCCTTTCAAGAGTATCTTATTAGGCGCATGTCCAAACAACGAGAGATGTACACGTTTGACACGGCGAAGGACCCAAAGCAAGCATCGTTGGACAAGGGTCGTGCGACATCGACACCTTTGCCCATGGTCGTGCCACGACAACCCATGTTCGTGATCGAGGTCACCGATGAGTCAGCTGAGCCTATTGACATGCCCATGCCTGCGACACACATGGCCGTGGTCGAGGCCACCGAGGAGCCAACCGCGCCTTTTGTCTCGCCCATCACCGCGTCGCATGTGCCCGTGGTCCAGGCCACCGAGGCGCCAACCCCGCCCATTATCACACCCGTGATCGTGCCATGCATGACCATTGTCGAGGACGCCAATCCCAATAAGCTAGCATTGGCACCTTCCTTGAACTTGTCTTCGACGTCAGATTGGCCACTTCCCATGCCCTTTCCTTCATTGTCCGATGTCGGGTCCGAAGAGGGTCACTACCAAAGGAATCGATCAAACGCTTTCAAGCCAAACAAACCGAGACTCACATTCCTATAAAAGTCTAATTAATAACCTACACACAACATCAAAATCCTGCTTAAAAGAACCATTAATTATTACTAAAATTGAGCCACAATACAAAATTGAACCAATCAAAACACGATAACAATAAAAAGGAATAGAATTCGGCAATACTAAAGCTAATCATTTCAATCTATCTCACAAAACAAAGTAGCAGATTACACTTCAAGCACATGGATCAAAACAAAACAACACATTCATATAGTAGAAATACAAGGTCGATCCATCAACAAGGATATCCGACTTGTTGAGAGTCAAAGCCGAACAATTCTTGACTAAAGATGGGTTCCTTGACTTGAGAGCCCTGCCTCGAAAACTTGATGGATTGATCGAGGGTCTTGACCTCGGATTAGTGTTGAGCTGCTTCTCAAGTTGTCGACAATGTACTGCAATGGGTCGATCTTGATCAACAGAGGCGAGTTCAACGGAAGAATCGGTGGCCAGCTTAGTCCGATGAGGTGAGGGTGAATCGAAGGGCTTGCGGTGTGATTCGGGCGTTCGAACCCTAGCACGAGAACGAGATCTCAGGAGGGAAACAAAGAAGACAGATGAAGGACAAGAGGAGGGAAAGAAAGGGCTAGCACCCTTACCAACGGTCACTCAGCGACGAGCTTCGGGCGCAACTCTTGCTTGGGCTGAGCGCTTCCGACGGCGCACCACTCTCTTAATTGGAGGACGAAGGCGAAAGGGCCCGGGAAGGACGAAGCTAACGAAGACGGTCGAGGTTGCACCGCCTGGTATCCAGGCCTTCTTCTCACGAGGCACCGGTGGCTCTTGGCATCTCCTTGCTTGGATGAGCGGCACGTAGGGGAAAGAACGAGGATAGAGTAGATGGAAAGTAGGGCAAGGAGGAGAAAGAAGAGGGAAAGGAGATGGTTTCACGGGTCCAGTTTCCTTGAGTCCCAAAAATTGGGCTTTTAGGCCCAGAGTAAGAATAGGAAGGTTAGGGAAAAAAAGGAGTGAATTAAAGGTAGCATAAACATGGCTAAGTTAACGGTTCTGTGAACGGATATCTCGGGTCTTATATCCTACCCCCCTTAAGGAAAGTTTCGTCCCGAAACTTCCAAGGTTAAAGTGGGAACTCACAAAGGTTCCCGGGATTTCACAACCTCTCTCCCTTGAAGAGGTTCGTCCTCGAACCCAAGTTGTTGACAACATCTTAAACATAACGTGTGACAAGCAAAACGCATACCCAACTACTATAACCATGAAGAAAAATAACCAATCCATACACATATCAAAATACGAACAAGCAAACAACAAAACAAGCTTAGAAACGCTAAGTCATAACAACGTCGGACTTTCTCCCAAGTAACCCCTAGACTCTACTCTTAATGACCTCTACTAAACCAGAGTACAGTTCGGGGTAGTTCTCTCTCATCCTATCTTCGGTCTCCCAAGTGGCCTCCATGATACCTCGCCCAGACCACTGAATCAACACCAACTGCATCTCCTTGTTCCGTAGCTTCTTTGTATGCTTGTCCAGAATCGCTATCGGTTGCTCTCTGAAGGTATGATCGGGCTCAACCTCCAACTCTTCATAGTTGAGCCTGTGACTGGGATCTGGAACGTATTGGCTCAGCTATGACACATGAAAGCAGGGTGAACTCCATCTAAGGCGGGAAGGTAGCGCCAGTCTGTAGGCTACCTCGCCCACTCTTTCCAGTATCTCAAACGGGACAATGTAGCGGGGACTCAACTTCCCCTTCACCCCGAATCTCCTCACTCCACCAGTAGGCGACACTCTCAACCAGACGTGTGCACCTGTCTCAAACTCTAGTGGTCGACGTCGCTTGTCTACATAGGAATTTTGGCGATTCTGCGCGGCTAGCATATGCTCCCGGATCAAGGCCACCTTCCCAATTGTCTCCTCGATAATTTGTGGCCTCTCTCCTACAACATCCGATGGGTCATCCCAATACAAAGGTGTTCTGCACTTTCGGCCATACAAAGCCTCATATGGAGCCATCTGAATCGAGGAGTGCCAACTGTTATTGTAGGCAAACTCCACCAATGCTAGGTGATTCGACCAATGACCTCCCCAATCAAGAACACAAGACCTCAGCATGTCCTCTAGAATCTGAATTGTCCTCTCGGATTGGCCATTTGATTGTGTTTTTAAGTAGTTGTGAAGTGCAATCTCGTTCCAAGTGCCTCATGCACTTGTTGCCAAATTCTGGAAGTGAATCGCCCATCACAATCTAACACAGTCGTCTTGGGCACACCATGCAGTCTAACTATCTGATTTACGAACACCTTTACCAGCTTGTTCATTTGCCAAGTCTCCTTAATAGGCAAGAAACGAGCAGTCTTTGTCAACCTATCCACTACAACCCATATGGCATCATGCCCCTTGCTGATCTGTAGTCTAGTGACAAAATCCATGGAAATATCCTCCCACTTCCACTCTGGGATAGGAAGGGGTTGGAGCATACCACCCGGCCACTGGTGCTCAATCTTCACTTGTTGACAAACCTGAGACTTAGCCACGAATCTTGCTACATCTGGCTTCATGCCATCCCACCAATAATACTGTCATAAATCTTTATACATCTTACTCACTCCCGGGTGAATCGAGTAAGGTGTAGCATGGTGATTGGCTGAAAGTCGTCGTGCCAAATCAAAATATAATTCCCTAATTACTCAACTAGTATAGCTGGTAAGTCGGGGTCGAACCTAAGAGACACTTGTATCCCAAGTAGTTATTATTATCAACTCAAAATAGTAACAGGGGGGGATTTTGGATTATTATCTAAAATTAAACAAAGCTAAGTAAAAAATCAAACAAGGAAAAGATTGGGTTTTTATCAATTAAGGAAAACAATACTATTCAAACATCTACTTTCTTCCTCAAGTTATTGATCATAGATTCAAATAAGTTATTTCCTTTGGTTATTCCTATCCTGATCAGATATAATAAACAAGCCAACGGGTCATGTAAATACTTAATATCAAAACAAACATGAAACGATCATGAATAATAATGATACTAGCAGTAGGAGCAAGGATATGCAGGATACATGCAAATTGAGTTCCAACGAGTCAAACAATAAGCATGCAATCAAATCTCTTTCTCAATGGTTTTAGTCCAATGAGTCCTAAAACATTGAGTTGCTACAAAGATTAGGTTTTACTACGAGAAAACCTAGATCTAGCAATAGAGAATATCAATTCCAACAAGGTGATCAATCAAGTAGAAATCAATACAATCAATATTAATTAAGCATGAGAGAATTGAAATAATCTCTAGAAATAAACCTGAATAGAAGAATCTCACAACAACTTGAGTCTGAAAAGCTTCAACTTGAATAAGATCTAAGTTTTTAGTTCTCCATAGAAGAGAGAATACGAAACAAAGTAGAAAATAGGTCTCAAGTTATGTCTAACAAAGGCTGAAAAGTAGGTTAAGTAGTCTCGAACAAAACACACGGAATAATAAAATAAAACGAAACAAATATAATAGATAGATAGATAGATAAAACGCCGCGTCGGATCTTCGTTGACGTGGAAGACTGCGGGCGCGGTGAGTACATTCCGCGATCGCGGACCTGATCGTGACAAAACTCTGACGGTGTTTTCGGAAGATGTTTTGACCACCTTAGAGTGGGAATTCAGACTCGTAGTAAAAATATAAATTGTAGCTCTTCGATTTAGCTTTCCAATGATACCAAATTCAGCTTCATCCGAATACTGTAGCTTCTGAAATAAGCATCACAAAGAAAGTGGTGTCGAAACAACAACTTCACTGGATGGCCCGGATTTAAGCATTCTTTTCCACATCCTCTTGGGCGTTAATGATCATCAGAAATGGCTTGAATATCCTTGGAAAAGACACTTGTATACCTCCAATCTTGAATCCTTCAACTTAACCAATCCTTGCTCCTCAAAATGACCTAAAAACATGAAAACACAAGAGTAGACACCGAAATGCAAAAACTACAAAAACCACACAAAACGCATGCAACTACCTAAGATTTAAACATAAATATGCCCTTAAACTAACACCCAAATGCATGCTAGCACATGGGCCTCTTGAAAAATCTTCTGTCTCAACTCTACATCCCGAGGCACACAAATTCGGCCGCGCAAACTCAAGATACCATCTGCTCTCTCTACAAAATCAAGTGCCTATCCACTGCTCAACTTCTACTTCAACTCTTGAATCATTGGACATACTTCTTGTTTCATTCTCACTTCTTCAAGCAAAGTCGGTTGACACTCCAAGATACTCAATCTGCCCTGGTAACGCTGTCTGTACCTCGATTCCGTATCTTATCAGCTCTCTCTGTAACTCTGGTTGAACCGTCAAACGAGCTAACATACATTCTTGAGAGGTCTTCCTAGTAAGTGCATCGGCGACTACGTTCGCTTTCCCTGGGTGGTAAAGGATTTCCAAGTCATAATCTTTTAGCAATTCAAGCCATCTCCGTTGTCTCATGTTCATTTCCCTCTTGAGTAAAGATGTACTTGAGACTCTTATGATCTGTCATCACCTTGCATGTACTTCCATACAAGTAATGGCGCCAAATCTTCAAGGCGTGTACCACTACTGCCAATTCCAAATCATGAGCTCATTTGGCTTCAATTATCTCGAGGTATAAGCAATCACCCTATCCCTTTGCATCAACACACATCCCAGGCCTACCTTAGAGGCATCACTGTAGATAACAAAGTCCTCATTCCACTCGAAACGAGTGGTCTTCTTTAACAGATTCGTTAGTGGTTGGGCTTCACGGGAGAACCCTTGCATGAACCTCCGGTAGTACCCCGCTAAACCTAGGAAACTCCGCACCTCCTTCACATTTCTTGGGGGTTCCTACTCTTTTACAACCTTGATTTTCACAAGGTCCACCATAACTCCCTTAGCGGACACCACATGCCCCAAAAAGTTGACTTCCGGTAGCCAGAACTCACACTTGGATAGCTTAGCAAGCAACTGATGTTGCCTCAACACTTTCAACACCTGCCTAAGGTGTTCTGCATGCTCCTCTTCATTACAGGAGTAAATCAGGATGTCATCAATGAATACCACCACAAATTTGTCCAAGAAATCTATAAACACTCGGTTCATCAACTACATGAACACTGTGGGTGCATTGGTTAATCCGAACGGCATCAACACAAACTCATAATGCCCATATCTAGTTCGGAAAGTCGTCTTTGGAATGTCTTCCTCTCGAATTCTTACTGATGATATCCTGACCTCAGATCCACCTTAGAAAACACAGTAGCCCCTTGTAACTGATCCAACAAATCATCAATGTGAGGTAGTGGGTACTTGTTCTTGATGGTGACTCGGTTCAACTCCCGATAATCAATACACAAATGAAGGGAATCGTCCTTCTTCTTTACAAACAAAACCGGAGCTCCCCAAGGTGACACGCTCGGACGTACATACCACTTCTCCAACAATTCTTCCAATTGTGCCTTCAATTCCTGCATTTTCATCGGAGCCATACGATATGGAGCCCTCGAGATCGGTATTGTTCCTGGCTCAAGATCAATGCTGAAATCAACCTTTCTTTGAGGTGGCAAGCCCGGTAGTTCGTCTGGGAAGACATCCTTAAACTCACAGACTACCGGTGTATTCTGAATGTGTGGTCCTTCCTTGTCCCCTTGTAGGACATAGCACTAATACCCTACACACCCCTTATTAAGCAACTTGGCGGCTTTTACCCTACTAATCACTGGTTCCGACTCTACTTGCTCCAACTTCTGACTCACCGGTACAATCCCGTCCCTCGTGGTCACTATGTCTGTACCCCTTTGTGTATCCAACACCGCTCTAAAGTATCTTATCCAATCCATTCCCAAAATCACATCATCATCCAAGGACAACCGCACTACTATAAAATCTGTATACTGAACTCTACCCCTTATTTTGATAGGGCACTGTAGCACTCTCTACATCCACTCACCTTACTGCCATCGGGTAATCCCACTACAAAAGGATACCCTTTTTATACAAGTCAACCTTAATCTAACCAAATAGGCAGAGGACATGAAAGAGTGTGTGGCACCCGTGTCAAAAGAATATGGACAGGTTCAAACTGAATCCAAAACGTACTTACAGCTGTCAGCGTATGTAAGACATCAACCCTCCCCATCTCGAACACTCGAGGCTGGTTAGTCCTTAGGGTATTGGCTTTTGTACCTCGTCCTTTGTTCAAGCCTGATGCTCCCTAGTTCACCGTCTCTGGTGAAGATCATTGAGAGGGTACACCAACCTTACAATACTATCGTACAAGGTCGGGCTTCTCGTAGATGAAGTAGTTTCAAACTGGCTCCGATCACTGACTCTTAATGTGATCAATGTCTCCACATTTGAAGAACTCTTCCCGAACCCTAGTAGACTGGCCCCTCTGAAACTCGTCTTGACGACCCTGTGACTGAGAATCAGATCGGTTCCGCTGAAACGAACCCATTTGATTGTCCCTTTTCGAACATAACATTTGTCTGACAGTCCTAGCTCATTTCCTACCAATCATAAGCACTCTCTTGTAGCGAACTCCACACCAGATACATCTTCTTCTCCTCTAGCGCCTGATTAGAATTTCCAACGTCGACGCCATAATACTCAGCCATTGCTCTACTCCAGTACCCGGGGCCCTATTGAAGCTTGGCACCCCGGCCTTCTGAACTCCGCGAGTCACTTGTCCGGCTGGGGCTCATCTCTCAGTGGCTCTACCACACAATCAACTACCTCTAGCCTCTGTACTTCTGGTATCCCTCCTAACTGAGCAACTCTAACAGTACTTTGGTCTAGTGCCCTCATCTTAGTCCTTTGAAGCCCAACATTAGTATTCTAATCTTGTAAAACTCTAGTGATAACCTAACTGGCGGTGCAGTGGCTCTAAACTAGGCCCCATTATCTTGGGGTCGCCCTCTAACAACAGACCCACTAGCATCCTGATGGTCGTCAACAGCCAAGTCCACACTCTCAGAAATTTCTTCCGGTAAACATTCTGATGCTTCTCTGGCTCAGCAACAAAGGGAGTCTCTCCTTTACTCCTACCACGTCCTCTACCACGACTTCTCCCACGACCTCTCCTACTAGCAATAACAATTCTGACTCTAGTTTGTGGGGTCATCTTTTCAGAAAGTCCCACGGTCAAAATATTAAATTTGGCTAAAAGTTAAGGATTTACTTACCAATCTTCGTGAGGTCCTTCGGCGGATGGCAGCGGAGTCGCATCGTGTCATCTACCCCTATATGCAGCATGACTACCCCATTTAAAACTTTTTAGAAAACACCAGGCCGGTTTTTGTTTCTAGTTGGACCTCGTGTACACTTGTTGTTCGGTTCCATGTACCCTTGTTGCAAACCTCGCTCTGATACCAATTTGTAACACCCCATCTTGACGTAGGGGCGTTACTTGGTAGTTTGACCCCAACAGGTCCTACCTTAGCTAGCCTGACACTAGAATACATGGACCTTGCAACTCGGGCACGACAAGAAAATCAATTTAAAACATCCAACTGTCATTTAATAAACCACATTTGCAATAACGTCATGCATGAGATCCCAAACAACTAGTCAAGTCACAACCAACACAAGAAACCCGCTAAAGTCAACAAAAGAGAGGAATATCCAAAACAAAAGCAACAACTAAACTTGGACACTTCAAACCACTTCAACACCTAATGACACGTGCGTCAATGATCCGCTGCAGCATCCTGCCTAGGCTCCAACACGGGACCTGCAGAAGTACTTAGAACTGAAAAATAAAGGTCCCCGAGGGGTCAGCTACTATCCTAGGAAAGTTAGATAACATGAGGCAATAGTAAGACGTTTGAAAACAGTAAATAACCAACAACTTAACCCTTAACAAGTGAATTATTCAAGGCATAATAGGTCAACACACATCTCAACAATCTAGATAACGGGTGAAAGGAAATGCAACGAAACATCCCAACAATCTAAATAACAAGCAACAAAAGTAAAGCGTTTGAAATAATAGCCATTAATTCGACATTCAGCAAATGAAAGGAAAGACAACGAAACAAGCAATTCATCAAACATAACAAAAATTCACAAGATCGGAAGCCAACTAAGTAATCACACACAAACACAAGCAAAACCATTCATAATCCTATTTGGAAATGCAATTCTCCCTTCCTCCATAGCATTCCCATCTACGGCGCTAACTCCCTGCGCTCGAGTGCAGAGGCAGGCCCTCTCACTTTTCATATATGTCATGCTTCCAACCCCTGGTCAAGCCTCCACCGGAGCACTTACCAAAAATATTTGGAATGGAGAGCACATCACATCATGCAAGAAAACATTTCACAAGGAAAAACATTCATTCGGGACTAATTTCCAAAACCAATCTCACAATCACGGCATGAAATCTAACAAGACTAGAATAAAGCCGAGCAAGTCGAGAACGAATTACCTGGAAGGCGATCCTCGAAAGAAGAAACGCGTCGATACTAAAGACCTACGAATCATAATGTGCAGGGTTAACCGACTAACCGCGAGGAGTAACTATCGATTCTAGGCAAGCACAACAATAGTAGCCTAACCAAGTATGAACCACCATAAAAACCATGGCATCCAAAACAAGTGTGGTTTGAAACTAAAATTAATCGCATAAAACTCAAGAATCAACATCAAATAACGTTACTCAACATACTATGATTTCGTGACTTAATCTTATATGGCGCGAAAAGTATACTATTAAGGACAACCAATACAACAGTCCGGTTCTAGAATCACCACACCCTAAGCTGCCGAGATTCAAAGTTGAACAATTTTTGACTGAAGATGGGTCCTTGACTTGAGTGCCCTGCCTCGGAAACTTGATGGATTTGATCGACGGTCTTGACCTCGGATTAGTGTGGAGCTGCTTCTCAAGTTGTCGACAATGTATTACAATGGGTCGATCTTGATCAACAGAGGCGAGTTTGACGGAAGAATCGGCGGCCAACTTAGTCCGATGAGGTGAGGACGAATCGAAGGGCTTGCGGTGCGATTCGGGCGTTCGAACCCTAGCACGAGAACGAGATCTCAAGAGGGAAACAAAGAAGACAGACGAAGGACATGAGGAGGGAAGGAAAGGGCTAGCCTCCTTACCGGCGGTCACTCGGCGACGAGCTTCGGGCGCAGCTCTTATTTGGGCTGAGCGCTTCCGACGGCGCACCACTCTCTTAATTTGAGGACGAGGGTGACAGGGCTCGAGAAGGACGAAGCTAACGACGACGGCCGAGGTTGCACCGCCTGGTATCTCGGCCTTCTTTTCACGAGGCACCAACGGCTCTTGGCATCTCCTTGCTTGGATTAGTGGCACGTAGGGGAAAGAATGAGGATAGAGTAGATGCAAAGTAGGGCAAGGAGGAGAGAGAAGTCCCAAAAAATTGGGCTTTTAGGCCCAGAGTTAGAATAGGTAGGTTGGGGGAAAAAAGGAGTAAATTAAAGCTAGAATAAACATGGCTAAGTTAACGGTTCTGTGAACGGATATCCCGGGTCTTACAATTAGGGCCACTAAAAAATTTCATCCAAACAAAATAAAAAACCTACTTGAAAGTGAGGGAAATCAGGGTCGAGAGAGGGAGATATTCCTGATTACACGAGATACAAGAGGAGAGAATCCCCGAAAACGGAGGGAAGGAGTGAGAGGAAGAGGGGAGATGGTCGGCGCCGGGGCTAGGCGAGTGCACAGAGAGGCGAGAGAGAAAGGAAAGTTCCCAAATTAGATTTTTAGAGGGATTTTTTAGAATGAGCGGTAACTTTAGTCCATTGTTTAGTTGAGCGCTTTTATTTCGTTCTAATTTCGAATCTAGCGCTTTTTTTATGCAATATGTGTGTTTTTTTCACATTTTCGGTTTTTGCCTTTTTGTGTGATTTTTTTCTTCCAACATTTTATTTATGAAATAGATTATATATTTCACACAACAATTTTTATCCTTTTTTAATTTTTTATAATATAACACCAATATCAAAATTTGTATTATAATATACTGACTTAAACTACGTATTTACATATTTAATGAGATTGATTACTATTTAGACATAAATCCTTATTTAAATATTGATAAAATTAATTGAGAATTAGAATTGTCAAAAGTTGACCGAAACTAAAAAATTGGTTCGTTGTTATACCCGACTCGACCGATCAGAAATCCAATTTTGACTTTAATTCGACTTAAATTCGATTGTAACCTGAGAACATATGACCCGAACCCGACCGACATAAGGTCTGTCCTGATTGGCTTTTAGATGTGAAATTTTAGCTGTATGAATTAGTTGTTTTATAGGAGCAAATATATGGTACAAATACGTAACTAACTAAAGTTACGTAATAATAATAAAATTGATTTTTTATTATAGAAAGTTAAGATTTTCGCATAATCGTAGTCGAAAGAGATTATTAGGGTATCGAAGTATAGAATATTAAAGAAATATAACAATTAAATCTACAAATGACTAACACAGCTAAATCTAAATATGTGAATATTACTACCAATGAAATAGATTTAGATTTGTTTCGACCAAAAAAAAAAGATTTAGATTTGTTTTTTTAATAAAATATTTTGTACAATTTGACAATTAGCATAGAAGTGCATAATCTTATATATAAGAAAGTGAAGTTTTTTAAATTTTAGAGTATTAAATCTTATATCATATCTTTTTCGTTAACAAACCAACAAAGTAAAAAAAAAGTGCTCGTACCAAACCTTTTTTAACAAGAAAGGTATCTAACTAATTACTTTCTTTTTTTATCATCAAAACCCAACTAATTAATTACTCAAAGCATCATCCTGAACAATGTTCAACAACACCAAAGGAAAAGAGCTAGAAACCGAAAAAACAACAACAGAACAAGGTAACATTCTTCCTAAGAAGTGAGAAGCTCTATTTGCCCACCTTCGAACAAAACACCAAGAGCAATCCAGCACTTCATGACTCAATGCTTGAATTTGTGCCACCAGGAGACCCACCACTGTACAAGGAAAAGCCTTAGCACGAATCGCCATGATAATATGAGTAAAGCCAGCCTGAATTGCATTTTCCAATCCCCATTTGAGAGCTTCCAATTCAACAACTTCAATCTGAGAGCCTTTCTAGATTTATTTTGCACCAGCCAACATAGTCCGACCTTCGGAATCACGTCCAATAAATCCCACCCCACACCCTTCTTGCTGAACCATTGCATCACAATTAATAATGATCCAATTCCCATGAGGTTTTGTCCATCTATTCTCTCCTTCCTCAGAAGCCCTAACCTGCAACTTTTTCGGTCAATCGCCCTTAGAGCCTCTGCCCAAACCTGAAGGCTTTGCTCAATAATCTTCACCGGATCAGTTTTCTTCTTTTCAAAAACAAACAAATTACTGGCTCTCCAAACTCGCCAAATCAGTTCAGTCCACAACAACATCCTGTCTTCTTCGACCGTCTGCATTAACTCATCCATCTAGCTCATGAAATCCATCTTGAGGTTCGAACAAGGTTTAAATTCAGGAACGAACTCCCAAATTAAACGTGGGAGAATACATTCCATCAAAGCATGTGAAGTCGATTCTGGTCTCCCACAAACAAGACAATCGAAGTGTAATACCCGAATAATCATTTCGGATAGAGTTCCGAAACCTAGTTAATTTTTTTTATATATTAATTAAAGACTATTCTAATTAGATAATCATTACAGTTCTGATCTTAAGTCTTATTCTAATCGGATAATAATGATGGGGTCACTAGTCACATGCATATACATATACATATCCATATAAATTACTAATACAATTAATATATAATTAATATGCCAATAGCCGATTTATGTGTGCAACATATATAAATATATGTAGCCCAGATGTAACTAAAGCTGTTACAAGCTTCTTTCATAATTGTAAAATCCTAAAACAAATAAACCATACATTCATTACCCTTCTTCCAAAATGTGAAAATCCCAAGTCAACCAATCACTATAGACCAATCAACTTATGCAACACCATATACAAAATTATATCAAAAATACTAACCAACCGCCTGAAAATCGTGCTAAATAAATTGATCCATCCAATGCAAGGTGCGTTTATCCAAAACCGTAGTATACACGACAATACATTAATCGCACATGAGATCTTCCATTCCTTCCGCAACAAACAAGGGCGGGAGGGGTGGATTGTAGTCAAACTCGATATGGAAAAAGCCTACGATCGGATGAGCTATGATTTCCTAGTTGTAGTTCTACAAAAATTCGGATTCCACAAAAATTCTGTGGTTGGATCCGTGAATGCGTCGAAACTGTATCCTTCTCAATCCTCGTGAACAATGGACCAACAGAACAATTCTATCCCCAACGGGGTCTCAGACAAGGGGATCCCCTGTCACCCTACTTATTCATCATTGTTGTCGAGGTTCTAGCAAGACAGATCCACCTGGTAAGTACCAACCCAAAAATTGGTATCGAGATTCAAATCTCATGAAACGGAACAAAAATTCCATTCTTAGACTTTGCAGATGATATAATCATTTTTGCTAAAGCTAATTGTCAAGCATGTAAGAATATGAAAGAAATCATTGATGACTATTGCCAGATTTCTGGCAAAAAAATCAACTTTCATAAATCCGCATTCCAAGTCACAAAAAACACTAATAACAACACGAAAGAACAAATTAAACAACTTCTCCAGATTACGAACACTGTATCACTAGACAAATATCTAGGATGCTCGATAATTAATGGGAAAGTAACACAAAACACGTTCCAACCACTGATTATGCGAACCAGAGCTCAACTATCAAAATGGAAAGCAAATACTCTATCACAAGAGGGACGAAAAACCCTAATCAAAGCAAACCTCTCGGCACAACCAAACTATATAATTCAGTCATTCATGCTACCCCAGACAACTCTAAAAGAACTGGACCAAATCAATAAAAACTTTTTCTGGAACAAAGAAAACAACTACAAGCCTGTCATCAACTAGAATTCCATCTGTCGCCCCCCTACGCATGGTGGGGTTGGAATTGCAAAGGCGGAAGACATGAACCAAGCACTTCAGATGAAATTACTATGGAAAATACTGACGGAACCAAATAACCTCTGGGTCAAAATAGTTATAGAGAAATACCTCAAAACAGAAAACATCCTGAATTATAAGAAAAAAACACAACACATCATGGCAATGGTCCAAACTAATGGGCCTTAGAGACCTTTTTGCAACCGGTCTCATCTGGCAAGTAGGGGATGGGAAAACCATTCGATTATGGAAAGATAACTGGATCGGTTACGGCCCTATTCAACCCAAAACTGGGGCTGAGACCCACATTAACTGGGATGAACGAGTCGAGTCATACTTACGTGGGGACAACTCATGGAACATCGAAAAATTGAGTAAGGTTGTTAAATCTGAGGACCTAAACAACATAGCCAAAATCATTAACCCGGTTAACAAAATCCAGGACAGACTTTACTGACAACCAAGCAAAAATGGTTGGTATTCTACCCACTCAACCATGTAGTGGATTAACCTCAACAAAAGCGAACCTAAAATCAACCTAGAATGGATTAACAAACTCATCGTTCCACCCAAAATGAAGAAATTCCTTTGGAAGGTGGCGAGAAATGGTTTGCCAACCAAATCAAGACTTGTTGATAACCATATCCCGGTTCCACAAGATTGTACTGCATGTAATAATCAGGTTGAAGACATAAATCACATTCTACTATCATGCCCCCTTACAAAGGAAACACTGAACACTATAAGACCTAAACTATGGAGGACTGTCGATCAAATCTCCCCCGTTGACCAAAAACCTCACCAGGTCCTAGAAGAGATCAAGGCAAGAACAAACAAAGAGGAACTGGAAATCCTTACTAGCACATGGTGGTGTATTTGGTACTCTAGAAATAAGAGAGTGTTTGACAACGACAATGGAACAAACCTAAATAATGCCTGCAACCTAAGCGAATTCATCCAAAAGCAAATCAGAGAATGGAAACTTGTCGGGGTACCAGATCCCACCGACCCACAAATTAACAAGGGTCGTGAAAGAACTAAAAGAAAAAATACCAAATGGGCAAAACCCAAGGAAAACTACATTAAACTCAACTTTGATGGTGCAGTGTGTGCAGATGGTGTGGCTACTTTCGGGTTCATGCTTAGGGACTCCAACGGCTTCCCCATCTCTTTTGACGGAGGACTGATAGGTCGTAGTCTGTTTTGATCTCCGAGACCATCGCCTTACACCAAGGACTTCTCGAGGCCATTCGTCGTGGCATTCCCCGAATTCAGATTGAAGGCGATAGCTTGCAACTGGTCAAGGCCATTCTAGGTGACCGGCGCTGCCCGTGGGAAATTGAAGTTTTACGTGCGGATATCCATTGTTTGTTGGCTCAGTTTCAGGATTGAAGTATTGCTCATATCTATCGTGAGTGCAATGCTATGGCTGTTTACATCGATGGCTTCTTCAATCGTGTCTCTTTCGTTCCACTTGCAGCTGATTTGGGCTTTCATTCCCTCATCCGTCAGGATGGCCTAGGGCGGTCACTAGTTTGTTAGCGACCTCCCTAATTCCTTTCCTTATCAAATATATATATATATATATAAATATGTATACTTATGTGCGTTGATGGGATAGAAAAGCCACTGCCTCACACTCTCAAGGATTCTTAACTAGTAAGATATCAAGTATACTTGTATCCACGCTTAGCTAGAAGTTCTCCTGCCTCTCTTTCTTTGCAGCTTTTCTTTCCCTTGAATTTCCATAGTAAACGAGCTTGCTATATTTCAACCTTTGTCTCATCGTTGACTTAAAAGACAAACATCACCTCCTTCTCCGTTCAGCTACACCCTTTTCTGTATCATTGTCATCGAGGGTCGCTGCCTCTTTTTGGTTCCGTCGATGCTGAAAACTTCTCCCTAATATGGCGAGTTGGGAGTCGTTCCGCCCAAGGTATAAACAGAAACTGTGTAGTTAAGATTTTGTTTTTAAATATCTTAGAGGCCTTAGATCTTGTAACGTTGCTTTGATTTTTTTTGTCTAGGTTGTTTTGGGTTAGTAGTTGAGGGTGGGGTTGGGGCAAACTCCATGTTCTTTCGAAGCTGTCTTCGGGCAAGAATTGAAGTCAGATTAAAGAGTTAATTGAGGAGTGTTTATATCTTGTTGGGCTTTGAGGTATATTATTTTTACATGAAGTACGTTGATTTGTGAATGGCTTGTTAGTGAGAATAGTATTTAATAGGTACGTATATGTGTAGGCATGGAGGGGTTAAGCCTTTCAAGAGGGTAGTGGTTAATTAATGGATAGTTAATTTGAAAGGCTTTTGTTATATTTAATATAGATTAGTTTGAGGTTAGCTACGTTGTTAAATATATGTGTGTTGGTGTGATATTAAGTCAACCTATGGGTTAGACGAGTTGAGTCATTCCCTTAAAACTCTAATTCGGGTAATTAACTACCATTTCTTAATAAGTGCTATTCTTTTTCTTAGGCATCTAGCTTCACCGAGTTGTTCGATATCATTGAAATTCTCCGTTTGAGGTAAGTCGCCTAGACTTACTTAGTTATCAGTTTTGATGTGTGCTGGATGTGTAGATATGATGTGTAGAGCTTTATTTTGAGATTCATCCTTGTATATAATTATATGTCTATTTGAAAATAATTCGTTATTTTATAAAATATAATAGATGAATACTATTCGGTATTTTATTCGGATTTCTAAGCATTGGCACCTAACCGATACGGCTATGATCACGGATAGTCAAGAAGGCGGAGACATCCTGACCTAGTTGTATGTCAAGGAGGGCCCCTTCAAAATAATAATAAAAAGGTTTTGGTGAGTGCTCCAGTGGAGACTTGACAAGGGGTAAGAAGATGAATCATGAGGGTGTGAGTGGTTCGGAAAAACGGTGGAGGCTGTCGTCCACTACCCCGTGTAAGGCTGGAGGATGCCATGCTTGATGGATAGATGAAGTTAACGGATAAGAATGAATGAGTTATGATTGCATTATTATTAAGGCGAGAGATGAATGAGGAAATACTAAAGTGAGACGATATGCTATTATTATTGAGTGTATGATTTTAATATTGTGGTGTACTTGTCTGTATTGTAAATGTACTATACATGAACTATTATATTACTATTTATAATATGTAATTGAATAAATTGAGTTGCTTCTGCATGTTGCATTTACTATTCAATGCATATTGGAATTGTTAGTTAACTATTCGGGGTGTTGTTGATCTTTTAGCTAATCAATCTGGATTGAATAATGCTCTAAGGAATCTTCTCCAAGATGATGGTGAGCCAGATCGACGTGGCGTGTCTTAGGATACAGTCGGATAAAGTTTTGTAGGACAGAAGGTCCTATGAGTCTATGTTGTCATGTTATGTTAGATGTTTGTAAATATTGGTTGATGTTGAGGGATCAGAAATGAGGGTTGTGTTGGGGTTGTCTAATGCACACATGGATGACTTTCTTACTTTTCAGGAAACATAGTTGGATGTTTTTCTTGTATTTCTCGTCGTGCCTTTGTTGCAAGGTCCCACATTGTGAGATTGTTGTTAAATTAGCTTGAGTGGACCCAAGTGAGGTCCACAATCAAGTGACATTCTGGTATTTAAAACCGGGGTGTTACACGGAGTTCTCCGCAATTTTACGTTTCCAAAGTTTCATCTTACAAGGCATGACATTTCTACATGCCATCCACAAAAACGATCGGGTTCTTGGCATGCAAGAAAGCTTCCACAGTCTTTTCCAAAAACAGCTCGTTGTGTCATTACCCCTACTCCCATGAACTCCAGAAGTCAAGTTATCAATCTGCATTGTGTAAGCTAACTTTACTGTAAAATCTCCATGTGTTGTATAGTATCAGACAATCGAATCTTGAACTTCAGCATCGATCAAATGTATCTCTAATACGATATTCACATCACATGGCGCTAAAACATTACGAACTACTGTTTCCTTCCAACATCGTCCTTCCCAGTCAATCAAGTCGACAACCCGCAGCTCGTCATCAGCCCCATAGAAATTCCCAGCAACTCTATAAAAAGTTTGTCACGGAAGCCACTTATCCCTCCACACCGATAAAGAGCTTCCACTCCCCACTTTCTAGAACATACCCGTCTCAAAGATTTGCTTATTCTTCATAATACTCCTCCAGGCAAAACTAGGATTGTACCCAACCGATGCCTCCAAAAACGAAGATGTCGGAAAGTACCGGCCTTTGTACATCCTAGCAATCAAAGAATCAGGAAATTGTATAATTCTCCACCCTTGTCTAGCTAGAAGAGCCATATTGAAAAACTCCAAATCTTGAAAACCTAAACCCCCTTTATTTTTTGGCAAGCACAACCTTTTCCAACTTAGCGAATTAACCGATCTTTTATTTCCTCCTCCACTCCACAAGAAGTTTCACATTTGATGTTCTATTTCCCTACATAAAGAAGCAAGAAAAAGAAAGCATGACATTGCATATATGGGATTGATTGAACTACTGATTTTATAAGAGCCTTCTTTCCTGCTCTCGAGAGCGTGCTAGCTTTCCATCCGTTGAGCTTTTTCTACACCCGCTCTTTTATTTGACCAAAAATAATCTTCTTTGATTGCCCAATCATTGTTGGAATCCCTAAATACCACTCGTGTTTCTCCACCTCGTGCACATTTAGAATCCCTTGAATCTCATCACGCCGCTCTTCACCAACATCCTTACTAAATGGCAGCTTAGATTTTGCAAAGTTGACTTGTTGTCCCGATGCTGCACCATAAACTTGGAGGATTTTAACAAGTTCTGAGGCATGTTGACAAGTTGCTTTTGCAAACATCATACTATCATCCGCAAAGAACAAGTGTGAAACCATCGGTGATCTTCGCGCAATTCTAATGCCTTTCAGTTTTCCTTCCATCTCGCTCTTCCTAATCAAAGCAGAAAAGCCTTCAACACAGTGAAGAAAAAGGCAGGGAGATAGAGGATCCCTCTGCCTAATTCCCCTAGAAGGGCTGCCATCCATAAGTACAAAAAAGGAGACACTAGAGACACATTTCATAATCAGGCAAATCTAACGATCACAGAAACCCAAGTGCCTCATATACTGTTCCAAGTAACCCCACTCCACTCTGTCGTACGCCTTTGCCATGTCCAATTTCAAAGCAAGATAACCTGTTTTACATGTTCTCTTATTCTTCGTGTAATGAAAAGCACTTTGAGAAAAGTGAACAACCTTATCAAGTACGATTTTAAGTCTATTAGCCAGCACCTTTGATATTATCTTATAGATAACATTGCATAAACTAATTGGCCTCAAATCTCGCATTCGTTAAGGATCAATAATTTTTGGGATTAAAGAGATAAAAGTGTGATTGAGGTTTTCCGGAAAAGGAGCACCATCCAAAATATCAAGGACTAAACGAGTAATGTCGGTCCCAATAATATGCCAGTGTTTTTGGAAAAACAAAGTTGACATACCATCAAGACCATGAAATTTAGTAGGTTGTCCGACACCGATGACTTGTAATCCTCTTGAAGTTGATTCTTTTCTTCACTAAATCATCAAACAAATGTCATTGACATCTTGTCCAACCTTGAGCCAAGTCCAAATTGCTCCCGTTATGCTCCCAAAAGCGCTCCTACAAGACAAAAGACAACAAGAGGGCAAAGTTCCAAACACAACAATAAAAATCTAACAAAATGGCTAAGAGAATGTGTCTTTTATGCACAAAAGTGGGGGAAGTATGGAATAAGATGTGCTAAATAATCATGTTATCACTAGAGATATAATAACCATGTATAAGATGCACACACACACACACACACACACATATATATATATATATATATAATAGTGCTCTAGTGAGTCACCCTCTTTGAGTAAATCATGTGGTTAAATCACAACCATTAGATTTGGATAAATAAAGGGTGAGGATTTAATAAAATTAGGGTGTAAAATGTGGGGATGGGTGTGATACACTAGATCAATACCAGTTCCTATAATTAAGGAATTATATATCACCCTCTCTCTCTATATCTTTAATTTCCAAATTCTGATAACGTCAAATCAATCTCATTCTCTCTTTCATACCAATCGTTCTTATCAATATCGTCTCACCGATACTGGAATTTATCAGATTTCTTTGCCAACCGTTCTTCCATCAATCGTTCTTGCCAATCGTTCGATTTCTTTGCAAAGAAAAAAACAAAGGAGTAAAGAGAACAAAACTGCGGTTGGAAATAGGGTTTTAAGATCGATTTCCTGGGTTCGAACTCGTGCCATGTTCGGTGTCTAGGGTTTGGAGATCGATTTCCTGGGTTCGATATCGTGCCATGTTTGGTATCGATGGTCTTCAATTTCGAAGATTAAGCACGAAACCAGGGCGTATAGGTTTGATAGTGTGTATATGTTCGGTGAGAAGTGGCTTGTTTTTCATATATGTTTGTTTTGTTTTTCATATATACTCCGCATTTTATTCACATATACATTGCATTGTTATTCACATATTTGTGGCTTGTTTTTCATATATGTTTGCTTTGTTATTCATATATGCATGTCTTTTTCCATATAAACATGTTTTGATAACATTATAGAAGAATTTAAACATTTTTCTGAATATTCAACATTGTTTTTCATAAGTATTGTAATGATTATTCACATCATAGCATATTACAAAGAGTCACAACTTTTTCATAATACTAACTGTTGTTTTTCAAAAGCATTGTAATGGTTATTCAATTTCCATATAGACATGTTTTGATAACAATATAGAAGAATTTAAACATTTTTTCGAATATTCAACATTGTTTTTCATAAGTATTGTAATGATTATTCACATCATAGCATATTACAAAGAGTCACATCTTTTTCATAATACTAACTGTTGTTTTTCAGAAGCATTGTAATGGTTATTCAATAGTCTATATACTATTCATGTCAATACATGCTCATATTACTATTTAAAACCATTGAATAATTTAGTCATATTTGTTAATATGTTGTTATTCATACATCTGGGGTAGACGAATTCGACAAGCTTCAATTACAATTGATTTTGTTTTTCATATATGCATGGCTTGTTATTCATCTATTCGTGTTTTGTTATTCGTATATACATGTTGGCTTGTTATTCAAACATGTGTGACTTGTTATTCATATATATGTGTTTTGTTATGCGTGAATTGGTATTCATGTATGTATATCTTATGCAGTTATTGAAGAATGACGATGAAGTATAAGTGGGTGAAGTTTGCAGACAACGATAATGATTAGTTGTTTTCGACATATCATTGTACTTTCAAAAAAATAGATGTACTGATTCAAATTCGTTGTAGTATATATTCGAGATGTAACCATCCTCATTTTTGTCTTATTCAATGTTCATATAAGATTCATATTTTTGTCGTATCTACCCATTTTAATATGGAATTATTTAACCTATAGCAAATTATTTTTCATGTTAAGACGGATACTTATTCAACCTAAATAATGCAAACATTAAAACATGTTCAATCTTATAATTATTCAAACAATCATATTGAGTTATTCAAACAATCAAACTGAGTTATTCAAACATTGGCTATAAATATTATACGATTCTGTAATTATTCAAACAATCATATTGAGTTTTTCAAACAATCAAACTGATTTATTCAAATATCGGCTATAAATATTATACGATTATATAATTATTCAAACAATCATATTGAGTTTTTCAAATGTCGACTAATAGATATTCAATGATTCTGCAGAGTTTTTGTATTTGTAAATTCGATTATTTAATTTTTCTATAAATCTTCTCATTCTTATCAATCCGTAAAATTATGCAACTACCATATATATATAAATCGCGGGCTTTAAAAGATTTTCTATGATTCTGATCTTAATTTTTCAAACTATTTGTTATTCTTTCCCCCTAAATTTCAGCCACCTTCCTTTTTTAATTAAACGTGGGGATAATCTTATACATTCCCCCCTATTTTTCTCATTTTCATTCTTTAATATTAACCTTTGATTTGGGTTGATCCAACACACAATATCTAACCACACATTGCACCCTAATACACTACTATAAAATGACCCAAATACCCCGGGCGTTTTACCCTAAATACACCGGATCCAATCCGAGTTATATACTCTCCTAAAATTTATCCTCCATTCTACTTATCTGGTGTATTAACAATATGTAATACACCGGATAATTTTTATCTGGGGTATATATGAGTATTAATTATCCGGGTTATTTGGTAACAAAAATACACGGATTGTTGAAGTCCGGGGTATAATGTATAGGGTATATGCATCGGGTATGGATGTCCGGTGTATAATGATTAAGGTATATACACCGGGTGTTGAAGTCCAGTGTATTATGTTTAGGGTATATATATCGGATGTTTGAACCTGGGGTATAATTGTCTAAACATATATACCAGATTATTAATGTCCGGTTTAATCGCTTTTGAAGTATTAGGCCTATAAAATACAATATAATTCGGGTTAATGTCCGACTTAATTGCTCTATAATTACTCTAGGTGTATTAGAACAAATAAACCATATTTTATAAGCTCAATTCTAGGAGTTAATTAATAGAATAAATCAAAACTAATTAATACTAGAAATAATGTTGATAAAAATAAATTATTAGTATTTGAGAATAGCAAAACACAATTAATTAATCGTATAAATAATGTTGATAGCAATTTGAAACAAAAAAATATGTACATGAATATAATATGTACATGAATATTGTCACTACTCAATATATTATCCATCAAAAATTACAAAACAATCAAAATATAAACTCCAATAATAATTATAAAAGTCAGTCATTGATGTCTTTTAGCAACATATATCTCTTTGGGATAATTAAACTTCTTCTCCGGATTATCTCCTGCATCCACCTTAACATATAGTATCCACTCTCGTTAAAATTTGGTTGATGTGGACACTACAATTCATAAAACAAAAATACAAGGATATATAATAAGTCATGTTTCTTTCACATAAAATTAAAATTAAAATATAAATAGATAACTCAAGCTAACCTTTACGACTTGTCATAGAGATTGTTTTCGATGCTTTTTCTTTCCCAAATTGGTATATTCAAAATCTTATACACAAAGTAAAAACACATTTAGTAAGATAAGACAATTTATTTAAGAGTACTTAATTCATAACACTTAAAGCACGAGATGGCTGAGTCAATTTAGATGGCTGAAATACTTGAGACGGTTGAGCAACTTCAGACACCTAGGGCATGAGTTTGCACTTTCTAGTACGAGCTATTTGCATAATATAATTTGTAAAAGTATACAACAAGTAGAAAAATGACATGGATGATGTGTCAATTGTTAAAAAAAATTGGAAAAATGATGATCTCATTCATAGATAAAATCACACATACATGTATGTATCATGTATCTATGTATGTATGTATTCAAAGCAAGACAAAAATACATAGATGTCCTATTTGATCACTTCACTGCAAGATACATATATTGCACACAAGATACATATATTGCACACAAGATACACAACATGGGTTATATTCTCTGTCAACTAGAGCAATTAAGCATATTAACAGCAGAAACTATATTCTCTGGGCAGAATACATCAACAGACCCTTGTACTTACATTTTTTTTCCTATTGGATCCCTGTACTAAAAAATGTTCAAACAGACCCCTGTACTATCCCCAATTTTGCCTATTGAACACTTTCAATCTTATTCTTCTTCCAGTGTACATCACATGCCTTATGTGTCATGTTATTTTGCCAAATAAGCCAAAATGGTCAAATACGTACTTGTTATTTTGCTTATTGAACACTTTCAAGTCTTCACGCGCCTTATGTAACATTTACGTATTTTGCCTAAATAACATGTATGTATTTGACCATTTTGTCTTATTTGGCAAAATAACATGACACATAAGGTGCGTGATGTACACTGGAAGGAGAATAAGATTGAAAGTGTTCAATAGGCAAAATTGGGGGCAGTACAGGGGTCTGTTTGAACATTTTTTAGCACAGGGGTCCAATAGGAAAAAAAGTGTAAGTACAGGGGTCTGTTGATGTATTCTGCCATATTCTCTGCAGGCAAGATATACATCAGAAACTATATTCTCTACAAGCAAGATACACAACAGAAACTATATTCTCACAAGCAAGATACACTACAAAAACTATATTGGGTTTAATATATTCATAGCCGAAAGATTAATTAACCATATAGCTATATTCTTTGCCAACTAGACACACCTCATCCAGTAGAAAAAGTGGTGTCCAATAAGCTAAATTGAATTGAACATGAGAAATCGTGTTAGAAACAAACACATTCACCACACCAATTAGCCATAGTTATACCCTAATATTCAACAATTAGGCATAGTTAACTAAAACATAAATTATACTCCAGTACATGAAGAAAAAAAGATTATACTAACACTTAATATTCAAACAAAGATTATACTAACACCTAATATTTAAACAATTATACTACTGAAACATCTATTATTTACTCAACATATCGAATAAGGTCAGACAAGAATTATTATCATCGATCTGAGAATCTCTCATTTGTTTCATGCTTCAATAAATAGAAATGTAATACTCCTCTTTTTCAAAATCATAAAGGAAATTATTGAAATTATTTCTCCAATTAAATATGACTTGTTATAGTTTATTTTCTTCTCTCTTGTATAAGAAGAAGCATTAAATAAATATAACTTGTAGGAAAATAATTCAATAAATGATTTGAGCAAGTAAAATTTATCTAATAATGTATATACTTCAAATAATATATTTGACTTATATACTAAGGAGACTATTTATAATTTATAGTTGAAAATAGGGCGGAGAATGGACGAAATTAGAAAAGTTAGAAACTTTTCGTAATTACCCTTAAAGTACGGGCACTCGCGCGTAATTTCTGAAAAATACACAGCTGGGTGGTTGTTTTTGTTCAATGAAAAATTCAATTTGTAAAGGCTAATTCGGACTCGTTTCTTAACCAAATTCGATTCCGAAAGAACCGACATACTCTCCTAGATGTTATCTACGAAACCCCTCAACAAACTCGGTAAATTTTGTGGAAAATCTTATCTAATTCGACTCTTGAAGATAAGAGGTTATGTAAACGCGTTTTCGGTTGAAGATAGATTCTTATCCGAATCAAGCAGCGTTTTGGCTTGGATTTTGCTTGGAAACGAAGTATTCAGGAACCCTAGTACCTCCCTATAAATATAGGCCGAAACCCATCACTTTTACTCATCCAAAAACCTCTAGAAAACCCTTCGGAACCTCGTGCCCTGTTTCTGCGCAGCCACTGTGTTTGAGCGTTTTCGGCTTGAAATCGAAACAAAAAGCTGCGTTTGTTGCCAGCAGTAGGTAATACTTGATCCCACAAGTCCAACGCCACCGATCCCGTCCTTTTTCGTGTCCGTTTGAGGGAGAACCGAGCCCTCAAAGTCAGGCTGCCGGTGCTCTGTTCGGGAAAATACAGCAGCCGTAAGTATACATGTAAATATATGTTGCTAATGTCTACGTGATGTTGTACATATAAATAATCATGCCTACAGTACTTGTTTACTACTTAAACGTACATGATTATGGAGCTTAAGCCTAATTTCTATATAGTATATAGTATGGAACGCATGAACATGTGTATCATAAACATGAAATTACTACTGCATGTCGCTCACAAACAAAGGAAAATTCAGATTCATGTAGTCTTACAAAAGCATATTATTAAGGATTAATATGTTCATGTACCATCATGTTATCTTAGTAAACAATAACATATATATACTTACTAAGTGTAATATAGCAACTATGTTATTTTTATGAAATGATCAAAATAAATTAATTAAAATTTATTTTGTATTGCCGGTACAATTTCGGATGAGAATTTGGAATAGGCACGCGGGATTGTTAACTTCAAAGCTTGTCTCTTCGCTTGAACATTAGGTTCGTCTTCAAATCAAGGCAAGTGGTTTGGTTCGCTTTGCATTATTTCTTTAAGCATTGGAATTGAATCCATGTTTAATTATTGTTGGGAATTGTTTGTGTGAAAAGAATTGAACTAGGTTTATTTATCGTTTTAGATTTAATGACCTTGTTATAAAGCGCTAGATATACATATGCTAGGTTGTGCGTAGCCCTCGGGCTTGTTTGTGAATTGTTGTGCTTTGTCTATGGACTTATATGCTAGCGTAGTACTAGGGGTGTAGGACTTGTGATCTTTGGACATCTCTTTATAATATTCGCATTAGGATGGACCTAAACCCTAATGCTGGTCATGACCCTGCCCGTCTCATCCGTGCATGAGGGGTGTAGCATCTAGCTAATGCTCTCTATTGAATCCCGGGTAGTTCTTGTATTCGCGCCTCGACGAAGTTCGAGAAGTATTAAAAGCTTATAACTCAATGTGTAATGTTTTGTCATTTAAATAAGATAAGTGCCCAATGCACACCTTTAATGAACCAGGGTGGTGGTTACAATTTGTGACCCTACTCTTGCTCCCGGCTAAATAAGTCTTCTTTCCAATCTGAATGCATGCTCGGGTTTGTTAAAACGCCTATAAAATGGCAAGACGGGCTTGGTACTTAAGCGCCTTCGCGGCCACCTCCCTGTCGGCACTCTCCGAGTATGATGAGGTTGGTCGGGACCCAATTAGTCGACGCGAGGCTTTTCAAAATAAAATTATGTGAATAATAAAACGTTCCCAACAATCGCATATTTCCTAAAAGGAACCACATTCCTTGTGGCGTCCTCTCTCTTTTAATTGCATTCCTCTTTTCTTTTTCGTGGAAGTATTGTAGTTACCAAACCGTTGACCGGCTTTTATTCGGAATTCAATGGTGGTGATTTAATACAACCACAAGAACCACTCACAAAAAGTCCCATTTGCTTAGTCTGTCACAAGACTAACCCGACCGTTTCTTTCTTTTGCATGGTCGGCTGGTGTCAACTCGTCCCTATACGGAAACATCAGGTCTCAAGCTTACGGAGTGAAGAAGGTGAATACAGCATACTTGGAGTTTTTATTTAGTGACAAGGTTTCAATTAAGTTATTTCTATATTTATAATAAAGGCGAGATCCTTGGCTTGTGAGGTCCGTCAAAACAAGTTTGCATTAAAGGATTGTTATAATTCCGCATTTTTAAGGTTGATTTAATTATGTACGCACTCTTTTTTATAATTTGTTATTCTACTTTCTATTTTATTATGAATTTTGTATGAAAGTTTTGTTACTGTAAAGCCTTCGGTGGCTTAGGATGAATCTCCTAGGTCACTGGCGTGTAACCTCTCCGAGGGAAATCGGGGGTGTTACAAGAAATGTCTTTGGATTTCCGATGGCTGTACTAAAAGGATAAACATAATTCATAAAGGTAATTGAAAGGATGAAGAGTGGTGCAAACAGTGAAGTGATTACCGATTACATACATAACTTACTAAGATTAAAAGTGACACAACTGCCAATCTGCCATCACCGAGAGTTCTACACAAATAAGCCATTTCAATACTCAAGCCTAGCAAATTCATAGGTTAAACATTCAAACAAACTTGAGAAGTAGACTATCATCAGAATTTAGTTCATACTGTAGAGGATTGCTAATTGTTTGATAGCAAAGTAGAGAGTCACACTAGAGTAGAGCAGTCTAACTTACTAAGATTAAAAGTGACATAATTGGTCAAAGACAGAATCTACACATCCATTTGCACCCACACTAATCGAAACACATATCAGGGAAGTTAAAGACATGTATTCAACAATTAACAGAAGGGGAGAACTTGTAATTTACCTTTCATCTTCTTCAAACTGAAACGGACTTGTTGCAATTGAACCCAAGCCCGATAAAGCTCGCAATCTCAGAAGCTGAGGGTTGTTCGAAAGAACCCGTCTAGCGATCTCCGACCATGCGTTGAGCGGAGGCGGAGGCAGAAGCAGAGAATTCGTTTCACTTGGCGCAATTATGGATCTTAAAAAAACGAGGTAGAGCTTTGCAATATCAGCTCGACAGAAGAGAAGGGTCGTCGCTCTAGGCTCCAACTCTTCTATGGACGGGTCGGTGAATCAGAGAAGGAAGTTATGGCTTCTGCGCAATTGAGAGAGGCGAAGGGAGGAGGGAGTGAGCATAATTTGGCGAATTGGAATCTCGAGAAAAAAAAAATAAGGGTTTGAAGTTTAGCGGTGGTGGATTTCTACCCAAATAAAAACTTGAGCGGCTTGATTTGAAATTCACTGAAATTTAGCCCTCTCAAAAATCCCGCGTTGCTTTTTTTTTAAGGTTAACGATGGGAAATTTACAAAATCACCCGCAAAATATGGGTTTGTGCACAAAACCACCCGTAAAAATTGAAATTTCAGGAAATCACCCGTAAAAACATTTCGTTTGCAAAAAACCACCCGTAAAAATTAAAATTTCAGCACCACCCGTAAAAATATTTTGTTTGCAAAAAACCACCCATAAAAATATTCCGTTTGCAAAAGACCGCCTAAGTCAATAATTCCGTTAAATTTTTTGTTAGAAAAAAAATTTTGAATTGTAGAAATTGGTATTTTAGTAGTGAAAATAATGAAATTCCATATTTCTAACGGAAAATTTAACAGAATTATTGACTTGGGTGGTCTCTTGCAAACGGAATATTTTTATGGGTGGTTTTTTACAAACGAAATATTTTTACGGGTGATTTGCTGAAATTTGAATTTGTACACGTGGTTTTTTTGCAAATGAAATGTTTATATGGGTGGTTTCTTGAAATTTTAATTTTTACGGGTGGTTTTGTGCACAAACCCATATTTCGCGGGCGATTTTGTGAAATTCACCCATCTTTTGTTCTCTCATTGATAAGATTAATGATAATTAATGAGACCGTCTCATGCCTATTACAATGAACACATCGGTTTCTTGTTATATATGGTAAATATATACCTTTAACGATAAATTTTTTATTTCGTGGTTATAACTTTGTCGTTAAAAATCCTAATTCTAGTAGTGAAATCCATTAAGGGGATTTATTTTTGTATATTTATATTATTAATAAGTTTAAGATAACTTAATAATATAAACAATAGTTAAAAATGACGTTTTTTTTTTACCAATTCCTAATATGAACGAAAACATAACAAACATTGAAATATACCATCATATAACTAAAAGAAAGTTTGAAATACACCATTTATATAAGAATTAGGAAAATGAAATGATAAATGATACATAAACTTTAAAAACATTACCATAAAAAACATGGCATATAAACCTAACCTTAGATCCTAAACCCTAAACCCTAAACCTCTAAACCTAAAAACCTTCTAAACAAACTCCTAAACCTAACCTTAAACCCCCAAAATAAACCCATAAGCCCTAAAACTAATTAACCTTAAATCTCATAAACAAACCCTTAAACCCTAAACCTAAACTTGACCCTAATTGACCGATATGAAGTGATCTTTGTGTTGACCATAGCTATAACATATATTGTTATTGTTGTTGGAGTGTACCTTAATTGTTATCATAGTTATCATAGGTAAGCAAGTATGAGGACCGTACCACAACAAGAACTAGAGCAATCTAATTTGGTCGATGATATATTCTCAGGCACCTAAACTTTGTTGTTTGTTTAAGAAGACTATAGATTTTCACTCTAACATCCATCCTGCTATTATGACCACTTATTTTGAAGCCCTCGAATCAAACTACAGTATAGATCCATCAAACGAATCGATAGCATGAGCCGAGAGAAGCCAAATTGTAGGAAAATGTCAAAATCGCGGCGTTTTAGGGAGGTTTTCAATAGAAAAGTGCAGTTTTTGAGGCTTAAACGACATTTTTTGAGATTCCAATTTGGACAAGCCCATTACGCTTAAGGATAGCCCCGTCTCATCGAGAGATTTCTTTTCATATATCATACGCTCCGATCCGACATCCAAGCGCAAAGTTACGCCCATTTTAATCGAAGGAGGTCGTAACCCTGTCCCGTTTAGCCAAGATTCAGTGGCCCTCCCGTAAACCTTCCGAATGTAAGACACAGTTTTCCGATCTCGAACCAGATAATCTATTTCCGTTCATTTCCAACCTTTTTATTCCAAAAAAAAATAAAAAAAATAAAAAAATAACTACATTTCCTTGTTTTGGGCTGAAAATTCCAAAATCTTGTTTTTGGAGACCCAAGGTCGAACCCAAACCCGTTTCACTCACTCCTCTCGTTTTCCCTCGCTTGCTCTAATTTCTTTCTACCCTTCTCTCTACCTGCTGCTTCCTTCTTGCGCCGCTCACCACCTTCCAAAGGAGTCAGCCCAAAGCTCTCGACATTCCTCTCGTTAGTTGCTGAAGGAGGCGTTCGAGCTTGTTCCCCGTCGTCGCCGACACACTCGGGAACAACACATCACCTTGCGTTCTCTCCAAGTCGTTGCTCCGCCGTCGACCCCTTGGCCACCGACGGTAAGAGGACTCGCACCTTCTCCTCCTTCTACCTTTTGTGTTCATTTTTCTCTCCCATGGTTGAGACCTCGTCCCCTTTGTGATCCAGGCGACCTAATCCTCGTCGCATCATCTCTGTTTGGCCGCCTCTGTTCGCTAGAGATTCGACCTCCCTGAATCTCGCCTAAGCTCGCGTCGTCGCCGTTGTCTCCAACGTCGACCGTCGTCGCTCAGAAAGTCAGTCGCGAGGCCCCTGCTCCATCCTTTTCGCTGTCGCCGGTCCTGAGCACTTGGGGTCGAGAATTGCCGCTGATTGAGAAACCAAGCTTGTTGTTGTTGCTCATTGACACCACACAAGGAAATCGAATTACACTGCTGGTTTGAAGTTGTGGTCGTCACCAAGTCTACCCCTCAATCGTGTGCGAAGACTGATCGAGACGCCAAGAGTCAAGGCTGATCCTGTTTTTGCGTTCCTAAGGTCGAACCCTTCCCTTGTTTGTCTATCATTTGTTGTCCTAGATTTAAAAGTGTGATTATGTTGATATGAGTTTGAATGAATACTTGTGTTCATGGCCTATGGCATTTCGTTCCTAATTTGTCATTTGGGAATTTGCATTTGTTTTTGATTTAGGTATTCCATTGAATGTTGCTTAAAATTGTGTTATTGATGATGTAAATTTAGTTTGATTCTTGTATGAGTATATTTGGATTGAATTTGGGAATAAGTTGGCTTGAATAAGTTGTGAATGATTGTATTGGAATTTTGTTTAAATGGTGAGACATGAATTAAAGGTTGGAATTCGACATGAGAATGAGTTTGAGTAACTCTCAATTGAGATGTTGATGTTTGTGTGGTTGCGATTGTCATTTGATCTTGTGTGGTTTGATCCTTCCTAGATTACGAGAAGTATTAGGGTTTTCAAGTAGAATGTATGTTAGTCTTGACCTTTTGTTGCTTGGTAGAACTCGCTTGGTTGGTTTTGTTTCGAATGCAAGCTTTGGGATCTAATGTTATAATTTGTGAACTTGGACTTCGATCTTACTTTGCATTGGCTTTCTATTCCTTGAAGTGCTATAAACCTAGATAATAGATACTAGTTGATGAGGAAAGTTGTTGTGGTTCATGAGTCGTCGCGCCTAAATTTTGTTTAAACTTAGATAATCAATTTAAGCCGTTGTTGTTGGATACCATGAAAGTATGGTGACTCTTACTTCGAAGCCACTATGGTTGTGCTTGCATAGATCGAAAGTTCTTACCCCGGTTAGTCGGTTAATCGTGAATGTTATGATTCGTAGGTTTTTAGTATCAATGCGTTCTTACTTCTTTCGGGGATCGCCTTCCAGGTAAGTCATTCTCGACTTGCTCGACTCTATTCTAGTCTTGTTAGATTTTATGCCGTGATTATGAGATTGGTTTTGGGAACTAGTCCCGAATGTATGTTTTTCCTTGTAAAATGTTTTCATGCATGATGTGATGCGCTTTCCATTCCAAATGTTTTCTCGTAAAAGAAATGGTATTGTTTTCTCCGTGCTGGCAGCGTAACCAGCACGATCATGTGTGATGATTGTCGGTGGTGACGAGGCGTCTAGCCATGGTCGTGTGTCGGCCGGGCCCCTTTAAAAATAAAAATTGATTGCTTGTTTTTGGCAAGTGCTCCAGTGGAGGCTTGACCAGGGGTTGGAAGGATGACATGTATGAAAAGTGAGAGGGCCTGCCTCTGCACTCGGGCGCAGGGAGTTAGCGCCGTAGATGGGAATGAGGGGGAGGAAGGGAGAATTGCATTTCCCAATAGGATTGTGAATGGTTTTGTTGTGTGTGTGTGTGATTACTTAGTTGGCTTTCGACCTTGTGAATTTTGGTTATGCTTGATGAATTGCTTGTTTCGTTGTCTTTCCCTTTATTTGTTGAATGACGAAGTGTTGGCTATTATTTCGAACGCTTTACTTTTGTGCTTGTTATTTTGATTGTTGGGATGTTCGTTGCCTTTACTTTCACCCGTTATCTAGATTGTTGAGATGTGTGTTGACCTATTCTGTTTTGTTTTATTAACTTGTTAAATGTTAAGTTGTTGGTTTTATTTTTATGGTTTTCAAACGTCTTACTATTGCCGCTTGTTATCTAGCTTGCCTAGGATAGTAGCTGACCCCTCGGGGACCTTTATTTTTTAGTTCAGGTACTTCTGTAGGTCTCGTGTTGGAGCCTAGGCAGGATGCTGCAGTGGATCGTTGACGCACGTGTCATTAGGTGCTAGAGTGGTTGGGTGTTCTGGTTTAGTCTTTAGTTACGGTTTTGGAGGTTTTCTCTTTTTGCTGACTTATGCGGGTTGTCAGGTTGTTTATGGTTTGTTTCAGTTGTTGGGACCTCTTGCATGACATTGTACAAATATGTTTTTAATAAATGCTAGTTGGATTTTTAAATTCGTTTTCTCGTCGTGCCCGAGTTGCAAGGTCCAGATGTTTTAGTTGTCAAACTAGTTCTGGTAGTGCCCGAGAGGGTCAACTACCGAGTAACGCCCCGACGTTAAGACAAGGTGTTACAAATTGGTATCAGAGCGAGGTTGACAACAAGGGCACATGGAACCGAACAACAAGTGTACACGAGATCCAACTAGAAGCAAAAACCGGCCGGTGATTTCTAAAAAGTTTTAAATGGGGTAGTCATGTTGCATATATGGGGTAGATGACATGACGCGACTCCGCTGCTATCCGTCGAAGGACCTCACGTAGAATGGTAAGTAAATTTTTATCTTTTAGTCAAGCTTAAAAGTTTTGATCAAGGGACTTTCTGCGAAGATGGTCTCACAAACTAGAGTTAGAGTTGTTGTTGCTAGCGGTAGAGGCCGTGGTAGAGGAACATCAAAATGTTTATCCTAGGAAGAAGTTGTTGAGAGTGGGGGTCTTGCTGTTGATGACCATCAGAATGCTAACGTGTTTGTCGTTGGGTGAGGACCCCTAATGAGGCCTAGTTAGAGCCAATGCACCGCTAGTTGGGTTTTCACCAAAGTTCGTGGTCAGAATACTAATGTTGGACTTCAAATGACTAAGATGAGGGCACCAAGCCAGAGTAATTTTAGAGATGCTCAGTTAGGAGGGCTACCAGAACTACAGAGACCAAAAGTAGTGGACTGCGTGGTAGAGCCACCGAGACAGTGTTACGAGCCCAGACCTAACAAGTGGCTCGCGGAGTTCAAGAAGACTGGGATGCCAAACTTCATGGTTGCCAAGGGTACTGATGTGGAGTAGTGGTTGAGGAGAGTGACGTCTGCTTTGGACTCTGTTCAAGCACCAGAGGAGCGGAAGATGTCGTTGGTATAAAGTTTGCTTCAGGGGGATGCTTTTGATTGGGGGGCTTCAGCCGGGACAATCAGACAAAGGTTACTTTTGAATAATTCCGAAAGAGGATTCAATATTTCTTTTTGCTACCCTCTAGTGGTTAGGTCGGCTTGTGAGGCTGCTTTTCGAGATGTTGGCCCCAAGAACATCACGGTGAAGGAGACCATCTAGAAGTTCTAAAGGGAGTTGGAAGTTGTGCCTAATGTCGTTCCTACAGAAGATTTGAAGATCGCAAACTTTTTGAAGAGGTTGCAACCGTATTTGCGTGCTTATGTTTCTGGTCTTCGGCTCACTACTATGAGAGAGGCTCAGGAGTCTGTTTTAGCTTACGCTATGACCACGCCTCGACCGGGTCAGTTGGAGGTACATGCTAGAGCGAGCAAGAGGCAGAGGTTTTCTGGCCCTTCTGATTCAAGGAGGGATTGTCGACCGAGCTCATTACAACAAAACCGATCTGGTTCTCAGTCACAAGGTCGTAAGGACCAGTTTCAACAAGGTCAGTCTACTAGGGGTTAGAAAGAGTTCTTCAACTGTGGAGGCACTGATCACTTTAGAAGTCAGTGTCCAAAGCCAGTTCGGAACTGCTTCAACTGTGGGAAGCCTGGCCATGTACGCCAGTACTGTAGGGTTGGTGCACCCTCCCAAGGATCTTCGCCAAGGACTGTGAACCACAACTCCACCACAACAGACTCAACAAACATCAGGCCAGAACAGAGGGCGGGGTACAAGAGCCAACGCCGTGAGGGTCTACCAACCTCAAGTGTTCAAGATGAGGAGGGCTGATGCCTTACATGCGCCGACTGCTACATGTACGTTCTGAATTCAGTCTAAACCTCTTCATATTCTTTTGACACGGGTGCCACACACTCTTTTGTATCCTCTGCTTGCATGGCTAGACTAGGATTGACTTGCACAGAAGGAGAATCTTTTGTATTGGGTCTACCCGATGGTAGTAAGGTGGTGGGGAAAGAGAGATTCTGCAGTGCCCTATCAGAATAGGAGGTAGACATTGGTATGCAGATTTTATGGTAATACAGTTGTCCTCGGACGACGATGTGATTTTGGGAATGGATTGGATAAGACGCTTCAGAGTGGTGTTGGATATACAAAGGGGTACAACCATAGTGATCACGAGTGACGGGACTGCACCGGTGAGTCAGAAGTTGGAGCTAGAAATAGTGCCTAGTGTTATGAAGGTCGCCAAGTTGCTTAGTGAGGGATGTGTTGGATATAGAGAGAGTTTGACTTCAGTTTTGACCTAGAGCAAGGGAAGAGACCGATCTCAAGGCCTTTGTATCGCATGACTCCAATATGACTGCAAGAGCTGAAAGCTCAAGTGAAAGAGCTGTTAGAGAAGGGGCATGTATGTCTGAACGTCTCACCTTGGGGAACCCCAGTTTTGGTTGTAAAGAAGAAAGATGGACCCATTCGCTAGTGTATCGATTATCGAGAGTTGAATCGAGTCACCATCAAGAACTCACTACCTCGTATTGATGATTTGTTAGATCAGCTTAAGAGGGCTAGAGTTTATTCAAAGGTGGGTTTGAGGTCAGGTTATCATCAATGGAGGATCCAGGAGGGGATATTCCAAGACGACTTTTCGAGTAAGATATGAGCATCATGAGTTTGTTGTGATGCCGTTCGGATAAAACAATACACCCGAGGTGTTCATGGAGTTGGTAAACCGGATGTTTATAATTTCCTTGGACAAATTTATGATGGTTTACTTCGATGACATCCTATTTTACTCCAGGGATGAGGAGGAGCACTCCAAGCATCTCAAGCTATTAATATGTGTATTAAGGTAACACCGACTGTTTGCTAAGTTGCCATGTGTGCTAGTTCGGGCTGTCATAAGTCACTTTTCTGGGACATTTGGTGTCCGCTAAGGGAATTATAAGGGACCTTGTGAAGATGGAGGTCGTGAAGGCTTTGGGAAACCCCAAGGAATGTGAGGGAGGTGTAGAACTTCCTAGGTTTAGCAGGGTACTATCGGAGGTTCGTGGAAGGGTTCTTTCGTATGGCCCAACCACTTACCAAGCTGCTAAAGAAGACCACTCGCTTTGAGTGAAATGAGACCTGCAAGAGAAGCTTCAATGAGCTGGAGAGAAGGTTGACTTAGGCTCCCAAACTTGCTCTTTCTCAAGGGAATGAGGACTTTGTGATCTATACTGATGCATTCAATGTGGACCTAGGATGTGTGTTGATGCAGAGGGATATGGTGTTTGCTTATGCCTTGAGACAGTTGAAGCTGAATGAGCAGAATTAACTTACTCGTGTTTCGGAGTTGGTAGCGGTGGTACATGCCTTGAAATTATGGCGTCATTACTTCTATGAGATTATATGCAAGTGATGACAGAACATAAGAGTTCCAAGTACATCTTCACTCAAAGAGAATTAAAGATGAGACTACGAAGATGACTCGAGTTGCGAAAGGACTATGTTTTGGAGATCCTTTACCACCCATGAAAGACGAATGTAGTCATCGATACCCTTAATAGGAAGACGTCTCAGGAGCGTATGTTGGCTCTTTTGACTGCTCAACCAGAGTTGTAGAGAGAGCTAATGAGGTACGAAACCGTGCTACAAATTCAACATTACCAGAGTAGACTGAGTACATTGGAATGTCAATTGACTTTGCTTGAAGAAATGAGGCTGAAACAGGAAGTATGTCCAATGATCCAAGATTTGAAGCAAAAGTTGAGCCGTGGAGAGGCACCTGATTTTGTAGAAAAGCAGACAGTATCTTGAGTTTGTGCAACCGACACTAGTACAAAATTAGTGTTTTATCACCCATTTTTATCTCGGTTCCGAGAAAAGGAGTCCTAAAAAATAATCTTGTTATCTTTTATCACGGTTCTTTCACATATCCGTGATAAAAAATTAGAAGTGGCGCTTGATAAAAACTAATATATCCCGAATTTAGGAGAACCGGTATATAAACAATATGCGCAAATGTGATATATAAAACCTTAGCAGTTACCCATTTCCAAAAAAAAATATTTATTGTTTAATGATAATTGTGAGTAGGGTTCCACAGCCCCCATCGTTATGCGCAAATGTGAATCTGAGGTCGTATCCCCGATTGTTTCTAGCGAACTACACACACAACCCTATCAATGTTCCTCTTCTTCTCGCCGTATCCTCCTCTTCTTCTCCGTCGGCCTGCCACCATCTCAATCACCGGTGCTTTTGCCACGGAGTGAGATCCTCTTCTAATCTTCTACTTCTTCTTTGAAATGGGATAATCTACTTTGACTCCGTTTTCATTTTTATCGACAAGCGGTTCGGGCTATGGTCCTCGTCGAGCTCATGACCACCGCCGCCTTCACCGTCATAGTCGCTCTCCATGCTCATTAAATCGTCGCAATTTTGACCGATCCCGTTCAGCCCCCTCCTTCGCACCTGATTTTGAGTATTCTAGTGTGTCGATCCAAGAGATCAAGTGAAAGGCATGCGATTTCTATCTGTCTTTTGATTTGAGGTTGCTTTAATTTGTAGTCGAGGCTGATTGTTTTTCTTGATTTGTGTGGTAATTGAAGTTATTGGACATTGAATGAAAACCTAAAATTGCATTTCTAGTTCATAAAATTTCTAATTTTTCTTGTTTTTCAAAGACATTTTAATTGTTTGTTTATTCTTCTGCCATCCTGTGATAAATTCGATTCCTAGTTCATGTTACAAGTCCAAAGTTTCGGTCTGGAAAAATTTCTCAATGCGAATGAATTGATCAGGTTGTCATGTTTCTTTCCCCTTTGATTAATGTAAATAATTCTCCTTTGAGAAAACTTGACTTTATAGTGTTAATTGTTTAGGGTGGTTATGGAGCCCTTGCTATCTTGCATGTTAATCTAGTCAAGCAGCATTCTTTTTTCAAATTTGTTCTGTTATTTAGTCTTTGCTAACACTGAATGTGGTCTCTGTGTGAAGGAATGTATCTTACAATTATCTAGTGATATTCCAACAAGCAATGCTTTCTCAAGATTTTCACCTGATAGGTCTGACACTCATTTCCTAATCCAACTTCAAATCTGTTAATGGATGATGTTTTTTTAGTATGTTTCTTTTGTGTTTAGTTAATATGACTTATTTTGTGTAGCTAACACTGAGTATTCGCTAACACTGAGTGTGGTCTCTATGAAGGAATATATCTTTCAACTATCTAGTGATATTCCAACAAGCAATAACTTCTCAAAGTTTTCACTTGATAGGTCTGGCACTCATTTTCCAATCCAGCTTCAAAACTGACTTATTAATGGAGGATGTTTTATAGTATGTTTCTATTGTGTTTACTTAATATGACTTATTTTGTTTAGCTTTACTATTTTGTGTAACAATCCATTTAGGTTAAATACAATTGCATTTTATTTTCATAAAAAACTTATTAAACTTGTGCCTTTTTTTTCTTCTATATATGCAGTCTTTATCTCTAAACAACTATCTTGGGTATTGCTTTGGGTGCTCTTGTGATTCTACTTATTATATTGGTGGCAGCTTGTTGTCCACATCATCCTCTTAAATTTTTTTGACGGGCCACTTTTAGGCCAAGTTGATTAGCGCATCCTCTTTTTGGGAGTCAATACTCAATAGAGCATAACCATTTGTATCTATTGATAAGGTTGATGAAATATGTGCAGTCCAAAAACTATCCTAGCAGGTCAGTTTTTATTTTCTTTTACAAGTTTAATCATGTTTGAAAATTTGGTGGCTCTCCTAGTTAGGAGAACTTCAATGTGGGAATACAGGTATTAGCGCTTCTAGATAAGATTTCATATATTGATGTATTGCTATCGTGTTGCAAGTGTTTTACATCATTAGAGGAAAAGTTAAAGAATGATTAGTCTATGACATTTTATATACTATGTAGGTCCTTTAACATTATTCTAGTCAATATTTAGAATTTTCTTGTCCTTGTTCACCCTCCCTTCCCTTGTTATTCTTTCAGTTGAAAACAAATACTGTTAAGTGATGCTAATGTATTGGGCTTCCTAAAATCGCCATGTTATGCTTAATCACATCGTAACATAATAGATGTTTATTTTTATGATGGTTTGGTGCAAATACTCTTGTTAGGGAGTTATGAAGTAGGAAAAGAAACTTAAAGTTTATAAAGACATATTTTTTGTATCTGACTTTTTTTTCATTCTCTTCGTTGCAGTTTCAATGACATGAAACACCAATAATGGCTTGGCAAGTATAGAGCCCTGCCGGTACACCAATTTTTAGTGAAAGCTTGGCTGGGATGTGAGTTGCGATCACTGGGTCAATGATGATGATTTTATCTAGAGAGATAGCACCTACTTTAAGGGTTCTTCCACTACTTGATTTATTCTATGTAAGTGTTAAGTGTTATTTACGCATTGTGAATTGTGGGGGTATTGTGTGTTGATAAACATTCTTCTAAGTACTTTCATTACTTGATTGATGCTTGAACCCTGCACTCCATTTCTATTATTGGATTTTAATATATGTATGATGTATGATATTGAATTGATTATCGATAATTTTGTTGAGTTGTGGCTGATTGTGGAAAATGAAAGGTGAAATACGAGAACGAAACCATGAGTATGCTTCCAGATGAAAAAGTAGGTCAGCTGCTCGGTTCTCAAAAGAACCGAGCTGGCTCTTTTTTTTAATAAAAAAGCGAACCTTTTATCACGGTTCTCTAAAGAACCGTGATATAAAAGCATAGTAAATATCACGGTTCTAACCGTGATAAAAGCCCAAATGCAACATGCAAAGCCACTAATTTATAATGGGTTTTTTAATGTTTTATCACGGTTATATAACCGTGATAAAAAGTAATTAAATATCACGGTTCCGTAACATATTATTTTTTATCCCGAAACAAAATATCACGGTTCAAAATCGGGATAAAATATGAAACATAACCGTGATAAAATTTGTTTTTTGTACTAGTGCGAATTGGTGTTCCTCGAGATGTAGAATTGAGACAGAAAATTTTAAAAGAAGCCCACGCTACACCCCACTCGATTCACCCTAGAGCGAGTAAGATGTACAAAGATTTACGACAGTATTATTGGTGGGATGGCATGAAGCCAGATGTCGCGAGATTTGGGGTGAAGGGGAAGTTGAGTCCCCACTACATTGGCCGTTTGAGATACTGGAAAGAGTGGGCGAGGTAGCCTACAGACTGGCGCTATCACTCCCCTTGGATGGAGTTCACCCTGTCTTTCACGTGTCACAATTGAGACAGTACGTTCCAGATCCCAGTCACAGGCTCAACTATGAAGAGTTGGAGGTTGAGCCCGATCATACCTTCAGAGAGCAAACAATAGCGTTTTTGGACATGCGTACAATGAAGCGGCGGAACAAGGAGATTCAGTTGGTGTTGATTCAGTGGTCTCGGCGAGGTGTTGAGGAGGCCACTTGGGGGACCGAGGATAGGATGAGAGAGAACTACCTCGATTTGTACTTAGGTTTAGTCGAGGCCTTTGAGAGTAGAGTTTAGAGATCGCTCGGGAGTAGGTGTGACGTTTGTTAGGACTTAAAGTTGCTAAGCGTGTGCTAGTTGCTTGATTATGTTTTGACCTGTGATGAGGTATTTTCGGTGGTCGTTGATACCTATCAAAGAAACCTTAGCTTAACCAACTCAGTAGAGCGGCAAGTAAGGGTCGATCCCATAAAGACTTGTGTATTTGTGCTTTTACTTATATGCCAAGTAACCAAAAAGGGGGTTTTATGGATGATTGAGTAACTAACTAATCTAATATGCAAAATAAATATAAGTATGAATGCAAATATGATTTAAATATATGAAGGAAATATGTTCAACTAGTTAAATCCATCATAGATATGCTTATTGATCATCGATTCTCTTGATTCTCAATTCCCTTGAATAATCTATTGTGGATTATACTCCTACTAAGGATTATGACCTAAACTTCAGAAATAGTTGAAAGAACTAACAGTCTAAACAACCCTAATCATTTAACAACTTAAAACAACGTCTAGATTCAATTAAACGACAGCTTTACGAGTCAAGTTATCAATAGAAACAAACACTTAGAGCAAACAGACATCTAAGTTATTTGTGGTTTATTCCCTTCTACAACTGAATAGTCCGAACGGGTCTAAACAATTATAGTTGCTACTTTATCTAATCAACCCCGAACGGGCATTAATCAGATTAGTTGTAAATTAACCTAGAAATTCTATTAGGTGATCAATCTAACAAAACCCTGGAATAATTCTGATTCAATTAAGCATAGAGAATAAAACCTATTCAAGTTGATGAGAATCAATCAAACCTCACAATAATATGCAATCTATGATTTCAATAACTAGTCAAACACAATGAATTTAGCAATTCATAATTAAATTAAAAGCAAACTTACAAGAGTTTCAAAGTTGCTCCCTTGAGAGAAAAACCCTAGCCTCCAAAAGTCTGATCAAAAGTTATCAAAGAGAAACTAAAAACAAGGTTTAAATACCCCTAAGATATCCAAAGATAAAAATACCCCGAAATACAATCAAACACGTCGGTCAAGATCTATCTTAAGCCCATCTCGAAGCCCAAAACTCGCGGCCCAACTTCTCCGCGTAAAACGGCAAGGCGCGGTCTCCTTCTAACGTGCCGCGGCCGCGACACATGCCTTCCTAGCCCGCGGCACTCTTGGTTCAGCATTGAAGCGACACTTCAGAGGCTGTTTTCACCCCCTTCGAGTTGTAATTTGGACTCGGAGTAAAAATTTGAATTGTATCTCTTCGAGTTAGCTTTCCAGTGATAGCAAATTCAGCTTCATCCGAGCACTGTAGCTCCCAAAACAAGCCTTGCATAGAGGTGTCGAAACAAGAACTTCAATGCATAGCCCGGATTTAAGCGTTCTTTCCACACAAGCTCTTGGGCCTTGGTTCTTCCAATCTTCACTTGTATCACTCTAAGCTTCCTCAAACTCCACCATAGTCCCCTAAGATCCATCCCATCCACGCTTGTTTCCCTAAAGATCTGCAAAACCGAACAAAACAAGCGCAAAACCCGAATTTCCTAGAAAAACCTAAAAACCTAAGAACTAGACTAAACTAAGCTAAAACCATGCAAAATAAACATAAATATGCATCCTAAACTATACCTAAATGCAAGCTATCAAATTCCCCCATGCTTAACCCTTACTTGTCCTCAAGCAAGACATAAACCCAAATCACACCATAGAAATGCAATCATACATCCATCTCAAGTCAAACAAGCATTTCACATATAATTAAAAACCCGACCAAGACTTCCTAACATGCATTATAACAAGCATAGAGCAAAGACCATTCATTCATTCTAGACCTCACCAAGGTAATTGTGTTTGCACTCAAACTCTCAAGTATTTAAGGTTATGTGTTTCACTCAACATCAACCATGAAAACTAGACTACCATATGCTTGCATTAGAGTTCTAAATCTCCACCGCTGGGGATCAAACACATAACAAAAATCAAGAGATCTTTTTAAGGGTTGTAATGGGGCCAAGGTAAAGAGAAATTTGGAAGGGATCTTATTTGGCTTGTGGTGCTAAATCCGAGATAAAGAACTAATCCTAAACCCAAACTTCAACACACTTTCTTTCCTTACTTCTCCCAAACTTTTCTTTTTCAACTCCATAACACACATTTAAACACTTTGTTTCTTTTTTTTTTCCTTTTCTTGCCTCTTCTTCAACTCTTTTCTTTCATACTAATGAAGACTACTTACAATTACACTCAATTTTTTTCTTTGCAACATACTTTTCATCTTCATTTTTTTTCACTTTTCTACCAAGAGTTGTATTTCCTCTTTTCCACCTTTTCTTCCAATTCCCCCATACTTATACATAACTCACACAAAAGCAAAAACATAACCTAAAGTCCTAAATCCCAGATGGGTCAAGCTTATTAGGCTAGGAAAATTTTGTGGAGCTATCAAAAATAGGCTTAAAGCTTAAAAGAAATGGGGTATCAAGAACATGGATCTTGTAAGGTAGGAAGGGAAATAATAGGCTTATAAGAAACATTGCCTCAATCATTTTAATGTCATGCATTCAATCATATAAAGCAGCCTTGAAAAAGAGTATTAACGCAAGTTCTAGAGCTAGATAATCATGGTGATACACTCAAGAATGTAGAGAACAAATATAATCATGAAAGGCAAAAAATCTCACAAGGCAAATTTTTGTCTAGAACTTCAAAATGAATCAAATACTCAAGCTAAATACATGCTCAGTCCTATAGTCTAGGTAAATAATCAATGATCATGCTCATATCATATAAACTTCAGCAAATTATGCAAATCATGGGTTAGAACTCATACTTAGCATAGAAACACAAGAGGTATTAAACAATGGGGAAATAAGAACCTAAATGCAATATTTTTGTTTTTTTTTTCAAATTTTTCTATTTTTTTTATTTTTCAAGACTTTTAATCAATGCATGCAAAAATTTAAATATGACCTAATCTAATGCAACTACATGCAGTGCAAACAAGTAATTCCCTTCCCCCATGCTTAAAACATACTTTGTCCCCAAAGTATAGTAAAAAGGTAAAGGAAAGAGAAAAACTCACAAAACTCTAGTTGTCTGGCGGGTAGTACGGCGGAAAATCCGACGGTGGTGGTGGCTCTTCGGGTTATCAATCTTTAGACCTGGGATATCTAAACACACACAAAAACTACCTAAAAGCAAAAGATTAACTGAAAAAGAAATCTATCTAAGCATTGGGTTGCCTCCCAAGAAACGCTTATTTAACGTCATTAGCTTGACACTGAGCATGAATTGACAAGATTAGACATTGTCAATGCCCTTAACAACCTATCAAATACCTGTGCACACAACTCAGAAAAACATAAGTAGCATAATGATAAATTAAAGATGCATAATATAACTTTCAAAGATCGTTTTAACTTATCAAACATGTGTGCCCAGTTAGCATGAGATGGCATTTGCTCAAATGAATTCAGCACAAGTGGTGGCTTTAGAAAATACTTATAGTATGAATCAAAGCACTTGTCAGCAATACCACTTATATCTATGATGAACTCCATACATTCTCCATCTTCCACCTTGTGTTGTAGACTTGGTTCCTCATCTTGTAACTCCAAAAGCTCTAAATGTGAGAAGGTGGGGAAATTATAACATGGGATTTCAAGGCCTAACATAGGGTGCACCATGGCAGTGGGAGTCTTAATAGATGTATCATGTTGTTTTTCTCCTTCATGGTTTTCTACTTCATCAGCAAAGAAGTCGTCATTGTCAACAAAACAATCTTCTTCCAAAACCACAAAACCCTGTAACAATTTACTCCACATGAGTGAAGATGACTCAGTCTCCCTATGCTCTGTAAGAATCTCTATGTCAGCACAGACTTCCTTTGGCTTTGTGATGATCTGCTCAACTTGCTTTATAGGTGTGAATTCATGTTGGGCATCAAATTCATCTTCATAACTCACATCAAGTGTAGTAGATTGCTCCTCAACTTGAATCTGAGTGTCTGACTCATGATCGTTTGACTCCAATGTGATTCCACCACTCCTTTCACACAACTCAAAAGGGCATGAGATTGTGGAATGAAAATATGAAGAACAAGACTCACAGTGCCCCTTGATTATAGTATCCGTCCCTTTTGAGATATCCCTGATTATATCCTCAAGAGACTTATCAACCGGCTGGGATGGTTGGGAAGATGACTCAACTAGAAAGCTTTGATGGCTCATGAAACATAAGAAATCCCAGTATTCCTCAGGTCCCATAAATAAAAGCCTCTCATTGCTCATGTAATCTGCCAATCCCCTTGTCTCAAGATTCATACCATAGATAACTCCCATGTTCACCTCTCCATCATTGTATCGTATTCCCCAAGTACTAAGCTCGAACACATGGTCTTGAAATCTAGAAAAATAGTCATGGAAGTGTTCATCCTGCAGCTGTCTACATTCAAACAAAGCCATGAATCAGTAGCACGGGTGTTATGAACCGTAAAATAGGTTCACAAAACCAAGAATAGCACAAAAGTAAAAATACAAATAGCGACGAGTCCCCAGCAACGACGCCAAATTTGATGAGGTATTTTCGGTGGTCATTGATACCTATCTAAGAAACCTTAGCTTAACCAACTCAGTAGAGCGGCAAGTAAGGGTCGATCCCACAGAGACTTGTGTATTTGTGCTTTTACTTATATGCCAAGTAACCAAAAAGGGGGTTTTATGGATGATTGAGTAACTAACTAATCTAATATGCAAAATAAATATAAGTATGAATGCAAATATGATTTAAATATATGAAGGAAATATGTTCAACTAGTTAAATCCATCATAGATATGCTTATTGATCATCGATTCTCTTGATTCTCAATTCCCTTGAATAATCTATTGTGGATTATACTCCTACTAAGGATTATGACCCAAACTTCAGAAATAGTTGAAAGAACTAACAGTCTAAACAACCCTAATCATTTAACAATTTAAAACAACGTCTAGATTCAATTAAACGACAACTTTACGAGTCAAGTTATCAATAGAAACAAACACTTAGAGCAAACAGACATCTAAGTTATTTGTGGTTTATTCCCTTCTACAACTGAATAGTCCGAACGGGTCTAAACAATTATAGTTGCTACTTTATCTAATCAACCCCGAACGGGCATTAATCAGATTAGTTGTAAATTAACCTAGAAATTCTATTAGGTGATCAATCTAACAAAACCCTGGAATAATTCTGATTCAATTAAGCATAGAGAAAAAAACCTATTCAAGTTGATGAGAATCAATCAAACCTCACAATAATATGCAATCTATGATTTCAATAACTAGTCAAACACAATGAATTTAGCAATTCATAATTAAATTAAAAGCAAACTTACAAGAGTTTCAAAGTTGCTCCCTTGAGAGAAAAACCCTAGCCTCCAAAAGTCTGATCAAAAGTTATCAAAGAGAAACTAAAAACAAGGTTTAAATACCCCTAAGATATCCAAAGATAAAAATACCCCGAAATACAATCAAACACGTCGGTCAAGATCTATCTTAAGCCCATCTCGAAGCCCAAAACTCGCGGCCCAACTTCTCCGCGTAAAACGGCAAGGCGCGGTCTCCTTCTAACGTGCCGCGGCCGCGGCACATGCCTTCCTAGCCCGCGGCACTCTCGGTTCAGCATTGAAGCGACACTTCAGAGGCTGTTTTCACCCCCTTCGAGTTGGAATTTGGACTCGGAGTAAAAATATGAATTGTAGCTCTTCGAGTTAGCTTTCTAGTGATAACAAATTCAGCTTCATCCGAGCACTGTAGCTCCCAAAACAAGCCTTGCATAGAGGTGTCGAAACAAGAACTTCAATGCATAGCCCGGATTTAAGCGTTCTTTCCACACAAGCTCTTGGGCCTTGGTTCTTCCAATCTTCACTTGTATCACTCTAAGCTTCCTCAAACACCACCATAGTCCCCTAAGATCCATCCCGTCCACGCTTGTTTCCCTAAAGATCTGCAAAACCGAACAAAACAAGCGCAAAACCCGAATTTCCTAGAAAAACCTAAGAACTAGACTAAACTAAGCTCGAAACGTGGTGAATATATATAGAAAGAGAAGGAATATTCAGAACACGCTTGACCATAAAAAGTCAAGGTGAAAAAGTACAACCCCAGCCTCGGATACGCAAATCCGGTCAAAAATGCCCTACGGGCCTAACAAAAACGGGTCTAGGACCCCAACCCCAACCTATAGACAAAAGCCTATAAATATATGCAAAACTCGAGTATTACCCGGCTGCCCTATGTACAACTCACAAGGGCAAACATGTGCAAAATATCAACACAAAACTAGGTGTGAGACATCACCACCTACACATCTAAAAAAGCTCTCCTAAGCCTCACGGCCCGAGCATCAAACCACAAACAATCACCAAAGGCTCTAAGTGTGAACACCACGAAAAAGCACAAGCCACCTACACATACCTCAAAGGCCGAGTTGTCTTCGAAGGACTTCTCCTTGTCTTCCTTCAAACTTGCATGAAGCTTCAAGTCTTTGTTTACATGCAATAATGATTTCTTGGGCACAAGAGACAACATTTGGTTCAATTCCCTCATGAAGCACATTATTCCTATGCTTCCAAGTGTAGTACACTACTCCTAGGAAGGCCATGAGCTTCACCTTGAAGAGTGTACTATCTCGGCCGGGTGATCGTATAAACCATTCAACCCATTCCCTTACATCCTCCTTGTGGGTGTGTATCCCTACCCACCTCCAAACTCTTTCCATCACTCGTAGCACAAATGAGCAAGATCCCCAAATATGCTCGATAGTCTCGGGGTGTTCATTGCACAAGGGGCACACATTATGGCTAGCACATCCCCACTCAAAAAGTCGGACCAAGGTAGGGAGTCTTCCTTTATAGGCCAACCAAAGTCGGAAGCTCCATGCTCTTGCTCGGACCACACCCCACACAATCTCACACCAATCCTCCTTTTCTCCTTTATTTCTCAAGACCTCATAAAGTGCCTTAGTATCAAGGCTCCCATTCGGCCTTGTGATGTCTAGGACGTCTATCCTCTCCCCTTGTTGCTCATCTCCCAACAACACACCTCTCATGGTTTCCCGGGTTTTGAGCAAATTTCTCCACACCCAAGAATCGGTGTTTGTCTTCCTCACACTCCAAAAACCCGCCCTACGAGTGTGATTATCCTCCACCCACCTTGTCCACATGTTCATCCTTCCGGTGATCACATCATGCCCTAACCGGAAGAAGACCGAAGTATTCCAAGCTTCCAACTCTTTGATGTTGAGCCCACCCTCCTCAAAGGGCTTGCATCCTAAACTAAGCTAAAACCATGCAAAATAAACATAAATATGCATCCTAAACTATACCTAAATGCAAGCTATCAACCTGTGTATGGATTGGTTATCTTTCTTCATGATTATAGTACTTTGGAATGCGTTTTGTTTTTCGCATGTTATGTTAATCTGTTGTTAACAATTTGGGGGTTCCAGGAAGAACCTCTTCACGGGGGAAGGGTTGTGAAACCTCAATAATCTTTGTGGCTTCCACTTTTAGCAATGAAAGTTTTGGGACGAAAGTTTTCTTAACGGGGGTAGTATGTAAGACCCGATTTTCCGATCTCGAACCAGATAATCTATTTCCGTTCATTTCCAACCTTTTTATTCCAAAAAAAAAATAAAAAAATAAAAAAATAACTACATTTCCTTGTTTTGGGCTGAAAATTCAAAAATCTTGTTTTTGGAGACCCAAGGCCGAACCCAAACCCGTTTCACTCACTCCTCTCGTCTGCCCTCGCTTGCCCTAATTTCTTTCTACCCTTCTCTCTACCCGCTGATTCCTTCTTGCGCCGCTCACCACCTTCCAAAGGAGTCAGCCCAAAGCTCTCGACATTCCTCTCGTTAGTTGCTGAAGGAGGCGTTCGAGCTTGTTCCCCGTCGTCGCCGACACACTCGGGAACAACACATTGCGTTCTCTCCAAGCCGTTGCGCCGCCTTCGACCCCTTGGCCACCGACAGTAAGAGGACTCGCACCTTCTCCTCCTTCTACCTTTTGTGTTCATTTTTCTCTCCCATGGTTGAGACCTCGTCCCCTTTGTGATCAAGGCGACCTAATCCTCGTCGCATCATCTCTGTTTGGCCGCCTCTGTTCGTTGGCGATTCGACCTCCCTGAATCTCGCCTAAGCTCGTGTCGTCGCCGTTGTCTCCCACATCGACCGTCATCGCTCAGAAAGTCATTCACGAGGCCCCTGCTCCATCCTTTTCGCCGTCGCCGGTCCTGAGCACTTGTGGTCGAGAATTGCCGCTGATTGAGAAACCAAGCTTGTTGTTGTTGCTCATTGACACCACACAAGGAAATCGAATTACACTGCTGGTTTGAAGTTGTGGTCGTCACCAAGTCTACCCCTCAATCGTGTGCGAAGACTGATCGTGACGCCAAGAGTCAAGGCTGATCCTGTTTTTGCGTTCCTAAGGTCGAACCTTGCCCTTGTTTGTCTATCATTTGTTGTCCTAGATTTAAAAGTGTGATTATGTTGATATGAGTTTGAATGAATACTTGTGCTCATGGCCTATGGCATTTCCTTCCTAATTTGTCATTTGGGAATTTGCATTTGTTTTTGGTTTAGGTATTCCATTGAATGTTGCTTAAAATTGTGCTATTGATGATGTAAATTTAGTTTGATTCTTTTATGAGTATATTTGGATTGAATTTGGGAATAAGTTGGCTTGAATAAGTTGTGAATGGTTGTATTGGAATTTTGTTTAAATGGTGAGACATGAATTAAAAGTTGGAATTCGACATGAGAATGAGTTCGAGTAACTCTCAATTGAGATGTTGATGTTTGTGTGGTTGCGATTGTCATTTGATCTTGTGTGGTTTGATCCTTCCTAGATTACGAGAAGTATTAGGGTTTTCAAGTAGAATGTATGTTAGTCTTGACCTTTTGTTGCTTGGTAGAACTCGCTTGGTTGGTTTTGTTTCGAATGCAAGCTTTGGGATCTAATGTTATAATTTGTGAACTTGGACTTCGATCTTACTTTGCATTGGCTTTCTATTCCTTGAAGCGCTATAGACCTAGATAACAGATACTAGTTGATGAGGAAAGTTGTTGTGGTTCATGAGTCGTCGCGCCTAAATTTTGTTTAAACTTAGATAATCAATTTAAGCCGTTGTTGTTGGATACCATGAAAGTATGGTGACTCTTACTTCGAAGCCACTATGGTTGTGCTTGCATAGATCGAAAGTTCTTACCTCGGTTAGTCGGTTAATCGTGAATGTTATGATTCATAGGTTTTTAGTATCGACGCGTTCTTACTTCTTTCGGGGATCGCCTTCCAGGTAAGTCATTCTCGACTTGCTCGACTCTATTCTAGTCTTGTTAGATTTCATGCCGTGATTGTGAGATTGGTTTTGGGAACTAGTCCCGAATGTATGTTTTTCCTTGTAAAATGTTTTCATGCATGATGTGATGCGCTTTCCATTCCAAACGTTTTCTCGTAAAAGAAATGGTATTGTTTTCTCCGTGCTGGCAGCGTAACCGGCACGATCATGTGTGATGATTGTCGGTGGTGACGAGGCGTCTAGCCATGGTCGTGTGTCGGCCGGGCCCCTTTAAAAATAAAAATTGATTGCTTGTTTTTGGCAAGTGCTCCAGTGGAGGCTTGACCAGGGGTTGGAAGGATGACATGTATGAAAAGTGAGAGGGCCTGCCTCTGCACTCGGGCGCAGGGAGTTAGCGCCGTAGATGGGAATGAGGGGGAGGAAGGGAGAATTGCATTTCCCAATAGGATTGTGAATGGTTTTGTTGTGTGTGTGTGATTACTTAGTTGGCTTTCGACCTTGTGAATTTTGGATATGCTTGATGAATTGCTTGTTTCACTGTCTTTCCCTTTATTTGTTGAATGACGAAGTGTTGGCTATTATTTCGAACGCTTTACTTTTGTGCTTGTTATTTTGATTGTTGGGATGTTCGTTGCCTTTACTTTCACCCGTTATCTAGATTGTTGAGATGTGTGTTGACCTATTCTGTTTTGTTTTATTAACTTGTTAAATGTTAAGTTGGTGGTTTTGTTTTTATGGTTTTCAAACGTCTTACTATTGCCGCTTGTTATCTAGCTTGCCTAGGATAGTAGCTGACCCCTTGGGGACCTTTATTTTTCAGTTCCAGGTACTTCTGCAGGTCCCGTGTTGGAGCCTAGGCAGGATGCTGCAGTGGATCGTTGACGCACGTGTCATTAGGTGCTAGAGTGGTTGGGTGTTCTGGTTTAGTCTTTAGTTACGGTTTTGGAGGTTTTCTCTTTTTGCTGACTTATGCGGGTTGTCAGGTTGTTTATGGTTTGTTTCAGTTGTTGGGACCTCTTGCATGACATTGTACAAATATGTTTTTAATAAATGCTAGTTGGATTTTTAAATTCATTTTCTCGTCGTGCCCGAGTTGCAAGGTCCAGATGTTTTAGTTGTCAAACTAGTTCTGGTAGTGCCCGAGAGGGTCAACTACCGAGTAGCGCCCCGACGTTAAGACAGGGTGTTACACCGAAAAGTTAACACATCCACACTGTAGCTTAGGTCGAGACCTTCGAAATAAATACTCGCACTGCTCCAACAGATTATCAAGTCAAAAGCTATGCCATTTCAAAGCACCTCCCCCATTGTTACACAACTGCTCGACCATGGGACGACAACACTTGCTTTAATCTGGCACGCCTTTGTTAATACTAAAGCTATTCCTTAAAGATTAATGATGTGTGCGATGTTGTAGTGGTTATAAGCTCATCCTAAGAGAGTAAGAGTGCTCGTTTGTCTTGGTTCGAACCCTTGTGAGAGCTTCTTTTTTTCCATTTCATCCCCATTATGTATTTAGAGCAACATATATTTGTACAACATTTCAGTTTTTTTCCAGTGGTTATAAGCAGTAGTTATAAGCTCAGAGCAACATAAGCAGTGATTATAAGCTCATTCCCGTTCTGTATTCCCTAAATAAAACTATTGCTTAAATATAAACGACATCATCCCCATTTTTTTCTTCAGTATATCAAGTTCTGTAAACATAAGAAGTGATTATATTTGTGAGGACCAAATACACCAGACCATTAGCGCCCGGTGTATTTGTTGTCTTTAAATACCCCGGATCCTACAACCGACTAGTGTATTTGTATATCCTACAACTGGATCCTACAACCGACTAGTGTATTTGTGAGGACCAAATACACCAGACCATTAGCGCCCGGTGTATTTGTTGTCTTTAAATACACCAGACCATCTTCAGTATATCCGGGTTGCACACGCCCAGTGTATTTGTATAATCTAAATACCCCGGATCCTACAACATCCGATGTATATTGTTGAAATATGGTTAAAATACACCGAACGTTTAACGCCCGGTGTATTTGATATGATGTTCTTTTAATTTGATATTTTATAACTCGTAGTGCCCGGGTTAAATTCTATGAGGTAATAGCCAATTTTTGTAGTAGTGATATGTATTGTACCGGAGCGCTCCCCTATATATATATTTATACCATTTCATCGGAATTAAACTCGTAACAGGACGAAAATATAAGGAGGCATGTATGCACACGCTTAACTTATATATATGACGACCTTATCTTTATATGGGTAATATGTTGATTGCACAATATATTTTATCCTTCCATTAATTTAATCATCTTTACAGTATAGTATATATATTGTGATGTGCATATAATATAATTAAATGATATAGTGACAAACTGACAATATTACTTCTGATGATCTTCGCAAGTATCATCTAAGTAACAAAGAGATGTAAAATGTGTTTGAATTGTTCTCATCATACATATTTTTTTTTAAATTTCTCTAAAATTAAACTTCAATAATAGTATTTATTTGGAACCAACATGTATTTGACGATATTCAATGGTAAATGTATTGATATTCACCAATTAATATTAGGATATTCAATGGTAAAAAATATTCAATATTTTGTGTATATTAATTTTCATATTTGATATTTTTTTAGTAATATTCATTATAATAAAAAATAATATTCACAAAATTAGGTAGTAATATTCATGTAATTGAATTATGACATTCTTGCCATAAAAATAATATGTATGATTTTTTTGAGAGATTTTATGTATTGTTACGAATATTTATCTACTCCATTTTTTTTATTTGAAGGTAGCAAATGATCGGAAAATATCGAAGGAAGATGGAGTCTACATAAGGGTAATAAATTATAATCATAAATTTCTCATTTTTTATTTGTGAGATTTGTACTTGGGTGATCATATTCATCGTTTTAGCCAGTGATATTCATTTAACTAGGTAGTCATATTCACTATATTAGCTAGTATAGTCATGTAAAATGGGTGGTCATATTCACCACATTACATAGTGATATTCATGTAACTAGGTTATCATATTCACAGTGTTAGATGATGATATTCTTCTCATTAAATAGTGATATTTGTATAGCTTTTCGATTCAACTCATGTATGCATTATAATGTAAATTGATATTCACAATTTTATATAGCAATATTTATTGAAGTTGATACGGTTGTCGAAATTATAATGAGATTATATAATTACTATTAATTATATTCATTATAATAAATATAGATATTCATTGTGTATTACGTTGGCATTCATTTGGCATCATGCGGTAATGAAGATAAAATAATTATGTCAATATCAAATAATTAGAAAAAAATAATATAGAATTAAAATTAAAAACATGTCAAATTGATTGATAAAAGAGGAAATAAAAAATCTAAAAATATATTTTTACGTGATTTTTTAGGTTGATATTAAATCTTTCCTTTTTAATGTTTTTTTAAATCACCCAGTTGCTACTTTTAATGAATATGAGTTTATTTTGGCAAATGAAATCTACTATAGTAATATTCATCCCATTTCACTTAAAATGGAACTTCAAATCTGACAATTAATCCAATCTAATCTAATGCACTATATTCACCATCACTTTCTACAATAAAATCCTTTCTACCGAAACCCCCTATATATATGCGCGTCAAATGTATAAACATTTGTAAAATGTCCTAAATTCGAGTGCAGGTGCAAACAAGCAAAATAAATGTTTTGAAAATTTGTAAAAGTTAAAGATTTTAGAAAAAAAATATATAAAAAACTAAAAAGGCCATAAAAAATATCGATACTATACACTTACATCTCAAGGGGTTGGCCTAGTGGAGCAAGATAGGAGTTGGACCTGACAGGCCGCATGTTCGATTTTCCACTAGACCCCTTGAGGTGAGGCAAATGTAAATCTCCTTGTAAGAACTCTCTGAACCCTTGGGTCTTCCCTATCCTTGAACAGGGGCACCATCACCTCACCCTAAATTTTCCCAATAAAAAAAATCATTACACCATTAGAGCATGTGCAATGGAGGGGATTCTCAATCCTCTCTCAAATTTCTCTCTCCTTTTCTTTTTCTTTTTTTGATAAGGAAAGAAATTAGGGTAACCACTATTAAGATAGTGGTCGTCCTAGAGCATCCTGACGGATGAGGGTGAGAAAACCCGGATCAGCTGCAAGCGGGAAGGTGGAGGCACGTCTGAAGGATCCAGCGATGAAGTCCGCCAAAGAATTGCAGTCCCGAAACACATAAGAGATACTCCAATCCTGGAACCGAGCAAGCAAGCAATGGATGTCCGAACGCAACAGCTCAATCTCCCACGGGCAGCGCCAGTCGCCGAGCACGACCTTGACCAGCTGCAAGTTATCGCCTTCAATCTGGATCCGGGGAATACCACGTCTGGTGGCCTCGATGAGTCCCTGGCGCAAGGCGATGGTCTCGGATATTAGAACGGACTGCCGACCAATCAGTCCTTCGTCGAAATGGATGGGGGAGCCACTGGAGTCCTTGAGGATGAACCCAAACGAAGCCACGCCATCTGCATTCACTGCACCATCAAAATTTAATTTAATATAGTCCCTCTTGGGTTTTACCCACTTCCCGCGCTTTCTCCCAACTCCACCCCCCACCACATGGGTGCGGGGACCGGGGGAGTCAGCGGCACATGCTAATTTCCATTCTTTAATTTGGTTTCGGGTAAATTCAGCGATGTTGTCGGCATTAGCCAAGTTTGTTCCATTGTTGCTATCGAAAACTCTCTTGTTTCTAGCGAACCATAGGCTCCACCAGGTACAAATTAGGGTTTCCAACTCCTCTTTTGTTGTCATTTTCTTAATTTCCTCCAGGACTTGGTGTGGTTTTTTGTCATCCGGGGATACTTGGTCATTTATCCGCCGGAGTTTTGGGTTTATGGAATTAAGGGTTGCCCTTGTAAGGGGGCATGAAATTAAAACGTGGTTTGTATCTTCAACCTGGTTGTTACACGCTTCACAGCCTTGTGGCACTGGGATATGATTTGCCGCCAGCCTTGTTTTATTCGGTAGACCGTTTCGAGCCAATTTCCATAGGAAATTCTTCATTTTGGGGGGTATGTTTAGCTGGTTAATCCATTCTAAATTAATCTTGGGTTCACCTTTGGATTGGTGGAGCCACTGCATGGTCGAGTGGGTAGAGTACCAACCGTTTTTGCTTGATTGCCAGTACAGTCTATCCGGTATTTTGTTGATGGGGTTGATAATTTTGGAAATTCTTTCGAGATCGTCATGGTTAACAACCTCATTCAGCTTTACTATGTTCCATGAGTTATCCTCATGGAGGTACGCCTCAACAGGCTCCTCCCAATTAATGAGAGTTCCAACCTCCGGTTTTGGGTTTAGGGGACCATTACCGGTCCAATTGTCTTTCCAGAAACGGATGGTTTTACCGTCCCCCACTTGCCAGATGAGCCCCTTAATGAACAGGTCTCTTAGGCCATATAGCTTGGACCACTGCCATGATGTGTTTTGTTTTTTCTTATAGCTCAGGATACTTTCCGTTTTGAGATATTTTTCAGTGACTATTTTGACCCAGAGATTGTTTGGTTCTGCTAGGATTTTCCAAAGTAGCTTCATTTGGAGTGCTTGGTTCATTTCAGCCGCCTTAGCGATCCCCAGCCCCCCATGAGCGGGGGGTCGACAGATGGAGTTCCAGCTTATGAGTGGTTTATAGTTGTTTTCCTTGTTCCAAAAGATTTTTTTTTTAATATTGTCTAGTTCTTTCAGGGTTGACTGTGGTAGCAAAAACGATTGCATAATATAGTTTGGTTGTGCTGAGAGGTTTGCTTTAATTAAGATTTTTCGCCCCTCCTGAGATAGGGCATTAGCTTTCCATTTTGAAAGTTGGGATCTGGTACGCAGAATTAGGGGTTTAAAGGTGTTTTGTGTTACTCTCCCGTTAATTATTGGGCATCCTAGATATTTGTCCAGAGCAACAGTGTTTGCTATTTGGAGAATTTGTTTTAGCTGTTCCTTTGTGTTGTTGTTTGTGTTTTTGGTGACTTGAAAGGCTGATTTGTGAAAGTTGACTTTCTGGCCAGAGATTTGACAGTAGTCGTCTATTGTATCCTTAACGTTTTTGCAGGCATGACCATTGGCTTTTGCAAAGATGATGATATCATCTGCGAAGGCCAAGAACGGGATTTTTGTACCATTTCTTGAGATTTGGATCCCGATGCCACTCTTTGGGTTAGTACTAAAGTGGTGGAGTTGTCTTGCCAGAATCTCGACGGCCAAAATGAATAAGTATGGCGATAGGGGGTCCCCCTGCCTAAGGCCCCGTTGGGGGTAAAATTGTTCTGTTGGTCCGTTGTTGACCAGTACAGAGAAGAAGACAATTTCGACACATTCTCGAATCCATCCCACGAATTTATCGTGAAATCCGAATTTGTGGAGGATAGTGATAAGGAATTCCCAGCTGATCCGATCGTAGGCTTTTTCCATATCAAGTTTGATTGCAATCCAACCCTCCCGACCTCGTTTGTTGCGGAATGAGTGAAAAATTTCATGCGCAATGAGTGTATTATCGTGGATACTCCGGTTCTGGACAAATTCCCCTTGCATCGGGTGGATAAGCTTGTTTAGGACGTTTTTGAGGCGGTTTGTTAGAATCTTTGAGATTACTTTATAGATAGTATTGCATAAGCTAATTGGTCTGTAATGGTTGGTTGAATTGGGGTTCTCACATTTGGGTAATAGTGTTATAAATGTGTAGTTGATTTGTTTTAATATTTTCCCAGTATGAAAGAAGCTTTTAACGGCTTTGGTCACGTCCGGGCCAACAATATGCCAATATTTTTTGTAGAAGCTTGCCGGCATTCCGTCCGGGCCAGGGGATTTGTCATCTCCGATGTCAAACAAAGCATTTTTAATTTCAGTGTTCGATACCGGCTTTGTGAGCTCTGTATTATCTGCTTCAGTTATTTCTTTTTGGATGTTTTGGGTCATATCTTGGAGTTTACTACGGTTTATTTCCAAAGCCCGAAACCGGTTTTGGAAATCCCGTTTAATTTCAGTTTTGATGTTTTCTAGTCCGGATATTTGCGTACCCTCTGCTGTACGTATTTCTTTGATATTGGTTCTATTCCTTCTGCCACTGGCAATCCGGTGGAAGTATTTGGTGTTTTTGTCATTTAGTTTAATGTGGGAGTTTTTGGCCCTTTGTTTCCAATATGAATTGTGGAAATTAATGAGGCAAGACCGTTTCCTCGACAGTCTTTCCTGCTTTTGAACTAGTTGGGTGTTTTTGTGTTCAATGATATCTTTCTGGATTTGCAGTAGATCCTCGTCTAATCTTTTGATTTGTTCGAAAATATTTCCAAAGGTATGTTTGTTCCATGCTTTCGCTTTTGTTTTAAGTAATTGTGTTTTTTTGGTGAGATTGAACATGTGTGACCCACCAGCGTTGTAACGCCAAGCTTGCTTGATGACGTTTTGGAAGTCTTTTCTAGACGTCCACATCATTTCAAATTTGAATGGTTGTGCTTTGAAAGGTACTCCTGTTGGGAGATCGCACGAGATAGGGCAATGATCAGAGGATGAGAAAGCATGGTTTTTTGTCGCTATAGACGGGTACCATTGGATAACCTTATTGCTAACTAATGTGCGGTCTAATTTCTCAAAGGTAGTATTTTCAAGGTTTTAGGATCTTCTCCAAGTAAATTTGTTGCCAAACGTCGGAATATCACAAACGTCACAATCGTTTTTAAAGTTGATAAGTCGTTCAAACCTGGAGTGGTTTGGGATGGCGCCCCCCTGTTTTTCGTTTGGGTGTTGGATTTCATTGAGGTCTCCCATAATGATACAGGGAAGATTACAATTTTGGATAAAAAATTTAAGTTTAGTCCAGAACTGGTCCTTGTCTTGTGCCCTTGGTGGGGCATAAGCAAAAATTATGATCAATTCATTGTTGGTTTCCAGGTTTGTGTAATGGAGGCCGATAAACCGGTTATCTTTGTGGATTGTTTGGATTTTTTCATTCGAGAGTTGTGACCCCTTCCAGAGAACACATATTCCCCCCGCAAATCCATTTGCCGGAATAAACTCAATCGAGTCAAACCCAGCCTTTTGCCACACTTTACTTTCAGGCGGGTCTTGGGCTTTTGTTTCAACTAGGGATATTAGGTGGATATTTTCAAGGCGACATAAAGCGCCGACTTCGGTCCAGAAGGACCTGCGCTTTATACCCCTGCAATTCCATAAACAGACTTTCATAGGAAAACCGTTTTGGGGCGGTTTTTGGCCATGGTGTGCTCGGATAGAGCCCAATTTGTTTGTAATATTAGCATGCTTTTGGGCATTAGATTTTCGGGTTTAGATTTGTTAATCCCGATCTGAACACATTAATGATTGAATTTTAAGGTTCCAATATCGCTCCTAGAAACAAACATGAGCACGTAACAAATTGGTGGGGTATATTTGGTTACTCCAGCCCTTATTTCCGAATAATCCCAGGGACTGATTTGTTTAATTTTTGTTTTGGTGGTGGTTATCACGATTGATCCAAGAAAATCAAAGTGGATCAGGGGCCACCATTTCTCATTAGTTGCACATGAGGCGGGTTTTCCGCTGGTGTATTCGGGTTTGTATCGTAGTTGTATACGTTTGCTCCCTGGAATGCCACAAAGGCAAAAACCAAGACGTGTGGGTTTACCACCGGAATTGTTTCTGGTAAGAATACCAACAGGTTTGGCACACAATTGATACCCTAGTTGCAAGTATTGGTAAACAGTTTTCTCATCCAAAAACTTGTGGATCCATGACTGAAACCTGTACAACCAGGCCCGAAACAAATGTAGGGTGTCCAGCATCTTAAAGTAACACGTTAATTTTATCATGGTGCCCGGAAAAATCTCCGCACCGAAACCAACACGATGCAAAGAAGGTGACACCACAAAAAACAATCGGTGGACAAGCACACAAGTCTTGTACACGGACCAAAAGTGTTTAGAAAGGAACAAAGATAAACAAGAGAGTATGTGGAATTTAAGAGAATCTGGTTTTAAAAGGAAGGGGGTTGAACATGGTGAAAGGGGATTAAACATGGGTGCTGCAGGAAGAATCAGGAACCATGGAGATACCGGCCAGCAAACACCCCGGCGACCCCAGCAATCAAACCTACCCACTCGAACCCCATCGGGGATTAGATCCGCCGCTAGGGAAAGCCGTGGAGAGCACCCATGGAACACCGCCTCCCGCCGAGGAGACGTGAAACGCCGCCACCCGAACAGGAGCCATCTCAGCCGCGAAGCCACTCGGGACCGGAATAAAGAGTCCGGGAGACAAGAGTTGAAATGCGAGGTAGCGTTTACACCCCGTCGGAGATAGAAACCGTTCACTGGAAATGGGCTCAACCACCCGATTTGAGAATTGGTTAAGTAATCCTTTGAGATCTCATGATTGAGAGCAAGAAGAAGGGTGAAATAGGGCCAAACGAGATCCATAACAGATATTTTGTCCGGATCTTGAATCCTTTGAACTTGGATCTGGGTTGCACATTTTGGTGGCGATGATTTTGCTGCGTTTTCCTTGCATCCGAGAAGGCTCTTGTTGTTTTTGGCGGTCGGGTTTCCACCGGAGACGATGTGGGCAGGCGGCGGCGGCCATGGCAGCCCTAGGGTTTTGGCTGTGAAGAGGGGTCGTGAGGCGCGTTCAATGGGAGTTTTTTCACGCTTTTCCATTAATGGATGGATTTGGTTAATGTTAATCATAATGAAAACTAGTGTAGTTGTCCGCGCCCTGCGCGGATGTAATACGTATTAATATTATGCTTTTTTGCATTATATTCAATATACAATATACCTTAGAAACCATAATTTAGTAGCCATTACATGGTATAATTTTTATTTCTTTTTTAATATATTATCCGTATTAAGTTTCATATATAATTTTTTTTATTTTTCCCAAAAGTGCACTACTTTTTTTTTTTGAAAGAAGAATCCAAAAGCTTAGATCAAGAATAAAATTCTCCACCACCCACAAACTATGAAACAAAATAAAAAAGCTATATAGTTCACAGAAAAAAAATTAGGATGAGAGGATTACTAAACACTAATCAATCTTCCATCAGTACTCCGTTTTCACTTCCAAAACACTATTCCTGAACAGTGAAGCTGTCCAGTTTTGGAAAAAAAAAATTAGGATGCAAGCACCAGCAAATAAACCCATATATACATAGATCATGATATTATTGATTGATTCATTTGTATATTACCGGGAAAAAATAAAAGTTGAAGAATTGGAGCTACACTAAGTTAGAAGAGAACATCATTCATTGATCATAAATTTTACATTACAACTACAATACATCTATCATCCTTTTCCGGGGGAAAAAAAACAATAATATGTCTATAGTTGATGTATACCGCATATGAATACTTTATATAGTCTGTGAACTCCACTTTGTTTCTACCTCTCTTTCCTCTACTCTTCCCGATCCCTGCTTACTGATGCATCTGCTACAATCAAGAAATCCTACTATTCCTCACCTCTTCTTCTCTATGCAGCCAATTCAATCATATCTATTCTTATAGATTAGATTTCCTGTTGTTAACAGAGGAGTAGCTACTTGTGGCAGTGAGGCAAGGCTGCATGCCATCATCCTTCCCCCAGTCCCTCAAAGTCGAAAACCTTGACTTGGAAAATAAAAAATGTGTAACTCAACAATACATTTGAGACTTACCAATCAAGAAGGGAGCTTTCCATCGACCCTCCAATGGATTTATAATCTTCTCAAAAGCCGAAATCCTAAGATCAATTTTGTTCTAGTGAGCACAAAACAAAATACAACCATCAAAATTTGCACTACACGAGCATAGTTCAAAGAAGTATTCCTTTTTATTGGCTTCAACACATGTTTAAGGGAAGCTCTACCTTGAGTTTCTATTGACATCCCCACAGTGGCGTTTGGCTAGACAAAAATAAATAAAAGAGAGCATTGCAATATGCTATAAAGTCCAAAGAGTTGTTCACTGTGAAGGGATACCTTATAAAGAAAGAATGAGAAAATTAAGCATGTGCACCATTTTGAAGCTCATTCATTAAGATAAGGAAATAGTAAAACCGAAGTTTAGATCCCATATTTAAAGATAAACTACTACCCGAAACAAATTAAAGATAGATCATCAACTAAATGACACCAAATGAAGATAAACATGTGTAAAAATAACCCCAATATTTGCAATGTGAGGATCAATAAACCTTAATTAGTTTGCTGCTGTAATATATCCTCATCGAACCTGGTTTGATAACAATGTAATAAACTGCCTATGGATTACTTATATGAATGCTAAAATGCATATGCCAACTTTATTACAAAAAGCATCATATTAGCAAATATAGGTTGCTATTGTACAATTCAATTACATAAAAAAAAAAATTACCATCCTATGAAAATCATGTCATTCTTAACAAATACCCCAATGACAATAATCAACAAAAAATCATCTTTATTTATAATGACTGCAATATCTTCAAGCTCCTCTAAAGGGATGATTCGATAAAACTTAGAACAACACTACATGAGGTACCAGTCATGTTCTTCTCTCAGACATTTCCACAAACACGTTGTGGGTGCAAGGTGAGTGTCTTCATCAATGAGAAATTGATGAACGCGCATACAAATTGAGGTAATGACTTCTCTCAATGACCGCTTTATAGCACGCCATGTGAGCATGTGCTTGGCCCCCCGATTTATTAGCTAAGACATTGAATTAAACAAATAAACTTTGTTAAAAACCCTGAATTACAAAAGAAGCTTTGGAGAAGAAATTCATTACCTCCTCCACGATGCAGTGCTTAATAGGTTTTCTTTCAGCTGGACCACGCGGCCATAGGCGGCATCACCGTCCATCGGCGACTACAGACCCGTATCTTTATCGTCGCCCACCTGTACAAAATGCAGGCCAAAACTCAAATCAAAATTTTCTAGAGCACAAGCCAAAACCAAATTACTATTATTCAACCACAAAACCCAAAATTGTACAAATTCAAACCCTACCTTGGAGTTAAAATGCAATGTTTATCCGTTGTACCAAACCAAACCCTAATATTGAAGACCAAAGACGAAATTTCAAGTCGACAACGTGATGCAAGGGAAGAAGAAGGCGAGAATTTCATTGTTTCGTAAAAGATCTGAAATTTTGGAAGGGTAGCGTTACTCACAGAGTGAGAGAGAACGAATGAGATGGAAAATGGAATTGAAGAATGAAATTTGAGAGGGCTTGGTGATCTGCTATTTCGCCGACGGAGGAGAAGAAAAAAAGAGGGATGCTCAGCGGCCCGGTCAGAAATGCTCAACGGCCCGGATTATTTACTTCGGTCACCTCGACCGAAGTAAAAAATAAAAAATTGTGATTTTTTGTTTGGCACGGAATATTTGGTTAATTTGCTTCGGTCAGGCCGACCGAAGTAAAAAGCCAAAAAAAATTATATTTGCTTCGGTCATAGCGACCAAAGTAAAAAAAAACAAAAAAACATATATTTCCCATTATAAGTATCCGGGGCTTTCGAGAGACTCAACATCGACTCTCTTCCCATTTTACCCGATTTGTCTCCCTTATTCTCCCATTGTCTCCCAATTCACACGCATACAAAATTTTGATTATTGGAGTATAAGCAAAATGTCTTCTTTTTTCGATCTATTTAAGGTATTAATGTTATACTAGCTATATCATATATTGATTATTTTGCATTTTTAATAAATTTATTTTAATCATGTATTTAATTTTAATCTTATGTTTGTATTTTTGATAAATTGATTTTTTATGCAGTTTAAAAAGGGATCGAAAGGAAAAGCTCCCAACAACAATCCTAATCATCAATCAATTCTATCTTTACAAACAACTCCATTAGATGTGAACCAGGACGAAGAAGAGTATGTTTATCAAAATGAGGGTAATTTTAACACGCCGTTGGAAGAGGTAACTAATATATAATTAGAAATGCTATTATTCACACTTGATTACTAAACTTCACACTAATAATCTTATTTCAATTGGTAAAAAAATCTTATTTTAAGGTAAATTACAAAAAACTAAAAAAATATTATATAATGATTTTTTGTTACAATTATAATCCATATATATATATACACATAAATCCTATTTTTTAAATTTATTATGGATATATAAATATTTTTATTTTAAAATATTTTATCCACTATGTACATAAATTCTACATGTGAATTTAATTGATTTGATTAATTTGAACATTAAGTACACAAATCCTATCTTTTAATTATAATATATAAAAATAAAATTTATATTATTAATCAAGTTTATTGATATCAATGACAATTTCAATTTATTTTTATGGCAGATGTTATGATTAAATAATAAAATAATTTATTTGATGATGTTGTATTGTCTACAGTTTACAGATTACTCTAGCCATTTTGAAACCGACGAGGAATGGCCAGATCGAGATAAAATGATAAAATGGGCCCGTGAGGTAGGGCGAAGACTATACATTGTGATAGTCATAAAAAAATTCATGGGACACAAAAGTTTTATTAGCATGTGAGTTTTCGGGTGTGTACAAGCCGAAGAAGAAAGTAAAATCGGGCACTATAATCCAAAGTGAAAACTTTTGGGATCTAAACCTAGAACCGAAGACTAGGAAGATGGATTGCCCATTCGAGTTGATTGGGAGCAGACAAAGGAAGAGCCATAAATGGGTGTTAGCTGTGAAATGTGGGCGACACAACCATGCCGTCTCTACCACACTCGAAGGACATCCTTATGCTGGCCGGATGACCGTAGATGAATTGGAGGACTTGAGGATATTGGGTCGGGCCAACACGGAGCCGAGGAATATTATGTCCTTTATACGGCAAAAGTACCCTGGAAACACTACATCAATGAAGCAAATCTACAATTACCGGCAACGAATTCTAAAAGAGGAGATGGGCTCAATGACAGTAACCCAGTTTGGTCTTTATTACTTGAAGAGTAACGGTTACTATGTTGATTATCGAACTGTGCCGGGAAGTGACGAGATACAAGATTTGTTCTTTGCCCACCCAAAGTCACTACAATTATTAAAGCTATTCCCATATGTCGTAATTATGGATACGACATACAAGACAAACCTATAAGTATTTATTTACCATCTTTTATATATTAAATTCTCAATTTTCCATACTAATTAAATTGAATGACAGGTACAATATGCCATTGAGTGAAATGGTGGGTTTTACTTGTACAAATCATACGTACAGTATCGCTTTTGCTTTTATGGCCAGGGAAAACCAAGATCATTATGAATGGGTGTTAGGCCAACTTAGCGAACTGTACCGACAAATAGGTAAAAGGCCAGAAGCAATTGTGACAGACCGGGAACTCGCTGAAATAGTGTAGATACTATTAAGTTTATGTCAAAAATGTTTGATTCTTTTTAATTGATTAATATTACATGTTAACTTTATATATAAAATTAGCTTGCTATTAGTGTAGAGAATCTTAAATTTAAGTCAAAAATATTAGATATAATATCTTTGATAAATATTGCATGTTAATTTATATATACAACTAGTTTGCTATTAGTATAGAGAATCTCAAGTTTATGTCAAAAATATTTGATCTCTTTTATTTGATTAATATTTTATTTTAAATTTATGTAGAGAGCCCTTGGTTTGTCTCGGTCTTCATCTCGGTCTTCTCGGCCGCAACAAATTGATTTAAATCGAACCAATCTCACCACCAGACAAGATAGGGGCAATGCAGTGTCCTCTGAAGAGTCCTCCGAAGGCTCGACAGAAGTGACCATGCCAACTCAGATCCCGACTGATATCCCCAGGGAAGACATTATGGAAGGATATCATCCTGTTCTCTCCCCAAACCAATTAACTGAGCACTCGATCGGTGATGACATTTGGAATACATTTTCAGATTACAGGTCGAACTTGCAAATGCCAAATTTTGGGACTATGGCCTCCGAATTTTCATCATCAATGTTTTATGATGAGGCCAGTACTTCTCAAGTCCCACCAATGGGGGCCTCCGAATTTCCACCATCTATGTTTTATGCCGAGCCCAATACTTCTCAAGTCCCACCAATGGGGACCTCCCAATTTCCACCATCTATGTTTTATGCCGAGCCTAGTACTTCTCAAGTCCCACCATTGGAGGCCTCCCAGTTTCCACCATCTATGTTTTATGCTGAGACCGGGACTTCCCAAGTCCCACCAATGAGCTATCATGATGTAGGGCCCTCACAAGTCCACACGCATTCCCAAGTTGGAGGGAGCCGTAACAGGCCAACAAGGAGCAGAAACACCAGTAGGGGGGGGAGGAGTTGATGTCGTGGATGATGGCGGCCCCGTTAACAAGGAAACCCTCGTGGACTTCAACACCCACATTGCCAAGAAAATTTGGGTTGATCAACAGGTAATTTGAATAATGTTTTAGTTTATATTATTAAACATGGTTCTAATTTCAATTTTGCTTGTAATGTTGTCAGTATGCAAAGGTTTTAAAATGTCAAGTTCGTTCTGCCCCGTTCGAGTTTTGGACGAAGTCGAACCGGTTGGATCCAGGTCAAGAGTGGATGAGGTTGGCCGAACAAAGCGGCCTACTTGGCTTATTGAACCTTTCGGTTAGGGGAGCAGACGAAGCTTTGGTGTCTGCTTTGGTGGAAAGATGGTACCCGGAGACTAACAGCTTCCATTTTCCTTGGGGGGAGATGACCATCACCCTCCACGATGTAAAAATGATAATGAATCTTCCACTAAACGGGATTCGACCAGTATTTGACTTGTCACCCGTAGATGATAGTGGCTTGCGCGTCCAAATAAGTGAAATGTTGGGGTGGACCCTTGAAGAAGTGAATGCCCAAATCGGTTCAGGTGGTCTCGTTCTCAAAGACCTCAACCAATGGCTTGATGCACAACAGAGGAACAGAGGAGCTAATCAGCATCACATGGCATCCATCTTTTTACTTGTGTTATTGGGATGCACACTTTTCATCGACAAGACCGGCATCCGTGTGAATCATAAGTTCATGCACTTGCTCCTAAACCACAGGTTGACAGGTCAGATTGCTTGGGGTCCTGCAGCCTTGGCCTACTTGTATAGGCAACTAGGTATGGCAAGTCGCGTTGGAGGTGCACAAATAGGCGGTTGTCTATATCTCCTAAATGTGAGTTTTCATAAATTATAATATAATATTTTAAGCTTTTAACTCATTATTACCATTACTAACTTATATTTTTTAGAATTGGATTTAGAGATACCTTCCTTTGTTTAGGGTTTATTTGAACAGATTTATAGACTTGCAACCGGGGGAGGAGTTCAAAGCAAACCCTGCAACAAGAAATCGGGATGAAAATGAGTTGAGGAAATATCGTAAGACTCTGGACCGATACACCATGGATATGGTAATACACCCTAAACAAAATTATAAACTATACGATTTAAAACATGACACTAATACGAGCTATCAACTACTATAATTCTACAGGTCCAATGGGTGCCATATCCTCAAGGGTTGAACTTTGTTGATGGGGAACTCTCACTCTCTAGGTATAGGGGCTTACTAACAATCTTAGACATTCAAGAGCCATATATGCCTGAGAGATGTTTTCGCCAATTGCGCTATCGTCAGAGCATCCCTAGGTTCCCAGTCATTACGGCCCACACAGTGGTTCGTAAAGAGACACTTAGGGGGAGTGGTTACACATTAGAATTCAGTTCCGAGGATGACCATTGGGATCAACGCTTTAACTTCTTATATCCAATGGGAGATCAACCTACTTTTCCTTGGTCAATGGATGATAACTACCAAGAGTGGCATTTACAACGCACTCATCCATATCTACTACGGGGTTCAGCGGAACTCATGGCCAGTCGACAGACGGTAGCACCGGCTTCAATGGATCTTCAAATTGTGCGAAAACTTTTAATTGCATATATTAAGCTATTTATATATCTTAACTAGTCTTGTTAGTTTCTCATAAATTATTCTTTGTTTTTAACAGCGAATGAATCATATACATGGCCTGGCAAACCAGTATGCTCATTTGAGGCAGCTAGGAGGCGAAGTGGCGCGACTTGTGGACGGACTACACGGATTTATCACGATGCCCACCATTCCATTCCCACTTATGGAAGACCCGCCACCTCGACGCACTCGTCGCTCTCACACCCTTGATATTCAGCCCGATCGTCATAGTGATTTCGGTCCTCGTCGTTGAATATTTTTAATTTGTAATGTTGTTTAAAAGTATATGGTTATGTAAGTTGAACAATATATTTTTATTTTTAGACAATTTCTTTTCACAAATTATATTAAAGCACTTAAATCTTTTCAAAATTTATAACTTAGACCTTTATATGTATATAAACCCAAAATTAACAAAATCATATAAATAAAAATCTCAAAACTAACTTTAATATTTAATATTAAAGCAAAATTATACCAATCTATTATAAAATTAAAACCTTATATATAAAAAATATTAAAACTTAATTTAAAACATTAACAATCACTAAAATTAATCAAATAATAAATGCAGGATTTGCTTCGGTCAACTTGACCGAAGCAAAATCCCTAAAATTTAAAATAATGCATAAATCCACCAAAATTTTATTTTAAAAATAAAATTTAATTACTTCGGCCAAGCCGAATGAAGTAAAAAGGTGATTTTTTAAACTTCGATGCAATCCCGGGCCGCTGAGCATCTCTGACCGGGGCGCTGAGCCGGCCCGGAAAAAAAACTGTCTGTGCACGTTCAATTACACGTTCCATTGATAAGACTGGTACAGATGTCAGTCCAGCATTGAGCCACGTGGTTCAATTTTTACTGAAGACATTGCTGCTCAAATAATATATAGGGAGGATTTATTTACGCTAACTTCATAACTTGTCAATTCTTTCGACCAAAAAAAAACTTGTCAATTCTTCTCTCCTTTTCTCTTTTTGACACATAATCTTCTCTCTCATTTACATTATTTTTCACTTTTTCTTTCCTTCTTTTCTTTCTCTTTCTATAATTTCACCCATTTTCTTTCCTTCTTCTCTTTCTCTTTCTATAATTTCACCCACAACAAAGAGAATCATCTTTCAATTCCTCTCTCCTACTTTAACATATATATTTAATACATATTTTATATCATTCAATATTTTTACAAGATTATTTAATCAAATAAATTAATAATAAATAATATTTACTTAATAATTTGATCCAATAAATAAAATCACAAATAATTTAAGATAATATAAAGGGATCACTAATAACAAAATAAACTTGTTCAACATTAAAATAACTTCAAGCAATATTATAAAGTACGAAAAAAAAAAACATTAAACATAAATAATAAAAAGTGAAGGAGTAGTAAAAGAAGAGGGTAATAGATGTGTTGTGAAAGAAATAATGATATTTGACTCTATTTATAGGCAAAAAAATTATAAACATTGATTAATTTTTTTTATTTAAAATATCACATTTAATTATTATTTTGTTGAATATTATTAAAGGTAGAAATAAATAAAATTGGTTGAAAGTGGTTGAAAGTTGGGAGCACAAGTGTCACATGCTAAATGGATGAAGGTAAAAATTTGGACACAAGAGCTAAGATTTTGATTCCTCTACGGAAGAAAGAATAATTATTTCCTGTCCCATATCTTCTTTTGTGTTTCACAACAAAGAGGATCTACTCTTTAAGGAAAGAGAGTGCAAAGAGGAAGTTGATTCCTCTCCATTATACATGCTCGTACCAGTGTACCGAGCTGTACAAAACAACTCCTATTTTAAACTTGTGAGCTTCAACAAGAAAAATCTGGGCCGTCGTTTCATCTGTCTTTCCGCTGGAAATGGATAAGAGAGGCCCAATAATGAGCCCATTAATGGAGGCACAAAATATAACAAGTCACCCGCGCATAGAAAGTACTCGTGGATAACTGCAAGCTTCTCGAAGAACCCCAAGCAAAGCAACAATGGAGAGAGACCCCGACGATCCTTTCTCCTCCTCCCGCTCTAGCCTTTCAGAAGACACCGTTTTCTACGCCGTCTATCCAGACTTCGCCGTCTCTCCCTCCACCGCCGACCTCACCGAGCAACTCCTCTCCCTTCACCTCCAACTCATCCAATCCATCTCCCCCTTCACCGCCTCCTACATCTGGCAACACCAGCCTTTCTGCCTCTCCCCTTCCTCCGCCGCACATCCTTGCCCCTGCTCCTCCCCCGGCGACCCCCACACCCCCCACCTCCACGGCAAGCTCCGCTTCGGCGATAACCTCGACGACGAGTGGTTCGTAGTTTTCCTGCTCCTCCACCTCTCCCGCTCCTTCCCCTTCCTCTCCGCCCGCGTCTGGGACATCGACGGCGACTTCCTCCTCATCGAATCCGCATTTCACCTCCCACGATGGCTTAATCCTGAAACCTCCACCAACCGCGTCTTCCTTCGCAACGACGAGCTCCACATCGTCCCCCGCCGCCGATTCCCTTCCACTCCCTCCCTCTCTGACGCCCTCGCTTTCCTGATTTCTCACCCGGACGAGACGCGTGCCTCCGACCCTGTCCAATCTGCTATTAAGAGCCGCGTTTCAGGTTTTCCGGAGCAGGCCATGAAGAACCTTCACCTGGTTAGGGTTAGGGTTCCGGTAGAAGTGGCGCAGGTGCTCAAGTACGAGCCCTGCTTGATTTCCCTTGCCGTGGAGGGTTTTTATGATAGAGATATTGACACCATGAAGTTTGCGGCTGAGATGAAGCGTTTCTGCCCCAAGGGGAGGGAGGAGGAGCTGATATTAGTGTCGGCAAGGCTTTCGAGAGCGATGTACGCCCAGTTGGTTCAGCAGAAGTTTCAAGCGCCCAAGTGTTATCCGATGCCTGGACGGGGTGATTCAGGCGAGTATGTGGAAGCGGAGTTGGGAATGAAGATTGCTTGTGGTTTTGAGATGATGTATCAGCAGAGGAAGAAGGCGGGGGACGAAGGTAAAGGAAGCACTTGGGAGGCTTTTAAGGAAAGCTTGGAGAAGAGTGCCTACTTTCAAGATTTAATGCCCGGGTCCAAAGAATATAAGAGGTTAATGGCCACTGCTGAGGACTATTACAGGAAGAGTTCCTTGCACCAAAAATCCAGGTAATTGGGGATTTCACTTGGTGTGATTCTATGAGTTTGTGTTTCTGAGTTGAACTTTGAAGTGCTGTTATTTGCAACTGTATTGGTGTTATCTATCTCTAGCACGCTACAAAGCTTTATCTTAAAATTTTATATGTGTAAAGTACAGAGGATGTAAAATTGTGATGAATGAGTGTTGTTTTGACTGATGTGAACATTTCTGTCAATTATTATTACTGATGCGTTTGTTACTTGTGTAGTGAGATTTTAAGTGCTCCAGTGAGGCGCATAGATGAGATTCTTAGTATGCCAAATTCTGCCGATGATTTCAAGGGTCAGGAAGTTCCTCCATCTGATGATGATTCATGGCTTTATGGTGGAGAAGATGAGTTGAATGCTGCTATGAGAGAAAGGCAAAAGGAGTTTGAGATGTATGAAGAGAATTGCAAGAGGAAGGGTAAAGGGAAAGAGAAAGCAACTGACATTTCATTAAGTACTGATGAGGGTGATATTGATCTTAAAGACGTTTCAAATACCATGCAAGCGTTTGTGCAAAAAGTGTCGAGTTACCAGGGGGCAGAGGTTCCTGAGGACAGGTTAGTGCTAGATAGTGTATTTCAGTTTGGAGGAGTGACATAATTAATTTTCAATGAGAGCTTTTGTGATTGTTAAATCTTTTTCTAAGCTTTTAAAATCTCTGTTTGCCTGGAGTAGATGATTTATGTAACCTGAACATGTATGTGAGATATTGTTTTCTGTTTGAAGGAATCTTCGAAATGTGGACTTTGATGTGGATCAATTTCTGAAAGACATGGAATCTGCAATGAGGGTGTCTAATGGAGAAGGTGATGAAAGCGGTGTTGATTCTGAAGATGGTTCCTCCTCCGACATGGATTTTGGTACGTGCTTCATATGAATAGTGGATCCTGAAAGTTCTAGTGCTGTAACTTGCTAACTTCAATAGAAGGTATCTGATTACGAAAAGAATTATAACTGAGTTCTTTGCTCTGAACTCTGAACTGGTTGGTCCAATAGATCGGAATGTTTTCCAATTGGGAGTAAAATCTGTTACTTTGTTGAAACTGTTTACTTGTTAAAACTGTTCTTTTGTAAAGCCAAATTGGTAAAAAAGATGGGGAATTGTTCATTTCCACACTGGGTTGTTGTTGTTGTTGTTGTTGCTCTATATATGACTAACAGGTGTGTTATGAACTTTTCAGATGATTCTGAAGATGGGAGTGACACAGAAGAGCTTCCAGAATCTGTCAAACGTGATGGAGGAACTTTTATGGAGACATATTCTGATGTTCTAAATGAAGAACTAAAGGGCAGCACTCTGAAGAAAAGCTTTGTCCGAGCCAGTGATCAATCTTCAAACAAGGACGAGGTGCTTACTTTTATCTCTGATAGTGCATTTCTGATGTTGTAAAGAATACACTCTATTGACTAACTTTGGTTTATCACAAACAACTGAAACAAGCAGGGGGTTTCTTCAAATCTCACAGAAGAGATGGATACGGATTTTACTCCAGTGGACGTAGATGTAAACCTAGTGAAGAGCCTTCTTGATTCTTTTTCATCACAACAAGGGCTTCCAGGCCCTGCTTCTAACTTGCTGGGGCTTATGGGCGTGAGGCTCCCAGAAGATGATGCTGCCAATAAGAAGTGAAGGAAGGTTTAATCTCATAACGAAAAGACAGTTAGCATCCTTTCTTATGATATGGTCAAAGCCTTGAATAGAACAACATTACATAATATAATTCTTGCTATATATGGTTTTCCCCCCCTTTAGTGCTTATGATATCATATAGGGAGCTGTTTGTTCATATAGTTCTTAGGTAACTAGTTACCACACGGTCCACACTACCTTGGTAAAATTTTCTTTTGTTCCTCGATTCTACCATTTTACTTCTTTTATGAATACAGCCAATGTTTGGATTTTCTTGCTTGATATGCACAAATACTCATTGGCTTTTCTTGCTTGATATGCACAAATACTATCTTCCTGCCGAGAGAGCATTCAGTTTCAAGTACAGATAATATCATTTGAATTTATGTGTGACATTGAAAATAAGGCTGCAAGCTGAGGCTGAAGCTCATTTTATTAGCTGAAATTGGTAGCTGATACTTAGGCTTCGTTCGGATGCATTAGTTGGAGCTGGAACCCGAGCTGGATTTGTTTTGGAGCTGGAACTAGAAATATGAGCTGGAAATAGGAATGAGTGTTCGGTAGGACTGATAGGCCAAATCCTACCATGCAAGTGTACGAGATCGGTTGTAATACCAAAGTGTCGAACTCTGGGACTAAGTTGTATCAATTGTATTTAAATCAGTACACCAAGTCGTAAAAATAAGAAAAGATTGTGGTGTGATTATGACTAGGGATGATCACGGATTGGGTCGGGTCGACCCGTGACCCAAAATTGCGGTTTGCGGGTCGACCCGTGACACGCAAAAAAAAATCACTTTTGACCTGCGACCCGACCCACGGGTCTAATTGGTCGGGTCGTGTGTCGACCCGCTTGACCCATTTGACTAAGTCAATCGGGTCAAAAATGATTTTTTTACCTAAAAATTTATTTGTTCACCTAAAAACATGTAATTTTTTTTAAAAAAATCGTCAGGTTTGCGGGTCGACCCGTAATCTAACCATTTCTTTATAAAAAAAATACTTTATACATTAATAAAATTATAAAAATATATATTTTAAAAAAATATTGCGGGTCAACCCGCGACCCATGCGTGTTTGACCAGACCCGACCCGCGACCCACAAAATAAAAAATTCGACCCGCAACCCGACCCGCACGGGATGCGGGCGATCCGACCCGTTGAGCACCCCTAACTATGACTATCAAACTAATTATGACAAGCAAACATGTAAAATATGAGAATATCAATGAGAGAAATCCTTCTAAGATCAAGGATCCCCACAACAATACTTTGGTAGACTATAAAGGATGATTGCACAATCTTAATTTTGACCTTGTTTGAAGGCAATTGTCTAATATATCCACTAAATTCTTTTCAATGTTAACAGATGTATCTAGACTCAATTAAACATCCACTTTCGTGACTTGCAAATTAAAATCTAGACCTTTAAGCACTTAGAATTTAAGATTAAATTGAATCAACATCCACTTTCGCGACTTGCTAACTCAACCCAACCTTAAGGTTTCTATGACAACTGTTATTCCACAACAGAATTCAAAATACTTTCATAATAGAGAAAACTCAGGTTCAAATCCTAGGATTCGAACATGAAAAAGTAACTTTCAGTCTCAATTCCCTATCTTACTACTTATCAAAGTTATTACCTTTCATTCTCAAAATTTGGCATGTTCTCATTCACAAAAAGTTACTAAGGCATAAAACATCTAAGATTGAATCATACAAAGCTTCAAATAATGGATTGTGCAATTTTATGGATTAGTCTACCTACACATCATTTGGTTCACCCCAATCTTTGAATTTAGGGTTTAGCTAGACATGGAGTGAAAAGAAATCAATTCAATAATGAGAATCAACATACCGGATTGAAGAAACAAGAAACTTGATTAAAATCCAGCAAATCCAAACTCAAATTCAACAAAGTCTTCAAATCCCCAACTAGATATATCCAAACTTGTCTCTCAAGTAATAGAAAATAGGTCAAAAACTAGAACTCCTAATCTAGAAGACAAAAGAGGGTATTTATACTAGGTTAAGATAGGAGAGGCGGCCCAAAAACTCGATCCAAAAGGCGCACGAGCCACGGCGCGTGGCGCACGACCTTAGACGACGTAACGCACGAGCAAGGGGGGAAGACGCACGATCGTGCATCGGTGTCGCACGACCCGTGCCTTGAAGCCGCAGACCTTATTCGGCGCATGAGAGGACGCACGATCGTGCTTGGACACGCACGACAAATGCCGAGGGGACCACATGACCCTAGGCGACGCACGAGCTGTGCCTTGGAAGCGCACGATACACGCTTTGGCACCGCACGGTCGTGTGTCTGGCACCACACGACCCGTGCCTTTCTCTGAGTGTTGACACACGATCCAAAGATTTGCAACACCGTCTTGCACGACCGTGCACCTTAGTGCACGACGTTGGCCTTGATCGTGTGGTTCCTTCTTTTGGGCTCTTGAATTATTCTTTTCCGGTCCCGTTGCCTCCTAGACTGAAGTCTTTGTTCCGCCATGTATCCAAACGCATTCCAATGAAGCTCGAACGTCTCCAAAGTACCTGAAAAGCATAAAGATACGCGTGTTGATATCCATAACGGACACTAAACTAAATTTACTAGAAAACACAAGACAAATACATGAAAACATACCAAACTAAGGTGCTAAATGCATGTCCTAAGATGCTCTAAAATGCAAGCTATCAAGGACCAGCTGGGAGGTTGATACAATTACCAAATTGGGCTTCATTTTTAACATAAAATGACCCCAATAACCTTATAGATAGAAAAAACTACAAATCCTACCACCCACATGATTATCACGTGAGATTCTATCCATCTATTCCCACCTTTCTTTCATGAACCCTTACACCGGAAAGCTTTGGTGAAAGGAGATTCCAAATCTGAGAGCTCTTGCATCAATGGAGATGGGCTGCCTTCGATGGAGAAAGAACGAGGAGAGAGATATCAGATTGGGGGTAGAAAGAATTCGAAGAGAGAGAAATCAGATTGTGGGTAGTAAAACAATTGAGGGGTGTAGGGCTTATGTGTTTATTTTTGGGAAATAAGTTTGCTTATTTGAGATAAGCATGGGATATATTGATTATGTTTTCCAAACATAAGCATCCGAAATAAGTTATTTATTTTAAATAAGTATGTGTTGCAGAACACACCTCCCAAATGCTTATTTCTCCAAATAAGCATGTAACGAATGCACCCTATGTTTGGATAGTGGACACTTTAAAAGACTAAGGGCTCGTTCAACACTAGCGGAAATTTTGGAGATGTAGTGTTTTGTTTGGAGCGGAAGGGATCAAGCTCCTTATTCCCTGTTCGACGCTAAGCTTGTCGATTAGCGGGAGCGACTTCCGACAATAGAATTTTGCTAGCTTGTCCCAGATAAACTCCCCCTCCTCCTTCCAAGCTTCCCTAGCTTGTCCCCGCTAGCTTGTCTCAACTAGATCTCTCCGACGTTGACAACCCTGTCAAATGGATCCTAAGGACTAGCTTGGTTGTGATACGTGATTGCATCTGATTACTACATGTAAATCAGGTACGTGACTCTACAAGATCCCCTCTTGCCAAGTAATTATGATCTCCAACTTGAATCACTTTCAAAGCTAAAAACTTGCACAACAAATAACTCGAAATCTCGAAATATTGGTGATGAACGAATCTGAATTTTGAATCGCTCAAATGAATCAAATAGATAGTACAATAAGATTGGCTCTAACACTAAATCTAATTGATGAACTACTTGATCTTTAACAATCAAATTAGAACTAAACTAATTGATCAAATTGATGAATCAAAATCTGAAATTGAAATTGTGAAACGAAAGAGAGAGAGATCGAGGGATGCTGGTGATGATGATTGATCAAAATGTGAATGCTTGAACACAAGGGTTGTTTTAATGAACCAAAAGAAAGACTTAAAACAATTTAGGTTAAATCTCTCTTCAAGTTGATTTTCATTAATTGAAAGCATAGGTATTTAAAGAGATTACAAAGCTGAAGTTCCTTTGAAAACAAGACAAGGTGGCCGGCCCTATGGAGGGTAAAAATGTCCTTTTGCTTGCTTTCCAAGATAACTTATTATAATACTAAAACATCTATCTAGGTTCCCTTATCTAAATAAGTCAAATAAATAATTATTTGACTTATAAGATAAGAAAACTAAACCTAACAAACTCAAAAGATATTAATAATAGTAGCAAAAAAATAATCAACCATCTAACAACTTTCCTACGCCGGAAATCCTATCATTATTGTTCATAAATCTCGTCTATAATAAATACTATAAGATAGATATTTTCCTCTCTTAGATTGGTGAAGTCAAAGAGTTGACTAAGACCACATGTCATAATTTATCTTATACGGTCACTGATAGCATGCATTTAGGTGTTAGTTTAAGGGCATTTTTATGTTTAAATCTTAGGAAGGTGCATGCATTTTGCTTAGTTTTTGTAGTTTTTGCATTTCGGTGTCTACTCTAGTGCTTTCGTGTTTTAGGTCGTTTTAAGGAGCAAGGATTGATTAAGTTGAAGGATTCAAGATTGGAGATATTCAAGTGTCTCTTCCAATGATAATGAAGCTATTTTTGATGATCATTAAGGCCCAAGAAGTTGTGGAAAAGAATGCTTAAATCCGGGCTACCCATTGAAGTTGTTGTTTCAACACGACTTTCTTGCGATGCTTCATTTGGGAGCTAAGGTGGTCAGATGAAGCTGAATTTCGTATCATTGGAAAGCTAACTCGAAGAGCTACAATTCATGTTTATTGCGAATTCAAATTTCAACTCTAAGTGGGTCAAAACAGCCTCCGAAAGTACCGTCAGAATTCTGTCATGAGCAGATCCGCGATCGCGGATTTAACTCACCGCGCTCGCGGTTTTCCATGTCAGCAAAGATCCGAGGTGGCGATTTGTCCTATCTATCTATCTTGTTATATTAGTTTCCTTTTCTTTCTAGTACGCGTTTTGAGTTGGCTATTTAAGCCGTATCTTCAGCCTTTTGTTAGGATATCTCTTTTCAGACCTAATTTACTTAGACTTTTGTATTCTCTCTTATATGGAGAACGAAACAGTTTTAATTCTATTCAAGTTGAAGCTTTCATACTCAAGTTTATTGTGAGATTCTTCTATTCAGGTTTATTTCTACAAGTTATTTCAATTCTCTTGGGCATATTTAATATTGATTGTGTTGATTTCGTACTTGATTGATCAACTTGTTGGAATTAATACTCTCTATTCTAGATCTCGGTTTTCTCGTAGCAAAACCTAATCTTTATAGCAACTCAGCAACTCAATTGGTTTAGGACTCGTTGGACTACAACAATTGAGAAAGAGATTTGAATGCATGTTGATTGTTTGACTCGTTGGAATTCAATTGCATGTATCCTGTTTATCCTTGTTCTCATTGCTAATGTCCTTATGATTTATGATCGTTTCATGAGTTGTTTGGATGTTAAGTTTACATGTCTCATTGCCATGTTATATATCTGATCAAGATAGGAATAACCAAAGAAAATAACTTGTTTGAATCTATGATCAATAACTTGAAGAAGAAAGTGGATGCTTGAATAGGATTGCTTCCCTAAATTGATAAAAATCCAACCTTTGATTTGTTTAATTTTGGCGCCGTTGCCGGAGACACTTTGTTTAATTTTGAGTTTTTATTTTTATCAACTCCTATGCGGACCTATTTTTATCAATGACTATGTTTGAGTGTAGGCAATTTCATGATGAACACTTTCATGAATACTTTTATAGATTTCGGAACTATGTGTATGAACATTGGATTATGGGTTATCATTACTCTAAGAGAGAGTTATGTCAATGCATATTTGAGGGTATAAACCATTGGACTTTTGGTCTAGCCTGGTATAGGAGCAACAAAAGACTGTTGGATATGGAATTTGAGGAATGTTGGGATTTCTTTTGTTCCATGGGCTATCAAATGAAAGTTGAGGAGGAATCCACTAGACTTGAGTCTGGCTATGAAGATGACTCCGATGATAAGACTGAGTCTACTCCTGTAATTCAATTTGAGGGAAAACAGACGAGTCAAGTGAAGTCCCAATTGATATGGATAGTGACAGACTAAAGTCGTTTTGCCGAGATCAAATGTAATTTAACCCTATTTTACTAACTAGTATAGTAAGCAAGCAAGGGGTCGACCCCAAGAGAATCAGTGTTTCCAAACAATCAGCAAAGACATGGGTTTTAGGTTTAAGCAAGCAGACAGATTTAAGTTTCAAATCAATTAAAAGAAAGCAAAGTTCATTCAATCAATTCCACCTTTTCAATCCTTCGATCATTGATTCATCCACTTTTCTATATTTCCTAGGTTAATTCCAATCCTTATTAGGGTTTCCGCTTGTCCACGGTCCAAGCGAAACTATGATATGAACAAGAACGCTTAATTCAAATCATGCAATGCACTCAAGGATAATAGGAAATCGAATCATGCAATCAAACAACGAGTCTCATGCATAAAACAACCATCAAACACTCTTCTCAATTCCAGTCCACGGTCCTCGAAAAGAGTTATTTCAAGGATAAATAAGATTGCACAGACAACAATCAAACGTAATCCAAACAATAGATCTAAGTCAATCAAACAAGGTGATCAGGCTTATAAAATCAAACATAGATCATGGAATTAAAAACAAGAGTTTTGATATTAACCTAAGGATAGAAAAGTTACCAGAATCTCACGAATTCAACAAAAGGCTTCCTTGATTGAACAAACTCCAAGGAAGATTACTTCTCCATAAAAACTGAAATAAACTCTAGGTTAAAACTAAAAAGAGGCTCTCCTCTAAAACTTACGAACTAGGTCTATAAATACTAAAACATCCGAATAAAAACTAAAACATAAAAAATATAATAAAACATAAGATAAAGGAAAAGATGGCGGCGCTGAAACTCGACCACCGCGAGCGCGGGTATGCAGCCGCGGGCGCGGCTCTTGCGTCTTCACATCCCCGCGGATTGGGACATCACCGCGGGCTCGGTGAATTACCGCGCTCGCGGGTCTTCTTTCTTTGTACTTCCTTGCAACCGCTGTGTAGTGGGTCTTCAGCTCAAACTTGGATTTCTGTCTTCAAACTCTTGCAATTCTTCAAATCGTGTCTTTGGTCTTCATATTACAATTATGCTCAAAACTAACCTAAACACACTTAAATCATACCTAAATTACAAGAGATAACCATACTAAATTAGAGCGTATCAAATTCCCCCATACTTAAACCTTGCTCGTCCTCGAGTAAGCTCAGAATAAATCTAACAATCAATCCTAGCAAGGTTTACAACATAGTACAAGGGAAGACAAAAAAAATCACTCACCTCACCAACCCGAACCCAAAATAGAGTAATAGTGAGCAACAATAAGATAGCTCAAGCACACACCTTACATAGATACATAGTCAATAAGCTCTCAAGCTCTAAAAAGTGTAGAGCGTCCTAGGATCTACCCGGCATCTAAAATGTAATCCCCAAACCCCAAAGTAGAATGAAATCCTAAACACTCCAATTTTTCCACTCAATTCTACTTAGGCGCCCTTTCGAGGTTTCACCTAATCACTCATTTCATTTTTCTTATAAGTGTGCTCACATATGCTCACAATCACTCTTGAACCTCTTATTACCCCAACCTATTGTTGGTCCGGGTTACCTTCTTTTTACCTGAGCCGCCCTTTCGGGTTTTCGACTCATCCAAGGATTTTATATGCCTTTTTTCGAATTTTTATGGCTTTTTTCTATATTTTTTTCTTTTTTCTTTTTTCAAAATTTTCTCTATACAAAACATGGAACAAAAATCCCATAAAAATAACGAAAAATAAACTGAAATGCAACTATCTACGATATGCGTAGCGAGTACTTCCTCCCCCATACTTAAATCCTTCATTGTCCTCAATGAAGTAAAGAGAAAGGAATTAAGCATAGAAGAGGAAAAACAAAAGACTCACATACGAAAGAAGAGATGTGGAAAGGAAGAACTCTTCAAAGGCGTGGATGTGCGGCTCGGAAATCTTCAGATGGTCCTTCCTGCAAACAAACCGCTGGCGCGGTTTCAGCTCGCGGAGACAAGGTTGATTCTGGGCATATACCGTGTATGCGGTTGAGGCGACAACAACGAACACGATCATCAACAATGAACACGAACTCACGAATGAACTCTGAATCTCGCCTTAAGCATTAATGTAGTACGAGCCTTGAAGACGAAGATTCCCCCATACTTGAAGGTGACCATGGGCGGACATAAAAATCTCCGAAGAGGATGGAGAGAATAAATAGAAGAAGATGGAAAAGATAGAAGGATGGAAAATAGAAGGTAGAATCTCTCTCTTTTTTTCTTTTTTCTGATTTTCGGAATTTTTTTATGATTTTTTTTTATTTTTGAAGAGCAAATGGGGGTCTAGTACCTGTTCGTCGGGATGGGTTCTTGGCTCAACCGCGAGCGCGGTTTCGCACCAGAATCGTCCTTTCGGACCTAGTACCTGCACGTTAGCTCACAAACCAAAAACAAACTAAGCTAATGAAAAGAAAACAAAGGTGGAAGAGAATCTATCTAAGCTTGGGTTGCCTCCCAAGCAGCGCCTTTGTTTAACGTCGATGGCTCGACGTCCCTTATAGTTCAAAAGGGGTCCTCATCTATATGAAACTGGACCTCCTTGACCTCATGTGCCATTGACAACAAACCTTTGGCAACATCTATCACGGCGCACGCCGTCTTCATAAACGGACGACCCAATAGTAAAACAGGGTCGTATCTCCCTTTACCTATCTCCAGCACATAGAAGTCCGTCGGGAAAATCAAACCGTCCACCTGCACCAAAACATCTTCCACCAATCCTTTCAGATGCACATTAGAGTGATCGGCCAATTCAATAGTAATATTTGTATCCTGTAATGGCCCTAGACCTAACCTCTCATACATGCTTAGTGGCATGACATTTATAGACGCTCCCAAGTCAAGCATAGAACGCTCAACTTTTGTCTCACCAATGCTTACGGGAATAGTAAACCTCCCGGGATCTTTACACTTCTTAGGTAATTGCCTTTGAAGCATGGAAGAAACATTCTCCACATTTTCAACAAGAGCGACTTTCTTAACCTTCCCTTTCTCTTGTCGTTTCCTCTTAATAGTACATAACTCTTTAAGAAACTTAGCAAATCGAGGAATACTCTGAACGAGTTTAAGTAAAGGAATATTTACCTCACACTTTGAGAACATTTCAAAGATTTCCTTATCGTTGACTGGCTTCCGAGTATCCTTGAGTGCCTCTGGAAATGGTGGAACGGGATTTTGTGACCTCATGGGAGGAAACGAAGGCCGAACATAATTATCGGTAGGAGAGGGGACCCGCGGGCGCGGCGGTCCACCGCGGGCGCGGGCGTCACCGCGGCCGCGGTCTGGTTCCGCGGTCGCGGTCTCTGGCTGACGTTCAGCTTCAACTTCGTCTTCTGCACCGCGGTCGGGGCTGTCTACCTGCGAGCGCGGCTGGTTTCCGCAGGCTGGAACGTCGATATTCAGTTCCTTCTCGTTTCTCAATGTGATAGCGCTCACATTCTCTCTCGGGTTGATAGTCTGAGATGGAAGCTTCCCCGAGTCTCTGGCTTCTAAGCGACCAAGCATGGTTGCAATCTGGCTCAATTGATTTTCAAGATTTTTCACTGCAGCCTTGGTCTCTTGATTTTCCTTAATGAGTTGAGTGATAACGGCGGGATTGTCATGAGGAACTTAGGGCTTTGGCACATAATTAGGCCTTGGAACATAGTTGGGCTGCCCTCCTTGTTGTGGAAAAGGTTGTTGAGGTTGTTGTTTCCATCTAAGGTTAGGATGGTTCGCCCACCCCGGATTTTATGTGTTTGAGTATGGGTCATTCCGGGGCCTTGATGGGTCATAATTCCCAATAGCATTGACATCAGCTGCTGGCTCTTGCATAATAGGGCATGCATCAGTAGGATGGATCGTGTCACCACAGATTCCACAAGCCCTTGAACTCGAAGCTCCATTACCAACCAAAAGTTGCTTCATCATTGATATTCATGTTTTTAGTCTAGTTTTTAGTGTGTTTTCTTAGTTTGTTTGGTTTAGTTTTAATAGTTTTTAGGGTTAGTTTTGTGTGTTTTTGGATGAGTTTGCATATTTTGTGAAAAGTATGGAAGCTACTCCGTTTTGTGTCTTTTTGTAGGTTTTGAGCAAGGAAGGAGCGCTTTTTGGAGCTGAATGGAGTACTATGGTGGAAGATGAAAGAGTATGAAGATAGAGAAGTCGAAGTCCAGGCTTTTAGAGTTGAAGAATTGAAGAAAACCAAATCCAGGCTCGTTAAAGAGGCTTAGAGATAGAATTTTTCGAGAGATCTTATGTCTACCGACCCTGTGCAGAAATCTATCTTGATAATTCCGTGTCGGTAGGGTTTTTAATGAGTTTTAGGGTTATTATATTTTATGCTTTATTTCTTGTTATCTTTCTAGATTATCTTTCTATCTTTTTAGGGTTAGTTTCTATCTTTTAGGAAAGTTTTTTATCTTCTAGCCTTTTTTATTAGATAGCTTTATTAGTATAAATACCCTTCTTTCCAGCCTAGAAAAGGGGTGGCAAGTAGGAGATCAGCTTTTAGGAGAGCCGAGAGAGAGGAGAAATCGAGTGGAGGATTATCGAGTCGAGGTGGAACGAGAGCGAAGCCAGGGTCGTTAATCGTGTCTTCTATTCGGTATTCTTATTGTTTTTCGGTTTCTTCTAAAGTTTGTAAGACGATAATTTTCTTATCAATTTGAAGTAGTTTTTGTTTTCAATGGTTTGTCTTATTGAAGTTGTTTGGTTTATAGTTATGAGTAGTGAGTAGTTTTCCTATCTAGGGTCGGGGTTGAAACCCGGCATAGTTATGCATGGTTTAATGAGTAAGTTGAAGTGTTGAATGCCTTTTATCTATTTTTAGATTGCTTGTTGTGTTTATGCCTAGATGAGAATCGAGGTAATTTGAGTTCTTAACTTGATTGAGAAAGAAAGTTATAGACTTGAATGTTGATATTGTTCAATTACGAAAGTTTCGAGCTTTGGATCAAAAACAAGTAATTGAGTGAATTAGGTTATGAGAATAGATTGATTTGCTTGCTAGTCAGCGAAAGTTGATGAATTTATCTATTTAAAGGCATGATCTTTATCTTCTTACGAGTTTATATGCATGGCTATGTTGTGGTAACCCTTGTCCTAGATTTTTATTCTTATTTGAGTTTTCCTCGTTACATTCGTTATTGAGTTCATTGCCTCGGTACCTAACCTGTGTTTGAAGTCGTTAGTAGTGTTATCCAGGTTCGTTAACGACCGTGACAAAGTCGTTAACGAGGTTGGTCATAGGTGTTTTGTGTTGTTTTGCTTAGTTTTTATTCTTTGTAGTTGGTAAACAAACAACATTGCTTCCCGTGGAACGATCCTGACTCCCCTATACTCAGCGGGGTCTGACTATAAATTTTATTTGTTGTCAAATCACCCTCTTAACAAATTGATTTCTGAACCAAAACCCATCAATTCGATTCAATCCCTTCCTCCCCTGCTGCTTCTACTTCTTTTACGTCAATTCATGCTGTTAGAGGGTCGAGAGCCCCTTGGTTCGCGGATTTTGCTAACTATCTTGTAGGAGGCGTAATCCCTGAAGGACTAACCCCACAAAAGAAGAAGAAGTTCCTCCACGATGTAAAACAGTACTATTGGGATGATCCTTACTTGTTCAAGCAAGGAAGTGATCACCTCTTTAGGCGCTGTCTCCCAGAAGAGGAGGTAGAGAACGTGATCCGTCAATGTCACACACTCCCTACCGGAGGCCATGCAAAAGGATTCAAAACCACGACGAAGATTCTTCAAAGTGGTCTCTACTGGCCAACCATGTTTAAAGATGTGCAGGCTTATGAGACAGCATGTGATGAATGCCTACGATCGGGCAACATCACTTGGAGACATGAGAACCCGCTGACCGGGATACTAGAGGTCGAGTTATTCGACGTATGGGGCATAGACTTCATGGGACCTTTTCCTGCATCGGCCCCCTACAAGTATATCCTAGTAGCGATCGATTATGTATCTATGTGGGTGGAGGCCGTTGCTACAAGGACCAACGAAGCTAAAACCGTGGCCAAGTTTATTAAAACTAACATTTTTCCCAGGTTTGGCGTACCAAGAGTCCTCATTAGTGATGGTGGATCTCATTTCATTGAGCGGAGCTTTGAAGCACTTTTGGCTAAGTATGGGGTATCACACCGGGTGGCAACACCATATCATCCCCAAACTGTGGCCAAGTTGAAGTTTCAAACAGGTAGATAAAGAGCATATTGGAAAAGACAGTGTCTAGTTCTAGGAAGGATTGGTCTTCTAAATTGGATGACGCTCTATGGGCATATAGGACAACATACAAGACGCCTCTACGCACCACTCCCTATAACCTAGTGTATGGCAAGGCATGCCATTTACCGGTTGAGATGGAGCATAAAGCATTATGGGCTCTTAAGGAGCTCAACATGAACCTCAACGCAGCTGGAGAAAAACGATTCATGGACTTGCAAGCACTAGAGGAGTTGAGGCTTAAGGCGTATGAAAATGCTGAAATTTACAAAGAGCGCACCAAGCGGTGGCATGATCAGAAACTGGTGCCCAAAACCTATGAGGTCAGCGATAAGGTACTTCTTTTCAACTCTAGAATCCGTTTATTCCCAGGGAAGCTAAGGACAAGATGGAGCGGGCCATTCGTGGTTCATCACATCTATCCCCATGGTGCAGTAGAGTTGATTGATAACCAAGGCACAATCTTCAAAGTTAACGGCCACCAATTGAAAAAGTTTCATGAGCAACCCGACCCGGATGAAGAGATTAGAGTCACTATGGCTCTTACAACGTCGGATTAGCCAAGGTAAGTACGTCGGGCTAACGACGTTAAAAATAGCGCTTACGGGAGGCAACCCAGTACTTTTAGTATAGCTTAGTTTTCCTTCTTTTTTTTAGATCTTTGTTCCTAGTTTTCTTTTGAGTTTTAGTAAGTAGTTTTTAGGGTAGAGAGATAGAATAGTTTTTAGCTAACAAGATGCAGGAGTTGGGCTCGGAAATCACTCAAAAAAAAAGGCTACGACGGTTCGTTAACGACCCAACCCAGGGTCGTTAACGACCCGGTTTGGCGACCCGAATTGGCGAAACGGGCAGGTAAGTATTTTTACCCTAATCTATCTTATATCTTTACCCATGTGCCGCCCCTTTCAACTCTTCCCCTACCTCTAGCCCTCTCCTATAAAACCCTTTCAAACCTCCCAAAATTCCACTCTCAAATCCTCAATCCAAAAGCTTAAGTTCTCCAAGAATCCTACCGATATTTCTCACAACCGATTTGAAATCTCACCACCACCGAACTTCGGAGTCCCACCCTAGTTAACGAGTTCTCCGCCCTTGATTTGCTTACCAACGAGTTCCGAGCTCGTTAACCACCTAAATTTTCGATCTTTGTTCTTCAAATTCTCGATCTAACGGTATGATTTCTAAATTCTAACTCTCTATTTACATGATTCATGGTTTATAGGGTCAAAATTTCATATCTTGTTCATATAGAAGATCGAATGGCATGTTTATTATTGCTCAACGATTTTATTGCTTGATATATTGGTGGTTGATTTTGATTTCTATGGGTTTGTTCTTGCTTGATTATCCATTGAAATTTGATTAAGAAAAGCATGAACTACTTTGTTTTGGAATTGTTTGATCTTCACCATAAGTTTCTTGGGCAATTATAGCATGTTCGGGATGGGTAATTGAGCAAGTATGGGGTGCATATACCCGATTGTGTGTCTTACGTAGGATTATGACTGATGCATGCTTGATTCATGGCTTAATTTTGGAGTATTTTACACTCGGAATTCGCGACTGGTTCTCGTACAGGCTCGTTAACGACCTGCCCAGGTTCGTTAACGACCCTACGTATTATCAAGCCTAAAATTCAGTCCAGATCCGTTACCGACCCCGGTTGGGTAGTTAACGAGGCATTCCGAGAGCTACTTCGAGACCAAGTATGGGGTCTCTTGTCTAATGATTTGAGTGGATCTTATCTTGGAAAAGTCGTATTGTTTGTAGGTCCACATGGCAAGTTCTAGCCGAGCCGCAACCCGAGCCCAAAAGAAGAAGAGGACTCAACGGTCCCCATCTCCACCCCGCATGGACAACGTGATCTTGCGCACTCAAGGACAAGCGAACCGCTACAATGCCATACTAGACAAGGACCACTACACTAGGTGATTCTCGAGGTCGAGTGCTAAGCAAATGAGGATCTATGATGATGTCAAGGAGGCCTTTTCTATTCTCGGCGTGCCTCACTTGTTGAAGAAGGAGAATGTACCACACTTCTAGGCTCTCACATCCGAGTTCTTGGCCACTCTTGAGACAAGATTTCCGACGAAGACTTCGGAAGGACGAATCAGATTCAGGCTCGGTAATGTGAACCGTGAGTTCAAAATGGAGGAATTCAATGGTATTCTTGAGCTCCCAAATCCTTCTCGAGATTGCAATCTAAAGGACTACAAGGTGACAAGGACTTGGAGCTACATTACTGGGGAAGTAGAGCCCTCCGCTGCAGCATTATCCAGGGCAAGCATCATCAATCCCATTTTTCGGATCATCCTCCGAGTCCTAGCCGCTACATTCTGGCCTAAGAGAGAGTTGAACAGGCCGACAAGGATAGAAGTTGCATGCCTCCGTACCATTTTATTCGAGGAGCCCGCCCCATTGAACTTGGGGTATGAATGGCTATACTATGTTGAGAAGTCGATCAAGTCAAAGGAAGTATGGTGCGGGAATTTAGTTAGTCTCTTGGCTACCAATCTTGGAGTTGATCTATCCCTCTACACACCGGCCCACGCGCAATTACTCAACCCGAACTATTGGTTTAGCTCCGGTATTTTCACTCAAACCGAGGGCGGGTACACTACAAAAGTTCTCGGCCGAGATGTTGCACCCACCCTAGATAAGTTGGAGATCCTTTATGTACCAAATTGGTACGAGGCATGGACGGGGCATGCATTCCCGTTAGAGCCCAAGCCGCAAGATGAGTTAACGCTCCGGCCATGTGAGTCCCGGTTTGAAAGAGAGGGAGAAGGGATGGAAGATGAAGATGAGACTGAAGAAGCTATCGAGGGAGGTACAGAAATTCTGGGCAACAATATCTTCGTTAACGAGCCCGCCAGGGTCGTTAACGACCACTTCGAGGCTTCTACCGATGCTACTACCGAGGCTCACATCGTCGGTAACGACCCCCCGCAACAACCTATCGACCCACAGTCATATGGTCTCATGCCTTACAATCTTGTACTTTTTCAAGACCACTTCCAGTTCCACTACCAACCACCTCCTCAGCCCGAGTACACTGGATCGAGTATCCCGCCCCCATGGGCCGAAGATCTTTCTGCTCAAATGCAGCAGCTTAACCTTCAGCAGACATATATTCATCGGAGGATGGATAGATGGGAGAGTGTCTACTCTGCTCGCATGTCATTCAAGGATGCGAGGCATCAACAAAGAGAGGCGGATGATGCAGAGCGTTGGAGGACGATGTATGCCTTTATCGGGAACTTCGAGCATTATTTTCCACCACCTGGGCGCTGATTCAGTTTGAAGAGTTGTTTTCTTTTCTATTTTCAGGATCTTGTAAGTTTTTCTTTTATTTTTCGTTCTTTTGTTTTCTTCTTCTTATTTTTATTACAGTGAGGACACTGTAATTTTAAGTATGGGGTGGGAAAGGATAGAAAAGTTAGTGTCTTGTTTGTTTTTTGTCTTTTGTGTTTTGAGTAGTTCTTTGTTTTAATAAAAAAAATCGAAAAAATTTTTTTTAAAATTTTTATTTAAAAAAAAAGAGTTTTAGAATTGATAGGTACCTCTTTTTTCTTATGGTTCTATGATAGTAGTTGCTAGCATGATCATATAATTCCTTGCAAGCATGTCTTTGATAAGTATAGCCTGATTCTTGTTTTGAAGTTGTTTTTTTATGAAGGAATAGCATATGATGAAATTGAGCACATATAATCTTTGGTAGAAGGGACTTAAATCCAACAAAATTGCTACCTTATGAGTTGTTTTTTGGCCTTATAGGGAGAACATCATCAAAAATCCCTCTTCTTTTTTATGTGTGATTTACTCTCCTTATACATATTATCTCTTGTCATTGATATGGTTATCTATTTCTTGAGACCTATATGAGATATTAGTTCATTGCATGTGAGATCATATGATGGAGAACTTATTTCTTTAAACCACTTTTTATCCTTTCTTCTTATCTACCTTATCATTATCTTCTTTTTGATAGCCAATTTGAGCCTTAAAGCCTTTTATTTTTAGCTCCAAAAAATTGTTCCCTAGCCGATGAAAGCTTGACCCTATCCGGGAATTAGGACTTAGTGTTGGTTGTTATGATTTTGTTGAGTGAGATATATTGGTTCAAGTGTGGGGTAATATGGGTAGGGTGAAAGATCTTATAGTTTTTCATGTAAAAGAAGTTTGGTTCCCTGAATGCACTTACCAAAAAAGTGGAAAGAAGTGGAAAAAGAGTTTTTTTTATGATGATTAGAACTCGTTACCGACCCTGGAAGGGTTCGGTACCGAGCTTCCCGCAGAGAAGAAAAAAATCAATGAAAATGAGAAGGGAAGAAAGAAAAAGAGCTGAATAGTAATAAAGTGTGCATGAGCTGAATTTCCTTGTTGTTTGTAAGCAAGATTAGTTGGGATATTAAAGGGGTTAATAAATAAGTGTGCATAAGGTTGAGAGAGTTTTGGTATATTTTTATGAGAAGTTTTGGTGAAGTGTGAGTTTTAGGAGTCTTTGATTCCCAGATATTATTAGCACCACATGACCAAATATTTTCCATGCCTTATTGTCATTACCATGCCCCATTACAACCCGGCCGAATGGAAGCTTCTATGAAGTTTTTCATTGAGCCTAAGTTCTCTTGATGATTGTTATGTGTTTTGACATCTTAGGTGGAGAGTTTGGTGATATAAGTTCCAATTTCTATGAGTTTTTGTATATAAGATGAGTTGAGAGATGAATTTATAAGCCTAAACTTTTGAGAGTTGAGTGAAACACACATTATCCCTTGTGAGGTTGGATTGTATTTTCTTATGTCTATTTGGTGCATATACGTGTGATGACATTGATAGTCATTTGTTATTTTCTTCTATGTGTTGAAGTTGCTTTTTAGATGATGGATATTTGCTTGATGAGTATGATTGTTTGGTTTTGATTTATACATAGGGATTGCTTGAGGACAAGCAAGTTTAAGTATGGGGTATTTTGATATTCATGTTTTTAGTCTAGTTTTTAGTGTGTTTTCTTCGTTTGTTTGGTTTAGTTTTAATAGTTTTTAGGGTTAGTTTTGTGTGTTTTCGATGAGTTTGCATATTTTGTGAAAAGTATGGAAGCTACTCCGTTTTGTGTCTTTTTGTAGGTTTTGAGCAAGGAAGGAGCGCTTTTTGGAGCTAAATGGAGTACTATGGTGGAAGACGGAAGAGTGTGAAGATAGAGAAGTCGAAGTCCAGGCTTATAGAGTTGAAGAATTGAAGAAAACCAAATCCAGGCTCGTTAACGAGGCTGTGAAGGGTCGTTAACGAGGCTTAGAGATAGAATTTTTCGAGAGTTCTTATGTCTACCGACCCTGTGCGAAAATCTATCTTGATAATTCCGTGTCGATAGGGTTTTTAATGAGTTTTAGGGTTATTATATTTTATGTTTTATTTCTTGTTATCTTTCTAGATTATCTTTCTATCTTTTTAGGGTTAGTTTCTATCTTTTAGGAAAGTTTTTTATCTTCTAGCCTTTTTTATTAGATAGCTTTATTAGTTTAAATACCCTTCTTTCTAGCCTAGAAAAGGGGTGACAAGTAGGAGATCAGCTTTTAGGAGAGCCGAGAGAGAGGAGAAATCGAGTGGAGGATTATCGAGTCGAGGTGGAACGAGAGCGAAGCCAGGGTCGTTAATCGTGTCTTCTGTTCGGTATTCTTATTGTTTTTCGGTTACTTCTAAAGTTTGTAAGACGATAATTTTCTTATCAATTTGAAGTAGTTTTTGTTTTCAATGTTTTGTCTTATTGAAGTTGTTTGGTTTATAGTTATGAGTAGTGAGTAGTTTTCCTATCTAGGGTCGGGGTTGAAACCCAGCATAGTTATGCATGGTTTAATGAGTAAGTTGAAGTGTTGAATGCCTTTTATCTATTTTTAGATTGCTTGTTGTGTTTATGCCTAGATGAGAATCGAGGTAATTTGAGTTCTTAACTTGATTGAGAAAGAAAGTTATAGACTTGAATGTTGATATGGTTCGATTACGAAAGTTTCGAGCTTTGGATCAAAAACAAGTAATTGAGTGAATTAGCTTATGAGAATAGATTGATTTGCTTGCTAGTCAGCGAAAGTTGATGAATTTATCTATTTAAAGGCATGATCTTTATCTTCTTACGAGTTTATATGCATGGCTATGTTGTGGTAACCCTTGTCCTAGATTTTTATTCTTATTTGAGTTTTCCTCGTTACATTCGTTACTGAGTTCGTTGCCTCGGTACCGAACCTGTGTTTGAAGTCGTTAGTAGTGTTATCCAGGTTCGTTAACGACCCTGACAAAGTCGTTAACGAGGTTGGTCGTAGGTATTTTGTGTTGTTTTGCTTAGTTTTTATTCTTTGTAGTTGGTAAACAAACAACAATGCTTCCCGTGGAACGATCCTGACTCCCCTATACTCAGCGGGGTCTTGACTATAAATTTTATTTGTTGTCAAATCACCCTCTCAACAATCATAGCCTTTAGCTCCCTCACTTCAGCATTAAGGGACTCATTCACAGCATTTATGGACCCTACTGTTGGACCTCCTTCTCTGGGTCCTGGCTTGTTCAGCTAGAGTCTCCAACTTTTCAAAAGCTTGTCTCGGAGTGAGATTCTCATAAGAACCTCCACAAGACGCATTCATCATGCGCTTATCAACATCACAAAGCCCTTCAATAATATAGCAAATCAGATCTTTCTCAGAATAGCCATGATAGGGACAGCTGGCTATGAGCCTCTTGTAGCGCTCATAGTATTCATACAGATTCTCATCATCAACCTGCTCCAAACTGCTTAGCTGCTTCTTGATTGATGTTTACTTGGCAGCAGGGAAGTATTTATCTAGAAAAGCACCCTTCATCTGAGCCCATGTAGTAATTGTCTCAAGTGCTAGGTATAGGAGCCATTCCTTAGCCGAGTCAGCTAAAGAAAATTGGAAAGCCCTCAACATAAGCTGATCTTCAGTCACATCATCCGACTTCATTCCCAAACAGACAGAATGGAACTCTGTAAGGTGTTTATTCGGATCCTCACCACTCAACCCATGGAACTTAGGCAAGTAGTGGAGAAGACCGGACTTTAGCTCAAACTTCACACCTTCCCCTAGTGCGGGAAATTGAAGACCAAGTTGTTGTTGTTGTAGATTAGGCGCAATAAGTTGCCTAATAGTTTGCTCTGCCATTGGTACTGGTTGTTCTGCAACCTCTGAGTCAGATGAGGAAGAAGAAGAAGATGCAACTTGATCAAACTCAATGCCTAACACTGTAGCACGGACTTGACGTCTCAAATCTCTTAGAGTCCTGTCAATCTCTAGATCAATAGGAACAACAGAAGAATGATTAGTAGAACGGGTAAGAACCATAAGATAGGTTCTTACCGGATTAGGATTTCCGGGATGAACCGCGAGCGCGGTTGAGGGTCGCGGGCCCGGTTGAGGGCTGCGGGCGCGGTCTCGTCCAGAAATGCTGATTGAATAGAAAATAAAACTGATTCCTCGGCAACGGCGCCAAAATTTGACCCGACTAAAGTCGTTATGCCGAGATCAAAAGTAATTTAACCCTATTTTACTAACTAGTATAGTAAGCAAGCAAGGGGTCGAACCCAAGAGAATCATTGTTTCCAAACAATCAGCAATGATAGGGGTTTTAGGTTTAAGCAAGTAGACAAATTTAAGTTTCAAATCAATTAAAAGAAAGCAAAGTTCATTCAATCAATTCCACCTTTTCAATCCTTCGATCATTGATTCATCCACTTTTCTATATTTCCTAGGTTAATTCCAATCCTTATTAGGGTTGCCGCTTGTCCACGGTCCAAGTGAAACTATGATATGAACAAGAACGCTTAATTCAAATCATGCAATGCACTCAAGGATAATAGGAAATCGAATCATGCAATCAAACAACGAGTCTCATGCATAAAACAACCATCAAACACTCTTCTCAATTCCAGTCCACGATCCTGGAAAAGAGTTGTTTCAAGGATAAATAAGATTGCACAGACAACAATCAAACCTAATCCAAACAACAAATCTAAGTCAATCAAACAAGGTGATCAAGCTTATAAAATCAAACATAGACCATGGAATTAAAAACAAGAGTTTTGATATTAACCTAAGGACAGAAAAGTTACCAGAATCTCACGAATTCAACAAAAGGCTTCCTTGATTGAACAAACTCCAAGGAAGATTAGTTCTCCATAAAAACTGAAATAAACTCTAGGTTAAAACTAAAAAGAGGCTCTCCTCTAAAACTTACGAACTAGGTATATAAATACTAAAACATCCGAATAAAAACTAAAACATAAAAAATATAATAAAACATAAGATAAAGGAAAAGATGGCGGCGTTGAAACTCGACCACCGCGAGCGCGGGTACGCAGCCGCGGGCGCGGCTCCTGCGTCTTCACATCCCCGCGGATTGAGACATCCCCGCGGGCTCGGTGGATTACCGCGCTCGCGGGTCTTCTTTCTTTGTACTTCCTTGCAACCGCTGTGTAGCGGGTCTTCAGCTCAAACTTGGATTTCTGTCTTCAAACTCTTGCAATTCTTCAAATCGTGTCTTCGGTCTTCATATTACAATCATGCTCAAAACTAACCTACACACACTCAAATCATACCTAAATTACAAGAGATAACCATACTAAATTAGAGCGTATCAGATAGCCCCATAGAATTTAGTGAACTTAATGTATTTGTTCCCATGTGGTGTGATGAGTTTGAGGAAACTATTGCTTTAAAGGAGGAGGATTGTTTCTTTGACAATGACAACTTCTTTGATGATGACATAGAGGATCATGAGGGAAAAAATAAGAAAGATCACACCAATGAGCTTGTCAAGGCTCCATGTATCCTTTACCCTAATCTCTCATTATTTATTACTCCCAACAAGCATGAGGTAGATCCAAGTTTAGAGACTAAAGTGAAATCTCGAGATTACTTTGAGTTTATCTTTGGTAAGAGTGTGGTAATGTTGATGAGTGCTTTGATCCATATAGTAAGTATTTTGAGTATCCACCTCTTGAGCTAAAATGGTTTCATTATATACCTTCTCATGAAAATAGTGCTCATACTTTTGATAAGTTGAAACGGTTTTTGAATGATATATTATTCAATTTCAATTTATTATTGTGCTACTTATGTTTTTGTGAGATGTGTTCCAAGGCTTTTGACAGGTTGTTAAGGGCATTGACAATGTCTAATCTTGTGAATTCATTGCTCTCCATCTATCTTGTATCTTCACCACCAGACTGTTGCCACTTTGAACCTCTTCCATGTTCAAAAGAGTAGATGACTTTGTGAGTGTTCTCTCTTCCTTTCTTTTTTTTATTATACATTGGGGACAATGTATTGTTTGTGGTACGGTCCCAGTGAAAGTCTCTCTTAGCTGTTTACGGGCTTCAAAAAAAGAATTAAAAAAATAAGAACCATAAGTATGGAGGGGAACTTTTACATGTTAGTTTAGTTTTGCATTGCATATAGTTTAAATTCTTGCAAAGCATGTCTAAATTTTTGCGTTCATAATTGCATAAAAAAACAAAAAAAAAATCAGAAAAATTGAAAAAAAAAATACCAAAAATATCATGCATTTTAGGATCGTCATATTTCCCTAAGCAAAGAAATCACTTGTCCTCTAATATATTTGATGATGATTTTTGCCCCTAACTTGCTTGGATTGCTTGAAACTTGGTAATGTTTATTTCTTTAATAGCATGTTTGATTATTTGATGGAGCATGTATATCCTTGAGATCTAAGTTACACGGAAGTTCTAGGCAAATTTTACCTTGTGAGATTATTATTTTTGGCCTTTCTAGGACTACACATTTATTAGTCCTCTTTTTCATTGTGTGTTCTTACTTTGATTGCTTCCTCTAGAACTTGCGTTTAGATATCTTTCTCAAGGCTACATTCATGACTTTTGCATATGACATTAAAATGATTGAGACATTGTTTTATTAGTCTATTATTCTCTTATCCACCCTTACATATGTTCCTTCTTTTGAAACCCCTTTCTAAGCCTTAATAGCTTAATTTTTTTGGAAGCTCCACAAAATGAATCCAAAGCCTTATATAAACTTGACCCATCCGGGAATTAGATTTTTACTTGATTTGTTTTGTGGTTGTCAGCCAAGTATGGGGGAGTTGAAAGAGCAATTGATTTGTGGTTGTTTTGTGGTTGAAGTCTTCAATTAGTTGAAAGAAAAATTATATGAGAGTTGAAGCAACAAGAAAAAAAAATGAAAGTGAAGAAAAAAAAGAGAAGATCATATTAATTTTATGTATATCTTTTAGCAAAAATTGGTTTGTATGCTAAAATTTTTTATATTAATTTTATATGCAATAATTTTTTTTTATCTTTTAACAAGTTTCGGCTCCAAGTATATAATTTTTTATTTGTATGTTAATACTTGAAATATAATAAATTACTTATAAAATATATGATATATTTTAGTATACAATGATATATTCTACCTAAATTTTAATATATTAACATAAAAAACTATTTAATAAATAATTTAATAAGTTATATTATCCTTGCTAGATATAGTACTGTAATTATCTTTAAGTTATAACATTATATTATTTTTTTCTATATGTTATCTTCTATACCAATGTTTATATTAATGTTCTCCGTATTTAAAAATAGTATTATATTTATTACAAGTAAAAGATAAAAACCTTAATACATAACTTTAATAAATATTTTATAAAAACTAATTAGTTTGTGTATATTAATATCTTAACAAAAAAATAAAAAATATGTAAAAATATTCAATTCAAGTGAAATTAACATTTTAATAGTTTAATCTAAATTTGGGGCAAGATATTCACAAATAATGAAAATAATTTTTAATCATTTTCAAATAAAAAATGGGGCACAATTTTAACTTTTTTTACAAATTAAATAATTTTTTTACAATATTATTTGCAAGTATCTATAACTATATATTAAAGCTATACCTTTTCGAGCCACCAGAACGATTTTCACCCCACCTCTTATTCACAAAATTAATTTTTATTCCTAATACTTTAACTTTTTTCCTATTTAATTCTTCTTTAACTATTTAAATCTATTTTAACATCAAACAAATATCTATTTAGTATAACAATATCTTTTGAAAACTTCCTTATAAAAATATTTAAAATTAAAGATAAAAAATTTAAGATATTTTAAAATAATTATAAATATCTTTTATCTTTTTGCATGGTATCCTTTTATGAATTTATTTATAGATATATATTTTTTCCTTTATAATAAATAAATTAATAATAAATACTTATAATGTTTAAAAATTATAAAATTAGGTAATATAATATTTAATAAATATATTGAAATATTTGATGATCTCTAAATTAAGGTACAAAGAAAGTAATAAAAAATATAATATTTAATCTTTTCTAATCTTTACTTTATCGAGCCACAAAATGAGTTTGGCCCCACCAATAAATAAATTATTTTTATCTTTATATTTCGTATTTTATTATATCTAATTAATTAATTTGATTATTATTTTATTTAAATCTCATTTCTTCCATATTCTAATATAGAAATCCCTAAATAAATTATTCTACCTTAATAATTTTTTTATTCTCAAGATTAAACTTAATAACTTATATTTATTTTATTTTATTTGATTCCAAAAAAATTGTATAGTGTACATACAATAAATTACTTACATTAAATTCTATAGTATATTTTTATTTAATATCTATAAAATGTTGAACCATAGTCGTGCATGGCACGACGAGTACAACTAGTTATAATAACTTACAGTCTTATTCTTGTATACATCCAATATATTTTATAAAATAGACAACATATTTATATAATAATCTATCTATATAATTTTCTAACTATATAATATTGATACTTTCTATATTTATTTTATGCATATCTTTTAAAAAAAATTGGTATGTATGCTAAGATTATTTGTATTAATTTTATACGCAATAATTTTTTTAATCTTTTAACAAGATTTCGGCTCCAAGTATATAATTTTTTATCTATATGTTAATACTTGAAATACAATAAATTACTCTAAGTGCACAAAAATTTCGCCTTTAATGCACTAATTGTATGCTCCTTCCTCTTCCGTTCCCAACTAATTCTTCAAACCTGTAACCTACAAAACAATGGACACAAGAGGCGGGGACCCCCTAATCCACCTCCGATGCCTAAGTGAAAAGAACAGTTGTCGAATCAAACGTCGAGGTACAACAAGAAAGCTAAAGATCCAACGAGTATGAATCCCCTTAAACAGTCGAGCTAAGCGAATATTAGCCTGTTCAAGCTCTCAATAGGTGTGTTCAATAGCGAGTATCAGTCTATCAATCAATATGCTTTCCCTACACGGAGAAGACGTGTATTTATAATGGAAGAATGAGAGGCTGGGGGCCGAAAATTATATCTATATGGCCGAAAATTCTATATTCCAAGGGCTGACTAACTGCCTTAAGGCCCAAACAAGGAATATTCTACCTCTTCTCCAACTTTAATTCTATCTTTAATGAAAGATAAAATCTCCCATTAAGTTGCATAACCACCATATTTAATATAATAGGAAAATAGATAAAAGATAATAAATAAGTAATAGTTAAAAATACCTTTATGAAGATAACGAAAATAATAATATGGTAGCTATTTTTTACCCGCTCACAATTACTTATAGAATATATGATATATTTTAGTATACATTGATATATCTACCTAAATTTTAATAAATTAACATTAAAAACTATTTTAATAAATAGTTTAATAAGTTATATTATCCTTGTTAGATATACTACCATAATTATCTTTGAGTTATAACATTATATTGTTTTTTTATATGTTATCTTCTATACCAATGTTTATATTAATATTCTCTGTATTTAAAAATAGTATTATATTTATTACAATTAAAAGATAAAAACCTTAATACATAACTTTAATAAATATTTTATAAAAACTAATTAGTTTATGCATATTAATATCTTAACAAAAAATAAAAATATGTAAAAATATTCAATTCAAGTGAAATTAAAATTTTATTAATTTAATCTAAATCTGGGGCAAGATCTTCACAAATAATGTAAATAATTTTTAAATATTTTCAAATAAAATATGGGGCCCAATTTTAACTTTTTTTTTACAAATTAAATAATTTTTTTACAATATTATTGATGTAGTGAAACCTGCCATGTCTCCTACCGACGTCGATGAGTTGATTTGAGTGCCTTTTGATGGACGAATCACGAGAAGTCGAGCCAAGAAGATTGCTCAAGGGACGACATCTATCTTAGTTCGATTAGCAGCTATGGTTGAAGAGTCCACCAAGAAGAGATGGGTTACTTTGATTCAACACAAGCTGAGCCCGGATTCTATGAATTGATGTATTGGGCCGAGTTTCACATTGAATGGGGCGCCACTTTATTTTATTGGGCCTTGTTCACCTTTATTTCCTAATTTAGATACATGGAATAGCTGGTCTTACTTTAGGACTGAATTTAGTAAGTGACCGAGTAAGATAAGTTGTTATATGGGTCAAAGTCAACTTTTTGACTTGACCAATCTAAAGGAGGAAAATATCTTAATTGTTATTTACTTTATGGAATAATTTTTATTCAGCTTATAATAAGGAGATTTCGGCCACTAGGGGTGTTAGTTGGTTGATAATATCTCTCCTATCTTTCTTGTTATCTTCTAGTTGTTAGAGTTTGTTAGGAGTTTCCTTAGTTAAATAAGTTAGATAAATCTTTATTTGATTTATTTAATATAAGGGAATCTTAGTTAGTTATTCTAGTTTATTTTATATTATCTTGTGAAGCAAGCAAAATCCCAAAAACACCCCTCTAGGGCCAGCAGGAATTCCTTGCTTGTTCTCCAAGGAGACACTTTGTAATTCATATAAATAGTTTGCATTTGTCATTAATAAAATCAGCTTGGAATTAGATAAACCGTAAATTGGTTTTATCTAGTTATTGGGCCACCAAACTTACGTGTTTTGCATCGAAAGAGCTGATCATCATTCATAATTGAATTCTCTCTCTCTCTCACTCGTGTTCTTGTGTTTGTCAATTCAGATTTGTTTCATTCAATTGATCAATTGACTAGTTGTTGGTAGGGTTTTTTAACTCGACAACAAATAAATTTTTAGTCAAGACCCCGCTGAGTATAGCGAAGTCAGGATCGTCCACGGGAAGCAAGGTTGTTTGATTACTAAACTATAAAATAAAAAGGCACAGAAACGTAACAAAACAGGAGCAAAAAGAAGGAAACAAGGCTACAACAGCCCTCGGTACCGACCTTGTCAGGGACGGTAACGACGCTGGGTTTCAACACAAATGAAGCAAACAAAACACGAACAACTAGCAGGCTCAGTACCGACCTGTCTGCCTCGGTAACGAGTCTGTACGTGCGTAGAACGAAAGTGATTCAAAGATAGAAAAAGTCTAGAACAAGGGCTACCACAACATAATTATGCATACGAACTAATGTGAAGGATAATTATCATGCCTCAAAGATAAAGTTATCAACTTTCGTTGATTTAAACAAGCAAATCAATCAATTTTCACAAATCAATTCACTTTCTACTTATTTTTAAATCCAAAGCTCGAAACTTTCGTTATCGAATAATATCAACATTCAAGTTTACTACTTTCTCTTTCGATCAAGCAATAAACTCAAATTACTTTGACTTTCGTCTAAGTATAAGCACAAACAAGTAATTAAAGGATATAAGGCAATCAAACATTCAACACACACATTCAATCATGCATAACTATGTCGGGTTTTAACCCCGACCCTAGAAAAGTTAACTACTCACTCATGATTGAGGTAAAACAAACAACTAGATTGAAAGAGAACATTGAAATAAAAGCTTAATTGAAATATAAAAATCTCTTCTTGGAAAACAACACCACGTTCGAAATCGAAGAGCAAATCAATCAAACTAAGGCTTGATCTTCTCTCTCTCTCTCGATCGAACAATTTCTCCAAACAATCGATCTTCTCAAACTAACGTGCTCTAAAACTAACCAGTTCTCCCTTTAAACTAGACTAGAACAAAGGTATTTATACTAAAAGAAACTATCTAACAAGGGTTCTAAAAGATAGAAACTTTCCTAACTAAAAAGATTACGAGATAAAAAAATAGAATTTCCGAAAGTCGGCGTCGCCTACCGACACAGGTCACCTCGATAACGACCTGCACAAGGTCAGTAGACTCTTGCTGAATTCTCCAAATAAAACTCTGTCGCACAGCTCGGTACCGACCCTCACAGGTCGGTAACAAGCTCTCTCTCTTGGGTTTTTGTACACTCTTCATAGCTTCTCCTTGGATTCAACGGGATCTTCAAGACATATTCCTTCTTCTCTTTTCTCGACAATCTCCACCATCAACCACTTGACTTTAGCTCTCTCGAAATGCTCCCTTCTGCTTCGAAAAACCTATAATAACACCAAAACGGAATAGCTTCCATACTTTTCACAAAATATGTAAACTTATCCAAAAACACACAAAACTAACACTAATAGGATAATGTGTTTCACTCAACTCTCATGTGTTTAAGCTATAAATTCAATCTCTCAACTCAATCTTATATGCAAAAACTCATAGAAATTGGAACTTATATCACCAAACTCTCCACCAAAGATTTATCAAAACAAGCAAAAATTATCAAGAGAACTTAGGCTCAATGAAAAACTTCATAGAAGCTTCCATTTGGCCGGGTTGTAATGGGGCTTGGTAAAGACAAATAAGGCGTGGAAAAATTTTTGGTCATGTGGTGCTAATAATATTCGGGAATCAAAGACTCCTAAAAAAAACTCACATCTCACCAAAATTCTCATAACAAGAACATACCAAACTCACTTTCAAATAGTATGCACTTCTTTACTCACCTTATAAATCCTAGAAAGCCTCATAAAAACATAAAGAATCCTTCGGTTTAAACTTTTAAACACTGCACATCTTCCTTAATTCTTTCTTCTTTCTTTTTCTTTTTTTTTTCTCTGCATTTTTTTCTTTCATTTTTTCTCCTCTCGACATACCTCGGTACCGACCTGAGAAGGTCGGTAAAGAGCTACATTTTTCTCTTCTTGTTCTTCTCTTTCTTCCTTCCTTCGGTACCGAGCCCACATAGGCTGGTATCGATCTGATATGCCTTTTCTTCCTTTGTGCATTCTTTTTAACCAAGAGACCTTTTTACATAATTCTGAACAAGAGACTTCCAATCTACCCCACCCAAACCTTTTATTTTGAACCAATACATATCTCTACACTCTACAAAACAACTCCTCTCCAACTAAGTCCTAATCCCCGGATAGGGTCAAGCTTAACTTGGCTAGGGATAATTTTGTGGAGCAACAATAAAAAGGCTTAAGCTCAAATTGGCTATCAAAACAAGGATAATGTAAGGGTGGATAGGGATTAATAGGGCTAATGAAAAATAAGTTCTCTATCATATGACTTTCACTAGTAATGAACTAAAAATCTTATATAGGTCTTGAGAAATAGATAACAATCACAATTCCAAGAGATAATATACATAAAGAGAGCAAATCACACATGAAATATCAAGGCTAAAAATAAGAGCTCACAAGGTCATATTTTTGTTTGTTTGTTGGATTGCAACTACTCATGCTACAGTTATACATGCTCAATTTCATCATATGCTATTTCACTATAAAAACAATTTCAACATAAGACTCAGGCTATACTATCAAAAACATGCTGAAAGGAAATTACATGGTTGTGCAAGCAATTAACTATCATAGAACCATAAGATAAGGGTACTTATCCGCTCTAAAATTTTTTTTTTAAATTTTCAAATTTTTCAATTTTTTTGTTGTGATTTTTTTCTTTTTAAGAACAAGAACAAGAGCAACTAAAACAAGAAACAGAACAAACTAACACAAAAACAAACAAGCACGCAAGTTTTTCTTTTCCCTCCCTACCCCATACTTAAAAATTACAGTGTCCCCACTGTAATAAAGAAAATCATAAGAAGATAGGGAAAAGAAAGAAACTCACAAGATAACTATCGAAGAAGAAGAAACATCCTTGAAAATGAGATCATCATTGATTTGATGGTGGGAAGTAGTGCTCAAAGTTGCCCATAAACTGGTACATCGTCCTCCATCACTCCTCATCAACCGTCACACGCTGCTCCATCGTCATCCAGCGAGCATCATCTCTTTGCTGCCGTGCATCCTGAGGAGCCATGCGAGCGGAGTACACATCCTCCCAATGATTCATCCGTTGTTGGAGCTCAGAATGCCACAAATTCAGCTGCTGCATCTGGGATGTCAGATCTTGTGCCCTTGAAGGAACATTGGGACCGGAATAGGCGGCTTGGGGTGGAGGCTGGTAATGATCATGCTGCTGGAAGTGGTCATGCCAGATGAAAGGAGCGTAAGGCACCATGCTAAACGATGATGGCTCGGTAGGATGAGGAACAAGCGCGGTATCGAAGTTGTATACCTCAGTATTAGCCTCAAAGTACTCGATACTGGGGCCAGAATGCTCGTCACCGAGGTTGGTGTGCTCGTCAGGTACCTCGGTACTGACCTCATCTTGCTCGATATTGAGCTTCTCCGTGGTGGCTGACTCGTCTTCTTCCATAGCAACTCCATCTCTGTCATATCTCGTCTTGCATTCCCTTAATGTCGGCTCATCCTGAGGCTTCTTGTCTAAGGGAAACTGTTGAGACGTCCACGCTTCATACCAGTTTGGCACATACAACAGCTCAAGCTTGTCCCGAGTAATTGTCACGGTCTGTCCAAGCACCGTGGTGGCTACTCCACCTGGAATCCTCTGAAAAATGCCGACATACAACCAATACTTTGTGTCCAGCTTCTGGGGACGGTGTGCGGTGTAGCGTGAGAGGTCGACATCGAGCGCTATCGCCAAGAGGCTCACCAAGTTGCCACATCAGACTTCTTTTGAAGAGGCCCCATTATTCCTCTCCACATACTTCAGCCATTCATACCACAAATTCATGGGGGCGGGGTCCTCGAAGAGAATAGTGCGGAGGTATCCTACCTCCGTCCTTGTCGGTCTTGAAAGCTCCCTTTTGGGCCAAATGGTGGCACCCAAAACTCGGAGAATGATCTTGAAAATGGGGTTGATGATGTTCGCCTCTGGAAGTGCCGATGCAGAAGGGTTGACCTCCCCAGAGATGTAGCTCCAAGTATATGTGACCTTGAAATCATCGGGAGCCTTGTAATCCCGAGAGTGGTTGGGGAAGTCGAGGAGGCGGTTGAACTCGGCCATGGTGATCTCATGGTCAGCATTGCCCAATCGGAACCTAATCTGTCCCATCGATGTCTTGGACTTGAAGCTGATTCGGAGGGTGGCAATGAACTCGGCATTGAGGGCTGGATAATGTGGGACATCCTCCTTTTTGAGGAGATGTGGCACACCGAGAATAGCAAAGGCGTGCTTGACATCCTCATAAATGCTGTTGGTCTTGGCACTTGATCTTGAGAACCACCTTGTGAGGTGGTCCTTCTGGATGACGAAGTCGAAAATCGCCAATTGCTCCCGAGTTGGCAAAATAACCTCATCCATTCTTGGAGGAGATGGAGATCTGTGAGTCCTCCTTTTCTTTCCTGCCCTAGAATTGGCTCTGCTTGTGCTTGCCATTTGGTACCTGAAATCGACATTAATAACCAAGGTAAGATCCACTCAAACCAACAAGAAAAACCCCATACTTGCTTTCGAAAATGGCCTCGACTTGCCTCGGTACCCAGGTTCCTGGGTTCAGTTCAGGATCTTGGTAATCACAGGTCGGTACCGACCCTCACGGGTCGGTATCGAGCCTGGGCGAGAACATTACGCAAGGATTTCCAAACCTCTAATCCCCAAATTTTCGACAATTTAGCACAATTTCAAGCAAGAGTCCAAATAAAAACCACGCAATCCACACAATTAAGTACATGCAACCCCATACTTGCACAAAACTCTATCTATTCATGCCAAATTTACCCGAGAACACATGGTGTAGGACATGTAAATCAAGAACAAGATACTTCATGCTTTTAGTTATTGAAAAGAGTTATAATCCAAGCAAGAAGAGACAAGTTCATCAAGAACATGCATAAACAAGAAGCAAAAGAGACACAAATCATGAATCAAAACTCAATTTCGGACTTTATCAAGATCTAGGCATAGAAATCACTCAAAACTACCATGAATCTTCAAAAATTGCAAGTAAAGAATTAGGGTTGAGAAATCATACCAAAACCTTGAAGATTCGAATCCGAAAATAGAGTAGATGAAGAGTAACGATGGTAGGGACTCAGTAATGAGCAAACTGAAATCCTTGCTCGGTAACAATGAGCTGCGTCGGTGCGATTGAAGGTGACGAATGTGGGGGTTGATTTGGATAGATTACGGTGTGAGAATGGCTAGAATTCAAGAGACTAGTTTGAGGATTGGTGTGGGATTTGGCTTGAGAGCTTTTATAGATGGTTATCGGTAGACGCGGCTTGAAAAAGAGGCAAGGGCGGCGGTGGTTTTTAGGTTAGAATTACTTACCTGCCGCGCGTCTTCGTATCTCCTTTTTGTCGCATGTCGGTACCGACCTTCACAGGTCGGTACCGAGCCCGGGCGACTCTTTTCCAACGTTTTTTCACACCAACTTCTGTGACATGTTAGCTCAAAAATATCCTATCTCGCAAACTTCTAATCTACTAAAAAAATTCAAAACAAAGCTAAGAAAAATAACTATAAAAAGAAAAGAAAACTAAACTAAAACTAAAACTAAAACTGGGTTGCCTCCCGTAAGCGCTATTTTTAACGTCGTCAGCCCGACGAACTTACTTGGGCTAATCTGAAGATGTGAGAGCCAAAGTGACTCTAATCTCTTCTTCCGGGTCGGGTTGCTCATAAAATTTCTTTAATATGTGTCCGTTGACTTTGAAGATGGCACCATTCTTATCGACTAACTCTACTGCTCCGTGAGGATATATGTGGTGAACCACAAATGGTCCATTCCATCGTGTCCTTAGCTTCCTTGGAAATAAACGGAGTCTACGGTTGAAGAGAAGTACCTTGTCACCAAATTCATATGTTTTGGGCACCAATTTCTGATCATGCCATCGTTTGGTACGCTCCTTATAGATCTCGGCGTTTTCGTACGCCCTTAGCCTCAACTCCTCTAGTGCTTGCAAACCCATGAATCGTTTTGCTCCTGCTACATCGAGGTTCATATTGAGCTCTTTGAGAGCCCATAATGCCTTGTGCTCCATCTCGACCGGCAAATGGCATGCCTTGCCATACACTAGATTGTAAGGATTGGTGCGTAGGGGTGTCTAGTACGCCGTCCTGTAAGCCCATAGAGCGTCATCCAATTTAGATGACCAATCCTTCCATGAGCGAGAAACCGTCTTTTCCAATATTCTCTTGATTTGCCTGTTTGAAACTTCAACTTGGCCACTAGTTTGGGGATGATATGGTGTTGCCACCCGATGTGATACACCATACTTGGCCAGAAGTGCTTCAAAACTTCGCTCGATGAAATGTGATCCACCATCACTAATGAGGACTCTTGGTACGCCAAACCTGGGAAAAATGTTAGTCTTAATAAATTTAGCCACAGTTTTAGCATCATTGGTCCTTGTAGCAACGACCTCCACCCACTTAGAGGCATAATCGACCGCAACCAGGATATACTTGTAGGGGCCTGATGAAGGGAAAGGTCCCATGAAGTCTATGCCCCACACGTCGAACAATTCAACCTCAAGTATTCCTGTCAACAGGTTCTCATGTATCCAAGTGATGTCGCCAGAGCATTGGCATTCATCACATGCTGTCACAAAATCCTGCACGTCCTTGAAAATAGTCGGCCAATAGAGACCACTTTGAAGAATTTTCGCCGTGGTTTTGAATCCTTTTGCATGGCCACCTGTAGGTAGTATGTGACATTGACGGATCACACTCTCTATCTCTTCTTCTGGGATACAACGTCTAAAGAGGTGATCACTTTCTTGCTTGAACAAGTAAGGGTCATCCCAATAGTACCATTTGACATCATGTAGAAACTTCTTTTTTTTGTGGGGTTAGTCCCTCGAGAATTACGCCTCCAACAATGTAGTTAGCAAAATCTGCAAACCAAGGGGCTTTCGACCCTCTAATAGCATTGATTGATTGAAAAGAAGTAGAAGCAAGAGATGAAGAAGGAATTGATTTAAAAGTAATGGGTTCAGGTTCAGAAAACGTACCTATCTGGGTCTTTACCGAGTTTGGTTGGGTCGGTATCGATCTTGAAGCTTCTATATTCCCATTGGTAACGACCTCTTGTGGCTCTGTATCGAGCTTCTCGATTATGGTTTCGATGCGCCCTGATTTGGTGCCGATGTGATTGACGCCCTCCAGCTTCGGTGATGGCTCGGTACCGACCCCTTTAGAGTCGGTAACGAGGGTTTTGCCGTTTCCAATCTCGTTCAGCATAAGGTGTTCGTCCGGTCTGGAGTCGTTAATTGGCACTTCATTGTTGGATTCGGTGATGTGTTCAACTGGCAACCTGGATAAATGATCCGCCACCAAGTTTTCTGCTCCTTTTTTTATCTCTGATCTCATGATCAAATTCCTGCAATAAGAGCATCCAATGGAGTAGCCTAGGCTTGGCATTCTTTTTGGCTATTAGATATCTAACAACCTCATGGTCAGTATAAACTATCACTTTTGAACCAACAAGATAGGAATGGAATTTTTCGAAAGCAAATACTACAACGAGGAATTCCTTCTCCGTCGTAGTACACTTACTCTGCGCCTCGTCAAGTAGGGTTGGGAAAAAAAACGTAACCGAAAAACCGATCGCTTTTTACGGTTAACCGAACCGAAACTTTTTTTTATCGGTTACGGTTAACCAACCGATACTTCTAACGGTTTAACAGTTCGGATACGGTTATTAATATTTTTGCGGTCGGTTAAGCGATTAACCGATAATATTTTTAATATATATTATATGTTTTTAAAAAGAGAATTATACATCTAAGTTTAGTTAAAATATATATATATTTTAATAACTAATAAAATATCTATTATAGTTTTTGTTTTATTTTATTTTCAATACTCAGTAGTGAAAAGCATTGAAACTAGATAGTAATACAAGCTACACCTCATTTTGTTTACTGTAAATACGTTTTCATTAGAAAATGTAGTACTGTATTAATCAATTGGTTCCTTAAGAACAAAAATTATACACCTTTGTTTTCCTATTTTGCATTTAATTTATATTTTAGTTTTATTTTATTAAAAAATAAGGTAATTTTTATTAAAAATCTTATTTTTAATAAGAAAATTAAATCAAGTCGGTTAACCGATAAACCGTACCGAGTTTCACGGTTAACCGATAACGAACGGTACGGTTAACCGATGTCCGGTTAACCGACCGTGCCCACCCCTATCGTCAAGCGTCTTACTTGCATAGTGGATGGCGTGGAGCTTTTTGTCCTTCCGTTGTCCCAGAACTGCGCCAACAGGATAATCACTGGCGTCACACATTATCTCAAAGGGCAAGGTCCAATCTGGGGACTGCATAATAGGAGCGGAAACAAGGGCTTCTCTGTTGGTGATTTGTGTCAAGTCATCAAATCCCTATAAGAGCATGTTGAGGTTAATGAGTCATATTGGTTATGTTGATTGTAGTATTGACATATATGACTCTCATGATGGTTTAATTGTTGTCATAAGATCCAAAGGTTAGTCGCACACCACCACCGAGACAAGGAACCTCGTTTTGCACCATTGCAAGGGCGCGCCTTGAGGATGGCGACGCTCGGTGCAATGGCGCGGTACAAGCGTGGAGCTTGGCTTGGACCTCGGTTTTGAGGTTCAAGGATCGGCTTAGGTTGAGGCGCGCCTATGAGTGAACTTGAGGTTCAACTCATGGCTGCAAGGGCGCGCCTAGGGTGGTGCGATGGCACGGTGTGGCTAGTGACGCGGTTGCAAGGCTGCGGTGGAGCTCTCGGCGCGCCTAGGGCACTTGTCCAAGGCGTCGAGCACTTGTTGTGAGGCTAAGGTATGGTTTTGAGCTTTGTAATTGAGTCTTATAACTTTGTGCATATTCTAATGTGAATTAGGAAGCTTCTCTAAGCTTGGTAGATGCTTTAAGCAAGAACCAAAGCTAGAGTTTAGCTTGGCACATGGTTAAATATGCTAGAAAGAAGTTTACAAGCTTCATACTAGCTTAGAGTGAACTCTAGGAGCTTAGACAAGCTCAAGACTCATTGTACATGCTTTATAAGAAGCTCATGTAGCTAGGAACTAGCTCATGAAAGCTCAATGTAGCTCACACTAGCTCAAGATAGCTCAACGAGCTAGAAATTCAGCTCAACCTAGCTCACACTAGCTCAAGCCAGCTCAACTAGCTATATGCTAGCTCATGGAGCTAAGGGGTAGTGACACTACCTAGGTGACCTAGCTAGGTACCTAGATATGCTAGCAAGATGGTGGGCTAGGTGGGCCGGTCCATGGGGCGCGCCTATGGGCTGATGGGCCGCATGCACATGCGCATGGCCTGGGCCTAGTGCCTTGCCATTTGGGCCGATTGGTATGGGCTTTCTGATTGGATTTTGGGCTTTCATCTTGGGCCATTATAGGCTGGATTTAAAGATGATTTTGGAGTCCAAGGGGGCTGCATCTAGACACCCTAATGATGACTAGGAAAGAGAGAAGGGAAGTTACAACAAACTCCCTAAAATCACTCTCATCCACTCGTTTGTGTAACTATTTTGTAACCGCCATTGAGGGTGGTTATTGGACAGAATTGGGACGCCTATATAAGGGCAAAATGTCGGCCATTTGATGGAAAGAGAGAGACATGAAAATCAGTCCATTGTCCTACACAAAATCGGAGAGGAAAACACAAGTAGTCGAGTTAGACTAGGCGGTGTTTTGAGTGGAATTTCACGAGTGTTTCAAGCACGAACGTGGGCATCATGGATGGATCTTCAAGTATGAAGAAAGAACCTCAAGAGACGTTGGATGGGCAGAATGTTCAAGTGAAGAACGAATCCCAAACGTCGATGGAAGATGACTTCGTTCAAGTGAAGATCGAAGAAGAATCAAGTGACTCGAATAAGGTACGCTTGTTCTCAATGGTTGTGTCTTGCCAACACTTCCATTGGTGCGTTGTTACGTTTTATCTCACAACGGTATTGCAAAACCCTTGGCATGGAATAGGGGCAATATACGTTGAAGGAAAGATCGGTCTAACCTTTCGACTCGTAGCCTTTATCCAAGTCGATTGACTTAACATGTAAAAGGGGTCGATGGTGATTGCCTTCATGGCCTACACCCACGAGACTACCCTTCAATGGGTCTACTCATCTTGCCTTGATTATCCTAAGGATCTACAAGGGTCGACTTCCCTTCAACTTAAACAAAGTAAACATACTTAAATGATTGCATGCAAACCCTAATTTTCCAACAATCTTCAACGTATATTTGTTTATTTGCTTTCGTTTGTTCATATCCATGTTTGCTTTGTTGTATTATTTTGTTAAGTTCGAGGATATGGCTAAACGAGGGGATAAAATGGTGAATGACATTACCTCTCAATTGAGGGAAGTCAAGATAGAACCTCCTAGTCCCATACGGCCAATTGAAGTACAAGGCGGACTTCAAGACTTCGACGAGTGGCTAGAGGAGTACAATAAGGATAATTTGTATTGGGATTGGGTCCTCACTAACGTGAGGTGTGAACCTGATTTCATTGATGCCATACAAGGTGAGGTCTTAAGGCCTCAACTCTCCATGGTAATGGAGAATCATGGTCCAAAGCGTGGACATGAGGCAAGGCATGTGTACTCGGTATTCAAGCGCCATGGCAAGTCTAAGGTTAAGCACTCACGTGTTAAACCGAGAAGAAGAGTCCCTAGGGGCGTGGCCTTGGGAGATGGAGGGGCCTCGGTGGGAGGCAAGTATTGGCAAGTGGTCTATGGGGACCAAAGGCCAAGGAAACCCGTTTATTGTTCTCTTTGTGGCGTGATACGCCAAGGCTGATTTTATACTTGTAATTGTTCCTTTGATATACGTGTATGTATATGTATTTAGCATTAGACGTGTGCTATAAACTATGTGTGTTGTATATGCCTTGAATAAAGGGCTCTAGTGTGTATTGATTGATCATGACAAGATCATGTAATTGTTTATGGTTTGAAATAAACTATGGTTTGATTCAATGTTAATCTTAACGACATGTGTGCAAGAAGAGGACTTAAGTCTAATTCTTGGAATCAACTTGAAAAGTTTGATTGTTGGCTCATTCACTTAGGATGATCCAATCCAGACTACCCTTGAGTCGACCATTCTTTGATTGGTACGACTCATGCTCTAGACTACCTTCGGGTCTACTAGAGTAATTAGATTACCTTCGGGTCTACTAATAGGGTCTACTGGACCAGACTACCCTTGAGTCGACCATTCTTTGATTGGGACGACTCATGCTCTAGACTACCTTCGGGTCTACTAGAGTAATTAGACTACCTTCGGGTCTACTAATGTAAGGGTCTACTGGATTGCCCCCCACGTGAGAGGGCATACACATGTTGGCCATGTATGCACTAAAGAACACATATAAGAGATGGTAAGAGTCTCTTGATAAGATGCATGTGGAAATTCACTAAGTGATTTCATAAAATTCATGCTTCTTATGGAAAAAGGAAACAAGGAAGTCTTGATTGGTGTAGATTGAGACTTCTAGTATACTTGTAGAGAGCAATGGTTGTATGAGAGTGAGATCTCTCATGGCTAAGTCATATAAGTTTGACAAGGTTTGGAAAGTGTCAAATGGAAGTTTTGATACTTAAGACATGATGAATGATGTTCATGTCTAGATCGTTTTATCATATGGTTGAATCCTAAAAGTGAATGACTTGTCTAAATTAGAAATGTGGTTGATGTTGACATGAATAAATGTTATCATGTTATAGTGCCTTGATAAGACATGTAAATGTCAAGAAAGAAATTGCTTTGCAAGGGATGGGATCGGCGCATGATATGTCTAGGGTTAGAACCTAGACACGCCTAGGCTAAGCCATAGGCGCGCCGCTGGTGTCGTGACTCGACATCTATCCTCGAAGCGCTAAGCGCTCATGGTTGGATCCCATGGAGCATCGTAGGCACGCCCTAGTAGGGCCGTTGCCTAGAACCCCTCGGTGCATAGCACTAGACGATAATCGTCGCGTGGGGGAGGCGTCGCAAAAGGAGTGCAAGACACTCGACGACGCGGTGCATGGTTTGAACCTCGACATGGTTGGCGTGCGCAAGGCGCGCCACGACTGGTTGATACCGAAACCATGGCACGATGCGGTGTGCAAGGCGCGCCGAGGCTGGTTAAAACCAAGTCTTGGCTTCAGTGAAGCGTTCGACGCATGGCGTCGGTGTGCACGTGATTGGCACATGAGGCGCGCCTACTACAAGGCATTTGTTTGATTTGTTTAAATCAATGAAACCATGTTTGAAGTCATGTTTGGCTTTCTTAGTTTAGGATTTGATTAAATTGTGATTGAAGTAGAGAAACTTGGTTTATCACATGTTCCATATGATTGTTTGAAAGGCTCATGTTGTATGTCATTGGTTTGGATGGTTAGAACTTGTTTGGAAAATTTGAAAGGCTGGTTTTTATGACTTTCAAATAGACAAGTTATGGTCTAGAAGAGACTATGAGGAACATATTGAATCCTCGGATCCAAGGAAAGTGTCAAGAGCCATTAAGGCTTAATATTGACAACTTTGGTTGATTAGTCTTATGGTTGAGAAACCATTGAAAGGATTAATGGAAATAATGACATGGTGGTTAAAAGACAATTCTTAACATGAGTGTAAACACTTGTGATATAGATGGTTGTCATATGAGCATAATTCTTCTAGTTCTCTTTAATGGAAATTTTAAGAAAGAAGAATTGAATCATCTAATTGCGAAGATGATGATCCAATGGAAACTTCCAATGAATTGGTGGTTAGGATGAAAGGAACATAAAGTGGACTACTTTTTGTTTTGAATGGCCAAGAGTGAAGTAATGTCATTAAGAAGTCTTTAAAGATTCTATATGCTTTTGCATGATGTAATATAGAAAGTTTAGTCACTTATGGTTGATCAGTGTCTAATGAATCTATATGAGAATGGCATGATCTACTTGGTAGAAACCAAGTTGTAAGGCTAAATGATAAGACCTTGTTCTTCATTGATAATTTATGAAGATGTCAATGTATAGAGGTGAAGGTGGATTAGATTGTTCTAAATCTTCATCTTGGTTGAAATACATTGAGATGGAAATAAGAATTCCATGGTTATACACATGATTGATAAACATTTTTGGGTTTATGAACACACGGTTATAAGTAGGTGTGTCATGACTTGGGGACGCTCAAGTGGATATTAAGATGTGGATATCTTGACATAGGCCATTTTTCAAAGATATGGTGAATGCATAAAGGCATTGGATGTGTATGAAACTTTCTAGGTTTGAAAGTTTGAAGGCAAGTTGGATCACTCAACTTAGGAAGACCTTTAGTCGCGAATTGGTTATTTCCTACTTTGATTGATGATGCGCATTCTTGGAGTTACCAAGAGGCAATTTGCTATACTCCGACTTCTAGTTGGAAAGTGACATCTAAGTATGAGGGAACCTTGTAATGAGGCACATGCCATAACTTAGTGTCAACTCGTTTGATTTTTGTTAAGCACATCGAGGTCGTTGATTTCTCTCCGAGAAGATTGACATAAGTGTTTGTGTTAATTTCAATCGAGGGATGGGGGTAACAATCCTTACAACTCTTATATTTGGATACCCAATTCCCCTACATCGAAAGGTGTGGGCTGAATTCAATGTGGAAAGCCAAAGTTGTAGAGTTGGAGAGCATTCATAATATTTTAGATATTATTATTACCCATCAAGGTTTATGCTCTAGGCCACATGAAACCTAGTCTTGAAACAAAGATTTCATTAATGAGTTTTGGTTGCTTATGTGGAGCATGAAAGGAAACTCAACTATGCATATGTGGAAGTATAAGGCTTCTTCCAAGTTAGAGTAATTAAGGACGACTCGACTAAAGCATATGTGAGAGGATATGGGACGAAAGAGCCTTGTTTATAAAAGCGTCAAAGTAAAAGGATAAGCGTAAGAGACTCATGTGTGAATGTTACTACATGTACATAGACAAGTTGATGTGGTTCAAACCTTAGGAGCACCACTAGATTTTAGTGCATGAATGTGACATTTACAGGGTGTAAATTCAAGTCTACGGACATTTACATCTATACATAGAGTTTGTTTATTAAACTTCGAGTTTTGATGACATGGCTCAAATGGGGGAGGAATGTTGGTGATTTGTGTCAAGTCATCAAATCCCTGTAAGAGCATGTTGAGGTTAATGAGTCATATTGGTTATGTTGATTGTAGTATTGACATATATGACTCTCATGATGGTTTAATTGTTTTCATAAGATCCAAAGGTTAGTCGCACACCACCACCGAGACAAGGAACCTCGTTTTGCACCATTGCAAGGGCGCGCCTTGAGGATGGCGACGCTCGGTGCAATGGCGCGGTACAAGCGCGGAGCTTGGCTTGGACCTCGGTTTGAGGTTCAAGGATCGGCTTAGGTTGAGGCGCGCCTATGAGTGAACTTGAGGTTCAACTCATGGCTGCAAGGGCGCGCCTAGGGTGGTGCGATGGCACGGTGTGGCTAGTGACGCGGTTGCAAGGCTGCGGTGGAGCTCTCGGCGCGCCTAGGGCACTTGTCCAAGGCGTCGAGCACTTGTTGTGAGGCTAATGTATGGTTTTGAGCTTTGTAATTGAGTCTTATAACTTTGTGCATATTCTAATGTGAATTAGGAAGCTTCTCTAAGCTTTGTAGATGCTTTAAGCAAGAACCAAAGCTAGAGTTTAGCTTGGCACATGGTTAAATATGCTAGAAAGAAGTTTACAAGCTTCATACTAGCTTAGAGTGAACTCTAGGAGCTTAGACAAGCTCAAGACTCATTGTACATGCTTTATAAGAAGCTCATGTAGCTAGGAACTAGCTCATGAAAGCTCAATGTAGCTCACACTAGCTCAAGATAGCTCAACGAGCTAGAAATTCAACTCAACCTAGCTCACACTAGCTCAAGCCAGCTCAACTAGCTATATGCTAGCTCATGGAGCTAAGGGGTAGTGACACTACCTAGGTGACCTAGCTAGGTACCTAGCTATACTAGCTAGGTGGTGGGCTAGGTGGGCCGGCCCATGGGGCGCGCCTATGGGCTGATGGGCCGCATGCACATGCGCATGGCCTGGGCCTAGTGCCTTGCCATTTGGGCCGATTGGTATGGGCTTTTGGATTGGATTTTGGGCTTTCATCTTGGGCCATTATAGGCTGGATTTAAAGATGATTTTGGAGTCCAAGGGGGCTGCATTTAGACACCCTAATGATGACTAGGAAAGAGAGAAGGGAAGTTACAACAAACTCCCTAAAATCACTCTCATCCACTCGTTTATGTAACCGTTTTGTAACCGCCATTGAGGGTGGTTATTGGACAGAATTGGGACGCCTATATAAGGGCAAAATGTCGGCCATTTGATGGAAAGAGAGAGACATGAAAATCTGTCCATTGTCCTACACAAAATCGGAGAGGAAAACACAAGTAGTCGAGTTAGACTAGGCGGTGTTTTGAGTGGAATTTCACGAGTGTTTCAAGCATGAACGTGGGCATCATGGATGGATCTTCAAGTATGAAGAAAGAACCTCAAGAGACGTTGGATGGGAAGAATGTTCAAGTGAAGAACGAATCCCAAACGTCGATGGAAGATGACTTCGTTCAAGTGAAGATCGAAGAAGAATCAAGTGACTCGAATAAGGTACGCTTGTTCTCAATGGTTGTGTCTTGCCAACACTTCCATTGGTGCGTTGTTACGTTTTATCTCACAACGGTATTGCAAAACCCTTGGCATGGAATAGGGGCAATATACGTTGAAGGAAAGATCGGTCTAACCTTTCGACTCGTAGCCTTTATCCAAGTCGATTAACTTAACATGTAAAAGGGGTCGATGGTGATTGCCTTCATGGCCTACACCCACGAGACTACCCTTCAATGGGTCTACTCATCTTGCCTTGATTATCCTAAGGATCTACAAGGGTCGACTTCCCTTCAACTTAAACAAAGTAAACATACTTAAATGATTGCATTCAAACCCTAATTTTCCAACATTCTCTTGCCTTGTAAAATGCTTCAAGACAATCTGAAGACAGCTCAAACACTACATCTTTCATTAGTAGGTTAGTCAGTGGTTTAGCTATCTTCGAAAAATCTTGGATAAAGCGTCTGTAAAAGCCAGCATGCCCTAGAAAACTCCTAACGTCTTTGACAGAAGAAGGAGGAGGTAGTTTTTCAATAAGCTCATTTTTTGCTTTATCTACTTCTATCCCTCTTTTTAAGACGAGGTGTCCTAGTACAATTCCCTCTTGAACCATGAAATGACATTTTTCCCAGTTAAGCACAAGGTTAGTTTCTTCACATCTTTTAAGTACACATGCAAGATTAGCAAGACAAGTATTAAAGGAAGAACCATACACAGAGAAATCATCCATAAAGACCTCTACAATGTCCTCTATCATGTCAGAAAAAATAGCAATCATGCACCTTTGGAAGGTGGCAGGGGCATTGCAAAGCCCGAATGTCATTCTCCTATATGCAAAAGTCCCATAGGGACATGTAAAGGTAGTCTTCTCCTGATCATCAAGATGAATGGGAATCTGCCAAAATTCGCTATAGCCGTCCAAATAACAGAAATAATCATGCTAGGCTAAGCGTTCCAAAACTTGATCAATAAAAGGAAGCGGAAAATGATCTTTTCTAGTAGCACTATTGAGCTTCCTATAATCAATGCACATCCTCCAACTAGTAGTGGTTCTATTGGGGGTTAGCTCTCCCTTTTCGTTTTCAATAACAACCATTCCCCCTTTTTTAGGGACTACATGGACCGGACTAACCCATTGGCTGTTCGATATAGGAAATATGATCCCAGCATCAAGTAGTTTAATAATTTGCTTTTTAACCACCTCTTTCATATTAGGGTTTAACCTACGTTGATGCTCTATGGTGGGTTTATGATTATCCTCCATGTAAATCTGATGCATGCAAAGTGAGGGGGATATGCTGGTTATATCATCTAGGGAGTAGCCTATAGCTTTTCTATATGTCCTAAGCACAGAAAGAAGCTTCTCTACTTCTTCATCTTTTAGTTTAGCATTGATGATGACAGGAAAAGTAGAGTTAGGACCAAGAAATTCATACTTGAGAGAGTCTGGAAGGGGCTTGAGCGTTGGAGAAGGCTCAGTTGGAATAAGAATGGGTTCTTCGTGTTCCGTCTTCAAGACTTCTTCAAGGTAATCAAACGCCGAGGTCTCTTCATCCTAGGCTAAAAGACTCGGTACCGATGTAGAGGGGTTCGGTACCGAGTTGTCTTCGTCTGCCAGGAGACTCGGTACCGAGGTAGATAGACTCGGTACCGAGACTGCAAGAACTATCTCGGCCCATCTTCGACCTGAGAGTGTATAACTTGCCAGAAGCTTTCCAATAGGGTCTCCACATTCAATGAAATCATTGTGGGTGTAGAGCATCTTAACTTCGGCTTTATTTGTCTCCTTAACTATAGGGTTGAATCGAAATTCCACCACCTCATCCCCGATTTTGAAAGTTAGGAGTCCCCTACTAACGTCAATTATGGCACCGGCTGTGGCGAGGAGTGGTCTCCCTAAGATAATAGGCACCACCGAATCCTCGGGCATTTCCATGACTATAAAATCATTAGGAACAAAGAATTTGCCCACTTGAACTGGGAAGTCGTCTACAACTCCTGTTGGCCTGACGCATGAGCCGTCTGCCATGTACAGCCGCATATTGATTGGCTCCAATGGTCCCATGTTGGCTTTTAATCAAATCGATAAAGGTAGTAAACTGGCACTGGCTCCCAAATCACATAGTGCTTTGAATCTGTGGTCGCCAATCCCAATAGTGATAGAAAATCTCCCTGGGTCACCTAATTTTTCCGGAAGGGTTATAGATCGGACCTCATCTGTCAGCTCAATTATCGACCTTTTCATGCAAAGAATGTCTTTCAAAACTTTGGTGTAAGCCGGCATTTCTCTTAGGGCCTCAGCGAATGGTATGGAAATATTTAAGCCCTGAAGAATCTTAACGAAACGCTTAAACTTGCCTTCTGTTGAGTCCTTAGACTTCTTAGTAGGAAAGGGGAGAGACTTCACCAATCTCAGAACCAAAGCGGACTCGAGAGGTGGTGCTACCGGGTTGATAATCGGGTTGATCGGTGCTGTGGAAGGGTCGGTGTCGAGCCTGGGACGAAGAGAGTGGCTCGGTGTAGAGAACTTACCTGGGTTGGGGTCGGTGACGAGCTTGGGAGCATCGATACCGAGTGTTTTAGGCTCGTTAACGACCCTCTTCGGCACATTATCGATCTGGGCCGTGACGTCTTCTTTAGTACCGGGGTCCCTTTCCTTAGCTTCGGCACGATCTGGTAGCGTCTTTCCGCTCCTGAGGTGTACAGCCGCTATCTGTCCTCTAGGGTTCTCGTCGGGGCGGCCCGGGAGTTGCCCTTGCGGCCTCGGAATCTGTGCAGCTAGGTTCCCTAGTTGTGAGTCAACACTCTTCTTCCAAATATCGAACTCTCCCCATCTTTTCATTTAATTATTGAGGTTGGATTGAACTCCATTGATTTCATTCTTTACTCCATTAATCCCTTCATGAAGTCCTTGCACCCAAGATGGTGGCTCTTGATAGCTTGGAGGTCGATATGGTGCAGGCCGTCTATCCGGAGGGGGGGCTGCGTAGTTTGGATTTGGATTTTGATATCCCCAAGCCAGGTAGTTGTTTTGCCTGTCATAATTAGCAGGAGGATTTCTGTACTTCCCTCTCATATAATTCATCTCAGCATATGTCTCAGCGGCTCTAACCTGCTCAATGTTAGTGCAAGCAGAAGTACTATGGGCAGAAGAGCCACACTCTTGACAATTTTGAGAGGTTTTCAGAAAACTTAATTGTTTCTTCAGACGGTTGATCCCATCTTGTAGAAATTGATTTTTGACATCGGGATCAACTTCGCCTTTATTTGGCATGTAGAGACGTTTTTGTGGTTGAGTTGACTGTTGGGCCCCATACATAGCATCATAATTAGACAGTTTGTCCAGCAACTCCCATGCAGCAGTGGGATCCATCTCAATAAAACCGCAAGCAGTGTGCATGTTGATGCGGTTCTTTGTGTCAGCATTAATCCCTTGAAAGAAGATTTCTTGGAGCACATATAGTGGTTGCCCATGAGTAGGGCACTGTCTGAGCATCTCCTTGAATCTCTCCCACATCTCCACAAAGGTCTCGTTAGGCAGCTCGTGGTAGGAAGTGATACGCTTTCTCAACTCCGTTGTCTTGGCAGGAGGGAAGAACTTTGCTAAAAATTGATCATACAAAGCCTTCCAAGTCTTGATAGACTTAGGAGGTAAGCTCTCTAACCAGCTCGGGGCGTTTCCTGTAAGAGACTACCTGAAAGCTTTTAATAGAACATAATCTAGAGAGACACCTTCAGCAGCAATAGTGTCACATAAATCAAGAAAACTTTTCATATGTTCCATAGGGCACTCAGTAGGTTTCCCTTCAAATTGAGCCCGTTTAATTAAGGATATAAATTGAGACTTAATCTCAAAGGGCTTCTCTATCTCTGGAAGCACAATTGCGGACTCTGGCACCGTTGGTTCTAGATGCATGTACTGTTTAGCATTCCTCGGATAGGCATTCAATTGCTCCTGTAGACGAGCATTGTCCTCTCGGTGACGTTCATCGTTTACTCGTTCACGTTCAGTTGTTGTAGCAGCAGCGTCACGATCAGCTTGTAACGCCTCCATCCGCCTCTAGAGAGCGGCCATCTGTTGTGCCATCTCTTCAGGAGTCATCGCCATGGCTTGGTTTTCTCTTCTTCTGCGGTGCAGGGGGGCATTCAGGTTCAGAATAATAACCAGTGTTATCAAATTCGAGCCTTCGACGTCCTGCTGACATAAGCTGAGAAAACAAACAAAAAGAAAACAAAATTAAAAATAAAAACGGGGTCGGGCTATTCCCGAACCCAGGAGTAATCAAACAAGCACTGTGATGTGAACCCATTTACCGAGTCATGGCCCCATGATTTGAGTGAAGATTCCATCCCTAAAGACAAGCCCAATCTGCACGATAAAGGAGAGCCAATACTTGGACAAGCAACCAAAGACGATGTTCGAGGCTCTAAGAAGCCGAGACAAGGAGCCATGCCCTATCTTGGGCGCATCACGCGAGCTCTAGCTAAGTCTATACTAGACAAAATCAAGGAGGAGCTCATGGCTCATAAGTTTCCGATGGCTAATGACGGTGAACATTGGAGTGTTCTTGTGACCATTGGTTCGACTAGTGCTAAAACTTGAATTATGTTTTGTTAAGGGTTTTTAGTTGAATTTCTTGAAATTTAAGGGTGTTTTATGTAATTAGAGAGAAGTGAGGGTGGCTGAGTTGAGAGAGGCGTGGCTTTAGGGTTATAAGGCTTGTTTTTTGCCTCCTTTCTCCCGGAGATTGGATGAAAAACCTTGTTGCTTACTTTCCTTGCATCTTTCCATTCAAGTTCTTGTTCTTGCTTTCGTTCGTTCAATTCTCGTTGTTCAAGTTGTTGGTGAGTAATATCCGACAATCTCGGGCATCCTAGTTTGTTTGAGAGCTTGGTGAGTCATATCCAAGTTATCAAGCATCCATATCCCTTGTTACCTACATTGAACCATCATCCATCTCGGTGGTTTCTGCACCACCTCAGTAAAATTGAAATAACTTTCAATCCACTCATCCTCTGGCTCTCATATTTTGAGGACTTCAACTAGACTCATAGATCTAAATTCTCGTTTTGGAATCACTCATTTCCGAGTTCGGACAAGGAAGATCCAGCCAGTTGAAGACGGGTCAGATTGCGTGATGTTTGTTGTCGGAATTCCTTGGATTCTCGTGGCGATCTCTTTGCACCTTCATCTCCTCCATCGATCCGGCCATCAAGTGGTATCAGAGCCACGCGAAGGTATCGCCATCTAAATCTTGTTCTGACCTTGAATTTCCACTTGTTGCAAGTTTTAGGCTCGAACTCCTTAGGGCTGCGTTGTTGCTGTTGTGTTCGGCCTTGTCCGAATTGTTGTCTTGTTGTTGTGGTCGTTTCTTGGTATTGAACTTGTTGTTGTCTTGGCCGAGTGGGTTCTCGGCCATGGCTGCAAAACCATGCTCAAAAACGTCCCCATAGAACACCAAAAGAGCATTCAAAGGTTGGTAGTTGAAAGGTTGCTTTTGTTGCTTGATTAATGCCTTCCTTTAGTGCATGAATTGAAAGAGCCTTTGCTGATTTTTGTTGAGTAAAAAACGTGGGATTGAAACTAAAAACCAGCCTTGATTTTCTGTTCGTTACATGCTTGTGAAAGAATCGGTGCTAGGATACGGGAACGACACCGAGAATTGCTAGTCTTGCTTGGTTGTTTCTTTTCTTGTTGTTGTTTTTGAGTTTTTCTTGTTCCATTTTGTTGGTCATCTCCTACTTGCAACTTGTCGGATTTTCATCTCGGGCAAGTCTTGGTGGTTAATTCAAGTGCACTCTATACCTTGATCTTTGCCATGTTTTTAAGATGACAAGTGTAGGTGATGAAAAAGAAAAAAAAAGTTTGATGAGGAGTTCTCCAACTCGGTGGCTGCCATGTTACAATCTTTTCAACAATCCTTGCAACAATCCGTGGAAGCTATGGAGACACGCATGGATGCCTTGGAGCGCCGAATCCTAGGGCTGGACGAGAGGCCACAAGTGCTTCAAGTGGTGAAGATCAAGGAGATACGAGAAGAGGATCAAGGTTCGAGGACGACCCCTTGTAAAGGGGAGGAGACTTCCTTCCAACAAAGAGTGATGAGTGACACAAAACAACCAAAAAGAGAGACTCCTTTCCATGGATTGGAACAACTCATTACCATCAAGTGTCCAATAGAATTGATGCACATATTGCAAGAAGAGGAGAAAGTTGTGGAATTGTCTCCTAAAATCAAGCATCGTCCTACCATCACTCCTAGCTCCATGAACTCGTTGGCGACACCATGGATGGATGCATTTCCTATGATTCCTTCATGTTTGCCCTTCTTGCTCCATGAGGAGGACGAGGCTGTTTTAGTCACTCCAAGCGGTGATTACATTCCCTTTCTTGTGGAGGCCAAGAAGGAGGTCTTTGTCATGGAGAATGCCACACCAAGGGAGCTAGAATCCCTACCTTCTTTGTTGAGCTCACAAGGCTTGATAGATTCGAGGACGAATCTTTTTGAAGGGGAGGAGGAGGATGTGATTCCATCTACCGAGTCACGGCCTCATGATTTGGGTGAAGATTCCATCCCTAAAGACAAGCCCAATCTGCACGATAAAGGGGAGCCAATACTTGGACAAGCAACCAAAGACGATGTTCGAGGCGCTAAGAAGCCAAGACAAGGAGCCATGCCCTATCTTGGGTGCATCACGCGAGCCCTAGCTAAGTCTATACTAGACAAAATCAAGGAGGAGCTCATGGCTCATAAGTTTCCGATGGCTAATGACGGTGAAGGTTGGAGTGTTCTTATGACTATTGGTTCGACTAGTGCTAAAACTAGAATTATGTTTTGTTAAGGGTTTTTAGTTGAATTTCTTGAAATTTAAGGGTGTTTTATGTAATTAGAGAGAAGTGAGGGTGGCTGAGTTGAGAGAGGCGTGGCATTAGGGCTATAAGGCCCATTTTTGGCCTCCTTTCTCACTTAGAGATTGGACGAAAAACCTTGTTGCTCACTTTCCTTGCATCTTTCAATTCAAGTTCTTGTTCTTGTTTTCGTTCGTTCAATTCTCGTAGTTCAAGTTGTTGGTGAGTAATATCCGACAATCTCGGGCATCCTAGTTTGTTTGAGAGCTTGGTGAGTCATATCCAAGTTATCAAGCATCCATATCCCTTGTTACCTACTTCGAACCATCATCCATCTCGGTGGTTTCTGCACCACCTCAGTAAAATCGACATAACTTTCAATCCACTCATCCTATGACTCTCATATTTTGTGGAATTCAACTAGACTCATAGATCTAAATTCTCGTTTTGGAATCACTCAATTCCGAGTTCGGAAAAGGAAGATCCAGCCAGTTGAAGACGGGTCAGATTGCGTGGTGTTTGTTGTCGGAATTCCTTGGATTCTCATGGCGATCTCTTTGCACCTTCATCCCCTCCATCGATCCGGCCATCACACTGTTGCTTCCCCGTCAACGGCGCCAATTTGTTGGTAGGATTTTTTAACTCGACAACAAATAAATTTGTAGTCAAGACCCCGCTGAGTATAGCGAAGTCAGGATCGTCCACGGGAAGCAAGGTTGTTTGATTACTAAACTATAAAATAAAAATCCACAGAAACGAAACAGAACAGGAGCAAAAAGAAGGAAACAAGGCTACGATAGCCCTCGGTACCGACCTTGTCAGGGTCGGTAACGATGCTGGGTTTCAACACAAACGAAGCAAACAAAACACGAACAACTTGCATGCTCAGTACCGACCAATGTGCCTCGATAACAAGTCTGTACGTGCGTAGAACGAAAGTGATTCAAAGATAGAAAAAGTCTAGGACAAGGGCTACCATAACATAATTATGCATACGAACTAATGTGAAGGATAATTATCATGCCTCAAAGATAAAGTTATCAACTTTTGTTGATTTAAACAAGCAAATCAATCAATTTTCACAAATCAATTCACTTTCTACATATTTTTGAATCCAAAGCTCGAAACTTTCGTTATCGAACAATATCAACATTCAAGTTCAGTACTTTCTCTTTCGATCAAGCAATAAACTCAAATTACTTCGACTTTCATCTTAGTATACGCACAAACAAGTAGTTAAAGGATATAAGGCAATCAAACATTCAATACACACATTCAATCATGCATAACTATGCCGGGTTTCAACCCCGACCCTAGAAAAGTTAACTACTCACTCATGATTGAGGTAAAACAAACAACTAGATTAAAAGAAAACATTGAAATAAAAGCTTACTTGAAATATAAAAATCTCGTTTTCGAAAACAACACCACGTTCGAAATCGAAGAGCAAATCAATCAAACAAAGGCTCGATCTTCTCTCTCTCTCTCTCTCTCTCTCTCTCTCTCTCGATCGAACAATTTCTCCAAACAATCGATCTTCTCAAACTAACGTGCTCTAAAACTAACCAGTTCTCCCTTTAAACTAGACTAGAACAAGGGTATTTATACTAAAAGAAACTATCTAACAAGGGTTCTAAAAGATAGAAACTTTCCTAACTAAAAAGATTACGAGATAAAAAAATAGAATTTTCGAAAGTCGGCGCCGCCTACCGACACAGGTCACCTCGGTAACGACCTGCACAGGATCGGTAGCCTCTTGCCGAGTTCTCCAAATAAAACTCTGTCGCACAGCCCGGTACCGACCCTCACATGTCGGTAACGAGCTCTCTGTCTTGGGTTTCTGTACACTCTTCATAGCTTCTCCTTGTATTCAACGGGATCTTCAAGACATATTCCTTCTTCTCTTTTCTCGACAACCTCCACCATCAACCACTTGACTTTAGCTCTCTCCAAATGCTCCCTTCTGCTTCGAAAAACCTATAAAAAACACAAAAACGGAGTAGCTTCCATACTTTTCAGAAAATATGTAAACTTATCCAAAAACACACAAAACTAACACTAAAACTTACTAAAACTAAACCAAACAACTTAAGAAAAACACCCAAAACTATACTAAAAACATGAACATCATTAGTGATGTTCATGTTTTTAGCTTAGTTTTTAAGTGTTTGTCTAGGTTGTTTAGCTTAGTTTGTTGTGCTTTTGTGTTAGCTTTGTGTCTTTTTAGATGAGTTTGCATATTTTGAGAAAAGTATGGAAGCTATCTACCCTGACAGGGTCGACACCGAGGTCCCCTGTGTCGGTAGGCGTAACCGACATTCGAGTTTTTAATGTTTTTATTCTGTAATCTTTTAGTTTTAGAAAGTTCTATCTTTATGGAAACTTTTTAGATAGCTTTTCTAATATAAATACTCTTGTCTTTAGTAGTTTTAGGGAGAGTTGGACACGTGAGAAGAAAAGAAGCAATTGTACTCTTGTTTTCTAGTTTGTGAGAGATCGGCTTAGGAGAGAATTTTGTGTCTTGGGATCCAAGTAAGTTTGTTTTCAATCTAAAGACATGTTTTCATTCAAATATTCTGCTTGTTTGTGTTTAAGCATGTGTGAGTAGTCGTTTATTCTAGGATCGGGGTTGAAAACCCGACATGATTGTGCATGAATGGTGTGTGATGAATGATTGAATATCTTCTATCTATTATCTGCTTGTTTTGTGATTATGCTTTGATGAAAGTCTAGGTAATTTGAGTTTGTTTCTTAATCGAAAGAGAAAGTTATGAACTTGAATGTTGATAATGTTTGATAACAAAAGTTACAAACTTTGGATCAAAGATAAGTAGAAAGTGAGTTGATTTATGAAAGTAGATCGATTTACTTGTTTCAATCAATGAATGTTGATGACTTTATATTAAAGGCATGATATTTATGATTCACAGTATCTGGATTGCATGATTATGTCGTGGTAGATCCTTGTGCTAGATCTTTTTCCTTTATTTGAAAGTGCATATCATTCTCTGTTTCACATCGGTACCGAGGCTCTGTAGGTCGGTACCGGACCTGCGTTTGTCTAGCTTTAATTTGTGCTTTGTCTATTGAAGTCTGCCTCGTTACCGAGTCTTTAGGGTCGATACCGAGCTGGTACCGAGATGTGTTCAATTGTTTTGCTTTGTTGTGTTCCTTGCTCAATTTAGTTTTCTATTGTTTGTTTTCAGTTTAGTAATTAAACACAACCTTGCTTCCCGTGGACGATCCTGACTCCCTATACTCAGCGGGGTCCTGACTACAAATTTATTTGATCCCCTTCAACAAATTGGTGCCGTTGCCGGGGAAGCAACAATGTTGTGTTTGATTACTTGTGGGTTTGGGAATAGCCCGACCCTGTTTTTATTTATAATTTGTTTTCTTTTTGTTTGTTTTCTCAACTTATGAAAACAAGAAGACGTCAGCTTGAATTTTATCTATTTGATTACTATTCTGAGCCTGAACGTGTTCTTCATCGCAAGAGACGAGAAAACGGCACCATGGCCGTCACACCTGAAGAGATGGCTCAGCAGATGACTGCCCTGCGCAGACAGATGGAGGCGTTACAAGCTGATAAAAATCAATTACAAGAACAATTGAATACTATCCCGAAGAATGTCAAGCAGTACATGCACCCAGAACTGAGGGTGCCAGAATCAGCAATTGTGCTTCCCGAGATAGAAAGGCCTTTGAGATCAAATCTCAATTTATATCCATGATAAAAAGGGCGCAGTTTGAGGGGAAACCCACTGAGTGCCCTATGGAGCATATTCAGAATTGTATTGATTTATGTGATACAATTGATGTTGATGGTGTTTCTCTAGAGTATGTTCATCTAAAGGCCTTTAAATGGTCTCTTGCAAGAAAGGCCCTGAGTTGGTTGGAGAGCCTACCTCCCAGATCGGTTAGGATGTGGAGAGCCTTGCATGACTTGTTCATGACAAAGTTCTTTCCTCCAACCAAAACTACGGAGTTAAGGAAACGCATCACCTCTTACCACCAACTGCCTAATGAGACCTTTGTGGAAACATGGGAGCGATTCAAGGAGATGTTGAGGCAATGTCCCACCCATGGACAACCACAATACGTTCTTCAAGAGATATTCTTTCAGGGAATAAATGCTGAGACAAAGAACCACATCAACCTGCACACTGCTTGCGGTTTCATAGAGATGGAACCTGATGAGGCATGGGCATTACTGGACAAGTTGACCAATTACGATGCCATGTATTGGACCCAGCAGTCACCCCAGCCTCAAAAGCGTCTCTACGTTCCAAACAAAGAAGAGGTTGATCCCAAAGTTAAAAATCAATTTTTGCAAGATGAGATCAACCGTTTAAAGAAACTAGTAAGTTTTTTGAAAACCTCTCAACAATGTATTGAGTGTGGCTCTCATGCCCATAGTACTTCTGCTTGCACTAACATTGAGCAGGTTAGAGCCGTTGAGACATGCTGAAATGAATTACATGAGAGGTCAATACATAAATCCTCCTAAGGACAGCTCGATACCGAGCCAAAAGAGGTCGTTACCGAGGAGATTATTGAAGCCAGAGGGTCGATAACGACCCATCCAGGTCTGGTAACGACCCATCCAGGTACGTTTTCTCACCTTATTTCAATACCTCCCAATTCAGATCCTTCCTCATCTCTTTCTTCTACTTCTCTTCATTATATTCATGTTATTAGAGAGTCAAAGACCCCTTGGTTTGCGAATTTTGCTAACTACATTGTAGGAGAAGTAATTCTCGAGGGCTTGACTCCACAAAAGAAGAAGAAATTCTTACATGATGTCAAACAATACTATTGGGAGGATCCTTACTTGTTCAAGCAAGGAAGTGATCACCTCTTTAGACGCTGTATTCCAGAAGAAGAGGTAGAGAGTGTGATCCGTCAATGTCACACTCTCCCAACTGGTGGCCATGCAAAAGGTTTCAAAACCATGGAGAAGATTCTTCAAAGTGGTCTCTATTGGCCAACCATTTTTAGGGATGTACAGGAATATGTGACCTCATGTGATGAATGCCAATGCTTTGGAAACATCACTTGGAGGCATGAGAACCCGCTAACAAGGGTCCTAGAGGTCGAGCTTTTCGACATTTGGGGCATAGACTTTATGGGACCCTTCCCCGCATCGGGTCCGTATAAGTATATCCTTCTCGCGGTTGATTATGTCTTTAAGTGGGTGGAAGCCGTTGCTACAAGGACCAATGAAGCCAAAACCGTGGCGAAATTTATTAAGACTAACATTTTTCCCAAGTTTAGTGTGCCACGAGTCCTCATTAGTGATGGCGGTTCACATTTCATAGAGAAGAGCTTTTAATCTCTCTTGGCTAAGTATGGGGTATCACATAGGGTGGCAACACCATACCATCCCCAAACTAGTGGTCAAGTTGAAGTTTCAAACCGGCAGATGAAGAACATCTTGGAGAAGACGGTCTCCCGCTCTAGGAAGGATTAGTCATCCTAGCTTGATGACGCTTTATGGGCTTACAGAACAGCATACAAGACACCTCTATGCACCACTCCTTACAACCTAGTGTATTGCAAGGCGTGCCATTTGCAAGTCGATTTGGAGCACAAGGCATTATGGGCGCTCAAAGAGCTTAATATGGACCTCGATAAGGCCGGAGCAAAACGATTCATGGACTTGGAAGAGCTAGAGGAGTTGAGGCTAAAGGCGTATGAGAATGCTGAGATTTACAAAGAGCGTACAAAGCGATGGCATGACCAGAAATTGCTGCCCAAAACTTATGAAGTTGGTGACAAGGTACTCCTCTTTAACTCTAGACTCCGCCTTTTTCCAGGGAAGCTGAGATCAAGATGGAGTGGGCCATTTCTGGTCCACCACATGTATCGCCATGGAGCAGTGGATCTAGTAGACAATAATGGAACCATCTTCAAGGTTAATGGACATAGGTTGAAGAAATTCTTTGAGCAAGCCGACTCGGAGGAAGAAATTCGAGCTACTTGGGCTCTCACATCGTCCGACTAGCCAAGGTAAGTTCGTCGGGCTAACGACGTTAAAAATAGCGCTTACGGGAGGCAACCCGGTTTAGTTTGTCTTTTCTTAGTTCTTTTTGTTAGCTTTCTTTTGACTTTCTTCTTAGAGTAGAGTTAAGTTTGCAGAATAGAATGTTTTCTAAAAGTACTACAGGAGTCGGGTCGATAACAAAGCGATCAAATGCTGCCCAGACAGGCTCGGTACTGAACCCCACATGGTCGGTACCGACCCACACCACGAAAAATCCTGAAACGCGCCGACCTAGGTAAGTACCTTAAAACCTAAAACTCTTTTTCTTTTCCTCTCCGCGCCTCCTTCACCAAAAAACAAACAAACCCTTTTGCTCTCAAAATCGCCATTGCCATCACTCGCACCCAGGAAAAACCTCGTACCACGAACCACCAAAACCCCGTTGTCACGTCCCACATCAATTCACAAACCGCACATCTCCACCCCGGTACCGAGCAAACTCCACGTTTGCGGAATAGAATGTTTTCTAAAAGTTCTACTTGAATTTCTTAGGAATTCATGGTAATTTTTGGGTATTTTTCATGCCTAGATCTAGATCTAGTTTGAGATGTTCATGCTTGATGTGTGCCTCCTTGCTTTGATGTTGGTGTTTTGTTTTGATGAACTTAGTTTCCTTATGTTTGGAACTCAATTCCTTTAAAATTGTAAAAGGATGAGGTTACTTGTTCTTGATTTGACATGATTTACACCATATTTTTGCAATTTTGACATGATTAGATAGGGTTTTGAGTAAGTATGGGGTTGTGGTTGCTTGATTGTGTGGTATTGTTTGGATTCATGCTTGAAAGGCTTTTATAAGTGTCGAATGGTTTGAAATCGAGGCCTTGGCCTTCGACTTTGGGTTCAAATTCTAGAAACACAGGCTCAATACCGACCCCTGCAGGTTCGGTACCGACCCTTTCTGACCCAGTGCACAAGTTGATGCTTGAGGACCTCAATACCGACCCCTTAGGGTTAGTACCGACCCTCTAGAATGCTGAAATCTATATGAAAGAATCTGGTTTCAATTCAAGTATGGTGTTCTTTGGTGTATTATTGTCATGAGTGGATCTTATCTTGGTTTGTTCGTGGTTTCTACAGGTTTTGCAATGGCAAGTTCAAGCCAAGCTGGCAAGAGAGCGGGTAAGAGATCCAAAAGGAAAAGTCTATCTCTTTCTCCATCTCCACCACACATAGATCATGTGGTGTTGAAGACCGCTGAGCAACGAGAAATCTACGACCTTGTCTTCTACAAACCTCACCATACAAGGTGGTTTTCAAGGGTTGATGGAAAGCAGTTGGGAATCTATGAGGACCTCAAGCATGCCTTCTCAATCCTCGGTGTGGCTCACCTCCTAAAGAGGGAAGAAATCCCTCACTACCCAGCCCTCACCTCGGAATTTATGGCCACTCTCCGAACCCAGTTTAAAAATAAGCAGTCGGTGGGGAAGATTAAATTCAGGCTCGGGAATGAGGATTACGAGCTCACCATGTCCGAGTTCAACATACTTCTCCACTTTCCTAACCCCTCCCATGATTACTTAGCACCCGACGACTTCAAAGTTGCAGAAACATGGGGTTACATCACAGGGGAAATTAGTCCCACAACACCCGCCCTCCCTGATTCTCACATAGTCAACCCGATCTTCCGCATTATCCTCTGGATTCTGGGCTCCACTATTTGGCCCAAAAAGGAGTTATCTCGGCCAACAAGGATGGAGATTGGATGTCTCCGCACCATGCTCTTTGAAAACCCCGCTCCTATGAAATTGGGGTACGAATGTGTGACATATGTGGAGCAACAAGGGGCACAACTTTCAAGGATCTACTTTGGTGGGTTGGTGACCCTCCTAGATTTGGCTTGTAAGATCGACCTTACACGCTACACTACACTCCGTTCGCAAAAGCTAGGCACAAGCTATTGGGTGTCTTCAGGGATTTTTCAAAGATGACAGGAGGGAATCACCACTACGGTCCATGGTCGCCAAGTGCTCGTCACGTCGGATAAGATGGAGCTCTTATACCTCCCCAATTTGTATGAGACTTGGACTTCCACACCATTTCCGCTGGTTAAGAAGCCCCAAGATGATCCTTCATTGAGGACATCCGATCCTTCAGTGGCCACGGTACAAGAGGGAGGAGGACACCATGCAAGAGGATGCACATGCCCCTACTGAAGAGGTCGGTACTGAGCCTTATGGCTTCGGTCCCGAGGGGATGGCCGACGTTGATGGAAACGTTACCGTGCTAGAGGAGTACGGTATCGTGATTTATGACCCTAATACCGACCCCCATTTCCAGCAAAACTAGCTCGGTACCGAGCACCACCAGCGCTAGCACCAGCGTAGTAACGATGCCTCCAGCTCCGATGCACCTCCACAGTGGGCGGCTGATTTGGCTTCCCGGATGCAGTAGCTGTGTCTGCATCAATATCACATACATGATCAGATGAATCAGTGGAAAGAGGCTTATGCAACTCGGATGGCAGTTGAGGATGAGCGTCACCGGATGGCTGAGTCTCGCTGGAGGACAAGTGAGGAGCGTTGGGCGACAAATGAAGAACGTTGGCGAATCACCGCTGAGTTCATGGAGAAAATGGATGTCTACTTTCCGCCAAAGCGCTGATTCCCTCTCTTTTTCTCAAGGATGTCAAGGAATGTTTCCACGACTTCAACAACCACTTTGTGAGTTCATTTTCTTTTCCCTGTCTCTTTCTTTTGTCTTACTTTGTTTCTACAGTGGGGACACTATATTGCTTAAGTATGGGGTAGGGAGCGAAAAGAAAACTAATGTGTTCTTGTTTAAAGTTTGTTGTCTTGCTTGTTGGTTTTAGTTGTTTTAGTTGCTTTCCTTGGCATATAAAAAAACTGAAAAAATTAAAACCAAAAAAATATTTTAGAACGGATAAGTACCCTTGATTTTATGGTTCTATGATTGCTTTTGCTTGCATGATCATGTAATTCCTCTTATCATGTTTTTGATAGTTTACCCCGAATCTCATGATGAAATGTTTTTAATTGTGAATTAGCATGTGATGAAACTGAATGCATATGACTTTTAGCACGAGTGGTTGCAATCCAACAAAATGACCCTGTGAGCTTATTTAGCCTTGATTTTTTTCGTGTGTGATTTGCTCTCTATATGTATATTATCTCTTGAGATTGTGACGGTTATCTATTTCTCAAAGGCTCTATACGATTTTGATTCATTACTTGTGAAATCATATGATAGAGAACTTAATTTTTCATGAGCCTTATTAATCCATATCCACCATTACATTATTCCTTGTTTTTGAAGCCAATTTGAGCCTTAAGCCTTTTATTTTTAGCTCCACAAAATTATTCCCTAGCCGATATAAGCTTGACCCTATCCGGGGATTAGGACTTAGTTGGTTAGAGTTGTTTTGTTGAGTGAAGATGTATATTGGTTTAAAAGAAAGGTATTGGTTGGGTAGATTGGAAGTCTCTTTGTTAAAATTTGTAAAAAGAACTCTTGGTAAATAAGTGCACGAGTTAGAAGAAAAGAAGAAGAATGAAGTTTCAGTACCAACCCTGTATGGGTCGGTACCGAGGTTATCCCAACAGAGGAAAAAGAAGAGAATGCAGACTCGTTACCGACCCCAGTGGGGTCACTACCGATCCTTTCCAGTGAAAAAAAATTCAGAAGGAAAAAATGCGGAAAACTAAGAAAAGTGGGAAGAGAAAAAAAAGAATGTGTGCAAAGTGCCATTACAGATATTACCAAGAGTTTCTTTATGTTTATGTTTATGAGACTTTCTAGGGTTTTAATGGGTGAGTGAAAGAAGACATGTGAGCTTAAAGAAGATTGAGTTTGGTATGTTCTTTTATGAGAAGTTTTGGATGTGTGTGAGTTTTTAGGAGTCTTTTTTCCCGGATATTATTAGCACCACATAGCCAAAATATTTTGCACACCTTATTGTCATTACCAAGCCCCATTACAACCCGGCCGAATGGAAGCTTCTATGAAGTTTTCCATTGAGCCGAAGTTCTCTTGATGATCTTTGCTTGTTTTGACAATCTTTGGTGGAGAGTTTGGTGATATAAGTTCCAATTTCTATGAGTTTTTGCATATTTGATTGAGTTGAGAGTTGAACTTATAAGCCTAAACACATGAGAGTTGAGTGAAACACTTTATCCTTAGTGAGGTTGGATTGTGATTTCTTATGTCTATTTGTTGTTCATATATGTGTGATGACGTTAAAAGTCACTTGCTATTTTCACTAATTCTTTGAAGTTGCTTTTTGATGAGGGTTATTACTTGCGGAATGTGTTGATTGGTCTTGGTTTGTGTCTAGTAATTGCTTGAGGACAAGCAAGCATAAGTACAGGGTATTTTGATATTCGTGTTTTTAGCTTAGTTTTTAAGTGTTTTTCTAGGTTGTTTAGCTTAGTTTAGTTGTGCTTTTGTGTTAGCTTTGTGTCTTTTTAGATGAGTTTGCATATTTGTAGAAAAGTATGGAAGCTACTCTGTTTTTGTGTTTTTCTGTAGGTTTTTGAACCAAGTTGGAGCATTATGGAGACATTGAGATAGAGAGGAGACAGAGGAACATGGCGAGCTAGAAAGGAAACAAGGACATTGAAGAGATCTCGGAAAATCCAAAAGAAGCTGTGAAAAAGTACAAAGGAACAAGGCAAAACAGGGTCGTTATCGACCCTGAGAGGTTCGGTACCGAGGCCTGTAGGACAAAATTTGGCGAAAAATTAAGCAAGAGTCTACCGACCCTGACAGGGTGGACACCGAGGTCCACTATGTCGGTAGGCGTAACCGACATTCGAGTTTTTAATGTTTTTATTCCGTAATCTCTTAGTTTTTGAAAGTTCTATCTCTATGGAAACTTTTTAGATAGTTTTTCTAGTATAAATACTCTTGTCTTTAGTAGTTTTAGGGAGAGTTGGACACGTGAGAAGAAAAGATGCAATTGTACTCTCGTTTTCTGGTTTGTGAGAGATCCGCTTAGGAGAGAATTTTGTGTCTTGGGATCCAAGTAAGTTTGTTTCCAATCTAAAGACATGTTTTCATTCAAATATTCTGCCTGTTTATGTTTAAGCATGTGTGAGTAGTCGTTTATTCTAGGATCGGGGTTGAAAACCCGACATGATTGTGCATGAATGGTGTGTGATGAATGATTGAATGCCTTGTATCTATTATCTGCTTATTTTGTGCTTATGCTTTGACGAAAGTCGAGGTAATTCGAGTTTGTTTCTTAATCGAAAGAGAAAGTTATGAACTTGAATGTTGATAATGTTTGATAACGAAAGTTACAAATTTTGGATCAAAGATAGGTAGAAAGTGAGTTGATTTATGAAAGTAGATCGATTTACTTGTTTTAATCAATGAAAGTTGATGACTTTATATTCAAGGCATGATATTTATGATTCACACTATCTCGATTGCATGATTATGTCGTGGTAGACCCTTGTCCTAGATCTTTTTCCTTTATTTGAAAGTTCATATCATTCTCTATTTCACATCGGTACCGAAGCTCTGTAGGTCGGTACTGGACCTGCGTTTGTCTATCTTTGATTTGTGCTTTGTCTGTTGAAGTCTTCCTCGTTACCGAGTCTTTAGGGTCGGTACCGAGCTGGTACCGAGACGTGTTCAATTGTTTTGCTTTGCTGTGTTCCTTGCTCAGTTTAGTTTTCTATTGTTTGTTTTTAGTTTAGTAATCAAACACAACCTTGCTTCCCATGGACGATCCTGACTCCCTATACTCAACGGGGTCTTAACTACAAATTTATTTGTTATTAAGTAAATCCCTTTCAACAACTAGTTCTAGTTTTGATTATTAAAGATCAAACTAGTTCATCAACTAGATTTAGCGTTAGAGCCAATCCAATTGAACATCTCTATTGATTCAATCAAGTGATTCAATTCAGTTTCATTCAAATTCAAGTTCGAAAATTCTATTGCTTGCGTTACAAGTTGATAACATTCAAAGCTGATTTAGGCTGGAATCAAGATTACTAGGCAAGATCGGGTCTTGTGAGGTTGCAATACTTGATCTACAAGGAGTAATCCGAGGCGATCAAATATCAAGTGGTATCATTCATCCAACATCTCGCCAAGTAATATTTTCTTACCTTAATTTGCTTTCTAGTTGATTAATTCAGTTTTTGATCCCAAAAATCTCACCTTTAACCAAGTTACAATTTTTGAGACCTAAAGCTGAATTTTCCCCACAAAATACCATACAAGTCGAGCACCATCACCCAACACCACCGGCGACCACAACACACCTGATGTCGTTCTCCACCACCACTCGACTCACCACCTCACTACCGTCATTCCGCCACCACAACAGGTCCAAACGGACCACCATAACCCCAGATCGCCAACCCCACCTCCCGAAACCCTAACCCTTGCCGCGACACCCAAACCCTAATTCCTCTTTGTTTGTTGCTTGCACCCTATGTAACTAACTACCTAGGAGATGTTTAAGGGATCTGATGCTTGCTTTAAGGTTAATTGGTTAAGTTTGTTGCAAATTCAGATTAGCATATCTTTTTCCTACAGTTTTATGAGTTTTTGAATTAAACATTGCATGATTGATTGAGATTCTTGTAACTTGAGAGTAATTGCTAATTTTTGTTTTGCATCCCTACAAATTCGACCTACCCTTTGCTTCTTTGTTTAATTTGCCTTCTAGTTGGTATCATTGGTAGCATAAATCACTTAAAAAAAACAGTTCGTTATTCTTTGTTTGCATTCATTGCTTGTTTGTTTAAATTCAGCACAAGTATAGTTTGTGAATAAAAAAAAATCAGATCCACTTGATCTATAAAAAAAGTGATCTACCCCACTAGTTTTAAGCCACCTTCACACCTAGTGATTGCTTGCTAAAAAAATTAGTTGGTGATTACTTTGTATGCAAAATTGTGACAACACTACAAAGTCACATAGTCTACCCTTTTTCTGTCCTTGCATGCATTGATTGACATTATTATCTTCCTTAAAGGCAATTGAGAGATTGCATGTTCTTTGAGCTCATAAAGTGATATTTTGCATAGTTTGTCTGATTGCATTTCTTGCAAATTACTTGAGCTGCATTAATATCTTGATTATCATTAGAACACCATATCCACACCATTACTACCTCTTTTCAACCCAAAAACTGAATTGGTTGATTGGATTGCTTTGAGGCAAGTTTTGGCTTGATAACGATGTGATATTGCTTATCGTTTTTGCTTTTGGAACACACTACTCTCTTGTTCTCTTTGTGACTATTGCAGGCTAATAAATGGAAATTGAGGAAGAACCCAACCCCACTGCATTGAACTTGTCTAAAGAGGCCATCGATTTCATTAGATTGGCCATTAGTGAAGGTGTGAAAGAGGGTCACCAAAGGGCAATTGAAGTTGTGAGTGCAGCTTTGAATCCGAGAATGCAGAGGATGGAAGAGCAAATTTCGACCTTTATAGAAGGCTCACAATCAATTAAAAAAGATGCCCCTTCTCTACAACAACAAGTTGATCCAAATCAAGCCTCTACTAGCAACAAAGGCAAGCAACAAGTAGAAGATGAAGAGCATGATCTACTTGCTAACTATCCCGGAGACCACGACTTCCAAGGCCATTATTCACCTAATGGTGGCCGAGGGAGAGGGATTGGCAATATTTATAGGCAGCCGCCGATCACCCACCAACCACCATACACGAGGCGGTCGGCGCATTTCCATCAAACCACTCATCATCAACAACAACAACAATTTAACAATCCTTATGATGATGTGAGTTATGGCTATCCCGGGGAAGAACAACGCCCATGGCATCCCTCCCTTGATGATTTCTACAATCAAGCTGAAGATGTAGAAGAAATTCCACCAACTTATGAAGTAAGGAGGCCAAACATCAACAACAACAACCATCAAATTGGTCAAATTGGAAAAAGGGATATTAAGATAAAAATTGAACCTTTCAATGGAGAGCTAAACCCTGAAAAATATCTAGAGTGGGAACAAGCTACTAGCTTCATTCTAGAGCACATGGGCTATCTAGAGTGGGAACAACAAAGGAAGAAAGCTTGGAATGCACCAAAAAGCTATCCATCTAACTCTAGTTCAAATTCCAAATCTTATTCTTCTAATCCTTCTATGCAACAAAAGGGAGATTCTAGCTCACCTAAACCAGGTATAATGATGCCTAGACGTCCCATAAATGGTACTCAAACGCAGCCAAGGACAAGACACATTGTGTGCTACAAGTGTCAAGGAAGAGGCAATTTAGCTAAAGATTGTCCAAACCAAAAGAAAGTGCTCCTTACCACTAATGGTGGTTATGTGAGTGGTGAAGAGATACCTCCAAATCAAGTGGAGGAGGATAATCTTGGCCATGAAGGGGACGACATAGAGGCAATTGAGCCTGATTGCACGGAACAACCCTTAACCTTGGTAACTATGCGTACTCTTGCTTTACAAGAAACACCTAGGCTAGATCAAAGGGAAAACATTTTTCATACTAGGTGAACAGTGAAGAATCAAGTGTTATGCATGATAATTGATAGTGGTAGCTGCTGTAACATTATAAATGCTAAAGTAGTTGATCATTTGCAATTAAAAACTCAACCTAGGTTTACTAGTTATGGTCTTAATGGAATTAATGATTCAGATGGTCCTAATCTTGTTACACATCAGTGTTTAGTCCGTGTTTCCATTCGTAATTATGTTGATGATATTATGTGTGATGTGGTAAACATGGAATGCACTAATATCTTGTTAGGTAGGCCATGGTTATTCGATAGGAGAGTTATTTATGATGGCATGCTTAATACCTATTCGTTTAACTATGACGGGAGGAGAGTTTCTCTTCTACCATTGTCATCCCAACAAGTTTTACATGACCAGGTACGAAGAGACCAAGCTAGGGCACTAAGGCGTGCCAAAGAGGAGCAAGAGGCAGCCAAAGCCGTGGCCAAGGCAGCCAAGCGGCTTCCGGCGCCCGATGCAGCTACAGAGACGAGCGGCGTTACCTAGTCTCCACCCGGTCAAATTGGTCCAAATTTTATGACAACATCAAAAACAGGTGGAGCTACTGAATGGGAGAAAAAACGCCTAGAAAATCGCCCTAATTCGTCAAAAGTTTCAAGCATTACTTTAGACAGTGCAACTGAGACGAAAACAGGGCTATCTCCCAATGCACTTGGGCGTTCTGCCTCAAATTTTGGGAGCAACTCAGAAATTAAGAGAACTACAATCCAGGAAGAAAAACGTCCCAAAACGGACCCAAAAATTGGTTTAAAGGGCGGAGGGGAGAAGCGCTCTCTAATAGCACAATCTAGTACTTCTTTCCCTAACTCTTATTGTTTGATTCTTACAAGGAAAGAAATACTAATTATAAATCAAGATATATCTCATCTTCCAAAGTGTATTCAAGATCTTTTACAGGAATTTGAGGATGTCATGCCTGAAGAGTTGCCATAAGGCCTTCCACCAATTAGAGCCATTGAGCATCAAATTGATTTGGTGTCTGGTGCTTCTTTACCAAACCGAGCAACTTATAGAGGAAGTCCAGAGGAGACTAATGAGATACAAAGACAAGTGCAAGACCTCATGGACAATGGCTATGTACGTGAATCATTTAGCCTCTGCGCGGTTCTGGTGATTTTGGTGCCAAAGAAGGATGGCACTTGGAGAATGTGTGTTGATTGCAGGGCGATCAACCAAATAACAGTTAAGTACCGCCATCCCATTCATTGATTAGATGATATGCTTGATGAAATGCATGATGCTAATTTCTTTTCTAAGATTTATTTAAGAAGTAGGTACCATCAAATCAGAATGAGGGAAAGGCATGAGTGGAAAACTGCTTTTAAAACTAGATATGGCTTATATGAATGGTTAGTAATGCCTTTTGGACTGACTAATGCACCTAGTACTTTTATGAGTCTTATGAACCATGTTTTAAGAAAATACTTAGGAAAGTTTGTTGCAGTCTACTTTGATGACATCTTAGTCTATAGCAAAACTTTGCATGAACATGTAGATCATCTTAGGACTATTTTGGACACCTTGAGATTTGAAAAGCTTTATGTTAATTTAAAGAAGTGTTCTTTCTGTTCGGAATCTATTGTTTTTCTTGGTTTGTTGTGTCTAAGTGATGCAGTGAAGCCAGCCATGTCTCCTACCGATGTCGATGAGTTGATTCGAGTGCCTTCTGATGGACCAATTACTAGGAGTCGGGCTAAGAAGATTGCTCAAGGCACAACAGCGATCTTAGTTCGATTAGCAGCCATTGTTCAAGGGTCCAGCAAGACGAGATGGGTTACTTCCATTCGGCATCAACTAAGCCCAGATTCAATGGACTAATTCAATGGGCGAGTTTCACATCTATTTCTTTATTTAGAAATATGAAATAGCTTGTCTCACTTTAGGGATGAATTTAGTAAGTGACCGGGTGAGATGAGTTGTTACATGGGTCAAAGTCAACCCTTTGACTTGACCAATCTAAATATGGAAAATATCTTTATTGCTTTTATTTATAGAACAATAAAATTTCAGTTTATATGAGTGAGAATTTCGGCCATATAGGTTGTTAGATGGTTGATTCTTCTCTCTCCTATGTTTTATTCTATCTTTTAGATATTTTAAGTTTGTTAGGATATTTTCTTTAAATAAATAAATCAGCCATGGTTTATTTTATTTAAGGGAGATCTAGTTAGTTATAGTTTGGATATTTTATTATATCTTTGGAAGCAAGATATGTGCTATTCCTCTCTCATAGGGCTAGCTACATATTGTTACTTGCTCTCCAAGGATCAGCTTTGTATTCACTATTTATACTTTGCAATTTCATTAATAAAAATCAGCTTGAGAGAGATTAAACCCAAATTGGTTTAATCTATCTCTTTGGCTCCAAAAATACACGAGTGTTGCTTGCAATTGTTCACGATTTATCATCATCTCATACTCAATTTTCTCTCTCGGTTTCATTCATTCCATTTCAGATTTGTGTTGATCAGTTATTCAACTAGTTTAGTTCTAGATTGATTGTTAAAGATCAATACTAGTTCATCAATTGAATTTAGCGTTAGAGCCAATTTAGTTGAACTATCTAATTGGATCTTCATATCAACTCGAATTGTTTCGTCATTCTTCTTCAACTTCGACATTCATTACTTGCAATCCAAGTCATTACTTTGTTAGCAAATTCAGGTTTGACGAGCTTTACTGGCAAGATCGGGACTTATGTGGGTTACATACGAGGTTTCTAAGGAGCAATCCGAGGCAATCACGTATCACTAAAGGTGGATTGAAGGTAGATGAAGAGAAGATCAAGGCTATCAAGGAGTGGCCTCAGCCGACTACACCAACAATGGTTCGATCTTTCCTCGGCTTGGCTGGCTTCTATAGACAGTTTGTGCGTGATTTCAGCATAATTGCAGCCCCTCCCCATGAGTTTACAAAGAAAGACACATCATTCAAATGGAGAGACAACAAGAGAACGCCTTCAACACATTGAAGGACAGGTTGTGCAACCCCCTGGTGCTTCAGCTACCAGATTTGTCCAAGGCATTTGAGATTGAGGTGGATGCATCAGGACATGGCATAGGAGGCGTCCTCTTGCAAGACAAGAAACCCATAGCTTATTTCAGTAAAAAGCTTAGTGGGGCTGAGTTGAATTACCCTACTTATGATAAAGAAATGTATGCTTTAGTTAGGGTTTTGAAAACTTGGTCTCATTATTTGTGGCCTAAAGAGTTTGTAATTCATTCTGATCATAAGGCCTTGAAGTAATTGAAAGGCCAATCTAGACTCAACAGGCGAGATGCAATGATGTGATCAAGCCCACCTGAACCCACCTTCCCGGCCTGCCTCGAGTCGGCGTTCTGACCAGTGGGCCAGCCTCCAGCCTGCAGGAGGTGGTACACCTTTTATCCTGCAGGATGTTGGAGGGGGGATTTGATCCCCTGACCTCCCTTTATCAAGGTGGGATTACCACACTTGATAACCAACTCCACTGCAGTAAGTGGAGTTGGTTATCAAGTGTGGTAATCCCAACTTGATAAAGGGAGGTCAGGGGATCAAATCCCCCCTCCAACATCCTGCAGGATAAAAGGTGTACCACCTCTTGCAGGTTGGTGCATGGGCTGTAGCCCATGGCTTGTGATTGAGCGCCACCAGTCAGATCGCCGACGTGAGGCAGGTTGGAGGCTAGCCCCCTGGTCAGAACGCCGACTCGAGGCAGGCCGGGAAGGTGGGTTCAGGTGGGCTTGATCACATCATGCAAGATGGGTTGAATTTATGGAGACCTTTCCTTATGTTGTAAAGAATAATAAAGGCAAAGAGAATGTGGTAGTTGACTCCCTTTCTCGCAGGTACGTTCTCTTGAACCAATGTGATGTGAAAATCCTTGGATGTGCAACGATTAGGGAATTATATGCTAGTGATCCTCACTTTGCTGAAATTTATAAGAATTGCATGTCTAGGGGAGAAGTTGACCCTTACTTTGTTGATGATGGTTATTTGTTTAAAGCTGGAAAATTGTGTATACCTTCATCTAGCATACGTAGGTTGTTAAATAAAGAAGTGCGTGAATCAAGAGGACATAGAGAGTTAGAGAAAACACTTGAAGGCTTAAAAAAACACTACTATTGGACGAAAATGAGTAATTATGTGCTTAGATTTGTCAAAAGTTGTGTTGTTTGTACAAAAAATAAATCTAGACTTAACCCTCATGGCTTGTACCAGCCCTTGCCTATTTGTAGTTCTCCTTAGGAGGACATTTCTTTGGACTTTATTGTTGGATTGCCTAGAACTAGGAAAGGTAGAGATTCAATTTTTGTGGTTGTAGACCGCTTTTCTAAGATGACTCATTTATTCCATGTCACACGACTGATGATGATGTGCATATTGTTCATTTGTTCTTAAGGGAAATTGTTAGAATGCATGGCATTCCTTCTACTATTGTTTCAGATCGTGATGCTAAGTTGGGAACTAAATTGCTATTTTCTACCTCATGTCATCCACAAACTGATGGGCAAACTGAAGTGACTAATATGATGTTAGGGGTTTTATTAAGAACTATGCTTAAAGCCAATTAACCTCAAATATTGGGAAGATGTTTTTCCTTTTGTGGAATTTGCTTATAATAGGTCAATCCATTCATCCACTAAAATGACCCCTTTTGAGGTTGTTTATGGGTTGAATCCAAGGACGCTAGTGGACTTGACGCCTCAGCCATACAAAGGAAAGGAGAATGTTGAAACTAACAAGAGGGCTGAGTTTGTGAAGAAGCTACATGAGAGGACTAAGATGCACTTGGAGCGAAAATCCATGAAGTATAAGGCCCATGCTGACAAGGGGCGAAAATAGGTTGTCTTTGAAGAAGGTGATCTTGTTTGGGTGCATCTTAGGAAGGAGAGGTTTCCCAACCAAAGAAAGAACAAGCTAGATCAACGTGGTGATGGACCGTTTCGAATCATCAAGAGGATCGGCCCTAATGCTTATCATGTCGACTTGCCTGGTGAGTGTAATGTCCATCCAACGTTTAATGAGGCTGATCTTTCACTTTATGTGCCAGATTTTGATTCCAACGTTGAATCAGAGATGATTCGAGCTCAAGTGGAGGAGAACGATGCAGTGAAACCTGCCATGTCTCCTACCGACGTCGATGAGTTGATTCAAGTGCCTTTTGATGGACCAATCACGAGAAGTCGAGCTAAGAAGATTGCTTAAGGGACGACAACTATCTTAGTTCGATTAGCAGCTATGGTTGAAGAGTCCACCAAGAAGAGATGGGTTACTTTGATTCAACACAAGCTGAGCCCGGATTCTATGGATTGATGTATTGGGCCGAGTTTCACATTGAATGGGGCGCCACTTTGTTTTATTGGGCCTTGTTCACCTTTATTTCCTAATTTAGATACATGGAATAGCTTGTCTTACTTTAGGGCCGAATTTAGTAAGTGACCAAGTAAGATAAGTTGTTACATGGGTCAAAGTCAACTCTTTGACTTCACCAATCTAAAGGAGGAAAATATCTTAATTGTTATTTATTTATTTTATGGAAGAATTTTTATTCAGCTTTTAATAAGGAGATTTCGGCCACTAGGGTTGTTAGTTGGTTGATAATCTGTCTTCTATCTTTCTTGTTATCTTTTAGTTGTTAGAGTTTGTTAGGAGTTTCCTTAGTTAAAAAAGTCAGATAAATCTTTATTTGATTTATTTAATATAAGGGAATCTTAGTCAGTTATTCTAGTTTATTTTATATTATCTTGGGAAGCAAGCAAAAGCCCAAAAACACCCCTCTAGGGTCGGCTGAAATTCCTTGCTTGTTCTCCAAGGAGACACTTTGTAATTCATATAAATAGTTTGCATTTGTCATTAATAAAATCAGCTTGGAATTAGATAGACCCTAAATTGATTTTATCTAGTTCTTGGGCCACCAAACTTAGGTGTTTTGCATCCAAAGAGCCGATCATCATTCATACTTGAATTCTCTCTCTCTCACTCGTGTTCTTGTGTTTGTCAATTCAGATTTGTTTCATTCAATTGATCAATTGACTAGTTCTAGTTTTGATTATTAAAGATCAAACTAGTTCATCAACTGGATTTAGCGTTAGAGCCAATCCCATTGAACTATCTCTATTGATTCAATCAAGTGATTCAATTCAGTTTCATTCAACTTCAAGTTCGAAAATTCTATTGCTTGCGTTACAAATTGATAACATTGAAAGCTGATTTAGGTTGGAATCGAGATTACTGGGCAAGATCGGGTCATGTGAGGTTGCGATACTTGATCTACAAGGAGTAATCCGAGGCGATCACATATCAATTATGTGCAAGTATTTTAAATTATATATTAATATTATAATACTGTATAATCTGTAGTAAAATCATCCCGTGAGTATCATGGGAATTCAACTAGTTGCAGAAAATTTCTAAGTATATGGGTTTGATTTTTAAATTAATTCATCATATCCTACAATCAACTTAATTTGCTTATGTAAACACAAAATTACCTTAATTTGCAAAATATTCTACCTTTTCTACCTTAATTTTGAGCAAAATTGTTCTCCGTAGTCTATCCAAAAGTACTACTTGTAGTCATAGATATTATGAACTTTCTTTAAAATTGAAGATTTGGGATATAAGATTTTTGGGAAATTCTGGTTTGTACCCGCGAGTTTTTGACTTTTTCGAGTGGTGCCTTGAAAAAAAAACTTATTCCATGTGGAACCCCTGGACTTTTCCAAAAGTCCGGTTGATGCCCTTACTTGTAACTTTTCGTTAGTTTATAACTAAATTAGTATGTTTTCTAATGAAAAAAATATTTTTTCATTTAATTAAATTAAAACAAAATTTTAGTTTAACAACAATTAAATTAAATCATATAATATATTAAATTAAAAAATATTATATATATATATATTTGTCAACTAGATTGTATGTTGTATAATTTATATTTTTAAGTTTAAATTTTCTACAATATTCACATTAAAATATATATTACATAATTAAAATATGTTATTTAGGTTTCATTTAATAATTTTGATTTTAAAAAAAACTAATAAAACTTTCATTATGGTACTCTCGTATTACATTAAAATTTTAATTTCGATCAAATTTTCAAAAATTGTCAAAATTACTATATAAAATCTACATGGAAAATGTTAATATTGCAATATATTTTTTAATATAATTATTATAATATTTGGGTTTTAACTTAAGAATTTTGAATTATACAACATAAAATCTACTTGAAAAATATATGACTATATATATAATATAAAATTTATATTACTATTTTAATATGGTTTATTTTCATATTTATTAAACTAAAATTTTGTTTTAATTTAATTAAATACAAAAATATATTTTTTCATTAGAAAACATACGAATTTAAAGTTCTATTAGTTTTTAAAAAAAAAAATCTAAACTGTTATATAAAACATACATACTTGACGTATTTTAATTACGTAATATATTTATTTTAATGTCATTATTGTAAAAATATAAATTATACAACATACAATCTACTTGACAAATATATATATATATATTATAAAGTTTATTTTAATATTTTAATATGGTTTATTTCATTTTTTTTAAATTAATTTTTTTTTTAAATTTAATTAAATAAAAAAATATATTTTTTCATTAAAAAATATACTAATTTAGTTATAAACTAACGAAAATTTACAAATAAATGCACTAGCCGAACTGTTGCAAAAGTTCAAGGGTACCACTCGGAATAAGTTTTTTTTCCAGAGAACCACTAGAAAAAGCCAAAAACTCGAGGGTACTAACCGAAATTTCCCATGATTTTTTTAGTAAGGGTATTTTTCAAAAAAATGAAGATTTTGTATAAATTTACAAAATCTTTTTCTATTTTTTATGGAAATATTTTTATCAATAGAGATATTTTATATCAAGATTCTTTATGAATGAATTTGTTCAAAATACTTAAAAAAATGATGACTTGGTTCAAATTTCCAATAGCGATATTTATACTTTAATATGTTTTATCATTGTGTTTTATTTACTCTTTTTATTATACTTCATAGATTAGTTGTTAATATATATTTAATTAATTAAGATAGAGTATTTAGTATCTTAATTTACATAATATCCTACCTTCTCAATTATAATTTTGAGCAAATTTTTTCTAAGTAATACTTTCTAAAATAATAGATGTTATGAAATTCTTGAAAATTGAAATTTTTGGATATTTTAATAAATTTTTTTAGCAAAGGTATTTTTATAAAAGTGAAGATTTGGTTCAAACTATAAAATCTTTTGCTTCCATGTTTTAATGATTTTTTTAGCAAAGGTATTTTTATAAAAATGAAGATTTGGTTGAAACCATAAAATCTTTTGCTATCCTTTTATGGAAATATTTTTATCTTTAGATATATTTTATATAAATATTTTATTCCTAAACAATTATTAGAATTATAAAAATTATATACTTAGAAGATATCTATCAAAAATATTTTTACTAATAGCGATAATTTATACTAGAATTACCAATAGCGATAATTTATGGTTCAAACTATAAAAATATGTAGTTTGAACCAAGTCATTTTATTGATCAAACCTTTTCAATCGATTTTTCAAACCATTTTTTATTATATAAGAGATTTAGCTATTTAGGCACCTCCTTTTCTATTGATAAAAAGAATTTGTGTATAATATTGGATATATTTGTGGAAGATGAATGTATTAAAACAGTACATAAAATGATTTTTTTCATATAAAATCTAATTCAAAATTTTAAGAAAATCCGCACAGGGCACGGGACACTACGCTAGTTTAAGAATTATTTTAATAAATATTTTCATAAATTATACTATGCTTGCTAGATATGCCATCCTAACTATCTATAATTTATAATATTATATTGTACTTATTTTATTTCTCTATGTTATCTTCTCTATCAATCTTTATATTAATATTTTCCATATTTATAAACGTTATCCTATTTATTATGAAGTAAAAGATGAAAATTCTAATCCATAACTTGATAAATTAACTTTAAAAATTATTTTAATAAATGATATTATGCTTTCTAGATAATTTGTATCTCAACAAAAATTAAAAAAATAATTTAAAAATATTCAATTCAAGTATATTTCCTTCTCTATCATCGACCGACTATAATTCGGATTTCAGTGCCAACATGTTTAGTTACGACTATGGGAACCATTTGTTCCCTACTTTCTTACTCTTCTTAGACTACGCATTCACATTTCATTTTCCTCTATATTTTGCATGCTATTTCCCGCCTCCTTTTTGGACCATCATATATAGAGTGTTGCTTAGGGACAAAAGATGAAGGACAAATGAAGCGAAGGAAGAAAAGATTCACCTTGAGAGAGATGTATCCAAGAGGTGGTACACGAGCTCCTATGAAGCCTACCAAATAAAGATGTTGTCTAAAGGAAGGATTCTATAACATTTTTTATGTTTTCATACTATGTACTATCAAGAAGTACTTGTATAGTTAATTCATATACCATTAATGTTTTCTTCTATAAACAATCATATTGTATCAATGATGTTTCGAATATAAATAAATGGATATTCCACACTTTTGTTCATTTTAAATTATATTATGTCGCCTGATAGCCTGGAATTGCTTTGGATGGGAAAAATGTCACTGTCGGTAATACCCTTGGTTTAAAAATAGGGGTGTTATAGTCTTAATGGATGAGTCTACAGCTGGCATTACTAGTAAACTCGAAACTTGGAGGGAGAAATTGGAATCTAAGGGTTTTAGTCTAAGTAGGACCAAGACGAAATATGTGGAGTTCAATTTCGAGCAATGTAGGAATTCCAATTATGAAGAGCATTTTGTAGGAGAATCCATTACGAATAAGGAGAGTTTCAGGCATCTAGGTCAGTTATGTAGAGTGACTGGAGTATTAACGAGGATATTAGGTCCCAGGTTTAGAGAGGTTGGAAAAGTGGAAGTAGCTTTGAGGGTTTTGTGTGACAAGAAGGTCTTGCTCAAGCTCAAGGGTAAGTTTTACATAATAGTTATGGTGGCTGAGTTAGACATATTATATGGTTTAAAGTGTTGGCTGACCACGAGGGCACATGAGCAATGTTTGATGGTGGCTGAGTTTTGAATGCTTAGATCGATGTGTAGTCACACAGGATTGAAAAACATTAGGACTAAGTGATCAAGAGCAAGGTGGTAGTGGTCGGTATAGAGGACAAGCTCGACCCAATTAGGTCGGTACCGAGGCATGTCGAGAGCATTTCCGAGAGCAAGTATGGGGTCTTCTTTTGGTTGGTTTATGTGGATCTTATCTTGGGATTTCGTGGTCTTCGCAGGTACAAATTGCAAGCACTAACCGAGCTAACACTAGATCCGGAAAGAAGAAGAGGACTCAACGGTCCCCCTCCCCTCCACGCATGGACAATGTCATATTAGCTACTCAGGAGCAAGCTAGGATCTTTGATGCCGTCCTTGAAAAGGACCACTTCACTAGGTGGTTCTCGAGGAAAAGCGCTAAGCCGTTTGGGATCTATGAGGACGTCAAGCACGCCTTTGCAATTCTTGGAGTACCTCAGCTGTTGAAAAGAAAGAGATGCCACATTAACAAGCCCTTACATCTGAGTTCTTGGCCACTCTCCAAACAAGCTTCAAGATCAAGACTTCGGTCGAAAGGATCAAGTTCCGGCTAGGAAATGTTAATCATGAGTGCACAATGGCTCAATTCAATGCACTTCTCGAGCTTCCTCACCACTCTCGGGATTACAAGATCAAGGACTTCAAGGTCACCGACACTTGGAGTTACATTTCCGGGGAAGTTGAACCTTCTGCAGCGGCACTTCCAGGGGCAAGCATCATCAACCCCATCTTTCGGATTATTTTCTGAGTCTTGGGCGCCACTTTTTGGCCTAAGAGAGAGCTTTCAAGGCCGACACGTATGGAGGTTGCATGCCTCCGTACCATTCTTTTCGAGGATCCCGCCCCCTTGAATTTGGGGTATGAATGGTTGCAGTACATCGAGAAGCACGAGATCAAGTCAAAGGAAGTGTGGTGCGAGAACCTGGTGGGTCTTCTAGCGGAGAAGCTCGGTGTCAATCTTGAGCGTTATACTCCATACCGTGCCCAGAAGCTCGACAAGACGTATTGGCTCGCCTCCAACATCTTTGCGATGACCGAAAGAGGGTACGCCACAAAGGTACTTGGCCAAAATGTGCTTCTTAACCGAGACAAGTTTGAGTTGCTTTATGTGCCAAATTGGTATGAGGCTTGGACGAGACATGCATTCCCGTTGGAGAAAAAGCCACAGGATGAGTCGTCATTGAGGGCATGTGAGTCAAGGTTTGATAGGGACGGCGAAGAAATGGATGAAGATGATGCTGCAATGGAGGCAGCCACGGAGGAGCTTGATATCGAGGATGATGACCTCGATACCGAGGTCTTGGGCGATGAAGACAACCTCGGTAACGACCCACCTAGGCTCGTTAACGACTACTTTGAGGCTAGTAACGAGGCACACAACTTCGGTACCGACCCACCGCCACCGCCTACTGTGCCCCCGTCATATGAGATGATGCCCTATAACCCGGTAATCTACCAAGACCACTTCCAGCCACATGATCAATACCAACCACCTTCTCAGCCCACCTATACTGGATCGAGTGTTCCACCTCCATGGGCCTATGATTTATCTTTTCATATGCAACAGCTCAACCTGCAGCAGACACAACTCCACCAGAGGATGGATCGTTGGGAGGGTGTCTATGCCGCTCGCATGGCTTTAGATGATGCGAGGCATCAGCAGGCGGATGCTCGTTGGAGGACGATGGAGCAAAGGGTGACAGTTGATAAGGAGCGTTGGAGGACCATGTACGAGTTCATGGGCAACTTTGAGCATCAGTTTCCACCACCACGACGATGATTCAACTTTCAGAGGATGTTCTTTTTCGCTTTTGTTTATCTTGTGAGTTTCTTTCTTTTTCCTTATTCTTTTCTTCTACTTAGTTTTATTACAGTGGGGACACTGTAATTTTAAGTATGGGGTAGGGAAGGGAAGAAAACTTACTTGTTTGTGTGTTTTGTTTGCTTACTTGTTTGTTTTGTCTTTTAGTTGTCTTTGTTTTAGAAAAAATCAAATAAAACAAATTTGAAAAAATTAAAAATTCAAAAAAAGAGTTTTTAGAATGGATAAATGCCTTGTCTTTTGGTTCTATGATAGTTAATTGCTAGCATGATCATGTAATTTCCTTTCAAGCATGTTTTGATGGTATAGCCTGATTCTTGGTATGATATTGTTTTTATAGAGGAATAGCATTTGATGAAATTGAGCATGTATAACTTTTAGCATGAGTAGTGCAATCCAACAAAAGTTGCTACCTTGTGAGTTATTTTTGGCCTTATAGGGAGAATATAAAAAAATCCCTCTTCTTTTCTTGTGTGATTTACTCTCTTTATGTATATTATCTCTTGGAATTGTGATGGTTATCTATTTCTTGAGACCTATATGAGATTTTTAGTTCATTACTTGTGAAAGTCATATGATAAAGAACTTTTTTATGAGCCTTATTTATCCCTATCCACCCTTTACGTGATCCTTCTTTTTGATAACCAATTTGAGCTTTAGCCTTTTATTTTCATCTCCATAAAAATTATTCCTTAGCCGAGATAAGCTTGACCCTATCCGGGGATTAGGACTTAGGTTGGAGAGGTATGTTTTGAAGAGTGAAAAAGTTATGTTTGGTTCAAAATAAGGGTTTTGGGAAGGGTAGATTGGAAGTCTCTTGTTTTATTTTGTAAAAAGATCTCTTTGTAGAAAAGATGCACAAAAATAAGAAGTATTAATGAGAAGAAGAGGGAAACGAGGAGAAAGTGTAGCTCGGTAACGACCCTCAATGGGTCGTTAACGAGGCTAGTCGAGAGTAAAGAAGAATAAAGGAAGAAAAAAGAAGAGAAAAATGCAGAATGAGAAAGGAAGAAAGAAAAGCAAATGTGCATTGTTTTTAAAGTTAAACTGGAGATTCTTTTATGTTTATATGAGGCTTTCTAGGATAAAAGGTGAGTGAGAAAGAGCATAATATAGAGTGAGTTTGGTATGTTGTCTTATGAGAGTTTTTGGATGTGTGAGTTTTTAGGAATGTTTGATTCCCGGATATTTTTAGCACTACATGACCAAAATATTTTCCACGCCTATTTGTTATTACCAAGCCCCATTACAACCTGGCCGAATGGAAACTTCTATGAAGTTTTTCATTGAGCCTAAGTTCTCTTGATGATTTTTGCTTGTTTTGACAAATCTTAGGTGGAGAGTTTGGTGATATAAGTTCCAATTTCTATGAGTTTTTGCATATAAGATTGAGTTGAGAGATTGAATTTATAAGCCCAAACACTTGAGAGTTGAGTTAAACACATATATCCTTGGTTAGGTTGGATTGTATTTGCTTATGTCTATTAGTGCTTATATATGTGTGATGACGTTAATAGTCATTTGCTATTTTCTACTATGGTTTTGAAGTTGCTTTTGAGATGATGGCTATTTCTTGATGAACATGATTGTTTGGTTTTGGTTATTGTATAGTGATTGCCTGAGGACAAGCAAGCTTAAGTATGGGGTATTTTGATGTTCGTGTTTTTGGTCTAGTTTTAGGTGTCTTTCTTAGGTTGTTTAGTTTAGTTATAGTAGGTTTTAGAGTTAGTTTTATGTGTTTTTGGATATGTTTGCATATTTTGTGAAAAGTATGGAAGCTACTCCGTTTTGTGTCTTTTTTTAGGTTTTTTAGCGGAAAGGAGCACTTTTCAAGCGAAACTGAAGTTAAGTTGTAGAAGGTGGAATGCATAGAAGATGAGAAGAAGAATGCCTTTTGAAGATCAAGTTAGAATTCCAAGTTTGAACAAGGAAGAGTTTGCAAGAAGCCAAAACAAAGGCTCGTTTACGACCTGTGAGGGTTGTTACCGAGTTGTAAATCAGGGTTTTTGTTAAGAGTTCAGCAAGTGTCTACCGACCCTGTGCAGGTCGTTAACGAGGTGACCTGTGTCGGTAGAACGACACCGACTTTTGGGTTTTATATCTTTTATCTTGTAATCTTTTAAGTTTGGTAAGTTTTTATCTTTTAGGCTTTTTATTAGATAGTTTCTTAGTATAAATACCCTTGTTCTAAGCCTAGATAAGGGGGGATTTTTCAAGGAAGTTTAGGAGAGATCGAGAGAGAGAGAGAGAAGTCGGACTGATTCCGATCGAGAGAGCGGAGTGGTTCGGTGATCTACTCTTGTTTGTTGTTCTTCGGTTGTTTCGAATTCCACGATATTGTAAGACGATATTTGTTTTAATTTCAAGTAAGGTTTTTTCTTTCAATGTTCTCTTTGATTAAAGTTGTTTGCTTTGATTCAATGAATAGTGAGTAGTTTTCTTATCTAGGATCGGGGTTGAAACCCGACATAGTTGTGCATGATTGAATGAACGTGTTGAGTTTCTGATTACCTTTTATCCTTTGAATTGCTTGTTTTGCTTATGCTTAGACGAGAGTTGAAGTGATTTGAGTTTGTTGCTTTATCGAAAGAGAAAGTTGTAAACATGAATGTTGATATTGTTCGATAACGAAAGTTTCGAGCTTTCGATTCAAAACAAGTAATAAAGTGAATTGATTTATGAAAGTTGATTAATTTGCTTGTTTAGTCAATGAAAGTTGATATATTTATCTTCAAAGGCATGATCTTTATCTTCACATGAGTTTATATGCATAGCTATGTCGTGGTAACCCTTGTCGTAGAGCTTTTTATCCATTGAATTTCTTAAGTTTTGCATTCGTATTCACTCGTTACCGAGGCACCTTGGATCAGTACTGAGCCTGCACTTGCATCGTTAGTTGCTCTGTTTTCAGTAGAATTCCAGGTTCGTTAACGACCCTGACAAGGTCGTTAACGAGGTCTGTCGTAGCTGTTTTGCTTAGTTTTGTTTTGTTTTCTTGTTTTTATAGTTGGTAAACAGACAGCCTTGCTTCCCGTGGACGATCCTGACTTCGCTATACTCAGCGGGGTCTTGACTTATAAATTTATTTGTTGTCAAGAAACCCTAACCAACATTTAGGCACGTATAGAGACAAAGTCTAGACATGTCAGTCCGAAGGTGTGAGAGCTTGGTTTTTAGAGATTTCCGTAGGGGTTGGGGTCAACCAAAGAAATGCTAGAAGGATAGTATACAACATGATATGAACCAGTTGGGAATTTCACCAGATCTAGTAGAGTTTAGGGATAGTTGAAGGGAAAAGATCAAGGGACGGACAATTAGTTGTTGAGACAAAAGTCTTCTTTTTTGTCGTTAGACTAGGTTTTCCTGGTTATTGTGGTTTTGTTTTTGCTATCGAGTCTATCACCCTTCTTATGTGTCAGAGTAGGGTGCCCCCGTCTTGGCACCCAGATTTCACTGTAGCGGAATTATATTAGGTTAATGCTATTGTTGTTGTTTGAATTTCTTATCTTTGATTTAAACAATTAAATTTGTGGTTGAGGAAGTCTTTCAATTATTTCTTAGGAAGCTTTTGGTTTGTCTAAGGAAGGACTACAAATGATTGAAAAAGTCTTTAGTCCTTTACGTGGAAGTATTTCAATGCCTCTACCTTCAATATACGCATATATTGCAATTCCCACCATTTAGCAGCCACTCTTATACTGGCCTAGGATGACCAATAATAAAGCATAGCCAATTTTAACTCCCAAAAAATCACTAATTTGTTATCTATCAAAGCATGACCACCTTTGTTAACCACCGCCATGACCTACTTGACCCCTAGAGTAGACTTGAGGTGTTTTTATTTTTCTTCCCATGGTGGCCCATAAAAAGGAATTGTGGGAGGAAGGGAGAGAGCGATGTTGGGCGATAAAAATCTTGTGCTAATTCCAAATATGGGTCGCACACTAGATTAGGTAGAAAAGGAAAGTGCCCATCAGTTGTAACGTCTCTAAAGAGTTGTGATGATGGCGGAAGAGGGTGAATGCACAACTAGCCATTTGAGAGGCAATAACACCATAATGAGATTGACGAGATTACACCACCAATGTCACCGAGAGGAGAGCCATAAGAAAGGAACAACAACAAATAATGGAGGGGACTGGCTCTTGGGGTCTAGAAGTCTACACACAAGATTGATTTTGATTTGATAATTCTTTTGTTCTTCATACGGCATTTCGTGATTCTTTTGTTCTTCATTCAAGGAAATCAAATTCAGTGTATTCTTCTATTGTGTTTCGAAGTTTGAGTGATATACTAGTGAAGTTCATACTATTTACTGCATAACTCACCTTATTGGATTATTCAATATCTATTATATTATTTTGTTAATTAACATGTCATCAAGTTATGTTTGGTATTCGACAAGAGATTCCCGCATTTTATCAAGTCTCGTGTTTACATGTTAGATTTTCCTAAAATATTTGGCTCCCACTGTGGTGTTCTTTAGCTAAAAAACCAATCAAACATGTTACCATCACCTAACACCAAATGATCAATGACCAAACATTTGATACCATTCCCTCTGGTGGAAATGGAAATCATAAAGTCAACCTTGTTACTCCCAATCAACAACAAATCATCCCTCCCATCGCCCTCATTGTAAATAAAACCAACACATCCACTAATCAAACAGATGAACCCCTTGAGCCAAATGAACCCGGCGTGAACCAAGAACAGGGGGTCACATCTAATTCAATCGTTATAGCCAAACTTAGGGCCTTCATGATTGCTCTACACAAAAGTCTAGAGGAACGAAAAGAGGCAAACAGTCGAGTTATAGGTGTTTATGAAAAACAAATTGAAACATTAACCCATGAGAAAAAATTTATTCAATTGTAGGTTCAATCATAGGTTCAAGCATAGGCTCAATCAGGTCCAAACCATCTATGAGCTCTAGGAACAATGGATGGTGTTGCGCGACAATTGAATCTCGAAAATCCTAATCTTGTCACGACGATTGTAGGGAGACAAGTAATTGGTTATCAGGTAAACGGTAACACACTTTGTGTCATCCGAGAGGACGCAAAAGTTGTGGTACTAAGAGAGCGGCTTAAAGTGAACGAAGATCGATTTACTCAAGTACCGGGAGCACCTCAACTGACAGCCTGGGAATGGAGAGATTGTTATACCAACTCCCCCTTTGTCATGGCTATTGCGAGAGTTGATATCTCAAGAAAGTACCATGTTCAAGATCTTCCACAGTACGAAGGAACAACCGATCTAGACCAACATATTGCGGCTTTCAAACAAGCGATGAACATTAGAATCATCTTTTCAAAATGAAGGAAGTGGTAATGTGTCGTTGGTTTGGGAAAACCTTATATGGCCTGACTTTAAATTGGCATTCACACTTACCTCTTGTATCTTTTTTCATTGAATTGATCGACAAGTTGAGACTCAAGATTATAAGCAATCGATGCACCAAGCGTTCTAGTGATTTATATTGCCTAGTGCAAAAATCTAGTGAGTTTTTAAAGAAAGTTATAAACACGTACAATGAGGAGCTCATCGCGATTGAGGATTGCAGCGCCGCAACATCGGTGGAAGCCTTTCAGAAGGGGGTCTCCATAGTTAACCCTGAACTTTATCGTAAATTGACTAAGTATATGTGTTCCAACTTTGATAAAGTGCAGGCAAAAGCATTGCCATGCATTCGACTAGAGGAGGACAACCTCTTTGCTGGTAACAAGACGAAAACACTTAGACCGAGATCGGAGGCATTGGAAGCGTGAGTCAAGGTATAATATGTACCCTCATGAACCCCCATCGGATCACACCATCCATGCCAATGCACCCCGACCTTGTCCAAGCAATAGACCAACGATCATCAGCTTCCTCCAAGGCTATCATTTCACAATTGTAATGTCAATGCGACCAAAGTAGTCAGAACAATGACTAAGATGGGAAGTGTAGTCTGTTGGCCTCGGAAAGGTGATATTCCATCCAAGAACAAGGATACCTTGAAGTGGTGTGATTTCCACTTCGATCATGGTCATCACAACGACAATTGCATCACGTTAAGGAAGGAAGTCTACCATTTACTCCGAAAGGGGTACCTAAAAGATTTAATTTTTGAACGCGCATGTGAGCACCTCGATTGAGGTGAAGGTAAGTCCAAAAATTCTCCTCTGAAGCATACTAGCATTATTAATGATATTTCGGGGGGGATCGGATGTATGTAGAGTGACCTACTCTACCACCAAAAGGCACCCTCGCGAAAGTAGGGATGAAAAGCCTTGAGTGACAACACAAGGGTGAGATAGTATTATATCCATCACCTTTGAGGACATGGACGAAGGTGATCCACAACATCATGATAATTTAATCATCTCCCTTACAATTGTGAACTATCAAGTAAAACGAATATTAATTGATAACGGGAGTTCCACTAATTTGTTGATGCTAGATGCCTTGTACAACTCGAGATTAGGACTTGATGACATGGTCAAAAAGCAACGGCTCCGATTTGCTTCAATGGGGAAGTCAGAAACACAATCGGAGAAATCACCCTTTTGTTCAACGCCTCTTGCGTAAATTACCAGGTAACATTTTTAGTGTTGGATTGTCCATATCCTTTTAGCGTGATTTTGGGCAGACCTTAGATTCACAACATGAAAGCGATCCCATCCATGTACCATCAAAGTGTCAAGTTTCCTTCTCCTTGGGAATTCTAAGAAATCAAAGGTGAACAACGACTGGCAACAGAGTGTTACTTAGTCTCCATGAAGGCTACTTCATCGTCAAAAAACAAGCCAATTGACAAAATATGTTGGCAATTATAGGACTGTAAGATGCCGTTGCATTATGCCAAACCCGAAGTTTCGGAGTTAGAAGAAGTAAAGTTGGATCCCGCTAACCCAAAACGAAGGGTGCGGATTGGTGCAAACGTTTTGCTCGAGTTTCAAGCACAACTTGTTGATTTCTAATGATCTTACACGGATTACTTAGTGTGGTCCAATAAAGATATGGTCGGGATCATTCCAGACATCGTCACACATGCGCTCAATGTTGACCCCAAGTTCCCCGCAATAAAGCAAAAATGATGTATGATGAAGGGTAAATTTTCATGACTTTTAAAAAATTCATGATTACCCAAATATTATGGAAATTAACTAAAAAAATACAAATGTGATTAATTTTCATTAAAAAAAGGCCAAATATTAGGAATTAGGATTGGGCGCTATAAATTCCTAGCTACCATCAGCCCATTATATTGATCAATGGCCCAAATTAATTATTTCATAAAAAAAAAGAAACAAAAGCCCAAAAGTTTGTTGAAAAATAAAGAAAAGAAAAGTGAAATGTGGGTGGTTGTCAAATGCAACTTCCCACGTACACTCTCTCTTCAACCCTGACTCCCGAAAACTCTCTCTTCAACCCTGTACCCCAAAACCCCTCAAAAATTTCAGATCCATCCCTTTCAATGGAGATGCCAAATTCATTGCTAGAGAACAACAACCTTTACTTTTTGAGATTTCGGTACAAGCTTTGGCTTGTTTTATCCTCAATCTCAACTTTCAATCAAGAACACTTAAACCCTAAAGTGTTAATTTAGGGCTTTTTCTTTTTGAACTTGGCTCTGTTGAACGCCATCCTTTGGCTTCACAACACTTGTTGGAGTCCGCCTATGATCCGGTGGTTCCATATGCTTCCATGGAGATCTAGATCTGGCTTCCTTGGTGGTGCCTAATTCAACTAGAGGGGGTGGACGATTGCAACGGGTGGTGGTGCGTATTGATCGAACAAGATCGATTTTGGGTACTTGATCGAAATTCAGAACTGTTACTAATTTTGCCAAAGCTTACAAGACTTTGGAAAAAAAAAGGAAAAGAAAAAAGTGTAACACCCCGTCTTGATGTCGGGGTGTTACTTGGTAGTTTGTCCCTAACGGATCCTACCTGAACTAGTTTGACAACTAGAATACCTGGACCTTGCAACTCGGGCATAATAAGAAAACTAATTTAAACCATCCAACTGTCATTTAATAAAACACATGTGCATCAATGTCATGCATGAGATCCCAAACATCTAGTCAAGTCACAACCAACACAAGAAACCCGCTAAAGTCAACACAAGAGTGAAATATCCAAAATAAGTAAACAAGACTAAATAGAATTCCCAACCCACACCGGCACCTAATGACACGTGCGTCAACGATCCGCTATAGCATCCTGTCTAGGCTCCAACACGGGACCTGTATGAGTACCTGGAACGGAAAATAAGTCCCCGAGGGGTCAGCTACTATCCTAGGCAAGCTAGATAACAAGCAATTCATCAAACATAACAAAATTCACAAGATCGGAAGCCAACTAAGTAACCACACACAAAAACAAGCAAAACCATTCACAATCCTATTTGGAAATGCAATTCTCCCCTCCTCCTTAGCATTCCCATCTATGGCGTTAACTCCCTGTGCCCGAGTGCAGATGCATGCCCTCTCACTTTTCATATACGTCATCCTTCTAACAACCCCTGGTCAAGCCTCCACCGGAGCACTTGCCAAAAACATGTAATTAATTTTATTTTTAAAGGGGCTCGGCTGAGACACGACCATGGCTAGATGCCTCTTCGCCACCGACAATCATCACACATGATCGCCCCGGTTACGCTGCCAGCATAGAGAAAATGATACCATTTCTTTTACGAGAAAACGTTTGGAATGGAAAGCTCATCACATCATACAATAAAACATTTTACAAGGAAAAACATACATTCGGGACTAGTTCCCAAAACCAATCTCACAATCACGGCATGAAATCTAACAAGACTAGAATAGAGCCGAGCAAGTCGAGAACGACTTACCTGGATGGCGAACCTCGAATGAAGTAAGAAACACGTCGATACTAAAGACCTACAAATCATAATGTTTATGATTAACCGACTCATCACAAGGAGTAAATTCCGATTCTGGATAAGCATAAACATAGAGGCTTAACTAAGAGCAAACCACTGGTATTCCACGGTGCCCAAACATGTGCGAATTAAGGCCATTCTAATGGTTTAATCCAAGATAACCGAATCGAAACTCGAGAACCAACCAAGCAACCTTACTAACAATCCACAACTCTAGCTTAACCCTAAGTGACACAAAAGGTAATAGCTCAAAGACAAACAATTAGAAGTCCAAATTCCAATATTAAAGTGGCAAAATCCAAGTCTCAATACATCACAAATATACACTTGTAAGTATTCCATTTTAAAATGCCGTCTCCGAATTTGAAACATCTTCAAAAGCCATCCAATAAGGGAGGACTCCACACAACTGATCGAATGTTCCAAGCAAAACAACCCGAGACTCACCTATCACTTCTAATTACAAACCTTAATCCACTACTAGCTTTAAGGACCAATAAAACGAGATTAGATTCCCAAAGAGTTTAGATCACGCATGAATAAACATCCAAAACTCATTCAAGTATAACTTACTTTCAATGCACAACTATTAACAAAGTCAAGTGTAAATTCCAATTGGCAATCAAAACAAGATGTCACGGGCCAAATGCACAAGTATTAACATTAGTCACATCCTTGAATCTAAAACCTATTAATAAAGCACACAAGACAAAGCCCAACCTTGTGACGGAAAATCCGGACAGACTTCTAAAAAGGGTTCTCGATCGACCTCGTCCACACTGCAGGGTAGGTTCTTGGCGGCTCTTCACGGTCCCAATCCAACAAGTGCATCCGGAGCTTCCTTATGGGCATTGGCGAATAATGGTGAGCCAAAAAGCTTGATCGGCAATGACCTGGATCTATAGCAAGGCACCAACCGCTCATATGGAAGCCATGAAAAGAAAGGGAGGAAAAAGCAACAGAAAAAGAGGTGAGCGGACCGTTACCGGAGGCGTGGCAGGTCGGCTTGACAAGGACAGAACAGTTGATGTGATTCCATCGACATCCGAGCCAACAATTGAGCACACGCCGGAACACTTGGAGGAGCCACGGCCCGCCCTAGACGCGCCTACAAGCTTGCATGCGGAGCCACTCGGCGCGCCCTTGCAAGGGGCTGGCGCGACTTGCGCTACAATGGATTCCGACCTTTATATTGCCAAATCTTCTAGAATTTTTGATGGCTCCTTGTCCCATGACTCGAGTGAGGATTCCAGCCCTAAAGACAAACCCAATGTGCATGATAAAGGGGAGCCTATACTTGGACAAGCAACCAAGGCCGGTGTTCGAGGCGCTAAGAAGCCGAGTCAAGGAGCCATGCCCTATCTTGGGCGCATCACACGAGCACTAGCTAAGGCAATACTAGACAAAATCAAGGAGGAGCTCATGGATCATAAGTTTCCGATGGCTAATGACGGTGAAGGTTGGAGTGTTCTTGTGACTATTGGTTCGACTAGTGCTAAAACTTGACTTATGTTTTGTTAAGGGTTTTTTAGTTGAATTTCTTGAAATTTAAGGGTGTTTTATGTAATTAGAGAGAAGTGAGGGTGGCTGAGTTGAGAGAGGCGTGGCTTTAGGGTTATAAGGCTTGTTGTTGGCCTCCTTTCTCGCTTAGATTGGACGAAAACTTGTTGCTCTCTTTTCCTTGCGTTTTCAATTCAAGTTTCTTGTTTTTGCTTCGTTCAATTCTCGTTGTTCAAGTTGTTGGTGAGTAATATCCGATAATTCGGGCATCCTAGTTTGCTTGAAATCTTGGTGAGTCATATCCAAGTTCCCGAGCATCCATATCCCTTGTTACCTACTTCGAACCATCATCCATCTCGTTGGTTTCTGCACCACCTCAGTAAAATCAAAATAACTTTCAATCCACTCATCATCTTGCTCTCATATTTTGTGGACTTGAACTAGACTCATAGATCTAAATTCTCGTTTTGGAATCACTCAATCCTGAGTTCGGATAAGGAAGATCCAGCCAGTTGAAGACGGGTCAGATTGCGTGGTTTTTTTTGTCGGAATTCCTTGGATTCTCTTGGCGATCTCTTTGCACCATCATCTACACCATTGATCCTTTCATCAACAGTGAACTCGCGCAATTGGACGATCAGAAGAATTCTAGCGATTAGACGATTAGGATTTGACGCCGATGTGCAGCAGTGTCTTGTCCTCTTCGATCGGTCTCAAGCCTGACCACGACAAACGAGACCAGTGGCGAGAATGACCTACGATGAGTGAGATCGGCGGCGCATCGAGGTTCAACGGACGAAGGCGGAACGGGGATGGGAGTGCAGACCGAGGGTGGTGGTGCAATTGCCAACCAACACCGGCTTGGAATAACAAGAATGGAAGGAGGAAAGTCGAGAGAGAAGGCGTAGGATGATCGGCGACGGACAGGAAGGAAGCTTGAGCTCTCTAGTTCGGCTCCTTCCTGATTGTTTTGAGCGGCGGTCCAAAAGAAAAGAATAGGGAGAGTGGTAGAGATAGTGAAAAGAGGGAGAGAAGATTATGAGTGCAGACGGGTTTGGGTCTCCACAAGAAATTTTGGGCTTTTCAGCCAAAAACAAAGAAATGTAATAGATTTTAAAAAAAAAGTAAGGGTTTGAACAAAATTCGATTCTCTAGTCCGCAATCGAAAAATCGGGTCTTACATACTAACCCCGTTAAGAAAAGTTTCATCCCGAAACTTCCGTGGTTAAGAGTTGAAGCCCACAAAGATTCCCGAGGTTTCACAACCTCTCCCCTTTGAAGAGGTTCGTCCTCAAACCCCAAATTGTTGACAAAAGCTTAAACATAACACGTGACCAGTAAAATGCGTACCAACTACTATAATCATGAAGAAAATACACCAATCGAAACACATGTCAAAACACAATCAAGCAAACCACAACCACGCTTAGCAACACTAAGTCATTATAAACGTCAAACCTACTCCCTTGCAATCCTTAAAACTCTACCCTTAAAGGCCTCCACTAAACCCGAGTACAAATCAGGGTAGTTCTCTCTCATTCTATCCTCGGTCTCCTAAGTAGCCTCCTCGACACCTCGTTGGGACCACTGAATCAACACCAACTGAATCTCCTTGTTTTATACCTTCTTCATTTGTTGTCCAATATCGCTATTGGTTGCTCTCTGAAGGTATGATCGATCTCAACTTCCAACTCTTCATAATTGAGCTTGTGACTGGGATCTTGAATGTACTGCCTTAGTTGAGACACGTGAAAGACAAGGCGAACTCCATCTAGGGATGGTGGTGGCGCCAGTTTGTAGGCTACCTCGCCCACTCTCTCTAGTATCTCAAACGACCAAGGTAGTTGGGACTCAAATTCCCCTTCACCCCAAATCTCCTCAAATCGCGAGTACACGTCACTCTCAACCAGACCTATGTCCCTATCTAAAACTCTAGTGGTCAACGTCGCTCGTCTGCGTAGGATTTCTGGCGGCTAAGTGCATCTAGCATGCTCTCGGCTCAACACCACCTTCCCAATCGTATCCCGGTCATTTGTGGACTCTTTCCTATAACATCCGATGGGTCATCCCAACACTATAGTGTCCTGCATTTTCGGCCATACAAAACCTCATATGGAGCCATCTGAATCGAGGAATGTCAACTGATATTGTAGGCAAACTCCACCAAAGCTCGGTGATCTGACCAATGACCTTCCCAATCAAGAACACGGGACCTCAACATGTCCTCTAAAGTTTGGATTGTCCTATCGGATTGGCCATCTGACTACAATAGTAAGCAGTTATGAAGTGTAATCTCGTCTCAAGTGCCTCATGCACTTGTCGCCAAAATCTGGAAATGAAACTCTCAACACGATCTGACACAATCATCTTGGTCAAACCACGTAGTCTAACTATTTGATTTAGGAACACCTCTACCAGCTTGTTGACTAGCCAAGTCTCGATAATAGGCAAGAAGCGAGTAGTATTCGTCAGCATATCCACTACAACCCAAATGGCATCATGTTCCTTTCTGATCCATAGTCCAGTGACAAAATCCATAGAAATGTCTTCCCACTTCCATTTTGGAATGGAAGGTGATTGGAGCATCCCTCCTGGCCTTTGGTGCTCAACCTTCACCTGTTGACAAACCTGACACTTAGCCACAAATCTTGTTACCTCTGACTTCATGTCATCCCACCAGTAATATTGTCGTAAATCTTTGTACATCTTACTTGCTCCAGGGTGAATCTAGTAAGGTGTAGCGTGGGACTCTTGCAAAATCTTCTGTCGCAACTCTGCATCTCAAGGCACACCAATTCAACCGCACAAACTCAAGATACCGTCTGCTCTCTCTACAAAATCAGATGCCTCTCCACGGCTCAACTTCTACTTCACGTCTTGAATCATTTGACATACTTCCTGTTTCAGCCTCGCTTCTTCAAGTAAAGTCGATTGACACTCCAAGATACTCAGTCTACCATGGTAGCGTTGAATCTGTACCTCGATTTCGTACATCATCAGCTCTCTCTACAACTCTGGTTGAGCAATCAAAAGAGCCAACATATGCTCCTGAGACATCTTCCTACTAAGGGCATCGATGACTATATTCGCCTTTCATGGGTGGTAAAGGATCTCCAAAACATAGTCCTTTAGTAACTCGAGTCACCTCCGTAGTCTCATCTTTAACTCACTCTGAGTGAAGATGTACTTGGAACTTCTATGATCTTCCATCACTTGCATGTACTCCCATAGAAGTAATGACGCCAAAATTTCAAGGCATGTACCACCGCTACCAACTCCAAAACATGAGTAAGGTAATTCTGCTCATTCGGCTTCAACTGTCTCGAGGCGTAAGCAATCACCCTATCCCTCTGCATCAACACACATCCTAGGCCACCATAGAGGCATTACTACAGATCACAAAGTCCTCATTCCCTTGAAAAAGAGCAAGTTTAGGAGCTAAGTCAACCTCCTCTTCAGCTCATCGAAGCTTCTTTTGCAGGCCTCATTCCACTCAAAACGAGTGGTTTTCTTAAGCGGGTTTGTAAGTGGTTGGGCTACACGGGGGAAACCTTTCACGAACCTCTGATTGTACCCTGCTAAACATAGGAAGCTCTACACCTCCTTCACATTTTGTGGGGTTTCCCAATCTTTCACGGCCTCCATCTTCACAAGGTCCCTCATAACTCCCATAGCGGACACCAAATGTCCTAGAAAATTGACTTCTAGCAGCCTGAACTATCATTTGACAACTTAGGAAACAGTCGGCGTGCTCCTCCTCATCCCTGGAGTAAAACAGGATGTCATCGAAGTAAACCACCACTAATATGTCCAAGGAAACTATAAACATCCGGTTTACCAACTCCATGAACACTTCGGGTATATTGTTCTATCCGAACGGCATCACAACAAACTCATAATGCTCATATCTTACTCGGAAAGCTGTCTTCGAATATCCCCCTCCCGAATCCTCAACTGATGATAACCTAACATCAAATCCACCTCTGAATACATCGTAGCCCCCCCTTAAGCTGATCCAACGAATCATCAATATGACGTAGTGAGTTCTTGATGGTGACTCAGTTCAACTTGCGATAATCGATACACAAGTGAAGGGAATCGTACTTCTTCTTTACAAACCAAACTAGAGCTCCATAAGGTGACACGCTCGGACGTACATACCCCTTCTTCAAAACCTCTTCCAATTATGCCTTCAACTCCTGCACTTCCATCGGATCCATGCGGTACGGAACCCTCGAGATCGGTCTCATTCTTGGCTCAAGATCAAAATTGAAGTCAACCTCTCTTTGAGGTGGCAATCCCGGTAGTTCTTTTGGAAGAACATCCTCAAACTCACAAACTACTAGAAAATCCTGAAGAAACTGCCAGGAAATCTTGAAGGTATGAGCCCTCCTTGTCCCCTTGCAGGACATAGCACCAATATCCAACACACCCTTCATTAAGCAAATTGGCGGCCTTCATTATACCAACAACTAGTCTTGGCCCTTCTGCTCCAACTCCTGACTCATATGTACAGTCCTGTCGTCCGCGATCACCGTGATTGTACCCCAATGTATACTCAACACCGCTTTGTAGCTTCTTATCCAAACCATCCCCTAAATCACGTCGCCAACTAGGGACAACTACATCACTATAAAATCTACATACCAATCTCTACCCCTAATTCTGACGGGGCACTGCAAAAAATCTCTATTTCTACTCACCTTAATATCATCTGGTAAACCTGTAACAGTCGACACATGTAAGGCATTGGCCCACTCCCCCATCTCAAACACTCGAGGCTGGTTGGCCCACGGGGTATTTTCTCCTATAACCCCGTCCTTTATTCGAGCCTGATGTTCCCTGGTTCACCGTCTTTGGTGCATATCCTTGAGAGGATGCACCAACCCTACAATACTGTCGTATAAGGTCGGGCTTCCCGCAGATGAAGTAGTTTCGAACTGGCTCCAATCACTGGCTCTTAATGTGATTAGTGTCTCCACAAATGAAGCACTCTTCCTGACCCCTAGTAGAGTGGCCCTGCTGAAACTCATATTGACGACCTTGTGACTGAGAATCATATCGGTTCCGCTGAAACGAATCCAGTTGATTGTCCCTTTTCGATCATACCATTTGTCTGACCGTCTTGGATGAAATTCTACCAATCGGAAGCATCCACTTGTAACGAACTCTACACCAAATACATCTTCCTCTCCTCCAGCGCCTAAATAGAATTCCAACGCCGGGCCATTTTACTCAGCCACTGCTCTACACAAGTACCCGGGGCCCTAGAGAAACTTGGCACCTCAATTTTCTGAACTCCGCGAGCCACTTGTTAGGCTAGGCTGGCGGCACTATTTTAGTAGCTCTAACACACGATCAACTACTTTTGGTCTCTGTACTTCTAGTAGCCCTCCTAACTGAGTAGCACTAATAATACTCTGGCTTGGTGCCCTCATCTTAGTCATTTGGAGCCCAACATTAGTATTCTGATCACGTAAAACCGTAGTGATAACCCAACTGGCGGTTGGCTCTACACTAGGCCCCATTAGCTAGGGGTCCTCCTCTAACGGCAAAGATGCTAGCATCCTGATGGTCATCAACAGTCAGGTCTCCACTCTCAGCAACTTCTTCGAGTAAACATGTTGACGCTCCTCTAGCTCAGCAACAAAGGAAGTCTCTCCTCTTACTGCTACCATATCCTCTACCACTACTTCTACCATGGCCTCTACCGTTAGCAAAAGTAACTCTAACTCTGGTTTGTAGGGCAATCTTTTTAGAAAGTGCTACATTCAAAACTTTAAACTTGACTAAAAGTTTAAGGATCTACTTACCATTCTATGTGAGGTCCTTCGGCGGATGGCAGCGGAGTCACATCGTGTCATCTACCCATATATGTAGAATGACTACCCCATTTAAAAACTTTTTAGAAAACATCGGCTGGTTTTTGTTTCTAGTTGGACCTCGTGTACACTTGTTGTTCGGTTCCATGTGCCCTTGTTGCCAACCTGGCTCTAATACCAATTTGTAAAACCATGTCTTAACGTCGGGCGTTACTTGGTAGTTAAACCCTAACGGGTCCTACCTGAGCTAGTTTGACAACTAGAATACCTGGACCTTGCAACTCGGGCACAATAAGAAAACTAATTTAAACCATCCAACTGTCATTTAATAAAACACATGTGCATCAATGTCATGCATGGGATCCCAAACATCTAGTCAAGTCACAACCAACACAAGAAACCCGCTAAATTCAACACAAGAGTTAAATATCCAAAACAAGTAAACAAGACTAAACAGAACTCCCAACCCACATCGGCACCTAATGACACGTGCGTCAACGATCCGCTACAGCATCCTGCCTAGGCTCCAACACGGGACTTGTATGAGTACCTGGAACGGAAAAATAAAGGTCCCCGAGGGGTCATCTACTATGCTAGGCAAGCTAGATAACAAGCGGGAATAGTAAGACGTTTGAAAACAATAGATAACCAACAACTTAACCTTTAACAAGTGAATAGAACAAGGCATAATAGGTCAACACACATCTCAACAATCTAGATAACGGGTGAAAGGAAAGGCAACGAAACATCCCAACAATCTAAATAACAAGCAACAAAAGTAAAGCATTTGACATAGTAGCCACCAATTCGACATTCAACAAATGAAAGAAAAGGCAGTGACACAAGCAATTCATCAAACATAACAAAAATTCACAAGATCGGAAGCCAACTAAGTAACCACACACAAACACAAGCAAAACTATTCACAATCCTATTTGGAAATGCAATTCTCCCCTCCTCCATAACATTCCCATCTATGGCGCTAACTCCCTGTGCCCGAGTGCAGAGGCAGGCCTTCTCACTTTTCATATACGTCATCCTTCTAACCCCTGGTCAAGCCTCCACCGGAGCACTTGCCAAAAACATGCAATTAATTTTATTTTTAAAGGGGCTCGGCCGGCACACGACCATGGCTAGACGCCTCTTTGCCACCGACAATCATCGCACATGATCGTGCCGGTTACGTTGCCAGCACAAAGAAAACGATACCATTTCTTTTACGAGAAATCGTTTGGAATGGAAAGCTCATCACATAATACAATAAAACATTTTACAAGGAAAAACATACATTCGGGACTAGTTCCCAAAACCAATCTCACAATCACGACATGAAATCTAACAAGACTAGAATAGAGCTGAGCAAGTCGAGAACAACTTACCTAGATGGCGAACCTCTAATGAAGTAAGAAACGCGTCGATATTAAAGACCTACAAATCATAACGTTTATGATTAACCAACTCATCACGAGGAGTAAATTCCGATTCTGGATAAGCATAAACATAGAGGCTTAACTAAGAGCAAACCATTGGTATTCCACGGTGCCCAAACATGTGCGAATTAAGGCCATTCTAATGGTTTAATCCAAGATAACCGAATCGAAACTCGAGAACCACTACCAAGCAACCTTACTAACAATCCACAACTATAGCTTAACCCTAAGTGACACAAAAGGTAATAGCTCAAAGAAAAACAACTAGAAGTCCAAATTCCAATATTAAAGTCGCAAAATGCAAGTCTCAATACATCGCAAATATACGCCTTTAAGTATTCAATTTTAAAGTTTCGTCTCCGAATTTGAAACATCTTCAAAAGCCTTCCAATAAGGGAGGACTCCACACAACTGATCGAATGTTCCAAGCAAAACAACCCGAGACTCACCGATCACTTCTAATTACAAACCTTAATCCACTACTAGCTTTAAGGACCAATAAAACGTGATTAGATTCCCAAAGAGTTTAGATCACGCATGAACAAACATCCAAAACTCATTCAAGTATAACTTACTTTCAATTCCAAAAAGGCACAACCAAAAGATTCCCACAAAAGAATCAAAGCAAATTTGCACACCATACAATCACAAATTCTAAATTAACTTTTTAATGAAATATGTACAACAAAGGCAAGTGTAAATTCCAATTGACAATCAAAACAAGATGTCACATGCCAAATGCACAAGTATTAACAATAGTCACATCCTTGAATCTAAAACCGATTAATAAAGCACACAAGACAAAGCCCAACCTTGGGACGAAAAATCAGGACAGACTTCTAAAAAGGGTTCTCGATCGACCTCGTCCCGCTGCAAGGCAGGTTCTTGGCGGCTCTTCACGGTCCAAATCCAGCAAGTGCATCCGGAGCTTCCTTATGGGCGTTGGCGAATAATGGTGAGCCGAAAAGCTTGATCGGCGGCGACCTGGCTCTGTTGCAAGGCACTGACCGCTGAGATGGAAGCCATGAAAAGAAAGGGAGGAAGAAGCAACAGAAAAAGAGGTGAACAGACCGTTACCGGTGGCGTGGTAGGTCGGCTTGGCAAGGACGGAACAGTGAACTCGCGCAATTGGACGATCGGAAGAATTCAAGTGATTAGACGATCGAGATTTGACGCCGGTGTGCAGCAGTGTCTTGTCCTCTTCGATCGGTCTCAAGCCTGACCACGACGAATGAGACCAACAGCGAGAATGACCCACGATGAATGAGATCGGCGGCGCATCGTGGTTCGACGGACGAGGGGGGAATGGGGACGGGACTGCAGACCGAGGGTGGTGGTGCGATTGCCAACCAACACCGGCTTGGAATAACAAGAATGGAAGGAAGAAAGTCGAGAGAGAAGGCATGGGATGATCGGCGACGGACGGGAAGGAAGCTTGAGCTCTCTAGTTCGGCTCCTTCCTGATTGTTTTGAGCGGCGGTCCAAAAGAAAAGAATAGGGAGAGTGGTAGAGATAGGGCAAAGAGGGAAAGAAGATTATGAGTGAAGACGGGTTTGGGTCTCCACAAGAAATTTTGAGCTTTTCGGCCCAAAACAAAGAAATGTAATAGATTTTAAAAAAAAAAGTAAGGGTTTGAACGGAATTAGATTATCTAGTCCGCAATCGAAAAACTGGGTCTTACAATAAGAAAGGAAAAAAAGAGAACAACAAGACACGGATTTGAAACTTGAGTTTTAGTAAGAAATAAATTAAATTAAATTAAGTCCTTGTTAGGAAAAAATTAGAAGAAAAAACAATTGATAAAAAAAAAGAAAAGGGTAAAAAATCAATTTACTTGGCCTTCAAGTCTGAAATTACTTGCACCGCAAGTATGAAATTACTTGCACCGCAAGTATGAAATTACTTGCGGGGTAAGATTTGATATTACTTGCGAGGCAAGCTAAGCTTTACTTGCGCTGCAAGTATGGCTTACTTGTGTTGCAAGTTTGATCTACTTGTGTTGTAAGTATTTTTTGCTTGCGGTGCAAGGTTGGAATTTTCTTTTGCAGGATGTCTCCTACTTAATTTGTGTACTAATTTTTCGAAGAGCTGGTGTTGTGGTCGGTAAGTATCGGGCCAAGTTGTACAAGGCCATGTCACTTGGTCTTCTGAGGCTTCTGAAGATCCTTCATCTCGGTGGAGGGAACGTCAGCTATCCATTTCGCACACTGCAGGATGGGTTGACCTGTTGTCCTAGGCGCTATTATTTTAGTGTCATACTCACCCTGATTCCGATCTCTTTTTTCCGTTCTTTTTGAGAATTTGTACTTTTCTTAGTTATTTCTGCTTGCCTAGGGGTTTTTCTTTTTTAATTCACTTAGTTGTTCACGACTGTCGTTTTCTTTAACGGTCTTTCGGATTACCAAACCTTTTTGGTACTCCGAAGTCTACCTGTTTCAAAAAAAAATACTTCACACGTACGTACACACATATTAGAGAACTTCTTCTCCCACAAAGCAAAATTATATAAAGTAAATATAAAAGTGAGTGGGTGTGGGAAGTTACAAAAGAAAAACTGATTTGACTCCCTATATACAGAGGGGCTTCAATCTGTAGAAAAACTCCTTCCCCCGTTCAAAATTTTAGATTATCCACCTCATCTACAAACCAAAAAAAACGCAGGAGGAAAATACAAGCTCGAGAGCAAAGTAAGAAGAGAGCGAAATCAAAGAAACAGAGGGCAAAAAAAACGAGAGGAAGAGAAAATTAAAGAAGGTAGTATGGAGTTCTTTTATTCCTTCCTCTTTCCCTTCTCAAAGAATTCATGGTTGATAATCCTAATTCCGCCCTTGAGAATCTAGTTAGAGACTCTTGTGGCCTGGATTTAGTATCATTTCATGAAATGTCTTTGGGATTCCTTCTACTAAAATAGGAACTAGTTAATTCCTAAAATTCGGAAATTAATTAATTTTTCTCTTGAGTAATTACTCAGATTTTAACAAATTTATAGTCTTAATTAAGACTCAAAAAATTAATTATTCTCACAATTATAAAATGTTCAAAAATAAGGAAAACCTCTGCTCAAATTTACTCAGCCCAAAACCTATCAAAGAATTAACATGGGCATTAAAAAAAATAACAGAGGCGTGGGGTACTCGAAATTGAAATTGAATCTGGTAACCCTTTCAATAAATAGTCTGTGTATAAAAAAAGGAGCCCTTGTTCATCAACTTGGACTGATCGGGGACCCACTGTTGACCTGCAAAGAAAAGAAAAGAGGGAACAGAAGACGAAAAAATAGTAGAGGGCTAATGATTACCTAGGCTTGCAGAGGGGAATAAGGCAATGTACAAGTTGATCAAAAAGCAACGTGGGTCATCTATGAAAGTGCATGTTATTAATTTGTTTTTTTGTAAAGTCTTATCTATTTCTAACAGTTGTGTTAAATTAAACACTTACAATCTATGAAAGGATATAGACTCAAAATATAATTAAATTAATTATGCACACAAATAAGGAGATTAATGGAGCATAAGCTATATAAAGCAAGTCACATGGATTGACAAGTCAAGTCACATGATTTGCTTAACTAAAATTGATTTCTACAGGGGTGAACGAATTTGATTTAAACAATGGTTTAATTACCAACTCGGCCCACCCAATAAATTATCAATGAAATTGACCCACTAAAATTATTTTTATATAAACTATGATTAATATATAATTGGACTATTTAATGCACAAAGCTTGGTCCAAAAATATTATTAGTCATATTTCAATTTGGAACAACCAATCAAATTGTTCTTTATCAGAACTACGTAACGACTTGACGCCTATAAGAGGCTACGTAGGTAACTCGATATCAAATTTTAATCGAGTGTAGTGGCCAAATCCAAATTAAATCATTAAAGTGATCGAGAAGACTTAAAAAGTCAAGCTCAAAGCATAATTAATTAATTATGCATGTATAACCCATATTCTCAAAATTAGATTGTGGCTAATATAAAGTTATGATCATTTAAAGCACAAATCTTGGTCTAAAAATCTCATTAGTCATAATTAATTTGGGTTCTAAAATTATAATGTTCCTTTCTAGAACTACGTAAAGACTTGAGGCCTATAAAAGGCTATGTAGGTAACTCGATATCAAATTTAATCGAGTACAATCGTCAAATCTCAAAGTTCAAATCAAGATAAAAATCTCACTTAAGAACTACGTACGATTTGACCCCTTTTAAAAAGGATACGTAGGAAACTCGATAAAAAGAAAAAACACCCATCGAGTCCAATCACAACCCCAAATCAAACTAAAATTTTCCAAATCCAAAAATGCACAAAAAAAATTGTGCACTCCAAATGCAAATGACTAGATCACCCTTCCTAGAAGGTGGGTTTAGTATCATTCGCGTCATGCAAATGATAGTTGGAGCGGTCTAGGCAACTCTTTAGATCTGTCCCTCTGATGCATGAAAAATATCACACACAAATAATAACTAAAACACTCTGAACTACTTAAGGCTTGATTCTCTTCAAAGAGATACGTAGGCAACTCGTCAAAAGTCAGGTGCAACCCAAATTCCAAAATAAACCAAATTTTTTGTATTTGTATGACTTTTAATTAAAAGGGTAAAAAGAAAGGTTCGAACTCAAATTTTTAATAAAAATCAAATAAAATATGTTTTGCATTTATTTTCACATTTTTGTTCAACAATGTAAGTTTGCTTCTGAGCGAAATCAGGTAATCAACGACGAGGTAAAATCTTTACTTGAAACTTGTAAAATCAGAGAAGCAAAATATCCTGATTGGTTAGCAAATGCATGTGGTCACCGTAAAGAAAAAGAATGGAAAGTGGCGCATATGCGTCGAATTTACGGACTTAAACAAAACATGCCCAAAGGACCCATTCCATTCCCACACATTGACACGATGGTGGACGCAACTATAGGGCACGAGTTGTTGAACTTTATGGATGAATTTAGCAGGTACCATCAAATCTTGATGCACCTCGATGACCAAGAAAAAATGGCCTTCGTGACCATCAAATCTTCATGCGTTATTTATCAAAGCTTGTTTAACAAGATGTTTTAGGAAAAACTAAATGATACGATAGAAGTCTACATTGATGGCATGTTGGTTGAAATCTATGAAAGTTGATGACCACATCCGACACCTTGAGGAGGCTTTCCAAATTTTAAGGCAATATAATATGAAGTTAAATCCAACAAAGTGCTCTTTTGGCATGACTTCGGGGAAATTCCTAAGTTGCATGGTGACGCAAAGAGGCATCGAGGCGACCCCGAGGCAAATAAAGGCGATACTAGATCTTCAATCTCCAAGGTGAGTAAAAGATATTTAAAAAATAACTCGCATGGTTGTAGTCTTAAACAAGTGGGTGGAGGTGAGGACGAACGACAACGCCATAAATGTGAGAACTAACTTTCCTATGAAGAGTATTATGTCGAAGCTAGAGGTATTAGGATGACTTACTAAAATGTTGGTGCATTTGAGCGGCTATGATATCAGCTATGAGCCTCATATAACGATCAAATCGCAACCCTTGGCTAATTTTATGGCCGATTTCATGCATATCCAACCCGATGACCCCTTGCAAGAAATAATGCAATTGGATGGCAAGTTATTGTTTGGATGATGGTTTCTACATACTAATGGAGCCTCAAACCAAGGGAGAATTGGACTGGGGGTAGCACTAAAGGTTCCACAAGGGGATTGGATAGCCTAAGTCATGCGATGTATCCTAAAGGCGACAAATAACGAAGCAGAATACGAACCACTCATATCAGAGCTCACCATTGCTAGGGATGTGAATGTACAAGATATCGAAGTAATATGTGATTCATTACTTATCATAAATAAGGTAATGGGTTCTTATGTAGTGAAGGATTCAAAGATGATAACACATCTGGAAAAGGTGCGAGACATTGTGAAGCACTTCCATCATTTTCAAATTCGGTAAGTTCCTGGCGACGCTAATGCTCAAGCGAACGCCTTGGCCATTCTCCGGCCAACCATAGATCCTAGAGAGTACGAAAAGATTCCTTTTCTACATTTAAAGGTGCCATCAATCAACAAAGATGCCGACATCTTAGAAGTTCGAACATACAACGTGCCATCTTCATGGATAACACCTTATCTAAACAGGTTACGAGATGGCATTTTCCCCACCGACAAAGAAGTTGTAAGGATAACATTTTTTAAAGTGGATGTCTTCAAGAACATATGTTAGATGCCTAAGAGAGGACGAGGTCACAACGGTGTTGAATGAACTATATGATGGCGAATGCAGGAACCATTTTGGAGGCCATAACTTGGTGCGAAAAGCCGATCGAATTAGCTACTATTGGCCTATGATGAACAAAGATTTGAATTGGCATGGTATGTAAGAAATCTTGGCTATAGGGAGTGTCGTGGGATTTACTACAATGGGTTTCATGATTTAGATTTTACTGAAATGAATGATGATTCCCTCACGGAACTTGCTAGCTCACTTCAGGATGGTAATGAAGTAAACTTTTATGTAGATCATGACATTGCCCAGACTGTAATTAAACCTAACCACGTCATTCCCCCTGGACTACAACCTACTAATCTAATTGTTGTGGCTGAGGAGAATAGTGAAGAAGAGGAGACTAATGATGAACAGGAGAGTGGTGATGAAGATGAGACTAGTGAGGAAGAGGAGTTTGGTGATGAAGAGGAGAATGGTGAGGAAGAGGTGTTTGGTGATCAAGAGGAGAATGGTTCTGAAGGTGAGAATGATGAAGATTATAGTGAGGAAAGTGAGGAATCTGACAGTTTGGGATTGGAATTGAGTGATAATAGTGAAGTTGATGATGAGTTAAGGGATTTGAGAGGGGAACAAAGAGAGCACGTGTTGAAAATGAGGGAAAATAAGAAGGGTAAAAAGAGTGTTGCCGATGTGGAGTTGGGTGATGTGGGGTTTGATGAAGGGTATGAGACATGAGGTCAAGATGCACACAACTACAAAGGGAAAATAGGTGGGGATAAACCCTATTATGCTAGCAGCTCAGATTATAGTATTGAGTGTGATCTTTCTGAAGTTGAGGAGGGTGAGATAAGAAGGATGAAGAGCAGGTGTGTGTTGTATGACCCAGCTTCTGCCTTTCCAGTTTGGGAGTTAAACATGGTGTTTGAGACTGTCTAGCAATTTAGGGAGGCATTAGCTAAGTACGATGTGCATAGGGATATAAAGCTTAAATTGAGGCCTAATGAAGCTAAAAGAGTTACAACAAAATGTACACACCGATGTTGGGATGGAGAATACATGCTAGTTATGATGGGGCTAGCAAGAATTTCATGGTCAAGACATATTGTCCAAAACATACTTGCCATAGGTACAACACAAATAAGCTATGCAACTCTAACTACCTTGCAAGATATTTTGAGGCCAAAGTTGTATCACAACCATCCATTAAGCTTTGGGAACTTCAAGAATTGTGTAGGAAGGAGCTGAAGCTATATGTGGGAGTGACCATCTATAGGAGAGCAAAGGCAAAGATCTTGACCAAGCATTTGGGTGATTATAGGATGGAGTATGCAAAGTTGCATGACTATGTGGATGAGGTCAATAGATCCAATCTTGGTTCCACATGCTTTTTAGTGGTACACAAGAATGTTGAACTAGGCAAAGAGGTTTTCAAGAGGTTGTATGTGTGCTTCAATGCTCTAAAGCAAGGCTGGAAGGAAGGATGTAGGAGGATAATTAGCGTTAATGGTTGCTTTCTTAAAGGTCCCGTAGAGGGTCAATTATTTGTGGTTGTTGGAAAGGATGGAAATGGGCAAATGTTTCCTATTGCTTGAGAGGTTATTGGGTCAGAATCAACTTCTACTTGTACATAATTCATAAGGACATTGCAAGAGGATTTGAGATTGGCAAAGGAGAAGGAATAACTATCATGTTCGACAGCATTTGGTGAGCTACTAATTCTGTTTTCATAATCCCTAAAACTATTTCATAATCACTAATTATGTGTTTGTTTGTGAATTACAAGGTTTGAGAGCTGTAGTGAAAATTAAGTTGCCAGAAGCTGAACATAGATTCTGTGCAAGACACATCTATGCAAATTGGGCAGAGAAATGGAGAGATTCAAAAAGAAGGAAGAAGTTTTGGGCATGTTGTTGGTCTCCTTTTGAAGTTCAACTAAAGGTCAACTTAGATGTTTTGGGTAAGTTAGGCTTTGAACTTGTTGAAGATTTTCTTGATTATGGAAAAGAATCCTTTTGCAAACCTTACTTTAGGACTGGTGTGAATTGTGATGCTTATGACTTGTGAGAACAACATGTGTGAGACTTTTAACTCTTGGATAAGGACAACTAGACATAAGTCTATTATTTCCATGCTTGAAGACATTAGGAAACAAGTTATGGACAGGATTAGAAAGATAAATAACTTTTCTAGGACCTGGATTTGTGATGTTGCACCAATGGCATTAGCTAGATTAGATAGTAATAAGGACATAACAATGCAGTGCAACCTTATATGGAATGGAGATAGGGGCTTTGAGGTTAACGATGGTGAGTATTGAGGGCTTGCACATGTACTTGCAGAAGCTGGCAGATGAAAGGAATACCTTGTGCACATGCAATTTGTGCCATGAACCACTTAAAAATGAATCTTGATGATTATATGGTTCATTGGCAGAAGAAACCCCCTTATTTGAAGACTTACCATTATCCAATCCAACTTGTTCTGGGCATGAAGATGTGGCCATTGTCTGACCACCCACCAATTGAGCCACCTAAAATGAGAAAGAAAAGAGGGAGAAGAAGAACAACAAGAGGAAAACCAGGGATGAGCCAAAGAAATATAGTGGGCTTGATAGGAGGGGAATAGTCATGAATTGCTCTGTGTGTAAGGGTCAAGGCCATAACAAAAGAGGATGTCCCAACAGAAGAGAATAATAAAGCCAAGCACCAAGTAGTCAACCTACACCACCACCCGGCCCAAGTAGTCAACCTGCACCTCTTCCAAGTAGTATACTTGCACTACCACCACCACCAGGCCCAAGTAGTCAACCTGCACCAACTCCATAAGGTAGAAGATCTCAAGGAAGAAAGGAGAGTGTACAGGTCTAGTCTATATTTTGTTAAAATTTTGTTCTCAACTCTCTATCTATATGTACTTAAGAAACTCTTTATATGTGGAGTTAACAAGCAGGTGCAACAGGCAAGAAGAAAAGAGATTGTGTATGGAATGAGGGACCAGTTATAAGGTCTAATAAGAAGGGAAAATTGGTGGGAATGGGTGCCTATACAAACCCAACAACTAGCTTACAAATTTTAAATGTTAGCACTTTCAAGTTTCATCCTTATTTCTATATAAATGGCATGAATTTTTTTTAATTTGGTCACATTCGTTTCCTTTACAGCTAGGGAATGAATCTAACAGGGTTTTAAGATATCCCAAGCCCACAAAGCATGCAAGTCAAAGTGTTGAAGTTGGTCGAGGCAAGGGACTAAAGTGGTAGGGCAAACCGGCTATGACAAGGAGGTAGTTAGCAAGAGGATTTCAAGTCCCATTCAACAACCAAACAAGTTCCAACAAACCTCAGATATTTAGAGATTTGGGAATGAAGAAATATGTTTAGGTAATGTTGTCTATTTCTTAGGTATTTTGTAGAACAGTTGGTCTAGCAAGTATATAGTATTGTTTGAACATGAAGCTCAATATGAGCATGTTTTGAAGTTGTTAATGTCAAAAAATCTAGCTCAATGTGTAACACCCCTATTTTGCAACGATGGGTATTACCGCCAGTGACCTCGGATTTTCCCATCCAAAGTCACCCAAGGCTTTTAAAGTAATGAAATTCAAATAATAATGCGAAAATTCAAGGAAAATACATAATTATCAAAGGTGCTCAAAACTTGAGACTTCAAGTATATTTATTACAACTTCAATGTTCAACGAGACGTAACACGATGAGAGTTATTGATGCGATCCTGCCCTGGCTCGGACTCAACTCCTACGGACCCGAGACGGCCTAGACCTTGGAGACCCCCTTGGATTAGGACTTAGTCTCATTTATGTATTTATTATATTATTATTTATAATTCCGTCATTTCCATTTCCGTCATTTCCCTTTTAGGCGTGTGCTCCATTCTTGTAGGATGGGCTAGCCTTGTTATTTCCCTTTTTAGCTATTTTATATTATTAGTATTATGGGCTTGGATGTTAGGCCTATTATGGTTACTAGCCCTAGTCCACTCCCATCTAGCACTAGGGTTTTCGTGTGGTCTCCTCAATATAAAGGAGCCACGCCCCCTTCTAATCTTTACGTCAAAATCTAGTCAATGTTATAGTAGAGCGAGATTCCTCCTAGCCTTGGCCCGACGTCACCCCTTTCTAACTCTTTTCCCTCACCCCGCCCTCGTCCCGAAGAGTATTAGAGCCTCGCGAGTCCACTTTGTGGTCTCGTATTTATCCCATTACTATTGTCGGAGAAGATCCGGGCGTTTCGAGCCTAGATCCGCCCTTGTGACGCTAGGGTCGCATCAATTGGCATCAGAGCGTCAGGCGGTTCGAACGGTCCCTTCTCCGTCTCTAAAAAACCATCCTAGAACTACTCAACTCTTTCAATTGATTTTGGTAAAATTGCATCTTTGTCTTGCTAGTTGCATGCTCTTAGTTGCTTTGTTTGCCGATTTCTTGCCCTGATTGTTGAACATACCTTCTCCGTCTCTACAAAACAAAAACCCTAACCTTACTCGACTGTTTCAATTGATTTTGGTGAAATTGCATCTTTGCTTGCTAGTTGCATGTTCATAGTTTTCTTGTTTGCCGATTTCTTGCCCTTGAATTAGTCGAGCATATCTTTTTGTCGACTTCTACCCAGATTTCGACCACAAAAAAATCTTTTTCTGCAATTTTTTTCCATAATTCAGTAGGTCTTTTCGATACGAGTCCGGGAACATAAAATTCACCCAAAACGGACGTCGTTTGCCCCTCCAAAAGACCGAATAACCATCCGGTGCGCGAGTCCAGCACCCAACCAGCCAGCGTGCCGAGGACCAGCGTGCTAGGATCCGAGTCCTGGCACAGTCTCGGTGCTGCAACAGCGTGCCGACAGCGCGCCAGCCCCGTGTCGAAGCGAGTCCTCTCGTGCCAGCCGCTAGATCCACCGCGCCAGCCCGCGCCGAATCCGGAAACCCTAGATCTCGCGGAATGTTTCCGAGATCTCTTGGGTTATTTCGGTGCATATCTTGTTTGTTTTTATTTTATTTTTATTTTTTATTTAATTGTTATGATTTTGTAAGAGATCTTATCTTATAAAAGATCTCCTTGATATTTTGTTTCTAGGTTAGTTTTTTTTATTTCCGTTATTAACGAGATCTTTCGGATTGTGGAAGATCTCGTATGATAGTAAAAAAAAACAAAATGAAGGGCCGAGCCATGCTGATGGGAAGATCGATGGTGTAGATGATGGTGCAAAGAGATCGCCGAAGAGTGGACAGAAATCTTCACTTGATTTGAAGGTGGTGGAGCTCGGTGGCTGAATTTCGTCTGAGATAAAAAGGGTAGATATCCCTCTTTCGGACTCGGAATTGGGTGATTCCAAATCCCAGAGTTAGATCCTTGAGTCTAGTTTAACCCCTCAAAATTTCAGATCTAGATGAGTTGTAATTTAGAAGTTATAGCGAATATACTGACGTGGTGCAGAAGTCCACCGAGATGGAGATGGATCGATGGATGGAGCGATTGGAAGTGGATTGATGGATTGTTGGATATGGATGTTGAAGCTTGGATATTATGCACCAAGATCAACAAACTAGGTTGAAAGAGCGTCGGATATGACTCACCAACGATCAAACAACGAGATTGAACGAAAAACAAACAAAAGAACTTTAGATTGAAAACAAGTAAAAAGAAAGCATTTTCATCGTTCAAGTCTAACGGGAAAATGGAGGCTTGGCACGAAATTATAACCTAGGTTTCACACTTCACCTAATCAGACACCAACATTAGAGAAATTACAAAAAAAACCCATAAAATCCAAGACCAAACTAATTGTCCTTATCCGTCAAAAAAGTCACTTCTCGGAACACGAGTCAAAAGGAGACTCCAACCTTTTTCTTTGAAAACCTTTGGAAACTTATGATCCATGAGCTCCTCCTTGATCTTGTCAAGCATTGCCCTAACATGTGCTCGAGTGATGCGCCCAAGATAGAGCGTGGTGCCTTGACTTGGCTCCTTAGCGCCTCGGACACTGACCTTGGATATGTGTCCAAATGAAGACTCTCCCTTGTCGTGCAAATTGGACTTGGCATTAGGGCTAGAATCCTCACGATGTTGTGGGCGTTGTGTGCAAGGGCGAGCGCCATGGCGCGTCGTAGGGCTGGAGTGGAACGCATGATGACTCAGCGCGCGGCTCGGTACCGAAGGGCACGACCTCGGTAGAGGGCTCGGTAGAAGGCTTGATAGGCGAACTCACATCATCCTCCTCCCCTTTAAAAGGGTTCGTCCATGAACCCAGCTGACCTACAAAACAAGTCAACATACAAACTTCCTTTCCAAGCACAACATGATATGACAAAATGTAAGCACAAGCTATACCACTTTTCTTTGCAATCCTATTTGTATGGTACATGAAAAAGCTATCCAAAATATAAGAATAATTCAGCCAAGATGTCGAGTTATGAGATAAAAGTAAGGAAGAAGTGTTACTTCCCCGAATGGCATGCACATCGTAGCTTGGGACAGTTTTCAGCTCCGAATTGTTCAAGGTCGTTCTCTGAGCTCCAAACTCCAAATTGAGCGACTCAAAGTCCCAAATTGAGCTGAAGTAGTCTACTTCATTTCCTCCAAATTTGAGCATCATTCGACCACTGAGTTGTAAGTTACACCATTTTTTCCAATGTGGTGCAGATTTATCCGAGAAGGAAGTTTCACTTTCCTCTTTGGGGTTGGCCAAAAATAGGGGCGTAGAGGGGCCGCCTATGGCTAGATTCTTGTCCTTCTTTTCCTCTCGATGAGCAAGCTTCTTCCTTTTCTCATTGGCTGCGTAATCCAACATTATCTCATCGGAAGACATCGGGTGCAAAATCACCTTCTTTCCCTCCATTTGGAAGTGGTATTCGTTGGATATTCCATCATGGATCGCTTTCTTGTCAAATTGCCAAGGGCGTCCCAATAGTAGATGACAAGCGGTCATCGGGACAATGTCCCACTCCACCTATCCTTGTATGGCCCTATAGAAAAAGAAATACGAGCCCTCTCCTTGACTTGGATAGGGGCGTTAGAGTTCAACCAACACAAAGGGTAAGGTAAAGGTTGAGGAGTAGTACTCAAAGAAAACCTATCCACCACCTCTTGACTAATAATATTGCAACATGAACCACTATCAATAATCACACTACATACCTTATCCACGATCTTACATCGAGTGTGAAAGATAACTTCCCGTTGACTAGGCCTGGTGGTATTCTCCGTCATGAAGAGTGTTCATGGGACCACCAAGCACTCTCTATCCTCTCGTGTCTTCTTGAGCTCCCCCTCTTGAGGCACTTTTGTCCTCTCGTCCAGCCCTAGGATTCGACTCTCCAAAGCATCAAAACTTGCCTCCATGGCTTGAAAAGATTGTAGTAGGGACCTAACCGTGGCCTTCACCGAGTTGGAAGACTCCTCATCGACCTTTTGTTTGTCTTTTTCATCACCTACACTTGCCATCTCAACAAACCAAGTAACAAGCAAGGGTATAGAATGCACACGAAATAATCACCAATACTTGCTCGAGATGAAAATCCGACAAGTTGCAAGTATGCAAAGGACAACAAAGTACAACCAAGAGAAAGACTCACCACACACTTATCAAAAAGAACAATGCTAGGAAGCTACTAAACACCAAGAACAACAAGCATCAAGTATAGAAAATTTTTAGGCCTTTGCTAGGCTCCACGATTTGACTACTCTTTGCGTGCCCGGCCCCTTATTAGCTTTACGCCGCCGAGCAAGGTTTTTCTAGTCTTGTTTTCTTTTTCTGCGCCTGGCCCCTTATTAGCTTTACGCCGCCGGCAAGGTTTTTCTGATTTCTTTTCTGTTTTTGATTTAACAAAGGATTCCAAAGATAACTTAAACCACAACACAAGATGATCCGTCTTGGTATCGTTCCCGTATCCTAGCACCGAACCATTCAACAAGCATGCAATGACAAGAGGATCGGGTTAGGGGCTGTTTTAGACACTCAAACCCCACGTTTTCAGCACAAAAATTCAGAAATGACTCATTCAATTCAAGCTCCTAATTGAAGGCATTAAAGAAGCAAGAAAAACAACCCTTCAACTACTAACATCAACGACAACCCTTGGTGTTCCTTTCCATGGTTTTTTCGTGCAGAATTCCAGCCATGGAACCCACACAAATTCGACCAAGACAACAGTCTTCAAGGACAAACACAACACACAAATCTCTCGCAACACACAAAGGGAATTTCGACCAAGGACTAGCAACAAGTGGACTTTCAAGATAGATTATATGGAGATACCTTCACGTGGCTCTGATACCACTTGATGGGAGGATCGATGGTGTAGATGATGGTGCAAAGAGATCGCCGAAGAGTGGACGGAAATCTTCACTTGGTTAGAAGGTGGTGGAGCTCGGTGGCTGAATTTTGTCTGGGATAAAAAGGGTATATCTACCTCGTCCAGACTCGGAATTAGGTGATTCTAAAGCCTAGAGTTAGATCCTTGAGTCTAGTTTAACCCCTCAAAATTTCAGATCTAGATGAGTTGTAATTTTGAAGTTATGGCAAATATACTGACGTGGTGCAGAAGTCCACCGAGATGGAGATGGATCGATGGATGGAGCGATTGGAAGTGGATTGATGGATTGTTGGATATGGATGTTGAATCTTGGATATTACGCACCAAGATCAACAAACTAGGTTGAAAGAGCGTCAGATATGACTCATCAACGATCAAACAACAAGATTGAACAAAAAACAAACAAAGGAACTTCAGATTGAAAACAAGTAAAAAGAAAGCATTTTCATCGTTCAAGTCTAACGGGAAAATGGAGGCTTGGCACAAAATTATAACCTAGGTTCACACTTCACCTAATCAGCCACCAACCTTAGAGAAATTACAAAAAAACAACCCATAAAATCCAAGAACAAACTAATTGTCCTTATCCGTCAAAAAAGTCACTTGTCGGAACACGAGTCAAAAGGAGACTCCAACCTTCTTCTTTGTAAACCTTTGGAAACTTATGATCCATGAGCTCCTCCTTGATCTTGTCAAGCATTGCCCTAGCATGTGCTCGAGTGATGCGCCCAAGATAGAGCGTTGTGCCTTGACTTGGCTCCTTAGCGCCTCGGACACCGACCTTGGATATGTGTCCAAATGAAGACTCTCCCTTGTCGTGCAAATTGGAATTGGCATTAGGGCTAGAATCCTCACTCAAGTCATGGACCAAAGAACCATAAAAAGTGCTCGGAGAAATGGCCCCATCAAGCCTAGGCACGAGCGCGCCCAACGGAGTCAGGAGCAAGGGCGCACGACCAGGTGTCGATATTGTGGGTGTTGTGTCCAAGGGCGCGCGTTATGGCGCATTTTAGGGCTGGAGTGGAACACAAGATGGTTCAGCACGGGGCTCGGTACCGAAGGCCACGACCTCGGTAGAGGGCTCGGTAGAAGGCTTGATAGACGAACTCGCATCACATGCCTTGTTCGACCCACGTCGAAGCGAGGACACTTCGAAGCTAAGCGGGGGAGAATGATGCGACCCTGCCCTGGCTCGGACCCTGCTCCTACGGACCCGAGACGGCCTAGACCTTGGAGACCCCCTTGGATTAGAACTTAGTCTCATTTATGTATTTATTATATTATTATTTATAATTCTGTCATTTCCATTTCCGTCGTTTCCCTTTTAGGCGTGTGCTCCATTCTTGTAGGATGGGCTAGCCTTGTTATTTCCCTTTTTAGCTAATTTATATTATTAGTATTATGGGTTGGGATGTTGGGCCTAGTATGCTTACTAGCCCTAGTCCACTCCCATCTAGCACTAGGGTTTTCGCGTGGCCTCCTCAATATAAAGGTGCCATGCCTTCTTGTAATATTTACGTCAAAATGAAGTCATTGTTATAGTAGAGCGAGATTCCTCCTAGCCATGGCCCGATGTCACCCCTTTCTAACTCTCTTCCCTCGCCCTTGATTCTGCCTTGCCCCGTGATAGCTTGCATTTAGGTATAGTTTAGGATGCATATTTATGTTTGTTTTGCATGAGTTTTAGCTTAGTTTAGTGTAATTCTTAGGTTTTTAGGTTTTCTAGGGAATTCGGGTTTTGCGCTTGTTTTGTTCGGTTTTGCAGATCTTTAGGTAAACAAGCATGGATGGGATGGATCTTAGGGGACTATGGAGGTGTTTGAGGAAGCTTAGAGTGATACAAGTGAAGATTGGAAGAACCAAGGCCCAAGAGCTTGTGTAAAAAGAACGCTTAAATCATGGCTATGCATTGGAGTTCTTGTTTCGACAACTCTATGTTGCAATGCTTGGATTGGGAGCTATAGTGGTCGGATGAAGCTGAATTTACTATCAATGGAAATCTAACTCGAGGAGCTACAATTCATATTTGTACTCCGAGTCCAAATTCCAACTCGAAGGGGGTGAAAACAGCTTCTGAAGTGTCGCCTGAAATGCTGAACCGAGAAGAGCGCGGGCTGGAGAACAAGATGCCGCGGCCGCGCCACTTTATGTTGAGACCGCGCCCTATGTTTCGACGCGGAGAAGTTGGGCCGAGAGTTTTGGGCTTCGAGATGGGATTAAGAAAGATCTTGGCCGACATGTTTTAATGTATTTCGGGATTTAAGGGTCTTTGGATATCTTAGGGGTATTTAAACCTTTTTTTTAGTTTCTCTTTCATAACTTTAATCATACTTTTGGAGGCTAGGGTTTTTTCTCTCTAGAGGCAAACTTTAAACCTTTGTAAGTTTTTCTTAATCTTAATTATGCATTGCTAAATTTCTTTGTGTTTGACTAGTTATTGAAATCATAGATTGCATATTATTGTGAGGTTTGATTGATTCTCATCAACTTGAATAGGTTTTATTCCCTGTGCTTAATTGAATCAGAATTATTCTAGGGTTTTGTTAGATTAGCTACCTAATAATATTTCTGGGATAATTTACAACTAATCTGATCAAGTCCCGTTCGGGATTGATTAGATAAAGTAGAAACTATAATTGTTTAGACTCGTTCGGGCTATTCAGTTGTAGAAGGGAATAAACTACAGATAACTTGATTAGCTGTTTGCGTTGAGTATTTGTTTCTATCGATACTTTGAACTTAAAGTTGTCGTTTAATTGAATCTAGACGTTGTTCTAGGTTGTTAGATGATTAGGGTTGTTCAGACTGTTAGCTCTTTCAACTAAATATAAAGTTTTGGATAATAATCCATGGTAGATTATTCAAGGGAATTGAGAATCAAGAGAATCGATGATCAATAAGCATATCTATGATGGATTTAACTAGTTGAACATATTTCTCTCATATTGTCATAAATCATATTTGCATTCATACTTATAGTTATTTTGCATATTAGATTAGTTAGAACTCAAACATCCATAAAGCCCCCCTTTTTTGGTTACTTGGCATACAAGTAATAACATAAATACACGAGTCCTTGTGGGATCGACCCTTACTTACCGCTCTACTCAGTTTGGTTAAGTTAGGTTTCTTTGATAGGTATTAACGACCACTGAAAATACCTCATCAAATTTGGCGCCGTTGCCGAGGACTCGTCGCTATTTGTGTTTTTACTTTTGTGCTATTCTTGGTGTTGTGAACCTATCTTACGGTTCATAACACCCGTGCTACTGATCCATGGCTTTGTTTGATTGTAGACAGCTGCAGGATGAACACTTCCATGACTATTTTTCAAGATTTCAAGACCATGTGTTTGAACTTGGTGCTTGGGGATTACGATACAATGATAGAGAGGTGAACATGGGAGTTATCCATGGTATTAATTTTGAGACAAGAGGGTTGGCTGACTACATGAGAAATGGGAGGCTTTTATATATGGGATCTGAGGAATGTTGGGATTTCTTTTGTTTTATGAGCCATCAAAGCTTTCTAGTTGAGTCATCTTCTCAACCACCCCAACCGGTTGATAAGTCTCTTGAGGATATAATCAGGGATATCTAAAAAAGGGCGGATGCTATAATCATGGAGCATTGTGAGTCATGTTCTTCAAGTTTTCATTCCACAATCTCATGTCCTTTTGAGTTGTGTGAAAGGAGTGGTGGAATCACATTGGAGTCAAACGATCATGAGTCAGACACTCAGATTCAAGTTGAGGAGCAATCTAAGACACTTGATGAGGGTTATGATGATGAAGTTGATGCCCAATATGAAGTTGCACCTCTAAGGCAAGTTGAGCAGATCGTCACAAAGCCAAAGGAAGTCTATGAAGGCATAGAGATTCTTATAGAGCCTAGGGAGCCTGAATCATCTTCACTCATGTGGAGTAAATTGTTACAGGGTTTTGTGGTTTTGGAAGAAGACTCTTTTGTTGACCATGATGACTTCTTTGCTGATGAAGTAGACAACCATGAGGGAGAAAAACAACATGATACATCTATTAAGTCTCCCGCCGTCATGGTGTTCCCTATATTAGGCCTTGAAATCCCATGCTTTAGTTTCCCCCACCTTCTCACATCAAGAGCTTATGGAGTTCCAAGATGAGGAGTCAAGCCTACAACACAAGGTGGAAGATGGAGAATCTATGGAGTTCATCTTGGATAAAAGTGGTATTTCTATCAAGTGCTTTGATTCATACTGTAAGTATTTTCTAAAGCCACCACTTGTGCTGAATTTATTTGAGCAATTGCCATCTCATGCTAACTGGGCACACATGTTTGATAAATTAAAACGGTCTTTGAAAGCTATATTATACATCTTTAATTTATCATTATGCTACTTATGTTTTTCTGAGATGTGTGCACATGGATTTGATAGGTTATTAAGGGCATTGACAATGTCTAATCTTGTCTAATAATGTTAAGAGTCAAGCTAATGACGTTAAACAAGCGCTTCTTGGGAGGCAACCCAAGACTTAGAGTAGATTTCTTTTTCAGTTTAATCTTTTGTTTTTTAGGTAGTTTTGTTTGTGTGTTAGATATCCCATGTCTGAATATTGATAACCCGAAGAATCACCACCGTTGGATTTCCCGTCGCACTACCCGGATAGCTAGAGATCTTTGTGAGTTTTTCTCTTTCCTTTTCTTTTTACTTTACTTTGGGGACAAAGTATGTTTTAAGCATGGGGGAAGGGAATTACTTGTTTGCATTGCATGTAGTTGCATTAGATTAGGCATATTTAAAAAAATTTTGCATGCATTGATTAAAATCTTGGAAAAATAAAAAAAATCAGAAAAATTAAAAAAAAAAACAAAAATATTGCATTTAGGTTCTTATTTCCTCATTGTTTGATACCACTTGTTTTTCTATGCTAAGTATAAGTGCTAACCCATGATTTGCATGATTTGCTGAAGTTTATATGATATGAGCATGATCATTGATTGATTACCTTGATTATAGGACTGAGTATGTATTTAGCTTGAGTATTTGATTCATTCTGAAGTTCTAGACAAAAATTCGCCTTGTGAGATTTTTGGCCTTTCATGATTAGTGTTGTTTTCTACATTCTTGAGTGTATCACCATGATTATCTAGCTCTAGAACTTGCGTTATGACTCTTTTTCAAGGCTGCTTTATATGATTGAATGCATGACATTAAAATGATTGAGGCAATGTTTCTTATTAGCCTATTATTTACCTTCCTACCTTATAAGATCCATGTTCTTGATACCCCATTTCTTTAAGCTTTAAGCTTATTTTTATAGCTCCACAAAATTTCCCTAGCCTATTAAGCTTGACCCATCCGGGATTTAGGACTTTAGGTTATGTTTTTGCTTTTGTGTGAGTTATGTATAAGTATGGGGGAGTTGGAAGAAAAGGTGGAAAAGAGGAAATACAACTCTTGTGTGTAAGTAAAGTGAAAAAATAAAGATGAAAAGTATGTTGCAAAGAAAAAAAAGTTGAGCTTAATTGTTAGTAATCTTCATAAGTGTAAAAGGAAAGAGTTGTAGAAGAGGCAAGAAAGAAAAAATGAAGAAACAACCAAAGTGCTTGAATGAGAGTGTATGGAGTTGGAAAAGAAAGTTTGGGAGAAAGAAAGTGTGTTGAAGTTTGTATTTAGGATTAGTTCTTTATCCCGGATTTAGCACCACAAGCCAAATATGATCCATTCCAAATTTCTATTTACCTTGGCCCCATTACAACCTTTAAAAAGACCTCATGATTTTTGTTATGTGTTTGATCCCCAACGGTGGAGATTTAGAACTCTGATGCAAGCTTATAGTAGTCTAGTTTTCATGGTTGATTTTGAGTGAAACACATACCCTTAAACACTTGAGAGTTTGAGTGCAAACACTTTTACCTTGGTGAGGTCTAGAATGAATGAATGGTCTTTGCTCTATGCTTGTTATAATGCATGTTAGGAAGTCTTGGTCGGGTTTTTGATTATATATGAAATGCTTGTTTGACTTGAGATGGATGTATGAAATGCTTGTTTGATAGCTTGCATTTAGGCATAGTTTAGGATGCATATTTATGTTTGTTTTGCATGTGTTTTAGCTTAGTTTAGTGTAATTCTTAGGTTTTTAGGTTTTCTAGGGAATTCAGGTTTTGTGCTTGTTTTGTTCGGTTTTGCAGATCTTTAGGTAAACAAGCATAGATGGGATGGATCTTAGGGGACTATGGAGGTGTTTGAGGAATCTTAGAGTGATACAAGTGAAGATTGGAAGAACCAAGGCCCAAGAGCTTGTGTAAAAAGAATGCTTAAATCCGGGCTATGCATTGGAGTTCTTGTTTCGACACCTCTATGTTGCAATGCTTGGATTGGGAGCTATAGTGGTCGGATGAAGCTGAATTTGCTATCACTGGAAAGCTAACTAGAAGAGCTACAATTCATATTCATACTCCGAGTCCAAATTCCAACTCGAAGGGGGTGAAAACAGCTTCTGAAGTGTCGCGTGAAATGCTGAACCGAGAAGAGCGCGGGCTGGAGAACAAGATGCCGCGGCCGCGCCACTTTATGTTGAGACCGCGCCCTATGTTTCTATGTGGAGAAGTTGGGCCGAGAGTTTTGGGCTTCGAGATGGGCTTAAGATAGATCTTGACCGACATGTTTTAATGTATTCCGGGATTTATGGGTCTTTGGATATCTTAGGGGTATTTAAACCTTGTTTTTAGTTTCTCTTTCATAACTTTAATCATACTTTTGGAGGCTAGGGTTTTTTCTCTCTAGAGGCAAACTTTAAACCTTTGTAAGTTTTTCTTAATTTTAACTATGCATTGCTAAATTTCTTTGTGTTTGACTAGTTATTGAAATCATAGATTGCATATTATTGTGAGGTTTGATTGATTCTCATCAACTTGAATAGGTTTTATTTCCTATGCTTAATTGAATCAGAATTATTCTAGGGTTTTGTTAGATTAGCTACCTAATAATATTTCTGGGATAATTTACAACTAATCTGATCAAGTCCCGTTCGGGATTGATTAGATAAAGTAGAAACTATAATTGTTTAGACCCGTTCGGGCTATTCAGTTGTAGAAGGGAATAAACCACAGATAACTTGATTAGTTGTTTGCATTGAGTATTTGTTTCTATCGATACTTTGAACTTAAAGTTGTCGTTTAATTGAATCTATACGTTGTTCTAGGTTGTTAGATGATTAGGGTTGTTCAGACTGTTAGCTCTTTCAATTAAATATAAAGTTTTGGTTAATAATCCACGGTAGATTATTCAAGGGAATTGAGAATCAAGAGAATCGATGATCAATAAGCATATCTATGATGGATTTAACTAGTTGAACATATTTATCTCAAATTGTCATAAATCATATTTGCATTCATACTTATAGTTATTTTTCATATTAGATTAGTTAGTACTCAAACATCAATAAAACCCCCCTTTTTTGTTTACTTGGCATACAAGTAATAACACAAATACAAGAGTCCTTGTGGGATCAACCCTTACTTACCACTCTACTCACTTTGGTTAAGTTAGGTTTCTTTGATAGGTATTAACGACCACTGAAAATACCTCATCACCCCGCCCTCGTTCCGACGAGCATTAGAGGCCCGCGAGTCCACTTTGTGATCTTGTATTTATCCTGTTACTATTGTCGGAGAAGATCTGGGCGTTTTGAGCCTAGACCCGCCCTTGTGACCCTAGGGTCGCATCAGTTATACAGCGGAAATAAAAGATAATGTTCTTGAAATGTCACGTGGCACCCAAAATGTAAGAGGAAAGCTTGAAAACAACTTGATCTTCCTTCCTTCAAACCCTTGTCCTTTGTCTTTAAACCTTCGGTGGAATTTTCATGTAGTTTGATATTTTCGCAAAGGGCGAGAAATACGAGGCAAAAATACGGACACAAATGGGATTAGTCTAAGGAGACTAAGCAAGTGAGAACGGAAATTCTCAAGTGTAGGATCGTTAGTACGTCTAGGTCGCCGTCCTCAACTAAGTCGTCGACCTCTTAAGTAAATGCAGCGGAAATAAACGACAAGAAAGACTTACTTGCACACAGTGATTTTTATAGTGGAAACACTTGATCGATGAACTCTATCAATCAAGTGTGAAAACCACTCCCTTCCAAGTTCTCGTTTGGAAGGATTAAAAGTCGTAGCTTGCTTTATTGATCTTTTGAATTGTTTACAAGAACACCCTGGATCTAGACCTACTTCCAAAGCACCCTAGAACTCGTTGTGAACCGAGTAACTACAACCCTCAACCAATCTAACAAAGCCTACGTCTCTCTAACTATCGTTTTCTTTCTTAACACAAAATGGAGTATGAGTTCATGTATATTCTAACTTAAAGCCTTAGATTAAATACACAAAAACTAGGTTAGATAAGTGAGAATATTATCTTCCAATTCGGTTATGGCAAGATAATATTTTCCTTATCTTTACAATCTCATCCTAAGCATAAAAACAAGATACAATAAGATATGGCTTAGGGTAAAAGCAATAATCGGCTAACAGCTTAATCCACAAGAGATCTTTCCTAAAACAAGATTATACTATCCAATCCATAAATATCTCACGCGTCATCAAGATCTCCAAGATTTGCCTTCAACTCACGTCGACGAACTGACTGACGTTGGCGACTCTGTTCAAAGACTCGAGGTCGTTCAGATGATAGACGTTTGGAACCATCAAAATCAAAGCCTCCAGCTTTTCTAACAAATTCCCCCTTTTTGATGATGACAAACTCCTTTCTTCCTGTATAAGCATGGGAAGACCAAATATCGAACAAGATATGCAATAATTTCAATTTTGCCAAAAGTCCCCCCTAAGTTGGATAACCCACATGTAATTCAGCATAGATATTCCCATTTTTTTTATCTACCCCCAGCCTTTTCCCCCTTTTGGCATCATCAAAAGGAATAACTCTAAATAATCATGCACAAAGAGATAATCAAACGAAGGTAAATAAAGAAATTATCCAACGTACATACGCAAACCACATCAACAAGAGCAAAATAGTCTTAACCATGCAACAGAGAAAGCAAAAACACACATAAGAACCCGAAGAGATGTTTATGATAAAGTATATGTGTTAGGGAAAGTAAAGGGAAAATGGATGTCGGCCACTTGAGCTAAGTCAAGGGCTTGGACAGGTCATCAAGCGCAACAAATAAGTTATGAACGTCAGCCTTGAGCGTAGTGTGACCTTGCCAGAGTTGTCCAACCTTCTCAAGCAAGTCCTAGTTCTGGTGTTGTATATCAAATAGCAACTTCATAATTGAACCAGGTTGCGGACCTTCCCCTACTTCAGCATTGATGCCCAACTCAGCATCTTCCATCTCAGCATCAAAAACAACATCCTTGCCTGCATCTCTAGACAACCACTGATTCTCAATCAATTTGTAGCCCATCTTGTGAACGATGTCAGAATTTAGGTGACAAACATGTTCCACCTCTTCTTCAGCCTCATAAACCTCATGATACTGGCGCACTTTCTTGACAATAGAGCAATAAGGTAGAGCATGTCTTGTACTATCCTTGACAGATTCCACGTGTAGGAGCAACAGTCGAGCAAAGTTAACAGGTTCCTTCTTGAGCATTTTATCCATGACAAGGATGTCTTGGATCATAGCAATACTCCTTTTTTTCTCTCGAGGAATTTGTAACACCCCTATTTTGCAACACTGGGTATTACCGCCGGTGACCTCGGACTTTACCGTCCAAACTCACCCAAGGCTTTATAATGATATTAAAACTTATAGAAATGCGGAAATAGACATAAACGTTACATAAATAAACGGATGCTCACGAATGAGACTTAAAGGTCATTAAAGATGAAATTGACTAAAAGCGGAATTTTATTTATTGATAAGAACTCTCGTTCATTACATTGGGAGTCGTTTTACAAATGATGTAGCAGCGGAAAATGGAGCCCATATAAAAAGTGTTGAAATGACGTGTTGAAATTACAAGTATATTTACCCAAGACAACTCATGTGATGTTGATTTGCTTGGTTTAAAATAGAAGAGTTGGTGCACTATCTTCGGAATGCTTTGCTCTTATGAAAATTCCTTCTTCCCACAACGTCGTCTTGCCTTGACCTTCTATCCCTGCATAACGCTTCTCGAACCTTCTAGAGCTTGTCTTCAAAGCTCCGGTGTGAACTTCCTAGAGTCTTGCACTTGTCGTGAAGGGAGAGAAATACCAGGCAAAAATGCGGAAAATGTGGAATTAGTCTAAGGAGACTAAGCAAGCGAGAATTGAAATTCTCAAGGGTATTATGGTAATTTATAATATTCGAGAGATATTATCGGAATGTTTTTTAGATATAGAACTTTATGTGGGGCTTATCGGAACGGAGAAGAGTGTATCTCGAGAGGAGATAACTCGTTAATCGAGAGAAGAACTACGAGATTGTAGACTTCTTAGAGTAGAAAGTATGTTGGGAACGTTATTAATTCATAAAAGTTTTGAAAACCTCTCGCGCCCTTGCGGACCGAGAGCCGGATCGATCATTTGAGACCGGCCCGGTTTTGATTTCTTTTAAATGTGCTTTGGCACTTATCTTATCTCGTGAAGAAAAATTTCAATTACGTTAATGATTTTTAAAGAGTGTGGGGGCATGCATGGGCCCGGATCAGTGAAGGGAACCCAGTTCCGGCACTTACCTACGGTGCACTCATCCCTCCGTTGCGTGGGAGCGGACATAGATCATGATCTTGAAAGTCGTACCTTTAAGCACAGAGGCATACGACTTAGTAGGTTATATAGAGGTGTCGGGTTAGTCCCGCACCCCTCACTATTTCATCCAAACCGATCTCTAAACGAGATCGTAAACAATCAAGGTCACAAACGAGACTAGCATAATAGTCCTATCAAATATTAAATAACGGAATAACTATAACAGTGGGGTCGTTATTTCTAACAATCGATAGTCCTAGGTTCGTTTTATTATTAGCAAACAAGTTGTTCCCAACATCGAGAAATTTCACGAAACGAATTGTTAAGGATACAAGGAGAAATTCCACTTGCCTTAGCTTTGTACGATTGCGTATTAACGAATGAACGGAAACGTTGTCCTTAAAACGAAACGGGAGCTCGACCTATCGACACGGAATATACGAACGAGCTTTAATAAGAATTTTCTTTTAAATTCTTTTAAATTTTAGGAAATCTCTTATAATATTATTATAATAATAATTTAGGTGGAGATGAATAAAATAATAATATTTTCTGTTATTTTTTTTATATTTGTAATATCCTTGTATTCTTTATAAAAGCTTTATTTTAATTTATTTATTATAATCTTTTGAAGATCAAGTCATAATATTTTCTTAAATTATCAAATATTCATTAAAAGGTTAATATTTTATTTAAATTAATTTATAATCTTTTTATCCACTTAATGTCACAAACTTATAACCTTATCATTATTAGAAAATTATTTTATTATTGAATACATTCAAGTTGGTAAATTAAATAAAGCCCATTAAAATATATTTTTCCATATTTATATTTCAAATAATTATACAAATCGTTCATATGACATAAAAAGTCCATTATACCCTTATTATTATTTCTTTTACCTTTCTTTATAAAGATATCTTTTAAGACTACTTTATCTTATTAAAATACTTTCCATATATGAAAGATAACAATATAACTCTATTATTTTAATTTAAAGATTCTCGCAAACTAGAAATACTTATTTTTATAAATTATGCGCATGTAAGTATTTATTCTATTTAAATGCAAGCATTATAATATTAGGATATCATCTTTTCTAACAACTTAGCTTCTTATTATAAAATATACTTTGATATTTTATACTATTAAGCATGAATATAAGAAAAATGTCAATAATTCTATTACTTTTATCCAAGAGATTTCCATGTCATAAGATATATTTTATTTTGTATATATAACATGCATGGCTATGTATTTTACTAAAGTGCAAAGAATTTAATAAAAGTGATTTATCTTTTTCTTTTTAACAACTTAGGTCCTTTTTATTTATTTATATAATAACTTCCAATAGAGTATACTTAAATATATATATATAGATCTTATTAATTTATTATCCATGTATAAAAAAAGTAATGATGAAAAGTCCATTATTTTATTTAAGAAAACTCATGTCATAAGATCTATTTTATATTAAAAATAATATGTATGATAATAATTTTATCCATGTACAAGGAAAATAATAATTTGAGTTTATCTTCTCGAACTAACAAGATCTTATATCCTTATTTAACTTAGGTTATTATTATAATATCTATTATTAACTTTAAATGACATGCAAACTCTCTTCTTTAATAAAACGGTCTTAAGATAATATTTTTCCATCAACTTGCTCTTGTTTCTTTATTTATTAGAATAAACTCTAAATAATGCAATATTATTTATGTTATACTTTGACAAGCATAAAATCATATTTTAGTCCCATAAATTTATTTACAAAAAAATTTCCTTGTCTATAAGATTTATTTTATATAGAATAATCATGCAAGCTATTTAATTCCTTTTATGTATAATAAAATTATATATGCAAATAAATAAATTCCGATTTTATTCATTCTAACAAATTTTATCTTTTAACTAAAATATAGGATCTTAACAATATTTTACTAATTAATTTAATCAAGGATTTAACAAAAATTAAAAGGATTTTTAAACCTTCTGTAAAAGAATTTTGACGCTTGTGTTACAGAGAGACGCCATGGCCAGGGGAAAGCAGGGGTGGCACACCAGGTGAGCAGCCAACAGGCTGGCGGTGGTCCGGCGAGGGTCCGGGCGGTGCTCGCGGGTCCAATGGTGGCTCGGTGGTGGTCCGGTGAAGAAAGGAGGTGTTTTAATGGTGTTTTTGTGAAAAATCAGCAAAGGAGAAAGTGCACTTATGTTGAATTTTTGGAGGATTTGAATTGCAAAGTTGCTAGAAGAGACAAGAGAAGTGTTTGTGTGAATTCTAAGTGAAAATTCCAGCCTTTAAATTGTAATACCTGAGTCATCGAAAATCCGATATTTGGTTCTCGTTCCAACTCTCGTTTCTTCTTTTTTTTCTTGGGCCTGAAACCCATCAAAACTCGTGTTATTTTGGGAAAATGGGCCGAAAAGCCCAATGGCCCGAACCAAACGCTGGCCCATCTCCTCCTTCCTCTTCTAGTGGGCCTAGGTCAAGAGAGGGATCGGAATTCTTTCTCTTGAATTCACTCGTCCTCAACCCTTGTGCCGCCTATGTTCTTTCACACATCGAGAAAAGAGAGATCGGGATTGCCTCTTGCCGCAAGAAGGCGAGCAGGCAGGAGCAAACCCCTGCAATTCTTTAGTCCTCTCCGACTTTGCCTCTCATCGCGACATGGGGTTCCAATCTCATTTCGCGTCGGATCTCCTTGAAAGGCGGCTGCTTCGCCCTCGTTCCTCGCTGTTCGAGATTTCTTTAAGGCTCCTCGAACCGGAGATCTGCCTCGTCTTCTAGATCGGGATCTCGTCGCTCGTTCATCCGCATCGTCGCATCAGACCCTTGCCCTCATCTTCTTGAACGAGATGTTCTCATGCCGTGGTCACCGAGATCTCAGTCGCTGATTCCGCCGGTCGTCGTCGCGCCGGTTCCGACTTGAGTCAGCCACCGACCCGAGGATTTGTAACCAGTCTTGCTGCTATTCCTGTTAGTTGCGGTCGGTAAGTGGTCGCCCGCCTTCTTCACTTATGTTTCCCCTCTATTCTTTCCCAATTGATTCCAAGGAACCACTTTGATCTTGTTTTGGGTGGGCTTGTTGTCCAGAGTCAGACCACGAGGTGAAAATCGATCGGTAAGGATCTAACTTGATCTCGTTTGCAAATCAGAGAGAGAGAGAGAGCAAGTCAATTCATTAGGGGAGCAGTCAACCTTTAAGTCTGAATCCGGATCGTAATCAGTTTCAAGGTTAGACCCTTGTCCAGTAATTCCAGCCTATCTTTTTGGTTTTGTTAATTAATTCGTTGGTTGATCAGGGTGTTGATATGTATGAGTAAGTTTGTAATTGTAATAAGTATTAAGTATATTTGGCCCACTGCATCATTCTAGTTCGACTGTTGTTTTGGATCTTGTAAGGTTGAAAGTTTGAAAGTGTTATGGTGACCTTCTTTAGTTAATGGCAGGTCTTTGTTTAAGCTTTTGAATTCAATTTGGTGCTTAGGTGGTCTTTTAAGGGGATGTGTGTAATTATTTAATTAATTAAGTGGAAGGTGTTGTTTTGTCAATTGGTGGTTAGAAGTTTTAATGAGATGTGTTCAGTTAAGTCCGATTAACTACTTAAAAAGTGAACTTTATTAGTTTTCATGTTATTTGAATGAGGTTATGTTAAAATAATTAGTGCCAAGAATGTTTAAGTTAGGTGTATAAAAATTGAAAGGTGATATGGGTTACTATGTATATATATATATATCTACTTTGATCAGTAGGACTAGGAGGTCAATTTGTGTTTATAAGAATCGGTTTGTGTTCTATGTTTTGGCTTTTATGTTATTTCATCTTAAGCAACCCATAATTGTTGGATCGATAGTTCGGAGTAAGGGAAATGATATTTGGTGATCTTGAGCATTGATAGCTATGTACTTTGCTAAATCCTTTTTTTTACAAGACCTTGCCCTTTTTAAAAGGCATTTTGTGATCTTTGCCTAGGACATTTCATTGCTCGGTTGATTGATCGTTGCTTTTACGGGAACTTTTCATTTAAGGTAAGTCGTTCTACGACTTACTCGGCTTAATTCAATTCTTGTTAGATTGGGTGCCATGTGTGTAGAATTGGTTTTGGGAATTAGTCCCTTCGTTTAATATTTTAACTAAAAATCTTTTAATCTATAGTGATGTGAATTCTTAATTTGATTGTGACTATGAGTGTGCCTATGAAAATCTGATTGTGACTGTGTTTGCGTTGGTGAATGTAACTGTGATTGTAATTGTTTTGGTATGTGTGACTGTATTTGTACTTGTAATTGTAAGTGTGATGTAATGGTAATTGTGAATGTAATTTGTAATGGTATTTGTCGTTGTGATTGAAATTGTGACTATGATTGTGTTTGGAATTGCAATTGTATTTGCGTTTGAATTGGTGATTGTGTTTGTGATTGTGATTGTGTTTGAATCGAAAATGTGGTTGTGCTTGTTATTGTGATTGTGACTTGTTTGGACCTATTTTTCTTCTGCTGCGTGTTTGTTTTCGTCTTATGAGGAGCTAATGACCCATTATACTTTGAATGAGCAAATTGAATGTGTAAATCTTTTTTTGCGATGATTTTGTATTACGTGTTTATATATGTATTTGAAAATATGAAGAAAAAAATCCGTTTTTAAACATTTTTCGTTATGTGTGCACTGGGTTCCTCTGGTATGGCCATGGATCACGGGTAGAGGTGTCAAACGGGTCGGTCAGGTCGGGTTCGGGTTCGGTTCTTTCGGGTTTGGGTTGAGTCGGGTTCGGGTCGTAACGGGTTACCGGTCAAATCGGATCGGGTCATTGTGGGTTGTCAGGCGGGTCGGGTCGACCTAACAGGTCAAGAAAATTGATTTTTTTACAATTATTTAAATATTTTTTATTTAAAAAAAGATATTTAATAATAAATCTATTATTATTATATATTTTAATAATAAAATATATTATAATTTTCAAAATATATTATATATTCTTAAAATATACCAAATTGGGTCAACCCAACGGTTTTTTCGGGTTTGAACCCAACGGGTTTCGGGTCTATCGGGTTCGGTTTATTTTGGGTTTCTGGTTCAAATTTTCGGGTCTTGACCCTAAATTTTTCGGGCGGTTCGGGTCGGTTTTTCGGGTCGGATCAGCTTTTGACAGCTCTAATCATGGGTAAAGTTGAAGATTTGGTGGCCCACGGACATGTTCATGCGGCTGGAAGGGACGCCCTTCTAAAAATAAAATAAAATGTTTGGCAAACGCTCTAGTAGAGGTTTAGCCGGGGAAAGAAGGGCGAATAGGGGAAATGGGCACGTGTATAGGACGCGCCCTGACCGTGCGCCATAGATGAGAGGCCAGAGGGTGCCATTTGGATTTGAGGAGGATGTTGGTTGCTATTTTATTTGATGGATTTTGTTTGAATGTTCTCGTGTTAATGGGTTTGGTTTAATGGAATGGATTTTGGTGGTTGTATATGTTGGGAAGATCTTTATGAAGATTACTGTTATCCTTTTTAATGTGGTTATAATTGTGATGTGGTCTATGTGTATGTGTGTGTATCTGTGTATCTGTGTGTCTGTGTGTATGGGTGTTTGTGTGATTATTTAACATTAAGTGTTGAATTGATATGAATCAATAATTATTGATTGATGGGTGAATCTTGGTTGCTAGGGTTCTGGATGGTTTTTAAAACGTTCTATATGCATCTCACGCTTTCTAGCTTGAATTAGAATTGTAGCTGATCCTTCGGGGAATATTTTTATAGTTTCAGGTACTTTTCAAAGAATAGTGATAGATTCTCCACAAAGTAGTGAAGCGGATGTTGACGACGTGTCATTAGGTTCGGGTTGTTGGGATCTGGTTATTTATGTATTAAAAGTTGTCTGTGAATTGTTTTGTTACTAGCTGGATAGAACTGGTTTAGCATAGTTTGGAATTACAAAATGATTTGATCTTTCTTCTATTTATGAATTCGAGAATACTATCATGTTTTCTACCCTCTGTTTAAAATAAAAAGTTGGATGTTTATTTGTTTTCTCATCGTGCCCGAGTTGCAAGATCCGAGTGAAAATGTTGTTAAACCGACCTAAGTAGTACCCGGAAGAGGTCTACTGCCAAGTAGCGCTCTGACGAAAGTTGGGGTGTTACAAATATAGGCAAAATTGAAGCTCCTAGTGATCCATGGCAATGGAGATTGACCATTGAGGAAGAACGAGAAGGATGAGGATTGGTTGAATGTGTGTTAGTTTGTTGATGACAAAGGATGATGCAAGTCCTTGGAAGGTTTTAGAAGCAATGGAGTAGAATGGTTGAATTCTTTCACATGCAATGGTTAAGCGTCAATTCAATAAGACATCAATTTGACTTGTTTGAAGAAGAAGAAGAATAGTAGGGTATATTTTTAAAAGAGGGGGATTATGAGTAGTTAAATTACAATAGCTTAGCGGTTTGGAGAGGGTGTGTGTGAGGGGGAGATGCAAGAGGTCTCGGGTTCGAGTCCCGGCTCTTACCTCTTTTTATTTGGATTTTCCTTGTATTTTTGCTAGCCTTATAAATAGTCTATTATTAATAAAATTCGACATTTATATTAATCTATTTTATTTGAATAACTTTTACCACTTTACTAATCCTTCATAAAGTGTTCTTAATTTTATTTAAAATAAAATATTTAAACTCTCTTATATTAAGAGAGAAGGATTATTTAAATGAATACCCAAATTGCTTAATATTTTTAATTAAATTCTTAATTTCCATTGTATTAAATTTTTATAACCTTTTATAATGTAATATGAGATTATAAAGATTATTAAATTCTCTACTTTAGAGAAAAAAAATTTATTGGGATAATTACCCATTTTATTTTATTTAGAATTTAGCGGATATTACAATAGTACCCCCTTAAAAATTAGTTTCGTCTCCGAAACTAGGAAAGACTTAGGGCGGTACAAGGTTAACACGGAAAGCTACTACACTCACAACTGTGAGGAAACAACAAAGGGTCTAGTACCCCCTTAAAGAACATTTCGTTCTTTAGTTAAGATGACTGTACAAGTAGACGAATTACTATTGTACCTTTTTCTTAAGGAATCGTTACCTTAGTATTCCTTAGAAAGATTCCCACATTTGAACTTATGTGGTTTAATGAAATCAAGGGATAAGAATGGAAATCCGATTAGTCTTGCTGGCGAAGTAGGCAGGGATCAAACGGTTTTATCCATTAGCTTGGGTCAAACCTACGGAAGTTTTGGGTTAACCCTTTCCAAACAAAAAGGTTGAGTTTCTTATAGAATAAGCATCCTTATTGGGAACGAGCACTTAAGTGCCTCTAGGGAGCGAGTAAGAAAATGACTAATCTATTCTATACTTCTAGAATATAGTCATTGCGGAAGCATTCTTTTAAGATGGATATTCGATAACTGTCGATATGGACTCGAAGTTTTAAATATGTGGAAACCATGCCTTAGAAGAAGGATCTCGAGTTACGGTTTCTAAAGAAGTTACTATTGGGATAGGCGATGGTTATACCACAAGAAGGAATAACCATCTTTACGAGGTCGTGTTCGAAAATATTATACTACCGAGAAGTGGTTCGAGTGTCCCTTATTTTGGAGTATTTATAAGAATGTAGTTTTTCGTAAGCAAGGTTAAACTTTAGGAACTGCGTGGTTCGTTCCACCAATGTGATCAGTATCAGGGAACTATTTCCAATACAATCGCCTAAAGTGTATATCTTCATAGGAACCAGACCTGAAGTTCTACCTCAACCATGTGGCCAAGATGGGAGGTAAAAGTCCATTCTCATTCACCACCATGAATCTATATTGAAAACTTTGGTTTTATAAACTTACAATTTTATTATGGTCTAAAAGTAGCATTTCGAGTCGAACTTAGTAGTACAATAGATACGTCATAAATTTATACCAGGGTTTAGCTCGAATGGAACGCGGTCTTTGGTTCGATACACAAGAATATAACATGATAACCATAATCATAATATAGATTTCGAAGTGAGACACTCTTACGAGGAAGAGTGTCACCGGCATGGTTCGACATTTTCATCTTCTGTTACAATACAAAAGAGCCTTAAAAGCAAAACTAACAAGATTACGAATATTCAACTTGGATAGGAAGGAGGATCCATCTATTCCTCTGGAACATCTGAGGCACAAGGTTTGTCACTTTGGTGCATCTCATAGAGTTATGGACCTTGACTTTGGGATGTCATCGGTCCTTTTCCTTTATTCTGAGTTGTAGACTGCACAGAAGCTGACCTAGTCACCTTATTCAAAGCTTGGAGGTTCTGAGAAGCTGAGTTTGAACGGAATTGGCCTTCGTTGGTCCCCTTTTGTCTGTAGTAGGTACGGAGATGTCCCACCTTTCCACAGTTGTAGCACATCCTGCGGTCTATTGAGCAGTCTCGATTGATGTGCCCCGGTTCCCCGCAATTGTGACAAACTATAGAGCTCTTCTTGGATTCTGAGCTTTGGAAAGATTTTGGCCCGACTGACATGGCCTTGTCCTTACTTTTCTTGGACCAGTGTGATCCTTGTGGAGAGGTCGGTCTTTTGAAACCGCTTTAACTAAAGTGGTGAGGCTTCCCTCCATTCTTTTTACGCTCGGGGCCTTTAAGCGTCACTTCCATCCTGTAGGCTGCATCTACGTACTCCTCCAAGGTCTTGAAGGTGCGATTCACCATCCAAGGTTTGATGGTGTCGCTCATCCAACGGTGGAAACGCTTGATCTTTTGCTGCTCTGTGGAGATCTCGTCCTCGGCGTATTGTAGGAGATGGTTAAACTTTTTGGCGCGTTCAAGCACACTCAACCCATGGACTTTCGGGGAGTGGAGTTCATCAAGTTTCTCATCTTTCATAGCCTCGGAGAAGAAACGGTGCATTATTTTATCCTTGAACATAGCCCAGCTCAGATCAGGGCGAGTAGCCAGGCTAGAACTCTCCCACCATTCCCCGGCTTCATCCTTAAACCTTAACACAGCCATGTGCACCTTATCTGCCTCTGAGCAATGCACGTTCCTTAGGAGTCTCTCCACATGGGAGAACCAATTTTGGATTCCTGAAGGGTCGCCTGTCCCGTCATACGAGTCTGGTTTCATGGCATTGAAGGTTTTGATTCCCTCCGCGAAGGTGACTTCCTTTGGTTTTTCGGGAATGACCTTGGCTACTTGAGCCTCTTCTTTCACTTCCTCTTGTACTTCTATGTTTGCTGGGTTAGGTACCACAGCAGGGATAGCCTCTTGCACTAGTTGATGTACTAGAGTGCGTAGGGCTGCCACTGTGCCCTCGTTGAGTACAACTGGGGCAACCGGTGCTGGGGGAGGGTTAACTCGAGGCGCACCTCTGACCTCTGATTGGCTTTCATCGTGACCCTTACCAGCGACACTGGGATTAACTCGGCGGCTGTTTCCTCTTGTGTTGACCATCTGAAGGTTTTAAGTAAGTTGGTTCTTTTGTTAATTCATAAATATAGGTAGGAACTAACGCTCAAGCTTTCAAAGAAGAAGAGAAATTTTATTAGAACTTTTACTTTGAAAGATTACAAAGGCTTTATAGCGCAAGCCATTACACTTAAGGACATGAAAGGAAAACTAAAGCCGATTCGACTTTTCAAGGACAAAATGAAAGTCAAGAGAAGTGGACTAAGCTCACTTCTTTAGAAAGGAAAGTAAAACTAAGGCAAAACCTAGGAACAGTCAGGGTAACTATACTTATCGAGGACCGTCGTCAACGAGATTCTTATCAAGAATCCCGCTCTCATTATCCAACACTAAGTTGGCCTGCTCAATCTGCCTGCGACGATACGCGTTCCTTGCGCGAAGTTCGCTTAGTCGGACTTCGACATGGAACTGTTCGTCTTGTTCGGCCATTTGTTTGTTTAGCCAGCCTTCTTTACACCTCTCCAAGATGTCATAGTTCATGTAACGGGTTCGGCTTGGACGGACGCCTGCAGGGGGAGGAGCGTCCATGTTCTGGTAGGACCTTATTTCTTCCGAACATACCCCCTTACGTTGGAGGAGATAGTCGTAATTTGGTTGACGAACCCTTGTTGGGTTTGGGTCACTGATTAGAGATGGGTTTCTTGTTTGACAATTTGTTTGGTGATGAGATGACCCTCCCTGATTCCAGTTAGCCCATCCGCCCACTTGATAGGTCATTGGAGCTTGAGTTGTGATTTGGTGGCGTGGAGTCTCCGTCATGTGTCTCCCTGGATGATATCCCGAGAGTTCTTGCTCAATGATTTCCTGACTTAATTGGCCATGAAGTGAATTATTAACTCCTCCCTTGAGGTATGCTTCTTCAAGGTTCTCTTCCTCGAGATTCACCTCGGGTGCATTTTCATGCATCTCCTCTTGTAGTGCTAGCTCGGGGTTGCCCTCGGGGTATCCATTTGGCAAAAATGGCCATTGAGCGAAAGCCTCATCAAGCTCTTGAGCGGCCTTTTTGGCTTCATCCCTAATTCGGGTTAAACTTCTTGTGAGTACCATTTCTGTAGAGGAGAAGAAGGCGTTTATATAGAATATCCTTTGATTCTATGTGCCGAAGGTATAGGAAGGAAGTAAGGACGTTTTTAAACAAAATTTTAAACTTAGAATATAAATTAAGATAGATTTTCTTTTTCTTGGAATTACTTAAAAGAATTTGAAATTCTTGAGGTCTATTTAACATTTGAATTAAATTTTCTAACTTTATAAAGGTTTATAGAATGAATTTAAACTTTGAAAGTTTTCAAGGTAAGAAGTTTTTAACTCATAATAGTTCCTAAGATGAAAAGTTAAGTTTAAATGAAGATTTTAGCTAAGATGATTAAGTTTAAAATGTTGAAAATATTTATGTTACTTAGGTTTTTAGAAGGTAGAAAGGACGTTCTTAGAAATAAGAGTTTAGGTTTGCGGAAATAAAAAAACTTAGGTTTAAAAGTTCTTTGGTTTTGAAAATTTTCGGTTTTGAAAGTTTTCGGTTTTGAAAACAAAACGTTCGGCTCTGATACCATAATTATAACACCCCTATTTTGCAACAATGGGTATTACCGCCAGTGACCTCGGACTTTACCGTCCAAACTCACCCAAGGCTTAATAATGATATTAAAACTTATAGAAATGCGGAAATAGACATAAACGTTACGTAAATAAACAGATGCTCACGAATGAGACTTAAAGGTAATTAAAGATGAAATTGACTAAAAGCGGAATTTTATTTATTGATAAGAACAGCCGTTCATTACATTGGGAGTCGTTTTACAAATGATGTAGCAGCGGAAAATGGAGCCAATATAAAAAGTGTTGAAATGACGTGTTGAAATTACAAGTATATTTACCCAAGACAACTCATGTGATGATGATTTGCTTGGTTTAAAATAGAAGAGTTGGTGCACTATCTTCGGAATGCTTTGCTCTTATGAAAATCCCTTCCTTCCCACAACGTCGTCTAGCCTTGACCTTCTATCCCTGCATAACGCTTCTCGAACCTTCTAGACCTTGTATTCAAAGCTCCGGTGTGAACTTCCTAGAGTCTGGCACTTGTCGCGAAGGGCGAGGAATACCAGGCAAAAATGCGGAAAATGTGGAATTAGTCTAAGGAGACTAAGCAATCGAGAATGGAAATTCTCAAGGGTATTATGGTAATTTATAATATTCGAGAGATATTATCGGAATGTTTTTTAGATATAGAACTTTATGTGGGGCTTATCGGAACGGAGAAGAGTGTATCTCGAGAGGAGATAACTCGTTAATCGAGAGAAGAACTACGAGATTGTAGACTTCTTAGTGTAGAAAGTATGTTGGGAACGTTATTAATTCATAAAAGTTTTGAAAACCTCTCGCGCCCTTGCGGACCGAGACCCGGATCGATCATTTGAGACCGGGCCGGTTTTTATTTCTTTTAAATGTGCTTTGGCACTTATCTTATATCGTGAAGAAAACATTCAATTACGTTAATGAATTTTAAATAGTATGGGGGGCATGCATGGGCCCGGATCACTGAAGGGAACCCAGTTCCGGCACTTAGGTACGGTGCACTCATCCCTCTGTTGCGTGGGAGCGGACATAGATCATGATCTTGAAAGTCGTACTTTAAGCACAGAGGCATACGACTTAGTAGGTTATATAGAGGTGTCGGGTATGTTAGTCCCGCACCCCTCACTATTTCATCCAAACCGATCTCTAAACGAGATCGTAAACAATCAAGGTCACAAACGAGACTAGCATAATAGTCCTATCAAATATTAAATAACGGTATAACTATAACAGTGGGGTCGTTATTTCTAACAATCGATATTCCTAGGTTCGTTTTATTATTAGCAAACAAGTTGTTTCCAACATCGAGAAATTTCATAAAACGAATTGTTAAGGCTACAAGGAGAAATTCCACTTGGCTTAGCTTTGTACGATTGCGTATTAACGAATGAGCGGAAACGTTGTCCTTAAAACGAAACGGGAGCTCGACTTATCGACGCGGAATATACGGATGAGCTTTAATAAGAATTTTCTTTAAATTCTTTTAAAGTTTAGGAAATCTCTTATATCCTTATTATAAGAGAATTAATTTATAAATTATTATAATAATAATAATGTAGGTGGAGATGAATAAAATAATAATATTTTCTATTATTATTTTATATTTGTAATATCCTTGTATTCTTTATAAAAGCTTTATTTTAATTTATCTATTATAATATTTTGAAGATCAAGTAATAATATTGTTTAAATTATCAAATATTCATTAACCTAAGGTTAATATTCTATTTAAATTAATTTATAATCTTTTTATCCACTTAATGTCACAGACTTATAACCTTATCATTATTAGAAAATTATTTTATTATTCAATACATGCAAGTTGGTAAATTAAATAAAGCCCATTAAAATATAGTTTTCCATGTTTATATTTCAAATAATTATACAAATCATTCATATGACATAAAAAGTCCATTATAACCTTATTATTATTTCTTCTACCTTTCTTTATAAAGATATCTTTTAAGACTACTTTATCTTATTAAAATACTTTCCATATATGAAAGATAACAATAAAACTCTATTATTTTAATTTAAAGGTTCTCCCAAACTAGAAATACTTATTTTATAAATTATGCGCATGTAAGTATTTATTCTATTTATATGCAAGCATTATAATATTAGGATATCATCTTTTCTAACAAGTTAGCTTCTTATTATAAAATATACTTTGATATTTTATACTATTAACCATGAATATAAGAAAAATGTCAATAATTCTATTACTTTTATCCAAGAGATTTCCATGTCATAAGATATATTTTATTTTGTATATATAACATGCATGGCTATGTATTTTACTAAAGTGCAAATGATTTAATAAAAGTGATTTATCTTTTTCTTTTTAACAACTTAGGTCCTTTTTATATATTTATATAATAACTTCTAAAAGAGTATACTTAAATATATATATATATATATATATAGATCTTATTATCCATGTATAAAAAAAATAATGATGAAAAGTCCATTATTTTATTTAAGAAAACTCATGTCATAAGATCTATTTTATATTAAAAATAACATGTATGATAATAATTTTATCCATGTACAAGGAAAATAATAATTTGAGTTTATCTTGTCTAACTAACAAGATCTTATATCTTTATTTAACTTAGGTTATTATTATAAAATCTATTATTAACTTTAAATGACATGCAAACTCTCGTTTTTAATAAAACGGTCTTAAGATAATATTTTTCCATCAACTTGCTCTTGTTTCTTTATTTATTAGAATAAACTCTAAATAATGCAATATTATTTATGTTATACTTTGACAAGCATAAACTCATATTTTAGTCCCACAAATTTATTTACAAAAAAATTTCCTTGTCTATAAGATTTATTTTATATAGAATAATCATGCAAGCTATTTAACTCCTTTTATGTATAATAAAATTATATGTGCAAATAAATAAATTCTGATTTTATTCATTCTAACAAATTTTATCTCTTAACTAAAATATAGGATCTTAACAATATTTTACTAATTAATTTAATAAAGGATTTAACAAAAATTAAAAGGATTTTTAAACCTTCTGTAAAAGAATTTTGACGCCTGTAGAAACGCCAGGGCCAGGGGAAAGAAGGGGCGGCGCACCAGGTGGGCAGCCAATAGGCTGACGGTGGTCCGACGAGGGTCCAGGCCGCGCTCGCGGGTCCAGTGGTGGCTCGGTGGTGGTCCGGTGAGGAAAGGAGTTGTTTTAATGGTGTTTTTGTGAAAAATCAGCAAAGGAGAAAGTGCACTTAGGCTGAATTTTTGGAGGATTCGAATAGCAAAGTTGCTAGAAGAGAGAAGAGAAGTGTTTGTGTGAATTCTAAGTGAAAATTCCTGCCTTTAAATAGGCAAAATTGAAGCTCCTAGTGATCCATGGCAATGGAGATTGACCATTGAGGAAGAACGAGAAGGATGAGGATTGGTTGAATGTGTGTTAGTTTGTTGATGACAAAGGATGATGAAAGTCCTTGGAAGGTTTTAGAAGCAATGGAGGAGAATGGTTGAATTCTTTCACATGCAATGGTTAAGCATCAATTCAATCAGACATCAATTTGACTTGTTTGAAAAAGAAGAAGAAGAATAGTAGGGTATATTTTTAAAAGAGGGGGATTATGAGTAGTTAAGTTACAATAGCATAGCGGTTTGGAGAGGGTGTGTGTGAGGGGGAGACGCAAGAGGTCTCGGGTTCGAGTCTCGACTCTTGCCTCTTTTTATTTGATTTTCCTTGTATTTTTGCTAGCCTTGTAAATAGTCTATTATTAATAAAATTCGACATTTATATTAATCTATTTTATTTGAATAACTTCTACCACTTTACTAATCCTTCATAAAGTGTTCTTAATTTTATTTAAAATAAAATATTTAAACTCTCTTATATTAAGAGAGAAGGATTATTTAAATGAATACCCGAATTGCTTAATATTTTTAATTAAATTCTTAATTTCCATTGTAGTAAACTTTTATAACCTTTTATAATGTAATATGAGATTATAAAGATTATTAAATTCTCTACTTTAGAAAAAAAAATTGGGATAATTACCCATTTTATTTTATTTAGAATTTAGCGGATATTAAAGAATTAAGTCGCTGATTACCTAGGTGAAGAGAACTTTCCTCTCCGCACACATCGAATTAGTGGCAAAGGAACCACCTTAGACGTCATCGACCTCTGTAACCTGTTTCAGCAACTCAACCGAATCTACTTCCTCGGGCCATGCACCTTTATGATATCTAGCAAAACCCTTGTGCGACACTTTTAGAATAGTGGCTAACTCCATGCTCGACATGGTAAAATTCTCACCGTTTAGCTCATAGTGACCCATAGTCGTCTTTTCCCTGTCCTCTACAATCAACGACCTCTAGAACTGTCTAACCAACCCAGGGTTGAAACTCTCTTCTTTATGAAACAACTGATACTAGCCTTGAACCGACAGCAACTCATAAACTCCCTTTAAACCAGTTGACTCGATGAACTCATCATGATGAGTTCCTTAACAAAATCACGCTCAGCCATATTACTTCCCTCACCTTTGATTTCCACGCTAATCTTCTTAGGTTTCCCACTAGCAGCAAGTTGTCCACTCGACCTAGTGGGTGCCTTTTTGCTCTTTTTAGAGCTTTTAGTTTTCTTGGAAACCACAAAGTCACCACCCTCATATCCAACGACCTGTTCAGGGTCGTCGACTTGAGTGTCGTCTTCTCCGCGGCGACTGGTTCTGAAACTTTTTCTTAAGACTCCATTGCCTCGATTGACTGCACTACCTCCTAGAAAGAATCGAAATCCCCTTGCATGCGTTGAGATTTGGAGCTCTCAACTCCGAGCATAGACTCGGTCTCGACTTGCTCTTTCTCTGCGAGATTTGGAGAATGGGGCGAAGAGTTTTGTAGAGATTGAGGGAGATTTTTTGTTGAGGCATGAGTGGGAGGGATTTCTTGAGGATTTGGGAGAGATTTGATGGGATTGTGAGAGGATTGGCCCGGTTCTTGAGTTTGGGTTGTTTGGGGGCCTTCGAGCAACAGTGGAGAGGTTGGTTTGTTGGCGTTTTGGATTGCTGCTAAAAGCAAAGCCAAGGTCTGTGGATCAACCACTTTCCCGAGCTTGAGAGCCAAGGTTCGTGGAGTTTCGGTTCCACGAATTGGGGATGAAGGGTTAGGGTTAGGGTTTGACGCCATTGATGGAAAAAAGATTTGAGCTTTAGGAGAGATGGATTGCAGAGAGATTGAGAAGAGCAAGAGAGCAAGAATAATGCAAGAGAAAGAGCGTACCTTTTGGGTGAAAAATGTCTTCGTATTTATGCTTGAACTGAGTTGATGAGATAGAAACTAGATCTTCCCAAGATCTTTAATCAATACAACTTAAAAGGCAATTTATTTTTGCAAAAAGATCATCAAATATTTGAAAACATACCATTGGAAAAAGGTGATTCTTGTCTTACTTTGGAAATGACGTTCTCAACCTGTTCTGAGTCAACCACTGATGTTCGTGTTTTTAGTATAGTTTTTAAGTGTTTTTCTTGGTTGCTTAGCTTAGTAAAGTTGAGTTTTAGTATTTTTTTTGTATGTTTTTTGATAAGTTTCAAAATTTTGTGAAAAGTATGGAACCTACTCCGTTTTTGCGTTTTTCATAGGTTTTTGGAGCAAAATGGGAGGGTTCCGAAGAATTTGAGATGGAGAGGAGAAAGCGGAGCATGGTCAAGTCAAGGAAGGAATGAAGACGCTTTAAAAGATCCCGAGAAAATCCAAAATAGGCTATGAAAAAGTACAAAAGATCAAGAAAAACAGGCTCGATACCGACCATGTCGGTTCGGTACCGAGGTCTGCAACAAAGGCAGTACGAGAAGAGTTCAGCAAAGAACGTACTGACCTTGAAAGGTCGATACCAAGGGTCCCCTGTGTCGGTAGGCGCACTGACTTCGAGATTTTTATATTTCTATTCCGCAATCTTTTTATTTTAGGAAGTTCTATCTTTATGGAAACTTTATAGATAGCCTTTCTAGTATAAATACCATGTTTTTAACCTAGTTTTAGGAATAATTTTTGAGTGGGAGAACACGTTTGAGACGTATGAAACTTCAAACACGCCCTTCTCTCTTGTTTTTTAGCTTTCTAGTTTATTTTGAAGATTACTTGGAGAAGAAGTTTGTGTTCTAAGGACAAGTTTCAAGTTTTAACTTCAAGTAAGCTTTGTTTTGTTTCATATGATGTTCTCTTTCAACTTTATTATTTGTTTCTTTTCAATCATGAGCGAGTAGTTCTCTTTTCTAGGATCGGGGTTGAAAACCCGACATGATTGTGCATGATTGATGTGTGATGAATGTTTGAATGCCTTTTATCTTCTATCTACTTGTTTTGTGTTTATGCCTTGACGAAAGTCGAGGTAACGAGTTTATTGTTTGATCGAAAAAGAAAGTTATAATCTTGAATGTTGATATTGTTTGATAACGAAAGTTTCAAACTTTGGATCAAAAATAAGTAGAGAGTGAGTTAATTCATAAAAGTTAATTGATTTTCTTGCTTAAATCAACGAAAGTTGATAGCTTTATGTTCAAGGCATGTTATTTATAATTCACACTATCTTAATTGCATGATTATGTCGTGCTAAACCCTTGTCCTAGATCTTTTTCGCATTTGAACACTTCGTTTTACTCTCTGTTTGCATCGGTACCGAGGCTAATAGGTCAGTACCGAACCTGTGTTTGTCTTGCGTTGTTTGCTTTGTTCGAGTCTAAGTTCAGCATCGATACCGACACTGACAAGGTCGGTACCAAGGTGTCTGAATCGTTGTTTTGTTGATTCTTCTCTGTTTGTTTTAGCTTTGTGTTTTTCTGCTTTTTAGAATAGTAATCAAACATACTTGCTTCCCATGGACGATCCTGGCCATCACTATACATAGCAGGGTCTTGACTATAAATTTATTTGTTATCAGGAAACCCTTTCAACAAATTGGCGCCGTTGCCGGGGAAGCAACAATGCTTGTTTGATTACTTGTGGGTTTGGGAATAGCCCGGCCCCGTACGATGGCCGCTACACCTGAGGAGATGGCCGAGTAGATGAACGCCCTCTGTAGGCAGATGGAGGCGTTACAAGCTAATCGAGACGCTGCTGCTGCCGCTGAACATGAACGAGTACACAATACTCATTTACAAGAGCAATTGAACGCTATCCCGAGGAATGCCAAACAATATATGCATCCGGAACTGAGGGTGCCAGAATCCACAATAGCGCTTCTCGAGATAGAGAAGGCCTTTGAGATGATATCTCAGTTTATATCCTTAATAAAAAGGGCTCGGTTTAAAGGGAAACCAACTAAGTTCCCTATGAAGCATATTCGTAATTTTATTGATTTGTGTGACACCGTTGCTGCTGATGGTGTTTCTCTAGAATATGTTCAACTAAAAGCTTTTAAATGGTCTCTTGCAGGTAAGGCCCTGAGCTGGCTAGAAAGCTTACCCCCTAGATCGGTAAGGACGTGGAGAACCTTGCATGACTTGTTCATGACTAAGTTCTTCCCTCCTTCCAAGACTACGGAGTTAAGGAAGCGTATTACCTCTTATCACCAGCTGCCTAATGCGACTTTTGTGGAGACATGGGAGCGATTCAAGGAGATGATGAGGCAATGCCCCACCCATGGTCAACCGCAATATGTTCTACAAGATATATTCTTTCAGGGTATAAACGCTAAGACAAAGAACCGCATCAACTTGCATACTGCTTGCGGTTTTATAGAGATGGAGTCTGATGCAGCATGGGAATTACTGGACAAATTGACCAATTATGATGCCATGTATGGGACCCAGCAGCCACCCTAGCCTCAAAAATGGCTCTACGTTCCAAACAAAGAAGAGGTTGATCTCGATGTTAAAAATCAATTCTTAGAAGATCAGATCAACCGTATGAAGAAACAGGTAAGTTTTCTGAAAACCTCTCAACAATGTCTTGGATGTGGCTCCCATGCCCATAGTACTTCGGCTTGCACTAACATTGAGCAGGTGAGAGCCACTGAGACATATGCTGAAATGAATTATATGAGAGGACAATACAGAAATCCTCCTGCTAATTATGACAGGACGAACAATTATCCAACTTGGGGAAATTCCAATCAAAATCAAAACTATACAGCCCCTCCACCAGATAGAAGGCCCGCACCCCATAGACCTCCAGGTTTTCAAAAGCCACCTTCATGGCTCCAGGGTTTACAAGAAGGCATTAATGGAGTCTAAGCAAACCTCAACAATCAGATGAAACGGTGGGGAAAGTTCGAGAATTGGAAAAAGAGCGTTGACTCACAATTGGGTAACCTTGCTGCACAAGTTAAAAGACCTCAAGGGCAACTCCCGAGCCGCCCCGACGAGAACCTGGGAGGACAAATAGCAGCTGTACACCTCCGGAGCAGAAAGGCACTACCGGATCGTGCTGAGGCCAAGGACAAAAAGATCGTTACTGAGGAAGATGCACCGGCCAAGATCGATAACGAGCCAAAAGGGATCGATACCAAGTCTAAAACCCTCGGTACTGATACTCCACGGGTCATTACTGACCCCAATCCAGGTAAGTCTTCGATACCAAGCCACTCCTTTAGTCTCAGGCTCGGTACCGATCCCACTAGGGTCGGTACCGAACCTTCTACAGCACCACTCGACCCTCTAGTTGATTCGGTAGCACGACCTCTCGAGCCCGCTTTGGTTCTGAGATCGGTGAAGACTCTTCCCTTCCCTCCTAAGAAGTCCAAGGACTCAACAGAAGGAAAGTTTAGGCGTTTCGTTAAGATTCTTCAAGGCTTAAATATTTTCATACCATTCATTGAGGCCCTAAGCGAAATGCTGGCTTACACAAAATTCTTGAAAGATATTCTTAGCAGGAAAAGATCTATGTCTGAGCTGATGGACGAGGTCCGGTCTATAGCCCTCCCAGAGAAGCTAGGAGACCCAGGGAGATTTGCTATAACAATTGGGATTGGGGCCCACCGCTTCAAGGCACTATGTGATTTGGGAGCCAGTGCCAGTTTACTTCCCTTGTCTATATGGTCAAAAGCCGAGATGGAATCACTGGAACCCATTAATATGAATCTATTTATGGCAAACGGGTCTTATGTAATAGCTACAGGGGTCATTGATGATTTCCCAGTTCAAGTGGGCAAATTCTTTGTACCAAACGACTTTATCGTCCTTGACATGCCTGAAGACCCCGTGGTACCAATCATCCTAGGCAGACCATTCTTGCCACGGCAGGTGCACGAGTCGATGTTCGGAAGGGACTTCTCACCTTTGACATAGGGGAAGAGAGGGTTGAGTTCCGCTTCAATCCTGCTGTCAATGAAACCATAGCTGCTACAGAGATCGAGAACCTTCAGCCAAAACCCGGCGACGGTGAGCCGGAAGATTATCTCCCAAGAAACAAAGCCTACAAAAGCAGTACCAAATTGGATACCGACCCACCATGGGTCGGTACCGAGCCATTCATACAACAATACGAGGGAGGCACACTCTGGCACCATAACGATGCAATCCTTACTCCAGATAGTTCGGTAACGACCTCTGCTACCCCGTTATCGAGCCTTTCTCTAAAGGAAAAAGGTGCGTATTCTTGTTCCAATCTCTACACTTCCAGTCCTGATCCTTCTTTATATCATATTCCTACATCATATCCTACTATTCATATTGTAGATGAGTCGAAACCTCCTTGGTTTTTGGACTTTACTAACCCTTGTGTAGGAATACCGAGCATATTGTTGGAGGACGAAAGACCGAATTTAGTAAAAAGGAACCACAATGTCTTTTCGGCTAAGTATGGGGTCTTACATGACCCCGATAGAGCCGAAAGAGAACCACCTTAAGAACTAGCCAAGGTAAGTTCGTCGGGCTAACGACGTTAATAATAGCGCTTACGAGAGGTTACCCAGTTTAGTTTTCTTTCTTTTTATAGTTTTTTTTGTTATCTTTCTTTTGAGTTTTTTTAGTAGAGTAGAAGTTTGCGGAATAGAATGTTTTGGCTAAAAGTGTTATAGAAGTCGGATCGATAACGAAGCTGGAAAAAGAGCCAAAACAGGCTCGGTACCGACTCTGCGAAAACCCAGAAAATTCATGCGGCATGTAAGTCTTTTAACCTAAACGCCTCCTTGCCTTTCTATTCCCCACACCGCCTTGCCTTTCCTCTACCAAGCGATCCAAAACGCTCTCAAGCAAATTTGCACACCACTCATCACCAATCCCTCAAGATCAATCCACGCAATCCACCATTCAATCCACGCACTCCACTTCAAGCCTCCTCCTTCGATATCGAGCAAAAACCCAAAATTTGTTCGTTACCGAGTCTTAACCCTTGTTACTCTCAGTCCTTTGATTTTTCAGTTCTAAATCTTCAAATTTACGGTATATTTTCTCAACCCTAACTCTTTACTTGCAATTCTTGAAGATTTATGGTAATTTTTGGGTAGTTTTCATGCCTAGATCTAGATCTAGTCCGAGAATGTGTTTTGTTTTTAAATTCGTGCCTTCTTGCTTTAATGTTGGTGTTTAATCTTGATGAATTTCGTTTCCTTATGCTTGGATTGCAACTCCTTTCAATTATAAAAGCATGAGGTTACTTGTTCTTGATTTGCATGATTGACACCATGATTTTTGGCAAATTTTGGCATGATTACATAGGGCTTTAAGTAAGTATGGGGTTGTAGCTACTTGATTATGTGGTATTGCTTTGGAATCATGCTTGAGATGGCTTGTATATGTGATAAATTGTTTGAAATCGAGGCTTTGAGACTCGACTATTCAGTGCAAAATTCTGGAAACAGGCTCGATACCAACCTCTACAGGGTCGGTACCGACCCTGTCACTCACCAAACCCAAGTTAAGTCCAGAGACCTCGGTACCGACCTTTCAGGCTTGGTACCGACCCCCACAGAATAGCCAAATTCTGCATTTGAGCGTGGTTTCAATGCAAGTATGGGGTTTCTTTGGTGTATTATTTGCATGAGTAGATTTTACCTTAATTGCTTGTGATTTTTCAGGTACTTCAAATGGCGAGTTCAAGTAGAGCTAACACGAGGGCAGGGAAGAAAAAGAGGGACAATCGATCGCCATCTCCACCGCCGATGGATGATGTCGTGTTGCAGACCGATAGACAACGATCCATCTACAACTATGTCATCGACAAACCTCACAACACGAGGTGGTTCTCAAGGACCGATGGAAGGGAATTGGGCATTTATGAAGACCTTCAGCACGCCTTCTCCATCCTTGGCGTGCCTCACCTCCTCAAATGGGAGGAGATTCCTCACTACCCGACCCTCACTTCTGAGTTCATAGCCACCCTCCGGACTAAGTTCAACAATAAAACATCCTCGGGGAAGATCAAGTTCCGGCTGGGCAATGAGGATTATGAGTTTACCATGGAGGATTTCAACGAACTTCTCAACTTTCCTAACCCCTCTCGTGAGTACACCGCACCGGACAACTTCAAAGTTTCAGAAACTTGGGGCTACATCACTGGGGAAATCAGTCCCAACACACCTGCGCTCCCGGGTTCACACATCATCAACCCGATCTTCCGCATCATCCTCGGGATTTTGGGCTCGACAATTTGGCCCAAAAAGGAGCTCTCTCGGCCGACAAGGACGAAGGTTAGATGTCTCCGTACAATTCTCTTTAAAGACCCCGCTCCTATGAATATGGGGTATGAATGGGTGACATATGTGGAGAAAAATGGGGCTACTTTACAAGGAGTCTATTGTGGAGGGTTGGTGAGCCTCTTGGCCTTGGCTCTTAACATTGATCTGAAGCGCTACAGTGCACTCCGTCCACAAAAGTTGGGCACAAGCTACTGGATCTCTTCTGGGATCTTTCAGAGATGCCGGGACCGAGTCACCACCCCGATTCAAGGCCGGCAAGTGCTTGTTACTCGAGACAAGTTGGAGCTCTTGCACCTACCTAATTGGTACGAAGCTTGGACCTCTACACCGTTCCCCCTGGCCAAGAAGCCTCAAGATGAAGCCTCATTGCGGATATTTGAGTCCAGATACGAGCGAGAGGAGGTAGCGATGGAAGAAGATGCTCCAGCCCCTGTTGAGGACGTCGGTACCGAGCATCCTGGCCTCTGTACCGAGAATCCTAGGGTCAGTACCGAGCATTATGGGGTCGGTACTGAGGCTTTCCACTTCGATACCGAGCTTGATCAGAACCCTACCGTACCACCAGAGTTCGGTATTGTACCTTATGACCCCCGCTTCCAGCAGCATCAGTACAACTTCAACAACTATGCTTCCAATTCCGATCCTCCACCACAATGGGCACATAATTTGGCCTCCCGGAAGGAGCACATGTGCATGAATCAATGTCACCTCAACGAACAGATGAACCAGCTCCAAGAGGCTTATGAGGCTCAAGTGGCAGTTGAGGATGAACGCCATAGGATAGCCGAATCTCGCTAGAGGACGGGTGCGGACCGCCGACAGCAGGATGATGAACGCTGGAGGTCCATTACTACATTCATGGACAACATGGAGGTTTACTTTCCACCAAAAATTCGCCGATGATCTCTCTTTCAAGGATGCTTCCTATGCTTCGACAACCATTTTGTGAGTTTATTTTCTTTTCCCTATCTTTTCTTATGCTTTACTTTGTTTTTACAGTGAGGACACTGTAATGTTTAAGTATAGAGTAGGGCGGGAAAAGAAAACTTGTGTGTCATTGTGTTTTTTTATGTTCTTGTGTTTTGATAGTTTAAGTTGCTTTAGTTGCTTTCCTTTTCATATAAAAAAAATCACACTTGTGTTTTTATCTTCTTGTGTTTTGATAGTTTAAGTTGCTTTAGTTGCTTTCCTTTTCATATAAAAAAATCACAAAAAAATTGAAAATTTTGAAAAATCACAAAAAGATTTTTAGAACGGGTGAGTACCCTTGATTTTATGGTTCTATGATTGTTTTTACTTGCATGACCATGTAAATCCTTTTAGCATGTTTTTGATGGTATAGCCTGAATCTAATGATAAAATTGTTTTTTATGGTGAAATAGCATTTGATGAAACTGAGTGCATTTGACTTTTAGCATAAGTAGTTACAATCCAACGAAATGACCTTGTGAGCTTTATACTTTTAGCCTTAATTTTCATGTGTGATTTGTCTCTATATGTATATTATCTCTTAGAATTGTGATGGTTATCTATTTCTCAAGACCTTTATAAGATTTTTAGTTCATTACTTGTGAAATCATATGATAGAGAACTTATTTTCATGAGCCCTATTAATCCTTATCCACCCTTGCAATATTCCTTGTTTTTAAGCCAATTTGAGCCTTAAGCCTTTTTATTTGTAGCTCCACAAAATTATTCCTTAGCCGAGATAAGCTTGACCCTATCTGGGGATTACAACTTAGTTGGAGAGGAGTTGTTTTTGTTGAGTACGAAATGTATATTGGTTCGAAAATAAAGGGGTTGGTTGGGGTAGATTGGAAGTCTCTTGTTTCAAATTTGGTAAAATGCACAAGAAGAAGGAAGAAGAAAAGCTAATCAGGCTCGATACCAACCCTGCAGGGGTCAGTACCAAGGCTTTTCCAGTGAAAGAAAAAATGAAGGAAAATGCAGAAAAATGAGGAAAAGAAAGAAAGAAAGAGAGAAGGAATAAGAAAGAAAAGGTATGCAAGTGTGTTGAAATTCGAAGCCAAGAGTTTCTTTATGTTTACATTTATGAGACTTTCGAGGATATTATTAGCACCACATAGCCAAAATATTTTCACACCTTATTGTCATTACCAAGCCCTATTACAACCCGGCCGAATGGAAGCTTCTATGAAGTTTTTCATTGAGCCTAAGTTCTCTTGATGTTTTTTGCTTGTTTTGACAATCTTTGGTGGAGAGTTTGGTGATATAAGTTCCAATTTCTATGAGTTTTTGCATGTTAGATTGAGTTAAGAGATGAACTTATAAGCCCAAACACATGAGAGTCGAGTGAAACACAATATCCTTGGTGAGGTTAGATTTGATTGCTTGTGTCTATTCGTTGTATATATATGTGTGTTATGACGTTACGAGTCATTTGCTATTTTTACTATGCTTTGAAGTTGCTTTTTGGATAAAGGCTATTACTTGATAAATATGTTGTTTGGTTTTGGTCTATGTCTAGTGATTGCTTGAGGACAAGCAAGCATAAGTATGGGGTATTTTGATGTTCGTGTTTTTAGTATAGTTTTTAAGCGTTTTTCTTGGTTGTTTAGCTTAGTATAGTTGAGTTTTAGTGTTTGTATTGTATGTTTTTGGATAAGTTTGCATATTTTGTGAAAAGTATGGAACCTACTCCGTTTTTGTGTTTTTCGTAGGTTCTTGGAACAAAATGGGAGGGTTCCGAAGAATTTGAGACGGAGAGGAGAAAGTGGAGCATGGTCAAGTCAAGGAAGGAATGAAGACGCTTTAAAAGATCCCGAGAAAATCCAAAAGAGGCTATGAAAAAGTACAAAAGATCAAGAAAAACAGGCTCGAGAAGAGTTCAGCAAAGGCAGTACGAGAAGAGTTCAGCAAAGAACCTACCGACCCTGACAAGGTCGATACCGAGGGTCCCCTATGTCGGTAGGCACACCGACTTCGAGATTTTTATATTTTTATTCCGTAATCTTTTTAGTTTAGGAAGTTCTATCTTTATGGAACCTTTATAGATAGCCTTTCTAGTATAAATACCTTGTTTTTAACCTAGTTTTAGGAATAACTTTTGAGTGGGAGAACACGTTTGAGACGTATGAAACTTCAAACACGCCCTTCTCTCTTGTTTTTTAGCTTTCTAGTTTGTTTTGAAGATTACTCGGAGAAGAAGTTTGTGTTATAAGGGCAAGTTTCGAGTTTTAATTTCAAGTAAGCTTTGTTTTGTTTCATATGATGTTCTCTTTCAATTTTATTGTTTGTTTCTTTTCAATCATGAGCGAGTAGTTCTCTATTCTAGGATCGGGGTTGAAAATCCGACATGATTGTGCATGATTGATGAATGTTTGAATGCCTTTTATCTTCTATCTACTTGTTTTGTGTTTATGCCTTGACGAAAGTCGAGGTAATTCGAGTTTATTGCATGATCGAAAGAGAAAGTTATAATCTTGAATGTTGATATTGTTTGATAACGAAAGTTTCAAACTTTGGATAAAAAATAAGTAGAGAGTGAATTAATTCATGAAAGTTAATTGATTTTCTTGGTTAAATCAACGAAAGTTGATAGCTTTATGTTCAAGGCATGTTATTTATAATTCACACTATCTTAATTGCATGATTATGTCGTGGTAAACCCTTGTCCTAGATCTTTTGTCGCATCTGAACACTTCGTTTTACTCTCTGTTTGCATCGGTACCCAGGTTGATAGGTCGGTATCGAACCTGCGTTTGTCTTGCGTTGTTTACTTTGTTCGAGTCTAAGTTCAGCATCGATACCGACCCTGACAAGGTCGGTATCGAGGTGTCTGAATCGTTGTTTTGTTGATTCTTCTCTGTTTTTTTTAGCTTTGTGTTTTTCTGCATTTTAGAATAGTAATCAAACATAACTTGCTTCCTGTGGACGATCCTGACCTCCCTATACACAGCGGGGTCTTGACTACAAATTTATTTGTTGTCGGGAAACCCTTTCAACAACCACTTAACCATCAAAGCTTTCAGATAAACAACGGTCTCGTTGTGATACACAGTCACTAACCTCACTCAAGTGCCAACACCCATTGAAAAGAGAATACGCTTGGTTCTTTAGGGTTTTTCACAAGGGTGCCAAAGAGGAACCAGGGGAAAGAATTTATGTGGATTTGTCAATCATGTAGATAAGTCTCCGTTTATCTCAAGATATATAAAAATGGGCTCATAGAGACTCCCTAACATGACAGGCTTGGGTAGGCTGTAGAGTCAACCGTCATTTGTGCTTGTAATGAGGGTTAGGAACATTGGGTTTTGACTCTTTTGGGCTCAAAGAATGGTTTCAAAATGTACTTAAGACATAACTCAAGAAGCAAAAAATGAAGACATAATGATATGCATGGTTCATGAGTATGTAAAAAGGAAGCATTCAAATTTAACACCTCAAGATCATAAAACTTTTGAATCATAAATAGAGCATCTAATCTAGCCAATCATTGAGGGAATATAGATGGAGAATAGATTAGTTTAGGGAAATCATACCTAGCTCCATGCGGAATTGTACAAAGGGTTCACGATTGAGATCCTTAGTGAATATGTCAGCACGTTGTTCACTTGTTTGGCAGAAATCCATGGTCACCAACCCTTTCTCAACACAATCACGAAGAAAATGATGATGAATCTCGATATGCTTGGTTCGTGAGTATTGTATAGGATTCTTTGAGATGTTGATGGTTCTTGTATTGTCACATAGAATGGGTATGCCATCGTACATCAAGCCAAAGTCATGAAGTTATTGCATGAGCCAAAGAAGTTGAGTGCAACACGCAACAACGACGATGTACTCAGCTTCTACAGTAGAGAGAGCAACTGAATTTTGCTTCTTGGACCACCATGACACAAGACATGATCCAAGAAATTGAGCCATTCCGGAGGTACTCTTTCGATCAACCTTATTCCCAGCAAAATCAGCATTCGCATACCCGACTAGACCAAAGTCACAAGAGATTGGGTACCATAAGCACAAATCATCAAAACCTTTGAGATACCTGAGCATCTTCTTAACAGCCTTGAGATGAGATTCTCTTGGATTGGACTGAAATCTAGCACATAAGCATACACTGAACATGATGTCCGGTCTGCTTGTCGTGAGTATAGTAGAGAACCTATAATACCTCGATACAAAGTCTGGTCAACCTTCTTCTCGTTCTCATCTTTTACTAGAAAAGTAGTGGGAGAGATAGGTGTGTCAAAGGATTTCGAGTTATCCAGGCCAAATTTCTTGACACACTCCCTGGGGTACTTTTGTTGATGCACTCTTGTACCCTCATTTCCTTGAACAACTTGAAGTCCTAAGAAGAACTTAAGTTCACCAACCATACTCATTTCAAATTCGCTGTCCATGAGTTTGGCGAACTTCTTTACTAGTTTATCATCAGTAGAACCGAAGATGATGTCGTCAATGTAGACTTGCACAGCCAGAGTGTGCTTTCCCTTTTTGAGAAGAAAAACAGTCTTGTCCACATGTCCTTGAACATATCCATGTTGTAGCAAGAACTGCGAGAGCTTGTCAAACCAAGCTCTTGGAGCTTGCTTCAACCCGTAAAGTGCTTTGTCGAGTTTGAAAACATGATCCGGGTGGGTGACATCTTCGAAACCTAGTGTTTGTTCTACAAAAACTTCTTCATTAAGAAAGCCATTCAGAAAGGCAGTCTCAACATCCATTTGTTGAAGCTTGAATCCATGATGAGCCGAATAAGCAATCAAGAGGCGGATTGCCTCTAGACGAGCCACAGGAGCAAATGTCTAATCATAGTCTATCCCTTCTTGTTACCCCTTAGCCACAAGTCTTGCTTTGTTCCTCACAACATTTCCAGAATCATCAAGCTTATTTCTGAATACCCAACGTGTTCCAATCACAGTTCTGTCTTTGGATCGTGGAACTAGGTGCCAAACCTTGTTTCTCTCAAATTGATTAAGTTCTTCTTGCATAGCACACACCCAATCTGGATCCTTTAGGGCTTGATCCACATTCTTGGGTTCCATAATAGAGAGAAATGCGTTGAATGCGCAGAAATTCTAAAGTGAAGAACTTGTTTGAACCCCTTTTGAATAATCAAAGATGATGTTGGTTACTGGATGAGCATCCTTCTGCTGATAGTTCAATTGAAGTTGAGTAAGGTCAACCACCTCATTATCATGACCCTGCTCGGTGTTGGAATTGTTAGTCTCTGCAGCTTCTTCAATTTGATAAGACTCAACACTACCAGAATCTTCATTTTCTTCTATATCTTCTAGCGCTGGCATATTAGAATCATCCGGGTCATCCACCTGTTATGGGTCGACAACCGTTTGAACTTGAACAAATTCCACAACGTGAACTTCTGACTCATCAAAAAGATGAAAACCTATATCTCCTTCATCTTCGTCGACAATAGAGATTCCTCCCATAGTGTTCTCATCAAACACAACATGAACACTCTCTTCCACTTTTCTAGTTCGCTTGTTGAAGACTTTGCAGGCTTTGCTATGCTGAGAATAGCCTACAAAAGTTCCTTCATCACTCCTAGCGTCCATCTTACCCAGATTATCTTTTTCATTATTATGCATGAAACATTTGCAACCAAACGTACGCAGGTGAGCAACATTGGGTTTTCTTCCTCGTAACAACTCATATGGTGTCTTCCCAAGAAGAGGACACATCATAGCTCTGTTTAGTACATAGCAAGAAGCATTGATAGCTTCTCCCTAGAAATTCCTTAGTAGGCCACTCGAGATTAACAGAGTTCTCGACATGTCCTCCAAAGTTCGGTTCTTTCTCTCAACTACACCATTCTGTTGAGGAGTTCTTGGGGTTGAAAAAATGTAACCTACACCATTTTCCTTGCAAAAATCCAAGAAATGAGCATTGAATTCTTAAAGGCACTCCAAGCACCTTCCCTGTTAACTTTCTCCATGCATTGAATTCTTAAAAAACCTTGTCTTTAGAAGACAAGAAAAACACCCAAGTATACCGTGAAAAGTCGTCAACAATAACATAAACATATCTATTACCTCCTCGACTTTTCACACGCATAGGTCCACAAAGATCCATATGAATTAATTCTAAGGGTTTAGATGTACTTACCTCCTTTTTCGATTGAAACGAAGATCTAACCTGTTTCTCTTCCACACAAGCTTCACAAATCTCATACTTGTTTGGATCAATTTTAGGTAACCCACGTACCAAATCCTGATTGTGAAGTTTGTTGATAAGTTGTAGACTCGCATGACTAAATCTGTTATGCCAGAGGTTGGCAACGTCTTCGACCACTTGAAAACACTACTTTTCTTCAGGCAAGAGCCAGGAAACAACTTTATAAAGATTGTTTTCACATGTTCCCTTCAGAAGAGTCTTACATGAGGTAACATCAATTACATGACATCTGTGAGAAACTAGGGAAACACTTAGAAGATTGTTAGCACAAAGTAGGGAAACACTTAGAAGATTGTACCTAAGACCTTTGACATAACTGACACAAAAGTTCTTAGAAATTCTTACCTTTCCAATACCCATTACTTGTCCCTTGCTGTTATTACCGAAGGTGATGTTGCTACCTTCTTGTTGATGAAGTGAGATGAATGACTCAAAGCTTCCCATCATATGAGTTGAACATGCACTATCGAAGAACCAGGGACCGCTTTCTCTCACTTCATTCTGTAAGGTAAAAGTCAATTTTTACGAACCAGAGTTGTGTAACAACTCTTCTGGGTTGGGCAACGTGATGATTTTCAGAACATCTTTCATTATAGACTCTCTCAGGATCTATGGTTGGCTCACGTTCATGAGCATCCCAAAGTCCATAAGATTTGCTATCTATTTTCTTTTTCCTGCACTCATGTTGAAGATGACCTTCTTTTCCACAATACCAGCAAGTTTTATGAGACTTAAGACCAACATACTTGCTATATCCAGGATAGACCGGTTTGTTGTTAATACGAGCATGAAAGTAAATTTTTGATGGTTTCAAGTTCTCAACTTGTTTCTTCCAAATCTTGTGTGCTTTTTTACCTGAATACCAAGGTCGCTTACCTTTGCCTAGGTTCCCTGCCTTTGATGTAGAACAACTTCCCTTATTGTTACATACAAGTGTGTTACCTTTAGGTTCGGGTGGACACAGAGTTTTCAAATCCTTAGGCACATAGGAATATCCATGTCTAGGTCTTGAAGTTACAAAAGTTTTAGCAAATTCTTCAACAACTTTCTTAGCAACAAACTCTTCTATCCATTTTTTTCTTTTTGGACTCATCACTTGTCTTTTATTTTTCTAGGTCATTGACTAACTTAGCATTACCAAGTTTTAGCATGAGATTTTCGCCTTCAACGTTTGTTACTTTCTTTTCTAAGTCATCCACTTCAGTTTTAAGATTATCACAACTTTTACATGCAAGAGACTCTGAAACTTAAGACTTCTTCTCTAACTTAGCACATTTAAGTGACCAACCTTGATTATTATCCATTAAATTAGAGATGGTGTCTTCTTTTTCATCAAGTTTCTCACTGAGTTCGGTAACATGAGTTCCCAACTTCTCAATGATAGCATGCAAATGTCACTGTTTGAAAATGCGTCTGTAGCTAGGAAAATAGCCACGACTTCAACCACAAAAATAACCACGAAATCACGTTAGCAATGACATCCCCAACAGATTGCGCTACGAAAGGTGCCCTAGGGCTAAAACGGCCGAGGCTAAATATCACTCTGGAAAAGAACCACGAAATTCTAGTTTTGTGGCTATTTAGCTGCAAATAATAGCTGTGAATTAGTTCATTGCTAAATGTGTGGCTATCGGCCACGAAAGTCACGTTCAACCATATTAGCCAGAATTGAATTTTGTGGTTAGTTTTGAGTGCATCACCATCAAATTTTAGCCACAAATGTATTTTGTATCTAAATTCGAGTCGAATTTGAACTCATAATCACCCCTATTTCGTGGCCATTAGCCTTGAAATTTGCCATGAATTTATTTTGTTTCAAATTTTGTGGTTAAATAATTACGCATTTAAAAAAATAAAAATAATATACTATACCATAATATTGCATATTATGCATATATGCAATATTACTCTTATCAATTTAAAAAGAGGTAAACAATGATGGATCCAGAATGACGTAAATTTGACATGAAAATAAGTTGCCAGAGCAACTTTGAATTCACCCTGTAAGGTCAAGTTCAATGGTGAGCAAGGTATGAAATTAAATGGATTATAGAGTGCTCAAGATAATGAACTTAAAAGGTGTTGTTTACACACACCCCAAGGATAAGTTTTAAGGCGCCAGATTGATGAAAAAACATTACAAATAATTGGATAATTTCATACATTTCTTTCATTTCTAGCAACTTGCCTTGTTAAGAGCGTCAATTAATAACGACTCAGCTTCATCAAAGTTCCCCATGTGCATGCAGCAAACTGCCTTCCCATTCAAAATCAACCCAGTCATTGGATACTTCTCAAAAAAAATCTTGATAGATAAGATAGGCCTCATGTATCATTCCAACAATAGAAGCGACAATCTCAACTAAACCCCCAGTGACTGGGGCTTCATGGCTAATTTGTGACCACCTAGTGAAGAACCAATATAGAGTGATGGCAATTAGATGAAAAGGAGTACATGAAGAGCCTATAAGAATAATAACAGCTGAAAACTGATACAATCTGAAACTTTAGAAACAAAACATCATAGATTTGGCTTCAATAAGTATTCAACAACTATTTGGTCATCTCATAGTTTTCTATAGGGGTGTCAATCGGGCGGGTCGGGTCGGGTTTGGGTCGGGTCATTTCGGTTTCGGGTCATTTCGGTCTCGGGTCAATGTTGGAAATTTTAAAAAACGGGTCAAATCGGGTTGGGCCATTTTGGGTCGGGTGTTCAATTAATCGGGTAAATTCGGGTCTTCGGGTCACATTGGGTATGGTCATGTCGGGTCGGGTTTTAATTAATCGGACAAAGTCGGGTTATCGGGTCAAATTTGATAAGATTATTTCGGTTAAAATAGATTTCGGTTGACTGCGATATCGGGTGAATCAAATTTCGGTTGAGTGTGATTTCGGTTGAGCTGAAATTCGATTGAGTTTGACTTTGGGTAATTTAAATTTTGGTTGGATCGGGTTATGGTTGAGCTAGAGTTCGGTTGAGTTTGACTTCGGATAATCTAAATTTTGGTTGATTAGAATTTCAGCTGGGTTGGAGATTTCGAGTCCGATGAGTGTCAATTGGGTGTGTCGGGTTGGGTCGGGTCAGTTTGGATCATGGTCTATTTTGGATATTTTGACAATCGGGTCACAACGGGTTGGGTTGGCCATGTTTGGTCGAGTGTTCATTTAATCAGGCAACATTAGGCTATCATTTCAACTTTGATCAGATCATTTCAAATTTCACTCAAAATAGATTTCGGTAAAGTTTAATTTCGTGTGAACCGAAATTTTTAGATGTATCGAATTTCTACTAAGTCGGGTGTTAAATGAATTGAATTCACAAACCAATCTAACATTAAATCTATAAACACAAGTATAGTAAATATTCATAATTATAACATCGTAGGAAAATAAAATTATTGAAGTTAATTATATAATTATCTATATATATATATCCAAATTCTACCTATATATTATATCGGTTTTTCTATCCTATGCCCTTAGGGCATAGGTTAAGAGTACTAGTTATAGAAACTAAAACCCTAAAAGGAAATTAATGAACCCTAAGAAAATAATCAAAAAAATCCCAAATAATAAAATTCAACAAATCATTTCCAATTTAAGGTTCTTTACCTATGCCCTTGGGGCATAGGTTAGAAAAATCGATATTATATATATATATATATACACTGTAAAGAAGAAAGTTTTGGTCATTTATAGCCAACCTATCATTAGTTGAAAGAATAAATTGAAAAAAACTCTATCATTAAACCTAAATACATAAAATTAAATATATGGAGTTTAATTCTACAATTAAAATAAGAAGACCAATACTTATAAAATGATCAATCTCTTTCTCATGCTCAAACTCCTAATTAAATTTAAAAATTAATATAAAGGTCTAATTCTACAAGTAAACTAAGAAGACCATTAGACCAATAGTCTATAAAATGGCCATTCATTTTCTCTTGTTCAAATTCCTAATTAATTATTCAACCAAAAAAAACTTCCTAATTATTATAAGATTAATATGGAAGGCAAATAAAGAGATTATAAGCATACATAAATACACTATAAAAAGGGGAATACACCAACAAAACAACCCTTCTAAAAAAGAGAATGTAAGCAAACTCTACATTTTTAACTATTTTCTTCGTACTTTGTTTCATTATTGGTTAGTTAGATTTTTTTCATAGCAAACTAGCAAGGTTAGATTAAGCTTCTCTATTACGTTATTAATCTATATTTTACAAATTGTAAACAATATTTTTTCATATTGTTTTATATGCTGCTTTTAATCTATATCTATCTATATAAAATATAAAATTGAAAACTTTGGTCATTTATGATCAATCCTATAAAGAATTAAATATGGGAAAAAATTAAAAAAATATTTAATCCAATAATTAAGTTTGTAAGGAAAAATGATGGCTAAAAAACATATATTCAACCCTATTTATATTATTCATTTTAATAGCCTTAATTAATTACTTGGTGTCATATAAAATTGAAAATTTTGGTAATTTATGACCAACTCCATAATAAATACATAGGGAAAAATTAAAAAAATAATCCAACAATTAAGTTTGTATGGAAACATAACGGTTACAAAAACATATATTCAACCCTATTTATATTATCGGTTTTTCTAACCCTAGGGCATAGGTTAAGCATGCTATTTAAGGGAACTAGTACCCTATTTGGAAAATAATGAACCCTTTAATAAAAGACTAATTAATCCTAAATAAATATAAAGTTACAAATCTTGTCATTTTAAGGAGCTTAACATATGCACTAAGGGAAAATCGTTATACTATTCATCTTAATATCCTTAATTAATTACTTTGTGTCATTAATACGTTTGTGTAATTAGTGGGTCTTTTGGTGTTCCAACAATTGAAAGAAAGTTGCAAACGACTATATTCATATTAATTTTCTTAATTATGATAATAATGCTACCATTAAAAAATTTTAACATTTGACTCCTTTAAATGTCAATTGAGGAATGGGTCAGCCTTAAAAATCTCTCTCTTTTTTAGTTTTCAAAAGCTCAAGAAGTTAAAATTATAGAGAAGCTCCTTTTCATTTGTTTATTATCTTTTATACTAACCCGGCTTTGTATTTGCTATAGATTGAGCAGGTTAATCAAGATCGGAGCTATGTGCTTCAAATCGAGACTATATGTTTCTCAAAGTGAAACTATATGCTTCATATATTGAGAGTTGAGGCTATGCACTTTCCTTGATGAAACAATGTGTCTAATAAATTGAAACTATATGTTTTCCCAAACCAAGACTATATTTTTTTTGGAAATTGTGTGCCTCCAATTGCTACATTAACACCAAACTATAAGCTTAATACCAAGGTAATATAGCGATCTTTTATGGTGGTTTGTTTTCTAAACAAATTTTTTATCTTACTAATATTATTTAAGTATGAACTTTATGCAACTTTTTCTTGCAGTTGTAAAACTGGTGAATGAATCCTCAACACTAAAGAGCCACATTTTATCTACAGACCATTGAATGCATAAATCCTATCAAAATTCAGTGTTTGATTTTCAGTTAAGAGATTTCAATTTTCAGATAATAAAGTTAATGTGAACAAACTTCTAAAAGATTTAGGAGAATGGGGTTGCTAATCAAAATATTAAATCACTTTTTATTCATTGGTAAATTATGTATCTAACAATATCATCTTTGTATTCACAATGGTTGACAAATCCATATTAATTAAATTATTAAAATTATCTAATCAATTGTATTAAATTACATCAAATAATTTAGTTAAATTTCAAATAATGAATAAATATAAACTAATACGAGTTACCGAAATTTAATATTACATGACAAAAGTTTTACTTTAACTAATAATACAAATGGTTATTAGGATTGAGATTCTATGTCGGATTGTTGAGGGACTTTTGGATCGAATCGTAAGATCCTACATTATAACTAAAAGTATGCAAGGATAACCTAATAAATTGTATATTTTGTTATATATGAACTAAGAAAATGATAAACATTATTAATTTGATTATTAAAAATATAGTAGGATGGACTAGTCAACTATTTTAATGGAAATGATACGTTAACCGTGGAATTATAAGAACCGTTTGTAGAATCATTAAAATCGTATGTAAAATCGGGATCGGATCAAAATTGTATTCTAAATCATTTAAGACCTTATTCCAATAAGATCGTACGTGGGATCGTGGATCATTTACCGTGTTATGGACCATAGGATCGCTAGAATTGTAGAATCGGATCGGGATTCTGATAACATACCTAATTAAAAAATAACCCGTGCGTCATCCATCTAGTCTATTAAGACTTTCTTTTACAATTATCTTAAATTTTATTTAATTAATAAATAAAAAAATATAATCTTATATAACAACTAAAATTATGTTTCTACTAATGCAAAAAAGTCAATTTAAACACTTGAGTAGTATTAGACCACCAATTATTCATACCTAAACAAAACCCATGTGAACTTAAACAAATACCTCATTGTCATGTTAATCTCGTAAGAATTTTATAAGTAAAGTGACACGTCGAATCGGATGCCAATATCTTTTGGTTTACATTATCTTAAACATCTAGTAATTTCAGAGATTGGCGGGAAACCCATTATATTTCCGCGCCGAATTGATCGTATTCCATGGAGAGTACTAGTCAAGTAGTCAATTCATGTCATGTATTCTATTTTTTTAATGTTATTAAGAAAGGTATTAGGCCAAATTAGGGTTTCTTTTTTACCTTGCCCAATTCTCCAACTGTTAGGCCAATTCTCCGTACAGCCCCTCTCACCCAGTTAGTCGCCCTCTTCCCTCTCATTTCTCACTCTCTCAATCTCGATCTACTCCGACAGCCGCTTCCCTCCGGGGCTGCACAACCCCTCTCGCCCAGTTCGGCCCTCTCGTTTCTCACTCTCTCGATCTGCTTTGGCTTGTCTCACATCACATGACATGGGTTAGGGTTCGTTTCTCCTCAGTTCGCGACTCGCCTCGGTAAGCTCTATTGCTCTCTCTCTGGCGTCAATTCCTTATTTTTTCATGAAATTGATACTTAGGTAGCCCTCATCTTCGTACGACCTCTAATTTGATAAAAGTTGAATGCATGCTTGGATATATATTGTACTCTCAAAGTAATTATTGTGCACTGGAGGTAATCGTCTGCAACTATAAGTAATCAATTTATTTTTGTGAGTTTATATCTGTGTACATTTGACTTTCTAGTTGGTGGTCAAAGTTCAGGAAAGTCATCAGTTCTGGAAAGCATTGTAGGCAAAGGCTTTTTGCCTCGTGGATCTGGTATTGTGACAAGGCGGCCTCTAGTATTACAACTTCATTAGGTCGATGAAAAAAGAGAATGGGCAGAATTTATGCACCTTCCTAGAAAGAAGTTCACTGATTTTGCTGCTGTAAGGAAGGAGATTGCAGATAAGACAGATAGAGAGACTGGTCGTAGCAAGCAAATTTCCACTGTTCCAATTCATCTGAGTATATATTCCCCAGGCGGTAAGAGATAGAACTCATTTCCTTTATATTTTTTACTGCAGGATTTGGTATTTTCTTTTGATGTTGCTATGCAAGAACTGTATGATGAGATTGTGAAAAGTAAAGCTCTAGTATCTATTCTGTTATTGATAGGTTACTAGCTCCTGAGATTCATGATTTTTTAGTGTTTATATAGGTGATAATTTCACAGTTAGGAGTCAAGTTAATATGGTTTGATTATGCATTTAGCATGGTAAGAACCTATACACAATAGCATGATATGATATTGTGGTGTTTCTCTTAATGATGACTTTGTTTGGTTTGTCGGTTTAGTCATAGTGTTCTGCTCGGTTTGCCGGCTGGCCATTGAAAGGCAATTTCAAAGCAGGGCAGCATTTTTTAAGTTTCAATGATTAAAGCTGATGTGGATAGTTTGTTTTAATGAGATTCATTTGAGTACGGGTTGACTTTTTGATCTTATCCATAAGATAGTGCCATATTGAATTATGTAGTGCTATATATATTAATTATGTATTAATTAAGCTTGTACACATTTAATTTTGCTGGTGAAAACTTGAGAATGTTTGTGATCTAGTTGGCTTTAGAGAAAATATTGGATCAAAATGAATTTCTAGTTAAGGAAAACAGAAATCAACATTTACTCTTTGCAGTATTGCTTTCTTACGTGTACATACAAGTTGATCTCTATCTGAATATGATTGTTAATGTGCTAACTGTATTCTAGTCATATTGATCTAGTTTTTTTTCAAGTGCTTTAGTACTAAATTAGGTTGACATTGTTCAGTATTAATTGATCTTTATCTGTTTTCTGCTTTTTCTGTTAACTATATTCTGGTTGTATCTAATTCGTATTAGTTGCTCTCTATCTGAATATGATTGTTAATGTGCTGCTGTAAAAATATGTGGTTCAGTTTGTAAAATATGTGCTGGATGAATATTGTTGTTAATGTTTTGATGAATATGATTGTTGTGGATGAATATTATTGTTGATATATGTGTAATGCCTTCTTGGATATATATTTTGATGAGATAAATTCTGAATTGGTCATTTGCCATAACTTCTGAATATAATTGTTAGTTATCTTAATTACCTTTTATTTTATTTCTTGGTATTCTTTTAGTCATGGACATGGGGACTACAGGTGCACTTCCTAAAATTCAAGAGGAAATAGTTCAGGCTGGTGACCAGACTCTTTCAACACAAGTCAACATACATGATAAGGCTCCAAAAAAAACTAGTGTGCAGAAAAAAGCTCCTTCAAAGGAACTTGGTGTCAAGAAAAGGTTACTAAAAAGGCGATCTTGGGTATGGAAGCACTACAACGTTGTGGAGGACAAAGCTGCAAAGACAAGAACTGGATTCTGTAAGTATTGCAATGTTTGTTATGATGCTTCTTCAAAAGCAGGAACATCTAATTTCATTAGACATTTAGAATCTTGTTCCGAGTTCCAAAAATTACAATCAATTGATGGTTCACTTGGAAAAGAAATTGATCAGAAAGTGTTCCGTAGATTGCTAGCTGAGGCTCTTATGAGGCATGGTTATAGTTTTTCTTGGGTTGAGCATGAGGCGACTAGAAAACTTTTTAAGTATTTGAATGATGGGGTTGAATCAATTACAAGAAATACAATTCAAAAAGATTGTTTGGAAATGCATGCTGAATTGAAAGAAAAGATCATGCGTGTGTTAAGAGAGCTTCCTGGTAAGATTTATTTGACATCTGATTTATGGACTGCTTGTACATCTAGAGGCTATATGTGTGTGACTGCACATTATATTGATGATAATTGGGAGTTGCATAGCAAATTACTTTCTTTTAGGCATTGTGCTCCTCCTCATGGTGGGTATGAATTGTCTCTAGAAATGGAAAAGGTGATTTTAGATTGGGGAATTGATAAGAAGATATTTTCTCTAACTATTGATAATGCAAGCAACATGGATAGGATGGTTGTGAACTTGAAATCGGGTATACTAAAAGATTTGCCAGCTAAGGGAAAGCTTTTTCATATTCGTTGTGCTGCACACATACTGAATTTAATTGTCAAGCAGGGTTAAAAGTGGTTGATCATTCAATATCAAAGCTTAGAGAGGGGATAAAATATATTGATGGTTCCGAAGCGAGAATAATTAAGTTTCATGATTTGTGCAAGAAACGCATTATCTCTTTTTCTGGTGGTTTATGGTTGGATGTGCCTACTAGATGGAACTCAACTTATATCATGCTTGAAAGGGCACTGAAATATCGTGATGCTTTGGCTAATTATTTTGTTCGGATGGATTCTCTTGCTAGTAAGTATCATCTTGGTCATGATGAATGGTTGAAAATTGAAAAGATTTGTGGTCTATTGGAGCCTTTTTATGAGATAACTAAGCTGCTTTCTGGAACTGATTATCCTACTGCAAATTTATATTTTCCTCAAGTGTTTTTGATTCGGTCTCGTTTGATGAAGGCAATAGAAGATGGGCTGTTTGAGGGTGCTGATATTGATGGATTGGATGTTGATGGGTTGGATATTAATTTTGCTGCCACTGAGATGTTGGAAAAGTTTAAGAAGTATTGGGATGAATATGTTATGGTACTTTCGTTTGTTGTTATTTTTTATCCACGGAAAAAGTTTGGTTTTGTGAAATTTGCTTTAATGAAAACGCATGGAGAGGAGGAGGGAGGAAAAAAGGCTAAAGAAGTTTATATGAACCTGGCTGGATTATTTAAAGAGTATCAACAAGAAGCTGGAATATGTGTACCAACTGGTGTTGAAAATTTAAGAAATGAAAATCAAAGACAATCTCATTATGCAAATCTTGAGGTACGTAATTCTATTTATCTTATTTTATGCAAGTCTTGATTCTTGAAGGTGAACTAATCTGATCTAAAACTTAAATAGTTATTTTTATTACATTTAATTAGTCAATTGTTAATAAGAGTGCAAAACTTGTACTTAGCTCAATCTTTTCCCTAATTCTTTGTGTTGTTAGTTTATTTAATTAAGTTTTACATTTTTATGTAGGAATTTGAATTATATGATCCTTGTGATTGCTCCAAAACCGAGCTAGACAAATACTTGGATGAGACACGTAAGCCATCTACAGAAGGTTTTTGTGTGCTTAGTTATTGGAAAGAAAACTCTACATCTTTTCCAGTAGTAGCTTCTATGGCAAGGGATATATTAGAAATTCCCATTACCTCGGTTGCTTCGGAGTCAACATTTAGTATGGGAGGAAGGATTTTGAACAAATATTGAAGCTCTCTTATGGATGAAAATGTCGATATATTAGTGACGACCAATAATTGGTTGACAAGATATGATGGTAAATACTTATTACAATGTGAATAAAATTTCCTTTATTATTACTTTTATTACATTATACTCATATCTAACTTAATATATTCATCAAATAGATTTCAGCCAAGAAGGAATTTCCTTGAAGGTGCCATTAGATGATTCTTATGGTAAAGTAATTTGTTATGCTGTTTTTTGAGTATAAATTTGTAACTCTAAAATATAAGAGTATAATTTTTGGTCTTCTACTTGATATATTGCAGAGGGAAGTGCACAAGGCAGTGTAAACTAAGAAGTAGAAGTTTTTGAATGGATATGTGAAGGAATCACAATGGTGTACATAAACTAGCCATATGAACTTTTAACTCTTTATCTGCCAAGTTGTTAGTACTTTTGGTGCTAAGTTTCTATTCAAGATTAAAGTTGGTAGACTTTTGATGTGTAGTTGGCAGACTTTTGTATTTAGTTTTTAATGTTGTGTACATAAACAACTAGCCATAACATAAGTACCTTTCAAGTTGGCAGGCTTTTGATATTTAGTTTTTATGGAATTTTGTATGTACTAAAGATGACAGGATTGGATATGCAGCTTAAATGGAATCTAGCTTTCTATATTAATCTATAATGAATCACTTTGGCAGCATTATGGCAGCATGTGAATTGTAAATTTAAGGGTTTTTGTGACTTTAGAATTGTGTATGTGCTAAATTGATTGCCAGCTATGATGAAAATCTTATTCCATGTCATATAGTTTTAGGTTTTTAAGTGATTTTAGTTACCAACTTTGGGGTTATGGATGATTTTAGATCGTAATCATTTTATTTCTCGGATGTTTTCGGGTCGGATAACTTCGGTTTTCGGGTGATTTCGGGTCGGGGAACTTCGGTTTCGGGTGATTTCGGGTCGGATTACTTCGGGTTTGGGATGAATTCTAGTCAGATGAATTCGGGTTTCAGATGCTTTCGGGTCGGGTGAAATCGGGTATCGGGTTGTATCGGGTTAGTCCATTCGGGTATAATCGGTTTAGATTAATCTTCGGTTCGGAGTATTTTCGAATTCGGGCCAAATCGGGTCGGGTTAGATAAGGTTCGGATATGAACTTTCTAGGTGCTTTTCGGGTGTCGGGCGGGTTCGGTGTCGGGCGGGTCGGGCGGGTTTTTCGGGTCGGGTCAAGTTTTGACAACCCTAGTTTTCTATTTCATAATAACATTTTACTATAAAATACATAATTAGTAGAATATGAGAACAAAAGTATACCTTGATACCAGGAACATGACAGAAGAAAGCCTCGAGAGACCGAGATTGGTAATGTCCACCATGGCCAAAAGCACCATAAGGAGTCCTTATTGTCAAGCCTAAAGGGAAAAATGACAACTTAGTAACTTTTACGATATGCAAAGTTAAAAATTCAGATTTGGAACGTACATACCTCTATAATTGAACTGCTTCCCAGTTCTATACCTGAATTTTGCAGATTCATTGACAATCTGCAAGGGAAATTATTTAACAACTTACATCAATGAGGAATATCATGCTATTTCAGCACAAGTGAGAGACATGCCTGGTCAAATACAGGATAGACAATCAGCAAATTGGATTTCTGTGATAGCTCGATTCCCCTGTGGTAAGCAGAAGAGATATCCAATGTATATCTATCAACAAAAAAAATTGTCTATATAATTATAAAATGTTAAATCTCTTATGTGATTTAACCAATTAAGATATATAAAATCTCTTCACGTAATTGCAGTGGAGCAAACCACTGATCACTCATTCAAATATAGCTCCTCAAATTTCCAGGATATAGCCCAAACTCATTTCAGAAACTTTAGAAAACAGGTCTGCATTTTAGCATATTAATCCAACTAAACACGCATCAGCTGGCAGTACATGTTACTATATAGGTTACAATGTTGAACCAATTGATGGGCACACTTAACAATTGGACTATTAGTCAACAGAAACTTGCACAATTAATTGCACAAAAAAAATAAGAGTCAAGATGAAAATTCAAAATTAATTAGTGCCTCATACATAAAATACATATGGAGCCTTGAAACGCATTGAGAACTATTTTTGGTATAAACTACAAGTTTTTCTGATAGACATAACAAAGTGTTCCTTAAGGTTTCACATTCACTACTACCTAGATATAAGTCATATCAGTAGCTATCATGTGCGTCAAAGCAGTTACATAGTATTCCCAACTCACAAGAACAAGTGGAAAACAATGCTATAGAAAACATATGTGTATCTCACTCCATATGTATATAGTACAATCATGATTCTACCAAGAGATAAGACAAATACAAGTAGAAAACTAGGCTATTAGTTACCTGCTCAGTTTGCTCCTCAACACCATCAGAGATGAATTTCCCAGTCGGCATTGAAAAGAGACATCTTTGAACTCTAGCTTCAACTTCAGCTTCTGAAACCGGGACATGTTTGTTTTCTGCCCACAATAACTGCAATCAACGAGCCTCCTATCACAAGACAAAAGCTCAGCAGAATCTGCAATGGAAGGAAGAACACAAATAGAGCTGCTTCAGATCTCGTTTTAGGTGGAGGGAGAACCACAAATAGAGACCTAGATATACTTACTGGTGAAGAAGAGTCTCCCTCAAGCAGCTTTAATTCCAAGCAGCTTCGTCGGCGACCTCGCGCTCCTTGAGCTCCTCCACGAACCTATCCAGCGCCTCCTTGAGCTCCTCCACGAACCTATCCACCACCTTGAAACCGATAAATTTGGAGACGAATTTGGATCTCAATAAGAAATAAGAACCGCGATTAACAAAAAGACATTCGGAAAAAAACAATTGAGAAGAACAAGCTCAAATCGATCAATTTGGAGACGAATTTGTAGACTTTGCCGAGGCGGAGAAGATATGTCGGCCAATGTTATTAGAATCGGGATCCCACCTTGGATCGGTGAGGGGGGGTTGGATCGGATCGGTAGGATCGGATCGTAGGATCGTAAGATTCTACAAATTTAAGTAGATACGCTGTCAAATTGATACGACATGAATAATAAATGCATTATAAGTAAAAAGAATGATAAATATAGATGAATTAGAGCGTAAAATATCGATATTACAAAGTTAAAATGATTTAACAAGTTTTCTTCGTAAATATCGTACATTGTCTAAATAGTACAAGAAAAATGATAGGTTTTTTAGCATGAAAATCAACAAGCCAAATACAAATGTCTTCATTGTAACCAAAGTTCCTATCGTTAACTTTCAAAGCTCACCGTTCTTGAAGTTCTTGTCCATGTTCCCATTGGTAAGACCATACAATATCACCGTCATTACAAGTAATTAGCACCCAATTACAACTTGAGTGACTGAATGTTTAGTGTTTACAAGTAAATCGGTAAAAAAAATTACAAAAAATAATAATTAAAGACGTTGATTATATCCTTTATATTTTGAATATTATACCAATTTTAAGTGTAGGGTTGTGTGGTTTCATACTTACATGATTCATCAACAACATAATTAATCAGCAATTATATTATAGAAAAACTTTAATTAAAGATATTGATTATTTCATTTAGTCAACGATCCCACCCGATCCCACACGATCCCACCTGATCCCACACGATCCTAGACCGATCCCACACGATCCTAGACCGATCCTGCCACTTTTACCTCACTCGATCCCATACCGATCCCACCCGATCCTAGACCGATCCCACCCGATCCCACCGATCCTATACGATCCCATCCGATCCTAGACCGATCCTACCACTTTTTCGATTCTACCTCCGATTTGGATCGTTTTAGCCAAACAGGATCGTAGGATCGTACGATCCTACGATCCGGATCGCGATTATAAAATTTGATGTCGGCGGTGAAGAACCCGAATTCTTTCTCCCCAAGTATATCATTCCATCTTGATTCTCAGTCTCGGATTCCTTTCAAATTTGAGACGAATTTGTAGACTTTGACGAGGCGGAGAAGACAGGTTGGCGGTGAAGAAGCCGAATTCTTTCTCCCCGAGTCCGTCGTCCCATCTTGATTCTCTCTCGGGTTCCTTTCTAAAGGGGCTAGGGTTTATCAGTTGAATGAACTGGACATTTGCCTAACATTAGCAAATAGGTTTGAGCCCGCCCAAAATTCACCCCAAAATTTCGTTTTCCCTCCAAGCCCGCCAACAATTTAGCCCAAAATTTCGTTTCCCTCCAAGCCCGCCAAAATAATTTAGCCCAAATTCCATTTTCCCTCTTAAAGTAATATTTCCTTCTATTAAACCGCCAATAATTTTTGCACCCATTTTTAACAAATATTTTTAAAAGTTGAATAATTTAAAAATAAGTAGGATTATAATAAGTTATAAAATCATATTCACGTATTTTTAGTGTAATTCTTAATATAATTTAAAATTCTAGGTGATAAAATTAGCAAATAATTTTTTAAAAAATTATTTACAAACTAATTTATAAATCCTTAAATGCAAATAATATAATTTAGGCCAATATTGTCAAAATGATAAAACTAGGAAAAGATGAGTTACCGATCATAAACCCACCGTGTCTAAAGATATTGAAAATATATTGATTTCTTATAAGAATGAACGATTCTAAATAAATATAACGATTTCTTATAAGAATGAACGATTCTAAGTGAATATAACGATTTCTTATAAGAATGAACGATTCTAAAGAGATATAACGATTTCTTATAAGAATGAACGATTCTAACTAAACATAACGATTTCTTATAAAAATGAACGATTCTAAATGAAAATAACGATTTCTTATAAGAATGAACGATTCTTAAGAGATATAACAATTTCTTATAAGAATGAACAATTCTAAGTGAATATAACGTGTTCTTATAAGAATGAACGATTCTAAGTGAATATAACGATTTCTTATAAGAATGAATGATTCTAAAGGAATATAATGATTTCTTATAAGAATGAATTGTTCATTCTTATAAGAACGATCGATCCTAAACCCTAAACCCTAAGATATATAACGCTTTCTTATAAGAATGATCGATTCTAAATGAGCTTAACGCTTTCTTATAAGAATGATCGATTCTAAAGAAATATAACATGTTCTTATAAGAATGAACGATTCTAAAGGAATATAACGATTTCTTATAAGAATGAACGACTCTAAAGGACTATAACGATTTCTTACAAGAATGAACGGTTCTAAATGAATATAATGATTTGTTATAAGAATAAACGCTTCTAAGGGAATATAACAATATCTTATAAGAATGAACGATTCTAAATGTATATAACGATTTCTCATAAGAATGAATGAATCTAAATGAATATAGCGATTTCTCATAAGAATGAACGATTCTAAATGAATATAACGATTTCTCATAAGAATGAACTAATCTAAATGAATATAACGATTTCTCATAAGAATGAACTATTCTAAATGAATATAACGATTTCTCATAAGAATGAACGATTCTAAATGAATATAACGATTTCTCATAAGAATGAACGATTCTAAATGAATATAACGATTTCTCATAAGAATGAACGATTCTAAATGAATATTACGATTTCTCATAAAAATGAATGATTCTAAATGAATATAACGAGTTCTTATAAGAATGAAAGATTCTAAAGCAATATAACGATTTCTCATAAGAATGAATGATTCTAAATGAATAGAACGATTTCTTATAAGAATGAACGATGCTAAAGGAATATAACGATTTCTTATAAGAATGAACGATTTCTAAAGAAAATTATTTTAAATTATTATTCTCGAATAATTTAGTCTTAAACATGCATAATAATATTATTCTCATAAATATTATTATTCTAGGAAGTCATTAATAATTTATTAAAAATTATTAATTTCCTAGGTGAGCATGATTGATATTTTATTTTAATAAATATTTTTTTTATAAAGGCTTATGGGCATTATTTATTAAAATTTTAAAATAATTGTTATTTATAGTGGAAATAATTTTACAAATAATAAAAATTAATTAGGAATGGGCTTGTGAGGTAATAGAGAATCTTATGGGCTTAGGAGTCAAAAGAAATGGGCCCGTTTTTTGATACTCGGCCCATATGGAGGAGCAGCCCAATCCAAACTCTTCTCCTCTTCCTTCGTTGAAATCTTGTGGTTATTTTTGAAGATTTACCACGAAATGAAGAACTCGTGGCTAATCTCGTGACTGTTTCTACAAATTTTTCCAAACAAACAAAGTTAGACACGAAATGAAGAACTCGTGACTAGTCTCGTGGTTATTTCTGCAGATTTCTCACGAATTGAAGAACTCGTGGCTAATCTCGTGATTGTTTCTGCAAATTTTCCCAAACAAGCAAAGTTAGACACGAAATGAAGAACTCGTGACTAGTCTCATGGTTATTTATGCAGATTTCTCACAAAATAAAGAACTCATGGCTAATCTCGTGACTGTTATCACAGATTTTTCCAAACAAACTAAGTTAGACACGAAAAAAAGAACTCGTTGCTAGTTTTGTGGTTATTTCTAAAAATTCTAACGAAATGAAGGAACATTTATGAGCCAATGATTCAAATTACCCACACAAATAACCACAAAACTAGCCATAAATATTATGTGGGTACTTAGCTCCAGATTTTGCCGTGAATATACACTCGAATCCTTTTTCCTGGCTAATTAGCTACTACACTAGAAATGAATCTAGCCGCACGAGACATTCGAGTCAATTTGGCCTAAACTTTAGCCATGGGCATATTTTCATGAAAATATGGCCAGAAATCTACAACCAAATTTAGTCGCGCGCTCTTTTCGCGGCGATTTGGCCTCAAATATAGCCGCAACTGTATTTTTCATGGCAATATAACCACAAACGTAAATATTTGTGGTTAAACTTGTGGCCGTTGCCACCCAAATTAATCTCGACACTATTCGTGGCTAAATATTTTCTGGCTACAGACGCGTTTTCCAACAATGTGTTCTTTCGTTTTATTGGACAAGATAAATGAAAGTTCATAATTTTGTACCTCTTTTGGAGCATCTATGGCCATGAGACACACTTCTCCTTGTTGACTTGTGTCATCTTCAGCATCGGAGTCATCCAGGGTGACCAACATAGTGGTTTTGTCGCCTTCTGACTTCTTTTTGACACAATTTCTTGCAAAGTGTCCTTTTCTTGAGCAGTGGTAAAATATGACATCCTTCATGTCTTTGACGGGTTCCGTCCCTTTAGATGGAACTTTGTTGTTACGATTCCAAAGCCTCTTCATGGCTCTTGTGATGAGTGCAACCTCATCATCACCATCAGCTTGATCATCATCACATTGAGCAAGATCGAAAGCTTTTTCTACTTTCAAGGCAATATTTTTGACCTTGTCAGTTTCAAAGCGATCATCTCGCCTTTGCTTGATTCCTTAATACATAGTCAACTTTCCGATGATATCTTCCAAGGTGAGTCACTTGGTCTCACTATTGGTTAGCCTCGTTCCATTTTGAGTTAAGCCCTTGGATCAACTTGCTAATCTGCTTCCACTGAGGAAGTTTTTCATCAAGAGACTCAAGTTGACTAACCACAGCCTGAAATCTTGAGTGATAGTCACTCAAGGATTCATTCTTTTCTTAACTCATTCTTTCATACTCCCTTTCCAGTGCAATGATGCGATCTTTCTTGACATCATCATTTCCTTGGTGGAGCCTTTTGAGAGCATCCCAGATTTGCTTAGCAATCTTGTACTGAACAACTTTCTTCAAGTCTCCAGGAGTTAGAGCATGGTGGAGAACCTTCTTAGCACGAGCGTTCTTCTCCAACTTCTTGTAATCAGCATCAACATAGTCCTCTTTCTTTTTCTCTTCCTTTCCATCAGCAGTGAAAAAGGTTTCAACACCCATCTTGATAACCTTCTAGAATTTTCCATCGAGTAAGCAAATATGAGTCTCCGTTTGCTCAACCCACCAATCATACTCACCAGCCTTGAGCACTGGTGGTTTCCAAAATGAATCATTGATAGTTGTGTTTGTTGAAGTCATCTTTCATGTCAATAAGTACTAAAACAGATCTAGAGCCAAGCTTTGATACCAATTGGAGGATCGTTAGTGCGTCTTGGTCGCCGACCTCAACTAAGTCGTCGACCTCTTAAGTAAATGCAGCGGAAATAAACGACAAGAAAAACTTACTTGCACACAGTGATTTTTATAGTGAAAACACTTGATCGATGAACTCTAGCAATCAAGTGTGAAAACCACTCCCTCCCTTCCAAGTTCTCGCTTGGAAGGATTAACAATCGTAGCTTGCTTTATTGATCTTTTGAATTATTTACAAGAACACCCTGGATCTAGACCTACTTCCAAAGCACTCTAGAACTGATGTCCATGTTTTTAGTATAGTTTTTAGCGTTTTTCTTAGTGTTTTAATTAAGTTTTAGTGTTTGTTTTGTGTGTTTTTTTATATGTTTACATATTTTGTGAAAAGTATGGAAGCTACTCCGTTTTCGTGTTTTTTGTAGGTTTTTGAAGCAAAAAGGGAACATTCTGAGGAAGTTAAGATCGGGAGGTTGATGGTGGAGCATGGTGGAAGAGAAGAGCAGAAGAAGACGCTTTGAACATCCCGATAAATCCAAAAGAAGCTATGCAAAAGTACAAGAATCAAGAACAAAGACATCGATACCGACCATGTGGGTTCGGTACCGAGCTGTGCAACACAGTCCAAGTCGAAGAGTTCAGTCAATAGTCCTACCGACCATGTGCAGGTCGACACCGAGGTGGCCTGTGTCCACTGTTCTAAAAAACACCCTAGGCGGCCACCTAGGCGGCGCCTAGGCGCTGGGCGGCATGGCAACGTACCGAATAGGGCATATGCGGGCCTGCTGGGCGGATTTGGATCTAGGCGGGCATCTGGGCGGGTCTAGGCGGGAAATAATCGGGCTGGGCGGGCTGGGCGTTGGGCGGAGTAGGGTTAAAAAAATTGTACTTTTCACTTTCAGTAAAAACTAAAGAGGCGGCACTTTTGTATGTTCTCGCTCACTCCCTGACTCCGGCGTTCTCAAGCTTGTTCCGCCTCTTCGTTGCCAAAATTGAGCGGCCATCACCGGCGAGGCGACGAGTCGACTGACTCCTCTCGTTCTCGGTTCCAGCCTTCCAAGGCGCGACTGAAAACTCGCGTTCTTGGCCTCTCATCGCACCCTCGCACCAGGGACCAACTGAACACACCAGCTTCTAGTCCAGCCGTGCAGCAACTGACCCGCCGGCGTCGGCTCGCCTAGGCCACGACTGAACGCCAGCCAGCCTCGCCATTACGATCGGTGACTCAATGAGTAGTCTCAAATCTCAACTCAAATGATATATTCAATATATATTCTGAAATTATATAGTATTGATTCAGTTTTGTATTTCAACTGAATATTGATTCAATCCAGCTTTGTTTTTTGATTCGGTTTGTATTTTGAATCTGAATTGAGGTCTGAGTTTGTATTTGGATTTTTTCTTGCTGAACTGAATATTGATTCAGATCTGTATTTTGTATCCAGTTCGGTTGATCAGTTGTTGTCTTGCTGAACTGAGCTTATATTTATTCAATCTCGCCATTACGATCGGTTAGGTACTGTCTTGCTGAATTTATGAACTTATGATCCATTTTATGATGTCTAGCTAATTGCTAAATTAGTTTAGTTATGAACTGAATATTGATTAATTATGAATTGAGCTAATTGCTAAATTATGAATTTGTTTTCAATTTTGTGTTCAATTATGAACTGAGCTACTAACTTTTTGCTTTCAATTTTTAGTTTTGTACGTGTATCAGTGTATCAGTGACTCAGTGTATGTGAGAATGTGATTGTGTGAGTAAATTTAGTAATGGAGTTATATTCTTTATCAACTGAGAATTATAAATTGTGTGTGATACAGTGTTAAGCTAAATTGAATTTGTTTTTTGCTTACAAACTTTCATTCATGTTTTTTTTTGTAACTCAGTAACTAAACTGAATTTATTTTTTACATGTTTTATGAGCTTTGTTTGTTAATTTTTTATAGGAAATTTAATGTCTTCATCAGTGGCTTCTAATTCCGATACAACGACTTCTACCACTTCTACAAAATTGAAGCGGAATAGTGATGATGTTGGATGGGATTATGGAATCCTATCTAATCCCATGGACCCAGACAAATGGAAATGCATCAAATGTGAGAGAGAGTTTAGTGGGGGAGTTAACCGAATCAAGCAACACATTGCCGGCATAAGAGGAAATATTGCACCGTGTAAGAAGGCTTCAAATGAAGACCAAAAACGATGCAAGAATGCGCTTGAGGCCGTGAAAAAGAAAAAGAAGGCGTTGAAAGAAGCTAGTGATAACGTTGTAAGGGAAGTTGAACTTGATGAGTATGAAGAAATTGAATGTCTTGAAGGTCAAAACACCAAAAGGTCACCTCGTTCTCTTGGATCATTGGATAGATTTGTTGCAAAAATCAATGTTGATGACCCCTCTTTGAGTGAAAGCCAAAGAAAAAGACAACAAAACATGAATGATGCTCTCTTCAAAGAACGAACTCATCAAGTGCATCAATACTTGGCTAGGTGGATGTATTCACATGGTGTTGCTTTTAATGCGGTGGACAATGATGACTTTAAGAGATTTGTTGAGGCGGTTGGACAATTTGGCCCCGGTTACCAACCACCAACTCAATATCAACTTAGAGAGCCTCTCTTGAATGAAGAAGTTGATAGGATGAAGACATTACTCAAGGTTCAAGAGAATGAGTGGGAAACAAATGGGTGCTCTATCATGACCGATGCTTGGAGTGATAGGAATAGGAGAAGCATTATGAACATGTGCGTGAATTCTCGAAGTGGGACCGCTTTTCTTGAGTCTAAAGAAGCTTCATTAGATTCACATACCGGCCAATACATATTTGATTATGTGGATGAGTGCATTGATAAAGTTGGTGAAAAAAATGTGGTGCAAGTAGTGACCGACAATGCTTCGAACAACATGGCGGCCTCAAACTTGTTGCTTGAAAAAAGACCTCAAATCGTTTGGACTCCATGTGCTACTCATACTATGAATCTTATGCTTGAAGGCATCGGTAAGCTCCATCTTTTCAAAAATGCAATTACGAAAGCCAAGAGTTTTACCGTCTTTGTCTACTCTCACCACAAGACTTTGGCATTGATGAGGAATTGTACAAAAAGAAATATAATTCAACCCGGAGTGACTAGGTTTGCCACCGCTTTCTTGACATTGCAAAGTTTATTTGATAAGAAAGAGGAGTTGAGGCAAATGGTGAACTCTTAAGGATTGGGAAGACACTAAATGGTCAAAGAGCAAAAAGGGAAAATCAGCTTATTCTACTATAGTTCAACCGGCCTTTTGGAATGGTGTGACTACTTGCTTGAAGGTATTTACACCCTTGGTTAAAGTGCATAGACTTGTTGATGGAGATGTGAAACCGGCCATGGGCTTTGTTTATGGTGAGTTGAAAAGGGCAAAAGAAGAAATCAAAGAGGCTTTGAAGAATAAAGAGGAGAGGTATAAGCCTATACTTGACATAATAAATGCAAAGGGAAAGGGGCGTGTTGATACTCCACTTCACTTGACATCTTACTTGTTGAATCCGTACTACTACTACAATACCGGTTCTTCATGGTCAAATGATGAGAATGATGCTATTATGAATGCGGTCTTTAAATGTATGGAACGATTTTATCCGGATTTGGATACAAAAAATAAAGTGATAAATATGGAGTTGGGGAAATACAAGAGATGGAAAGGAGCATTTGGAATAGCTTTGGCGACAAAAGGGTGTGAGCAAAATGATGATGACTATGATCCGGGTATGATTATCTCTCTCCTTTAGTCTTTTTTTTATAGATTTATTACTTTTATGTAATACTCTCATATTAATTCTAGTATTTCAATGTCTTCTTTTTAAATTTATAGTTATATTGTGGTCTAATCATGGCAATGGTGTACCTAATCTCCAAAAAGTTGCAAAGAAGATTCTTTCTTTAACAACAAGCTCATCCGGTTGTGAAAGAAATTGGAGTGTCTTTGAAGGGGTAATTGAATTCTTTTTACAAGATTATTATGTGAATGTGATGAATGATTATTTAATACTTACAAATTTTTCATTTATTGTTTGAAGATTCACACAAAGAAGAGGAATAGACTAGACACCACCCGAATGAACAAGTTAGTGTATGTTCAATTCAATTCAAGATTGATGAACAAGAAAATGAGGAGAGTGAAAAAGGATGTGCTTGAAGCAAATGATTCTACTTATGCACAATCATGGATGGTTGATGGAGTAGGTGATGATGATGATGAGGAACATGAGGTAAATGAGGAGGTCACACCGAGTCTTACTCCTACATGTGATATGGAGAGTGAAACACCGGGAGCAAATGATGAATTCCAACTAAGAAGGAGTGCTCGCCATATGCAAGAAGTAAGAGAGCCCGAAGAAGATGATTTTGTATCTGATGGCACCAAAGATGAGGGAGATGTTGATGATGAGTTTGAGTTTGAGTCAGACAAGGAGTATAATATTGAAGACTATGGCAATGAAGAGATGGAAGACTAGGATTTTGTGTTGATGAAGATATTCTATTTCTAGCATATGGATTTTATGGGATATTAATTATTGATTAGCATAAGAAGTTTATGGTAACTTATATCTTATTTAAAATCATGATTTATCATTTTTATATATAGATTAGATATTTTGAACAATAGGACAGGTGTAAAATATAAGGAAATAACTAATATCGTCTGAATCCGCCTAGGCCCCGCCTAACCGCCTAGGCGCTAGGCCCTGACTCACCACCTAGCTCTCTCCTAGAGTTTTTTAGAACACTGCTTGTGTCGGTAGGCAGCGCCGACTTTCAGATTTTATATCTTTTATTTCGCAATCTTTTAAGTTAGGAAAGTTTTATCTTTTGGAAACTTGATAGATAGGCTCTCTAGTATAAATACCCCTTGTTCTAACATTTGGGGGGCGTTCGTTCGATTTTTGGGGCAACAATTGAGAGAGGAGAGAGAGACGCACGATTGAGATCAAAAGATAGACTTTTCTCTTGTTTTCTAGTTCTAGTTTGAGATTACTTGGAGTTCAAGTTTATGTTTGAAGACAAGTTTCAATTTTAATTCAAGTATTCTTGAAGATTCATGATAACTTTGGGTAGTTTTCATACCTAGATCTATGTATAATCAGAGATTGCATGTTCCTATTATCACCGTGCCTCTTCGCCTTCATATTGGTGCTTAATCTTGATGATTTTAGTTTCTTCATGCTTGATTGCAATGCCTTTTTATTTTAAAAGCATGAAGTAACTCGTTCTTGATATTGAAAGATTTTCACCATGACTTTTTGGCAATTTTAGCATGATTAAATAGGGCTTTAAGTAAGTATGGGGTTGCTAGAACTTGATTTTGTGGTTTTTATGTGGAATCTTGCTTGAAATGTGCTTATTGACAAAAATTCGGGGTTTAGAGATTCGGAAACCCTTGCACGATGTTCTGGCGCCAGGCTCGGTACAAACCTGTAAGGGTCGGTACCGACCTGTAATCACCCAAAAAACAAACTGAACCTAGAGACCTCGATACCGACCCTGAAGGCTCGGTATCGAGGCCGTTCGAGGCTATTTTTCGATGCAAGTATGGGGTTTCTTGAGTGTTTGATTGGTTTGGGTCGATTTTACCTTGGTTATTTATGGCATTTCAAGTACTAAATGGCAAGTTCAAGTAGAGCTAACTCAAGGGCGGGCAAGAAAAGGAGGACCCAAAGATCTCCATCTCCACCGAGTATGGATGATGTCATATTGCCGACTAGGGATCAACTATCAATCTACAATTTCGTCCTCGAAAAGCCTCATCTCACAAGATGGTTTTGAAGGTCAAGTGCAAGGTCCGCAGGCATTTATGACGATGTACAACATGCCTTCTCTATCCTCAGTGTGTCACACCTCCTCAAAAAGGAAGACGTCCCTCATTATCCATCTCTTACTTAGAATTTATAGCCACTCTCCGCACTAGCTTAAAAACCAAAACATCTCTGGGAAGGATCAAATTCCGGCTAGGCAATAAGGATCATGACTTCACTTTGGCCTAGTTCAATGAACTTCTCGAATTTCCTAATCATTCCCGAGAGTACAAAGCACCGGACGACTTCAAAGTCACGGATACTTGGGGTTACATTTCTTGAGAAGTTAATCCTATTGCACTTGCACTTCCGGGGGCACACATCATGAACCCCATTTTCCGGATCATTCTCAGAGTTTTGGGTGCAACCATTTGGCCAAAAAAGGAGCTCTCTAGGCCGACAAGGATGGAGGTTGGATGCCTCCGTACCATTCTCTTTGAAGACCCCGCTCCTATGAATTTGGGGTATGAATGGTTGAAGTATGTAGAGAAACACGAGGCCACTGCACAAGGAGTTCATTGTGGCAACTTGGTAAGTCTCTTGGCAAGAGCTCTCAACGTCGATCTCTCTCGCTACATTGCACACAGTCCACAAAAGATGAACACCGGCTACTGGTTGGTTTCCAATATTTTCCAGCGGCGTGAGGGAGGGGGAGTCGCTACCTTGGTTCAGGGACGAACCATGGTAGTCACTCGAGATAAGTTGGAGTTGCTACATTTGCCTAATTGGTATGAAGCATGGACGTCTCAACCATTCCCTTGGCCAAGAAGCCTCAAGATGAGACAACATTGCGGATATCCGAGACGAGGTACGAGCGAGGGGAGGCCGCCATGGACAAGGACGAGCTAGCCCCTGCGGAAGGGCTCGGTACAAAGGACCACCAGGTCGGTACCGAAGCTCCTGAACAAACTGCCAACCTCGGTACCGAGTACTTCGAGGCTAGCACCGAGGCATTTCACTCTGATACCGAACCTGCTCATCATCCTACAGAGCCACCATCATTCGGTGTAGTACCTTACGCTCCCTTTGTCCAGCACACCCATTACCAGCAGCCGCCCCATGCCGACTACTCTGGTTCAGATGCTCCTCCTCAATGGGCACAAGACTTGTCATCCTAGATGCAACAGCTGAATTTGCAGCATTCTCAGCTCCACCAGCAGATGAATCATTGGCAGGATGTCTATTCAACTCGCATGGCACTTGAGGATGCATTGCAACAGAGGGCTGATGCTCGCTGGAGGACGATGGAGCAACGCGTAATAGTTGATGATGAACGCTGGTGGACAATGTTTCAATTTATGGGCAACTTTTAGCACTACTTCCCACCACCAAACCAATGATGATCTCGCTTTCAAGAATGTTTCCTTTGCTTCACCAGTTGCTTTGTGAGTCTTTCTTTTCCCTATCTTTTTTTATGCATTACTTTATTTTTACAGTGGGAACACTATAATGTTTAAGTATGGGGTAGGGAGGGAAAAGAAAACTTGTGTGCTTTTGTGTGTTTTCATGTTTCCTGTGTTAGTTTGCTTTCATTAATACTTGTCTTTGTTGTTTTCGTTTTTATAATAATATAAAAAATCACAAAAAAAATTTGAAAATTTGAAAAAAAATTCAAAAAAAAATATTTTAGAACAGATAAGTACCATTGATCTTATGGTTCTATGATTGCTTTTACTTTGCATGACCATGTAATTTCCTTTTAGCATGTTTTTGATAGTTTAGCCTGAGTCTCATGCTAAAATTGTTTTTATGGTAAAATAGCATATGATGAAACTGAGCATGTATGACTGTTAGCATGAGTAGTTGCAATCCAACAAAAATGACCTTGTGAGCTCTTATTTTTAGCCTTGATTTTTCATGTGTGATTTGCTCTCTTATATGTATATTATCTCTTGGAATTGTGATAGTTATCTATTTCTCAAGACTTGTATAAGATTTTTAGTTCATTACTTGTGAAAATCATATGATAGAGAACTTATTTTTCATAAGCCTTGTTAATCCATATCCACCCTTACATTATCCTTGTTTTTGATAACCAATTTGAGCCTTAAGCTTTTATTTGTTGCTGCACAAAATTATCCCTAGCCGATATAAGCTTGACCCTATTCGGGGATTAGGACTTAGTTGGAGAGGATTTGTTTTTGTTGAGTGCAAAGATATTTGTTGGTTCAAAAATAAAGGTTTGGTTGGGGTAGATTGGAAGTCTCTTGTTTCAACTGTGTAAGAACATCTCTTGGTTAGAAGAATGCACAAAGGAAGAAAGAAATTTTAGCTCGATACCGGCCTATGTGGGCTCGGTACTGAGGTTCTCAAAAAGGAATCCGGAGAAGAGAAGTTGCAGATCGATATCGAACCTTTCAGGTTGGTACCGAGGCTTACCGTGAGGAAAAATAAGTAAGAATATGCAGAAAAATAAAAAAAGAGGATAAAAGAAGAAAAAAACAAGGAATGAGGAAGAAAATGTGCAAGTGCTTCAAAAGTTTAAAACCAAGAGTTTCTTTATGTTTTTATGAGGCTTCCTTGGATTTAATGGGTGAGTGAAGAGAATGTGCATAAAGAAAAGTGAGTTTGGTATGTTCAGTTTTTATGAGAGTTTTGGTATATATGTGAGTTTTTAGGAGTCTTTATTCCCGGATATTATTAGCACCACATAGCCAAAATATTTCCATGCCTATTTGTTATTACCAAGCCCCATTACAACCTGGCCGAATGGAAACTTCTATGAAGTTTTTCATTGAGCCTAAGTTCTCTTGATGATTTTTGCTTGTTTTGACAAATCTTTGGTGGATAGTTTGGTGATATAAGCTTCAATTTCTATGAGTTTTTGCATATAAGATTGAGTTGAGAGATGAATTTATAACCTAAACACATGAGAGACGAGTGAAACACAATATCCCTGGTGAGGTTGGATTGTGATTGCTCATGTCTAATAGTTGCATATATATGTGTGATGACGTTAAGAGTCATTTTTCTATTTTTTCTATGCTTTGATGTTGCTTTTTAGATGAAGGCTATTACTTGATGAGCATGTTGATTGGTTTTGCTTTGTGTCTAGTGATTGCTTGAGGACAAGCAAGCTTAAGTATCGGGTATTTTGATGTTCATGTTGTTAGTATAGTTTTTGAGTGTTTTTCTTAGTTGTTTAGCTTAGTTTAGTTATGTTTTAGTGTTTGTTTTGTGTGTTTTTGGATAAGTTTACATATTTTGTGAAAAGTATGGAAGCTACTCCGTTTTCATGTTTTTTGTAGGTTTTTGAAGCAAAAAGGGAACATACCGAGGGAGTTAAGATCGGGAGGTTGATGGTGGAGCATGGTGGAAGCGAAGAGGAGAAGAAGATGCTTTGAACATCCCGACAAATCCAAAAGAAGCTATGCAAAAGTACAAAGAATCAAGAACAAAGACCTCGATACTAACCATGTGGGTTCGGTACCGTGCTGTGCAACACAGTCCAAGTCGAAGAGTTCAGTCAATAGTCCTACCGACCCTGTGCAGGTCGACACCGAGGTGGCCTGTGTCGGTAGGCGGCGCCGACTTTCAGATTTTATATCTTTTATTTCGCAATCTTTTAAGTTAGGAAAGTTTTATCTTTTGGAGACTTGATAGATAGGCTCTCTAGTATAAATACCCCTTGTTCTAACACTGGGGGGAGTTCGTTCGATTTTTGGGGCAGCAATTGAGAGAGGAGAGAGAGATGCACGATTGAGATCAAAAGATAGACTTTTCTCTTGTTTTCTAGTTCTAGTTTGAGATTACTTGGAGTTCAAGTTTGTGTTTGAAGACAAGTTTCGATTTTAATTCAAGTAAGCCTTTGTTTTGTTTCCATTCAATTCAATTGCTTGTTTTATTTCGATCATGAGTGAGTAGTTTGCTTTTCTAAGGTCGGGGTTGAAAACCCGGCATAGTTATGCATGATTGAACGTGTGATGAATGTTTGATTCCTTTCTATCTTTTATCTACTTGTTTTGTTCTTATACTTAGACGAAAGTCAAAGTAATTCGAGTTTATTGCTTGATCAAAAGAGAAAGTCGTAATCTTGAAGGTTGATATTGTTCGATAACGAAAGTTTCGAGCTTTGGATCAAAAATAAGTAGAGAGTAAATTGATTCATGAAAATTGATTGATTTGCTTGCTTAAATCAACGAAAGTTGATAGCTTTATCCTCAAGGCATGTTATTTATCCTTCACACTATTTTGAATGCTTGATTATGTCGTGGTAAACCCTTATCCTAGATGTTTTTCTCCATTTGAACCATATTCGTATTACTCTGTTCAGACTCAATATCGAGGGTTCCAGGTCGGTACCGAGCCTGCAGTTCGTTCGTGCTAGTTGTCTTGTTTGTAGTCGAAATCCAACATCGATACCGACCCTGACAAGGTCCGTATCGAGGTTGTCGTAGCCTTGTTTTTATTGTTGTTTCTGTTTTACTTTGTTTTTGTGTTTTCTTGTTTTCTAGAATAGTAATCAAACATAACTTGCTTCCCGTGGACGATCATGACCTCCCTATAGACAGTGGGGTCTTGACTACAGATTTCTATATTGTCGGGAAACCCTCTCAACAAGAACTCGTTGTGGACCGAGTAACTACAACTCTCAACCAATCTAACAAATCCTACATCTCTCGAACTCTCTAACTATCATTTTCTTTCTTAACACAAAATGGAGTATGAGTTCATGTATATTCTAACCCAAAGCCTTAGATTAAATACACAAAAATTGGGTCAGATAAGTGAGAATATTATCTTCTAATTCGGTTATGGCAAGATAATATTTTACTTATCTTTACAATCTCATCCTAAGCATAAAACAAGATACAATAAGATATGGCTTAGGGTAAGGCAATAATCGGCTAACAGCTTAATCCACAAGAGATCTTTCCTAAAATAAGATTATACTATCCAATCCTTAAAGATCTCACACGTCTTCAAGATCTCCAAGATTTGACTTCAACTCACGTCGACGACCTGACTAATGTTGGCGACTCTGTTCAAAGACTCGAGGTCGTTCACATGATAGACGTTTGGAACCATCAAAATCAAAGCCTCCAACTTTTCTAACATCAAGGGTACGGGTTGGTTTTATCACCAATTTATCAACAAGATAATGGAGAAGATTTATTTGGAAGTAACAATATCTTTATGGAGCTTATCAGAACAGAAGCTAGTTTATCTCTCTTCGAGATAAACTATTTTACAAGAAGAAGGATACTACGATATTGTATTCCTTTTAGAGTACGAATATTATTGGGAATGTTTTATTTCACGTCATGTTTTTAAAAGCCTCTCATAACTCTATCGGACCTCAACCAACCATATCATATTCCGAGCTCCAAATTAGGGAGGTGGCCCGAAGGTGCTTAAGTACCAAGCCCACCTAGACAAGCACGAATAAGCATTTAGATTGGAAAGAGGATCGTCAAAAGCTGAGAGTCGGGTTGGTCTTCCAAGTTGTACTAATCCATCCCAGGTCATTTTAATTATCGTGCACTAGCACTTATCTTTATTACGTGTCAAAGCATTTCATATATCTTATGAGTTTTAGGGCGGTGGGGGCTATGAAAGAGTCGTATCCACAAATGGAACGGAGTTCCAACACCTAGCTAGGGTTTAACATCCCTCCTTCAACCAGGAGAGGATAAGATCATGATCCAAATTACCGAGAGGAGAGAGGGCGGTGAGCCGTACCACTCGATAATACCGAGGGAAGAGAAGGTGATGAATCGTACCACTCATGGAGTTATAACGAAATGTCGGGGTCCCTAATCATATACTATACCAAAACAAATCTCGAAAAGAGATTAAAACAAGCAAGGCCACATCATTTGGACCTAAGTTCAATACTAGTATAATACGAATAACGATAATAATAATGTGCCATTATCTAAGAAAAATAAATAAATCCTATATTCATTTATTTTAGCAAACAAGTGTGTTCCCAACATAGAAGAGTTAACGAAATCGAAATATCGAAAAGGTCACAAGGAGAAATGTCCACTTGCCTTGAATTCGACTTGCTCTTCACGATAGCTCGGAATTACGACGACCTAGAAAGCACTAGAACTTGACCTAGTAATCCGAGATCGTATAAAGAAATGAATTGTAAAAAAAATCCTTTATTTCATTTCTTATATTAAAAATTCTATTACTTCCTTTTCTAAGAGTAAAAGATTATTCTAAATTATTATTTCAATAATTTAGTTTGGAAAGCTAAATATTAATATTTCCTTTATTATAATTTTAAGGGCATGTCATTTATAATTTTATAAAAATTATAAAATAGCTAGATGAGCATGCAAATGAATTTATTTCATAAATTCCTTTTTATTAGCCCACTTGTAATATTTATTCAAATAATTTAAATAAATATTATTTATATGAAAAGAATATTTCACCAAAAGATAGTAATTAAAATACGAGTCGGGAATTATTCCAAGAGATAACGGGAGTAGAAATGGGCACGGAAATTGAGAAACGCGGAATTAGGCTTCTCCTTTTTTTCTATAATAAAAATTTTATGGGTTAATTTATGACTTATGGGCCTAAAATTCAGCCGAATAATGGTAAAAGTATAACCCAAATGCATCAGCCAACCTACTCCTTCTTCCTTTCCACGTGCAAGAGAATATGATGGAACGACGATGGAGATGAGCAGCGGGCGCACCAGTGGCGGATGACGGCGGCTCCCTGGGAGGGCGGCAGGCGCGCACGAGTGGGCAGCAGTCGGCTGGTGGTCCAGTGATGGTCCCGCGGCCAAAGGGGAGGAATAAGGGTTTTTGTGGATTTTTTATGAAAAATCAGATTTGGGCACAAGTAAAATTGTGGAATTTTGGTTTGAATTAGAACGAAATTGAATTGAGAATGAGAAGGAGAGGATTGTGTGATTTTCATTCTTGCTCTAACCCCCTTTTTATAGTGGTGATGGAAGCTTGGAAGCTTCTCCCATGGTGAGGTGGAGGATGGCTTGCCCAAGTGGAGAAAGATTTGATTGGTGGAAGAGGATGGTGGTGCATATAGGATAATTAGGTGAAAGAGAAGGTGGAACATGAATGTTGATTGAGATAAGAGGAGGTGGAGATGGAGGGAATTGGATGTATGTCAAATCACAATTCTCCATCGATGACTTTTAGAAGCTTTTAGAGAGAGAAAGAAAATAAAATAAAAGTTTTCTCTTAAATGGCAAGATGGACATGATGGTATAGTAGGAAGAGAGAAGTGTTTGAGTGTAGAGAGCGCAAGAGGTTAGGGGTTCGAATCCTACCTCTAGTATTTTCACTCTTCCTTCATTCTCCATTCTCTTTTTATTAAAATTTTAGGCTTAATGGAAAAAAATAGAATTCCATATATTAATTAAAATAAATTTTTATTTTCCACCATGTTAAGTTTTTATTCAAGTTTATTATTATGAAATTCATAATAAAGAATAACTTGCTATTTTAAAAAAATATTTAAATTATTAAATTAAATATTTCTTTCTATTAAAAATAACGGCTATTACACAATGGTTAATGGTATTAGCATATTTTGGTCCAAACTCTTGAATCCAGTTGGATCTTTTCATTTTTTTTGCCAACAATTGGATGCTTTCATTTTTTTGCCAACACTTGGATCTTTCAAGCAACAGAATGAATGCCAACAAATATCCAAACTCTTTAGCATCTTGTCCTAACAGATATGCAAACTGATCATTTTCAATTTTTTGAGCCAATAAGTTCCAACAAATTGCCATTAGATAAATAAAGAGGAGACATAAATCATGGTTATTACTTCACTTCCCCAACTTTACAATTCACTTTCCCAATGACATTACAAATTTCAAGCAATGAGCGTGCACTATTGATATTACTACCAAGCATAAGGCATTAGCTCGACGCTTGACATTGTCCCTCTCCGCTTCAATGTCCTTGACTCTTCTCAACAAACCCGAAATTACTTGTTTCGTGTGATCCGTCAATGACAGATCAACCAACCTAAAGAAGCCACATGCACCCCATTCTATGTAAACCAAAACAAGTGGCCATTCAAGTGGCAAGGCAAAATTCGGCCATAATTTCTACAAATTCCAACAATTAAGCATAAACCCTAAATTTCTCAAAATTAGGGTTCTTGCATCATCTAATAAATCAAACTTACCCCATAGTTTGGATAACCAAAAAACCTTCTTCCTGGGTTTGTTACAGTCCAAGAATGCTTCACGGAAGCTACATCGCCGCACATGCATGCCGGAAAGACATATTGATTTCGCCCATCTATTCGGGTATAGCTGCTCGATGAAGAAGCCATCCTCACCGAGGAGAGGGAAGAAGCAGAGGAGAGGCAAGAAGGTTGCGAAATTGTAGGAGGGGAATAAGCTTGCTTCAATGGCGATCCACTGAGTTGCAAAGGAGAGGGAAGAAGGTTAGAGCTTGCTTCAATGGAGATAGGGGCTCTTTCTCATGATATGCTCCCTTGTAAAGTTATATTTTATGTTTTTAATGCATTTTTCCTATCTTACAACATATAAAGTTCTCCCTTTTTAACAATAAATGTCCCATAATTAAAGATGAAGAGATTAAAAAGTACAAAATAATTATAAGTGGTCTTGAAATAATGTCATAAATAATGGTTATTACGATAATGAAATGATGATAATAATGATAATTGTTATTATTATTATTAAAAGTTAATAATTATATATAAATTTTCTAATCAAATCTTTATCTTAATCTTAATTATAAATAATAATAATAATAATAATAATAATAATAATAATAATAATAATAATAATAATAAATAATAAGAATGGTATATAGATCTTTTAGTTTAATTTAAATATTAATCTTAATTATGTATAAAATATTACTTAAACAATCAAGTTTTTATTTTAGTTATATTCTTCTAACTTCTCATTTTACTTCTTACACTTAAGAGCGTAATATCAATGTGTTGAAATGTATATAGTCTAGCAACTTACAATTACATAAAGGTTGAAGAGATATTGGCAAATACACATAAGGAAATATTATTGATATATATATATATTAAGGTTCAATAGAGAACAATTAAATATGAGAGAACAAGAGAGCAATTGTAGGCCTTTGGATGATATTCCATTGGATGGCTCAGATTACATATCTAAAATTGACCATATTTCAAATTTCAACCCAATCCCTTAATTATAGCAAGTATTTATTGATTTTCGGATTTATTAATTTTCGGATTTATTAATTTTTGGATTTATTAATTCCATTGAAAAATCAAAAAAGGAAGGTGGGTTACGGGGGTGGTTATATTCATGATTACATTAATTTCCATCGAATTTGACCCAATTTTCGGATTTTTTTAAAATCTCGAATTTGCTCTCATTGATTACATTAATTTCCATATTTATTTCAAAAAATTATACAATCCCGTAATTATAGGAATTTAACAATTAAATTTAAATCCGACACTAAATCTCGTAGAATTGTATACAAGAAATCAAATGGTTATATGCATGATTCTTAATTGTTATATACAGTTGCTCATAACATGATTCATAATTGTATACGAAACCAATTGCTCATATACATGATTTTATTTGTTATATAGATGACATTATAATGATTATACAGTCCTCTTTTATTGATTCTATTCAATTTTGAATGTATACATAAGTACGTAAAAATATATATAAGAACATGATTCTTATATTCATGATACTAGTGTATTGTATTTTCACGCGAAATTATGAATTGCATTCATGAATTTAAATGTGTATACATAAGTAAATGAGAGTATATACATGAATTCAGCTATATATACATGATTGTCATTTTGTATCGGTATAACCAAAAATTAAATATTACATAATGAAACAAAAAAAGGTGTATAGATACAACATAAGATTTAATGTTCAATATTGCCACCAATCTTCGATCGCTTAAACCCCAATGTTCGAAGTATGGAAATCAAAAATATGTTGACAATCCGCTCTACTTGAGATATCTGCATAAAAAACTAATGTCAAATCCATGTATACATGTATAATAATCATGTATATAGACCACATACTCATGTATACATGTATAAAAATAGTTTACAAATAACTCACGTATATTAAATGTGAATTATATGTATATACGATAATATCGAATGTATATATAATTCAAATTGTACATGTAATAGACAGGTTTTCATTAATTGTACATACAATACTGCAAATAGTATCCAGCCATACCAATTTTGTATATACATTTAGCAATTCGTTATATACAATATTACAGTGTATGTATACAGAGAATATGTAGGGTTTGGTTGTTACGAATTGCATTGTTTTACGTATATTTTCGAATTAATTCGCCGGAATTGCTTACCACTGGTGGTCGCCGGTGAGCAGGGGATCTATCGCCGGTCACCGGAACACTAGTGGTTGGTGAGAACACGTTGGTGGTCGCTGGTGAGCAGAGGATCTATCGCCAGTCGCCGTTCGCCCTGGCCGCTCGCCATTCGCCCTAGCCACGATGAACGCTGGGTGGCTCGCCGGTGGCTTGCGCGATCTATCGTGGTGGTGGTCGTCGGTGGCTTGCGCGATGGTGGCTTGCGAGATCAATCACCGGTCGCCGGTCGACAGTTGACACAGGTGGCTTGCGCTACACAGGTTGCCGGAATTCTCCAATGGAGATTTGGAGGATTTTTTCTACGTTGGATGATGGAGGTTATGGTATTATTGGATTTTTCCAAAATCAAAACCAAATTTTAATTATGGTAGTTAGGATGGAGTAAATCATGGGGAGAATATCTCTCCTATTTTTGGTTTTTTCCTATTTTTCTATTTTTGCTATTGTAGATACAAATCCCACCATTCATTCCAATCTCATCCAATGGATGAGATTTGTTCTCTTGTTCTCTATAGGAGATTGTTCACTATAGAACCTACCTCTCTCTCTCTCTCTATATATATATATATATATATATATATATATAGGTTCTATAGAGAACAAGATCCTATAGAGAACAAGAGAACAAATCTTTTAAAAACATGTCTTTTAAAATGTGTATATGTATATGTAAGGCATGTATGTACTGCAAGTATTACGGCAATGATTTATATTTGAATCACATCAATGTATATGCAGTTACAAAACATGTATGATGGGGCTTTGTCACTAATGTTATGCTAATAATAGGTGTATATTAATATTACTTATCAGTATATAACCCATGAAATTTAGTATAACTTATATACTAACCGTGGAATCTCAGCAAAGGATAGATCTAGTAGGTACTGCAAGTATTACGACAATGATTTATATTTGAATCACATCAATGTATATGCAGTTATAAAACATATATGATGGGGCTTTGTCACTAATGTTATGCTAATAATAGGTGAATATCAATATTACTTATCAGTATATAACCCATGAAATTTAGTATAACGTATATACTAACCGTGGAATCTCAGCAAAGGATAGATCTAGTAGGCTGCCCAAGCCAATCCTACAAACAACAGCTTTCTGAGCATCGATCATATACTTCGATGCATCGATAATAAAGGATTCTAAAGATTTGTACTTTATGCCCTCAAATGCAGGTGCTCGTCTCTTTGCCTTTCGCTTGACCTCTTCAGTCACATCTTGTCTAGCCTTCCCCTTCCCCTTATCAATCTTGTTCTTGCTCAGCCTTTTGATCCGACTGGCAAAAGTTTCATCCTCCTCATCATCCAAATCAGCCCAAGACTTCCTTTTCTTGCTAACAGTGGAAGGAGTTGGAGGAGCTGCAGGAGCTGCATTGAAACAAATATTCCTCAAACAATTAGGACATAAAAAATAATGAATAAATTGATAATAGAATTCAATATGATCGCCTCAACTCACCATTGCTTGAATTCTCAAATATGCTTGCTGATTTGTCCGAGTCAGATGACTTTGACTCGGACTCGGACGTCTCGGTTCTTCTTGGAGGTCCTTATATAAATATTTTATATATAAGATATTCGAATGTATATACAGGTTTAGTATATGTATATATAGAAATCAAATGTGTACAATATGTGAATATATATCCAATAAGGGTGTACATACGTGTTCTATATGTGCAACCTAACTCTATAAGTGTGTATACGAATGATGAGAAATGTGTAAACCATACAAATAGTTTTCATGTATACATAACACAAATATATGTATATCTACAAATTTGACCACAGCTTTGACCACCGACTACTATATTGTTAAATTTTCAGCGCCAAAATATTTTAAATAATTCAAATCATATCATACTTCCTATACAGTTTATTGAATATTTTAGAATCTGTATAAATTTGATACGCCCTAGTTTAGTATGATTATCTCTTGTATTTTAGGTATGATTTGAGTGTGTTTAGGTTAGTTTTGAGCATAATTGTAATATGAAGACCGAAGACACGATTTGAAGAATTACAAGAGTTTTGAAGACAAGTGTTGATTGGAGTTGTTTTGACGCTATTTTCTTGTGACGCATCGTTCGGGAGCTACGGTGATTGGATGAAGCTGAATTTGGTATCATTGGAAAGCTAACTCGAAGAGATATAATTCTTGTTTTTATGGCGAGTTTAAATTCCAACTCTAAGTGGGTCAAAACCACCTCCGAAATTGACATCAGAATGCTGTCAGAAGACCCGCGACCGAGGGTTGAGACCCGCGCCCGCGGTGAGTGCCGATTCCGCGAGGGCTGAGACGTCAGTGGACCCGCGACCGCGGGTTTGGACCCGCACTCGCGGGTCGTTGTTTCCAGCGCCGACTCGGTTTTATTTTATCTTATATTTTATTATATCTTTAGGTTATTTCGGATATTGTTTCTAGTATTTAAGCTTAGTTTCGTATTCAGTTGAACTTGTCTAGAATAACTTTGGAGACTACAATCTAGATTTTATTTCAATTTTAACCTAGTTTTATTTCTGTTATGGAGAACTAATTTTCCTTGGAGTTTGTTTGATTAAGGAAGCCTTTTTATTCAATTCGTGAGATTCTGGTAACTTTTCTATCCTTTGGTTAATATCAAAACTCTTGTTTTTATTTATATGATCTATGTTTGATTTTATGAGCCTGATCAACTTGTTTGATTGACTTAGATCTACTATTTTGATTAGGTTTGATTGTTGTCTGTGCAATCTTATTTATCCTTGAAACAACTCTTTTCCAGGATCGTGGACTTGAATTGAGAAAGAGTATTTATGGTTATTTTATGCATGAGACTCGTTGTTTGATTGCATGAATTGATTTCCTTTTATCCTTAATACTTTTCATGATTTGAATTAAGTGTCCTTGTTCATATCATAATTTCACTTGGACCGTGGACAAGCGGAAATCTTTTATAAGGATTGGAATTAACCTAGGAATTATAGAAAAGTGGATGAATCGATGATCGAATGATTAAAAAGGTGGAATTGATTGAATGAACTCAGCTCATAAAGGAGAATCAAGAGACCAAGGCTGCAATGAAACATCTTGAAAATCAATTAAGTCAGATTGCAACCAGTCTTAATCGCTTAGAAGCCAGAGATTCGGGGAAATTGCCATCTCAAACTATTAACCCGAGAGAGAATGTGAGTGCCATCACATTGAGGAGTGGGAAGGAGCTGAATATTGAAGTCCCAGCCAGCGGAAACCAACCGACCGCGCAGGAGGACAGCCCCGATCGCGGTACAGAAAACGAGGTTGAAACTGAGAGTCAGCCAGAACCCGCGACCGCGGACCAAAACCGCGACCGTGGTCAACCCGCACCCGCGGGTCCCCACCCGCGCTCGCGGGTCCCTCCTCCGACAGAATCAGATCCTTACGTTCGGCCTTCGTTTCCTCCCATGGCTTCGCAAAAGCCCGTCCCACCATTTCCTGAGGCACTAAAGGACACCAGGAGGCCAGCCAACGACAAGGAAATTTTCGAAACCTTCTCCAAGTGTGAGGTAAATGTCCCTTTGTTTAAACTTGTTCAAAGTATTCCTCGTTTTGTTAAGTTTCTTAAAGAATTTTGTACTATTAAGAGGAAACAAAAAGAAAAAGGGCAGGTTAAGAAAATTAATCTTGTTGAGAATGTAGAAAATGTATCTTCCATGCTTCAAAGTCAATTGCCTAAGAAGTATGGGGATCCCGGGAGGTTTACTATTCCCATTACTATTGGTGAGGTAAAAATTGAGCATTCTATGCTTGATTTGGGAGCATCTATAAATGTCATGCCACTTAGCATATATGAGAGGTTAGGTCTAGGGCCATTACAAGATTCAAATATTACTATTGAACTGGCTGATCACTCTAATGTGCATCCGAAAGGATTTGTGGAAGATGTTTTAGTGCAGGTAGACGGCTTAATTTTCCCGACGGACTTTTGTCCTGGAAATTGGTAAGGGGAGATACGACCCTATTTTACTGTTGGGTCGTCCGTTCATGAAGACGGTGAGCGCTGTGATTGATGTTTCAAAGGGCCTATTATCCATGGCACATAAAGGGAAAAAGATCTAGTTTCAATTAGATGAGGACCCTTTTTGAGCTAAAATGACGTCGGGCCAACGACGTTAAACAAAGGCGCTGCTCGGGAGGCAACCCGAGGTAAGTTTTTCTTTTCTTTTCTTTTTGTCTTTTTAGTCTAGTTTTAGTTTTAGTTTCATTTTGGTTTTGCCGGGCTAACTTGCATGTTAAAAATTCCAAATCTCGAAGACAGTGCAAGTCGAGGCGAGGATCCGAGGTCGCTGCTGGACCCGCGACCGCGGTCCCAGACCCACGCTCGCGGGTCTGCCCTGACGGAATCCAGTTTCTGTTTTTCGGAAAAAAATATGAAAAAAATAAAAATAAAAAAAAATAAAAATAAAAGGCTTTCGGGTGAAACCCCCGAAATAAATCAGAGAGAAAAAAAAAAGAAAAAAAAGTGTTCTTCCATATTCTACCATCATCCACCAATCCACTTTTCTATATCTTTCCATGTCTAGTTCTTTGGAATTGTTCGTTACTATTATCAGGTCCCATCCCATTGTGGTGAGTACGCGTCTACACAATCTTTGCGGTATAGTTCAAGTATGGGGGTGCCGCCGTCGTCAGAGTTTTTATTATTTTGAGGAGTCCAGTTCATTCTCATTGGAGACGTCCTATGGTGTGGATCTGGTTGCTGAGTTGTGAAGACGACGTTCGTGGTTTGTTCCCAGAAAGATCAGTTTGTTCCTGCGGTTGGTGCATTACAATTCTGGGAGTTCATATCTTCTTTCGTATGTGAGTCTTCTGATTTTTCTCTTATATGCTTCATTCCTTACTCTTTACTTCATTGAGGACAATGAAGGATTTAAGTATGGGGGAGGAAGTACTCGCTATGCATATCTTAGATAGTTGCTTTTCAGTTTATTTTTCGTTATTTTTATGGGATTTTTGTTCCATGTTTTGTATAGAAAAAAATTTTGAAAAAAGAAAAAAAATGAAAAAGAAAAAGCCATAAAAAATTGAAAAAGGGCATAAAAAATCCTGGGATGAGCTGAAAACCTGAAAGGGCGGCTGAGGTAATAAATAGGTAACCCGGACCAGCATTAGGCTGGGGTAATAAGAGGTTTATGAGAGATGTGAGCATATGTGAGCACACCTGACGAAAAATGAACTGAGTGATTAGGTGAAAACCCGAAAGGGCGTCTAAGTAGAATTGAGTGGAAAAATTAGAGTGTTTACGATTTCATTCTACTTTGGGGCTTGGGGATTACATTTTAGATGCCGGGTAGATCCTAGGACGCTCTACACTTTTTAGAGCTTTAGAGCTTATTGACTATGTATCTATGTGAGGTGTGTGCTTGAGCTATTTTTTTTGTTGCTCATTATTTTTCTATTTTGGGTTCGGGTTGGTGAGGTGAGTGATTTTGTCTTCCCTTGTACTATGTTGTAAACCTTGATAGGATTTCTCGTTAAATTCATTTTGAGCTTACTCGAGGACGAGCAAGGTTTAAGTATGGGGGAATTTGATACGCTCTAGTTTAGTATGATTATCTCTTATATTTTAGGTATGATTTGAGTGTGTTTAGGTTAGTTTTGAGCATAATTGTAATATGAAGACCGAAGACATGATTTGAAAAATTACAAGAGTTTTGAGGACAAGTGTTGATTGGAGTTGTTTTGACACCATTTTCTTGTGACGCATCGTTCGGGAGCTGCAGTGATCGGATGAAGCTGAATTTGGTATCATTGGAAAGCTAACTCGAAGAGCTACATTTCTTGTTTTTATGGAGAGTTCAAATTCCAACCCTAAGTGTGTCAAAAACACCTCCGAAGTTGACACCAGAATGTTGTCAAAAGACTCGCGACCGCGGGTTGAGACCCGCGCCCACGGTGAGTGCTGATTCCGCGAGGGCTGAGACGTCGGTGGACCCGCGATGGCGGGTTTGGACCCGCGCTCGCGGGTCGTTGTTTCCAGCGCCGACTCGGTTTTATTTTATCTTATATTTTATTATATCTTTAGGTTATTTCGGATATTGTTTCTAGTATTTAAACTTAGTTTCGTATTCAGTTGAACTTGTCTAGAATAACTTTGGAGACTACAATCTAGATTTTATTTCAGTTTTAACCTAGTTTTATTTCTATTATGGAGAACTAATTTTTCCTTGGAGTTTGTTTGATCAAGGAAGCCTTTTTATTGAATTCGTGAGATTCTGGTAACTTTTCTATCCTTTGGTTAATATCAAAACTCTTGTTTTTATTTATATGATCTATGTTTGATTTTATGAGCCTGATCAACTTGTTTGATTGACTTAGATCTACTGTTTGGATTAGGTTTGATTGTTGTCTGTGCAATCTTATTTATCCTTGAAACAACTCTTTTTCGGGTCCGTGGATTGGAATTGAGAAAGAGTATTTGATGGTTATTTTATGCATGAGACTCGTTGTTTGATTGCATGAATTGATTTCCTTTTATCCTTAATACTTTGCATGATTTGAATTAAGCGTCCTTGTTCATATCATAATTTCGCTTGGACCGTGGACAAGCGGAAATCTTTTATAAGGATTGGAATTAACCTAGGAATTATAGAAAAGTTGATGAATCGATGATCTAATGATTAAAAAGGAGGAATTGATTGAATGAACTCTGCTTTCCTTTTATTGATTTGAATCCTAAATTTGCTTGCTTGCTTAAAACCTAAAAACCCGTCTTTGTTCTTTGCTGATTTATTAAAAAATACTGATTTTCTTGGGTTCGACCCCTTGCTTGCTTGCTGATGGTGCTTAAAATAGTGAAACAAGAAGTGGGCCCGGGGTACAGGGAATAAACGGACCTGACGGGACTCCCAAGGTGGATTCCGGGGCTCACAGCTATATCCGTGTTTTAATTAAACAAAGTTCCTATCCCCGCGAGGTCTCCCGAAGCCTCGGAGCGAGGTCTAAACCTCGTTGTCGACTCTACTGACACACCCGCCCATCCGGACCACTCAACGGGCGCCGCCTCCCCAAGCCAATCACCGGCTACCTCACCTCCAGACCAATCAGAAGCCATGATCTCGGGCGTCCCACATCAGATGATAGCCAAAACTCAATTCCCCAATTCTCTGTAAATAGAGGAGAACCTCGTAAGTGAGAAGGGGTCGAAAAACGTCTTGAACTCAAGAACTATCTTGCTCGTTGAAGATCGACGTGATTGAAACATCGTCAAAAGACCTCGCTATAGACAAGTGAAGTCCACAAAAAGACTTCAAGTCACACAGAGCTCTCGCTCACATCAAAGACCTCGCTACACAACCTCACAAGCCACCTTCACCACACTCCTAGCTCAGCCTCGCGCCGAGACCAATCAAGTGACATCTAGGTGGTAGAGTCGCATAGCAATTAGGAGATCTCGAACATTGTTAGGTCGAGATCTCGAATACTCGTAGGAGGTCTAGGGTGTAAATCTCGTTTGTTTGTAAGCCTCGTTGGCTTGTAACCTCGTTGTAAAGAAATAATAAATAAAGAGCAAGCGTTTGCACAATCGAATAAAATAATCTCGTTTCTTGTCATTTAGCGAACGGTTTATTTCGGGTTTCATCACTGGCGCCGTCTGTGGGAACCTATTCATCCTAAGCAGTTCCTCGATTTGTGCAAACCTTGGCTTCGATCCCCTCAAAATGGCTTGCCCAAACAATTTCTTCCCCCAACACCCCGATAATATTCCTGAAACCGCGCAGTGGACGGACGCGGGGCCTCCGGACTGCCCATTCGTGGTCCCCCCGGGCTGAACATACACCGCCCCACAAAACCCCTACCCATTCCAAGGGTACGAGCAGCGCGGCGCACCCCCGAACCCATATCCCTACCCGGGCTATGGGCAGTACCAGCAGGGCTTCGCCCCTTCAAACGTCCCTGTTCCCCTCCCCCGGGGGCAACCCCACTCCGAGTACATACCCACGTACGTCCCCGGACATGCGCCGAGACCCGAGACGTCCACCAATGGTTCATCAAAGGAGAGACCTCCCCGGGACCCGATGCAGATCTCGCGGTCCCCTTCGCGACGCTCAAGGATGCGGGACACAGAGTTGTCAGAAACGGCAAGGAGTGCTATGCACCCCATGAAATCGAAGTCGCGCCGCCAACCCGTCGAGGTTGGGTGTCGTTCCCCTTTCGTGACCGAGATTCAGGAGGCACCAATGCCCAAGGGTTTCCATTGGCCGCAAATGGGCTCTACGACGGTACGGCTGACCCGGAGGACCACGTAAAACACTTCTCTGTCCAAATGAATGTCAACTCCTACAATGACGCCATATTCTGCCGCATCTTCCCAGCCACCCTGGACAAGGCCGCGATGACGTGGTTCATAAGTCTCAAGATAGAGTATGTGGCCTCGTTCGCTCAACTGTGCGAATCCTTTATCGCACACTTCAACGGCTCAAGGAAGCGCAAGAAGAACATGCGGGATCTCCGCGGTATTGAGCAGGGAGAGAGAGAGCTGTTGGGCACCTTCTTCACGAGGTTCACCACCGCGGTTGCATAGATCGCACACATCGACGAGTCATCAGTGCGAGATACCCTCATGGGCAACCTGTGTCCGGGTCCTTTCAAGACTTTCATTTTCTTGAAATCCCCGATGACGTACGACAGCCTGTGCGCCCGGATCACAGCCCAAGTATACACCGAGGATGCCGCCAACCAGAGCTCGCGACCGAAGACTGACAAGGAAATCGTCGTCGAGGCTAAAGGGAAGGCAAAAGTGGCCGCGCCGGCCGCGAGGGATGCGTATGTGACGCAGACCCACAACCCCGCCAACTACAACAACAATAACAACAAGAGGAACAACAATAACAACGACAACAGGAATAACAACCACTATAACAACCGCGGAGGCGGCGGTGGAGGCTGGAGCTGCTTCGGCGGGAGACCACGAGGTTATAGAGGCAAGGGCGGCCCTGCGTACAACCCAAATAAAAAGGGGCGTTCCAACCCCGCGTCGGGAGCCAACACCGTGCCACGAGGCCCGAGTCAGGCTCAGGCCAACAACGTCGAGCAGCAGGCCCCCGCGAAGTAGGCCCGGTCTGGGCAGGCGACAACACCCGATGGGTATATCCATACCATCTCGGGCGGACCATCGCTGGCTGGATCAAGCCAGGCAGAAAGGAAGAGGTACGCGAGGGCAAGCCATCATGAGCCCTCGACATTTAGCGTCGCCCAAACCTCGCGGTCTCACGTAGGCTTGGCCTTCTCCTCCGAAGACGCCGAAGGGCTCCACATGCCACACTCTGATCCCTTGGTGGTGCACGCTCAAATGGGCTCGAAAATGGTGAAGCGAGTGCTGGTGGACACGGGGTCCTCCGTGGAAATAATGTACTACGACGCATTCGAGCAGTTGGGCATCTCCGAAACATCCTTGAAGCCCTACGCTGGGAAGCTCACCTCAGGCCCGTCCATTGGGCTATGCAAACAGCCCAACGGAACAGGGCCCCCAATTATTTCGGGCCCCAATATTTATAAATTTTATATATATAAAGAAAAATATAATTTAAGACTATGTGATTCTCTACTGGCGCAGTGGTGGAAGCTAAAAAGAATTTGAAGCAGACACCCAAGTTCGAAACACGGGGGAGTAGCTTAATTTTAATTTTTCATTTACTTGTATTTACGTTTCTAATCACTTATTTTTCATTTACTTGTATTTACGTTTCTAATCATTTAGTAAGTTTGATAAAAAAAAAATCATTTAGTAAGGGGCTCAGCCCACTAATCCATATTACCTTTCTATTTTTTTTCATCAAAATTGTTTTAACATTTTGCGTAGGCCTTTTTTTCTCTAATATCTATATATGTATATTAAATAAAATCTAGCAATTATTTTATCATGTTGATTTTTATCATTTTTTGTTATAATATTTACTTCATAAAAATCTTTTTCAACTAATTAGCCACCTAATTTATTTTAATGGGATAAGTTTATTTGTTGAGTTTATGATTATATTTTATACAATATAATTTTTATTTAAATGGTCAACTATTTTTACTTACTATATTTTTTTCTTGAATCGGATAGTAATTAATTTATTTATATAAATTGTGTATTATTATTCAGTATTGTTAATTGAATCTTAAAGATTAACTATCCGTTTATTTATCATTTTTATCATGATTTTTATTTATATTTTGACAAAAAACTCTTATTACTATAACTTTTTTAACTTTTCAATTTTCACCTTTTATTCTAACAAAAAAAATTAACGTTAAAATTTTTACTATATTAAATTAGAGTTTTAATGACTTAACCAGATTAATAATTTATAATAATTAATATTTAAAAGTTTTAAATTTAATATTTGCACAGGGCCCCCTAATCTCATTGGACGGCCCTGGCTCACCTCCTTCTCGGGGGACGAGGTCGACGTGGCAGGTCTCATAGACCTTTGGATGATGTTGGGCACCAGCTCCACAAGGAGGACCGAGATGGTGGAGTTCATGGTGGTACGCCTGCCTTCGGTGTGGAATGCAATCATTGGGAGGGTTTCCCTGATGAAGTTACAGGCGTTAGTTTCCATCTATCACCTGAAGATGAAGTTCCCCGTTGACGGCGGGGTTTGAGAAGTAAAGGGCAATCAGGAGGAGGGTCGCGTTTGCTATACAACCTCGGCAAAACAAAAATGCCCGGTGTTCATGGTGGAGTCCCCCGGCGAGGCCGACCTCGAAGTCCGGGACTTCACGGTCCCCACCCCTGAGGTAGAAAGGAGGGTGATATCCCCCTTCGAGAGTGAGTCCGAGAAGATCTACCTGAGAGAATGTCTCTCCGGGACATCAGCGACGTCACTAGAAGCCTTGCTTGCTGGTTCCCGCGATGTGTTCGCCTGGACCGCGAAGGACCTCTGCGGCGTCCCGCGGACCGTGGCCCAGCACTCCCTAAATGTCGATGTCACCACTCGCCCCGTGGTGTAGCGACGAAGGAAAATGAATGAAGAGAGGGCAAACGCCGCAAATGACGAGGTGGCGAAGCTGCTTGCCGCGGGGTTCATCCGCGAAGTCCAGTACCCCTGATGGCTGTCCAACGTCGTGCTGGTCAAAAAAGCCAGCGGGAAGTGGAGGATGTGCGTGGACTTCAAGGATCTCAACAAAGCCTGTCCCAAAGACAGCTACCCCTTGCCCTTGATCGACGAGCTGGTCGACTCAACCGCATGTCACGGGGTATTGAGCTTCCTCGACGCGTACTCAGGATACAACCAAGTCTTGATGAACCCGCGTGACGAGGAGGAGACGTCCTTCATCACCCAGCGAGGCACTTATTGTTACAAGGTCATGCCGTTTGGCCTAAAGAACGCGGGGGCCACCTTTCATCGCCTCGTCGACCGCGTCTTTAAGAACCATCTGGGAAGGAACGTGTCGGCCTACGTCGACGATATCGTGGTCTGGAGCAAAACCCCTAAAGAGCACCTAGTCGACCTCACTGAGGTCTTCGCTACCCTCAGGCACAACCGTCTCAGCCTGAACCCCGAGAAGTGCGTCTTCGGCGTATCGTCGGGGAAGTTCTTAGGCTTCATGATCAGCGAGCGCGGGATCGACGTCAACTCCGCCAAGGTTGAGTCGATCCTCTCGATGAGGTCGCTGCGATCTCGCACTGAGGTGCAGCGGCTCAATGACGCCGTCAACTATCTAGGGAGGTTTTGCTCCCGCTTAGCGGAAAAGTCTCTCCCCTTTTTCGCTGCTCTCAAGAAAAACGACAAGTTCGTTTGGGATGAGGGGCTCGAGCTCGCTTCCTGTCAAAGCTCCCCCACGTTGTCGCCTCCAATGGCGGGCGAAGACTTCGTGAGTCGCGTGCTCCAACCCGCGGAGCAGCGATACTCCCCGGCGGAGAAGATGGCGCTGGTAGTCATGACCGCCGCGAGGCGTCTACGCCCTTACTTCCTCGCGCATCCCATTTAGGTCCTCTTTGACCACCCACTTCGACAAATCCTCCATCAGCCCGCCCTCTCCGGGCGAATGACGAAGTGGGCAGTCGAGCTCTCCGAGTTCGACATCAGCTACCTCCCGAGGTCCGCGATGAAGGGGCAGGCCCTCGCCTACTTCATGGTGGTTGTCCCCTTCCCCGAAACTGACGCAAGCTTGGAGGAGTGGAAGGTATTCGTTGATGGCTCACGATGTGATGCCGGTGGCGGGGCTGGCATATTCCTCGCCGGTCCCTCGATCGAGACAGAGTATGCCCTTAACTTCGCCTTCGATGCCACCAATAACGAGGCCGAGTATGAGGCCATGATCGCCGGGATTGAGATGGCGCTCCTCAATAGAGCCTGCAAAATCAGGGTCTACACCGACTCCGAGCTGGTTGCGCGTCAGCTCAACGGGCAATACGACACCCGGACGGGGTTCCTGCCCGCGTACCGAGAGAAGGTTAAAGCCTTGGTGTCATACCTAGAAACCTTTGCGGTAGAGTCCATCCCGCGAACCTCGAACACGAAGGCGGATGCTCTCGCGAGGTTGGGCTCTGTCCTCCCCTTGGAGGTAGGGAATCGCGTGATGGTGGAAAGAAAACTCTCACGGAGTGTAACCAGCGAGGTTCTCTCCGTAACCGCTGGGGACTGGAGGACCCCGATCACGTGATACGTGGAGAGCGGTGTCCTACCAGAGGACCCCGTGGAGGCTCAGAAATTGAAAATGCAGGCGACACGCTATTACGTCATCGGTGATCGTCTCTATCGTCGAAGCTATCCTGAGCCCAACCTGTTGTGTGTGCCGACCGAGTCTACGGAGCATATCCTCTATGAGGCACACGAGGGGGTCTGTGGCGGCCACCTAGGGTGGTGATCCCTAGCACATAAAATCACCCATTTGGGGTACTTTTGGCCAACTCTCCGACAAGATGCGAGGGCCTATGTCCAGCGATGTGACGAGTGTCAGAAGCACAGTAACCTCCAGCACGCCCCGACCTCGCGTCTTCGCTCCATCCACGCGCCATGCCCCTTCGTAATGTGGGGGATGGATATCCTCGGCCCCTTCCCCAAGGCTGTTGGCCAGGTGCGGTACATCTTGGTCATCGTCGACTATTTCACGAAGTGGGTCGAGGCACAAGCAATGGCAAAGATCACGGGGACAAAGGTCTGTGACTTCCTATGGAAGAACCTCGTCTGCCGCTTTGGAACTCCCATGACCATCATGACCGACCATGACCCCCAATTCTACTGCGAAGAAACTCGGACCTTCTGCTCCGACCGGGGCATAAACCTCAAGTTTTCCTCCGTGGCCCACCCCCAGTCCAACGACCAGGTGGAGAACGTCAAGGCCCGCATCTTGACCGATCTAAAGAAGCGCCTAGGCGTGGCACAGGGTCGTTGGGCAGAACTCCTACCACTCATCCTATGGACGTATCGCACAACCGCGCGTCGCGCAATGGGAGAAACACCTTTCGCTCTAACCTACGGGGCAGAGGCACTAGTCCCAATGGAGACGTTGGTCCCCTCGGCGAGAGTTTTCGATTTCAACGAAAAAGAGAACGAGACCAACCTTAAGGTCGAACTGCAATTCAGAGACGAGTTGCGCGAGGTGGCTAACCTACGCTCCAGGGAATACAAACGCCGCGTGGCAGTGTACCACGACAAGAGGGTTAGGCCTCGGTTCTTGGCTACGGGTAACCTCGTTTTGAGACGTACCGAAGGTGGCAAGTATGACCCTAACTGGGAGGGGCCATACCTCCTCGGCGAGGAGGTCGCGCCCGGAGCTTTCAAGCTCAAAGACAGCGAGGGGCGTACCTTGAGCAAAACATGGAACGTCGATCGGCTCAAAAAATATTATGTGTAAACTCTCTAAACTCCGCTATTTCTCATAAGTTTTATGAATAAAGGGTTGTGGAATTTTCAAAACTCGTGTTTGAGCCCATCCCTCGCTTCCCGCTTGGGGTTGGAGAATCTCGTTTATAAGTTAAAGTCCGCCCCTTGCTTCCCGCTTGGGGTTGGAGAGCCTCGTGTTTAAGTCCACCCCTCGCTTCCCGCTTGGGGTTGGAGAATCTCGTTTATAAGTTAAAGTCCACCCCTCGCTTCCCACTTGGGGTTGGAGAATCTCGTTTATAAGTAAATGTCCACCCCTCGCTTCCCGCTTGGGGTTGGAGAACCTCGTGTTTAAGTCCACCCCTCGCTTCCCTCTTGGGGTTGGAGAATCTCGTTTATAACTTAAAGTCCGCCCCTCGCTTCCTGCTTGGGGTTGGAGAGTATCGGGTTAAAGTCCACCCCTCGCTTCCCGCTTGGGGTTGGAGAATCTCGTTTATAAGTTAAAGTCCACCCCTCGCTTCCCGCTTAGGGTTGGAGAACTTCGTGTTTAAGTCCACCCCTCGCTTCCCGCTTGGGGTTGGAGAATCTCGTTTATAAGTTAAAGTCCGCCCTTCGCTTCTCGCTTGGGGTTGGAGAGCCTCCTGTTTAAGTCCACCCCTCGCTTCCCGCTTGGGGTTGGAGAATCTCGTTTATAAGTTAAAGTCCACCCCTCGCTTCCCGCTTGGGGTTGGAGAATCTCGTTTATAAGTTAAAGTCCACCCCTCGCTTCCCGCTTGGGGTTGGAGAACCTCGTGTTTAAGTCCACCCCTCCCTTCCCGCTTGGGGTTGGAGAATCTTGTTTATAGGTTAAAGTCCACCCCTCGCTTCCCGCTTGGGGTTGGAGAATCTCGTTTATAAGTTAAAGTTCACCCCTCGCTTCCCGCTTGGGGTTGGAGAACCTCGTGTTTAAGTCCACCCCTCGCTTCCCGCTTGGGGTTGGAGAATCTCGTTTATAAGTTAAAGTCCACCCCTCGCTTCCCGCTTGGGGTTGGAGAATCTCGTTTATAAGTTAAAATCCACCCCTCGCTTCCCGCTTGGGGTTGGAGAATCTCGGTTTTAAAGATGCGAAGCCCACCCCTCGTTCCCCATTTAGGGTTGGAAGCAATCAATGATCATCGTCCAAGATCCGAGCAAGGCTCGTAATCATGCGAGATCCGAGCGAAGCTCGTGATCTTGGCATAAAGAAAATCACACGTGATCCGATCACAGCTCGGGATCGGGGCATGAGACCAGCGCCCGATGTGTCCCGAAGGTGCCACAAGTGTTGTGACACTCGGACCATGGGGTTGGATCGGGGTATCTATGCAAGTAAATTAAAGCAAGAAACACAAACACAACCATAAGACAAGAAAAGGTTGCATAAAATAAGGCCACAAGGGCCGAAGTATTTGATTATAGACCCCGGCGGGGCCACCAACATAACAGAAATAAAAAAAATATACTAAAAGATCAGAGGCATCCTTCATTCTTTCGGGGCATCGGCGGCGGGTTCTTCGGAGACGTCGGCGGTGGGTCCCGTAGGAGTTTGGCGGACGGGCGAGTCATGGATCACCACGGGCTGGGAGCTCGGCGCGTCGGTCGCAGGGTGAGAGTCCACGACAACAGGGCTCGGGCTTCCTTGGCCAAGGTCCTCCGTGGGCGGTGCCTCGGAAGCCACGGTCCCGTCCTCCCTGAGGAAGAACTCGCATTCTCCCTCGAGCTCCTCCCCGATTTCCTCCCCCGTAGTCTCTGTGTAGTTGCGGTTGAAGAAGGAAATACGGGGGTCAATGTGTCCATACTTCGCCACCGCCTGCTTGATCCCCATGCGGACGGCCTGGCGGAACATCTTTTTCACACTGCCCACCAATTCCTCCTTGTACGCCGCAGACTCCACGTACTTGGGCCCCGCAGCCTCCACCTCCTCGTGCAGCTCGCTAACGCGCTGTCGGAGGCTGGTGATCTCCTCATCGGCCTTCAGGAGCTCCGCTTCCTTCTCCCTTAAGAATTTGTGCTCCGCGGATAGCTTACCCCGGAGCTCCTTGTTCTCAGCCTTGAGGTTTTCAACCTCGTCCTCGAGGCCTCTGATGGCCTTTTCCCCCTCCTCCTTGGCCTTCTTTGCCCCCTCCTTGGCCCTGGCGGCCTCCTTGGCCTTGTCCGACGCCGCAACCTCGGCGGCCCGAATCCGTCTCTCGGCCTCAACGAGGTCCTTGTTCTTCTTTTCGATCTCAGCCTCGCGAGCCTTGAGCTTCGCCTCCATCTTGTCCATCTTCTTGTGGAGAAGGCTAACGCGGCTGCAGTTGTAATTCTCGAAGAAGTGGTGCTGAAAAACCAAAAAACGTGTAAACACCAAGATGATTATGGAACCAACAAAAAGAACAACCTCGAGGAAGTAGGACATACCATCGCCGAGTAGCGGAGGATCTCGTCGTTGAGGGTAGCCTCCAAGAGGTTGTTCGCCCATGCAACCTCTTCCTTCCAATCCGCCCTGTCCCAATCCTTGGGCAAGCCCCAATCCTTGGGCACGCCCCGGGCGGGTCCAGGGCAGTGAAATTTGTCGTTAGGCAGCCCGGCGGCAGACACAACCCGGCTCACGGAGCCGGAGCATTGGGCCTCCTCCCTTCCCGAGGTTCCCTTCTGGACGTCCCCCTTCTATTTTTTCGTCTTGTCCTAGCAGGGGGGACCCTCGGACTCTTTTCTCTTTGATCCGGCTCCATCGCCGGATATTCGGGAGATTTGGGAGGACGTTCTCGCGACGTCCTCCTTAGACGAATCCCCCTCGGTAGTCTTCCCCCCGGGCGCCTTCGGCGGCGGGGGGTTACCTTCGGTTGCGAGGTGGGTGGCCTCGCCTGCGGCGCTGGTTCCTTTATGACGACCCCCTTTTGACCTCGGGGAACCGAACGGTGGAGGTAGAAGTCACAGGTCTCTTTCCTTGCTTCTTCGAGGTTAGAGCGTTGAAGAGGTCCACTGTAAAAAAAAAAGAAAAAAAAGAGACATAGAAATAAGTTAGATAAAGAAATGAGACGTAACATCGAGTCCAGCTAGCATGACCCGGGCGAAGGCCCGTGGTCATCACTAGATTAGCGAGGTTTCAACCTCGTTGCCTAAAACCAAGGGCAAATAACGGGAACAAACAAAAAGAGGGAAAATCAAATACCCTCTTTGCCCTCACGAGGTGGAAGGGTGAGGCTCAGACCGACCCGCTCCAGCCGGTCCTGTGCCAGGTACTTCTGGAACGATTCCTGACGCTCTGGGGCATATCGGGCCTTGAGTTCCCTCAGTTCAGCGGCTTTATGTGCGCCCTTGGGGCGAACGAAGTTGTTCGGTGCCGTGGGAAAGTTGAGATACCTCCCGGTAGGGTCTCGGACCAGGAACCACTTCTTCTTCCATGGCCCGACGTTCGAAGGAGCCGTGGTGAATTTAATACCCGGCAAGCTAAGATTGACGAGGCAGGACTCGTGCTCCCTCCTCCCTAAAAGCAGACTCGACATGATGTCGAGACCCGGCCCATTCCCAAGCTCGCGGTTGCGAACGGTGTAGGCACACAGCAGCCTCCACGCATTGGGAAACAGTTGTGCAGGGCAGACGTGCATGGCCCACAAGAAATCAACGATGTGTGGGGCCAGGGGTAGCCTAAAGCCAGCCTAGAGACTGTGCAGGTGCACAACCACGCACTTCTCGTAGCTCGCCAAGGAGCAGCCCTCCCCTTCGGGAAGCGCTAGCTCAACTCCCTCGGGCCAGGCGAAGTCCTTGTCAATGTCCGCAAGGTCTTAGCTCCAGGTCCGTAGGCACCCCCTCGGATAGAAAGGCCTCGTTCGAGTCTGAGGTCATAGGGATCCGCTCCTCGAGGACGGGCGAGATGCAGGACACGGCATCAGTAATGTGCTCCGCAAAAAAGCTCGCGAGCTCGTTGGAGTCGGACGACCTCGCAATAACCTCGGCAACTTCCTCATCAGAAATCGAAGACGATGCCATTTCAACACCAGACGAAGCGCGAAGTCGGGAGAAGCAAGAGTTGATGGAAACAACAGAGTCGCTGGAAGAAGGGTCGCTGAAGACCAACGAGGGAGACCTCGGGTTCTGGGAATCACTAGCCTCTACACTCCCTACGGACTCGGAAACCTCCTCGTAGAACCTCTCTTGAGCTTTGAACACGAAGCCTGGTGGGGGGCTCAAGGAAGCTCTCCTAGGCATGGAAGAGCGACGCCCAGGCCACGAAAGGCGAGCACCTGGAAAAGAAAAAAAGGGTTGATACATCGGGCAAAGCAACCAAAAAAGAGAACGCGAGGTCATAAGGGGAGAAGGCCACGTGGCACCCTAGGGCTACTCTGACAAGATAGGACGGCGGGGGAGAAGTTGAAGCGCCAAAAAGAGGAGAGAGATGGTGGAATGGAAGCCAGCGGTGGAAACCAGCGGTGGAGATCCAAACGTCCCGTCAGTCGGGCATCATGACGTTTGGGTTTCCAAGAATCTCAAATTTCAAAACCGCGAAGGGAAAATGCAGAAACCTAACCGTCGATTGGCGGACGAAGGGTTCGAGGGTGTGGCAGTCGCCACCCTCGCCCCACCGTCTCGCCGCTATGACGTTGGCACAAAACACCAAGAAACAATCGTTGCCCGCTAGGGCACAAAGCAAAGCAAGAGAAAACGCAAAGAAAAGACGGCAAGGGCACCGCGCAAAAGCACACGCCGCCCTCACCATCACCGTTTCGTCGTCGTGACGTCGGCGCGAAACACCGGGCAACGCACTGTCACCCACCTAGGGCACGAAATGAAAAAAGAACAAAAAGAAGAAAATCAAAGGCGTCGTACAGACGCAAGCTCCGCCCTCACCCCCATCGTTTCGCCACCGTGACACCGGCCCGAAACACCAGGGAGCGTCTGTCTCCCGTTGGAGCAGAAGGCGGCGAGAGAACGATGAAGAACATCGAAGACGAGAAAAGAGAGTTGAGTACTTACTTGCTGATATGCTCTCTTTAGTATAGGTTAACTCTTGTATTTTAGGTATGATTTGAATGTGTTTAGGTTAGTTTTGAACATAATTTTCATATGAAGACCGAAGACATGATTTGGAGAATTGCAAGAGTTTTGAAGATAAGTGTTGATTTGGAGTTGTTTTGACGCCACTTTCTTGTGACGCATCGTTCGGAATCTACGGTGATCGGATGAAGCTGAATTTGGTATCATTGGAAAGCTAACTCGAAGAGCTACAATTCATGTTTTTACGGCGAGTTCAAATTCAAACTCTAAGTGGGTCAAAACCACCTCTGACGTTGACATCAGTAAGTTGTCAGATAAATCCGCGCTCGCGGATGGAAACCGCACCCGCGGTTCGATGATATTCCGCGGCCGAGGAGAGGAAGAAGATTCCCTCTCACGGTTTGATTCCGCGCTCGCGGATCGTGGTTTTCCAGCACCGAATCCTTTCGTTATTTTCTATCTTTTTATATTATTATATCTTTTAGGTTTCGGATTTATTTCTACTATTTAAGCTTAGTTTCGTTTTCACTTTAGGGTTACAATTCTAGCATACTTTTCAGAGCATACTTTTACTTTTAGGCTTTTATTTCAGTATTATGGAGAACTAATTTCCCTTTGGAGTTTGTTTGATCAAGGAAGCCCTTTTATGTAATTCGCGAGATTCTGGTAACTTTTCTATCCCTTGGTTAATATCAAAACTCTTGTTTTTATTTATATGATCTATGTTTGATTTGATAAGCCTGATCAACTTGTTTGATTAACTTAGATCTACTGTTTGGATTAGGTTTGATTGTTGTCTGTGCAATCTTATTTATCCTTGAAACAACTCTTTTCTAGGACCATGGACTAGAATTGAGAAAGAGTGTTTGATTGTTATTTTATGCATGAGACTCGTTGCTTGATTGCATGATTTGATATCCTTCTATCCTTAATATTTTGCATGATTTGAATTAAGCGTTCTTGTTCATATCATAATTCTGCTTGGACCGTGGAGAAGCGGAAATCTTTTATAAGGATTGGAATTAACCTGGGAATTAATAGAAAAGTGGATGAATTGATGATCAAATGATTAAAAAGGTAGAATTGATTGAATAAACTCTGGTTTTCCTTAATTGATTTGATACTTAATATTGTTTCCTTGCTTAAACCCCAAAAAACCCTTGTCTTGTTTCCTGCTGATTATTCAGAATCCCGATTCTCTTGGGTTCGACCCCTTGCTTGCTTACTATACTAGTTAGTAGAATAGGGTTATTTATTTTTGATCTTGGCAACAACGACTTTAGCCGAGTCAAATTTTGGCGTCGTTGCCGGGGAATCGGTTTTAATTTTCTGATAAATCGGCATTTCTGACGATCTGCGCTCTCGATTGAAAACCGTGCCCGCGGCTGATCCGCGCCCTCGGTTTAATTCCGCTCTCGCGGTTCTGTTCGTTCGGAAATCCTGAATCTGTGTAGACCTATCTTACGGTCTACACTTGTATATACTAATGTCTGCGTTTAGGTTTCTTTAGTTACAAGATGAACCCTTTCATGAGTACTTCACTAGGTGCCAGAAACAATTGCTTGAACTCTCTGTTTGGGGGTTACACGTAGGGCTTGATGATGCGTGCCATCACATCTTTATTGGGATGACTCTTGAGTCCCAACTAAGGATGTACCGCGAGAGCGATGGACAATACGTCGTTTGGAAACCCATTGACCGATCGAATTTCTTTTGTTATATCCGAGCCAAAGAGATCAAGATGCAGAAATTGGAGAACCAAATTGTTGAACAAATCAAACTAGAGGAGGTGTTGGCCATCAAGACGGAAATTCTTGAAGATCAACCAACAGATCCCCCTGAAGAGCCGGTTCCATCCTTTCCAGAGGCACTCATAGACCTTTCATTGGATGAAGAGATGGATGATCATAGTCATATGATGACGGAGGAGGAATATTTCCTTAAGTTTGACAGCTCCTGGAGTGATGACGATGAGCCTAATGACTCGAAAAAAGAGCTAGATGATGATATGGAGATTGTCCTTCCACTTGAGGAGATGTCTATGTCTTCTGCCGTGGAGTCCTTTGTCGTGATCGATCATGATCCATGTATCCTTTCCTCTTCTTCCGTACTTTCTATTGATATCTGTTTGCTTGATGTGTCTGCAAAAGGTCCTAATCATGATAGTTTACCTAGTGACTTCTTAAATTTTAAGGGTGGTAGTTCTAACATGAAAGTCATTACTCTTGATTTATATTTTGATAAACTACCTCGTCCTTTCAACTGGTTCTATCCTAAACCTACTAATCCTGATTTCTCTAGTGGGTTTGATATACTGAAACGGTGGCTGAATGCTATATTATTTAGTTTCAAAGTATTATTGTGCTATATTTGCCTACATGAGAGTTGTTCGCAGGATTTTGACAGATTGCTTTGGGCTTTGACGATGTCCGAGTCTTGAGATAATAGGTTGACGTCGAGCCATCGACGTTAAACAGAGGCGCTGCTCGGGAGGCAACCCGAGGTAAGTTTTTCTTTTCTTTTATTTTTGTCTTTTTTGTTTAGTTTTAGTTTTAGTATTCGTTTTGGTTTTGTCGGGCTAACTTGCGGGTACAATTTTTTCCACCAAAAAGAAGCCAACCCGAGGCGAGGCCGAGCCCGCGGCTCAAACCGCGCCCGCGGATCAGCCTGACGAGCTTAATTTTCGTTTTTTCCAGAAAAATAAAATTAAAAAAAGAAAAAAAATAAATATAAAATAAATTAAAATAAAAATAAAAGGTTTTCGGGTGAAATCCCCGAAATAAAAGGCTTTAAGGTGAAACCCCTGAAAATAAAAGGTTTTCGGGTGAAACCCCCGAAAAAGCCCGAACCAGTACCAACCCGAGCCCAAAAATAATAAAAAAAAACATTCCCTCCTCAAAATACCCTACTTACCCTTGTCTTCCTCCTCATATCACCCAAACACTTCTTATCCCAACTTCACAAAACTCACCACCAAAAACTCCATCACAACCACCACACCACTACCACCCGCGGACGACCACCATCAACCGCGACCCGCATGAGATCCGCGCACACGGCCCGCATCCGAGCCCGCGGTTCGCCCCATCCCCTTGCCTTGGATCTTGTCCGATTGGAGGTTTTTGCTTGGAGTGGAGGTTTGATACAAGTCGGCTCTAGATCTACATTGGTTAGTCTTAAATCTTGTTTCTAGAGTTTGATTTTTGCTGTTTGGAGTCGGATTTGTGTTGCTTGAGACGACATTGAAGAATTTGGGTGGTTTTCGGAGTTTGCCATTGACGGCGAAAAACCAGATCTGGAAAACGCCATTTCCGCGCCCACGGTTCTGTTCCGCGCCCGCGGATTGAGTGCCCCAGTCCACGCCCGCCTTTGATTTCCGCCCTCGTGGATTGTGCTTTCCAGGACCGCGCCTTCTGTTCCGTCCGAGGCTGCGAATTTCAGCAGATTTGGGTAATTCTTCTCGTTCAGAACTGTTTTGTTTATTCAGTATGGCGTATTATGGTTTACAACATCTAACTACGGGACAGAGGGAGCTTTGGGATAAGTATGAGGTTAGGGAGTTTGTTAGTACTAAATTCTTTGATGTCCCTACACTAATAGACTTGGGATTTAGGGAGTGTACAGAGCGATTGCTTGAGACTGGAGGTTTAGGTAGTTTTAGTACTCTATCTATGCCTACCTACAGAGGCCTTACCATTGAGTTTTTGTCCACTTTCCGCTTTTCTGATGGGGTCCAGAGCTTTCATGCATGTGATAGATCATGTAGTTTGACCCATGAGGAGGTTTCTCTTAGCTTTGGGATCACTTCACCACCTACTGATGGGTGGACGAGTATACTGTCTGATGCTACATTTTTTGATTTCTGGCATACTCTTACTGGCATCCCTTTTGACACTCGTTCTGGGGAGACAAACAGTAAGATTCCCCACCCTTGTGTCCATCTGTGTCACAAGGTCCTAGCCATGGCGCTCTTAGGGCAGGGAGAGCCGAACAAGGTTCCTGCACGCGATATGAGGATTATTAGATGCTTGTTCCCTTTTCCGTCTCAGTGCCCGGATTGGTTAGGATTATTTGTTGCATCTGCTAGGAAGTATCCGGCGAAGAGGGGGTTGATAGGATTGGGTGGTATGGTTACTATCTTAGCCACTAGATTTTTTTCTACAGAGCAGATTGAGGCCCAGTTTGGAGGACATTTGACTGATGGGTACAGATATACACATCAGGCGTTAGTTAGGGCTAACTGTTTGAGAGGTTCAGCTGAGGGAGGTTGGACTTGGTTGCATGGGCACCCTGCTACAGCTTTTCTGCGTCTACCTGCACATTTACAGTATGGAGATATTGTATATTCATTTCATTTACAGCCTGATGAAGACGCCCCTGTAGAGGATGTTGGAGATGATTATGAGGATGATGGTGGAGGATGGGATGAGCAGGCTGAGGCATTTCATGCTAGATTTTATTCTGAGCCATCTGGATGGGCTCCTGGTCCAGATTCTGCAGATGGTTGGGGTATACCTACTCGTGCTTCTACTTCTGCTTCCTCTAGTTTGCCTTGGACTGATGGTATGAGTTTTGAAAAGCGTATGTTGAGTGGGATGCAGCATTTTTCTGTTCGTCGGGATGCTTTATCAGTACGCCAGGATGCTATGGATCGATCATTGGAGGCATTTTATGAGCATCAGAGGCGGGCTGCTATTTTCTGGCAGACACAGTGGCCAGGTTATCCATCTTTCCCTCCACCAGATCAGCAGTGAGTCTTCTGATTCCTTTCTTCTATACTTTGTTCTTTATTTCTTAGCTTCATTGAGGACAATGAAGGATTTAAGTATGGGGGAGGAAGTACTCACTACGCTTATCATAGATAGTTGCTTTTTAGTTTATTTTTTGTGTTATTTTTATGGGATTTTTGTTCCATGTTTTGTATAGAGAAAAGTTTTTTAAAAAAAAAGAAGAAAAAAAGCCATAAAATACAAAAAAGGCATAAAAATCCTGGGATGAGTTGAAAACCCGAAAGGGCGGCTCAGGTAATAAGCAGGTAACCCGGACCAACAATAGGCTGGGGTAATATGAGGTTTAAGAGAGATGTGAGTATATGTGAGCACACCTAAGAAAAATGAAAAGAGTGATTAGGTGAAAACCCGAAAGGGCGCCTAAGTAGAATGAGTGGTAAAATCAGAGTGTTTAGGTTCATATTCTACTTTGGGGTCTGGGGATTACACTTTAGATGTTGGGTAGATCCTAGGTTGCTCTACACTTTTTAGAGCTTGAGTGTTATATTCTGTATTTTGTGAGATGTGTGATTTGAGCTTTAATGTCTTTGCTCATTATTTCTCTACTTGGGTTCGGGTTGGTGAGGTGAGTGATTTTTGTCTTCCCTTGTACTATGTTGTAAACCTTTGATAGGATTGATTGTTAGATTTATTTTGAGCTTACTCGAGGACGAGCAAGGTTTAAGTATAGGGGAATTTGATATGCTCTCTTTAGTATAGGTTAACTCTTGTATTTTAGGTATGATTTGAGTGTGTTTAGGTTAGTTTTGAACATAATTTTCATATGAAGACCGAAGACATGATTTGGAGAATTGCAAGAGTTTTGAAGATAAGTGTTGATTTGGAGTTGTTTTGACGCCACTTTCTTGTGAGGCATCGTTCGGGAGCTACGGTGGTAGGATGAAGCTGAATTTGGTATCATTGGAAAGATAACTCGAAGAGCTACAATTCATGTTTTTACGGCGAATTCAAATTCCAACTCTAAGTGGGTCAAAACCACCTCTGAAGTTGACACCAGTAAGATGTCAGATAAATTCGCGCTCGCGGATGGAAACCGCGCCCGCGGTTCGATGAGGTTCCGCGGCCGAGGAGAGGAAGAAGATCCGCGCTCACGGTTTCATTTCGCGCTCGCGGATCATGGTTTTCCAACGCCGACTCCTTTCGTTATTTTCAATCTTTTTATATTATTATATCTTTTAGGTTTCGGATTTATTTCTACTATTTAAGCTTAGTTTCGTTTTCACTTTAGGGTTACAATTCTAGCATACTTTTCAGAGCATACTTTTAGTTTTAGGCTTTTATTTCAGTACTATGGAGAACTAATTTACCTTTGGAGTTTGTTTGATCAAGGAAGCCCTTTTATGTAATTCTTGAGATTCTGGTAACTTTTCTATCCCTTGGTTAATATCAAAACTCTTGTTTTTATTTATATGATCTATGTTTGATTTAATAAGCCTGATCAACTTGTTTGATTAACTTAGATCTACTGTTTGGATTAGGTTTGATTGTTGTCTGTTCAATCTTATTTATCCTTGAAACAACTCTTTTCTAGGACCATGGACTAGAATTGAGAAAGAGTGTTTGATTGTTATTTTATGCATGAGACTCGTAGCTTGATTGCATGATTTGATATCCTCCTATCCTTAATATTTTGCATGATTTGAATTAAGCGTTCTTGTTCATATCATAATTCTGCTTGGACCGTGGACAAGCGGAAATCTTTTATAAGGATTGGAATTAACTTGAGAATTAATAGAAAAGTGGATGAATTGATGATCGAATGATTAAAAAGGTGGAATTGATTGAATAAACTCTGCTTTTCCTTAATTGATTTGATACTTAATATTGTTTGCTTGCTTAAACCCCAAAAAACCCTTGTCTTGTTTCCTGCTGATTATTCAGAATCCCGATTCTCTTGGGTTCGACCCCTTGCTTGCTTAGTATACTATTTAGTAGAATAGGGTTATTTATTTTTGATCTTGGCAACAACGACTTTAGCCGAGTCACTTGCTCAGAGTTGGCGTGGGTAAAAACGGTGGCGCTCCTGGAGAAACTTGGGAAGTCGTCGAAAACCGCCTTGCAACCGCTGCCGGAAACTAGAAGGGCGAGAGAGAGAGAAAAAGGAAATGTCGAAGGAAGAAGATGAAGATGAAGAGGCGTGTGAGAGACGCCCCTTATAAAGAACAGGCTTGGGCCGCTCAACGCTCCCGAAAGGCTTATTGGGCCTATCCTACCTGGACGGCCCATTAAGCAAGGTACGGGCAGCGGGCCCAGGAAGCCTCACGCATACGAGCGAGAGAAAAGCTTTAAGTGTCAGGCCTCTCAAGAAAGTTTCCCGCGATTAGTCCACCCAACCTCCAGACCTCGCATCTCGCGACCCTAAGAAATACAAACCCCGCATCCTGGTTTTTGGTGAGTCAAGTGCCCTTCATGTATATGACCCGCAGTCCTCGGAACGAGGTCCCCGGGCCATGGGGTTGTGATGGTGCACAAAATAGTGAAACAGGAAGTGGGCCCGGGGTACAAGGAATAAACGGACCCGACGGGACTCCCAAGGTGGATTCCGGGGCCCACAGCTATATCCGTCTTTTAATTAAACAAAGTTCTTATCCCCGCGAGGTCTCCCGAATCCTCGGAGCAAGGTCTAAACCTCGTTGCCGACTCTATTGACACACCCGCCCATCCGGACCACTCAGCGGGCACCGCCTCCCCAAGCCAATCACCAGCTGCCTCGCCTCCGGACCAATCAGAAGCCATGATCTCGGGCGTCCCACATCGGATGATAGCCAAAACTCAACTCCCCAATTCTCTATAAATAGAGGAGAACCTCGTAAGTGAGAAGGGGTCGAAAAACGTCTTGAACTCAAGAACTATCTTGCTCGTTGAAGATTGACGTGATTGAAACATCGTCAAAAGACCTCTCTATAGACAAGTGAAGTCCACAAAAAGGCTTCAAGTCACACAGAGCTCTTGCTCACATCAAAGACCTCGCTACACAACCTCGCAAGCCACCTTCACCACACTCCTAGCTCAGCCTCGCGCCGAGACCAATCAAGTGACATCTAGGTGGTAGAGTCGCGTAGCAATTAGGAGATCTCGAACATTGTTAGGTCGAGATCTCGAATACTCGTAGGAGGTCTAGGGTGTAAATCTCATTTGTTTGTAAGCCTCGTTGGCTTGTAACCTCGTTTTAAAAAAATAATAAATAAAGAGCAAGCATTTGCACAATCTAATAAAATAATCTCGTTTCTTGTCATTTAGCGAACGGTTTATTTCGGGTTTCATCACTTGCTATACTAAGTTAGTAAAATAGGGTTAATATTATTTTTGATCTCGGCACAACGACTTTAGTCGAGTCAATACTACTTATATATGTTGTATATATCGCCTAAACGGACTTGATCAGTTCTCAAGAGGAGTTTCCACTGACCTTTTACCAATGTCTTTCTTCTCGATGCCATTCCGATTGAAAACTTTTTGAAACATCAACCGAAAATTAGTCAATAAATGCAAAAATCAAGTCAAAATCGGGACTATCAAGTACAAGTTTAGAAAAAAATCAAAATTTCGGATCTGGAACAACATCGGCAAAAACCGGTGCTTTCAATCTTGCTTAAACAAATCAACACAAAAAATATATCAAATTTGGGACAAAACAATCCGGAAACGGGTAAAAACTTTACCGTTTAGGGTTGTAATGCCGGGGTTGTACAATCGGGGCGATTGGGGGCGAGCGCGGTTGGGGCCGAGCGCGACTGTGAGGGGCGATTCCGGTGGTGGCCGGAAATTGGGGGCGGTGGGCGAGCGGTGATGAATGAAGGCGAGGGCGATTTCGCTATTCGAGAGGAGTCGGGATGCTCTTGCTTGAGAAAGGGTGAGAATGACGATGCTACAACCCGAAAAAATAGGTTTGAGAATTATGGAGTAAAAAAAATTGTAAAATAAGTTAAAAATCCAAGATACCCAAAAACCACCGAATTTCCTTTTGTTATTTTTCTATAAATCCGAAAATTAATAAACACTTGCTATAATTAAGGGATTGGGTTTAAATTTGAAATTGGGTCAATTTTGGATATGTAATCTCAACCATCCAATGGAATATCATCCAAAGGCCTACAATTGCTCTCTTGTTCTCTCATACTTATTTGTTCTCTATTGAACCTCAATATATATATACTAAATAGGTCACATTTCTGACACATGTCGGCCACACATTCATTTCCCCTATGTCTCGCCTCCATATTTAATTCGCCTATGTGTCGCCACTTAATCAACACTCTAAAAAACAATTCAATACTAATTTAAAAAAAGATATTTGTATATTTTTATATAAGTGTTGGTGTACAAAATCGCGCCTTCAATTCGTATTAAATACACCAATTAAGAACTCTTCCTCTTCCGCTCCGCCTTCGATCTCTTGACCTAGAAACCTGCAAAACAATGGACACAGGGGGCGGGGACCCCCTAATCCACCTCCGATGCCTAAGTCAGAAGAGCAATTGTCGATTTGAGCGGCGTGGTACAACAAGAGAGCGATGAATCCCTGAACAGTCGAGCTAAGCGAGTATTAGCCTGTCCAGAGTTTCTGAATATGCCGATATGCACATGTGTCTCTCCCTACACGGCGAAGACGTGTATTTATAATGGAAGAGGGAGAGGTAGGGGGCCGAAAATTATATCTATAAGGCTGAAAATATTATCCTCCTAGGGCTGGCCAACTGCCTTAAAGCCCAAGTAAGGAATATTCCACCCTTTCTCCAACTTTAATTCTATCTTTAATGAAAGATAAAATCTTCCATTAAGTTGCTTAACCGCAATATTTAATATAATAGGAAAATAAATAAAACTAATAATAAATACATAATATTAAAGAAAATACCTTTATGGCGATAACGAAAATAATAATATGGTAGCTATTTTTTACCCGCTCAAAATTGCCCCACCTACGTCGTTGTATACGTTTTCTCATATACAGTGACGTAGGGTACAAAGTTCTCCTAATCGAAGTGGCCATGCAGATTAGTCGATTGGGTTCCCCTAACGTGCGAGCGTGCGTGCGTATTTGTACATCCATGAGCGAATATCATGGAATTTAACATTTATGAGCGAATATCATAAATTTCTTGTCCTATGAGCGAATATCAATAGAACTTATATCTATGAGCGAATATCATAGATTTTCTAATTTCACATACGCGTGTATGTCAAAATCCATTAGTGCGATGAACTAATGTTGCGCTTATTTTTATTTGTGCAAGACTCAAACTAATGCAAAAACTGACTTTTATTAATAAATAAACGTGAATGTCATGAACCTACAAGACTAAACAAATAAATGCAAAAGCGAAAAATCCTAAGGGCCTCATCAAAACCACATGGGAAAAAGAGTGTCCTATTTACATGAAATTCCTAATCCCGAGATCCCTGCGCGGGGAAGACGGGTGATCGCGCTCATGACTAAGCTCTCGCAAAATCAAGCTCCCAGATGCAGTACCGCGATCGCAGCATGGTGCCCCGCGGTCGCGGCCTGGCGACCCGCGGTCGCGGCCTGGCGACCCGCGGTCGCGGCCTGGCGACCCGCGGTCGCGCTTTTGCCCCAGCGAAGGGGTTTCTCCTTCTGATCCAGCGCCGCGGTCGCGGCCCTCGGGCCCGCGATCGCGGTCACGCGGCTGGTCTTCATTTTCAATCTCGTCTTCATTCTCGTACGCTACCGAGATTGTTTGGACGACCTCAATTTGTTTTGTTCTCGACTCTTCAAGATCTTTTGGTTCATTTCTTTCAACGTACTCACGCAAGTACCCTTCTTGAACCAGTCCTTCAAGGCACTCCTTATAAGGCTTGCAATCTTCAGTCATGTGCCCCCGTACTCTATGGTACATGCAATATTTTCGACTTAGGACATCGTCTTTTGGGCATTCATCCTGAGAAGGATAGCGAAAATATCTCTCATGTTTGATGCGTGGTAAAATCTTATAGATTGGAATGTTGAAAGCTGTGTAAACCGCTCTATCTTGCCCCTCCAGCAAATGTCCATTTTGCCTAGAGCTCCTGTTTGAAGGGTGGTGCGTTTTATGAGGGGGAGAGGACGACCTTCCTCTTACTTTGCAATTAGCCTCCTCTAAACGCACATACTGGTGAATACGCTCTTGGAGCTCAGCCATTGTAGAAGGAAGACGAAGTGTCAACTCTTCTCTTAGCTTACTTTCAGCGAGAATTGCCCTTTTAAAGGCAGTGATGGTAGTCTTATCACCACAACCTTCAACCTCTGTATAGAACTCCATGAAACGATTCAAAAAGCGACGCAAGCTTTCATTTCTCTCTTGTTTGAGGCCGAAGAGTGTATCAAGTGATGTCGCATCTCGGCTATTAGCTATGTATCGCCTTACAAACTTAGTGGCCAATTGATTCCAAGACCGAATTGATCCTGGTTTCAAGCTATGGAACCACTTCAATGGCCCTTTGGAGAGACTACTCGAGAACATCTTGCACATAACAGCTTCCTCTGACACCCACAGTGCCATCTTATGAGAGTAAGAGGCTATATGGTTTACGGGATCCGAGTGTCCATCATAAATGGTGAAAGATGGGGGAGAAAACTTTGACGGAAGTCGGGCTTGTTGAATGTCTAAATGGAATGGCGTCGATGTCACCATGGCCAACTTATGCTCTGCTTGTTCTCGAGCCGATTGCAAGGTACCACCTTGCGCTCTCAAAAGATCAAGCAGTCTTCTTCGAGTACGCTCAAAAGCTCGAGCCCTCTCTTCAATCCTTTCAAGACTAACACTCCGACGCTGGCTACATCATCTTTTCTTCTTTTTTCTACCCCAGTCATGCTTGGGCTCGGGATTCTCAGAAGGATCATAACGATCGTCTCGTTCACGCGAAAAGTCACGCCAATCGTCAGGCCCGCTGTCGCGGTTTGACCGGCCGCGATCGCGGCCCTTTTTGCCGCGGTTGCGGCTTCGGCCACGGCGATTACCGCGGTTCTCGGCTTCGCCCGAGTCGTCCGAGGATGGGTCGCTGGACTGAGGGGGGTCCGCGGCCCGAGACCTCTTATGCGAGGGTGACTCGTGGTGATAATCCCGTCGTCGACCTCTTGGCGCTCTCCTGTCGCTATCGTAATCAATCTGCATCTCGTTTGATTCGTCAGAACTGTTCGATTGAGGACTACGGCGGTTATCGGCAAATTCAATAACACTTGCAAGCCATCGAGTAGTCCTCTCAATTTCCGACTTATCAATGGAGCGCTTGCCTTGAACTTTATCCATGGAGCGTTTCAACCTGGCGATTTCTTCTAGAGCATGCTCCAAACGGGATTCAGCCTTTGCACACCTAGTTTGGTACTTCTCATTCTCTCTTAGGGTAGTAGCCAAAGTATGGGTGATCTCGTCTTCTTCTTCATCCCCGGCGGTTATGGATGCTCCATTCCTTCCGTTCGGAGCAGATGATAGGGTGATACGATTGTCACCTCTGACGGGATTAGACCCGACACGACTAGATTGGCCTTGCTCTAGATGAGGGCAAACCAAATTAGGGTTTGGCTCGCGAATAGAGAGCGAAGGCTCGGAAGCACGCGGCCCACGGGCGCGGTTTTCAGAAACGCGGGCGCGGTTTTCAGAAACGCGGGCGCGGTTTTCAGAAACGCGGGCGCGGTTTTCAGAAACGCGGGCGCGGTTTTCAGAAACGTGGGCGCGGTTTTCAGAACCGCGGGCGCGGTTTGACTGGCCACGGTCGCGGTTTTGTTCGGCGACCGCGATCGCTCGGACTGATTCGCCTCACTCTTGAACTCTTCAATTATACTCGTTCTCGGCAACACGCATTGCCGATTCTAAGCTTGATCAAATTCAGTTGATTCAAGCCTTAAAGTACCACGACTGACGATTCCGTCGCTTGACTCGGACCCCAAACGGTCTGTGCGATGAACAACCGTACTAGCGAGAGGGGTCGGGTCACGGTTCAAGTCGTTTCCGGGCACCAAGGTCTGATCTTCCGAGTGAATATCGGAATTAGCATGATTAACCTCCATTAGGGTTCAAACAAATCGCTAAGTGGATCTCTTTTGTTGAATTTTAGGGACGCCTTTAGGTTAGAAAAAACCCAAAAAACACAAATTTCCGGAGGGACACTCCGGTCGAAAATCCGGAGTTCGCAAATTTCCGGAGGCGCACTCCGGTGGGCCGCGATCGCGGTTCGGTGGCCGCGGTCACGGTTCGCTCGCAGGGTTTCGAAAACTCGATTCTTTTTCTTCTAGGAACGATTACTCGTGGATTTAATCCTCGTTCCCACAAACGGCGCCAATTATTGGTGTACAAAATCTCACCTTCAATTCCTATTAAATACACCAATTAAGAACTCCTCCTCTTCCGCTCCGCCTTCGATCTCTTGACCTAGAAACCTTCAAAACAATGGACATATGGGGCGGGGACTGATAGCTTGCATATAGGAGTAGTTTTGATGCATGTTTTATATATGTTTTAGTTAGTTTTAGGTTAGTTTTTATGTAGTTTTTAGGTTTTTGTGTTGTCGGGTATTATGCGGTGGTTTGCTCGGTTTTACAGGTTTTCGGGTTCAGGAGCAACAGCGGGGCGAGTACAGATTGGCCATGGTGGTGGTGGACGAGCTAAGATATGCTAGGATGTGCTAGGAGAATGGATGTAGAAGAGCCAAGCCAAAGACAAGACAAGCCAAACTATAGGAGAAAGCTCGGGATGAACCCGAGCAACGAAGCGCGCATTTGCAACTGATTGATGAAAGCGCGGGATGGACAAAGCGCGGCCGCGCATTTCAGGTGCGATCCCGCGCAATCGGACTTCTACGCGGACGTGGTTTTTGGGCCGAAGTTTTGGATTGGGCTTTGATATTTTTGGTTTTTGGGCTATATTATATCCGAGTTTGTATGATTTAAGATAGCTTTTGAGGGATATTTTTAGGAGCATATAAATACTTTATGTTAGATTATTTTGTGATAACTTTTGATCAACTTTTGGAGGCGAGGGTTTTTCTCTTTGGAGGCAGACTTTGAACCTTTGTAAGTTTTTCTTTAATCCAATTATGAATTGCTAATTTCCTTTGTGTTTGACTAGTTATTGAAATCATAGATTGCATAATATTGTGAGGTTTAATTGATTCTCATCAACTTGCATAGGTTTTATTCCCTGTGCTTAATTGAATCAAAATTTATCTAGGGTTTTGTTAGATTAGCTACCTAATAGAATTTCTAGGTTAATTTACAACTAATCTGATTGATGCCCGTTCGGGGTTGATTAGATAAAGTAGCATCTATAATTGTTTGGACCCGTTCGGGCTTTTCAATTGTAGAAAGGAATAAATTCACAAATAACTTAGATGTCTGTTTGCTCTAAGTGTTTGTTTCTATTGATAACTTGATTCGTAAAGGTGTCGTTTAATTGAATCTAGATGTTGTTTTAGGTTGTTAAATGATTAGGGTTGTTTAGACTGTTAGTTCTTTCAACTATTTATGAAGTTTGAATCATAATCCTTAGTAGGAGTATAATTCACAATAGATTATTCAAGGAAATTGAGAATCAAGATAATCAATGATCAATAAGCATATCTATGATGGATGTAACTAGTTGAACATATTTCTCTCATATATATTTACAATCAAACTTTGCATTCATAGTTAGTTTTATTTTGCATCTTAGATTAGATTTCCAATCATTAAAACCCCCCTTTATTTATTTACTTGGCACTTAAGTAATAACATTAATACACGAGTCTCTGTGGGATCGACCCTTGCTTACCATTCTACTCAGATTGGTAAAGTTAGGATTCTTTGATAGGTAAACGACTGAAAAATACCTCATCAAATTTGGCGCCATTGTCGGGGACTCATCGCTATTTGTGTTTATTACTTTCGTGCTGTTTTGGGTGTGAACCTGTTATATGGTTCATACCCGTGCTACTAACTCATCTCCCCTGTTGTTTGATCCAGATATTGACAGGACACTCTTCAAGCTAAGGAAGGAAATTCGGAATCACTTTCAGGCCTTACCGTTCTTTCTTGAAGAATCTGACTCGGAATCTGAATCTGCTGAATCCGCCGAGATGGGTGACCGAACATTGAGAGAGTTGACTGCACCGAATCTGGCACAACAACCGTTGGCGGTGCAATTCCCTTCTCTTGCTGAGGGAGTCAAGTTTGAGCTGAAATTCGGGTTGATCCACCTTTTGCCTTCATTCCATGGGCATAGTGGTGAAGACCCCAACAAACATCTTTCTGAACTTCATGTTGTGTGCTCAAGCATGAAGCCTGCTGATGTGACTCATGACCGGATCGCGCTGAGAGCCTTTCCGTTTTCTCTCAAGGATCAGGCTAAAGACTGGTTTTACTACTTGGCTCCGGGAAGTATTAATACATGGGCTAAGATGAAAGAAGCTTTCCTGGAGAAGTACTTCCCTGCTACAAGGCTCAATGATCTGAAAAAGCGAATCAGTAATATTGAACAAGAAGCAAGTGAGTCGTTGTACGAATACTATGAGAGATTCAAGAGGTTGATAGCCAGCTGTCCTTTCCATGGCTACACTGATCAAGACTTGATTTTATACCTTTTCAATGGCCTCTTGGATGATGAGAGAAGAATGGTCAATGCAGCTTTCCAAGGTCACATTCTCAACAAAACTGCTGCTGCTGCGTTTGACCTGTTCACACAACTGTCTGAGGGCACAAGACAGTTCAGAAAAGAAACTAGCTCGAAAGCTGCAAACTCTGTGGTGGCTAACACAAGAATTCAAGATGAAGTCACACAGTTGAAAATGATGATGAAGCAGCTTTTGTAGCAAGGTGGTAGACAGCAGGTGAAAGCCTGTGAAATTTGCTTTGATAACATGCATCCCACTGATTCCTGCCCTACACTTCAAGATCAGAATGCTGAGGTGAATGCAGTGGGAGGATATGGACCACCTAGGCCGAGGTATGATCCCTTCTCCAACACCTACAATCCAGGCTGGAGGGATCATCCCAATCTGAGGTATGGTAATTCTAGTAATCAGCAGTTCAACCATCAAGGTGGCCAAGCTCAATACAGACCGCCTTTCCAACCTCAGGCTCAGGGAGTGAATCAGAATGCTATGTCCACAGAGGAGATGGTCCAACAGTTGACTCAGTCAGTTTCTACAATACATGGTTCTCTAACTCAGCTTCAACAGGAAACCAAGTCTAGTATAAAGAATTTGGAGAACCAAGTTAGTCAGATTGCTGAGGCAGTGAGTAAACTGGAAGCTAGAGATTCAAGTAAGCTACCATCTCAGACAGAGCTTAACCCGAGGGAGAATGTTAGTTTTATCTCCATTCATGGTGGTTATGAGGCAAGACAAGTATACCAATTGAGCAAGGTTACAGAAACAGTGGAATAGAACGGAGGCCAATTGCTCGGCTTGGCTGCTAAAAGCGCGGCCGAGCAATGTGCACCCCGCGCAATACAGTCCCAGTTGGGATTGCGCGGGATCGAGGAGGAAAGCGCGGCCGCGCATCTGGATGCGAAGCCGCGCATTCTGGGCAAGTTGGAAGATACATCTGCATCTCTTTTGAAAGCCTATGTACCTGTTCCACCCTTTCTTGAAGCCTTGAAAGAAACCCGGAAATTGAAGAATGATAAAGAGCTGTTTGAGGTCTTCAGTACATGCAAAGTTAATGTCCCGTTACTGAATCTGATCAAGAGTGTACCTCGGTATGCTAAGTTTTTGAAGGAGTTGTGCACTCTGAAAAGGGGACAGAAGGAGAAAAGTCAGAAGCAAGTTAAAGAAAAGAACATGTGTCTGCTGTGTTTCAAAAGCGTTTGCCTGAGAAGTGCAGTGACCTTGGCATGTTCACCATTCCTTGCATGATTGGAAGCACCAAGGTGAATGAAGCTTTGATTGATTTAGGTGCATCTGTCAATGTGATTTCTTCACCCTTATATGAGAAACTCGGTATGGGACCATTGAAAGAGACCCAAACCATAGTGGAGTTGGCTGATCATTCCATTGTGAGGCCCAAAGGAAAAATTGAAGATGTATGGGTTACAGTGGATTCCTCGCAATTTCCGGCTGATTTTCTAGTAATGGACATGGGATCGGGAGCTGGAAAGATGTCTATGTTGCTAGGACGACCATTCTTGAAGACTGCAAATACAAGGATCGACATTCCGCAAGGCACCCCGAAGATGGGATTCGATGGAAAGGAGATCGAATTCCATAGCTCGTATCCTTCTTAATATCCTTTTTACGTCAAGCTAACGACGTTAAACAAGCGCTTCTTGGGAGGCAACCCATGTTTTAGGATAGATTTGCTTTGATTTTTGCTTTCAAGTTTACAATTTTTGTTTTAGTTAGTTAGTTTAGGTAGAAATAATCCTCAAAGATTCAGATAACTCGGGCAAGTTTAGAAGTATAGGGGCTAAAAACTCGGGATTGGGACAAAAAATTGCGTGGCCAAAGGAGTTTGTGCAAAGCCGAGCATTCCAGGCCCAGTTGCAAAAGCTCGGCTTGGACACGGAAATGCGCGGCCGCGCTTTCGCAGGGCCGAAGCCGAGCAATTGCAACTGGGGCATGAAAGCGCGGGATCGCAATTGCGCGGCCGCGCAATCCAGTGCAATCCCGCGCTTTTGGCCGTTTTCAGCGATAAGTGAAATAAAACCCAAGCCCTTGTCTTTTATTCAGCCCATTCGTACGCAGCCCCTCTTTCTCCTTCCCTTACCTCTCCTCTCAAACCTCCATTGAAGGCAAGCTTTCAACCTCCTTTCAAGCTTCTAAAGGCGGGATTTTCAAGCAAATTCAAGCAAGGAACTCACATTCAAGCGGAAATCAAGTAAGTCCACTCTAAATCTCTCTAAAATTTCGGTTTTTGATAGTTTAAATCTAGATCTAGGTTTGACTAAAAACTCGAATTTGACCCCTTTAGGCTCGGATTTAGGCTTAAGTCCTTTACAAAAGTTTGTTTATTGCATGATTCTAGTCTAGATTCGTGTTTTATTTGAACTTTGCATGCAAATCCGAAAATTACCTAGAAATTGATTAAAAATTTGATTAAATTTTGATTAATATTGTTCTAGGTAGTGGGGGAAGAGAGTGTTTGAGTGCCTTTTTGTGAAATATTGTTGTGGTTGTCCTTGCCGGGACAACGGAATTACGCTTGCTTGTTTGTCTTGTGGTGTTGTGCAGGTTGTTTTCTGAAATTCTGAATTAATGGCTCCAAAGAGAAGTAGAAGGGATGGTGCATCATCATCACAATCTGCTAGTCAGGGAGTACATCTGGTTCCACCTGCTGTGGTGGGAGAGACCACCCCAGAAACTTTTGGGATTAACTTGACAAAGAATAGCCACATAGTCCGGTTTGAGCTTCTGAAGGACAGGCAATGGAAATCAACTCGATTCATTGACTAGGACCTCATGAATGAGATTGGGATAGCTCATCTGTTGAATGAAATAGGAGCATATTTGCAGATGGGTGAGTTTCTGAAGCTATGTGAACCGACCTTTAAGGGGTTAACTTTAGAGTTTCTGAGCACTTTGTCTACCGATTTCAAGGGTGAAGGCGAGATAAAGTTTTGGTTAGGAGGTGTTAGGAGGAAGATGACCTTGAAAGAGGTCAACCGGGTGTTTGGGTTCAGTTATTTTTATGAGAAGGATGTTGTGCTGACTGAGGCAGGTGCTACTTGGGTTGACAGGCATTTCTGGAGAGCCATCACAGGGAGAACCAAGTATGAGCCATCTAAAGAAAAGGCTTCTCCCATCACTCATCCCGCTATTAAAGTCTTCCAGCGGTTTATTGCAAGCACTCTGAATGGGAGAGGTGATGGGGGAAGGCCCAAGAAAGATGTAACTGTGTTAGCTGCTTGCTTGAAGAGAAAGAGACTGAACTTGGGTGCTATGCTGATGCACCACATGGCTCATGTAGGGAACAAAGGCGGTGGAGCCATTTGTATTGGTGGGATTGTGACTTTCCTAGCCAAGCATTTTGGTATCGATCTTAGCAGATTACATGTTGATATTCCGCCTTCACCTATTGACTTTATCATGTTGAAGAAAATGGGCGCTCTCTACAAGTACAGAAACTCTTATTTCTGGGTGATCGGTGATTCTGGGAGAGTTATGCAGCTTCCTGATGGACAACGAGTGCAGATTGGGAACAGTCCAGCTAAATGGTTCATTGAAGTTCATGCTGGAGATTTAGATGTGGCAACCGTTAAGGGCCCAGTTAGGGGTAAAAAGACGGTTTCAGTTCCTATTGTGGTGGATTCTGATGAAGAGGAGATGGATGAGGATTTCACCACGGAAGAAGAAGAAGAAGAAGAATCTGCTGAGGATGTTGACACTGATGAGGATGATGAGTCTGAGGAGGATGATCAGCAGAGACAGTTTGATCCGTCTATACCTGCTGGTGGAGTACATTACTCTGACGCTCAGTATAACCAGATGATGGAGATGATGAGACAGATGCAGCTAGACAACACGCAGCGATACAATGATATGTCTTCTCACATCGATCAGAGCTTTCAAGGCATGAGAGGTTATGTGGATCAGAGGTTCACATCATATCAGACTCATCAGGATCAGCAGCTTGCTGCTTTTCAGGCCCGCCAGGATGAGCAGTTCAGACTGCTCAACACCAGATTGGATGGATGGAGTTCAGCGGGCTATCCACCTCATCAATCGTATCCTCAGTATGCCTTTCCAGATCCTCCGTATCCTCAGTTCCCGCCATACCAGCCGCCACCAAGACAAGAGTTCCCGCCTTATCAGCCACCTCAGCGAGAGTATCCACCGGAGTACCAGCCACCGCCACCACAGGATTTTCCGCCCTATTACCCGCCAAACAACTAGGTTCTGTGAGTTTTTCTCTTTCCTTTACTTTTTACTATACTTTGGGGACAAAGTATGTTTTAAGCATGGGGGAAGGGAATTACTTGTTTGCATTGCATATAGTTGCATTAGATTAGGTCATATTTAAATTTTTGCATGCATTGATTAAAATCCTGAAAAATGAAAAAAAAAATCAGAAAATTTGAAAAAAAATAAATATATTGCATTTAGGTTCTTATTTCCCCATTGTTTGATTCCTCTTGTGTTTCTAAGTTAAGTATAAGTTCTAACCCATGATTTGCATGATTTGCTGAAGTTGATATGATATAAGCATGATCATTGATTGATTACCTTGATTATAGGATGGAGCATGTATTTAGCTTGAGTAGTAGATTCATTCTGAAGTTCTAGACAAAACTTTACCTTGTGAGATTTTTTTGGCTTTTCATGATCATATTTGTATCTGTATTCTTGAGTGTATCACCATGATTATCTAGCTCTAGAACTTGCGTTAATACTCTTTTTCAAGGCTGCTTTATATGATTGAATGCATGGCATTAAAATGATTGAGGCAATGTTTCTTATAAGCCTATTATTTCCCTTCCTACCTTACAAGATCCATGTTCTTGATACCCCATTTCTTTTAAGCTTTAAGCCTATTTTTGATAGCTCCACAAAATTTTCCTAGCCTAATAAGCTTGACCCAGGATCCGGGATTTAGGACTTTAGGTTTTGTTTTTGTTTTGTGTGAGTTATGTACAAGTATGGGGGAGTCAAAAGAAAAAAGTGGAAAAAGAGGAAATAAAACTCTTGGGTTTCAAAGTAAAAAAAAATGGAGATGAATTGTGTTGCAAAGCGAAAGAAAAAAATTGCTTGAATTGTTAATAGTCTTCATGAACAAAGCGAGAAAAGAGTTGAAGAGGCAAGAAAAAATAAAGAGAGAAGCAAAGTGCTTAATTGTAAATGTAAGGAGTTGGTAGAGTAAAGTTTGGGAAGTGTTATGAAAAAGTGTAAAGTTTGGGTTTAGGATTAGTTCTTTATCCCGGATTTAGCACCACATACCAAATATGATTCCTTCCTAATTTTTCTTTACCTTGGCCCCATTACAAGCCTTAAAAAGACCTCATGATTTTTGTGATGTGTTTGATCCCCAACTGTGGAGATTTAGAACGTTGATGCAAGCATATGGTAGTCTAATTTTCATGGTTGATTTGGAGTGAAACACGTCCTTTAAATACTTGAGTGTGAGAGCAAAACACATTATTCTTGGTGAGGTCTAGAATGAATGAATGGTCTTTACTTGTTGCTTACCATAATGCATGCTAGGAAGTCTTGGTTGAGTTTTCGATTATATGTGAAATGTTTGTTTGACTTGAGATGGATGTAAGATTACATTTCTATGGTGTGATTGGATTTATGTCTTGCTTGAGGACAAACAAGGGTTAAGCATGGGGGAATTTGATAGCTTGCATATAGGAGTAGTTTTGATGCATGTTTTATATATGTTTTAGTTAGTTTTAGGTTAGTTTTTATGTAGTTTTTAGGTTTTTATGTTGTCGGGTATTATGCACTGGTTTGCTCGGTTTTAAAGATTTTCGGGTTCAGGAGAAACAGCGGGGCGAATACAGATTGGCCATGGTGGTGGTGGACGAGCTAAGATATGCTAGGATGTGCTAGGAGCATGGATGTAGAAGAGCCAAGCCAAAGACAAGACAAGCCAAACTATAGGAGAAAGCTCGGGATGAACCCGAGCAACGAAGCCGCGCATTTGCAACTGATTGATGAAAGCGCGGGATGGACAAAGCGCGGCCGCGCATTTCAGGTGCGATCCCGCGCAATCGGACTTCTACGCGGACGTGGTTTTTGGGCCGAAGTTTTGGATTGGGCTTTGATATTTTTGGTTTTTGGGCTATATTATATCCGAGTTTGTATGATTTAAGATAGCTTTTGAGGGATATTTTTAGGAGCATATAAATACTTTATGTTAGATTATTTTGTGATAACTTTTGATCAACTTTTGGAGGCGAGGGTTTTTCTCTTTGGAGGCAGACTTTGAACCTTTGTAAGTTTTTCTTTAATCCAATTATGAATTGCTAATTTCCTTTGTGTTTGACTAGTTATTGAAATCATAGATTGCATAATACTATGAGGTTTAATTGATTCTCATCAACTTGAATAGGTTTTATTCCCTGTGCTTAATTGAATCAGAATTTATCTAGGGTTTTGTTAGATTAGCTACCTAATAGAATTTCTAGGTTAATTTACAACTAATCTGATTGATGCCCGTTCGGGGTTGATTAGATAAAGTAGCATCTATAATTGTTTGGACCCGTTCGGGCTTTTCAATTGTAGAAGGGAATAAATTCACAAATAACTTAGATGTCTGTTTGCTCTAAGTGTTTGTTTCTATTGATAACTTGATTCGTAAAGCTGTCGTTTAATTGAATCTAGACGTTGTTTTAGGTTGTTAAATGATTAGGGTTGTTTAGACTGTTAGTTCTTTCAACTATTTATGAAGTTTGAATCATAATCCTTAGTAGGAGTATAATTCACAATAGATTATTCAAGGAAATTGAGAATCAAGATAATCAATGATCAATAAGCATATCTATGATGGATGTAACTAGTTGAACATATTTCTCTCATATATATTTACAATCAAACTTTGCATTCATAGTTAGTTTTATTTTGCATCTTAGATTAGATTTCCAATCATTAAAACCCCCCTTTATTTATTTACTTGGCACTTAAGTAATAACATTAATACACGAGTCTCTGTGGGATCGACCCTTGCTTACCATTCTACTCAGATTGGTAAAATTAGGATTCTTTGATAGGTACCCATACAATTTTACGGGTACTTATGTTGGTTGTTTATCTAAAAGTAATTGATAACTAGTTGAATTCCAATGATACTCACGGGGTGATTTTACTATACATTATACAATAATCTGATATTAATATAAAATTTAAAATGCTTGTATATAATATAGCAATAAAATTATATAATTTATAAAAAAAACTTTAATATCATGCCGCATATTTTAATTGAATACATGTAAAAATTATTTTAAAAAAATTTATTATGTATAAAATTAATATAAAAATATTAGCATATATAGATCAAGTTTTGTTCAAACATATGCATAAAAGTAATATAGAAAGTATCAACATATAGATAGAGCAAGTTATTATAATATAAAAAATTGGATATATAAAAAGAATAATACAAGTTATTATTAAAAAAGCTTGACATTATTTTATTCAAATGCCACGTGGCGCAATTTTTTCAACAGACATGGTTTCTGCTTTATAATGTATTAGGTAGATATTGATGATATAGAGTAATAGAGGTATCCGATTAGATATAATATCGTTTTTTTTATCATTTTATAGTAAATTTTTAATCCCAAGCCAAATTATATATATCTAATGGTGATTTTTTATTTTTGAAATACCTAATGACGATTTAATGTATAAATTTTTCAATAAAATTATTATCTATTACTAATAATTAAAGCCGAAGTAATTTCTGTCACCATATTGCGCCACATCACCCCTTTATTAAAAGAATAATTTTAAATAAATAATTATACAAAAAAGTTATCTCTAAGTAAACATAAAGATAAAATAATGTTTGTAAAAGTTTATCCCTAAATAAACATAAAGATAAAATAATATTAGTAGATTTGACCAATATAGATAAAAAAAGGACATTATATTTATTATATTTGTAAAAGATAAATTAAAAAAAGGTAAGAAAAATATGTACACGTGATCACATATATATCTTCTTAAAATAAAAATAGTCAAATCTATCTATAACTATATGTTAAAGTTGTAACTTTTCTAGCCACCACATTCATTCTAACCCCAATTTATATTTAAAAAACAATTTTTATTATTTTTTCCAATTAAATTCCTTTCTATTCATTTATGTGGAAAAAATTAATTCAAATTTTAATTAAAAATAACGAAAATTATATTATCTTTATCTTTTTATCTATTTATAAAAAAATATTTATCTTAAATCAAATTTTGATTAAAAAAAGTTAAGAATATTTAAATATCTATATAATTACCGAGTTAGGTTCAAATGAAACCAACCCTTAACATGAAACGGAAGGAGAGTTGTCAGCCGTCGGATTACATGATCCAATGGCTCAGATTACTCCTTTGATTTTGAAAAAAAAAACAAATCATCAAGGTGACAATTTTGTAAATACAACCAATTTCTATACCCTTAACTTAAAATATCAAAAATAAACCCAATCGTAAAGTACTCCAAACGCCCAAAGCAATCGACTCAATCTACGATTTCAAACTTCAATCGACGATCGAAGGACGATCGAAGTCTCCAAACGATCGAAGGCTCCACAAACGCTCGATCCAGGAACGTGATTCGGTCCATCGCCCTCACCTTCACCTTCGATCTCACCTTCGCCTTCAATCTCTCCCACAAATCACGATGCCTCCAAAAACAAATCGAAAAGGTATAAGCCCTAATTTTATTCACCTTATGCGATTGAAGAAGGAAATTTGCCAAATTCTGATTTTTTTTTGTTCTTTGTTTATGCGATTGAAGAAGGAAATTTGTCGATGAATTTTGTATGTTAATCGATGTGTTCTGTTTTGATTTGTGACGAGCTTAGGAATTTGCTGTGAAATTAGTGGTTTGTTGTTGATGATTGATGTGTCTCTGTTGTTACATTCAATTGCTTGATTGACTTGCGAGAAATTTGTGTTTTCTGACATTCACAAGGTCTTTGTGTGGGATATGATTGTTTGGAGAATGCTAGTTTCTTACCATTTAGGGTTTGTGACCAGTTTAGGTTGTGGGTGTCATGACTTATGAATAAAGTGCATTGATAAATGTCATAATAAAAGTGCATCATCTGATTGAAAAAGTACATTGAAAAGTTTCAAAAGTACATTGTGATATAGGAAAAGTGCATTGATAAATGGCATTAGAAAAGTGCATCATCTCATTGAAAAAGTGCATTGAAAAGTTTCAAAAGTGCATTGTGACATAGGAAAAGTGCATTGATAAATGGCATATGAAAAGTGCATTGAAAAGTTTCAAAAGTGCATTGTGTCATAAGAAAAGTGCATTGATAAATGGCATAAGAAAAGTGCATCATCTGATTGAAAAAGTGCATTGAAAAGTTTCAAAAGTGCAGTGAAAAGTTTCAAAAGTGCATTGTGACATAAGAAAAGTGCATTAAACAGTTTTGTGAATTCCTCCTCTACTCACACACTCTTAGATAGTATTAAAGTGCATTATGAAGTAAAAAAAGTGCACTCAACAGTATCAAAAGTGCATTCTTAACAAATAGAAAATCTCATTCCAAAACTGTTTAATTGCATTCAGATTCTTTTTTTTTCTATGATTTTAAAAACATGTACAAGCAATAATACACTGCCTCCCGAAATCGAAAACTAGAAGAAGGGCAAGAATTTGATCTCGGCTAAGTATCCTAGTTTGGTAACTAGGATTGTGCCATATGTTTTTACAAAAGCTATGGAATCCCTAAATGATGTCCAAAAAGAGAGCGTGAAGGCTATGGGTTTTGGCCATCTACTCCACTTTGAGATAAAGGACATCCCGAACAACCTTGCTTTGTGGTTGCTACAACATTTTGAAGGAGCTAGGTGTGAGATACAATTTGATACAAAAGTGCATTGTATAGTATGAAAAGTGCATTCTTAATTATGAAAAGTGCATTGTAAAGTATGAAAAGTGCATTCTCATTTACTAGCAATTTTCCTTTATGTTAAGTTCAGAAAAGTGCATCCTTAAATGTGAAAAGTGCATTCTTAAATGTAAAAAGTGCATTGAAGAGTTTTAAAAATTATTTTCAAACTATGTTGAGTTTTATTTCCTACATTGGATTACAATAAAAATCCATACTTAATGGATTTATGGTGCATGTTTAAAGGCATAATTGAAGAAAAGCTTATTAGCTCAAATGGAAGAGCAATGTGCTTACGCACAAAGATGTGGGTTCGAATCCCATATAAGCTAATTTGATCATGATTTTCTTTGAAAAATAGTGGTTAATTAGTTATTTGTCGTACACCGACAAAATATAATTTCTTTTTAGTACATAGCTAGTTAGGTTGAGAATAAATGCGTTAAGAATTAATTTGTGTAAGAAATCATATTAGCCCATGTAGGAATCGAACCTACATCTTTGTGCACAAAGCACACCGCTCTACCATTTGAGCTAATAGGCTACTTGTACTAAACAAAAAAATTGACCTTAATTTATATGGTTTCAACTCGGATGGACACGTGGGCAAATAGTATGTCGTTCCCCCTTGAGATAGCTCAATGAAATATTCACCACTGTTTTTAGGTGATTTCTCATTCAAAATAGTAGTTGAAGAAGAGTTTGATGTCCCCACTACAACAACATAAAAGGGAAATATAAAGGTGTTAGTTGAAAATCAGTAAAAGTGCATTGAAAGTATAATAAAGTGCATTGTATACTAGGAAAAGTGCATTACCTAAACTACTAACTAAATCAGTGAAAAGTAAAAGATATAAAAAGTGCTATTAAGTAGAAAAAGTGCACTCTTAAGTGTAAAAAGTGCATTATTAACTGTGAAAAGTGCAATAAAAATATGTTCTCTATAACAAATGAAATATCTATACGGTCGAATATATGTTCTCTAAACAAAAATGAAAAGTGCATTGTTAAGTATAAAAAGTGCACTAGTAAGTCTGAAAAGTGCATTGTCATATACTAGTAATACTCCTTTATGAAAAGTGCAAGTAAGTATGAAAAGTGCACTAGTAAGTATGAAAAGTGCATTATTAAGTCCTAAAAGTGCATTCTCATTTGCTAGTATTACTTCTTTATGATTAGTTCAAAGTATCAACGAGAAGAGGAATTCATTGTTCAAAGTGCGTTATTTAAGTATGAAAAGTGCACTAGTAAGTCCGAAAAGTGCAGTATTAAGTCCGAAAAGTGCAACGTCGAATTTTGCAAGATTGGCCTAGTTTACAGGAAAATTTACACAGTTCGATTCACACACTTCAATCGAAATCCAACTAGATTCACACAGTTCGATTGACCAGTTCAATCGATTCCGAAATTCACACAGTTCGATCTCGTTCAACGAGTTCGATTGACCAGTTCAATCGATTCCGAAATTCACACAGTTAGATCTCGTTCAATGGATTTGTGAATTCCTCTTACCACTTTCTGCCATGGTTGGAACGAGACTCGCAGTGTTCGATTCAAACTCGTTAGATTTCGGCGAATGCAATCTCGTTGGATTTCGGCGATTGCGATCTCCTTCTGTTTCAATCGAAGGGCACAATCTTCGATCTCGTTTGAACGAACCCTAGAACCCTAGAATCGCACAATCTACTCCCTTAACAACGAGATTGCAATCGATTCAATCGCACAATCGCATAATCGATTCAATCAAAAAATCGATTCAATCGATTGAGTCTTCAATTTACCCCCAAAAAGAAAAAAAAGAGAAAAATGATTAATTAATTAGAGAGGGAAAAGACATAATTGCCCTCGTCTTTAATAAAAGGAGAAAGAAGATCAGCCCTTGGATCAAGGTGATCCAAGGGACCAAAATTCTCTTTCAGTTTCATGTTAAGGGGGTGTTTTATGGGAACCAAACTCTATAATTACTTGCCTAAATTAAATTCTTATAAAAAAAAGTTAACAAAATTTCTATATTTTGTTATCTTTTCTTATTAATTATCTTTTTAACTTTTTATTGAAAAGATTTTTAATGAATTGAATTTGATTAAATTTTTCTAAGAATTTACATTATTTTTGGCTTTTTATTTATTTTTGTATATTTACTTGATAAATATCATATTTATAACATAGCTAAAAATTGTTGAGTCGTAGTCGTGCATGGCACGACGGGTACAACTAGTTATATGCTAAAAATAATAAATTTGGTATATATATAATTTGTGAGCGGGTAAAACAAACATAGTTACCATAGTTATTTTCGCTATTAAAAAGGTAATTCTTAAATTACTGCGCATTTATTATTATTTTTGTTATTTTCCATATTATTAAATTTATGGTAGTTATGCAACTTTATGGAAGATCTATCTTGCAAATATGATAAGATTAAACTTGGAGAAGGTGGGAATATCCCTAGCTTGGGCTTTAAGCAACCCTAGGAGATAAGTAAAATTAGGCCCCCTCATCTCCTTCTTCCATTATAAATACACGCCCTAGGCGTGTAGGGAGAGACACATTTGCACATCGGCATATTCAGAAACTCTGGACAGGCTAATACTCGCTTAGCTTGACAGTTCAGGGATTCACCGCTCTCTTGTTGTACCTCGTCGCTCAAAACGACAATTCGCTCTTTTGACTTAGGCATCGGAGGTGGATTAGGGGGTCCCCACCCCTGTGTCCATTGTTTTGCAGGTTTTTAGGTCAAGAGATTGAAGGCGGAGCGGAAGAGGATGAGTTCTTAATTAGTGCATTGAAGACGGATTGAAGACGGAGTTTTTGTGCACTAACAATTGTCGCCGTCCGTGGGGAACGAGTATTCGATCCACACAAGTTATGGTGCTGGAATCAATCCCAAAGAATCAAGAAGTCATCTTTTAAGAAACCGGGGCATCTTCGCGAAGCGAAATCGCGCGAACTATGCCCGGCGAACGAAACCGCGATCGCGGCACTGAAGGCCGCGACCGCGGCGCTGTGGACCGCGACTGCGGAATTGTACACCGCGATCGCGGATCGACGATCGAGGCCGAAAATCCCAAAACTCGCTCGGGAAACCGAGCCCTAATGGAGGTTGATCAAGTTAATTCCGATATTCGCTCAGAAGATCGTACCTCTGCGCTTGAAAACGACTTGAACCATCACCCGGCCCCTCTCGCTAGTACGGTTGTTCATTGCACAGACCGTTTGGGGTTCGAGTCAAGCGACGGAATCGTCAGTCATAACCTTTCAAGGCCTGAATCAACCGAGTTTGATCAAGCATGGGAATCGGCAATGCGTATTGCCGAGAATGAAAATAGTCGAAGAAGTCAGGGGAAAGGCGAATCGGTCCAAGCAATCGCAATCGCCGAACAAAACCGCGGCCAGGAGGGTCGCGATCGCGGCCAGTCAAACCGCGCCCGCGGTCTTGAGAACTGCGGCTGCGGGCTGCAAATTTCCGAACCTTCGCTCTCCATTCGCGAACCAAACACTAATTTGATTAGCCCTCGTTTAGAGCAAGGCCAATCTAGTCGTGCCGGGTCTAATCCCGTGAGAGGTGACAATCGCATCACCTTGTCATCCGTTCCAAACGGCAGGAATGGGGCATCTACGACCGCCGGAGATGAAGAAGAAGACGAGATCACCCATGCTTTGGCTACTACTCTGAGAGTGAATGAGAAGTACCAAACTAGGTGTGTAGAGGTTGAATCTCGTTTAGAGCATGCCCTAGAAGAAATCGTCAAGTAAAGACACTCCTTGGATAAAATTCAGGGCAAGCGCCCTATTGATGAGTAGGAAATTGAGAGGACTACTCGACGGCTTGCAAGTGTTATTGAATTCGTCGATAACCGCCATAGTCCTCAATCGATCAGTTCTGACGAATCAGGCGATATGCAGATTGATTATGATAGCGACAGAAGAGCGCCAAGGAGCCGGCGAAGAGATCACCGCTACGAATCGCCCCGCATAAGAGTTCACGGGCCGCGGATCCTCCTCAGCCTAGCGAGCCGTCCTCAAACGACTCGGGCAAGGCCAACAATCGCGATAATCGCCGCGGCCGAAGCCGCGATCGCGGCGCGAAGGACCGCAATCGCGGTGGTAGGGGTCGTGATCGCGGCAGGTCAAACCGTAACCGCGGATCAGACGATCGGTGCGACTCTTCGCGCAAGCGAGACGATCGTTATGATCCTTTTGAAAATCCCGAGCCTAATCGTAATCGAGGCCAGGAAAGCAGGATGAGACGACGCAGCCAGTGTCGGAGTATTAGCCTTGAGAGAATTGAGGGTAGGGCCCGAGCTCTTGAGCGTACTTAGAATAGGCTACTTGATCTTTTGAGAGCGCAAGGCAATACCTTGCAATCGGCTCGGGATCAAGCAGAGCAAAATTTGACTTTTTTGACGTCGACGCCATTTCACGTAGACATCCAGCGAGCCTTACCGTCGTCAAAATCTTCTCCCCCATCTTTTACTTTGTATGACGGGAACACAGATCCTGTAAGTCACATAGCTTCTTACACCCATAAAATGGCATTGTGGGTGTCTGAAGATGTTATCATGTGTAAGATGTTTCCGAGCAGCCTTGGTAAAAGCCCTTTGAAGTGGTTTCAAAGTCTCAGGCCGGGATCAATCCGGACTTAGGGACGATTGGCTTCTAAGTTTGTAAAGCGGTATGTAGCTAACAGTCGAGATGCTGCATCACTCGACACGCTTTTTGGCCTCAAACAAGAGAAAGGAGAAAGCTTGCGTCGCTTCTTCAATCGATTTATGGAATGTTATGCGGAAATTGAGGGATGCGATCATAAGACCGCTATTACGGCCTTTAAAAGAGCAATCTTCGTGGATAGCAAGCTAAGAGAGGAATTGACACTCCATCTTCCCTGTACAATAGCCGAGCTTCAAGAGCGTGTTCATCAGTATGTGCGGTTAGAGGAGGATAGTTTCAAAGTAAGAGGAAGATCGTCCTCTCCTCCTCATAAAACCCACCGCCATTCTAAAAACTTCAAGGAAAAAGGTCATACTAGAGCGGTTTACACCACATTCAATGTACCGATCTATTGAATCCTACCCCACATTAAGCATGAGAGCTTTTTTCAATTCCCTCCTAGGAGGAATGCCGTGAAGATGATCCACGTAGCAGTCAGTATTGCATGTACCACAGGGTTCGGGGGCATATGACCGAACAATGTGAGTCATTTAAGCAATATCTGGAAAGATTGGTTGAGAAAGGATACTTACATGAGTTCATCAAGAGGGAAGCGCCTGAAAAAATGAAGAGCCGAGGCAGAAACAGATCGAAGTCATCTAGACGATCTCGGCATCTTACAGGCATGAAGATGATGAAGCAAGGAGTAACTTTAGGAAATCCTGCCATGAGCTTGAAGTGATGAGAGTTCAGCAAGCCAGGCCACGACGACCCCCTTCCCCCGTGCGTGCGGTGGATGGGCTGGTTTTTAGAGACAAGGACCTTACGACAGTTCAGGTTCCTCATAATGACCCCTTAGTTCTAGCAGTTTTGCTAGAAGGTTTTAAGGTGCGTCGTGCTCTCGTTGATCCAAGGAGTTCGGTCAACATCATGTACTTTGGAGTTTTCAAACTCCTTGGGAAAAGCAATGAAGATTTGATCCCGGTCAAGATGCAATTGACTGGACTTGGTGGCTATCCAACATACCCGCTTAGAATGTTTAAAACCCAAGTCAGCCTTGCCAAAAAAAGTGATGACCGTTGAGTTCTTGATCGTTGATGTGCCTTCACCCTACAATTTGATTTTGGGGAGGCCTTGGATTCATGGGATTGGAGCGGTACCATCGACCCTCCATCAAATGGTCCAATTCAGAGATGGAGACGCTATAGTTCGTGTCTGGGCTAATCAACTAGATGCTCGTCTACGTTCCAAGGGAAATCGCCCTAAGTCGGAATTTATGCAGAAAATCGAAGACGAGTCGAAAACTGAAGACCAGCCGCGAAACCGCGATCGCGGGACTAAGAGTCGCGACCGCGACGCTGGGACTGAGAGCAAGACTCCGGATCTGGGGCAAAACCGCGGCCGCAGATCGCCACGCCGCGACCGCGGCACCGAGGTCCGCGATCGCGGTACTGTGTCTGAGAGCTTAATTTCGCGAGATGATGATCGTGAGCACGATCACCCGTCTTCCCCAGCGCAGGGATCTTGGGACTAGGAGTTTCATGTAAACAGGGCACTCTTTTTCCCATGTGGTTTTGATGAGGCCCTTAGGATTTTTTGTTTTTGCATTCATTTTGTTTAGCTTTGTAAGTTCATAGCATTCACGTTTATTTATTAATAAAAGTCAGCTTTTTGCATTAGCTTGAGTCTTGCATAAAAAAATATATGGCGCAACATTAGTTAATCGCACTAATGGATTTTTCATATGCGTGTATGAGAAAAATAGTTTATGATTTCACTCATAAAGTAAAGAATTTATGATATTCGCTCATAAAGTAAAGAGTTTATGATAACATAGATTATTTATGATACTTGCTCATAGATATTGAAAGCTCATGAAATTCGCTCATGTGCAAATGAATATGCGAATATACGAATATACGAAAGCGTTATGGGACTTGACATCGACCAATCCACTTGGCCACTCCGATTAGAAACCCTCTGTAACCTACGTCGCCGAACATGGTAAAACATGCAAGGCGGTGTAGGTGGGGCATTTGTGAGCGGGTAAAACAAACATAGTTACCATAGTTATTTTCGCTATTAAAAAGGTATTTCTTAAATTACTGCGCGTTTATTATTATTTTTGTTATTTTCCATATTATTAAATTTATGGTAGTTATGCAACTTTATGGAAGATCTATCTTGCAAATATGATAAGATTAAACTTGGAGAAGGTGGGAATATCCCTAGCTTGGGCTTTAAGCAACCCTAGGAGATAAGTAAAATTAGGCCCCCTGATCTCCTTCTTCCATTATAAATACACGCCCTAGGCGTGTAGGGAGAGACACATGTGCACATCGGCATATTCAGAAACTCTGGACAGGCTAATACTCGCTTAGCTTGACTGTTCAGGGATTCACCACTCTCTTGTTGTACCTCGTCGCTCAAAACGACAATTCACTCTTTTGACTTAGGCATCAGAGGTGGATTAGGGGGTCCTCGCCCATGTGTCCATTGTTTTGCAGGTTTTTAGGTCAAGAGATTGAAGGCGGAGCGGAAGAGGAGGAGTTCTTAATTAGTGCATTGAAGACGGAGTTTTTGTGTACTAACAGAATTATAATATACCAATCACGTGCGTTAGTCCCATCCAACGTGCGAATTAGCCCTCTAGTTTCCCTTTAAAATTATTATCCACCTCATTGAACGACTTGTGATATTTGGTTCTTTACTCGCCGCCTATAAAAGAGTGATATGCACGCATTTATCCACATCATTAATCAGGTACTCAATAGGTTTCAATTCATATAATTAAAATACTCAATTAAAAACTCCTAAAAATGGGGCGTCAAAGTTATCAATCGATCAGGTGTGTTTATATGTCTTATGCCGTGAAAAATATCCACACGTTATTCGCATGTTGTTATTGGGATTTGTTATAGGTTGCGTGAGGAACTCTCTCCCCCGGTCTCCCATTTTATAAACTCGCATTTGAATGAACTCAGCGGGACCACTGCGCTGGCCGAATGGACTCCGGTTTTTGACTTCTCATCCTTTTCCATTTCCTCCTCTTTCTCTCTTCTCCCTCTCCTTATTAATTTACACCCGGAACAGGGAAAATATGCTTGTCTTCTGGGTAAGAATCTCTTACATCCTGCACATTTCTAACTCTTTGTCTTATTTTAACCCTAATTTGTTTGAATGTCCGTTGTTGAGGCGGATGAATCCGTTCTAGGGTTTCTCACGATCAATTTTTCATTTCTTTCACTTTAGGGCTAATTTGCTCCGCAGTTTAACGGGCTATCACGTTCTTTGAATTTATTTGTTTATTTATCTGTGTTTTTGTAGCACGGTCTGTTTAGCTTCCTAGTGGGTTTTGATTTTTCACAGTATTGAAAATTTTGTGGCGTGCTAAAATTTTGTCTGTGACTCCGCGCGTGAGGTCATCTATTTGCTTTAGTTTATCTCGGAGATGCTGATTATGGCTTCCATTATTGTTTAGGATTAAGTGGTTATAACTCTGTCGAAGTATGGCTGTGACGGGATTATTGCAGTTTACTCCAGGATTGGGAATTTCCAGGAACCAGAAATATGGTAAACAGCACAAGGTGGGGAATTATGCAATGTCTTCAATGTAATATTCGGATTTTGTTTAATCTTTATAATGTTTGTACTAATTGTGTTTTTTTTTTTAATTTGTCAGTGTTGTTGCTTTAGGAGAGTGAAATTGCATTTGCCGGCTACCAATTTATCTTCTCTAACTAAAGTATGGTTTCTGTCTTGTTGATTACTGAGCTTTTTCCACTACACAGTGTACTGATGAATAAGGTTTTCATTGTTCAAGAATCATTTTGTTATTTGGGCAATATAATGTATTTCCCCCCGTTTGGTAAACATAGAAAGTTAAATAATGAACATAACACTGGTCAACAGGGCTATGTCCAATAGAATTGCATTTCCTGGGAAGTAAACTGCAAACCAATCAAGGGGATACCATTAAGTCTTTTTTTTTATTTGAAGGACAATACATTTTTCGTTTATTTCATTTTAACACAAGAAGTTAGTACTTTTTTATCCAGCCAAATGGAGTTTAGTGCTTATAGGGTTGAAACAATTAAAATATGGAAGAAGAAAGTCTATCAATTGTGAGGAGGTCCTTGAATTTCAGTTTTCAGATCCCTATTATAACTAATGCAAATTCTTAACTATATTTTGGCCATTGGAGATTTCAACTATACACATATTAGTCATGTTATGCTCATCATCTGGAATTGCAATTTTTTCTTTAGCGTTAACTGAGCACTAAGTATATAGCTGTATATTTTCTCTTAAGGACTTTTGATATTAACCTCAACTTCTCAATGCTTGTCATCATTCATGGTTAAAGACTTATTAAAGTAATTCCTGATAGCCTAATTATTGCAAGCCTTTCTTCATTTCTTACATGTACAGGGACAAGATTTGTTTACTCTTCAACTCTCAGAGAGCTTAAAGACACCGATACGCTCCATCCCTCTCCGATACAATGCTTTACTTTGTTGCTCTTCCCTTCTATCAAAATCAAATATTACAAACTCTTCCATGAAGACTGTTACAACTGCACTGACAAGGTAGCCTTTTTTATTAACTTTAGCTCTAGTTTTAGCCTGCTCTTGCAGCCTGGCTTGCTCATTGATTGATTTAATTCTTTGTACTTGACTAGTTGTTTCTTACCATCAAGAAGACTCGATTCTTTAATGGCCTAACTGGAGTGCAAAAATAATTTGCTTGTGCTAAATATGGGCGCTCTAAAATATGTCCTGCATTTTAGTAATCATGAAATGATCTTCAGAAGAAGTGAGTGCCTGGATACAGATTTTTCGATGAGGAACCAATTTCTTGAGTAGGATCTGCCTTAATTATGTGTTTTTCTATGTCAAGTGCCATTCATCACAACCTGCATGGAGTATTTTAAGCACCTGTAATGTCAATAGGCTATTTGACCATAATGAACAAAAACATTTTAATAAGTTCTGATTGATGATGAACACAGTGTATGATTTGATTTATTGCATGTTTTGTTCATGTCTTATTTCTTTTTTGGTTGTGTTTTTTTATAGGGCTTGTAATTTTCTGCAAGGCAGTCCTTCCATTATCAAGTTATTTACTGCAATTGGCGTTGTCGTATTTACACTTTGGGGTGTAGGGCCACTTTTGCGAAGCAGCAGAAATTTCTTTCTACATGTAAGCTGACTTTCTGCTGCTGCAGTCATGAAGTTTCTACAGCATTAGATGACATGCATGCGCACACAAAAAGTAGATGAAGATTGTTCTCGAGTCTTTTTTCATATACATATCATCCAATAGTCTTACTTGACATTTTACTTTTAGTTATTCCAATAGTCTTACTTGACATTTTACTTTTAATTTATTGGGGCGCATCCTCATGCTCATTGGCTTTTATACATCGCCTTTGAGATGGATTTAGTCCATATATCAATTTTGGTGCATTCTAACTAAATTCAGTTATTATTGTCACATAGCTCAATTCAGTTTTTCTTGGGTCTATCGGGCGTACCCCCTTTCCCTTGGGCAGGGATACCCCCATCTTGATCCCCAGATTCCTCTGTAGCGGAGCCTCACTGGGTCAATGATGATGATGATGATGATGGTGGTGGTGTCAAATTTATCACTTCTTTTGTGTACATGGGTGGGTGGTTGGGCAGGCAGGCATGGCTATTGGTATCAGTGTAGACAAATGGGAGCAGTTGTGGATATTGCAGTAATAGTTATTTGCAACTGTGTTTGACAGATTTTTAACTAATTCAAATATGCAGAAGAACGACAACAATTGGAGGAAAAGTACTACTAATCATGTTTTGACCTCCTACCTTCAACCTGCTCTTCTTTGGACAGGAGTGATGCTCATCTGCAGGTAATTGCTTTGGTAACATGCTCTTTTCAGAGGAATCAAGATGATTTAATTGCTTGCCTTGCTTGTTATTTCACCTCTGAGGAAGAACAGTGTTTATTTGATGTATTTTTTATGCCGTAATTTTACTGTTACAGAGCACTGGATCCAGTTATTATGCCAACTGAAGCTAGCCATCTTGTTAAGCAGCGGCTTTTAACCTTTGTGAGATCGTTGTCAACAGTGTTGTCATTTGCCTATTCCTTATCATGGTTTGTATTTTTCTCCTGTACGAGGTGGCTTTGTTTAAATTATATCAGGAACTGGTGACTGCAGATACTATTTTGTGGTTAAAACAAAAACAAAAAAAATTGGCTCTGTTTTTTTGGTTGCTTTACAAGCAGAGTTCTTTATTTATTGATTCGATTATCTTGCCTTGTCCATAACCACAGTTTTTTCCCTGATATTTTTTCATCTTATTGATTTGCATCTTCAGTTCAATTCTTTTTACATGGTTAATTCTTAATGCAGTGCAATTCAACAGGCTCAGAAATTCTTCATCCAGACATCAGACCCCTCTAATGCCGGAAATGTATGCTTCTGTATTTATATATTAAATGTTCTTAAGCAGTAAGAACAATTACTTCTAAAACCTTTTTTTGAGCATGGAATGTTTTTTTTAAGTGGCCTTGTCAAGATTATGTGCAATACTCTCGAAGCTTAAAGATGGTCAACTAGGTGGACTTGACTGCAATTAGTCTGTGGCCTCTCTTCCTGCCCTTGGCTATTGACATGCATATAGGCTGAAGACAGTCATAGAAACTCTGCTTTTACTTTTTTCATTTTTTTTTTCCATTGCTCTTCTTACAAGGAAATTCGATATTTTTCCCCGCACACATTGATTCTGTTTCCTATTGTTTTCTTAGATGAAAAGCATTGGTTTATCTTTTTTCTATTAACTGTCATTTACTGGCAAACTAATCTACTTTGCAGATGGGCTTCCATTTTGCTGGGAAAGCTGTGTATACTGCAGTATGGGTTGCTGCAGTCTCGTTATTTATGGAGTTACTAGGTTTCTCTACCCAAAAATTGCTTACTGCTGGGGGTCTTGGGACTGTATTACTTACACTTGCGGGTCGTGAGGTATGTTGCTACCTCAGAAAGTCTTTCTTCAATCTAGAATTTCATGCCCAAGTTATGAAATAATGTGCATGATTTGTGAATCACTTTTTTGTTCCATCTAATACCAGATATTCACAAATTTCCTTTCAAGTGCAATGATCCATGCAACACGGCCTTTTATGATGAATGAGTGGATTCAGACCAGGATTGAAGGCTATGAAGTTTCTGGATTTGTTGAGGTTAGTAGTTAGTTTGTTTAAAATCTGTTACTGTCAATAAGAACCGTGGAAGCAAAATTTCTATATAAGAATACTTATTGATAAACTTTTCGCAGAAACAAATGCAGATTTTTAGTGTCTTTATGTTAATGTGCGTTCATGAATTTGGAATACTGTATACTAGGAATTGTACTTTATTGTATCACTTTATTTTATTGTGATGCATATGTTATTACATCTGTCTTTGAGTGAAGCATGTTGGATGGTGGTCACCAACAATTATAAGAGGTGAAGATCGTGAAGCAGTTCATATCCCAAATCACAAGTTCACAGTGAATGTTGTGAGAAATCTCAGTCAAAAAACTCATTGGCGTATCAAAACCCATCTTGCAGTTAGTCACTTAGATGTCAATAAGATTAATGTGGGTAGTCTTCAAATCTCTAGAACACTGGTAATCATATTCAGATCTCTTCCTTCTGAGAATTTTATACACACCTGCTTCCTCTGCAGAATATTGTTGCTGATATGCGCAAGGTATTGGCCAAGAATCCTCAAGTAGAGCAGCAGAAGCTACACAGACGAGTATTTTTGGACAATGTTGATCCTGAAAACCAAGCACTTTTAGTAAGTACTTTACCACATATAGAATTGAATGGAAATGATTCTTGAGAGGTTTGAATAGCAGTAGGTTGGAATAGCAGTCTCGAAATTTTGTGATCACCAAAATTGTTGCAAATTGCTAATTAACATTGAATAGTAATGATGTTTGAGCTCACAAGCGATCATGGAAAAATGGCTTAACCTTTTTTTTTTTTTTTATATAGCTTTGTTTTTGTTGCCTGTTGTTTCTTTTCCTCTAACTTGTTCTTTGTTACAGATTTTGGTATCCTGTTTTGTGAAGACTTCACATCATGAGGAATACCTTTGCGTCAAGGTAATAAAACCAATCCTTTGTGAAGACTTCACATCAACTCCTTTTAAAAGAATTAGCTTAAGATTAGTAATGCACTAATTTCTGTCTTTTGACAAATGATTATCGATTGTGATTAGTGAGTTTTATGCTTTCCATATAATATTCACACATATTAGTATGAGAAAAGGCCAGTTTCATCAAGTTTTTTTTGGGGGGTTACAGGAAACTATACTGTTGGATCTTCTCAGAGTCATCAGTCATCACGGCGCTCGACTTGCTACTCCAATCCGCTCTATTCAGAGAGTAAACATCGACGCAGACATGGACAACATTCCATTTTCTCGTGGTGGAGCATCTGTAAGCCGCCCTTTCTTGCTAATTGAACCATCAAACAAGATTAATGGTGAAGAAAAGGTAAAACCTCCTCGGTCCACACAATCAACGTCTGAATCTAAGAGTAAAGAAGCAACAAATTCTGGTACCAAAGGAGAATCTTCAAATAATACTGACAAGGACATTAAGGTTGGAGATATAGTTGTAAAAGCTCCAACTACTAATTCAGATAAAAAATCAGGCCAAGATGAAGCGGTGCAAAGCACTAAGGTTGATGGCTTCAACTTGTTAGAATCTAGCGCTGAAAAATCAAATGGACCCTCTTCGACAATTCCTCAATTAAAACAACAGGATGAGAAGCCTACAAAGGCAGGGCCTCCTCTGGAAGACAACATTTTTCTTGAAGTTGCCTTGGAAGGTTCCAAAAGAACTCTTCCGATTCACGACGAACACCCAGATTTGCCTCCACCTGTTGAGGCAAAGGAAGCAGCTGCAAATCAGAGCTCAAGTGGAAATGGAAGGGGAAATCCTGCTTCTGTAGAGGATGATAAGGACAAGTGAAAGTAGAGCCTATAATTTTTATAGCATACATCATTTTAGTTAATGTGATTTATTAGGGCATTGTTTGGTATTAATACTCTGCTAATCATTGGTGGTTGCGTTTTTATTCTTCACCAGTGAGCAATGCTTGACATCTTTGTACAAACATGAATTGCAACTATTAATGATTCTGTCTGAAAAGAGGGGAATATTGACTGTACAAACATGAATAGCAACTCTTAATTGATTTTGAAGTATCTCTCGATTACAGTTTTTTCATTCAGTCAAGGAGGTTTATTTACAGATTACAAAATCGATTTTCCATGTTTATGTGGAAAAACTGTTCCTATGCTAATGGAGCAGCTCGCACAATCGGTGACATTGATTTCGTTAGCCCGATACATCGGCCCGTAGTAGCAGGTGACAGGGTTCGGGACCCATCTTCACCCTCACTGTGCCACTTCTAGCAGTCACCGCTACTTGCGAAGCCGCCGCTTAGCCCCATTCGCACATTTAGCTTTTTGAATAACAGGGGAACGAAGAAGACCCATGCATATATTTAACGGGGTGGCTTTTTATTAACAGAAATGCATGTAACTTTTAAGATAAGGGGTGGTTATATGCAAATGGGTGAATTTAAGGGGTGCTTAAATGTAATTTTCTCTTATTATTTTGGATCCAAGCTTTTATAAAGCTTTCCAAAATATTTTGCCACAAATAGCTAATAAAGAGTGATAAAAGACAGTGATACATTGACACTCAGGTCCGTTTGGCAACACTTGTCTAGATGCCTTTAGTTACAATTGGTGCCCTTACCAGATGCCCTCCTACATATGAAAGCATTAACTATTGCTCAAGATAAAGCTTAATTAGCATTGACTTCATACAAACCAAGATTGAAATAATCAAAATTAAAAATCTGATATCAAATCCCCTACTCAAGCACAAGCATACAATTATTCCAATTATGCTCTTAGTGGAATTGCAAATTGATCGATCTGCTATGAATTAGGTGTGAAGATCGAAATGGTAAGTTTCTCTACCACTAACTCCTGATCAATTCCAGTTTTCCAATTTTTTTGATTTTTCCAAAACAAATTATATAGACTTGCTTACTTTATTTAGATTTCTACACTTTTTTGTGCTACAAAAAATGACATAATCTCAAATGACTATTTATACATTCATAAATATTCATTTGTAGAGAACAGCTCTGGTGATATTTTGGCTTAGAGTGTAAAATAAGAACACATATAAACCGTTAGATTAGAAAAATAGAGGGTAGAGATTAAAACATATTAATTTGGGGGAAAATAACATAATAAGAAGCGGTGGCATGACTTGTAATTTTGATAAAATTTTAATTCAAGGGACAAAAATATCCCACAAGGATAATATACCCTAATGAAGAACATCGAACGTGGAGAATGTCAACTTCCTTGCTCGCTCAATCGATTTCGCCCCCTATCTTGCCTACTCTGGCTTGATTGATGCTTCAAATTAGGGATGGAAATGCATCGGGTTATGGATGGATGACCCAATACCATCACCCGACCCATGAAGTAAATGCTCCACCCAACCCGTCCATCACCCATGAAAGTCATCATCCGTCAACCACCCGTCCATCATCCGTCGGGTTTTCGGGTGGGTCGGGTGAAATAATCGGGTGTTTAATTATACATATTTTTTTGGGTCTAGCTCATCAAAACATGTATAATAGTTATATTTCACCATAAAAAATGCAAGTGTAGTTCATAAAAATTACAAAAGCAAGCATAACGATAAACTATTATCTAGAATTCAACCTAATAAAATATAATAAATAATTTAAACTTATAAAATATTCTTTACAAATTCAATACCCTAAAAAATAAATAAAGAATAAACTCAAATGTATACACAATTATTAAGCGGATGAAACGGGTCGGGTGGTTGCATGGGTGATGGATTGGGTGGTGGGTCGGATGACTCTTCACCCGCATCCAACCCAGCAATTATTTAGTCTATCCGTCACCCATCCTTCATCCGTCTTAGATCGGGTTTTATCCATATATTTGGATCGGGTGTGCGGATCGATTGGACATCCATGGATGATTTCCATCCCTACTTCAAATCAACAATTCTTCATGTGGATTTTTCGTCTGCTATTGTACTTCGTTTAGCCGCGATTTTAGTTGACTCGTTCGAGCTCCTTCCATGGAGAATTGACGAAGATCACTAATTTCTATTGTTATGTAAGTATTGTTTTTGATGAAGCTCGAAAAAACCCAATGCTAAAGACAAGAAATGAAATTGTATTTATTCGACGAGGCAAACCCTTGCTTTTTATTTATGGTTTCTGAGCGGGATTATTACAACGCGATTATGCCTTAGATCTCCTTACACGGGATTCGAGGTCTCTGCCTAACAAAGCCCCGAGACCTCTTGATTACAACGAGATTATTACTTTACAAACTACTAGCGAGGCTCCTTCCTATTACAAATGAAGAGTTAGTGTTTAGTAAGCGAGGCGATACACTTAAGTGTTTACACAAAGATTGTAGTCTGCGAAGTGGCTTTGAGCGAGATCCTGCTTGAGACGAGGTCTATTTGGGCGACCTAAAGTTTTTTTGTAGAGCTTCACTTGATTGTAGCGTGGTCTTTACGATGATTCAGCACGTCGATCTTCAATCAACAAGATAGTTCTTGAGTTCAAGATGTTTTTTGACCCCCTGCAACCTTCGAGATCCTCCCCTATTTATATATGTTTGGAGATCAGGGTTTTTGCCAACTTCTGATGTGGGATGCCTGAGTTCCGACCCTTTGATTGGTTGAGGTGTAGGTGGCGGCCCATTGGCCGGGATTTAGGTGGCTTCTGAGTGGCTAGGCGGGGCGGGAACGTCAGCTTTGAGAATGGGAGGTTGTGACCTCGTGGCGAGCTACCTATCCACACTTATTAGCGAGTTTGCGAGCTTTGGACCTTGCGGGGAAGGGACCTTTGCTTTTTTGATGGGTATGGGAAAGATCGCTCGGCAACAGACTTCGAGGACCTCGTCGGTCTCTTTTACCTCGTGCCACGTATCCACTACTCATACACTACTATTTCGCGCACCATCACAACCCCATGGCTCGTGGTCCTCGGCGCGGGGGCCGCGGGGCATACATGCGCGACGTGCGTTCTATTACACCTGGGTGGCGAGGTTTTAGTTCGAGGATCTCTCTTTGCGAGGCCCGAGGTTATGGCCGACGAAGCTCAAGGACCTCTTAGCGGGGTTATGTACTTGTGATTTTCTAGGAGTTTTCTTTTGGTTATGCGGCCGACGGGTTTCGGGCCCATCTCCCCAGCTTTCATTAATGGGCCCTTGCGAGAGTTAGGCCCATTAAGCGGGGAAAGGCCCAACTTTGTCTTTACAAATAATCGTCCAGACTCCCTTCTTCCTCCTTCTCGTTTCGTCTTCCTCAAGCCAATTCTCTCCCTACGCCTTTTCAGTTTCTCTTACGGTTTCCAGCAAGCAGGTGAAAAGTCTCCACCGGTTCGAAGCCCGCAACCGTCTCTTTTACACCGATTTCCGACAAGTAAGTGGCGAACTTTTCCTTTGCATATGTTTTTTAGTACGTTTTTCCTTTTTTTGCCTCGTGCCCTAGGCGGAGGCGACGAGTTTCCGGTATTTCGCGTCGGTGTTACGGTAGCGGAACGGTGGAGGCGGCGCTATAGGTCTGGCGGTGCACTCAAACGCTCTGGTGTGCCAGCCGACGGTTGAGTTCATCGCCCCCTCTTTTCTTTTGAATTTCGAATGTTCTTGGGAAGTCCAACCGCCTCGCCGTCCAGAGATGGGATGTTTTCTTTTTCGATCTTCTGAGATCTGCTTCTCGGCCTGCGATTCTGTTTGTTCCTTCCTTATTCCCCCTAGGTTGTCCCGTCTATCAGAGTAGCCCTAGGGTCGCGTTTTCCCTGCGATACTATCTCGCTACTATCTTCTTCTAGTTTATTTTTTCCTAAGATTTTCCTTTTCCAGGTGTTCGCCTTCCGTGACCTGGACTTCGCTTTTCATGCCTAGATGAGCCCCTTTGAGCCCTCCATCAGGCCTCGCATCCAAACTTTGGGAGGAGTACTACGAAGTGTCTTCCGAGACCGCGGGGACGGTTGAACTTAGCGACTCCCAAACCCGAGGTCTCCTCTGATTGTGCTTAGCGATCCCTTGACTAGCGCATCCGAAGCCTCCATTACTTCGAACTTTTCTCGGTTACGCACGTCATCCGGGGTTGAGATGGCTTCGTTCTCAATTTCAGACCATGAACCCGTCGGGTCAGACGTGCGATCATCTGGGTCTAATGAGCAGCCCAGCTTCTATCCGCGGTATATTACCGATTCTGTGTCATGCACCCCTCCAGTCATCGAGTAGCGGATACTGATGACTCCAAACCCCGCGGTTGGGATCTTTCTGCCCGAGGGGGCCGCGACAGTTCTCAATAGAGAGGCCCTTGTGAAGATCGCGAAGGATTTTCCCTGGCCCAAGGGGGTTGAGCTGGCGCTTCCCAAGGGGGAGGGCTGCTCTTTGGCCCTGTACGACAAGTGTGCGGTCGTTCACCTGCATAGCCTCCAGGACGGCTTCCGGCTGCCTCTTGCTCGGCACATAGCTGATTTTTTGTGGTTAATAAACGTCTGCCCCACGCAACTGTTTTCCAACGCATGAAGGCACTTGTGCGCGTACACCCTCCGAAGCTACGATCTCGGGGATAGGCCTGACGTGGATGTCATGACAATCTTGTTTCTAGCAAGGCGAGAGCAGAAATAATGTGTCGTCAACCTAAGTCTGCCCGGACTCAATTTCACCACCACCCAGTCGAACGTCGGCTAGTGGAAGGACAAGTGTTCTTGGTTCGGGACCACACTGGGAGTTACCTCAATTTCCCTTCGGCACCAGACAATTTCTGACGTCCCAAGGGGTCGCTAGATGTCACCGAGGTCAAGAATCGGTTCGCAACGCCGTGCCACGCCCCTTACTCAGAATACCTGGCGCAGAATCGGCTCGAGCGGGCGGGTCTGAGTCTTACCTTCCCGAACCGCGATGGCACAAAGGGTACCTATTTCTTTATGTTTTCTCGATCTTGCCTTGTTTCTTTTTTTTCTTTGTGTTAGATTTGGACCACGTGCGGTAACCCCGAGCCTTACTCAGGTTGCTCACGTCGCGCCTAGATTGTCAATGATGGCCATGAGCGCTGCTCGGATCACGCGCTCTAGATTTTGATTGTTTGCGATGATCACGAGCCTCGCTCGGATCATGCATTCTAGATTTTGATTGTTTGCGATGATCACGAGCCTCGCTTGGATCACGCATTCTAGATTTTGATTGTTTGCGATGATCACGAGCCCCGCTCGGATCACGCATTTTAGATTTTGATTGTTTGCGATGATCACGAGCCTTGCTCGGATCACGCATTCTAGATTTTGATTATTTACGACCTCCTTCCCTTTTTCTTTTATTAACTCGCTATCTTTTTCCTTCTCATTGACTCTCTTGGATGATTTGGCCCTAAGGGTTCAAGGGAAGAAACATGTGGGGTCCGCCGCACAGACCTCTTGATGCAGTGAAACCAACCATGTCTCCTACCGACGTCGATGAGTTGATTTGAGTGCCATCTGATGGACCAATTACTAGGAGTCGGGCTAAGAAGATTGCTCAAGGCACAACAACGATCTTAGTTCGATGCCATTGTTGAAGGGTCCAGCAAGACGAGATGGGTCACTTGCATTCGGCATCAACTAAGCCCAGATTCAATGGATTAATTTAATGGGCCGAGTTTCACATCTATTTCTTTATTTAGAAACATGAAATAGCTGCTATAAAAAAATAGAAACATGATATAGCTTGTCTCACTTTAGGGCTGAATATAGTAAGTGACCGGGTGAGATGAGTTGTTACATGGGTCAAAGTCAACCCTTTGACTTGACCAATCTAAATATAGAAAATATCTTTATTGCTTTTATTTTTAGAACAATATAATTTCAGTTTATATGAGTGAGAATTTCGGCCATATAGGTTGTTAGATGGTTGATTCTTCTCTCTCCTATGTTTTATTCTATCTTTTAGATATTTTAAGTTTGTTAGGATATTTTCCTTAAATAAATAAATCGGCCATGATTTATTTTATTTAAGGGAGATCTAGTTAGTTATAGTTTGGATATTTTATTATATCTTTGGAAGCAAGATATGTGCTATTCCTCTCTCATAGGGCCAGCCACATATTGTTACTTAAGGATCAGCTTTGTATTCACTATTTATACTTTGCAATTTCATTAATAAAAATCAGCTTGAGAGAGATTAAACCCAAATTGGTTTAATCAATCTCTTGGGCCCAAAAACACGTGTGTGATTTTATGTTTGCAAGTTGACTCGACTAAAATCGTTGTTGCCAAGATCAAAAATAAATAACCCTAAACTACTAACTAGTATAGTAAGCAAGCAAGGGGTCGAACCCAAGAGAATCGGGATTCTGAATAATCAGCAGGAAACAAGACAGGGGTTTTGGGATTTAGGCAAGCAAATAAATTCAAGTAATAAATCAATTAAGGAAAAGCAGAGTTTATTCAACCAATTCCACCTTTTTAATCATTCGATCATCAATTCATCCACTTTTCTATTAATTCCCTAGTTAATTCCAATCCTTATAAAAGATTTCCGCTTGTCCACGGTCCAAGCAAAAGGATGATATGAACAAAAACGCTTAATTCAAATCATGCAAAATATTAAGGATAGAAGGATATTAATTCATGCAATCAAGCTACGAGTCTCATGCATAAAATAATAATCAAATACTCTTCTCAATTCTAGTCCACGGTCCTAGAAAAGAGTTGTTTCAAGGATAAATAAGATTGCACAGACAACAATCAAACCTAATCCAAACAGTAGATCTAAGTCAATCAAACAAGTTGATCAAGCTTATCAAATCAAACATAGATCATATAAATAAAACCAAGAGTTTTGATATTAACCAAGGGATAGAAAAGTTACCAGAATCTCACGAATTACATAAAAAGGCTTCCTTGATCAAACAAACTCCAAAGGAAATTAGTTCTCCATAATAAAACTAAAAACTAAAATAATCTCTGAAGGTATGCTAGAATTATGTGTTGTTCCTAAACTGAAAACGAAACTAAGCTTAAATAGTCGAAATAACAACCGAAACCTAAAAGATATAATAATAGATATAAGATAGAATAAAAGAAAGGAAAGTCGGCTCTCGGATTTTTGCTGACGTGGACTTCCGCGGGCGCGGTGAACACTCTCCGCGATCGCGGACCTGATCGTGACAAAATTCCAGTGGTGTTTTCGGAAGATGTTTTGACCACCTTAGAGTGGGAATTTGAACTCACCATAAAAACATGAATTGTAGCTCTTCGAGTTAGCTTTCCAATGATACCAAATTCAGCTTCATCCGATCACCGTAGCTCCCGGAATAAGCGTTACAAGAAAGTGGTGTCGAAACAATTCCAAATCAACACTTGTCTTCAAAACTCTTGTAATTCTTCAAATCGTGTCTTCGGTCTTCATATGACAATTATGCTCAAAACTAACCTAAACACACTCAAATCATACCTAAAATACAAGAGTTAACCTATACTAAATAGAGTGTATCAAATTCCCCCATACTTAAACCTTGCTCGTCCTCGAGTAAGCTCAAAATAAATCTAAAAAGAAATTCTATCAAGGTTTACAGCATAGTACAAGGGAAGACAAAAATCACTCACCTCACCAACCCGAACCCAAAATAGAGAAATAATGAGCAACAACATGAAAGCTCAAGCACACACCTCACCAATACATATAACAATAAACTCTCAAGCTCTAAAAAGTGTAGAGCGATCTAGGATCTACCCAACATCTAAAGTGTAATCCCCAGACCCCCAAAGTAGAATATGATCCTAAACACTCTGATTTTACCACTCATTCTACTTAGGCGCCCTTTCGGGTTTTCACCTAATCACTCTTTTCATTTTTCTTAGGTGTGCTCACAATTACTCACATCTCTCATAAACCTCATATTACCCCAGCCTAATGCTGGTCCGAGTTACCTGCTTATTACCTGAGCCGCCCTTTCGGGTTTTCAACTCATCCCAGGATTTAATATGCCTTTTTTATATTTTTTATGGCTTTTTTTTCTTTTTTTTTTAAAATTTCTCTATACAAAACATGGAACAAAGATCCCATAAAAATAACGAATAATAAACTGAAAAGCAACTAACTATGATAGGCTTAGTGAGTACTTCCTCCCCCATACTTAAATCCTTCATTGTCCTCAATGAAGTAAAGAGAAAGGAATTAAGCATAGAAGAGGAAAATCAGAAGACTCACATACGAAAGAAGAGAAGAATGAAGTCCCAGAATTATAAGCACCAAACTCAAGAACAAACTGATTTGTCTGGGAACGAACCACGAGCGTCATCTTCACAACTCAGCGACCAAATCCACACCATAGGACGTCTCCAATGAGAATGAACTGGACTCCTCAAAATAATAAAAACTCTAACGACGGTAGCACCCCCATACTTGAACAATTCCAAGGAACTAGACATGGAAAGATATAGAAAAATGGATTGATGGGTGATGGTAGAATATGGAAGAAAACTCCTTTTTTTTCTCTCTTCTTTTTTCCTGATTTAGCTCGGGGGTTTCACCCGAAAACCTTTTATTTCAGGGGTTTCACCTAAAAGCCTTTTTTTTATTTTTTTTATTTTTTTTAAAAATTGTATCTTGTCGCCGATGCACAGTACCGCGATCGTGGTGAAGAACCTCCGCGATCGCGGAGCTGTTTACTAGTACCTATTCGCTTTTTTTTCGGTGTATTTCGAGGAATAAATTCCCCAAAATATGTTTGTTCTTTCGAACCTAGTACCTGCATGTTAGTCCGACAAGATTGAAAGAAAAACAAAACTAAAATTAAAAACTAAAAACTTAAAGAAAATCAAGAAAAAGAAAACTTACATCGGGTTGCCTCCCGAGCAGCGCCTTTGTTTAACGTCGTTTGCTCGACGTCAACCTATTATCTCAAGACTCGGACATCGTCAAAGCCCTAAGAAGTCTATCAAAAACCTGCGAACAACTGTCATGCAGGCAAATATAGCACAATGATAACTTGAAACCGAATAATATAGCTTTCAAACACCGTTTCAGTTTATCAAACCCACTAGAACAGTCATTGTTAGATGGTTTAGGATAGAACCAGTTGAGAGGATGAGGTAGTTTTTCAAAATATAAATCAAGAGTAATGATTGTCATATTAGAACTACCACCCTTAAAATTTAAGAAATCACTAGGTAAACTATCATGCTCAGGACCTTTTGCAGAAATATCAGGCAAACAGATATCAATAGAAAGTAAAGAAGAAGAGGAAAGGATACAGGGATCATGATCGATCATAACAAAGGGCTCCACGGCAGGAGACATAGACATCTCCTCAGGTGGAATGGAAATCTCCATATCATCATCTGGCTCCTTCTTCGTGTCATCATGATCGTCGTCATCACTCCAGGAGTCGTCAAACTTAAGGAAATATTCCTCCTCCGTCATTACATGACTATGATCATCCATCTCTTCATCCCATGAAAGGTCTCTAGGTGTCTCCGGAAAGGATGGAACTGGCTCTTCAGGGGGATCTGTTGGTTGATCTTCAAGAATTTCCGTTTTGATAGCCAACACCTCCTCTAGTATTCTTTGTTCAGCAATTTGGTTCTCAAATTTCTGCATCTCGATCTCTTTGGCTCGGATATAACAAAAGAAATCCCATTGGTCGATGGGTTTCCAAAGGACATATTTTGCATCGCTCTCGCGGTACATCCTTAGTTGGGACTCAAGAGTCATCCCAATAAAGATGTGATGGCACACATCATCAAGCCCTATGTGTAACCCCCATTCAGAGAACTCATGCAATAGTTTCTGGCACCTAGTGAAGTACTCATGAAAGGGTTCATCCTGTAACTGACAAAAACTAAACGTAGACATTAGTATATACAAGTGTAGACCGTAAGATAGGTCTACACAAACGATTCGGGATTTCTGGACGAATAGAAACCGCGGGCGCGGTTTTCAACCGAGAGTGCGGATCGTCAGAAACGTCGATTAAATAGAAAATTAAAAACCGATTCCCCTGCAACGGCGCCAAAATTTGACTCGGCTAAAATCGTTGTTGCCAAGATCAAAAATAAATAACCCTAAACTACTAACTAGTATAGTAAGCAAGCAAGGGGTCGAACCCAAGAGAATCGGGATTCTGAATAATCAGCAGGAAACAAGACAGGGGTTTTGGGATTTAGGCAAGCAAATAAATTCAAGTAATAAATCAATTAAGGAAAAACAGAGTTTATTCAACCAATTCCACCTTTTTAATCATTCGATCATCAATTCATCCACTTTTTTATTAATTCCCTAGTTAATTCCAATCCTTATAAAAGATTTCCGCTTGTCCATGGTCCAAGCAAAAGGATGATATGAACAAGAACGCTTAATTCAAATCATGCAAAATATTAAGGATAGAAGGATATTAATTCATGCAATCAAGCTACGAGTCTCATGCATAAAATAATAATCAAATACTCTTCTCAATTCTAGTCCACGGTCCTAGAAAAGAGTTGTTTCAAGGATAAATAAGATTGCACAGACAACAATCAAACCTAATCCAAACAGTAGATCTAAGTCAATCAAACAAGTTGATCAAGCTTATCAAATCAAACATAGATCATATAAATAAAACCAAGAGTTTTGATATTAACCAAGGGATAGAAAAGTTACCAGAATCTCACGAATTACATAAAAAGGCTTCCTTGATCAAACAAACTCCAAAGGAAATTAGTTCTCCATAATAAAACTAAAAACTAAAATAATCTCTGAAGGTATGCTAGAATTATGTGTTGTTCCTAAACTGAAAACGAAACTAAGCTTAAATAGTCGAAATAACAACCGAAACCTAAAAGATATAATAATAGATATAAGATAGAATAAAAGAAAGGAAAGTCGGCTCTCGGATTTTTGCTGACGTGGACTTCCGCGGGCGCGGTGAACACTCTCCGCGATCGCGGACCTGATCGTGACAAAATTCCAGCGGTGTTTTCGGAAGATGTTTTGACCACCTTAGAGTGGGAATTTGAACTCACCATAAAAACATGAATTGTAGCTCTTCGAGTTAGCTTTCCAATGATACCAAATTCAGCTTCATCCGATCACCGTAGCTCCCGGAATAAGCGTTACAAGAAAGTGGTGTCGAAACAATTCCAAATCAACACTTGTCTTCAAAACTCTTGTAATTCTTCAAATCGTGTCTTCGGTCTTCATATGACAATTATGCTCAAAACTAACCTAAACACACTCAAATCATACCTAAAATACAAGAGTTAACCTATACTAAATAGAGTGTATCAAATTCCCCCATACTTAAACCTTGCTCGTCCTCGAGTAAGCTCAAAATAAATCTAAAAAGAAATTCTATCAAGGTTTACAGCATAGTACAAGGGAAGACAAAAATCACTCACCTCACCAACCCGAACCCAAAATAGAGAAATAATGAGCAACAACATGAAAGCTCAAGCACACACCTCACCAATACATATAACAATAAACTCTCAAGCTCTAAAAAGTGTAGAGCGATCTAGGATCTACCCAACATCTAAAGTGTAATCCCCAGACCCCCAAAGTAGAATATGATCCTAAACACTCTGATTTTACCACTCATTCTACTTAGGCGCCCTTTCGGGTTTTCACCTAATCACTCTTTTCATTTTTCTTAGGTGTGCTCACAATTACTCACATCTCTCATAAACCTCATATTACCCCAGCCTAATGCTGGTCCGAGTTACCTGCTTATTACCTGAGCCGCCCTTTCGGGTTTTCAACTCATCCCAGGATTTAATATGCCTTTTTTATATTTTTTATGGCTTTTTTTTCTTTTTTTTTTAAAATTTTTCTCTATACAAAACATGGAACAAAGATCCCATAAAAATAACGAATAATAAACTGAAAAGCAACTAACTATGATAGGCTTAGTGAGTACTTCCTCCCCCATACTTAAATCCTTCATTGTCCTCAATGAAGTAAAGAGAAAGGAATTAAGCATAGAAGAGGAAAATCAGAAGACTCACATACGAAAGAAGAGAAGAATGAAGTCCCAGAATTATAAGCACCAAACTCAAGAACAAACTGATTTGTCTGGGAACGAACCACGAGCGTCATCTTCACAACTCAGCGACCAAATCCACACCATAGGACGTCTCCAATGAGAATGAACTGGACTCCTCAAAATAATAAAAACTCTAACGACGGTAGCACCCCCATACTTGAACAATTCCAAGGAACTAGACATGGAAAGATATAGAAAAATGGATTGATGGGTGATGGTAGAATATGGAAGAAAACTCCTTTTTTTTCTCTCTTCTTTTTTCCTGATTTAGCTCGGGGGTTTCACCCGAAAACCTTTTATTTCAGGGGTTTCACCTAAAAGCCTTTTTTTTATTTTTTTTATTTTTTTTAAAAATTGTATCTTGTCGCCGATGCACAGTACCGCGATCGTGGTGAAGAACCTCCGCGATCGCGGAGCTGTTTACTAGTACCTATTCGCTTTTTTTTCGGTGTATTTCGAGGAATAAATTCCCCAAAATATGTTTGTTCTTTCGAACCTAGTACCTGCATGTTAGTCCGACAAGATTGAAAGAAAAACAAAACTAAAATTAAAAACTAAAAACTTAAAGAAAATCAAGAAAAAGAAAACTTACATCGGGTTGCCTCCCGAGCAGCGCCTTTGTTTAACGTCGTTTGCTCGACGTCAACCTATTATCTCAAGACTCGGACATCGTCAAAGCCCTAAGAAGTCTATCAAAAACCTGCGAACAACTGTCATGCAGGCAAATATAGCACAATGATAACTTGAAACCGAATAATATAGCTTTCAAACACCGTTTCAGTTTATCAAACCCACTAGAACAGTCATTGTTAGATGGTTTAGGATAGAACCAGTTGAGAGGATGAGGTAGTTTTTCAAAATATAAATCAAGAGTAATGATTGTCATATTAGAACTACCACCCTTAAAATTTAAGAAATCACTAGGTAAACTATCATGCTCAGGACCTTTTGCAGAAATATCAGGCAAACAGATATCAATAGAAAGTAAAGAAGAAGAGGAAAGGATACAGGGATCATGATCGATCATAACAAAGGGCTCCACGGCAGGAGACATAGACATCTCCTCAGGTGGAATGGAAATCTCCATATCATCATCTGGCTCCTTCTTCGTGTCATCATGATCGTCGTCATCACTCCAGGAGTCGTCAAACTTAAGGAAATATTCCTCCTCCGTCATTACATGACTATGATCATCCATCTCTTCATCCCATGAAAGGTCTCTAGGTGTCTCCGGAAAGGATGGAACTGGCTCTTCAGGGGGATCTGTTGGTTGATCTTCAAGAATTTCCGTTTTGATAGCCAACACCTCCTCTAGTATTCTTTGTTCAGCAATTTGGTTCTCAAATTTCTGCATCTCGATCTCTTTGGCTCGGATATAACAAAAGAAATCCCATTGGTCGATGGGTTTCCAAAGGACATATTTTGCATCGCTCTCGCGGTACATCCTTAGTTGGGACTCAAGAGTCATCCCAATAAAGATGTGATGGCACACATCATCAAGCCCTATGTGTAACCCCCATTCAGAGAACTCATGCAATAGTTTCTGGCACCTAGTGAAGTACTCATGAAAGGGTTCATCCTGTAACTGACAAAAACTAAACGTAGACATTAGTATATACAAGTGTAGACCGTAAGATAGGTCTACACAAACGATTCGGGATTTCTGGACGAATAGAAACCGCGGGCGCGGTTTTCAACCGAGAGTGCGGATCGTCAGAAACGTCGATTAAATAGAAAATTAAAAACCGATTCCCCTGCAACGGCGCCAAAATTTGACTCGGCTAAAATCGTTGTTGCCAAGATCAAAAATAAATAACCCTAAACTACTAACTAGTATAGTAAGCAAGCAAGGGGTCGAACCCAAGAGAATCGGGATTCTGAATAATCAGCAGGAAACAAGACAGGGGTTTTGGGATTTAGGCAAGCAAATAAATTCAAGTAATAAATCAATTAAGGAAAAACAGAGTTTATTCAACCAATTCCACCTTTTTAATCATTCGATCATCAATTCATCCACTTTTTTATTAATTCCCTAGTTAATTCCAATCCTTATAAAAGATTTCCGCTTGTCCATGGTCCAAGCAAAAGGATGATATGAACAAGAACGCTTAATTCAAATCATGCAAAATATTAAGGATAGAAGGATATTAATTCATGCAATCAAGCTACGAGTCTCATGCATAAAATAATAATCAAATACTCTTCTCAATTCTAGTCCACGGTCCTAGAAAAGAGTTGTTTCAAGGATAAATAAGATTGCACAGACAACAATCAAACCTAATCCAAACAGTAGATCTAAGTCAATCAAACAAGTTGATCAAGCTTATCAAATCAAACATAGATCATATAAATAAAACCAAGAGTTTTGATATTAACCAAGGGATAGAAAGTTACCAGAATCTCACGAATTACATAAAAAGGCTTTCTTGATCAAACAAACTCCAAAGGAAATTAGTTCTCCATAATAAAACTAAAAACTAAAATAATCTCTGAAAGTATGCTAGAATTATGTGTTGTTCCTAAACTGAAAACGAAACTAAGCTTAAATAGTCGAAATAACAACCTAAACCTAAAAGATATAATAATAGATATAAGATAGAATAAACGAAAGGAAAGTCGGCTCTCGGATTTTTGCTGACGTGGACTTCTGCGGGCGCGGTGAACACTCTCCGCGATCGCGGACCTGATCGTGACAAAATTCCAGCGGTGTTTTCGGAAGATGTTTTGACCACATTAGAGTGGGAATTTGAACTCGCCATAAAAACATGAATTGTAGCTCTTCGAGTTAGCTTTCCAATGATACCAAATTCAGCTTCATCTGATCACCGTAGCTCCCGGAATAAGCGTTACAAGAAAGTGGTGTCGAAACAATTCCAAATCAACACTTGTCTTCAAAACTCTTGTAATTCTTCAAATCGTGTCTTCGGTCTTCATATGACAATTATACTCAAAACTAACCTAAACACACTCAAATCATACCTAAAATACAAGAGTTAACCTATACTAAATAGAGTGTATAACAAGTTCGATCAACATCATCATCATTCGATCATCAATCTCACTCGATCATCACCAATTCTCTTTCGATTTCTCTCTTTGTTGTTGTGATTGAATTAATCAATTTAGATTGTTCTAGAACTGATTGTTAAAGATCATTCTAATAAATCAATTGGATTTAGCGTTAGAGCCAATCCAATTGAACTATCAAAAGTTGACTCTTTCAATTCATTCAACTCGTTTCAATTCAATTCAGATTTTCGTCAATTTGGTTACTTGCGGCAAGACACTAACATTGAGAGCATTGTAGGTTTGAATTCGATTACAAGGCAAGATCGGGACTTGTATGGGTTACATACGAGGTTTCTAAGGAGCAATCCAAGGCAATCACGTATCACCTCTGGGCCCCGAAGGCCCTGGCACCGAAGGTGCCGGCCCCTGCGAAGGTCGCAGAGGTGAAAATTGTCGAGGGGGGACCGCCTAAGGGAGATGCTACCAGAGCGTCCTCCCAGGCCCCCCGCGATCCGGCGATGGGGCTGGTTCAAAAAGGAAGGAAGCAGAGGCATCGCCTCGCAGAGAAAAGAGGAAGAAGCACAAAGGGGACAACCAGCGCGGCTCCTCGGGGAGGGAGGTTGTCCAAAGTTCCAGCCTCGAGGGGCGGGTTCTTGCCGCTATTGGCCACCCTACCGCGAAGTTCCACTCCCCCAGGCCGTCCCGAGGCGCGCTCAGGAACTGGAACAGGGCCGACTGGAAGGAGGAGATTGCGCGGGCGAACAATCTCTCCGAGGACGCCCTTAACGATGAGGCCCTCCGCTACTCGGCGATGGTATGTTTTGTTTTTCTTTGTAAGCCTCGCTTGAAAGTTTCTCGCTTGTTCTTCCTTAACATATTTTTGATTTCCCAGCACAATTTTTTCGAGAATTACAACTATAGCCGCATCAACCTTGTCCACAAGAAAATGGATAAGATGGAGGAGGGGCTCAAGGCCAGCACGGAGGAGTGCGCCAAGAAGGAGAAAGCCCTCGCTGAGGCTAAGAGGCGGGTTCGGGCTGCGGAAGTCGCAACGAAGGATGAGGCCAGGGAGGCGGCCAAGGCGAAGGAGAAGGCTGCGAAGGCGAAGGCCTTGGTCGGGGATCTACAGGCCTCGGTTGAGGACTTGCGGACCAAGCTTTTCGAGGAGCATAAATATTACAAGAAGAAGGAGTCAGAGCTCCAGAAGTTGGAAGAGGAGAGCAGCATCCTTCACAACCGCATCAAGGAGCTTAACGAGGAAGTGGAGGCTACGGGGCCCAAATATGTTGAGTCGGCCGCGTACAAGGAAGAGTTGCTGAGCAGCATTGATGGGATGTACCGGCAGGCCATCCGCGTAGGGGTGAGACAGGCGTTTGCGAAGTATCAACACATCGACCCTCGCATCGTCTTTTTCATTCCAAACTACGGGCTGACCATGGGGGAGACCGAGGCGGATCCCGAGGGAGAATGCGAATTTTTCCTCGATGATGAAAACAGGGTTGTGGTGACCGAGGATGAAACCCCTACCACAGACCTCGTGGGCCAAGAGAATCCGAACCCGCCCAGGCCACCCTCAACCCCGCCCAGGCCGATCCCGCCTCAGAGATCGAAGTTGTTCATTCCTCGCCCCTTCGTCAACTCTTAATGGCCCCTCCTTCCGACAGGCAGAATGAATGAAAGGCTTTATTTTGTAATTCTCTTTTTTGTGGCTTGAACATATGGTAGCCCTGCTAGGGCCTGTAATATAACTTTTTGGCCCTCGCGGCCTTGTTTTATGCATTTTCTGCTTTATCCTTGTATATGGTTTGTATTACGCGTTGTTTTTAGGGTCCCAAAGGTCCGCTCCATCCCGATCCAACCCCATGGCCCGAGTGTTGCAAAGCTTGCAAACTGCTCGAGCCATATCAGGTTATTCTTTTGTTTAATCACGTAGCGATAGAGCCTCACTCGGATCGCGCGTATCATCTAGATTATTTACAGCGATCACGAGCCTTGCTCGGATCGCACATGCCACAGATTGTATGCAGTGATCACAAGCCTCGCTCGGATCGCGCATGCCACACAGATTGTATGCATCGATCACGAACCTCCCTCGGATCGCATATGCCATAGCTTGTATGCAGTGATCACGAGCCTCGCTCGGATCGCGCATGCCATAGATTGTATGCAGTGATCACGAGCCTCGCTCAGATCACGCATGCCATAGATTGCCACTAGCCCCAAGCGGGGGGCTTGGGGAGGATGGATTGTTGTGATCACTCGGGATTGCTCCCAGTGATCGCGATCTCACTAGATTATTTCCAACCCCAAGAGGGAAGCTTGGGGAGGATAGATTGTTGCGATCACTCGGGATTGCTCCCAGTGATCGCGATTTCGCTAGATTATTTCCAACCGCCAGAGGGAAGTTTGGGGAGGATAGATTGTTGCGATCACTTAGGATTGCTCCCAATGATCGCGATCTCGCTAGATTATTTCCCACCCCAAGCGGGAAGCTTGGGGAGGATAGATTGTTGCGATTACTCGGGATTGCTCCCAGTGATCGCGATCTCGCTAGATTATTTCCAACCCCAAGCGGGAAGCTTGGGGAGGATAGATTGTTGCGATCACTCGAGATTGCTCCCAATGATCGCGATCTCGCTTGATTATTTCAAACCCCAAGCGGGAAGCTTGGGGAGGATAAATTGTTGTGATCACTCGGGATTGCTCCCAGTGATCGCAATCTCGCTAGATTATTTCCAACCCCAAGCGGGAAGCTTGGGGAGGATAGGTATTGATACGGAATTATCTCCTCGATTGCTCGATGTTGACAATTCGGTCTTGTTTTGGCCCGATCTTGACAAGTAATTCTCTTTCCAACCTGAATTGCTCGAACTCAATTACTTGTAGCGCAAGCAATTCCACTCTCACTAAATTCAATGGAGAACGACTGAATTCGAATGGATAGTACTTCACAAACTGAATTGTCAATTGAGAGGCTCTAACGCTATCTCAATTGATTAACTAGTTAAGATCTTTAATAATCTAACTAGACAAACCAATTTGATTATACTAAACTCTCGAAATCTGAATTGTGTTTGAAGAACTTGAATGAACGATCAATGGAATGTTAAAGCACGAACACAAGTTGTTTTTGGGGCCCAAAAGCAAGACTAAACCAAAGGAGTTTAATCTTACTTCAAGCTGAATTTTTAATTAATGAAATTGCAAACTATTTATAAGAATTACAAAGCAACTTCTTGGAGAGCAAGACAAGATCCCAGCCAGCCCTAGAGGTGTATTTCTAGGCTTTTTCTTGCTTTCCAAGATAATATAAAATAATATAAATGCAACTAACTAAATTCCCTTATCATAAATAAATCAAATAATAATTATCTGACTTATTTAGATAAGAAAATTAAAAAGCTAATCCTAAAACTCAAAAAGATATTAATATAAAAGCAAGATATATTTCAGCCCTAACAAACTACCTATGGCCGAAAATATCATAAAGATAAAGATAGAATCAAAATAAAAGATAAGATTCCCGTAATACTTGAACAACTCTCAGTAAATTGCATTTTTCGCCCCTTTGCTGTTGGATTCTTAATTCGACTTAAACTACAAAGTTGTATATCTTTGCATTATATTTCCAACACATATTGAACGGACTTGAGATCAATTTTCTAGCCCATGTTATGACCAGTTTACTGAGCACTGTTTTCCATTTGACGGGTTTCATAACTTTCCGAATTTTCATAACTTGATTCTCTTCATTGGAGGCCTTGAACACCATGGATGGATATTTTGAAGAGAAAATATAAGATCCATGAACACTTTCTTGAACTTGAACGCTCGGGACCTTAGTAAAGGTCTTGGTCTATGGCCTCCATTCGTCTTCAACGAATCATTCACTTTGATCTTCGTTTGATTTGTATCATTCTCCCCCACTTGAATTCGACTTGTCCTCAAGGCGGCGTTGGTAAAGAACAAAAGGACATGGTACGAATTCTCCAATGTAGAAAGAAGATCTTCATTGAATTGCATAGGCGCCAATTCAAGCACGCTCGGGCATACCATAGTTGTGTCGTTTGTTGATATCTCTTCTTCGTCCTCAACCATGGCCACAAGTGGGGTTGCCTTTGATACCTCCTTAGGTTTCACATTGACCCATGTTGGGGCTGACCTAGGAGGTGCAAGGATCGGCGTTGATGATGACAACGTTGGCCAAGCAATAGAATCTTCAGCAGGATCCAAAGAAAGAAAATTCAGCGGTGCATCTTCCTTTTTGTAGTCCTCAATATCACAATTTCCCTCACCCATATGGCTAGCATATGTGAAAAGATTGTTGAAAATTGAAGAGCACTCGTCATTATCTTCGATTGGGTACTCATATGAGCAAACTTCGGGGTCGATGCTTTCCGAAATCTCCAAGTGAAGTTGAAGGCGCTGATAAAAATCCGCACTAACATACATTGAAGATCAATATGAAAAATCAAAGAATGAACTTGTCTCAACCTGGATAACTGATACCATTTGATACGGAATTATCTCCTCGATTGCTCGATGATGACAATTCGGTCTTGTTTTGGCCCGATCTTGACAAGTAATTCTCTTTCCAACCTGAATTCCTCCAACTCAATTACTTGTGGCGCAAGCAATTCAACTCTCACTAAATTCAATGGAGAACGACTGAATTCGAATGGATAGTACTTCACAAACTGAATTGTCAATTGAGAGGCTCTAACGCTATCTCAATTGATTAACTAGTTAAGATCTTTAATAATCTAACTAGACAAACCAATTTGATTATGCTAAACTCTCGAAATCTGAATTGTGTTTGAAGAACTTGAATGAACAATCAATGGAATGTTAAAGCACGAACACAAGTTGTTTTTGGGGCCCAAAAGCAAGACTAAACCAAAGGGGTTTAATCTTACTTCAAGCTGAATTTTTAATTAATGAAATTGCAAACTATTTATAAGAATTACAAAGCAACTTCTTGGAGAGCAAGAAAAGATCCCAACCGGCCCTATAGGGGTATTTCTGGGCTTTTACTTGCTTCCCAAGATAATATAAAATAATATATATGCAACTAACTAAATTCCCTTCTCATAAATAAATCAAATAATAATTATCTAACTTATTTAGATGAGAAAATTAAAAAGCTAATCCTAAATCTCAAAAAGATATTAATAATAAAAGCAAGATATATTTCTGCCCTAACAAACTACTTATGGTCGAAAATATCATAAAGATAAAGATAGAATCAAAATAAAAGATAAGATTCCCGTAAGACTTGAACAGCTCTCAGTAAATTGCATTTTTCGCCCCTTTTCTGTTGAATTCTGAATTCGACTTAAACTACAAAGTTGTAGATCTTTTCATTATCTTTCCAACGCATATTGAACGGGCTTGAGATCAATTTTCTAGCCCAAGTTATGACCAGTTTACTGAGCACTGTTTTCCATTTGACGGGTTTCATAACTTTCCGAATTTTCATAACTTGATTCTCTTCCTTGGAGGCCTTGAACGCCATGGATGGATATTTTGAAGAGAAAATATAAGATCCATGAACACTTTCTTGAACTTGAACGCTCGGGACCTTAGTAAAGGTCTTGGTCTATGGCCTCCATTCGTCTTCAACGAATCATTCACTTGGATCCTCCTTTGATTTGTATCAGATAGGTTGTTGCGATCACTCGGAATTGCTCCCAGTGATCGCGATCTCGCTAGATTATTTCCAACCCAAGCGGGAAGTTTGGGGAGGATAGATTGTTGCTATCACTCGGGATTGCTCCCAGTGATCGCGATCTCGCTAGATTATTTCCAACCCCAAGCGCGAAGCTTGGGGAGGATAGATTGTTGCGATCACTCGGGATTACTCCCAGTGATCGCGATCTCGCTAGATTATTTCCAAAACGAGACAACATTGTAACATAATTCGTCACCCTTTATATACAAAATTTGGTGATAACGAAAACTTAGAAACATTACATGTAATACATTTTGAGCCGAGCGACATTCCCAGTTTTACTTAGAGTGCACCCCTCACTACCTTTTAGCTTAAAGGCTCTAGGCGCGACCTCTTCTCCAAGGAGATATGGTCCTTCCCAATTTGGTTCTAGCTTTCCCCCATCGACACGTCTTAAAACGAGATTTCCCGGGATCAAAACTCGGGGTTTGACCTTCTTGTCATGATATGCAGCAACTCGTCGCTTGTACTCCTTGGATCGCAAATCCGCGACTTCGCGAAGGTTGTCCCTGAAATGTAACTCTACCTCGAGAGTGGCCTCGTTGGCTTTTTCATCAAAGTTAAAAACCCTTACCGAGGGGACCAGGGTTTCGACCGGGACCAGCGCGTCCACCCTGTAGGTTAATGCGAAGGGGGTTCCCCCGTGGCGCGTCGCGCGGTCATTCGATATGTCCACGGGACAAGTGGAAGGAGCTCCGCCCAACGACCTTGCGCGGTGCCCAACCACCTTTTTAGGTCGGACAAGATCCTGGCGTTGACATTCTCGACCTGGTCGTTTGACTGGGGGTGGGCCACTAAGGAAATTTTGAGGGATATACCCAACTCGGAGAAAAAAGTTCGAGTCTCCTCATAGTCGAATTGGGGACCGTGGTCAGTTATGATGGTTATGGGCACCCCGAACCGACATACGAGGTTTTTCTAGAGGAAGGAATAGACCTTCGCCCATGTGATCTTCTTCATTGCTTCTGCCTCTGGCACCCGTCGCAACTCTGGACGTAAGTCCTCGCGTCTAGCCTGAGTGTGGGCCAGAAGTACCCTAAGTGGACGATTTTGTGTGACAAGCGCGCCAATCAGGATGACCGTGGCACACCCCTTCATGTGCTTCGAACAGAATGTGATCTTTGGCCTCGCTTGGCACACACAGTAAATTGGGTTCCGCGAAGCCTCGGCGATAGAGTCGCCCCCCAACCACGCAGTAACGAGCGAGCTTTTTGGCCTTCGCGGGGTCTTCGGGAAGGATCCCACTTTCCACGTATCGCCCGATGGGGGTCATCCAGTCTTCAACTCTTAAGGAGAAAACTCCACTGGCAACGCTTCACGAGAGCTTCATCTCCATCATCATGCGGTTGCCTGCCTCCAAGGGGAGATCCGATCCCAATCTAGCGAGGCCATCGGCTTTAGTGTTAGCGGCGCGTGGTATGGATTCCACCGCGAATGTTTCCAAGCAGGATACCAAGGCCTTGACCTTCTCTCGGTACATGGGTAGGAACCCCGTCTTGGCCTCATACTGCCCATTCAGCTGTCGGGCTACTAACTCGGAGTCGGTGTACACCTTGATTTTGCGAGCTCCGCTGAGCAGCGCCATCTCTATCCTGGCGATCATGGCTTCATACTCGACCTCTTTATTGGTGGAATCGAAGGCGAAGTTAAGGGCATACTCCGTCTCGATTGAGGGACCGGCAAGAAATACGCCAGCCCCGCCTCCAGCATCGCATCGCGAGCCTTCAACGAAGACCTTCCATTCCTCCGCACTTTCATCAATTTCGGGGAAGGTTACCTCCACCATGAAGTCGGAGAGGGCCTGCCCCTTCATCGCGGTCCTTGGTAGGTCGGAGAGCTCGACCGCCTACTTGGTCATCCGTCCGGAAAGGGCGGGCTGGTGGAGGATTTACCGGAGGGGGAGATCAGAGAGGACCTGAATTGGATGGGCGTGGAAGTATGGGCGCAAACGCCTCGCGGCCGTTACCACGGCCAAGGCCATTTTCTCTGCCGGGGAATATCGCTGCTCCGCTGGCTGGAGCACGCGACTGATGAAATAGACGAGATGCATCGCCTTTCTCTTCAACACCACGCTGACCATCTCTGGACTTACCGCCACGTAGAGTTGCAAATCTTTGCCTACCTTCGGAGGGGACAACGTGAGGAGCTTTGACAGAAACGCCTTTAGCCTAGAGAAAGCGAGCTCCAACTCCCCGTCCCAAACAAATTTTTCATTTTTCTTTAGGGCCGCGAAGAAGGGCAGTGACATGTCCGCCAAACGAGAGCAGAACCTCCCGAGGTAGTTCACGGCGCCGTTAAGTCGTTGTACCTCGGTCCGAGATCGGGGTGACCTCATCGGGAGAATTGATTCGATCTTGGCGGGCTTCACATCTATTCCCCGCACGCTGATCATGAACCCTAGGAATTTTCCCGAAGACACGCCGAACATAGATTTCTCAAGATTGAGGCTGAGCCTGTTGTGCCTGAGTGTTGCAAAAACTTCCGTGAGGTCTTCCAGATGTTCCTCTGAGGTCTTGCTTCAAACCACAATGTCATCAACATAGGCTGACACGTTTCTTCCCAGACGATTTTTGAAGATTCGGTCCACGAGCCGCTGGAAGGTGGGCACCCGCGTTCTTTAAACCAAAAGGCATGACCTTGTAACAATAGGTCCCTCTCTGGGTGATGAAGGTTGTAAATGGAATATGCATCGAGGAAGATTAGCTCCCCGTGACCTGTCGTGGAATCGACCAGCTCGTCGATCAATGGCAGGGGGTAACTATCCTTGGGGCAAGCCTTGTTCAAGTCTTTGCAATCTACACACATGCGCCACTTCCCGCTGGCCTTTTTCACTAGCACGACGTTTGACAGCCATCTGGGGTACTGAACTTCGCGGATGAACCTCGCGGCCACCAACTTCCCAACCTCGGTATTTGCAGCGCTTTCCCTTTCCTCGTTCATCTTCCTCTGTCGTTGTACCACAGGACGGATGGTGACATCGACGTTTAAAAAATGTTGGGCCACAGTCCGCGAGGCTCCGCGGAGATCTTTGGCAGTCCAAGCGAACACGTCGCGGGAGCCAGAGAGCAGGGATTCCAGCTGTAATGCCGACTCCCCGGAAAGACATTCACCCAAGAAGAGCTTTGTCGCCTTGTTGTCGAAGGGAGCGATGACCCTTATCACATTCTCCGAGGTTGGGATGGCGAAGTCGTGAACCTCGAGATCAGCGTCCCCAACAGCATCTACCATGAACACTGGACACTTCTGCTTTGCGGAGGTCGCGTAGAAAACACGTCCCTCCTCTTGGTTGCCTTTGACTTCGTCGACTCCTCCATCGACTGGGAATTTCATCTTTAGGTGGTAGATGGACACCAAGGCTTGGAACTTCATCAGGGACACCCTTCCGATGATCGCGTTATACACCGAGGGCAACCGCACCACGGTGAACTCTACCATTTCGGTCCGTCTTATCGAACTCGTTCCTAATGTCATCCAAAGGTCGATGAGACCCGCCACATCGACCTCATCTCCCAAGAAGGACGTTAGCTTTCCGGCGTAGGGTTTCAAGGATGTTGCCGAGATCCCCAGTTGTTTGAAGGCCTCGTAGTACATGATGTCTACGGAAGACCCCGTGTCCACCATAACTCATTTAACCATCTTCGAGCCTAGTTGCGCATGCACCACCAAGAGGTCAGAATATGGCATATGCAGACCTTCGGCATCCTCGGTTGTGAAGGCCAGCACCTCGTGAGACCTTGTGAACTGCGCGACGCTAAACACCGAGGGCTCATGGTGGCTTTCCCTCGCGTACCTTTTTCGATCGGCCTGGCGTAATCCCTCCAAAGACGGACCGCTCGAGATTGTGTGGATGTAGCCGTCGGGGTCCGTGGTGTGTCCGGATCGCGCCTGCTTCGCGGGAGCCTGTTGTTCGATGTTGTTGGCTCTTGCTTGGCTTTGCGGCACATTGTTGGCCCCTGAGGCGGGGTTACCCTTCGGTTTGTATAGGGGGCGCCCTTTCCCCTGTAACCTCGCTAACTCCCTCCGAAGCAGTTCTAACTCTCGCCGCCGTTGTTTCTCCCCGTGTTGTTATTGTTGTTTTTGTTGTTGTTGTTGTTGTTGTTGTTGTTGTTCACAGGGTTCTGGGTTTGCGTGACATACGCATCCTTGGTGGCGGGCACACCCACCTTTGCCTTCCCCTTAGCCTCGGACGCGATTTCCTTGTCAGTTCTCGACCGAGAGCTCTGGTTGGCCGCGTCCTCGGCGTATACCTGAGCGGTGATCCGGGCACACAGGCTGTCGTACGTCTCTGGGCACTTCAGGAAGATGTGAGTCTTGAAAGCCCCGTGACACAGGTTGCCCATGAGAGTGTCGCGTGCCGACACCTCGTCAATGTGCACAATCTCCGTAACCGCGGTGGTGAACCTTGTAAAAAAAGGAACCCAGCGCCTCGTCCTCCCCCTGCTCGATCCCGCGCAGATAGCGCATATTCTTCTTGCGCTTTCTTGAGCCGATGAAGTATGTGGCATCGCACAGCTGGGCAAACGAGGAGAAAGACCCGATCTTAAGGCTAGTGAACCAGGTCATCGCGACCTTCTCCAAGGTAGTTAGGAAGACGCGACAAAAAATCACGTCGTTGTATGAATTGACATTCATCTAGATCGCGAAGTGTTTTATGTGTTCTTCGGGGTCTACGGTTCCATCATAGGACCCCATCTGCGGCCTATGGAAGCTTTTGGGCATCGGTGTGCCCTGTATCTCGTCTATGAAAGGCGAAAACCCGCCACCCTCAACGGGACGGCGTTGTGAGCGTGACTTTGGGGCAGGCATCACACTCCCTGTGGTTTTGGACATCCCTTGACGTTACGATCGGGAACGACGCGAACGAGACCTCGAGATCTGCATAGGATCCTGGGTTGGCATTTCCGCGGACGAGCCTTTGGTGGAATCCTCACGCCCCGGCACATGTCCAGGGACATACTTGGGAACATACTCGGGATGCGGTTGCCCATATCCGGGGATGGGAACGTGCTTGAGCGGCGGGGGTGTGTACCCATGGGCGGGGGAAGGGGCGAAACCTTACTGAAACTGCCCATATCCCGGGTAAGGCTGCGGGTTAGGAGGGAAGCCGCCTTGCGCGTACCCTTGGTACGGATAGGCATTGTAGGACATCGCGGGTTGGTTGGGGTACCCATGGAAGGGGCACGGAAACTGCGGGTTCGGGTACACTCACCCCGGAGCTGCCCCGTACGGTCTACCTGCTTGAGGCTCCACACCGGCCCACGTCGGGGTCTCAGGCATGTTGTCGGGATGTTGGGGGAAGAAGTTGTTTGGGCAAGCCATGTTGAGATTAAAAAGTCAAGTTTTGTTCGTCGGGAAACTATTTAGGATGAAGAGGTTCCAACAGACGGCGCCAGTGATGAAGCTCGAAATAAACCAACGCTAAAGACAAGAAATGAAATTGTATTTATTCGACGAGGCAAACCCTTGCTTTTTATTTATGGTTTTTGAGCGGGATTATTACAACGAGATTATGCCCTAGATCTCCTTACACGGGATTCGAGGTCTCTACCTAACAAAGCCCCGAGACCTCTTGATTACAACGAGATTATTACTTTACAAACTACTAGTGAGGCTCCTTCCTATTACAAATGAAGAGTTAGTGTCTAATAAGCGGGGCGATACACTTGAGTGTTTACACAAAGATTGTAGTCTGCGAAGTGGCTTTGAGCGAGATCCTGCTTGAGACGAGGTCTCTTTCGGCAACTTGAAGTCTTTTTTGTAGAGATTCACTTGATTGTAGCGTGGTCTTTACGATGATTCAACACGTCGATCTTCAATCAACAAGATAGTTCTTGAGTTCAAGATGTTTTTCGACCCCCTGCAACCTTCGAGATCCTCCCCTATTTATATATGTTTGGAGATCAGGGTTTTTGCCAACTTCGGATGTGGGATGCCTGAGTTCCGGCCCTTTGATTGGTTGAGGTGTAGGTGGTGGCCCATTGGCCGGGATTTAGGTGGCTTCTGAGTGGCTAGGTGGGTCGGGAACATCAGCTTTGAGAATGCGAGGTTGTGACCTCGTGGCGAGCTGCCTATCCACACTTATTAGCGAGTTTGCGAGGTTTAGACCTTGCGGGGCAGGGACCTTTTCTTTTTTTGATAGGTATGGGAAAGATCGCTCGGTAACAGACTTCGAGGACCTCTCCGTTCACTTTTACCTCGTGCCACGTGTCCACTGCTCATACGCCGCTATTTCGCGCACCATCAGTTTTGTTTTTCTCCCAATCTGAAACTAGTCGTCCACAATTTTGTGTTCGACTTTTGGATTCAAGCTTTGTATTTTCATTTCTTCGTCTTAAGGTCTGTATGAGCTTCGCTCTCCGGCCCTGGCTATTTTTCCCTCCAACGAGTTCTCTATTTTAGCTAGAGAGACGGATGCTTTGCATTTATTGCTCATATAGAATTCCAAGTCGTTCCATGTTTAACTTCTCAGTTAATTGAATTCATCTTTTCCCTTTTAAATTTCAGTTGTGTTCTTTAGTAAGATCTTATAAACTTGTGGAATTTGCTTAAATCTCATTTAAAACTAAATTTGATAGTTAGTCCTAGAATTTGAGGAATCTAGTTATGCACTTGATATAAAATGTTAGAGGTCCCATCTGAATTTTTTCTTCGGTGAGATCATTGAAAATATTCGAGGCTTGCCCCGGAAGGTATGTTTGAAGTTAGTCGTGTTATCTTTTCTGCAGAATTTAAACAATTTTCTTTGTTCAATTAGGTGCTTGTATGCTTTTAGGGGGCTGGTGATTGTTTACTTGTAGATGGAAAAAAGTTCAATTCGTGCATTTTAAATCATAGGTTCATGCTATTCTACAATATGGTTCATCGTACGTCAAAGTTTGGTTCATGCGTTTTTAAGTGTACTTGTTGATTCAACTTGTATTTTTATATTTAAAAGCATAGGTTCCTTGCAATTCAAATGCTTGTTTTATGCTTATTTAAGCATATGTTAATATTATTTTGTACTTATTATATATTCAATTCATGCTAATGTATTAAAACGAGTTGAGATAATTCAAGGTTCGGTTCATGCATTTTAAAGTATAGGTTCATGCTATTCTACATTGTGGTTCATAGTATGTCAAATTTTTGTTTTACCTTGGAAGCTAGTTTTTTGGAAATGAGGTTCATAATAATTATTCTATTGGTTGATCATTTTGTATGTTTAGGTTCTTAATAAGTGTTTATATAATTTATGTCATTTAGTAGCCTATTAGCTCAAATGGTAGAGCAATGTGTCTATGCACATAGATGTGGGTTCAAATCCCACATAGGCTATTTGTCATACAATTCATGTCTTATGGTTCATTATAGTTCTTCTTTTGGTTCATATTTTTACAAGTTTTAGTTTATAATAATTTATCTTACGGTTCATGTCTTTTAAGTCATACTAGTTGTTATTTCGGTTCATGACATTTATTTATTTGGTTCATATATTTATCGGAAAAGGTTCATAATATTTCATCTAATGGTTCATATCTTTCAGTTCATAATAGTTGGTCTATTGGTTCATATCTTTATATTGTTAGGTTCATAAAATTTAACATAGTATCTCGAGTGCATATGCATCAAAACTTCAAGAATTTTATTAGTTCCTTGATAAGAAAAATGACGATAATCTATTCAAATACGAGATCATAATAAATCATACATAGCATAGCAACCACCTCCACGATAATTACCAACATCATAAAATAATCCTTAAAATTAAACAAAGATGGAGCATGGAGTATCTCGGAGATTAAATGAGCCTGCATTTTCTGTAGCGGTGCATATGGAGTGATTGTAATGGATCCTTCCTTTAAGCATGCAAGGTTCCTTTGGCAAAAAGTTTGTATCACGATGACACGTTGAAGCAATGGAATAATTCTTATCATTTAATGTGGTTCATAAATGTATTGACCACATAACCGAGCATGCCGACAAATTTGACCGGAGCTTGATGAACAACCTACAATAATAAAAGGGAAAAAATTAAGCTAATTTAGAAGCAACATGGAACACATAACGAGCAATAAAAATGTGCAAAATACTGTGATTCTTTTGGTTCATAAAGATTGTCATTGCAGTTTATAACATTACACAATAAGATTCATTGAAAATGATAATGCGGTTCATGTAAATAACAATGCAGTTCATGTAAATTTTTCAGTCCTTTAATATACTCTCTTATTTATTCCATTCTTTTAATTAGTTAGATTAGAGTTTTTATTATTTTATTAATGTAAAGTATTTTTTAATTTAATTCTAAAATGAAAATGGTTATATTTAGGAGGTGGAGACTAGAGAACCTGGATTGATGGTTACTAGCTATTCCACAAGAAAAGAGAAAAAGGAGTTATTAGAAGGTGGTAGTTTAATGATATATTAGTAGTAATCAATAAACCAAGAAAATGAAAAGATCAATAAACAAAGCTTAATAGTAGCAGTAATCAACCACTTACAATTAGCTACATACGCTCCACACAACAAAATCACTGACTTTCCCCTTTATAATTCACACAACAAAAAAGCTATAAGATTTGAATAAAAAAACAGCATCTATCAGTTCAAGTCCACACCATAATGCAATATTTTTGCCTACAAACCTCTTCAAACCGATGATTTTATAAGGACAGTAATGCACTAAGTGATCCAATGAAGAACTTGATAGCCATAAGGTCATCCAACATTCAAGCAATCAAACAAAATTTTGGGTTTGTAGGGGAAAAAAGTTTAGACATTTTATCAAACACTTGGTGGGCAATCAAGCAAACATAAAAAATCAACCTCTATTTCTAATCAAATCCTTCAAATTGCAATTTAAAAAAAATCTTTATTTTGCAATCTCTATTAATTTTATGGCTCTCTTCACCAAAATCCATGAACAAAGATGAAAAATCATATCTAAATCCATGAAAACCCATGAACATAGATTAAAAAACCTAAATCAATGAAAATCATACCTAAATCCATTAATAAAGAGGGGATTGAAGGAGAATTTCGATCAAGAACACAAGGGAGATCTAGAGCACAATGGAGATTGAAGAGCACAAGTGAGATCGAAGAGCACACACAAGTCAGTGGAGATAGAACGACCATACGGTGAAAAATTAGGCTGAAAGTTAAAATTGAATATAAAATACAGTAAAATGACGAAAATACCCCTCTAACTCTAAAAAAAGGGAAGCGTGTGGCACCATCTAGGCCCTTAATCTCACAAAATCAAAGGTTGAGAATTGTTCTCATTTTATAGGCCGGATAAGAGCAATTCTCATTTGATCCCCATTCTCCATTGATCCATTTGTATACATTTAAAATCTAACTTTGAAGAGTAAGTGTTAGTGCATAAAAATTTGCCTTTATTATACTAATGAATGCTTCTCTTGATTCGCCTCTTCACCTTTCGTTCCAAACTCCTTCAACCTAGAACATGTATAACAATGGACACAAGTGGCGGGATCCCCCTAATCCACCTCTGATGCCCGAGTTAAAAGAGCAATTTTTCGATTGAACGTTGAGGTAACGGTAAGACTGGTGAGCGAGCTCAGCGAATATGAATATGCTTACCGTACATGGCGATCCCATGTATTTATTATAATGGAGAAAAGGGAGAGAGAAGGTTGAAAAATCCTATCCCTAGGGCTAGCCGACATGCCTTATCGCCCAAGCAAGTGATATCTTGCTCCCCCATCCACGTAAAAATTCTATCTTTCAACTAAAATAAATTCCTCCATCATAATGATAAGAAAATAAATAATTTAATAAGGAAAATAAATAAGGTAGTTAAAGAAAAACTTACAGAAAATACTTTTTAATTATTTACTCGCTCAATGCGCTCCTTGAATGTTAGTTGCATTCGATTGTGTCGCAACTAAGACTCAAATACTGGACCTATTCGAAGTGGCCATGCAGATTAGTCGACGGGTCCTCTTATCGCATTCATATATTCGTACATCCATGAGCGGTGATCATGGAATCCATGTTCTCCCTTAAGCATATACACCTGTCGGGTATCAAGATATACTCATTGGAACAAGCAAAATAGAGAAGTGAGAGAACACAATGTTGAAAAAAAGGTTCTTGGCCAGGATTATTTTTAAAATGGTGACTATAGTACATACTTTTCCTTCTATGAATGGTGACTGTACGACTGCCTCTAATTATGAGATTGTTCACATATCGAGGAATTGGCAGAGTAACAATGAGACCATTGATGGTGCGCGAATTTAAAAACGCACAAACGAAAAAAATAAGCCGAAGCCAAGCCGAGAGGAAGAAGCTCGGGGCCGGCCCCAAGAGTAAAGATCTTGAGGGATGTGTCCCAGAAGTTTTCCTACGCACATATGAAATAACCTAAAGGCCAAAAACCGCGCACTTCCAACTAAGATGGAAAACACCCAACAACGCGATCCCATGTGAGGGAGATTGCAAGACCAAACACCGCGCACTTCCAACTAAGAGGGAAAACACTCAACAACATGATCCCATGCAAGAGAGGTTGCAAGACCAAACACCGCGCACATTCAAAGGCGAGCCCGCAAACGTTCAAGTTAGCATGACCGCCCCCCTCAACCAATCAAAGGTCACCTCCCCTTCGACCAACCAAAGACCGCCTCTCTCTCGACTAATCAAATGGTGACGAATCGCTCGTCCCACATCGGAATAACACAAAAACCGCTTTTCCCAAATGTCTATAAATAGGGGAAGAGCGTGAATGTTACAGGGGTCGAAAAACACCTCTAACTCAAGATCTATCTTGCTCACAGAGATCGACATCTTGAAACGGTTGTAACGACCGCGCTATAATCTTGGAAAGGTCAATAAAAAGACCTCAAGTCATCAAAAAGCAACTTGCACGCATCTATCAAAAGATCGCGAACAATCTGATAGCTATAATCCCGAGTTGTAGTAGAAGGATCTCGAACAATCCGATAGCTCTAATCCCGAGTTGTAGTAGAAAGATCTCAAACAATTCGATAGCTACAATCCCGAGTTTTAGTAGAAAGATCTCGAACAATCCAAAAGCTGTAATCCTGAGTTGTAATAGAAACATCTTGAATAATTTGAGAGTTGTAATCCCGAATTGTCGTTATAATAAAAGCAAGGGTCTTTTTTCTCCACTTCAATAATCTCATGCCTCGATCTTAGCGCTAGTTTATTTCGGGTTTCAACAACCATCTTCAAGAAAGTTTAGAAACTAAATGTTCTAGAGAGTGTGCGTTGCTCTGTTTGGATTTGTCTTAAAGGGGGTGCGCTAAGCAACCAGGAGAGGAGAAGACGCCACCTCCTTTTTAAGCACACATTTGTTGCTTGGATGGGGGAAAATTTGAGCTTAGGGCCTAATTTTGGAGGAAAGATCAATTGGTCCTCTTACTTTGTAATGGTGCTCTTGGTCCTTGAAGTGGAGGAAGTTAAAGGTTTTGTATCAAACGATGGTGGAGTTGGACCGAGCCACATTTATCTTGGAGAGATGCAAGGAGTATTCGACTGCCATTAATAAGAGCCTAAGTAAGTGCACACTTACTACTTATGTTAGTAGAGATATATCTTGGGAATGTCCTTTGTAGGGATGAGTTAAACGAAATACCAATGGAGTTGTTAGAGAAGATGGACATGCTTCTTATGATGGGGTCATTAGTGATTTCTGGGGGGTTTGGAAAAGTAGATTCGTTCATAACCTAGGTTCGTGTTCGGCTCCAACTGCGAAGCTTTGGGGTGTTCTACAAGGTCTGAAGTAAGCCTGGAATGTTGGTTACCATCATGTGGAAGTGGAAACAAACTCTCAACTAGTGGTGGATCTTATAGGTAAGACAATCAAGATCAATCATCCGCTCTGTAGTCACTTTGGATCGTAAAATCGTTAAAATCGTTGCATCAAATCGGGATTTTAATAACCATGATTGTGAGGCGAACCAAGTAGTGGATTCCCCATTTACTTACTTCTAAGCCCTTTTTATTTTGTTGTAATAAAATCTCGGAGTGTCGTCTCTCCTTCTACCAAAAGTTTTTTTTTCAATTTTCAGAAACCGAAACCGGCACAAAGCTAGTCAAAATCAGACGGGAACCAATGAACCCGCCCTTTAGGCGATTTGGGATCCAGTCCATAGAAACATGGAATCGGAACCTAAGTCCCCGGGCTTTTATAAAGGTGTCAACAATACATCTAGAGGTGTCAAACGGGTCGGTCAGGTCGGGTTCGGGTTCGGTTATTTCGGGTTCGGGTTGAGCCGGGTTCGGGTCGTAACGGGTCACCGGTCAAATCGGGTCGGGTCATTGCGGGTTGTCGGGCGGGTCGGGTCGACCTAACAGGTCAAGAAAATTGATTTTCTTACAATTATTAAAATATTTTTTATTTAAAAAATGTTATTTAATAATAAATCTATTATTTTTATATATTTTAATAATAAAATATATTATAATTTTCAAAATATATTATATATTCTTAAAATATAACGAATTGGGTCAACCCAACGGTTTTTTCGGGTTTGAACCCAACGGGTTTCGGGTCTATCGGGTTCGGTTTATTTTAGGTTTCGGGTTCAAATTTTCGGGTCTTGACCCTAAATTTTTCGGGCGGTTCGGGTCGGTTTTTCGGGTCGGGTCAACTTTTGACAGTTCTAAATACATCTAATAAATAGATAAAGAGCTGATATATTCTTTTTTTTTTATCAAAAGAGCTGGTATATTCAACATAAACACGATAGAAAATATTTGCCCAACAATATTACATATTACAATTATGCAGGTTCAACACACAGGAAAGCTTGCAATGGTTGAAAATTGGAAACTAATAATCCTAACGCAGAAAGTTCAGCAATAGTAAGAACAGTGTACCAACTCTGAAAGGGTAGGGTTAGGTAATCTTCCGGCCTGCAGAGTCATCGGAAGCAGACTGCTGAGTATCTAGTTGGATCTCATTTATCGTCTCTAAATTCATTTTGAATTGCTCTCTTAAATCCTTGATTGATGAAAACTCAGTTTCCTGCAATCAGAACCAAGTAAATAGAATATCACTGACCTTTACTTTTCCATATTCAGATAAAATAGAATATTAAGAGAAAAGCCAAAATTTTGAACTAATTTTGGTTCAGGAATAAGGAGGTTTGAGATTCAGATTTAGACCTTACAAGTATAATTATAATAAAATCTAAATGAACTTGGTTTGCTTCAGGCATAAGAGGCTCATGATCAGCATACATATTGTAGCATTCATTGTTCTTAGTAGTATACAAGGCGAAACGAAAAGAGTGATAAATAGGAAGAATATAAGAGAAGCTGACCAATTGGCTGAATTCCTTGCCAAAGGCGTCCTCCATAAACACAAAGAGCGACTTGCACCGATTCATGAGATCCATGTCCAGCTCTAAGGGAATACTGCTAGAGCTCTCTCCACTCCTGCCGATGCCATTCTCCACTGAACATATTCTTACAAGATTGCTTGCCTCTTTCTTACTCTTCATCAACGCTGCAGAGATATAGGAGAAAGACAAAACCAATCCAAATTCAGTACAAAGACAGCCCCAGTAATAATAATACTCCTAGAACACATCCATAAAACTTGCCTGACATTCGGCCCTTTACATCCGCATACTGGAGATCTGACCATATATACGCAGCTGAAAAGCACAACAAGCAAGAGCATCACATACTTTTGTTAACCCCGCCAACAAAGATGCAAGCAAGCAAGCAAGAGATAGTAGGACAATGTAAATAAACCTTTTACACATAACGAGCACGAGCAAGACTTTAGTGAGTTGGCATCAGGAACCGCATCAGACGCAGCATCATCTTTGAGCAACATACACCGCTCTAGCTCAAAGAGATTGTCACCCTGCAACTTGCTCAATCTTGAACCCACAATTTGTTGGCATGCAGTGGACGGTACAGTGCTAATACCACAATCGTTACCTTCTGTACTCGCTACTTGTGAGCCTAATGCTTCAAGAACAGGCTCTTCCGGATCTTGGCTGTTCCCACCAATTTCAGCATGGTCTTTAGAGCAGCTCTCGGATGAAGACTGAGAAAAATTGCTGCTACCTAATTGACCCAAATTGGCTTCTACAGAAACAAACTGATTCACAGCTTTAAACTTGGAATCTACAGCAGATTCAGCATTGCCAAGAGAATGCAAGCGGTAAGTCTTGCCCCCCTTCAACAAGGGCAATGACTTCTCAGGATTTGCTACTTGGGGTTGAGGGCACCCTAGAGAAATCCGCTTTGCTAAATGAGAATCATTCTCCTTGTTGGCAGATTTAGAAGCCGGACTGCGAGAAATCAATGCAAATCCCCTTTTCCCAAGCTGGTTTGTCAAATCACCCAGGGTAATTCGGGGTTTGCTTGACCTGCCAGGACTATCCCGAGTCATTCTGTAATTAGCTACTACTTAGATCGAAAACCCAGGGGTTCTAACTGAATGAGAATCGCAAATTGCTATTGCTCCCAGATTGAACAGAGGGGATTAAATGAACAAATCCATCGGATCTGCAGATCGCATTCCACATCAAAACTCAATACAGGATTCTGGATATTATATACAACTAAAAAGAAGAAAATTGTAATTGATGAAAACCAAATCAAATGAAGAATAAAGAGGAATTTACCAACCTGTGGAGACTGGAGATAGTTGAGTTGGGGAAGAGATCTGTAGAGAAGTGGAGACAAAAAGGAGCTACCAAGTAACCATCAGAATTTTGGGGTGAAAGCTGGAAAAGTCGATTTGGTCCTTCAAATTGCAAGAATTAGGTTTTAGGGTGTAGACTCCAAATTTTCAATTTTGTGAAAGCGGGAAACGCTTTTTTATTTTAGCCGGACGGACACAAGTAAAATATAGATATTGAATGAGTTAATATTATAAAAATATATATATATATATAAAAAGAAAGAAAAATAAGTACGATAAATATTTTGGAACAACATAAAAAGAAAGTGGACAAATATTATGAGACAGATGGAGTAGTTTTTCAACACCCCTAATGGGGTCCAACCCAACTCCGGTCCGGACGTAGACACAAAGTGTCGAACAAGACGAGGCCCAGCCCATAAAAAAAAACAGGGAGTATTTTTTATGAAAATATATAAAATTATTAAGTATATAACATAAAAATAAAACTTAAATAGTAAAAAAAAAAATTTATAACACAAAAATTATTTATTTATATAGCATTTTAATTTTATTTATATTTTTAAAAAATTCGGTCCGAATCGGACCTGACTGTATTTTTGGACCAGGCCGGACTAGTTTTTAAAAATTTATGGATCGAGGACCGTACCGGAGTTTCATCGGTCCGATCCGGTCTAATGCTGGTTCGGACCGGATTTTGCCTAGCCCTAGTTGTAGACCAACCCTTCAAACAGATGTATTTAATAGGAGGTTACCAAAAAACATATATTACGTTGTTCTTCCATATATTTTGTACTTTTTAGTTTTTTTTACCAAACTTTAAACGGTTCTAATAATTCCCCAGATTTTTACATCATTTTTCAAATTATTCCCTAAACTTTAAAGGTGGATTCAATTATTATATTCAAAAATACTTTTCCAATTTTAAAGATATTTTTAAAGTAATTTATATTATTTTCCATAATTAAAGTAATTACATTTCCGTTTTACAAATATATTTTGTAGTTGTTACTTTTTCTATAAGAAAAAAATCTTCTCTTGGGGAATACTTATTTCATCCATATAGCTAAATATTGATTTTGGTTTTCTCAATATTAGGATTTCACAACTCTCCCAATCGTTGGACATCATCTAATTCTAATTATAAGATGACATCAAATCCCTATTAGAACAAACTAAAACAAGAACAAATCAAGAACAACTCAAACATGAAAATTACATACAAATAACAAAGAAAAATTGAAGAAAAAAAAATTCAACACTTTATTCAAAAATTAAACATAGTTGTGTAAACTATGCAAATTCCTCAATTCAAAGATGAAGAACCTCTTCTAACTAATATCATCCAACCCTAATCGTAATGATTTCTAATGCAAATGAGAAAAATAAAAGTTCATTTTCATTACGGGGTGTTCATCCATGGATAAAGGGAGTAAAATAATTTGAAAATGGAGAGATAATTAATCCTTGCCCATTTGTCTTGAGGCACTTACCGTGCCAAATTCGATATCAGTTCACATCAAGGTCAAGCCAAAATCTCGAGAATTCTGATAGGAAAATCAACTTTCAATATTCTGGATCGTTTAGAGGCAATATTAATCCTCTCAAGGCGGTTTATTACTCGTTGGAAAGCTCTTCAAATCATCTACAACTTTGATGTTTGGAACTTTCTCCAAATCGTCTCATAATAGGCCCAATTTTGTTGTTCTTTTCAACTAGTCCAAATCCAACAAGATCTCTTCAATGACAATGTGTTGGTACTTGTTACATGGATGCTTCCAAGGGACTTCATTCAAATAACCAACCATCAAAGAATCCAACCAATGAAGTGTCATGGAGTTTTAATAAGGTCGAATGTGGCCCATTCATTTCCTAAGAAACTTATGTTTTTAGTCTCCTTGTTTTCCTTGAATTTGGCTACTTAAAGTCATGCTTTGTACTTTGTCTTTCATTCAGAAATCAAGATTACAACTTCTCATTTGAGAGAAATTTCGTGTCTTGGTGTGATGCCAACACAATCATCTTGTTAATGAGTCATATCGACAAGCATCGGTTTGGTTCTTTCCAAGTGAGTCACATCTCGTTTAGTCGCAACATTGGCCTGGTATTTTAGTGTGTAATATCTCAAATGTCAAGCTACTTATCCTTTAAATTTGTGTTCTAAATTCAGTCCTTAAATCCACAAAAAAAATTCTACAAACAAATATCACTAAAACACTAGTCTTGAGTCTTGTTCGGTTAGATCTTGTTTGATCATTTGTTGAGCAATCTTGGAGAGACTGGCTTGCCAGTGTTTGGATCCATACAAGGTTGATTCTCATCACTCCTCCAACTACTATCATCCAACCCTAATCATAATGATTTCTAAAGCAAAATAGAAAAATAAACTTTCATTTTCATTACATGGTGTTCATCCATGGATAAGGGAAGCAAAATAATTCGGAAATGGAGAGATAGTTAATTCTTGCCCATTTGGCTTGAGGAACTTACCTTAAAGTTAGCTTTGATACAATTTTATGGAGTTCCCAATCCAGATCAAACTCGTTGTTCCAAGATAAGCATCGTCCAAATCAACCAATATCATATCACCCTTTCTTTGGTTGTTGATGGATATATATGGTTTGATGACATTGGTCAAATTTGAAAATTGTTCAAATGTAACATGTGTTTGTAGAAATAGTTCAAATGCATAAAACTAATGGTAAGAACATTTAAAAAATGCACATGAGATAGTTAGTATTGTTATAACATGTATTTTTAATATTTAAAGATATTTTTTTTCAAATGTAAATGGAATTAATTAAAAGAAAAATTATTTAAATACAACATGTGTATGTTGGAATACGTGTTGTTTTTTCAACAATCGTTCAACTTTAGCCCCAAACGTCTTTTGTTTCCATTATTCTTGTTCTTGAGTTTTCTTGTGTTTATTCTTCAATCCAAATTTAACATCAACTTCATCCACGACTCCATATTCCACCGAGAGAACTCGAGATCCATACCCTGGGCAATTCTTATCGTGATAATCTTCATCATGAAGATGTGCTCTCACAAAAATTCAACCATCATTATTATTATTAATGATCGTAGGAGTATTTAAATGAGTATAACTTGGAGGACAAGACATCACCTTGCTTAGTATTTTCTATCCAAATATATGATGATGATAATAATAATAATAATAATAATAATAATAATAATAATAATAATAATAATAATAATAATAATAATAATAATAAAGGTAATATTCCTACTAACAAAGACTAGCAAAATTGGAATTAATGAAAGACATGATAATAAATTAAAGATAGAACTAAGAAAAGTCAAAGATTCCCGTAAGGTCTTGTACTACTCCCAGTAATATGCGTGTTTCAACATCTTCTCGTTGGATTCTCATTTTGACGTCAATTGTGAAGTTGTATATCTTTGAATAAGCTTTCCAATCCATTTTGAATCACCTTATTATCAATTTTTTATCCATAGATATGGTTGTTTTACTGAACATTGTCTACACGGGATCTTGAACTTCCGAAAATATCTCTAATTTTATCCTCTTTCTTGGAGGTCTTGGACATCTTGTATGTTATTATTCAAAGGAAACTTTGATGTTGTTGAAGACCCTTTTTAAACTTAAATACTCGAGACTTTGGTAAATGTCTTGGCCTAGATCTTTGATTGACCTCCAAATCCTCCTTGATTGACATGATCAACCTATTTGTATCACACTATGTTTAAATAAGGAAGAGAAAGAAGATTTTTTTACAGAGCATATTTCTTTTGAGGATTGGAATGATGGAAATATCAAACATTGTAATCTCGTATTCTACCGATACAATTTTAGTTGGTTTTTTTTAAATACAATAATCAATGTCCTTGTATATTTAGTTAAAGGAACTTATGTACTCAATATTTATACTGTTAATATTCACAAATAAAAAAGACAATAAGATGCATCTTAATAAATGTGTGTATCATGTTGTACATTTTTTAGTAACCAAACATATAACACATATTCATTTCAATAGACCTACATATTTAGATTTGGGTATGATTATATTTTTTTATGTTTAATGTGTGTATTTACAAATATTAAAAATTACAAAAGAAATGATTCACTAATAAACCCTAAATCCTAAACCATAAACTTATAAACCTAACTTATTTAGGGTTTAGTGTTTAGGATTTCAGGTAGTTAAAGCTATGGTTAAGTATAGTTAAAAATATGTGGTTAGGTGTAATTGGAAATTTGTGGTTAGTGTAATTAAAAAGCTCTGGTTAGATATAATTACAAATTAAAGCTATGGTTAGGGTTTAGGATTTTGGTTTAGGATTTTGAATTTATGAATTAATTATTTCATTTGTAATTGATAATATTTATAAATAAACACATATAAACTTAATGATATTATCGTACCTAAATTTGACCATGATAAACTCTATCAAACAAATATGGAAATGCCCTTGGAAAATTGAAACCCAAATTTCGGATATCCTTGTCCACCTCTCTCATTTCAAGTCAATGCAAATTTGTCATGTCTTTTGGGAATGCAACACAATGGCAAACATAATTGCTCGACTAGGCCACAGTGCCACACAAACACCCCAAACTCATTATTGAACCATCCGGAACTTAAAATTCTCGTCCGAAAGGATACGCTAGGTCAGTCTCGCCTTCCTATGCAGGGCTTAACTATTTCTTACGTAATCAAAAAAAAAATGACATTTTGGCATTTTACATCAATAATTAAGGTAAGTAGAATAAGTCTAGTAATGGTGTCCTCTTCATAAATGGCTCCAGTCTTTTTACTCAAAGTTAATCAAATGGCAATATAGTAATACCAATACACAAATAGCTATTTATCTCCATTATTTAAAATTCTCAAACAACATTAAATGGATACCTTTTACACCAACTCCTAAAAAAGTACTTGAAATTTGGGTATATATAATAAAAGAGAACATTTTGAAAATGGTATCTACAGCCTAAAACATCATATATATAGGTTGTTGATTTATACACACGAAAAAAGTTGTAAGCGCACACAGATATCCGCGCAACGCCATTTCGCGCGAAATGGCGTTGCGCGGAAGGGCAATTATGGAATATTAAAAAAGGTTTCGGGAGCGTGGCGGAAAGGATCCGCGCAACGACGTTGCGCGCGAAACGGTGTTGCGCGCGCAACACCGTTTCGTGCATGCGCGCAACGTTGTTGCGCGCAATCCAACGCACACTTGAAAAAGTGTCGTTGGACTGGCGCGAGGCCTCGTTGTGCGAATCTCAACGGTAAAAAAAACGGTCGAATTGTCCCCTATAAATACCCATTTCGATTCTCATAGTTGGGGCATACCTTCATTCCACATCATTGCTTAAAAATGTCATCAGGAGAAGAAGATACGTCATCGAGCGATTATCATCCCGAGGAGGAAGATTCATCGTGAATCGATAGTTTCATAGCTGAGGATGAGGAAGGTGTACCAGGAGAAGACTACGGAACCGATTCCAATGCATCACGCGAGCCAGAACAGGTATTTTTCAAAGAAACCATAATATTATGTTTTTAGGATAAAAACCTCAAATCCAAATATTCTGTTTAGGCTTTTTTGCCATTTACGAACGTAGTATATTGAAAGTTAGGATAGTGTAATTTATAATATTTTGTTTTTATATTTTGAAATCATAGGTTGTCGGAATAGATTTTTCTATTGCTTTCCACTACGATGGGTTGTGGAGTGATCGAAGAGAAATGCTTGCTTGGGCTAGACAAATTGCAATTTCGAAGAATTTTGTACTAGTTATAAAAACCTCAAATCCAAACAGGGTCATACTCACTTGTGACCTAGCCGGTAGATATAGATGTGGCAAGAGGGTGTTGCCCGGGCCGGAAAATAGGAGCATTTATAAGCCACTTACCGATACTCCGACCAGAAAGTGTGGATGTCCGTTTGAATTGAATGGGGTCCGCCTCAAGGGAAAAAATGGCTGGGTCTTAACGGTAAAGTGTGGACAACACAATCATCGCCTCTCCACTAGTTTGTTAGCTCATCCATATGCGGGCCGATTGACAGTTGAGCAAAAGGAGTTTGTGAAAGAGAAGTTCCTATATCTAGCCACCCCGAAGATGGTACTTGAAGAGTTGAGGTCAAGGTACCCGGGAAATGTGACCTCAATTAGACAAATCTACAATATGAGGGAGAAGTTACTTCTTGAGGATTGCGGAGAATTGACGGTGACACAATGGTCTTTGAAGTTCTTGAAAGACTGAGGATACATTGTCCATCCAAGACGAGTAAGGGGTTCTGATGTTATGAATGCCTTGTTTTTTGTGCACCCCACGAGCCTGCGCATGCTGAAGATGTTTCCCTATGTCGTCATTATGGACTCCACATACAAGAGCAATAGGTATGTTATTTTAATCTGTAATCGACTTGATTAGTATGTTTCCAATATAAATGTTTAAAACAACTTGTTGTGTTAGGTACGGCATGCCTTTATTGGAGATAGTTGGCTTCACTTGCACCGGAAATACATTCAGCATCGGGTTTGCATTTATTTCAAACGAAGATGTCGCTAGTTATAGGTGGGTGTTAACTCAATTGAAAGGCGTGTACGACGAGCTTGGAGTCCAGGTCAATGCAATCATGACAGATCGCGAGCAGGCTCTAATCAAGGCAATAAGTCAAGTTTTCGGGGACGGATTCCAACATTTGTTGTGTTGGGTGCACATCAGACACAAAATTCTGGCGTACGGCCTAAAGGTGTTTACGAACGCTGAAAAACCACATGAGTTGTCACGCGGGTTTGCAAACGCTTGTTGGGTGCTCTTTTCGTCCACCACAGAGGCGACATTTGAAGAAAGGTATGTAGAATTGAAGAGAAGATGGCGACCGACGCTTATTGCATACGTGGAGAAGGTGTGGCTTAATCCATTCAAGAAGAACATAGTTCGTGCTTGGACGGATCATACACTCCGCTTTCAGACGAGAAGCACCAATAGGTAATTTCATTTTTAGCATTTGAATTCAGTTTGAATATTAGAAAGTGCATTCGTTCAATATTTAAATTTTGACATGTGTTATTTAGGGTCGAAGGGATGCACGCTGTGCTGAAAAAGATACTGGATTCATCTCGAGGAGGCTTCAACGCCGTGATACTAAGGATTCACATGTGTTTTTTTCAGTAAGTTGTTTATGGTGTAGGGTGTAAGTTGTTTATGGTTTTTTCAGTAAGTTGTTTATGGTGTAGGATCATGTCTAGAAGCCACCGCAGCGCATCCAGCCTAGTCGCGCGGCTGTTGTGCGGCTGCACGAGGGTCAACTAGCACCTCCATAGCCAACTCGATCCGACCCTGGGTGTGCTCGAAATAACTCATGATCCATGTCTGAAACAATACTCATAAGATATTGAATCCAACCAAATTCGAAGAATGAAATATTTAGGCCGAAGCACGTACCCTCATAACAAGAGTGCAACCCGAGCATCCCCCAGCATCGGCGCGCGATGTCATTCCCAACTCACGAAATAGCCCCGCCAATAAACCCGCCCCCAAGCATATCAACCAGTCCTCTTGTGGTCGAATAGGAACCCCAATATCCACGTCTTGATCTTGTTCCCGGACTTGTCGACGAATAACGTCATCCCGAGAAAGTACCATAGAAACACAGTGGCAATGGTCTCTGGGGGTGCGGGTCGCCTCCCCCTAAACATGTCCGACAGAATAGCTGCGATGGCCTCGTTCGGGGCCCGTGTCTTCCACGCGTGTGCTGTTTGTGGATCGAGGTCGAGCAAATCCCCTAAACGACCCTCGAGCTCCAATGGATCCATCTGGGGTACTAGAGCGTCTCCATCTATAGGCACCCCGAAAATGCGGTGTATGTCATGGAGGGTGATGGTCATCTCGCCCCACGGGAAGTGGAAGGTGTTGGTCTCTGGATACCAACGCTCCCGAAATACAGAGATGAGAATGTGGTCCGTCGCGCCAAACTCCAAGTCGATCAGCCCGGTGAGACCGCTCCGCTGGGCGAGGCCCCACCAAGAATCGGGTCCTCCATGCATATACTGTCGAAATGAGCGTAAAGGATCCAAGTTCCTAGACCACACTCTAATGACCCTAAGATACTAAACAAAGGAAAATAAACGTGAGTTAGAAAAACTAAGCATTGCTTTCGAAAAAAAATTAAATACTCGTAGTTTGAAAAAGTTTACGTACGGTACGGTCGATCCAAATCCTGTCCGCCACGTGTGTGGAATACGTCGTCAACAAGCTGCCGTCAATAGGACCTCCCGGTTCGCCCTCCGCAGCGGGAGGGTCCTCAGGAGCGGCCCCTGTTGCTGGTGCAGGGGGCGGGGGTCCCTCCGTAGCGGGGGAAGGGGCAGACCCAGCTGGAACGTGAGGAGGGATGGGTGTTGCTAGAACGGGAGGAGGTATGTGGGATGCTGGAACGGGAGGAGGGATGGGTGCTGCTGGAACGGGAGGAGGGGGAGACGGAAATGTGGATGTAAGCGGAGGAGCTGAGGGTCCCGCCACGGGTGTAGTAGGATCGGTCGAAGAAGTAGGTGGAGGACTGGAAAAGACCGGTGGCGGTGGCGGGACATGGGTCGTGGTGGGAGGTTGATACGTGATTGCCCCGGAATCCTCCGTAGAACCTCGTATATGACCCACACAAGTCCCGATCTTGCCTAGTAATCCTTGAATCAACCTGAATTTGCAATCAATATGAGAAATCGTACACAACAAGTAACCAAACTGATCTGAAATTGAATGAACGGAGATCGAACAGAATTATAGTAAATCAACTTGATAGTTCACTCGGATTGGCTCTATCGCTAAATCCGAATGATAAACTAGTTTGATCTTTAACAATCAAGACTAGAACAATCTTATTGATGAAATATAACTCAGATTCGAACGAGAGAGAGAAGAGAATTCTCGAAATTTTGATGATGTTGATCGGCCGAATAGCATGCACACAAACACAATTGTTTTTGAGCCCAAGGACTAGATAAACCTTTCTTAGGGTTTATCTAATCTCAAGCTGATTTTTATTAATGAATTTGCAAAGTATAAATAGAGAATACAAAAGCTAATACTTGGGGAGCAAGGAAGGGGAGGTGGCCGACCCTAAATGGGGAGAATGAGCCTCCTTTGCTTGCTTCCCAAGATATAATAATATCTAAATAAATCTAACTAGATTCCCTTAAATAAATAAATCATAGCTGAATTATTTATTTAAGGAAATAATCCTAACAACTTAAAATATCTCTAACAAACTAAAAATATCTCTAACAACCAGGAGAGAGAAAATATCTCTAACAACCAGGAGAGAGAAAATATCTCTAACAACCAAGAGAGAGAAAATATCTCTAACAACCAGGAGAGAGAAAATCAACCACTAACATAAACTTATTGGCTGATTTCTCTTCATTATTAAAATAGATAGAAATTGTTCATAAAATAATAAATAAGATATTTTCTTCAATTTAGAATGGTCAAGTCAAAGGGTTGACTTTGACCCATATACCAATTCATCTCACCCGGTCACTTACTAAATTCAGCCCTAAAGTGAGACAAATTAGTACATGTTTCTAAATAAAGAAATAGTGAATTTCGGCCCTCATATTATCAATCCATTGAATCCGGGCTCAATTGATGTCGAATGCACGAGACCCACTTCGCCTTGCTAGGCTCTTCAATAACCGCTGCCAATCGAACCAAGATCGCTGTTGTGCCTTGAGCAATCTTCTTAGCTCGACTTCTTGTGATTGGTCCGTCAGAAGGCACTCGAATCAACTCATCGACGTCGGTTTGAGACATGGCAGGCTTCACTGCATCATTCTCCTCCACTTGAGCTTGAATCGTCTCTGATTCGACGTCGGAATCAAAATCTGGCACATAAAGAGATAGATCAGCCACATTAAAAGTTGGATGGACACCATACTCACCAGGCATGTCAACATGATATGCATTAGGGCCGATTCTCCTGATGATACGAAATGGTCCATCTCCTCTCTGATCTAACTTGTTCTTCCTTTGATTTGGGAACCTTTCCTTCCTTAGATGCACCCAAACAAGGTCTCCTTCTTCAAAGATAACCTGTTTCCGACCCTTATCAGCATGGGCCTTGTACTTCATGGATTTCCTCTCCAAGTGCATCTTCGTCCTCTCATGTAGCTTCTTCACAAACTCAGCCCTCTTGTTAGCTTCAAAACTCTCTTTTCCCTTGTATGGCTGAGGCGTCATATCCACCGGCGTCCTCGGATTCAGCCCATAAACAACCTCAAAAGGGGTCATCTTTGTGGCTGAATGGATTGACCTGTTATAAGCAAACTCCACAAAAGGCAAAACATCTTCCCAACGTTTGAGGTTAGCGTTAAGCATAGTTCTAAGTAAAACCCCTAACGTTCGATTAGTAACTTCCGTTTGCCCATCAGTTTGTGGGTGACATGAGGTAGAAAACAGCAACTTAGTTCCCAATTTAGACCATAAACTCTTCCAAAAATAACTCAAAAATTTAGCATCACGATCTGACACAATAGAACAAGGAATGCCATGCAATCTAACAATTTCCCTAAAGAACAAATCAGCAATATGCACAGCATCATCAGTCGTGTGACATGGAATAAAGTGAGCCATTTTGGACAATCTATCTACCACTACAAAGATAGAATCTCTACCCTTCCTAGTTCTAGGCAAACCTACAATGAAATCCATAGAAATGTCTTCCCAAGGTGAACTAGGAATGGGTAAAGGCTGGTACAAACCATGGGGGTGAAGTCTAGACTTAGCTTTAGCACAAACAACACAACTCTTGACAAATCTCAGCACATAATTACTCATTTTAGGCCAATAGTAGTGTTCTTTTAAACCTTCTAAAGTCTTTTCTAAACCCCTATGTCCTCTTGATTCATGAACCTCTTTAGTTAGAAGCCTACGTATACTAGATGAAGGAATGCACAATTTTTCAGCTTTAAACAAGTATCCATCATCAATAAAGTAGGTATCTATTTCACCCCTAGACATGCAATTCTTATAGATTTCAGCAAAGTGAGGATCACTAGCATATAATTCCCTAATCATTGCAAATCCAAGGATCTTAACATCACATAGGTTCAAGAGTACATACCTCCGAGAAAGGGCGTCAGCTACCACATTCTCCTTGCCTTTCTTATGTTTAACAACATAAGGAAAGGTCTCCATGAATTCAACCCATCTTGCATGTCGCCTGCTGAGTCTGGATTGGCCTTTCAAGTACTTCAAGGCCTCATGATCAGAATGGATTACAAACTCTTTAGGCCACAAATAATGAGACCAAGTTTTCAGGACCCTAATTAAAGCATACAACTCTTTATCATAAGTAGGGTAATTCAACTCAGCCCCACTAAGCTTTTCACTAAAATAAGCAATGGGTTTCTTGTCTTGTAAGAGCACGCCTCCTATGCCATGTCCAGAAGCGTCCACCTCTATCTCGAATGCCTTGGAGAAGTCAGGGAGTTGAAGCACTGGGGCGTGGCATAATCTGTCCTTCAAAGTGTTGAAGGCGTTTTCTTGTTGCTCCCTCCATTTAAAGGCCGTATCCTTCTTTGTAAGCTCGTGGAGGGGTGCTGCAATTGTGCTAAAATCACGCACAAATCTCCTGTAGAAGCCAGCCAAGCCGAGAAATGATCTGACCATTGTTGGTGTGGTCGGCTGGGGCCATTCTTTGATTGCCTTGATCTTGTCTTCATCTACCTTCAATCCACCTTTAGACACAACAAAACCAAGAAAAATGGTAGACTCGGAGCAAAAAGAACACTTTTTCAAGTTAACATAAAGCTTTTCTAACCTTAAAGTGTCCAAAACAGCCCTAAGATGATCTACATGTTCTTGCATGGTTTTGCTATAGATTAAGATATCATCAAAGTAGACTACAACAAATCTGCCTAAATATCTTCTTAAGACATGGTTCATAAGCCTCATAAAGGTACTAGGTGCATTAGTTAATCCAAAAGGCATTACTAACCATTCATATAAGCCATACTTAGTTTTAAAGGCAGTTTTCCATTCATCCCCTTCCCTCATCCTAATTTGATGGTACCCACTTCTTAAATCAATTTTAGAAAAGAAATTAGCACCATGTAATTCATCAAGCATATCATCTAGTCTAGGGATGGGGTGACGGTACTTAACTGTTATTTGGTTGATCGCTCTACAATCAACACACATTCTCCATGTGCCATCCTTCTTTGGCACCAAAATCACCGGAACCGCGCATGGGCTGAGAGATTCACGCACATAGCCTTTGTCCATGAGATCTTGCACTTGTCTTTGAAGCTCAGCGGTCTCTTCTGGACTTGCTCTATAGGCTGCACGGTTTGGTAATGAAGCGCCGGGCACCAAATCGATTTGATGCTCAATGCCTCTAATTGGTGGAAGGCCTTCTGGCAACTCTTCAGGCATCACATCTTCAAACTCCTGTAATAGATCCTGTAGACACTTTGGAAGATGTGAAATATCTTGACTAATAATAAGTACCTCTTTCCTCATAAGAAGTAAACAAGAAGGGTAAGGGAAAGAAATACTAGACTGCGTCACAAGAGAGCGCTTTTCTACACTGCCTTTCAAGCCGATTTTTGGCTCTTTCTGTAGGCGTTCTTTTTCCATATTTGTAGCTCTCTGAGTCTCTGAATTGCTCCCAAAATTTGAGCCAAAACGCTCGAGTGGATTGGGAGATAGCCCAGTTTTCGTCCCAGATGCACTGCTGGAAGTGTTGCTCGGCACTTTGGGCGTTTTAGGGACATTTTCTCGGCGTTTTTCGTCCCAAACAGTACTCCACCTGTTTTTGATGTTGTCCCAAAATTTGAGCCAGAACGCTCGGGTGGAGACTGGGAAACGCCGCTTGGCTTTGTCGACGCGTCGGGCGCCGAACGCCGGGCCGCTGCTTTGGCCGTTGAATCAGCCTCTTCTTTCTCTTCCTTGGCACGCCTAAGTGCCCTAGCTTGATCTCGACGTACCTGATCCTGTAGAACTTGTTGAGGAGACAAGGGTAGAAGAGAAACTCTCCTCCCATCATAGTTAAAAGAATAGGTGTTTAACATACCATCATAAATCACTCTCCTATCAAATAACCATGGTCTACCTAACAAGATATGAGTGCATTCCATGTTAACTACATCACACATAATATCATCAACATAAGTACCAATAGCAACACGGACTAAACACTGATGAGTGACAAGATTAGGACCTTCTGAATCATTAATTCCATTGAGACCATAACTAGTAGCCCTAGGTTGGGTTTTTAATTGCAAGTGATCAACTACCTTAGCATTAATAATGTTACAACAGCTACCACTATCAATTATCATGCATAACACTTGATTCTTTACTGTACACCTAGTATGAAAAATGTTTTCCCTTTGATCTAGCCTAGGTGTTTCTTGTAAAGTAAGAGTACGCATTGTTACCAAAGTTAGAGGCTGTTCGGTGCAATCTGGTTCAATGGCCTCTACGTCCTCCTCTTCTTGTCCAATACTGTCCTCCTCCACTTGATTTGGAGTTATATCTTCATCACTCACATAGCCTCCATTGGTGGTGAGAAGCACTTGCTTTAGATTTGGACAATCCTTGGCATAATGACCTCGTCCTTGACACTTGTAGCACACTAAATCACGTGTTCTAGGCTGATTTGGAGGTCCATTGGTGGGACGCCTTTGGCCTTGAAAACCTGTTGGTTTAGGTGAGCTAGAAGCTCCCTTTTGCTGCATAGAAAAGTTAGAAGAATAAGAGTTGGAATTTGAACTAGGATTAGGGCCATACCTTTTTGTAGCATTCCAAGCTTCCTTTCTCTTCCTTTGTTGCTGCTCATAGAGTAGTTGGGCTGAATGTACTAAGGCATTGAGATCCTTGATTTGTTGAATCTCCAATGTGTCTTGAATGCTTTGATTCAGTCCAGCCATGAATTGGGTCCTTAGAGACCGTTGGGAATGATGAATTCCCGCTTTAAAACTCAGATCCTCTAGCTCATTGAAGTACTCGGTTGGAGACTTGGTGCCTTGTTTGCAAGTTACAACTTTCAATCTCATGTGCTCGGTATGCTCTTCAGGCACATATTTCTTTCTCATTACAAACTTCAGCTGGCCCCAAGTTTCAATTGGTGGTAAGGCCTTTCTTATTCGATCCTCCTTCATTCTAAACCACCAATTTCTAGCGGTCCCAATAAAGTGGATGACAACAACAGCAACTTTCTCCCATTCTTCATATCCCATGTGATCTAGAATGAAATTTGTAGCTTGTTCCCACTCTAGATACTTCTCCGGGTTAAGCTCTCCATTGAATGGTTCTATCTTGATCTTTATATCACGTTTCCCAATCTGATTTACAACTTGGTTAACGTTGTTGTTGTTGTTCGGCCGTTGTACTCCATAGGCTGGTGGGAGATCTTCTACAACCTCAGCTTGGTTATAGAAATCATCTAGGGGAGGATGCCATGGGCGCCTTTCTTCCCCGGGATAACCATACGTCACATCATCAAAAGAGTTGTTGTATTGTTGGTATTGTTGATGAGTGGCTTGAGGATACCGGTTGTGTGGCTGATTATAGACTTGTTGATGAGTAACCGGTGGAGTCCTCGACCCGATGCCTCTTCCTCTACCTCGGCCTGCTGTGGGGGAGTAGTGAGCCGGGGGATCATTATCTTTGTTGTAGCTAGCAAGCACATCATGTTCGTCATCCACTAGTTGTTGCTTGCCTTTGTCGCTACCCGAGGCTTGATTTGGGTCACTTGTAAGATCGACTGCAGGGGTGCTCTTGCGACTAGCTTGAGATGAATCAACCAATATTGCAAGTTGTTCCTCTAAATGCTTTAGTTGTGGAGCCAATGCAGCCGTGGCCAATTCTACAGCTCGAGCCTGGCCATCGCGCACACCTTCACTAATGGACAACCTAATGAAGTCGATTGCCTCCTTAGTGAGACTTAATTCAGTTGGGTTAGGTTCTGAAGGAATCACCATTGTTCCTGAAACAAGCAAGAAGGTAGAGAGAGTAGTGTGTTCTAAAGTAAATCACAACAAGCAATACCACACCTTGATCAAGTCAAAACTTGCCTCAAAGCAATCCAACCAACTTAATTCAGTTTTTGGGCTGTTTTGAGGGAGTAAAATGGTAGATATAGTGTAGGTATGGAATACTAATGATATTTAAAGGAAATATGCAGCTTAAGCAAATGGCAAATATGCAATAAGACAAGCAATGCAAATAATCCCTTTATGAGCTCTAAAACACATGCAATCTCTCAATTGACTCTATGCAAGTTAATAAAGCCAAAATTCAGCATGCAAGGACAGAAAATATGGTAGGCTTAGTGACTTTTATTTCGTCACTCTTTTTCTTCAAAGTGATTTCTACTTAGCTATCTTTTTAAGCAAGCAGTCACTAGGGTTGAAAGTGGCTTAAAACTAGCTGGGGTAGATCACTTTTCTTTTCTGTTTTTTTTTTTTTTTTTTTGATTTTATGCACAAACTACTCTTGTGCTATAATGAAGAAACAAGCAAAGCAAAGCAACAATGCAAAGGACGAAATTAAAAAGGGTATACACGAACTGAGTTTTTTTTTTTTTTTTTTTTAACTAAGTGACTTTTGCTACCAATGAAACCAACTAGAAGCCAAATTAACAAACAGAAAAAGGGGTAGGTCGAATTGATGGAATGCAATGACTGAAATCAGCAAGTATTAATCAAGCAATATGAATCGCAATCAATCATGCAACATGAATGAAAACTCATAAAACTGTAGGAAAAAACAATTGCTAATCTAAATTGCAATACAACTCAACCAAATCAACCAAAAGCATGCAACAAATCCCTTAAAATCTCCTAGATGGGTTATTACTTGGAGGGCAAGCAACAACAAGGAATTAGGGTTTGGTGATCTCGGCTGAGGGCTAGGGTTAGGGTTTGCGGATTTGGATCTAGGGTTTGAGGGATTGGTAGGGTTCGAACTAGGTTTGCGAGAATTAGGATTACCTAGGGTTTCTCGCAACTAGGGTTAGGGTTTGGGTTTGGATTGCCGCCAGATTAGGGTTAGGGTTAGGGTTTGGATTCGAACTAGGTCTAGCCGCCAATTTAGGGTTAGGGTTACAAGGCTGGGGTGGGCGAACTAGGGTTAGGCTAATCCGAATTGGATGGGGGTGGTGTGGTTAGGCTCGGCTGGTGGTGAGTGGTGGTGCGGTCCAGACGAGCGACACCAGTTTGGTATGGTGGTGGTGGTTCGTGGTGGTTGGGTGGCGGAAATATGGTGGTGGTGGTGAAAAATTCAATCTTTTGGTCTCAAAAATTCAAACTTTAGGTAAAGGTGGGATTTTTGGGATCAAAAACTGAATCAAATCAATTAGAAAGCAAATTAAGGAAAGAAACAATTACTTGGCGAGACGCTGGATTTTGATACCACTTGATACGTGATTGCCCCGGAATCCTCCGTAGAACCTCGTATATGACCCACACAAGTCCCGATCTTGCCTAGTAATCCTTGAATCAACCTGAATTTGCAATCAATATGAGAAATCGTACACAACAAGTAACCAAACTGATCTGAAATTGAATGAACGGAGATCGAACAGAATTATAGTAAATCAACTTGATAGTTCACTCGGATTGGCTCTATCGCTAAATCCGAATGATAAACTAGTTTGATCTTTAACAATCAAGACTAGAACAATCTTATTGATGAAATATAACTCAGATTCGAACGAGAGAGAGAAGAGAATTCTCGAAATTTTGATGATGTTGATCGGCCGAATAGCATGCACACAAACACAATTGTTTTTGAGCCCAAGGACTAGATAAACCTTTCTTAGGGTTTATCTAATCTCAAGCTGATTTTTATTAATGAATTTGCAAAGTATAAATAGAGAATACAAAAGCTAATACTTGGGGAGCAAGGAAGGGGAGGTGGCCGACCCTAAATGGGGAGAATGAGCCTCCTTTGCTTGCTTCCCAAGATATAATAATATCTAAATAAATCTAACTAGATTCCCTTAAATAAATAAATCATAGCTGAATTATTTATTTAAGGAAATAATCCTAACAACTTAAAATATCTCTAACAAACTAAAAATATCTCTAACAACCAGGAGAGAGAAAATATCTCTAACAACTAGGAGAGAGAAAATATCTCTAACAACCAGGAGAGAGAAAATCAACCACTAACATAAACTTATTGGCTGATTTCTCTTCATTATTAAAATAGATAGAAATTGTTCATAAAATAATAAATAAGATATTTTCTTCAATTTAGAATGGTCAAGTCAAAGGGTTGACTTTGACCCATATACCAATTCATCTCACCCGGTCACTTACTAAATTCAGCCCTAAAGTGAGACAAATTAGTACATGTTTCTAAATAAAGAAATAGTGAATTTCGGCCCTCATATTATCAATCCATTGAATCCGGGCTCAATTGATGTCGAATGCACGAGACTCACTTCGCCTTGCTAGGCTCTTCAATAACCGTTGCCAATCGAACCAAGATCGCTGTTGTGCCTTGAGCAATCTTCTTAGCTCGACTTCTTGTGATTGGTCCGTCAGAAGGCACTCGAATCAACTCATCGACGTCGGTTTGAGACATGGCAGGCTTCACTGCATCAGAGGTGAAATAGAGATGGTAGCCTCGGATATGTGGTAATCGTCAACCGACAAATCCTCCGTTGTACCCACGGGAGCATCAAACTGTATGTCCTGCTCCGTGAAGAGCTGATCGTCCCCTGCGACGTCATCTGGAAAGTCGTCCTGCAGGAGCTCCTCTGTAAAATCCACTTCCACCTCGACGGAGGGGTCTACATCTATCTCCGGTGCATGCGTCAACTTCGGATCATGAGCTATCCGTTGCTGCTCGGTAGGCGGCACTCCGGCAAGTACCGCACGTGCAATCTCGGCGACCGTGAGCTTGGGCGCCTCCTTTTTCCTCCTCTTATCGAGGAGGACGGCGCTCAAGCTAGTGTGTACGTCCTTTAGGCGACAAGTTCAAATTAAATTAGTAAGTTTTCTATTAATTTTTTTCTTTTATTTATGTAAAATTAGAAATTCACCCTATGAATATGAATTCAACTAATGAATTCGTCGTTTCTGTCGAAATTCAAAATCCGACCCAAAAACTCATATATCATTACTAATTTTATTTCAGTTTTCATTACGTTTGTAATGAAAAATGAATAAAACAATAATTCAAACTCTAAATATAACTCTAATTATTTTTTTTAAAGCAAGAATTCAACCTACGACTATGAATTCATATTAATTACAAGTTCATAACTAATAATTCAAAATCTAAATATAACTCTAAATTAGTACAAATAAATTAAATAAAACAACTAATAACAACAACAAAAACTAAATATAACTAGGAATTTGAATAGTAAACAAATTATGAAATTAAATATCTTACTAAATAAGCAAAATTGATATACTCAATATAACTCTAATTATTTTATAAAATCTCACTTTTTCCTCTATTTGAATTTTTCCTAACAAAAATTAGTTACAACTTTGTTACGATTACTTTAATTCTAACATTGATAAAAAAAATAATGATTTTCTAACCTTAACAAAAATCAATTGAAATTAGGTTTATATAATCTTTAACTTTAGATAATTTTGACCAATTATTTACGATTTTCTAACCTTGACAAGAAATCTCAACCTTAACAAAAATAAGTTACAATTTTTTTACGAGTTTTTAAGATAACTTAAGATAATATTCACTAAAGTTAATTTAAAGATTTCTCTAAATTAATACAAATAAATTAAATAAAACAACTAATAACAACAACAAAAACTAAATATAACTAGGAATTTGAATACTAAACAAATTATGAAATTAAATATCTTACTAAATAAGCGAAATTGATTTACTCAATATATTCAAATTGATTAACTCAATTATATAAACGAAATTTAATACCTAAAATTCAATACGAAATTTTACAAAATTTAAATAATATAAAATTTCGTAATGAATTTAAAACGTACCTCAGCCGTAAATGTCGCTCGGGTGCGGATCCGGCTACGAACCGGATCGGCTCGGTGGACGGTGGTGGCGACGGGCTTGGTGGCGACGGGGTGGCCGGTGGTTCCACCGGAACAGCCTCGGTGGAGGCGGGTTCGGTGGGGTCCGTCGCGACGGGCTTGAGTGCGGACTCGGTGGGGTCTGTCGCGACGAGCTCGGGTTCGGTCGATGGCGGCGGTGGCGATGGCTCGGTGGCTCGATCAGTGGCCATGGCGACGGGCTCGGTTTTTTTTTGTTCGAGCTTTGTTTTGCGTGAGAGCTCGTTTCGCAGACGGAGGTAGACGACGATGGCGGCGCTGCGTCGTTTTTAAACCTAAACACCCTCGAAACGGGCTTGCGCGGGTCCAAAAGACGCGCAAGCCCATTTCGCGCGGCCCAAATTGCTGCGGCACCCTAAACCCTGAAACCTAAATATGCGCGAAACCCCGTTGCGCGCGGCCCAATATGCGCGCAGGCCCATTTCGTGCGGCCTAAAATCATTTCCCGAATCCCATTTTCCATTTGACAGTTTACGGTTTTGTCCTTCCGCGCAACGCCATTTCGCGCGAAATGGCGTTGCGCGGATATTCTGTGCGCTTTTAAAAAAAATGTGCGTATGTACCCCGCGTGTATATATATATATATGTGATCAAATTTTGAAACCCAAAAAGTCAGTTATTAGTGATCAGAGGGAGTACATATTACTTAAAATTATAGATATCTAAATATAAAAATATGGGTATGGAAGTATAAAAATAAAAATAATGATATAGAAGTATAGAATTATAGATATCGAAATATAGAAAGTATAGATATAAAATAGCGAATTCCAAAAAAATTGTGCAATAATGACCGATATGATTTGCATCAGCTTTGTGCTTCTTGTTCGGCATTCATATTACTTAAAATTCTGTTGGGATCTAACAGGCCTGCAATTTGAATAAGCAACATGAGCAGCCTCACTCCTCTGCCTAACTTCTTCATACAACTTCAGAGACGCCTCGGAAAACTTGTTCAAACTATCAAGCACCTTTGTCAAACTTGTATGGATGCAGTGTAAATTGGACAGCTTGCTGTTATCACTTAGATCTTCTTCCTCATTACAGTCTGACTCTCCATTGTCGCCTCCTAAATCCTGCGCTTCAGTGCCTTTCTGTTGATCTTCAAATTGCTGCTTCATGAGATGGTGCAAATCAACCAAAAAGTTCTTAATGGCATCATTCACCTCGTCTGATGGTAGCGCTTTGACCCCAGTTGCCCAATCGCGACAGAGAATGAATATCGGAGGAGCCAACGCTCTTCTCGGAGAGAAGGGTCTTCTGCTCTTGGAGCGCTCCCGGGGCTGCAGGATGCAGCATTGAAGCCATCCATTCAGAGATTCTGCATATTTCATATGGCTACTCATCCAGTTTGCGAAACTCAGACCAAAGCACTCGAATTCGTATAAGAGATGCGCCATAATTTGCTTGTGAGCTTCCCCACAAGAAGTTCGTGTCAAACTCCTCGCATGATATGCCAATGAAATGGTTATGTACTGAGCATGATGACACTCGAGCATTGCCTTCCACATACGGATAAACCTGCGTACAAGTAAATGAATCATTACCACAATTCGTGACAACAATCTGACTTTTTCATTTTAAGAAAAACATAAATTTTTAATTTTTAAGTTACCCTTGAATTAGTTCTACCAATTGTGGCTGTAGCTCATCATCTCTCATCTTCTCAATGCGTTTTGCAATAGAATCAACTGAGTAAAGGGATACCCTCAGACGCGAGTGCAGATCCTTTGCAGCTGCACGAGTTTTATCAACCACATGTGTGCTATGATCTTTTGCCAATTGATGCCTAAGCTGGTCACATGTTCTGTCATACACCTTCCGGATCGATTCACTAGCCTATAACAGAGGTCGGAGCAATGACACCAGCGTGAGAAATGAGAATAAGGCAATTGAGATTGCTGGATGTACATGGCAAGGTCATCTCAACATATTGAATGAACCAGATATAAGAAACAAGAGTTTATAGTGAGCATCACCAACAGTTTCTCTATAGAGTCCATTTGGATCGCAAATTTAATGCATTAAGTTGCATTAAATTGCACTAAATCATGCATTTAATGAATTAAATTGAGCGATCCAAATAGGCCAAAAATTTCTTCAAAATGGAGAATCAAAAATCATACTTCTTACTTTATTTAAGCTTTCAATCCAACAGTTTCTCCAAATCCGTATATTATTTGGAAATTTTCCTAAATTTAGGGAAGCTCCTCTTTTTTTTTCTCCTCTTTCCCTATTTTGGAGAATGAGATAGAGAATCTGTTGGACTAAATCACACCCCAAATGCCTCAAAATTCTCAATTTCTCTATTTTAGAGAATCTGTTGGGGATGCTCATCAATGGTTGTTTGAGTAGTAGATATGATTAAAGGTGGCAATGGGGGTGAATAATGCCAAAGTCTAGAGAAGGTTGTACCTTGACTTCATCGTAGAGCTTTCTCTCCCAAGCATAAAGTCTGTCCAATGTAGAAGAATGAATCCCGGAAATCATGCAGAAGTCTTCTACAAAAACACTCCCACTGTCATCGCCGTCATCTTTGGGTGGTCCAGCCAGTGGATTTCTTGAAGAAGAAGATTGCAATGATACGGACCGTTTCCATGCAATAATCTTGGTTACATGTTGTGGAGGATCTAAGCAAGCACAAAAACAAACCACTTATCAGAATGAGAATCAGCAATGAAATTCCAAATCAGATCACTATAACCTAAGATGAAAGGAGGCTAGGATGAATCATTTTATGCATTCAACTATCAGATATTCACAACCACACAGCACGTCTACAACCAAGCTGAACATACCAAGTAAAACATGGTTATTTGTGCGACGACAGCACACAAGCTTGAAGACAGAGAGAGCAGCAGAGTCAGATGAATCACCTAGCATACATACATTAGAAGCTTGTAACAACACATAGTCAAACAATTTCAAGAAATAATAAAGCAACAAACCATATAGATGAACAACAAAGGGCAAGGAAGCATCTACCTTTTGCCTCAGCAAATCGGACCCGAATTTTGTTAGCCTCTAGCATCTTGGAAACCTCCTTCCCAGCTTCCGATGCCCTAAAGAACCGTTGCTCAATATCTTTAATGCTAGAAACAAAATCCTTAGCCCTGTGAGTGATGAACTCAGACGGGTCTTCCCTCTCATGCCCTAAATCGTTCTCAGCCACCACCGTCTTATGAGAAGCACAATCCTTAAGAGAGCCTTTCTCAACAGAATCCCTAGCTGAACAATCAGCAACAGATTCATTAACTCCGTTTTCGATTGCAGAACATTCATTGCTCGATATTTTAGACGACTTGGTGTGACCCAATTCAGGTTCATAAGAAGCATTCTTGTCAGCCTCATCAATGGGATCAAAGTAGTCCCAAGAACCGGATCCAGGAATGGGAGGAGGAGGCGGAGGCGGAGGAGGCATTGGGAAAGCCATGGATTCTTCGTCAACTACACTAACATCACTTACAGGATCGTAGTACCTAACAGTGACAGCAGAAGCTCCTCCAGATTTCATGTAGCTCAATCTGGGCACAGCAGGGCTCTCATTCTGGAGAGGAGAATCGACGATGTGGGAGTGGGAAGGGGAAGGAGAAGGGTAAGAGGAGGGAGAAGGGGATTTGTCAGCGCAAGAAGTTTGAATTAAAAGCTGAGCCTCTGCAAAACGCCTGAGAGAAACCCCAATGTTGCCAAGGGACTCAGTGTAAGAGACATGGGAAGCTGCTAAGGCGTACCTTGATTCTATGGCTTCTTTCATGAGCTTTCTCCTCAGCTTGCAGAGCCCAAGGGCTTCTGTCTTCTCCGATTTTGAGCTAGACGAGCCCATTAATTGCGGAAAATCAATCAAACCAAGCTGATTTCTTCCAGATCACATGAAGATGAGGGTTTTTGTTTTGGACAAAACAATGAAAGAGGGTTTTGGGGATTTTTTGAAGCAAGTGAATCGATGCCAATCTACTCCTAGTAATTAAATGAGGATTCGAGCAAACCAAACCCAGAAGCCCGAGCAATATTTTTGAAGCAAGTGAATTTTAATTAATGGTGGAATGGAGGTACAGTGGCCTCTTTTAGGGGATTTTTTTGCAGAGATTGGGGAGGCCAAAGCAGATAACTACTGCCATGAAAAGTTTATTTTTTTAATACTACCTCAGTTTCACAATGTAAGTCATTTTTTAATTTTATACAGAAATTAAGACAAGCTTAAAATGAAAAAAGATGATAGTTTAATGCTTGTTTTTATCAATGCACTATTAAATCTTTAACCACTAGAATTGCTTGAGTTAATGAATGTTGTTGGAATGTTAAGTAAATTAAATAAAGTAATGATCTATTTTAGAAAGTTTTACATTAAATAAGAGAATGAATGACTTACATTATGAAACACCTTTTAGAGCTAGAAACAACTTACATTGCGAAACGGAGGGAGTACTAGGCAAACATTAGGTCGCCTGTAAATTACAAGGCCGACCTGAATCATCGTTGCGGATGGTCTTTAGAAATTCCAAAACAATGGGATGCTGACTAACATTTGAACTTAAGCGTTCCGTTAAAGTTGAATTACAAACTGACAAGTCTTGCTCTGCAAGGATCAATTGTTAAAGAAGGGGCATGGCAATGAATCTTCTAGCAATAAAATCAGATACATTATTACATTCTCTGTAACAATGAAAAACCTGAACATGCGGAATAGCAGAAATTAATGAATTAATATCTTGGGTTAAAGCTTGAATTTCCCAAGGAATTTTTCAGATTCGTTTTATAGAATTAATAAGCGAAAGATTATCTCCCTCAATTATGACATGAGAAAATTTTGAAGAAACAACAAACTGAAGACCAAACAAAAGAGAAGACGCTTCAGCTTGTAACACTCTCATGGAAGGCATAACCTTCCTATCTAAACCAAGGATCTTACTATTATGATCACGAATAATAAACTTGCAAAAGTCGAAGAAGTCTGTTTTTTCGAAGCATCGAAATTTAATTTTATCCAGTTAGGGGGAGGCTTAATCCAAGATGAATGATTATTTCTTTTTCTGGCATACTTTTTTTAAAAGAAATAGGGTTTGCAGAGTTCCATTGAAGGTGTTGAGAAAAAGCTAAGTCGTCTGGCAGACGATTTAAGGAGATCCTAGATGGATTAAAAATAGTCGCATTCCTATGGCACCAAATATACCACCATAAAAAGCATAATTGAATGAAGTTGTCATTATGTTTCATTGCATTGGTAATGTTTTCAAGGAAATTTCCATAAGACTGGACATAAAATGAATGATTTAATTTTAACCCCAAATTAGAAATCATTTTTTGAGAGAACGGGCAACAAAAGAACAAGCGATTAGAAGTTTCATCTTCAATTTGACACAACGAGCACCAACTCGACACCCTATTAAAAAATCTGTTTAATCGATCCGTCGTAGGGAGACAATCCGAACATGCCTTCCACAAGAAAGATTTGATTTTTGGAGGGATGTTCAAATTCCAAATCCACCCAAAACCCACCAGGAGTGTTTGTCAAATTTGAAGCAAAAGTCGTTGAGAAGCACCCATCAGCAGCCGGAAGCCACACAAGATGATCGTCATTGCCATTTTGTGGAATACGAATTCAAAGAATGAGGTCAATTATATTCCTTGGAAGAATAAGAGAAAGGGCAGTCACATCCCAAGAGCCATTAATTAAAATAAAATTAGAAACTCGAAGCAGAGGATTTACATTGTCATAATAACTAGTTAGATCAAAGTTTTCAATCTTGATATCCGACCAGAAGTTAATATTTTGACCATTTTCTACCATCCAACGGATACCTAGAGAAGCAATAACAACAGTAACAACCTCGGGTATCGAGGTGGTATTAGAGATTGTTAATCGATGTGGGGGTGCCTTTTTGGGGTCCTGAGCATTTGCCCATTCTTTTTTTCTCCTCTTCCCAGAGCATGCCCATAGGTTAGTTTTTTCAAGCTTATAAAAGCATTTTTACCGGTGTACTTTTTGGAAGAGATTCTTGGAGTTTATTTATCTAGTATAATTCATAAAGGAGAAATCAAGTATGTTAAAAAAATTATGCCACTTATCACCATATAAAAAAAATTAAAATTATTTTTTGATAAATTTTGTTAAAAAAACCTACCAACTTTCCCACTTCCACTACTAACCAATACAACTTATTTTTAAATAAAAATTTGATTTAAAAATATTTTACTATTCTAAAATTTTTATATAAATAGTTATTTTGAATTTATCTAAAAATATCTTAGTATCATCATTACTATATATTAAAGTGGAGGTTAAAAAAATATTAAAACGACACAAGTCACTTTTAGATTGAACCACACCACCCCTTTTTTTAAACCAATTTAATTGTTTGAAATTTAAAGTTTTTTCATTGGTTGGAAATTAGTTGTAGTCACCATATATAATAGAATTATTATTTATATCTATGCGAAATCTTACATAAGATTTGGGTTTCTTAATATACTAGCATATATTCTCGTACCTTGTACGGGTGTTGATTAAAAAAATTATTATTATTTTAAATACATCAATTGTCTAGCAACAAATAATCACGATCTTTAAACACAAATTAGTTTTTAATTTGCATAAATAGGATAAACTTAAATGTTTTCTAGATTCTAGAATACTTTTTTATCATTAATATCCAAAATTGAATAATAGACCAAGTTAGTTTAAATAGTTTAATTTAATAAAATCTTCTATTTAAGTTTTTTCTAGAATATAAAACCAATAATAATTGATTAGGAAAATAAATTGTACGTATCCAAAAATAATAATTGAAAAAGATGGTTTCTATAAACATGCCTTGCACTTGCACATGATTTATTATATATAGATTTATATATATGATTTAATGTTATAAATTGAATATTAATCATCATTTCAAAATAATTCAAATATAATAGTTATGTTCTTAATATTTCTAAAAAATTTTAATATTATTATATTAATATTTTAAAATATTTTATAATGAAGATTATGTTTCTATCACTTGGCAAATTTAAGATATCTAAATATGATTGTAGTAACATTATTATATTAAAAAATGATTTCAAAATGAAAAATATGTTTCTTGCCAAATTTTAAGATCTCTTAATATACTTTTATATTAGTAACATTATTATATTCAATAAATTTTTTCCATAATGGATTATGCTCCTAACACAACTTGCCAAATTTTAAGATCTATAGATATAATTGTATATTAATAATATAAAGAATATTATTATAATATAAGAATGTAAATACTTAAATGAACGAAGGGCAAAGAAGTAAATGGAAAAATTAAAACGCCTATGTGGCATAGTTAAGACGACGACACGTAGGATAGAAGGATTCGACTTTAGCTATAGTATATTGATTGGTTAGAAGTATAAAAAAGGCACGAAATATATGGAAGAAATATAGGTCATTAATATTGGAATATCACATGATTTGTTGAAATTTAATTGAGTATTTTTTTATTGGTGATATTTCATAAGATTTGGATTTGAAAGTTTTAATTAATAAAAAATATCCAATTCCACAAATCTTTATTATTTAACATCCAACTTCAATTTGGATATTTATAACAATAAAATTTTACATTCTAAAAGAATAAAGAACTTTTGGTCATCTACAATGATAATATAATTATTTTAATAAGGTTTGTCGTCAAAAAAAAATTTGAAAAAAATTGATTATAATAATTTTTTGTATTAAACTATTAGATAAAGTTTAGGTGAAATATTTTACATAAAGACAGAATAATGATTAGAGTAAAAAAATATGTAATATTCTTTTCAACTATGATTCCACAAAACCAATTTTTCCTTAAAAAATTATATACTTTTTCAAATGAATCATAAACATTATTGAAAATTAGTATTGACTATATATTTTTATAAAAAAATTAAATCCATAATAAATAAATTTATGCACTTTAACTAATTATTTATTTTATTATATTTAATAAAATCCATACAAGGTACGGGCCCTTAAACTAGTTCTAATTCATATAACACAAATTATTTTTAAATTTATCTAACAAACACTATTTTTTTAATAAATTGTATCAAAAAATTTATTATCCTAACCATCTCATACAAATTTTTATTTTGAAGTTATCTAAAATAACAATATTTATGTAGTTTTTTTTTCCACAATTCAAAATTTTAGAGAATATTGACATGAGATTGCACTAAATGCATATCTTGAATTCATGTTGCTAATTTAAGGTAATATATTTACAAAATAAATAGACATTATCAAACACCCGTTGATTAAGTATTTTGTATGACGGTATATAATAATTAGAAATTTATAAGCACTATTCCAATTTGATTAAGTATTTTCTAAACAGTTTGATTGTGACAATTACTTTAGATTACATTGTGTTATATATACATATTTTTGTCTTCTATTTTTTTCTAAACACTTTGATTTTTGACAATTACTTTACGAGCATTATAACTTATTATGTATATCTCTGATATAATTGTACAATAATTTTAAAATAAAGTTATTATTTTCATCTTTATTATAACTCGTACATAGTACGAGACTACCACTAGTTAATTTTATATTGGAAATTGGGAGAAAGATTGGAGATGCACTCCTTGGATTAAAAAAACAAGCATCGCTCCTTGGCACAAAACAGGTGGGGTCACAAATAAAGCTGGCAATTTTTTCCCATTTTAATCTCAAACGCATCATTTAAACATACATGACTTGTTTTTTATGCGTTTCCAACAAAGAAGCCAAATGGCTTCTTCCACTCTGGCATCGTGTCACCCTCTAATTGGGCAGCACGTGGTGTTTATTTATATAAACAATCAACATCAACCCAGTGTTAACTTGTCTCGGGCGGGATCTAGGGGCCATGATGTACACACCCTTGCCCCTATGGTGTTTATTTATATAAATTTTGTAATTTTTAGGTTCTTACACTTAAAATTTTTTTACCATAATTCTAGATTTTTTTCTCTATCTATAGACATCCATATTGACTATATTGACATGTTTTCTAAAATTTTGAGTATTTTGGGTATATTTAGCTCCAAAAATAGTCAAATGTTGTTATTTTAGGGTAGTTTGGTTAAATTTTATTGTTTGAGATTGATAATATTAGTAAAAATAAAAAAATAATGAGATTTAAAATCCGAATATTTAAATTTTTTGACTTTCATGTATTAAATAATAATTTAAATTTATAATATAAGTTAATAATAATATGCAAATAAATATTTAGAGTATTTTATGAGTTAATAGAAAGGGTATATTTATAATTTAATATGAAATGAAAGGACATATTTGTAATTTTATATGAAGGAATTGGGATGCTTGAGTGGTGATTGATAAAATGATAAAATGGATATGTGATGCTTGGATGATGTGGTAAAGAGAGAAAGTAAAAAAGTAGGTAAAAAGAGGGATGCTTGGGAGCTATGGATAAACATGCTCTAAGGGAGCTCAAGAAAAATTCATAATATAATAATGAAAATTTGGTTGGATCGAGGTGAAATAGATTGAAATTCGATCTCAAAAAGCACTGGCTCAAGGGGAAGGAAAAGCTTATGTGTGCCATCAACAAGAGTGAAACGCGGCGTTTCAAACCAACATTCAAGGTGTGCTTTTAATTTATTTACGTTGGCTTAAACATAAATAAATTAAAAGTCTATTTTAAACTAGTTGTAATTATAAAAAAAACTAAGTCTACTAAAATTTATAAAAAATTTTTATTTATCTATAGAGACTAATGTTGTACATATTTGAAACATTTTAAAATTTAATTTGTATTTTAGGTTGTTTTAGGATAAGAAAATGCATATTTATATAATTTTTTACATTACCAATTGTTTTAGCTTTAAAAAATTACACCAAAATTCATAATTTTTTTTATCTATTCTTAGACACTAGTTTAAGTAATGAAGTTGGTTTGCCTCATTTCTTTTTACTAATATTCCCTTATTTAAATAAACTCTTAATTAATATTCACTTAATTAACTATAATAAATACAATTTAAAATATATTTTATAATAATACTAGAAATTTTAGCAAAAAGTTTCATTTAATAAAATTAGTAAATAAATATAGTTATTTTTAGGTAAATAATGATATATATATATAATAATAAAGAATGGAGATATATTTGTAATTGTGTATGGAGAAATAAATAATTGTTGGAAAATAAGAAAAGTGAAAAGAGAGAGAGACTCATGGGGCCACCATTGGGAATGGTTAATTTTAAAAGAAGGGATGAAAGATTATGAATGATGTGGAAGAAGAATAAATAGTAAAATAATGGTATTTGATGGGCTTATTGAGATTATAGAGTTCACCATTGGACATGCCCTAACTCCTTGTTTCGTTCTATTATTTCTTTTATTCTATTGGTTACATAGCAAGTTGAGCAACGATGGCAAATCGTTGATAAAAATGAGGCGGGGGACTAAAAAAATCAAGGATAAATGTTACTAGTGTGGGGGTGTGGCATGTTTGTCAATGTGGGAGATCTAGGATTCGAGAAACAAAATTCAATCACTCAATTTATATCAACAAAACATAATGAAAAGTTCTTCCAATCTCTGTCTCACTCGAACAATATGTGCACTTTAACACCACGTATCTCTAGAGAGAGTTTTTCTCTCTTTTTCCTTCTCCTTCTGGGTTGTGTCTCTTGGTCTCTCTGCCCTTTGGGGTTTCCTCCCTAGAGGTGTTGTGTTCTTAATTTCCTTCTTTCTCACAAATTCACTCATCTCTTTTCCCAGACTATCCAACATAATCCTATTTAATGAACCATTTCGTGGAATTTTATCTATAGTCTCAGTCTTTATCAAAAGCTTTTTGGAAAATTTAAGATTGTTTTTTGATCTTTCTCCTTGGCTATGAATCTGGTGTTTGTTCAGTTGTCCTTGTTGGATACGGAATTTTCCCAAGATTTGTGACATTTCTTGGATCTGGATCTGGAATTTTCCTTTTCCACTCCTTTGTCTCTTACATCTAGACTATGGATTTGGATCCCATTTTTTTCATCTTGATGATGGTGGTGCTTTCGTTTTCCCTTTATTTTGGATCATGGAGGTTCTGTTGTGCTTTGATCTTTTGTATTTCGATTCGCCTATCTCTTTTGTCATGGAGTTAGTTCCATGTTCTCAACTTCCTTTGCGCTTTGATATCTTCTCTACCGTGTTGGCTTGTTCCTTTGGCTTGGGTTTTGTTCCAGGCCCTCAGGTATGGCTTCTTACCGTACTAATTTGGAGTTGCCAATTTTGTACTTCTCTAATGAAGTTTGTTGTTGATGTTTTGAAATTTTGGTATGAACTAGGTTCATGTCATTTGAAATTTCCCGTGACCCTAGTCTATGGTCTATGTTTTAGACTAATTGATCTTTGGTGTGCCTTAATGTCTTTTGGAAGCCTATTTCTATCTCTTTTGATTGATAACCCGAGGCTTTTCCATTTGATATTTCTTTTGAACTTTTTATTGAATCTTTTTGCTGAAATTTGTGATACTTATAGGTTTCATCAAACTATGATGGATCTATTCGTGCCTGCTTTAATTTTGACCTTTCATTAAATGAGCTAAAGTAACTCATTTATATAATATGGGCAAAAATAATAAGGATTTTCAACCGGTCTAAAAATCAGGGCATATAAACATCATATTATTTCCTTTCAAATCCAACAAGGGACAATTATTTTTGACCATGTCTCTATTTCTTTGGCAATCTCCAAAGAATTAGAACAACACTTTTTTTGCAATTCGAATTATAGTATTATTGATAATGACCTCGCTATTATTTCTGCTATAATTTCGACTTTTGATATGACATTCTTTGTCGTTCTCGTACTCCTACTAAAATTAAGAACGTAACTTTTGAAATGTCCCCAGATAAGTCTCCCGGTTCTAATGGATTTCTTGCTGAGCTTTTCCAATTTTACTGGTCTATTGTTGGATCCTTAGTAATTTTGGCAATGAATGCCTTCTTCCGCTTAGGCTATATGTTGAGCTCTATTAATGAATGCCTTCTAATTCTGAAATCTGATAACCCTAGCTAAGTTAATCATTATCAACCAATTAACTTATTCAATACTATATACGAAACTATTACTAAAGTTCTTTCCAATCGTTTAACTTAAATTCTTCCCCACATTATTCATCTTTTACAGGGAGCTTTTGTAAAGGGTTGACTGATCTAGGACAACATTCTGCTTGCCCATGAAGTTTTCCATTCTTTCCATAAAAGCAAAAGAGGGAAAAAGGTTGGTGATGGCATGCATTTATACAATAACCGCTATTTTTTTTAAGAAATTATGAAATTAAGTAGTTTCATTAAAAATAATAATTTTCCTTTTTCTATAACCATATTCCTAAAAACTTAGCCTAAAAATAAAGGAAATGTATAAGAATGATCAATTTTATCCAATAAAATTGGGGAAGAGAGGAGTTTGGCATGAACAAAAAAAGGAGGAATGGTGTAACGAGTCGGGTTCGAACCCAAGACCTCTCGTCCATCCTTCCCAAATGCCATTTTCCCCAATCACCATACCAAGAGCTCTTTCTTGTCCTATAATGGAAGTATTTTTTTATCTTGAACCTTTCTTCCTTGGCTTTACCCCATGAACCGTCGATCACCCATCACGAGGGGCCTTGTCCAAAGGTTCCTCGCCTGAGCTCGTCTGCACAAACTGAGTTGTCACCTACCTCTTCCTCCCCTCACCCCAACCTTCACTTCCCAATTCCATGGGCCATTGGCTTCCTCCCCTTAGGCATAATCATGGAAGCTTTTCAAATTGGTTTTCCTTGGCCTATATAAAGGGGATAACAATGGATTTCTTTTGCACCACAAATCTCCATTTCAATTTGATTTTTTTCATTCCACTTCTTACCAGGCAACAACCTTCAAAATTCTAGATTTTCAAATTACCCAAAACCTAAATTTTTTTTTCACCCTTTTCCACTTGTTTTCAACCCACACCACCGTCGGGAACGACTGATGCGACCAGCCGAACCACCGCGCACACTGTTGTGTTCCATCAAACCTCGTCGCCAACCTCGCCCCGAACTCGCTGCTGGGCGATGTTGTTGTTCTCGTTGTATCGTTGTTCTTCTTACTGAGGAGTAAGGAGATCCATCAGCTAGAGCTGGCCTATTCCTTGTTAGGCTGAGCTCGTCAGTTGGGCCGAGTGAGGTGGGTAAAAGAGAATGCCCATTTCCCCCTTTTATCAATCCAAACCAGCCTTTATTTGAGAGAAGAAGGTGGTTTTGGCACTTAATCTCGATTCTAGCCCAAAAACCCGAGCCCAATCATTTCCCGTCTCATTTGGTATAATTTCCGACTAGTATTTAATAATTATTATTTTTAAAATTTATTTTCACTTTAAATAATAATTATTTTAGAATTTTAATAAATACTATCCATAGGCTTGTATAAGGTTTTTTATTAAAATAAAATATCAAGAATGCTGAGTGCGTTTCTTGTACACATTGTTCTTATTCTAAAAAATGCGGAGAAATGCTAGCCATTAGATAATCTAATAAAAAGTTAATCCACGGTCCAGATTAGATATTAGTTTGTTTAAAAAATAGAAAAAACTTAAACGGTGACATATTTGTAAATACGACCAACTCCTTACCCCTAACCTAAATTAGGAAAAAAAACTCACCTCCTTGTTTTAGACAAAACACACTTCGAGGGCAATCGATACTCCACACTCGGAGAAGGATGATGAGCGAAGGAAGAACACACACTCCACACTCGGAGATTTGATTGATTTCTCGCTCCACACAGTGTTTGGCCGAGAAATTCCGTTTTGAAATGCCTCCAAAATAAAAAACAGAAGGTAGATATAAACCCTAAAGCACTAAAATTAGGTGTTTGGCGCTTGATTGTGAAAATTTGTTGTTTGGTTCTTTTTTGTGCCCTAAAATTAGGTGTTTGGGCATTAATCAAGTCAATTTCATGAACATGAAGACCAATATTCCCTCCATCTTCCTACATGTTGTTGTTTATGATTTGTTTCTTATCCTCTTCGACTAAACAATGGAAAATTGAAGTGATTAATAGTGAATATACCACTTGATATTGCTTGCTCGTTATGACCATTTACAAGGCTAAGAAATGAATTGCTACTGTAGGTTCTCCTTATATAAATATTAGGAATTGTGGAAGCCAGAATTGGGCTCATGATGGTCGGAACTAATTACTTGCTTAGTTGCTTTCAATCCACTTATTTAGGCTGAAACAATGATTTTGGAGTTAGCTTTTAAGTTGTTTGGTTCTTGTTTGTGGGGTTTTTGTAAGGCTCAAATGCTCAAATATTTTGCCTTATACAAGATAAGATACAAAAAATTATGTTTGATAGATTAATCTAGAGTCTTGAACTTGTATTGTAAGGCTCACTACAAAGAGATCCTTTAAGTATAAAGAGCATGATTATTCCATATTACAAAATAGTCATAGTGTGGATAGATATCATTCACCTTGTCGAAGACCGAATTTGAAAATAAGCATTCTATTTACCGAATGAATAAAAACACATATTCAAATGTTAACAAAGAGTGCGATTTTTTTTAATGTTAGATAACAAACAAGTGCAAAAGGAACTTATGTGCCTTCAACAATTGCTTCCTCCTCAATCTCTGTAATTGTATCCCAATCTATGTTGAGTCTCTTTGTTGCTAATTTTGGATCAATCCTTGTATCAGTAGCTTTTGCATATGATGATCTAGTTTCGACTTTGTTTTCTTTGCTTCCACCTATTCAATATAATATAATTGGATCCCAAGCATCTGGTATTAAATTAATACAATATAATGCGGGTTAAGATCATATAATTTTGTTATCAAGATGTGTTTTATGCATCACAGATACCAGTAGTCTAGTAGACCTACTTTAATGGTAAGTATGATAACTTAATTTCTATTGTTGACTTGATGTTTGAAATATTAGTAAGATTATCATAATATGCCTAAGTTTGACATATTTGTAAGATTATCATAATGTTTCCAAGTACATTCCAATTCATTTTAAACTCAAAAGTGCATTATAAAGTATTAAAAGTGTATTATAAAGTAACAAAAGTGCATGTCATTTAGATAGAAAAAGTGAATCCTAGAGTAGTAAATATGAACTCTAAAGTTCATTCAGAACTCTAAAGTGCATTCAAAAGTAGTAAAAGTGCATTATATAGTATAAAATGTGCAGTTCGAATGACATATAGTGCAATCATGCGGGAGATTTTCAAGAATAGTTGTTGTGTGTCCTTTGTTGTGCGTCCTTGGATTCTAAAATGCATGTTTAAAGGCATAATTTAAGAAAAGCTTATTAGCTCAAATGGAACAACAATGTGCTTGCACAAAGAGATATGGGTTCGAATCCCATATAAGCTAATTTTATCATGACCTTCTTTGAAAAATAGTGGTTGATTACTTATTTATCGCACAATGGTAAAATATAATTTTTTAGTACCTAGCTAGTTAGGTTGAGAATAAATATGTTTAAGAAATTAATTTGTGTAAGATATCATATATTAGCCTATGTAGGAGTCGAACCTACATCTTTGTGCACAAGCACACCGCTCTCCCAATTGAACTAATAGGCTACTTGTACTACATTTATAAAGGTAAATTATGAGAAAAAGTGTCAGGTAACTATCACATAGCTTCCATATTCAAGTTAAAAGCTTTACTTCTTGATGATGCACAAATTATAAACAAAAGTGCACACAATAGTATCAAATCAATAAAAGTGCATTACAAATATATAAAAGTGCATTAAGGCATTACAAAGATGTTAATTGATATTGGTAAAAGTGTATTACAAATATATAAAAGTGCATTACAAAGTAGGAAAAGTGATTATAAATATATAAAAGTACATTACAAAGATGTTAGTTCATATTAGTAAAAGTGCATTGCAAATATATAAAAGTGCATTGCAGAGTAGGAAAAGTGCATTACATGTGATTAGTCAAAGTACGTGCCTATATGATTACCAAGTGTATTGTAAAGTAGGTAGCTAGAGTGCATTCCAAAGTAGTAAAAGTGCATTGTGAAATGGGTGAAGTGCATTACAAAGTAGGAAAAAAGTGCATGTCTATATGATTAGTAAAAGTGCATGACTACATTATTATTAAAAGTGCATTACAATGTAGATAGAGTGCATTCTGAATATAGTAAAAGACTAAAAGTGCAATCCAAAATAAGTAAAGTGGATTAGAAAATTGGTAAAAATCCAACCAATTTCGAATTTTCCCTTAATCTGACCAACATAATACTCAAGTTGTCTAATCTAACAAATTAACACATAGCAGGCCCGATACTCATTGCGAGGTTCATGCATGCTTGTTTGTCGATGGAACTAAAAATCAATACTCTAAGTACAAAAAACACATGAATGGGGGCTAATGAAAACTTACACTGAGCATAATGGTTCAAAATTAACATATTAACACATAGGAACAATTAAAACATATGAAGGATTCAAAATAAACACATACAAACATCGATTTCGAGCTTAAAAATCAACAATATTTCCAACATCAAAACCCCTTTTAGATGATTTAGAAACCCTAGGTATCATATAAAGTAATGAAAATAAAAAAAAGACCAAAGTACCAATTTCTTTCATGATTGAGAGAGATTATGGGAAAAATTTAAATTATCGAATCTGTAGATGGTGAGAACGATGAAGCAGAGGCAGGGTCGAATTGGGCCAATTCACAAACGTCGTTGAGCATGAAGAGGTTGAAGAAAGAAGGAACAATAAAAGGCTTAAATGAATTCTGACCCAAAAAAATAAAAGGCTTAAATGAATATTTTATTAAAAGAGTTCAAATGATCAAATTACCCCCATTTAAATAAAACAATATAGAACATCAGCCCTTATATATCCTTGAACCAACAATTATGAGAGCTCCTTATTTTATAGGATATGAATGTGTTTTATTTGAACCTAACTCCAAGCATGCTTCCCTAGGAATTTATAATTTTAATAAATTATAAATGACTTCCTAAAATAATAATATTTATAAGAATAATATTATTAAGCATGTTTAGACTAAATTATTCAAGGATAATAATTTAGGCTAATTCCTCTTTTAAAAAGGGGGTGTTTTTGGAATAAATGATAAAAGCAAAATAATGAATTTTAATATATATTTCATTTTTATCATGTAATATACGAACTCACATTAGGTCAAGTTTCTCAAGCAGGAATACGTCCGAAACTCGATGCTTAAAAAAGTCGAGCCGGAATTTAAGGCAAGTGGATATTCTCCATATTACCCTTGTTATATCTTCGATTCCTCTAAAAATATTCATTTATGTTTTGGAAACTGATTGTTTGCTCAATAAATGAACTTATGTCTATTTATTGTTGAGATGTAACGATATTATTATTATTATTATTATTATTATTATTATTATTATTATTATCTCGTTTTGCGCTAGTACTGAACTTAGGTCTGTTGTGTATGGCCTTGTTTATTTCAATCTCTTTTCGAGATTTGTTATGGATTAGTATAGGTTAGGGATGCGGATTTTGCCCCAACATCTCTCTATAACTTACCGAGTGGTATGGATTTTTTCCCTCTCTTCGTTCGGTACTTGGATCATGATCCCGTAAATGCTCCTCACCTGAGGTGGTTTACTGCACACTAGCTAGGTGTCGAAACTTCATTCCTTTAAGTGGACCGGCCTTCGTAGCCCCCACACTTAAAATCTTCACCCGAAGTGCAATGTTTTATGACCGCAAGATAAGTGCTTAGTGTACATTAATTAATGAATTAGTATAATTTTTTCCCGACTTCTGAAGGATTGTCATTCCAACCTGAACTCTTATTCAGACTCCGAATTTGATAAGGTTGGTTGAGATCCGATAAAGTCAATGGAGTTCTTTCTCTTAAGCTCCACATAAATGATATTGCTCACAAAATATGTCCTCCTTTAAGAATGTTGGAAATTATTATATTATCACTCCTAATTATGAGAACTATTTGTTCCTATTTGCTTAGTCTGCTTAGACCAACCCGTTTTCTATTTTGCATGGTATTTCATGCCTTTCGCAGAAATATCAGACTTGAGTGGAACATCACAAAAGGCTGAAGACGAAGGCTAGAATATATCAAAACATGTTTTAAAAAGTATCCCCATATTTGAGGTCCCACCAGTTACTTTAAAAATGATAAGTTTTAATTGTTTTTATTCTACTGCTTACCAAATTTCATATTAAGTTTTAATCAAACAATAAAGTTGTAATAACTTGAATTAAAGTGTCGAACCTTCAAGCACATTTGATCTAATATAATTTCTTGAAATTTCCGCATTATTTTAAATTGTATTTTGTACCTAAAAGCCTTGAGTGACCATGGATGGGAAAAATCTGAGGGCACTGGCGGAAATACCCATTGTTGCAAAATAGAGGTGTTACAATTATGGTATCAAAGCTGAAAGTTTTGTTTTCGAACCAAAAACGTTTTTAAAACTTTTTCTTAGAAAGAAAGTAGGCTTTCAAATCCTCTTGTAAAAGAATTTAAGTCAACCTTTTAGTAAGCCTTTGTCTTATTTTTTAGACACTCAAGACTCCTCTCGAGGATTTAAAAACCCAAGTAACAATTACTTTAACAAACTTTCTAAGTTAAATACTTTCTCTTAAAAGTTTCTAGTTGAAACCCATATAGGAGAACCTTATAAGTTAGGATTTATAAGATGATAACTTTCTCAAAGCCGAAATATTTCTTTTTCTACGCCCAATCTTGTTCTAGGATCTTGAGCCAAGCTTTCAACCTAAGCTTTTCTAAGACTTAATTATTATTCTGAAGAAAAAAAAAGAAAAAAAAGAAAAAAAAGAAAAAAAAGAAAAAAAAGAAAAAAAAGAAAAAAAGAAAAAAAGAAAAAAAGAAAAAAAGAGAAAAAAGAGAAAAAAGAGAAAAAAAAGGAAAAAAAAGAAAAAAAATGAAAAAATGAAAAAATGAAAAAAAGAAAAAATGAAAAAATGAATTTTTCTCTTTGTAAACACGAGTCAAGAGTTGTGCTCCAAAAATTTGAGAATTTTTTAAAACCCTACTTATGAGATTTAGAATTTGAAAATGTCTACCCAAAAGAGATCTTTGAACTTAATGGTTTTGCTTCTGAATTTTGTGTTGCCAATAAAAGGAGTATTTTATAAGAATTATGAATCCTCAAAGTACTTTCAAGGATGTAAATGCCTTAGACTTGAAAAGTTTTGCTTTAAAGTCGAAACACTTCCTTCAACAACCTCCTTCTTCAAGTATAGAATTATGGATATTCTATATTAGTGCATATCCGTTATCTATTTATAGAAAATGGTCTAACAAGAAACCAAGCCGTATTCATTAGGAAATCAATGAAGTCATGCCATTTGAAGGTAATGCTTACGTCTCCAAGATGCCAAATTTTTATAGCCGGTGACCCACATGTAGAGAGAAAACCCCGAAGAGGACACCGAGGAGGGCTTTAGCCAACCCAACCCAGGATCTAACGTTCCTCGACATCGAGGGTTGTGTGAATGGAAAACGATCATATCACTATGAATGAGTGGTCAAGAATTCTGAGAAGGACAAATATGTTCCTCCAAGGTACCTACAAGTAAAAATTTAATTTGCTTGCTCAATACAGCGAATCTGGGTAAGATATCCCATCTTCGTTGTCAGAGTAAAACCAACCACTGATAAGGCTACTAGGATTTGTGAAAGACAATCATGAATATGTGTCATGAACGAATTTGATAGGCCTACCTACCCCGGAACCTGGTTCTTGCGTACCGTTTCGGTGTTCAATGCGTGACTCCAAGTAGTCCACTTAAGTAGACTACCTCTTTCGGAAATCCTAAAAATGTTTGGCTTGATTCTAAGGTTGTTTCTATCCCTTGTACTTAATGGTACCATCTATTTTCGAAAGAGATTGAAAATTGTTGCATAAACCTTATTAGCATGTGAATAGGATATTGACTTCCTTTCCCATATGTTCAAATCTTGCCTTACACAAATGTTGATTAATGGGGAAATTTGGATATTCGACTTTTCAGATGGTTACCACTCTAGGGAATAGCTACAAGAACAATCCAAATAATGCCCCAACTGGGGTGGAATTAATGAGGTGGAATCCAAAATCAAAGATCCGCAAAGAGACAATCTTATGCCTAGTTTGGAACAGCCTAAAGCTCTCAATGGTGCCACCATTGCAACTTTTAAGGGCATGATTCAACAAATGGTGTGCGAAGCTATGTCCCTCGGTCATTACTAATCGACCAAATATGGTTGACACAATTCAGATTGAGGATAGAAGGACCAATGCTATCTGTGACCGAGCAGATGGGTCAAGCTTCACAAGCGCATTAAAAACCTTCAATGCATTGAAACCTGGTACTGTTGATGGCACTAGAGGAACCGCTAGCATCCAATATTGGCTCACCCATGTGGAGAGCTTGTGGAGAAATGTGCATTGTGCTAAAGATGATAAAGTGCATATAGTTTCCCTAAAGCTTAGGGGAGAAGCCAGTAAATGGTGGGGAAGTTCGAAGATGATAGAACACCCCGAGTTGAAATGGGAAATATTCAAAGAAAGGATGATAAACCATTTTTCTTACCTGCCATGAAAGAGTAGAAGTTGGATGAGTTGTTCGCTCCAAAAGTGAGAGGGTAAATGTTTTGGAATGTGCGAAAAAGTTCAACCATCTGCTTCAATACACTAGGCTCGAGATCTCTAGCGAAGCGCAGAAAATCCACCAATTCCACGAATGGATGAGGGATGTCATCAAGCCGTGGCTGAGGAACCACCACTTTTCAACATTATAAGTGTATGTCGATATTGCATACACGATACAGTCCACCCTAAGTGAATCCGAGCAGAAAAAGAGTGATGAAGGAAAATCGCATCACTAGAATCAAGGTGGATCTAAGAGGTCAACGTCCCCACATCAGTCAAGATAGTCAAAGAAGGGAAACTCTGAGCCAAACATGACCAATACTTCTAAAAGGTCCAAACACAGAAAATTTCTAATAATTTTCTACAACTTTGGTGAGTAGGTGCATGTTAACCGACATTGCACAAAACCCAAGAAGAAATGCTTTACCTGTGGAAAGGATAGACACCTTCGTTCCAATTGTTGACTGAACAAGAATGTTTTGAGTCACCTTAGGTCAGTCCCAACTTCTTAAAACAAGCAAGCCTTGAATAAAGTTGTAGGGACAACTTCTATTCAGTCTATAGCTCTGAATAAGGGCAAGGGACCAACAACCTTCTTAGAGTCAAGATCAACAATTCTATGAGATGCACCGCATTGAAAAGCCTGTCGCGCTAGCAACTCTAGAAGAATAGATAGTTCCTCCTTTATCCAAGTTACAACACATGAAACCCGCGTTAGTTTACTTTCGAAACACTTTTGTATCCCCGTAGTAGTTGGAAAACAAGAAACGTACCTCTGACCTTTCTCGTAAGAATGTCATATTCTAGATTTTGTTTTACGGTTATGGATTATCATATTATGACTTGGCACGTCAAACCAATATTGCGTATTAACGTTTGTTCCCTTTTAAGAGAGCAGTTCAAGCCCATTTGTGACTTAACTCTACAAAATGGTCATTATTGCGAATTTCAAATTGATTTTTTTCTTTCTAATGTCGAAATAAATTTATAAGATTTCACGAATTAAGGTTTTCTCAATATAGATTCATGGCGGTGAATGAGAATATGTTTTATCTCCCATCTTGATCACGTGGTTGAGATAGAATTGCAAGTCTCTTTCCCGTGAATGATTTATTAAAGAGTTATGGTGGAGGTAGTTTCCCCGATGCTGATCACATTGGAGAAATGAAACCAATTGCTCTTCGGATTTAAGCTTCTCTATGAAAAAATATTTTATTATAAGAATAGCAACGCTTGCTATAAAAAATATATGCGAATCACCTCTCGTTTGCTGATATGTTAAGGTAAGACATCTCGAATATGCTTATGTCTTCTTCTATAATATAACCATCACTTATTCTGCTAGTAACTTCATTAGAATTTCGAAACTGGAATCCTCCTTTCAAGATACGACACCCACATCATTAGAAGGTTAATCCCGTCCCGAATTTGAAATATATTCGTCTTAAGAGAATTCTACTGCAATGACTTTTCTTTTGGAATATAGAACATAATAGTCGCTTTCCTATGCACTCTTCTGAAACCCTTTGGCACTCATTTCAACTAAGATGCTTATTCTATAAGCAATTCAGCCTCTTATGTTTGGAAAGGACGACCCAGAATTCTCATAGGACTAACCCAAATTGGTGGATGAGACCACTTGACCAACCAAGACCTCAATGTATGAGTGATAAGGTTTAGCTATAGCCAACACTCAACGTATGAGTGATCCATTCTGACCATGAGGCCTTGAAGTACCTAAAAGGCCAATCACGACTCAACAAAAGGCATGCAAGATGGGAGGAATTCATGGAGACCTTTCCTTATATTGTAAAGCATATGAAAGGAAAAGAGAATGTGGTAGCTGAAATCTATAAGAATTGCATGTCTCTAGGGGTAAAATTAACACTTACGTTATAGATGATGAATATTTATTTAAAGTTGGAAAATCGTGCATTCCTTTATCTATTATACGTAGGTTGTTAACTAAAGAAGTTCATGAGTCTAGAGGACATTGGGGGTTAGATAAAACAATTGAAGGCTTAAGAGAGCACTATTTTTGGGCGAAAATGAGTAATTTTGTGCTTATATTTGTCAAAGGTTGTTTTGTTTGTGCTAAAGCCAAATCTAGATTAAACCCTCATGGCTTGTACCAGCTCTTAGCTATTCCTAGTTCTCATTGGGAGGACATTTCTAAGGACTTTATTGTTGGATTGCCTAGAACAAGAAAAGGTAGAGATTCCATTTTTGTAGATGAAGAACATTTTTCTAAAATGGCTCATTTCATTCCATGTCACACAACTGGTGATGCATATCATTTAACTAACTTGTTCTTTAGGAAAATAGTTAGATTGCATGACATTCCTTGCAATATTATTTCAGATCATGATGCTGAATTTCTGAGTTATTTTTGGAAGAGTTTGTGGTCTAAATTAGGAACTAAATTATCGTTTTCTACCTCATACCACCCACAAACTGATGGGCAAACTAAAGTAACTAATAGAACATAGGAATTTTATTGAGAACTATGCTTAAAGCTATTCTCAAACATTGGGAAGATGTTTTTCCTTTTGTGGAGTTTGCTTATAACAAATCTATTCATTTAGCTACTAGAATGACCCCTTGTGATGTTGTTTAGAGGTTGAATCCAATAACACTTATAGATATTGCGCCTCAACCATACAAGGAGGACGAGAGTTTTGAGGGCAACAAGCGGGCTGAGTTTGTCCAAAACTTGCATGAGAAGACTAAGATGCACCTAGAAAGGAAAGTTGAAAAATACAAAGCGCAAGCGGATAAGGGGCGAAAACATGTATTTTTTAGGAATGTGACTTAGTTTAGGTGCATCAAAGGAAAGAAAGGTTTCCTCAAAATAGAAAGAATAACCTGAATAAAAGAGGAGATGGACCATTTCGAGTACTAAAGAGAATTGAGCCAAACGCCTACTTTTAATGTGGCTGATCTTTCATCTTATATGCCAAATTTAGATTCCAACGTCGAATCAGAGATGATTCGAGGACACGTGGAGGAGAATGATGCAATCAAGATAGTCATGACTCCCACCGATGTTGAAGATTTGATTCGAGTGCTATTCGATGGGCCAATAACTAGAAGAAAGGCTTAGAAGATTAATCAAGGAACGAAGGCCTTATTAATTAGACTGGTAGCTATTGTTCAAGAGCCCAATAAGAAGAGAAGGGTCACTATTATCCAACATGAAACAAGCCCAAAATCCATCACATGAAAACCAATAATGGGCCGAGTTTTGTAGATGAGGTGTGGATCATGATGTGTTTGGGCCTTGTCTATCTCACTTTCCTAAATCAGAAACATGGTGATGCGAATATAGGGGAGCTTCATACACATTACTCAACTCACAAACATGAAGATGCCCGAACTTGCCAAAGTCCCTTTCAAAGATCCCCAAGTGTTGCAAATGATAGATATCGAGCTCGGCATTTGAACCATGAATACCACACCTTTGCGGATCGCACTCCATGGAAATGGGCAAGTCCACTTATGTTACTAATTCTCATTCCTAAGATGATGAGGTTCAAATCCACGGAGCCTAATCCATGATGGCCCGTTCATTTCGCTTGTGACCCAAACCAGTGCTACCTCTTCGTCTCTTGAAGTCTTTGATTGAAGTATTGAATGAAGTGGCCTTTCCTTAAAGAAGTCCCATGAAGAAACAACCTCTTCCTATGCTTGATATTATGGCCATGTATCATTAATAAAACTGTTTAAGTTCATAGTAGTTAAGTGTGCTTTGAAAGCTAGAAGTTGAGTGGTTTTTTATTGCCACTTGAAGGGTTGTCTTCCACCCAATTTTGTAGCCTATATTAAGGCACGACCTAGATCTCTTTTGGGAGACTTGGATCCATGAAAAAACTTTGTTTTATCTAGTTTAATATCAATCAAAATTTATGTAATTTTTCAATCTTGCTCGTGAGTTACATCGAGCAACCAATTCGAGTTCCTTTGTGTGAGTCATATCATAAAGAGCTCTTGATTCGCCTTGGTGGTGCGTCACATCCACTTAAGGAGTTTCACCTATCCCTCAAAAACATTTCTATAGTCCATCCATCCATAAACCACGTCCCTTACCCCACGTATCCATCCTTTACACCACAAACTCCGTCGCCTCGCCCTTCTCGGTCACTTTCTGCGACCCTTCTGTAAAAACACCATATCTCCTAAACCAAAAAGCCTTTTATTCTCAAAGTTTTAGGGTTACAACTAGACTCATAGGTCTAACTCCTCGAGTTGGAATCACTCAAATCGGAGTCCGGACCAGGGAAAACCATCCAGTTGAAGACAGACCAGTTTTCTTGGGGTTTGTTGTCGAATTCCTTGGAAGTTTGAGGGCTTACCTTGCACTGTGGACTTCATGATCCTGGATTCATATCATTTGGTATCAGAGCTACGTAAGGTCTCTCAAGTTGTTAAAAAAAAGAGAGAAAGAATGAGATCCTTACATGATTTTGAACAACTCATCACCATCAAGTGCCCCATAGAAATGATGCACATATTGCAAGAGGAGTGCCCTTTTTTTGAAGGGCCATCCCTTTGGGATGAGTCATTGCAAGAAGAGGAGCACATGTCTACTGAAGCGGACACCTTCTCAAGTGCCCCATAGAAATGATGCACATATTGCAAGAGGAGTGCCCTTTTTTTGAAGGGCCATCCCTTTGGGATGAGTCATTGCAAGAAGAGGAGCACATGTCTACTGAAGCGGACACCTTCTCAAGGGATGAGCCACTTTTTGAAGAGGAGGAAGTTGAAGAGCCATCACCTCTGACTAGAAGAACCAAGTGTCAACCCACCATTGTGCGTAGTTCACTATATTCATTGGCTACTCCATGGATAGATGCAACACCTATAGTTTCTTCATGCTTGCCATTTCTGATTCAAGAAGAAGAGACTATGACATCTTTTTTATTGGAGCACCCTATCAAGGAAGTCTATCAAATGGATTCGAGGACGAATCCATTTAAAGGAGGAGTGGATGATGTGAATATAGGGGAGCTTCATACACATTACTCAACTCACAAACATGAAGATGCCTGAACTTGCCTAAGTCCCTTTCAAAGATCCCCGAGTGTTGCAAATGATAGATATCGAGCTCGGCATTTGAACCATGAATACCACACCTTTAAGGATCGTACTCCATGGAAATGGGCAAGTCCACTTATGTTACTAATTCTCATTTCTAAGATGATGAGGTCCAAATCCACGGAGCCCAATCCATGATGGCCCATTCATTTCGCTTGTGACCCAAACCGGTCCAAATCCACGGAGCCTAAACCGGTGCTACCTCTTATGTATTGAATGAAGTGACCTTTCCTTAAAGAAGTCCCATGAAGAAGAAACCTCTTCCTATGCTTGATATTATGGCCATGTATCATTAATAAAACTGTTTGAGTTCATAGTAGTTAAGTGTGCTTTGAAAGCTAGAAGTTGAGTGGTTTTTTATTGCCACTTTAAGGGTTGTCTTCCACCCAATTTTGTAGCCTATATTAAGGCACGACCTAGCTCTCTTTTGGGAGACTTGGATCCATGAAAAAACTTTGTTTTATCTAGTTTAATATCAATCAAAATTTTTGTAATTTTTCAATCTTGCTCGTGAGTTACATCGAGAATTCGAGTTCCTTTGTGTGAGTCATATCATAAAGACCTCTTGATTCACCTTGGTGGTGCATCACATCCACTTAAGGAGTTTCACCTATCACTCAACAACATTTCTATAGTCCATCCATCCATAGACCACGTCCCTTACCCCACGTTTCCATCCTTTACACCACAAACTCCGTCGCCTCGCCCTTCTCGGTCACTTTCTGCGACCCTTCTGTAAAAACACAATATCTCCTAAACCACAAAGCTTTTTATTCTCAAAATTTGATTGTTACAACTAGACTCATAGATCTAACTCTCGAGTTGGAATCACTCAAATCGGAGTCCGGAACTGGGAGAACCATCCAGTTGAAGACAGACCAGTTTTCTTGGGGTTTGTTGTTGAATTCCTTGGAAGTTTGAGGGCTTACCTTGCACTGTGGAAATCACGATCCTTGATTCATATCACATGGAGTATTCTTTCTTACATAAGGGCTGGAGTTAGTAAGTGATCGGGTAAGATAAAATATGCCATGTGGTCTTACTCAACTCTTTGACATGACCAATCTAAGGAAGGAAATCTCTATCTTTATTTATTAGATAATTTCGAACTATGGATATTATTTTATGTTGATATTTTCGGCCATAGGCAAGTTGTTAGTGGCTGAATTATATATTTTTATCTTTTATTATATCTTTTAGACTATTCTAGAATTAGTTTGTTAGTTTTCTTATCTTTTAAGTCAAGTAATTATTTCATAACTTATTGTTGAGGGGAATAAGGATAGATGCTTTCTTATTATTATAATTGTTTCTAGAAGACCAAATGAAAGACTAAACTACCCTTATAGGGCCAATTGGTTTAGGATATCCTTAGGCTCCAAGAAACTCTATTTTAGCTAGATTATGTACTCTATAAATAGTTTGCCTTTACATTCAATGAAACTTTAGCTTGAGAATAGATAAATCCTATGAATTGGACTTTATCTATTCATTGGGCCCTTCGATTTTAAGAATTTTGAAATTTCCCTTGCCTTAAGATCGATCATCATCAAACTTCTCTCAATTTCAAATTTCAAATTTATAACATAATTAATTTCGGTTGTTCTAGTTTGATTGTTAAAGATCAATCTAGTTAATCAATTGGAAATATTGTTCGAACCTTTCCAATTGAACTATCAATTTGAAGATTTCTATTCAACTCGAAATCACATTCGTTCATCACAAAACTGATTTGAATTTTCGTAACTTGTGCCACAAGAAATCATTTTGTTCGATATTTAGTTCGAATTACACTTTTCTAGGCAAGATAGAATTCCTCGTGGGTAGAATACAAGGTTTTCTAGGAGAATTCTCGAGCAATCACATATCACCTATGCATTATCTGAACAAGAATTAGTCTTCAATTGATATGGATTATGGGTTACTTTGGTACTCCGACCAAAATTGAGGGAGAGTATCCTACAAGCACAACCCTCCTAAAGTTGCACTAATAATGTGTTTGGTTGCAAGGAAAATGATGGATTTTAATAGAAGCAAGGGACATGAATTTGTTTTTCTTGTTTAGTTAATTTTTATTTAAATGGATTGGGAGGACAAAAAGGGGAAAAAGTAAGAGGAATTGTGTCTTTCCAATTTTATGAAATTTAAAACAACAATAGGAATTTTTTATTAAAAATAAAAATAAAAATCATAATTTAATTTCTTTTATTAATCGATTAATTTTCTCTTTCCTTCCTCCCTAGTCCAATTATTTTGCTTCATTTATTTTTCTTTTTTTAGCAAAATATAAATGTGTATTTTTTCCTTTTTCTCCTTTCCTTTTCTTTTTAAAGTTTTTTCGTGCATCCCTTTCTCCTTTCCTACGGATGGTCATAGGTCGGGTTATGGGTGGGTGGAGCCCTTCCACCAGCTGACCCATGAATAAAATGGCTCACCCGACCCACCCATCACCCATGAAATCTTTCACGGCTCAAAGCATATACAACCCCCTGTACTTGGGCAAATTGATCACTTAGACACCTCACCTTTGGTTTGGACCTATTGAACACTTAAACTTAACAATTTGGACGTATTAAACACCTGGTCGATGACAACCTTGTTGAGTGTATAACACGCGCGCTGACATGTCCCAATTTTTTTTCCAGCTGTATGCCACATTAGATTAAAACTTGCCATATAAGTCTATTTTGTTCCACATAACCCCAAAACTTGCCACATACATTTAAAAGATGAATTATTTTTTTCTAAAAAAAAGGTGAATTAATTTTTTTTAATTAAAACAAAAAACAAAAAAAAGGGATTAAGTGTAACTTTGGATGAGTTTTGAGTCGATTTCTTGAATTTTGAGTCGGCCTGTTCATCTTCTCCTCCAAGGCTCCAACGCCTCCAAAGGAATTAATTTTTTCGGAACAACAATGCTTGAGTTTTGAGTCGATTTCCCCCAATTCGAAGCGTTTCTCCCCCTGAATTGTCTTTCTTAGAAGCATTGAAAGGGAATTCGTTCAAATTGGGGCCAGATCCACCATTGACGCCCCTGTACAACTTTGAATCCGCCATTGACAACGCCAATCGCTCGAACACCGCTGCTTGTATCTATGGCCACATCGTCCCTTTCACCCTCGCGCCCGCATCTTCCATCTCGTCCCCTACAATGGTGGATTTGCAGGTCTTGTTCCAGATCTGGAATGAGAACCCAGATCCAAGTTCGATTGAGCCGTGAAGAAGATGAACAGATTTCTTGTTTCTTATGATAGAGAAACGATTCAATTCATTCACCAAGTTCGATCGACCAATTTGCACAGATTTGAAATGTGCAATTTTTTTTCTTTCTTTTTAGGCACTTTTTTTTGAAGTTAAATGTAACTCTAGATGGTTGGGGTGAAATTTTTGATATAGATTTTGTGTGCAGACATGGATTTTGCCTGGGTAGTCACTCTCCCAATTTCCCCCTCTTTCAATTCAATTCATATTAAAAGAGGAACATTGGTGGAATTTGCCTGGTCATCAAACAACTGGTTCCTCTTTTTTTGAGTTGAAACAATTGGTTCCTCTTTTGTTATTTAGTGGTTTTAATTTATTTTTTTTAAAAAAAATTCCATGTCATCTAGAATAAGAGCTTCACTCGCCCACATGCGTTTGGATTGCACGCACATCACCACATCAACGATCAGGTGTTTAATAGGTGCAAATTATTAAGTTTAAGTGTTCAGTAGGTCAAAATCAAAGGTGAGGTGTCTAAATGACCAATTTGCACAAGTATAGGGGGCTGTAGTTTAGTATGGTTAACTCTTGTATTTTAGGTATGATTTGAATGTGTTTAGGTTAGTTTTGAGCATAATTTTCATATGAAGACCGAAGACACGATTTGAAGAATTGCAAGAGTTTTGAAGACAAGTGTTGATTTGGAGTTGTTTCGACACCACTTTATTGTAACGCTTATTCCGGGAGCTACGGTGATCGGATGAAGCTGAATTTGGTATCATTGGAAAGCTAACTGGAAGAGCAACAATTCATGTTTTTACGGAGAGTTCAAATTCCAACTCTAAGTGGGTCAAAACCACCTCCGAAGTTGACACCAGAATGTTGTCAGAGGATCCGCGCCCGCGGTTCAGTTCCGCGCTCGCGGATCGAGGAGTTTCTGCGGCTGAGGAGATTGATTTGATCCGCGCCCGCAGTTTGATTCCGCGCCCGCGGATCGAGAGTTTCAGCGCCGTCGTCTCGTTTTATTCTATCTTTTATTATTATTTTATCTTTTAGGTTTTAGGTTTATTTTCGACTATTTATTTTTAGTTTCGTATTTTCAGGAGACAATTCCAGCACACTTTCAGAGATTATTCTAGTTTTTAGTTTTATTATGGAGAACTAATTTCCCTTGGAGTTTGTTTGATCAAGGAAGCCTTTTTATGTATTTTGTGAGATTCTGGTAACTTTTCTATCCCTTGGTTAATATCAAAACTCTTGTTTTTATTTATATGATTATCAATTGATTTCTCTTGGTGCGCAACTTGTTGAATTTGATTGATATTCTACTGTTTGGATTAGTTTGATTGTTGTCTGTGCAATCTTATTTATCCTTGAAACAACTCTTTTCTAGGACCGTGGACTAGAATTGAGAAAGAGTGTTTGATTGTTATTTTATGCATGAGACTCATAGCTTGATTGCATGATTTAATATCCTTCTATCCTTAATACTTTGCATGATTTGAATTAAGCGTTCTTGTTCATATCATAATTCTGCTTGGACCGTGAACAAGCGGAAATCTTTTATAAGGATTGGAATTAACCTGGGAATTAATAGTAAAGGGGATGAATTGATGTTCGAATGATTAAAAAGGTGGAATTGGTTGAATAAACTCTACTTTCCTTCAATTGATTTAATCCCTAATAATATTTGCTAATTTCTTTGCTTGCCTAAATCCCAAAACCCCTGTCTTGTTAATTGTTGATTGTTCAAAATCCCGATTCTCTTGGGTTCGACCCCTTGCTTGCTTACTATACTGGTTAGTAGTTTAGCGTTATTTATTTTTGATCTTGGCAACAACGATTTTAGCCGAGTCAAATTTTGGCGCCGTTGCCCGGGAATCGGTTTTTAGTTTTCTGTTTAATCGGCGTTTCTGACGAAACCGTGCCCACAGATTATTTCCGCGCCCGCGGCTAAACCGCGCCCTCGGATTCTTTCCGCGCCCGCGGCTAAACTGCGCCATCGGATTATTTCCGCGCCCGCGGCTAAACCGCGCCCTCGGATTATTTCCGCGCCCGCGGTTTCTGTTCGTCCAGAAATCCCGAATCTCTTGTGTAGACCTATCTTACGGTCTACACTTGTATATTCTAATGTCTGCATTTAGGTTTCTTCAGTTACAGGATGAACCCTTTCATGAGTACTTCACTAGGTGCCAGGAAATCTTGCATGATCTCTTTGTCTGGGGGTTAACCGTAGGGCTTGATGATGCTTGCAATCACATCTTTAGTGGGATGACTCTTAAGTACCAACTAAGGATGTACCGCGAGAGCGATGCAAAATATGTTGTTTGGAAACCCATTGACCGATGGGATTTCTTTTGTTATATCCGAGCCAAAGAGATCGAGATGCAGAAATTGGAGAACCAAATTACTGAACAAAGAAAATTAGAGGAGGTGTTGGCCATCAAGACGAAAATTCTTGAAGAACCAATAGATCTCCCTGAAGAGCCAGTTCCATCCTTTCCAAAGGCAACCATAGACCTTTCATTGGATGAAGAGATGGATGATCATAGTCATGTAATGTCAGAGGAGGAATATTTCTTTAAGTTAGACAGCTCTTGGAGTGATGACGACGAGCCTGATGACTTGAAGAAGGAGCTAGATGATGATACAGAGATTGCCCTTCCACCTGAGGAGATGTCTATGTCTCCCGCCATGGAGTCCTTTGTTGTGATCGATCATGATCCTTGTATCCTTTCCTCTTCTTCCTTACTTTCTGTTGATATTTGTTTGCCTGATATTTCTACAAAAGGTCTTGAGCATGATAGTTTACCTAGTGATTTCTCAAATTTTAAGGGTGGTAGTGCTAACATGAAAATCATTACTCTTGATTTATATTTTGAAAAACTACTTCATCCTTCCAACTGGTTCTATCCTAAACCTGCTAACTCTGATTTTTCTAGTGGATTTGATAAACTGAAACGGTGTCTAAATGCTATATTATTTAGTTTTAAGTTATCATTATGCTATATTTGCCTGCATGAGTGTTGTTCGCAGGATTTTGACAGATGCTTAGGGCTTTGACGATGTCCGAGTCTTGAGACAATAAGGACGTCGGGCCAAACGACGTTAAACAAAGGCGCTGCTTGGGAGGCAACCCGAGGTAATTTTTTCTTTTCTTTTAATTTTGTCTTTTTAGTTTAGTTTTAGTTTTAGTATTCGTTTTGGTTTTGTCGGGCTAACTTGCAGGTACAATTTTTTCCATCAAAAAGAAGCCAACCCGAGGCGAGGATTCAAGCCCGCGGCTCCATCCGCACCCGCGGCCGCGATCCGCGGCCGCGGATCGGCCTGACGAACTTAATTTCCGTTTTTTCAAAAATTAAAAAAAATTTAAAAAAAAAAAGGTTTTCGGGTGAAACCCCCGAGATAAATCAGAAAAAAAAGAAGAGAGAAAAAAAAGAGTGTTCTTCCATATTCTACCATCATCCACCAATCCACTTCTCTATATCTTTCCATGTCTAGTTCCTTGGAATTGTTTGGTACTATTATCCGGTTCCATTCCATTGTGGTGAGTCTGCAGCTACACCACTTTTGTGGCATAGTTCAAGTATGGGGGTGTTGTCGTCGTCAGAGTTTTTATTATTTTGAGAAGTCTAGTTCATTCTCATTGGAGACGTCCTATGGTGCGGATCTGGTTGTTGAGTTGTGAAGACGACATTTGTGGTTCATTCCCAGAAAGATCGGTTTGTTCCTGAGTTTGGTGCATTACAATTCGGGGAGTTCTTTCATCTCTCTTCTTTCGTATGTCAGTCTTCTGATTTTCCTCTTCTATGCTTAATTTCTTTTTCTTTTACTTCATTGAGGACAATGAAGGATTTAAGTATGGGGGAGGAAGTACTCACTACGCCTATCATAGATAGTTGCTTGTTAGTTTATTTTTCGTTATTTTTATGGGATTTTAGTTCCATGTTTTGTATAGAGAAAATTTTGAAAAAATAACAAAAAAAAAGATTTAAAAAAATTGAAAAAGCCATAAAAAATATAGAAAAAGGCATATAAAATCCTGGGATGAGTTGAAAACCCGAAAGGGCGGCTCAGGTAATAAGCAGGTAACCCGGACCAGCATTAGGCTGGGGTAATAAGAGGTTTATGAGAGATGTGAGTATTTGTGAGCACACCTAAGAAAAATGAAAAGAGTGATTAGGTGAAAACCCGAAAGGGCGCCTAAGTAGAATGAGTGTTAAAATAAGAGTGTTTAGGATACATATTATACTTTGGGGTCTGGGGATTACATTTTAGATGTTGGGTAGATCCTAGGTTGCTCTACATTTTTTTAGAGCTTGAGTGTTATATCTTGTATTGGTGAGGTGTGTGATTTGAGCTTTCATGTAGCTCATTATTTCCCTTGTACTATGCTGTAAACCTTGATAGGATTTATTGTTAGATTTATTTTGAGCTTACTCGAGGACGAGCAAGGTTTAAGTATGGGGGAATTTGATACGCTATAGTTTAGTATGGTTAACTCTTGTATTTTAGGTATGATTTGAGTGTGTTTAGGTTAGTTTTTAGCATAATTTTCATATGAAGACCGAAGACACGATTTGAAGAATTGCAAGAGTTTTGAAGACAAGTGTTGATTTGGAGTTGTTTCGACACCACTTTCTTGTAACGCTTATTCCGGGAGCTACGGTGATCGGATGAAGCTGAATTTGGTATCATTGGAAAGCTAACTCGAAGAGCTACAATTCATGTTTTTACGGAGAGTTCAAATTCCAACTCTAAGTGGGTCAAAACCACCTCCGAAATTGACATCAGAATGCTGTCATAGGATCCGCGCCCGCGGTTTAGTTCCGCGCTCGCGGATTGAGGAGTTTCCGCGGCCGAGGAGATCGAGTTGATCCACGCCCGCGGTTTGATTCCGCGCCCGCGGATCGAGAGTTTCAGCGCCGTCGTCTCGTTTTATTCTATCTTTTATTATTATTTTATCTTTTAGGTTTTAGGTTTATTTTCGACTATTTATGTTTAGTTTCGTATTTTCAGGAGACAATTCCAGCACAATTTCAGAGATTATTCTAGTTTTTAGTTTTATTATGGAGAACTAATTTCCCTTGGAGTTTGTTTGATCAAGGAAGCCTTTTTATGTATTTCGTGAGATTCTGGTAACTTTTCTATCCCTTGGTTAATATCAAAACTCTTGTTTTTATTTATATGATTATCAATTGATTTCTCTTGTTGCGCAACTTGTTGAATTTGATTGATATTCTATTGTTTGGATTAGTTTGATTGTTGTCTGTGCAATCTTATTTATCCTTGAAACAACTCTTTTCTAGGACCGTGGACTAGAATTGAGAAAGAGTGTTTGATTGTTATTTTATGCATGAGACTCGTAGCTTGATTGCATGATTTAATATCCTTCTATCCCTAATACTTTGCATGATTTGAATTAAGCGTTCTTGTTCATATCATAATTCTGCTTGGACCGTGAACAAGCGGAAATCTTTTATAAGGATTGGAATTAACCTGGGAATTAATAGAAAAGTGGATAAATTGATGATCGAATGATTAAAAAGGTGGAATTGGTTGAATAAACTCTGCTTTCCTTCAATTGATTTAATCCCTAATAATATTTGCTCATTTATTTACTTGCCTAAATCCCAAAACCCCTGTCTTGTTGATTGCTGATTGTTCAGAATCCCGATTCTCTTGGGTTCGACCCCTTGCTTGCTTACTATACTAGTTAGTAGAATAGGGTTATTTATTTTTGATCTTGGCAACCGTTCAACGACTTTAGCCGAGTCACTTTAACCCATATCCAACCCACCCATCACCCGCGAGTGAGTCGGGTGACCCACCGCCTAAATTATTAGATTATAAAAATATTTTTTAATAATATTGTAAAGTTAATAAAATGAAGCATTGACAGTGGTGACGCTAAAAAGGGAGGTGATCGGAGTGAGGAAGACTAATAGTGAAGGAGAGTTGTTGGTGGTGATGTTGAGAAGACGATAGTGGAGACTCAAAAAAGACAATCAAAAGAGTGGAAGTGACAATGTTGTTGGGGAAGCTAGGGGAAGTTGAAGATTGTAAAACGGAACACGACATATAACTAGATAAGTAGTAGAATTTCGAGACGACAATGTTAGATTCAGGCCCGATCCTAACATTTTAGAGGCACGGGGGCGAAAAATAAATCAAGGGCCCTTTACTTGTGAAATTTTTACTACTTCAATCTCTTAAAATCAACTTCTAATGATGCATAGTAGCAATGTAGCATATAGCAACAAAAACTATTAAATTATCCACTCCAATTGAATAAGTAAGCTTGATTTGGAGATTGGAATACCAAAGATAAAATATGAGTTGTACAAGCTCAACATTAAAAGGTTCAATAACATAAGAGATAGTACAAATGTACAATATAGATCAACAAAAGGTTCAATAACAATAGCAACACAACTGCATATGAATAAAAAAACAACAACATTAGCATAAAAACAGCATTATCCGTCTTCCTTTAGACCATCCATCAACAACATTTCACCTATAAAACAAAAATCAGATAAAGGATTATATGAAACGATTTCTTCGAACATTTTTAGATGCAAAGTCATCAATAATAATATCAATATCCAAATTTTCTAGCATATCACTTTCAATACTCAAAATGGCCAAACCATTCAATCTTTCTTGAGACATAGATGACCTTAAATAGGTTTTCAATAGCTTTAACTTAGAAAAACTTCTTTCAGCTGATGCTACTACGGCTGTTCATCGGTCCCGAACCAAACTGAATTGAAAATCGATAATTGGAATTTGGAGAACCGAAAACCAAACCAAAGTACCTCAGTTTGGTTCGGTTCGGTTTCGGTTTACATCGGTTCGGATCGGGTTGAGTCCAAACAAACCAAAACATGCTAAGTCGGGTTTTTTATGATCCAATTTAGGACCGATCCAATTTAAAAACCGAAGTAGAACCGAAGTAATTTGCAAAACCGAATTGTATAATCCAAATTTCAAACTAAAACTAAACCATTCAAAATGTCTACTATTTTGTTTGAACTTATCAATTATCATCCAAGCAACCAAGCCTAAAAAACCACATAAAAGATAAAAACTAGTCAAATAGACAAAAATACAAAATACAAACATAATAGTTGTAAGCCACTTAGCCACAATCAAACCACATAATAATCAAAGTATCAAACTAGTCCAATAGACAAACCAGAATGCAAAATAGTAATCCACTCTCCAATCCTCTCTTCTCCAATCAAGCAATCACCAATTGACCATGCCCTTGACTTCAAGTCTTCAATTTTTCAAAATATTATTAAACTTGGTCTACATGTAGAAAATAAAAATCAGATTATAAAACTAAAAAATTACAGATTGCAAATTACATAGATTGTAAATTGCAGATTGTAATTTCTTTGCAAATCACATTAGAATTTAAAACATTACAGAATCTATAATAAAGATTGCAGTAGAAATCAAATTAAAAAAGGCAATAGAAAGCCAGAAATCAGATATGTAATCTGTAATATGCAACAAAAAGCTAGAAATCAGATTTGTAATCTGTAATATGCAGTAGAAATCTAGAAATCAGATTTGTAATCTGTAATATGCAACAGAAATCAGAACAGAAAATGCAGCATACGGCCATAAATTAGATTAGTATCAAACCTTCTGTAGTCTACTCACTTTCATGATACACTTCAAGCTCTTTAAAGATAGAATAGGCTTTTTCAACACTATAAAGACGAGCCTTTAGATTTGCACGAATGCAATCTTGTGTGCAAATAAGAGCTTCAACCATCTAATCACATAAGAAATTTAAACATAGTTCAAATTTAGAAGAATTTGAAAGATATAAGAGAATGAAGAGATTGCCTTGGAAGATAATGAGCTTTGGTATGGAGATATTGTGCGCCCCCTGTGCTGAAGGCAGACTTAGATGGAACCGTTGTGAATGGCATGGCTAACACATCACGAGACATCCTAGCAAGAATTGGAAATCTATGTCCATTTAATCTCCACCATGTCAAAGCATCATGTTCTCGACAAATCAGCTCGTGAAAGAACCGATCAAATTCATTGGAATAGCTTAGACCACTAGATTCACCAATGAGAAACACCTCGGATTCTATCTCATCCACAAAATCATTAGAATCTCCATCGCAAAATGATCCCGCTCTAGTAGCTTCCAATCCACTCCTAACACTTTCACCAGCAGAATTAGTACTTGGTTTAGGAGCATACAATTCTCTGTACTCACCAAATATCCTCTTTGTAGATTCCTTTAACATTGTGGCATACTCTATTCCTTTCTCTTCACCATATAATTTCTTAAGTGCACATTCAATCCATCAAACTTGTACCTTGGATCAAGAATCATACCAACAAATATGAACAAATTCATCTTTTCAACACCTAACCAATATTTGCCACATTTTTTTCTTCATTTGGACAACCATAGATTTACAAATCGGATCACCACTTTCCACCGCAAGATTCAACGACTTCATAACTTGGCCAATGTATAAATAAACATTGCTCACTGTCACATAAGAAGAGCCAAATATCTTGTTTGTGAAGTCATAAAACTGTTTCAAGAACTTCACAATTACCTCAACTGTAGCCCACTCCTCATCTGAAACGTCTCCTAACAAGCGACCATCATCATCTATTGGCATATAAAGTAGTCGAGGAAACACTTTCTTATATCTCAAAGCAATATCCAACATCAAGTATGTTGAATTCCATCTAGTAGGAACATCAGAAACTAATGCATTGTTGCAAGCAATATTCAACTTTTTAGCTTCTTCTTTGAAGCTCTTTAATCTACCCGGAGAGCTCCTAACATACTTGACCAGAAGTCGGACTTTATCTACACATGGAATATATGCGTTTAAACCGTCCTTGACAATACGGTTGGCAATGTGAGCAACACATTTCATATGCAAATTATTCCCCTTATCAATGCAGCCACCATTCCATACTAACATATCTTTCAACTTCAGACAAGCAGAATCATTAGCACTCACATTATCTACGGTCAAACTGAAAACCTTACCACACAAGTCCCAAGACCTTAGACAATCTTCCACATCTCTAGCAATATCATCGCACCTATGACCACTAATTACACAAAAGTTCAACATTCTCTTTTGTAAAGTCCAGTTGTTATCAACAAAATGAGCAGTCAAAGCCATATAATTCACCTTCTGAATGGAAGTCCATGTATCAGTGTTCAAACTAATCCTTTGACAATTCTTTTCTAAAAACCCTTTTAACTTAACTCGTTCTTCTAAATACATAGCATAAGCATCACGAGTTATAGTAGAACGGGAAGGCACTTTAAAAGTAGGAACTTCACAATCAAACATGTCCCTAAAAAGATTTTGCTCCACAAGATTAAATGACATCTCTAATCCAACTATAAATTAGCACACTCTTGATCTCAACTCATCTAAATCTAGAACCCAATTTTTCATCTTGCAATTTCCAACTAAATCAGACTTTTCTAAAACAAGTTTAATTAGCTTAGGTACCTTTAGTTTTTTTTAGGATTCTCCAAACAACGAGCTCGATGCTTTCCCAAATTCGTACAACCATTTTTCTATGTATCTGCCACATAGATGGCCTTGCAACAATTACATTCAGCTTTAAAGTTTCCCTTTGTGTCTTGAAATGACCTGAAATGCTCCCAATGTTCACTCCTCTTTTGAATGTCTTTGGACTTTTTAGACCTCGGTCTCACTTCAGTCTCTTGATTTGGAGGCTCCTCCTCCTCCTCGTCCTCTATATGATCTTCATTTTGCTCATAATTATCTTCGTCCTTAATGCCAGGAGAATTTTCTGAAGCATGGGAATGTAGTAGGTCTCGAGACTCCTGTTGAGTGCTTGTTGAGGGCCTAGATTGCTTAGTAGCGGGAGTTGGGGCCTTGGTTGATCCACCACGTTTTTTCTTGGATTGGGAGCTCAACATCTATATCTAATAAAAACATGAAGAGATTAGTTCATTTAGTTGTACTGTATGATAAAATTCTCATAACAATTTAAAAAAGTGGCTACTTTCATTTGATGAATGTTTATCCGTTGTTCTTGCTTATTGAAAGTATTAGGTCCTCTACTCACATCAGCGGATCAAGAATGTTGCTGAAGTCATATTGTTGAAAGCATGAGAAATATCATTCATTTATATCTAAACTTAAAAAAAATACGCCTTATAATCAAAAAGTGAAGTGAGTTCTTAAATGGGTATGGTTGCTAGCTTGCTACATAAATAGTTAACTAGGCCAAATCAGCTTTACAAAAAATCTCTACATTATCCTGCACCAAATAGACCCTAGAAGGAAAGAAGATTGTGTGTTGCTTTCAAACAAGTTATGTACATGCTTGTACGAGGGCTGTCATCATTTGCATAGAATTCACAACATAATAAAGGGTTACAAGACTATTATAAAGTTTCAAGACAATAGAAAGCTTTTCAAAAGCAGCTACATACCAAGATGATTATTGTATCATAGTTCTATAAGGAACCAAGTGAAAATAGGAAATGACTCAAACACATAAGTCAAAATTGGCTTGTGAAACTTAACGACTACAGAAGATGGATAGACAATTAGACATTTATGATTCATCAAATGAAAAAAATTCTTCTTATTATTTCAGTATAAAAGAACCAGCAAAAAATTTACACTATTATAGAAGCAAGACATGAACAAGAAGAAGAAAAAATTCTTCTTATTTTGGTCTGTCTGGGAAAAGAAGAGTAGGAGACAGCAACATTACAGTCGAGACAACAATAAGAAACAAGAAGCAAGAGCAGGAGAAGAATTCATACCCCGATTTTGGTCTGTCTAGAGCCGAGAAAGGTCGCCGGAGATGTGTTGGACCGCCAATGGAGCAGCTGAGCGGGACTACAACTGAGAGAGGTTGAGAGGAGCAAGAGGCAGTCGTTGAAGGGTCGAGACTCGAGAGGAGGTCAGGAGGGGCAGCCGTTGGACTTTGGACTTTCGGAGGCAACCTCGATCAAGACTCGAGAGGAGGTCAGGAGGGGGCGAGGGGCAGCCGTTGGATTTCAGAGGCAGTTGGATCGAGGGTGTAAGGGTGTTAGGCGTTTAGGGTTTCATCAGACTTTAGTTTTAGTGGAGACAAATGAGTAATAAGATATGGGTCGACTATATGGGCTAATGGGTCATGGGGGTAATGGCTCATACCCTTTCTAATATTTTTATAAAATTAGTTCGGTTAAACCGAACCGACCCAAAACTGAACCGACCTTACCCGAAAACCAAACTTCTATACAACATAAATCGAGAACCGATCCAATTGGTTCAGGTTCGGTTCGGTCCTCCTCGGTTCGGTTTGGTTTTCGGTTTTGTTCGGTTTTCCTGAACCGATGAACATCCCTAGATGCTACAGTGATAGGAACGGTCAATAAGATACGACAAACAATTAAAACATTTGGATAGCAATCCACATCTTTAACAAACTTTAGAATTTTAATAGTTGACATAGGAACATCTAGTAAACACATGTGTAACACTTTCAATTTAGAAAAAGGATCATTTAAATCAACACCAGACACCTTGTTATAAGTAAAAGTAGCATGAAATTTTTTGCAACATTCTCTAAGTTCATTATCGTTCAACATCTTTAGGTTTTTTGAATCAAGTAAGAACCCAAAAATACTTTTAAACATCTTTAATTGCTCAAACCTATTTTCTAATGAGCCAATAGCCATGTCTACAATAATAAGAAAATATATAATTTAATCTAAAGGACTCCTCAGGTGATTGCATTTCTTCCATGTGATCATTTTCATCAAATTGTTTTTGCTTAAATATTCAATGTTTTGTTTGGAAAATAGGCTCAATATTCAGCTCTGATGCAAGATTCTTGGCAATGTTCATATTAGAGGCAAACCCTTCATTTCTATATTTTTTAAAGTATGACATTACACCTTCTAATTGTGTCACCATAGTGTCAATACACATAGATTTAGATTGCAACTTTTTACTCACCATGTTAATAGCAAATAAAATATCAAACCAAATAACCATATATACCTAGTAAAAACTTAAAATTCTCAATTGTATCAACTAAACTTTCAGCTTCACTCTTTGACTTGGCATCATCACAAGATACACATAATTCTGATAAAGCTAATACTATTTGTGGAGCTTGAAATCTAATAGCCTTATCACTTTTTATTCGACTCTCCCACTGAGTATTACACAAAGATTTCAAAGTTAAACCAGAAACATTATCAAACAAAATCTTCCATCTTTTAGGAGAACTCGAAAACAGTGTATATCTGCGTTGTACAACTCCAAAAAATATAATAGCTTTAACACAAAAATGTGCCATATCACTACGTGTAAGATTAAGACTATGATAAGCACATGGCATATATAATGTTCTTGGATTTATTTCAAGTAATCTCTTTTGAACCCCTTGGTGTTTTCCTTCATATTAGAACCATTGTCATAACCTTGTCCTCTCACATCATCAATACTGAGATCAAGACATTTAAAATCATTAATTAATTCAGTAAAAAGCCCTAGTCTAGATGTATCATTCACAATCAAAAACTCTAAAAAGTACTCCTCTATTTGTATATCATTATTTGACATATTCACCCATCTTACTATCAGAGTCATTTGTTCTTGATGGCTCAAATCTGGAGTACAATCCAGAATTATTGAGAAATATTTTGCCTCTTTGATGATTCATATTATAGAACTCTTAACACTAAGGGCAAAAATAGAAATCAACTCATTTTGAATTTTGTGACCCAAGTTGTGATGGTGAATTTCATGATCTTGAATGCGTCTAACATGGCCTTGCATAATCAAATGAAATTTTGCAGTCATCTCAACCAATCCTAAAAAAATTTCATTACTCTCTTGATAAAGTTTTTCATTTGATCCTCGAAAAGCCAGATTATGTTTAGCAGGACATTTGACAATATAAACTATCCTTCTTAGTACATTTATCCAACGTTCTTTCACTTTTGCAATTTCTTGTTTAAATATTTATCAATTGTTTGATTTTTGTCTAGTCTTACTCTTAATTCAGTCCAAGTATTCATGTTAGTCATATGCTCAACATTTGCTAATAAGGTGTTTAAGTCTTTCACTAAGATGTTTCCAATCATTATACCCATCATTTGCTAATAAGGTTTTTTACCAACAAATTTGAACAACTTACAACAAAAGCAATATATTTTGTGCACATTTTTAGAGTAAACCAACCATTTCCTATCACTAGTCTCTCCATTCCTTAAATTTCTAGAATAATAATCATATGAGAAGTGCCTAGAAGATTTATCCAAAGGAAAAACAAGATTCAATTCACTTATAGGCCCCTTTTCAACTAAAATATCTCTTGATTTATTGTCCAAAATTTCCCAAAGTCTAGGACCATAAATATCCAAAGGAGGGATATATTGTTCATTCACAACTGGATTTTCAAAATTGATTATATTATGACCATCATCATGCTCACTCAAATTATCCATATCATCATTAATCTGATTCTGATTGGCACCCTCATTAACAATTGGATTTTCAATATTAGATTGTTCCACATTATGCCCACCTAATTCATCAGAATTATTAGAATTTCCTATTGCCTTAACAACAAACTTATCAACAGCTCCTTTTTGTGATTCTATATAATTTTTTTAGCCCTTTCTCTTTTTTTCTTTCTTAATTCTTGATGGATACTTAGGCAACATTATATGAATTAATTGGAGCACAATTTGCACAACAATAATAATAGAAAAGGAACAGTAGCACCTGAAAACTAAAACGAAGTAGAGAGCCAAATGAAGCGGTAGCAGGTAGGTCGAAGCTACATCCCAAAGTTATTACTTCTGAAATATCTATAAAAACATAACAAATATTGAGCAGATTTTGATTAGAAACATATCCAAATTCCTATCCAATTCATTGAATTCAGAAAACAACTAAATCAGACAATATAAAACTACAAGTCTACAACTCCAATCAAGTCTAAAATACAAAAACAATTAGCAATGCACATAAATCAATCTCGATTACCGAATTCCTGATATTGACAATTCAAACTGAAAATTAAAATCAATTCTTGAATTTCTGAATTCCTGTTACTTCAAATAATATCCAAATTTTTTTGTTCCTCCTTGTAATAGTTAATAGAAAACTAAAAATTATAAAATTGAAAGCTCAAAGAAATTACATAGCAAAAGTAAGAAATTTACATACTTATGCAAGAATGATGTTGATTTGCCACCACAAAAGAGAGTTTTTCGAAATTTGTGGATGACCTAATTGAGAAATTGGGAAAGTACGGAATGAGAAAGAATAAGAAATTTGGCTTCAGAAGTAGGGCAAGAGATAGAAATAAATAGATAGGCCTTCATCTTCGTGTAATTTTTGCCTCTTCAACTTTTGAAATTAATGGAGGTTGATAGAACTTGAATAGGTTGAATTGGGAAGCAGCAAATAGTGGTCTGGAAAAATGGAAAACTTGCACGTCTGCTCAATCCACCCTAGACCCTAGTACAGATTAATTTTGATTTTTTTTTCATCTTTTCAAGACAAAGACTATGAGGTTGATTCACATGGAAATGAGCCTTATCATGAAAACGAGAAACAACCCTTAGATTTGAGAAATAATTGGCTAAGATTAAAAAAGATAACGACAAAATGGTAATTTTGAGAAAAAAAATTAAAAATTACAAAAATATTTTTTTTAATTTTTTTTTATTTTCGCTTGTTTTTGCCAAAAATACGACATTTGATTTTTTACATTACGTTCACATATTTTATGCATATGTTCACACTATTATGAGACATGTTCACATATTATCACCTTTTTCAGTTCAGAAATTTTATAATGCGTTCACATATATTACAAGTGCGTTCATATATTAATACTGTTTGTTCATGTTTTATGGTCATATGTTCATGTTCAATTAAATCATCTTACAAGCGCTAAACGACTAAAAAAATTTGACAAAAACTTAAAAAAAATATTTTTAAAAAAAAATTTTTTTGCTTATTTTTGCCAAAAACACGATGATTGATATTTTACATTCTGTTCACATATTTTATACACATGTTCACATTATTACAAGGGCTGTTCACATATAACCACATTTTAACTTCAGAAAAATTAGTATAGGTTCACATATAATATATGTACGTTCACATATTAGTATTACATGTTCACATTTTATGGTCTTATGTTCATACTCGATTTATATCATTCTACATACGTAAAAAGACTTTAAAAAAATAAAGTAAAAAATAATTTTTTTAAATTTTTTATGTTTTTCTTATTTTTTTAAATCGGATGGCATAGATTCATCTCTAGTGTTTTAATCGGATGATTCAAATTCATTTCTAATTTTCATAATAAACCCTATTTTCATTTGGTTCAATCTCCATGGACTATTGGACTTTAATAATAGGCTTTTATTATAACCCATCATACATTCATACATCTTTTTCATTTCTCTAGTATAATAATAGTCTAATAATAAGTAATATAATTTTGTACATACAATAAATTGTGCCCTAGAAAATCTGGGCCTTGGGCGGTCGCCCAAGTTGTCCTGGTTGATGGGCCGGGCCTGGTTAGGTTTGTTGAAGATATTAGTAAAATAGTATAAATATTAGGTAAAATTATGTGGGCAAATAGATAGGTCGGGTGGTGGGGCTGGTGAATCGTGTGTAAAATCTCATTTATATCCGACCATCACTTTGACTCACCCATCACCCACTTGGGTTTTTTTCAACCGTACACCATGGTCGGGTGAAACGACCATTCCCATGCCTTAAAATTACTGTCAAACACACAGGGTTCCAACTTAAGTTCCAACCCATCATAAACGGCAAATCTCAAGTTACAAAAGTGGAGAAGGACACTCCTGAATCCTGCGATTCCCCCGAGGCTACACCTGCTCGTTTTCGAAGCTAGAAACCATGAGTTTTAGTCTTTTACTTCGATCCACTCGAAGGGCTATCCAGGTTTTTATCTTTCATCTTCTTTTTCTTTTTAATGCTGATCTTCGGTTCCGCAAAAGTGTGCAATTCATTTTCATCATTGGGGATGAAGCTGTTTTCTACTGATTTCGGTGCTCATGCGCTGTTGATTATGACAAATCTGATATGCAGTGTACTTCGAATAGTGCCATCACCATGAATTGGCATGAGCAGCTCGCTGGCACTTCTCTTCTCTCCCGATGGTTTAGCACAGAAGTAGAGGCTCAAAGGTCTACCATTCACACTGAGATGCTAAATGAATTATTTCCCAACTCTTTCTGTTGGTCTTCCTACATCAATATGCTTAGATTGCTATTTGCTATGTACTTCTGGCAATCATAGTGATTCTTTGGCCTTTCAGTTTCAAAGGGCATAGTATGTTAGCACCGTTCACTGCTGGGTGGCAAACAACTGATTCAAATCCTTTGGTAATTGAGAAGTCCGAGGTATAATTTACTGCTTTATTAGAAACATATGAATGGACTTTTAATTTTATGATCATAATGCATAAGTGTTACATGTATGAACAACAGTAGCAGCGACAAACTAAATTGTTTAGTCATTGCTTGTAGGGTTGTTATGTGTATGATGCACATGGAAAGAAGTATCTGGATGCTCTTGCTGGTCTATGGTGCACAGCCTTAGGTAACTACTTTTTATGATATGAATCGTAATGCATAAATAGATTGGCCTTATATTTTGTATTACTGAAAGAAAATCCAAATGATGAGGATCAAACTATGGCTTGGTAGCTGTGTCCGTATAATGCAGAAATCATATTGAACCCTTGCAATTAGACAGTATGCATTCCACTCTTCGCTTCATTGCGCTCTATTTGGAATGACTTTCAGAGGTGTTGTTATAGTTGGCATTCGGACATGGTGCAAAACTCTCTTCCCACAAAGGTGTCAATATTATGAAGACTGATAAAAAAGACACAAAAAAACTTCATCAAGGTTTCTGAAGTAATTTTTAAAAAGATTTCTCCTATGTGGAAATGCTAGACCAAAGAGCATGGCTGAACTACAAGAACCTATGATTTACTCAGATTGCACGAATGGATTGGTTCATATGTTCAGTCTTGATTCCAAATAGCTAAAATAACCATTTGATCTTACTTGATAACTGCAGGAGGTAATGAACCGCGACTTGTTGCCGCTGCAACTGCGCAGTTAAATAAGCTGCCATTCTACCATTCATTCTGGAATCGGACTACAAAGCCATCTTTGGTAAATGCTATTTGAATTTTTTTTTCGCTAGTTTTCTATACAAATTTTTTGTTTATACTAACAATAATGTGCAACTGATTGTATTAAACTTCAGTCTCAATGTTTGCAAGCCAGAAATGTTTCGTTTACTTACTGTAATGTATGAACATGCAAATAATGAAGGTGTTCCATCAAAGTATTTCTCTTAACCATGCAGGACCTTGCAAGAGAGCTGTTAGATACCTTTACAGCACGAAAGATGGAAAAAGCTTTCTTTGTGAATAGTGGATCAGAAGCAAATGATACTCAAGTGAGTCTGCTGCACTTCTTTTCTTGGCCTTGATGTTATGAACATATGAATATACGATATTTATATTATTTGAGTATCACATAATCCAAGATCTAATATTTGACGTGCTTCCTTGCAGGTGAAGCTGGTCTGGTATTACTACAATGCCCTAGGCAGACCTGAAAAGAAGAAATTTATAGCCCGATCAAAATCGTAAAATTAATTCTTGACTTAATATCTTTTTATCTTGACCTTTCCTGCACCTAAAATGTTGTTACACTCTTTCTGTTAACAGGTATCATGGTTCTACATTGATAGCAGCTAGTTTATCAGGGTAAGTAATCCCTATTGGGTGACTTAAGATGCATTGAGTTAAGGTATCAAAGTTACTAGTAGTAATGTCTTGGTTATTTCTGTAGCCTGCCTGCTCTGCATCAGCAGTTTGATCTGCCAGCGCCATTTGTTTTGCACACAGATTGTCCTCACTATTGGCGCTACCATCTTTCAGGTTTTTTCTTTTTTCTTTTTCTTTTTTTTTGCACATGATAATCCTTCTTCCATTTCTAATATTCATGTCTTATTGTGTATTTCTTGTGCTAGGTGAGACAGAGGAGGAATTTGCTACTAGGTTAGCAAACAATTTGGAGAGCCTCATTCTCAAAGAGGGACCAGAGACAGTAGGATCATATCATTATATTTGTGAATCATTGACAGAATCTGTGACTTCGTTACAATAACACTTGGTTCTTCCATGTACTGTCTGCTCCAAAATTGTAGATTGCAGCTTTCATTGCTGAGCCTGTTATGGGAGCTGGAGGAGTTATAACACCCCCTGCAACTTATTTTGACAAGGTAAAGAATTAAGTGTAAAATAATCTGATTTGTGTCTTGTGTAACTGCAGCTGGTCCTTGATGATCTTGCAGAAAACATTTCTTGACTGCCTTGAATTGGTTTTGTGTTTACCCGATTCTCTGCAGACATATATTGCAATTGAAGATGAATATGGAATTGTTTGGATTCCTATGTTGTCTTAGTATTCACAAAGTTTCCAAAGATGGAAAGCCAAATTGATTGGGTATATCAGATCCTGTTCAATGTGTTCATCATTGATGAGCAAGCAAAAATCTTCTACCTTCAAATTACGTCTAACCTTTTCATCTGAACTATATCAGCAACATGCAAATGTATGAAAAGTTAGTGCTCCAGATTTAGCATGGCTCAGTTACCTGCATTTATTTGATTGTTATCTTGTATTGTTACTGGCCGTTGATAAATATGCTTTCATTCCACACAACTTGCGTTCTTGTTCATCGTACTTACTACAGGAGAAATGCCACTTCTCTATTTCAGCTGTTCATATGCTTTTAAAAGTGATATCTGATATAGTCCGTCTTGTTTGGACCAGATCCAAGCTGTAGTTAAGAAATATGACATCCTTTTCATTGCTGATGAGGTATTCCTAGTTCTGAGAAGGCATATGTCTAATATGAGTGAATATGTTTATTGTTTGGCTCACTGCATATGTCTATTCATGTAGGTAATCTGTGCCTTTGGCAGGCTCGGATACATGTTTGGATGTGATAAATTCAACATTAAACCAGATCTTGTCTCTGTAGCAAAGGTAAGAGTCTTCATACTATTGTCTCTAAATAATATTGTGTAAATTTCCCATGGAAATTTTTTATAAATCCTTCGTTTATCTTTTTCCTCTACTTGTGACAGGCCCTCTCTTCAGCCTATATGCCCATTGGGGCTATTCTTGTTAGCCCTGATGTTTCAAAAGTTATATACTCCCAAAGTAACAAACTTGGTATGGATGTTGTTAACTGTATTAAGGGAAAAAAAAATAGTTCTTTCATGCTTGTGTTGTTTATGGGATTTGAAATGTAACTTTGTAGGTTCTTTCTCTCATGGGTTTACATATTCTGGCCATCCTGTATCATGTGCTGTTGCAATTGAAGCTATAAAGATGTACAAGTATGATCCTTTTTCCTTGTCCAAAATCATTTAAGATTCCCTCAAAGGATCTCAATTGAAGCCTTAATGCTAATCTCTTTGCTAGGGAGAAAAACATTGTTCAGCGAGTAAGAGATTTGTCCCCAAAGTTTCAAGAGGGGTTGAAAGCTTATGCTGTCAGTCCAATTGTAGGAGAGGTAAAGCACAGATTTGATTGCAGTTCTAATGGTTAGTTCTGTCAGTTTAGAAATTTTGATTAATGTCTCATTTGTGATGCAGATAAGGGGCACTGGCTTGATTCTTGGGTGTGAATTCACGGACAACAAATCACCAAATGATCCATTTCCTGCAGAATGGGGCAAGTTTCACCAATTGATGGGTGTTATGTTTGGGTTGTTGAAACGGAAAATAAAATAGGCTTCTATTAGTAATTAATTTAGTATATAATGAATGAATTGTTATGGAAGGTATTTATAGTGGTATTGGTATTTGTACAGGTGTTGGTGCATATTTTGGTGGTCAATGTGAGAAGCATGGTATGTTAGTGCGTATTGCTGGTGATAATATCATGATCTGCCCTCCGCTGATAATCTCCGCAGGAGAACTTGATGAGGTATGCAATGCATTATCCTTAATCTGCTTTCTTCCTAAATAATGATAATAATGTATATTCTTAGACATCTGAAATTTAGTTGCTAAAGAAGAGTAGAGTAGTTAAGTTAATTCACCTTCAAAATGTTTCCAAAAGGAAGTCATTATGAGCAATTTTGAATTGCGTATTCATATTTGTTCTTCCTAGTTGATAAGTACATTTGGGAAGGCTCTAAAGGACACCGAGGAGTATGTGAAGGAGCTCAAGTCCCAGCAAAAGTAGCACCTTCAAAAACACAGATGATTAGCATGCCAATAAATTAAAGCATCTGTGCATCGGTATGACATTGTTAAGAGGCTCTAAAAATGTTGGGGGATGGGATGGACGGATGATGAATAAGATGCTTGTGTAAAATAGTCCAACTATGCGGCTTCTTCCCATTATGGATGTTTGTTATATTTGTATTCAAACTGAGAGATATTGTGTTTATTTTCTTTCCCTCCTCCCTCTGTATCAAAAATATAGGTTTTTAAGATGACTAATCTTATATCAAAATGCATGGTGCACATCTGAGATTGGCGGTGGCCGCTTTTTATTTTTTCAGTAGAAACTAGAAAGTGTTGCTTTATTAAAATATCCAACTAGCCAAAGCCAAAGCTTGAATGCCGGACGGAGTTGATGATGCTCTTGTCCCAACTCCGGTCGTAAACGAGCAACATAGTGAGCAACCACATTGCCCATTGCCTAGTGACGCCCATGGAAAGAGCAAGACGGAGACCAAATAGCATAGCCATTCCTTCAGATGCATCAACCGGCCATGGCATTTCGAGTCTTTGAACATGACAACACCCAGACTTGAACCGTCATTACCTAAAAGCGCATCATTTGAATTTATTTTGGGAAATTCTTTTTGGTTCCCCTATGTTTTTGCCTTTTTGCTTTTGGTATCAAAGAAAAAAACTTATTCCTTTTAGTATCCTTGAGGTTTTGGCTTTTCCTGTTGACGTCCCTCTTTGATTCAAATTAGTTAAATCTCACCATTGCGTTCCTCACCCTTAAATTAGTAGGATTTGACTATCAAAACATCAAAATTTATAACCTAACCATCCCAATTTGAATTTGTAAACATTTTTTAAACAATCCCTTAAAATAGAAGATTGTTTTAAAATTCAAATTGATGTAATTTGGTTATGAATCTAAGTGTTTTAAGAGTTGAATCCTACTAATCTAAGGGTGATGAACATTATGGTAAACTTGAAATTATCTAATTTGAACCGAAAAGGGGCGTCATCGGGGAAAGCCAAAACCTCAAGCGTACCAAGAGGAATAAGTCTTTTTCTTAGACACCAAAAAGAATAAGTAAGAACTTAGGGGAACCAAAAGGAGTTTCATATTTATTTTTAAAGACCGTGGGTCTAGTGGAATCCACGCTGAACAAAGGGTTGGAGCTGGCAATATATTTGCCGGTGCTGATGACTTGTAAGTTGTAACTCTTAACCATATTTCCAAAACCCACCAACAGAAATCGACCTTGGACTTGCATTCCTTGAAAGAGGCGTAAATTACAAGTGTCCAGCAGACCCATGAAGTCAAGAAGAACTCCTCAAAACCAGTCAGCCCAAAAACATCAAAGACTCTAGCAAATATATCAAGGGCAATGAACCCATAGATAGAAACAAAGATTTAGGTTTAGAAGAGTTCCAAACATCATGAATATGACTATGAGGACAAACAAAAGATGCATGCCATATTGATTCCACATCAAAAGTACAAATATCACAAGTAGATTGAGGAACAATATGACGACGAATAATCCTTCTTTAACAGTTAGAGAACCTGAAACCATTCTCCCAGTAAACATTCTCAATTTTTGTGGGACATTCATCATCCAAAGTAAAGGCCAAAGGGAAACAGTTTGGGAAGAAGAAGAAGGAATAGCAGTAGCACCCATGAAACCCAACCAATATGCTGATTTTATCGTAAAAATACATGAGGAGGTTCATGTCAAAAAAAAACATTAGAGTGAAAACGTGGTGAAAGTGGAAATTGTAAAATTGCTTGAACATCAGCAGGCTCTAAAATCTATTGGAGCATACTTAAATCCCATGTTCTGGAGGCTTGATCAATCAGAGAGGATAGGTAAAGTGTGGGATCAACATCATCAAAAAGATGGAGAACGAAATCCACCCGCACCATCAACAATCCATCAATGGATTGCCATACGGAAACATTTGTGCCTGATCCAATTCTACACGCCAGCTAATGTGATTCTGATCCATCATGAGCAAGAAAACCAACCGAGAACCGACACCGAGGACGAGGGCACGCCAGTGCCAAGTGAGCAAGTGTCGGGTGGTGATGTTGAGCCATTTCCGTCGGGTACTTCTGAAATTCCGTCGGGCTATCTTTTAGGAGGGCCTCCTACTCATCAAATGAGGAACAACGACACCAAGAACGCCCATGAAAGGTGTCCTAAATCATCCAAGCGTCGAGAGCCCTTCGTTGATGCTTTTGACATCATGAGCCGTATTTGGTGCTTAGCTTAAAGTTTGCGCCTTTTTATGTAATTTTCTCTTGGATATTTTTGTCACTTTTTCAATGTGTGGGCTTCTTGTGGGAGGCATCCTTGTTGGCTAGGTTGATATCCTTGTTAGATGCCTCTTGCCTCCTTAGACAAGATTGAAGCCAAGCATGCCACCCTTGTCTCTTCGCTTTAGAAAATGTTTTTCCTTGTTCTTTTCAATCCAAATTTCGAAGGCTTGATCTAGGTGATTCATATCCTAGTTTGATCTGTCTAGTTCTTGCTTCGGAAGGTGTGTCATATCCTTTCAAGGCACGTCCATATCTATCCCGTATCTATCCAATTCCATCTCGGTGGTTCTTGCGGCCTTTCATTGTAAGAGCCATGACTTTCTAACAATGCAAGATTTGGACCTCAAATTTTGAGGGATTAAAGAAGACTCATAGATCGAACTCTGGGCTTTGGAATCACCCAATTCCGAGTCCGGAGGAGGGAGATCTACCCTTGTTATTCTAGAAAAAGTTTAACCACCGAGTTCCACTATCTCTTGAAGATTTTGCTCGGATCTTCTTCGGATTGCCTTGCACCGCTTCAACGACAAGATCCTGCATCACGTGGTATCAGAGCCACGCAAGGTACTCATTCTTTAGACCTTTGATTGAGCAATCTAGGGTTGCAAGTGCTCGTTGAGCCACCCTTGCCTTTACCTTACCGAGTTGTGTTGTCTTGCATTGCTTGTTGTCTTTCGTTACCGAGTTGTGCTGTCTTGCATTGAGCCACCCTTTACCTTTACCTTAAAAAATCTGATTGAGACTAACGACACTCTGACATTTCAATGACCTTCACCCATGTTCTTAATTCTTCAAAGATATGCTCTTTGGGTGAGAAGAAGATAGGCTAAGCATACTGTAATATCCGTGATATTCCAAGATTTTTAAATCAAATATAATATAATATAATATTTATTATAATAAATTATTTTTCTCTAAATAAAAAGAGAATTTCTAAATATCGTAACAACTTTTACTTTCTTTTTTTAAAGAGATTATCAAGAAGGAATTAATTAAATGAAATTCAATAAAATAACTTGAGGGGCATAGATTAATAAAAATGGGGTATAAATTAATAAAAAGGGCATTAAATAAAAATAATGCCTTATAGAGGTTGAATTCATCTTATAAAATAAATTACATAAAGCCTTAAAAATTAAGTTACAAGCTTTGTTAAAAGAATGCAAGAGCCGGGATTTGAACCCGAGACCTCTTGCAAACTCAACCCACACGCCCCTCTCCAATCCCGCTAGACCAATTGCAATTTCTTGTTCATTCAACCCAATCCTTTTATCTTATATCAAGTGGCCATTGCATGCCTCCTCCTCCTCCCTCTTGCTTGTTTGACCTCCACTATTGCATCACTCCTCCATCATCCTCAAGAAAGCACAACTATGACCAATCCAAGAGCATCCTCCCTCTCCTCATTGGGCATTCACCATTGGCATGGATTGCCAAGCTTCCAACCTTGCCTATATAAAGCCTCCTATTCATCCTCTTCAATCACACATTCAAACTCTCTTCTTCCTCTCCTAGCAAGTGCACTATTAATCTTCAAAAATCAGCCACATTCCAAGTTAAATTCCTCCATTAAAACACATCCAAACTTCCTCTTCTTTCTCTTGGAGCCCCCGCCGGACCACCCTTGGAGCCCGACCGGACCACCAGCCCGCCGCCGAGCCCGCCAGTGTCGCCGGAGTCCACGCCGGAGCCGTCGCCCGTCCCTGGCTGCGCCGCCCTGACCGCCGGACCCCTCCCCTGCCTCTTCTCCAGTATTCTGTATTACAGAATAGTGAAAAGTATAAATCTCTAATCCTAAATACATTTATCTAAATTATGTATTTATAATTTTGTGAATTTTATGAAATGCTAGAAATCAAATAAGGAATAAAAATATTAGGTGAAAAGATTGTGTTAGTTGGATGCTAGAAACAAACTAGAGTTACCATGGTAAATTAATTTTAATAAAACAAATAGATAAATTTCATTGAATTTATTAGAAGCATGCTCATTCATAATATAAATAGATTTTTATAAAATAAATGTAGTATACAAAATTTTTAATTAATATTGTCATCTTTGAGATCAAATAAGAATTCTAGAAGTTGTTATGCATGTCTTAAACTAAAAGATGATATCATATTATATGATCTTAATAATAATAGGATTATTAAATGAATTCATTACCTACTAAAATATAGGTACCATTATCATCTTTATACAAAAATAATAACAAGGTTTTTAGTAGATAAAAGTTATTGCATGTCCTAATCTATAGAAGATATTATATTTATGAATTTGATCATAATAAATAGATTTATGAAATAAACTCTTTACTCAATACAAATATGAATATAGCTTACCTCTAAGTGTAAAGTTACCACAAATAGGAATTTTTATTAATAATTATTTAAATGTGACTATAAAGTAAACTAGGTTGGTTTATGATATTAGTTATAATAGATGATGATGTTAGAATATTTATGACATACTATAGTCATAAAATTGTAGAGGAACCTTACAAAAGTATTATCATCCAAAACTTGTAGACATAGACTATAGTTTGACCTTGGATATTGATTTTATGAAAATATAATATTATTAGTAAAGTCATCTATGAAAAATATTAATTTAATAATCTCTAAGTATATGGAAATATTACAAGACATAAGTTCAAGGTTAAATATATTAAGTATGATATTATAATAATTCTAGGATATTACATAGCATAAAGTTGACTTGTATGGAAAGAAATCTTTTAGATATAAGGAAGATATTATTTTTATAAACTACAATATTATAATAATGGATTATAATTATGAAGTAGGATAATTATAAGTCATGATTATATTTTTTTTACAAGACATGAGGATATTAAAGTCTATGATCAAAGATATTTTATAAGCTTTATAAAATAAAAGGACTATAGGAATAAAATAAGTAGGATTAATTTAATATATGTTAATTTTAGTAAGTTACTTTATAAAGAAAATAGAAATCCCTAATTATGGAAACTTCCATGAAAAGGGACTATAAGTATGATAACTTTATTTAATATGAATTATAGAAGTAAATAAAAGTTTATTAAGAGTATATTATTAACAAAATATTCTTGGTGAGGGATATATCACTTCAAGATCCTTAAGGAATTTAAAAGTAATATTTTAAATTAAGACAAGTTCATAAAAAGGTTAAAGTGATTTTCCTATAATTTAATGAGAACTTATAGTTTTATAAGAAAAATACTTCGAGGCAAAGTATAGTATTTTATGAAATTTTACTTGTCTACTTAAAGAAATATCAAATAAAGTTAAAAGAGATTATTTTAATAAAGGTTTTATGGAATAATAAGGATATTACAAAGCCAAAATAATAATAAAGGAATATTATTATTTTAAGGAAAATAGCTTTCTAAATTATTATCTTAATAATTTAGAATTTCAACTCTCTTATAAAATATTATAAGAGGTAATCCAAACTTTAGGAGGAAAATCATGATTTAAGCTCGCTCGCAAATTTCCGTGTCAATAGGTCGGAATCCTCGCGCGTAGTCGGGAATCGCATAAGTTCCGTCAAAGCTCGTTTGTTAGAACTCCCAAAGCTAAGGCAAGTGGAATTTCCCCTTGCGACCTTTATATTTCATTCCGTAAAAATTCTCGATGTTGGGAACAACTTGTGTGTTTAAATTTAAATGAACCTAGGAAATATCGAATGCTAGATATAACGACCCATTGTTAGCATAGTTCGCTTTATATTCTCGTGATAGGACTATTTATGCTAGTGTGGTTATTATCTTGATTGCTTGCGATCTCGCTCAGAGATCAACTTTGAACGAACTAGTAAGGGGCGTGGAATAGCCAACGCCTCTATATAATCTTACTAAGTCGTACGTACCTACGACTTTCGGGATCATGATCCCATCCGCTCCGATTGCAAGGAGGGATGTGCGCACTCTAGCTAAGTGCCGACAAACTGAGTTTTCCCCTGGTGGCTCGGATTATCCGTGTCCCACCACTTTCTATTAAAAATCATTAACCAAGTCGAATATCTTTAGTCACTATATAAGATAAGTTCCCAATGCACATTTAAGATACCAAAACCGGACAGGTCTCAAATGATCGATCCGGCTCTCGGTCCGCTCAAGGCGCGAGGGGTTTTTAACTTGTGTAAAGTAATAATGTTCCCAACATACTTTCGATTCCTAAAGAAGTCTACAATCTAGTAGCTCTTCTATCGCTTATCGAGTTATCTTCGCTTAAGATATACTCTCCTTCGAACCATTTAAACTCCACATTAACAAGCCCTAGCATATAGCCCCATCGTAAACACAACCTTATCATCTCTTTCGACAATAATTGAAATTACCGAAATACCCTCGGGAAGTTCCATTCCCGCTTGCTTAGTCTCTTAGACTAATTCTTCTTTTCCGCATGTTTGCCTGACATTTTATCGCCCGTCGCGAATTATGTCAGAACCCAGGAATCCTAGCAAGGCGTAAGGCGAAGTAAAGTGAAGGAAGGTTGAGAACTCTCAAGATGTATTTGTTGTTTACTTTAGCTTATGTTTTTCTTTGTTTCAAGAACAAGATGGTTTCGTTATTTGATTTCAAGTACCTTTGATTTTGAAGACAATGTAAGACATTTGTAAGAACCAAGACTTCTTCGGGAGCACCCTTTTCTATTTTATGAATTATGCTTATTTCCGCTTTTATAATGTTCTATATCATTCTAAAAGCCTTGGGTGACTTTGGACGGTAAAGTCCGAGGTCACTGGCGGTAACACCTAGTGTTGTAAAATAGGGGTGTTACAATTGTGGTATCAGAGCCAAACGTTTTTATTTTAAAACCGAAAACTTTTAAAACCGAAAATTTTCGAAAAAAAACCGAGAACTTTCAAACCCTAACTTTTTCTTCCGCTATTTAACATTTCCATTTATAGAGAAATTTCCTTCTCTATCCTCTAAAGAAACCTAGGAATATTGATATTCAAATTTCAAATTTCTTATCTAAGAAAAGTTTCTCAAAAATATTAAAAACCTTAGGTGCCAAATACTTAGTTCTAGAACTAATACTTTTGCAAAAGCCTTTTCTATCTTTCAAAGAACTTGACTATAATGAACATTCCAATTCATGGAAATTTTAAACCCTTCTTTAGAAAGTTCAAATTAAAACTCATACCATCACTACTTGTTAGTAATCCCAAGACTTGTTTTATAAGCTCACATGTGCTTAGAGAAAAACTTTAGGACCCTTAATAGGACCTAGAAAATGAAAAATATAGAGTAAAGTTTTAACTTAGTAATTTTCAAATCCTTGACTTCCTTCACTACGTCTTCATTTCATAGAAACTAAGGAGGTTCTATATTAACGCCTTTTTCCTTTCTTTCCCTTCCTCAGATACACCATGGTTAGCCCGAGAAACAACCACCCTGGAAACCACGCCAACGGAGCCCGCTTTGGGATGCAGGCTCCGAACCCCTACTTCCCCTATTATGACGCTGAGCACGAGGAAGATCAACCCGGAGTCAACATGGAAATTGATCAAGTCGGAGAACCGTGGGAAGAGTCGGAAGAAGATCCCGAGGAGGACCCCAACCTCCCTATCGAGCTTCCAGAAGATGATCCCGCACCGGTTGAATTGCCCCCGTCTCCGGTGTACGAGCCCGAGGGTTACCCCTCGGAGGATGAAGAAATGGCGCCGGGTTATGAACCCGAGGACTACTCCGATGAGGAGAATGAAGAGTTGGTACCCGAGTACCAACAAGAGGGGATAGTACCCGAGCTCGACTTTGAGAACGGGGAAGATGAAGAAGTGAACGATGAGGAGTTTGAGCTTCTGTGGCAGACCCAAGTTGAGTGGGATGCCATGAATGAGGCGGAGCAAGAGTTTGAGGAGTCTGAGGAAGAGGATTCGGACGGGGTGGTCATCGACCCCGAGACACCACCACCGCCACCACCAGTAATGGAGTATGTGCCACCAGCTCCCATGCCACCTATGATTGAGGTTCCGAGGGTCATGCCGTCCACAAGTCAGATCCCAAGAGTGGAGGTAGTTTCACCTCCACGAGCGCCCGAGCCCGAAGGGCCAACACCGCCGATGACACACTTTTGGTGTCAAGAAGACGAGGCACTCCTCCGACGTCTTCAGTTAGAGTCCAACAACATGGAGGAGAGATTCTACGGGCCACCCTCACTATTCGAGCGGGCTAGGCAAGCACCTAGGGAGGTTCAGATGGAAGGGTTCACCACATGGGTGGAAGGTGAATCGTCCAACCGCCGAGCTCGACAACCTTTGGTGAACGCTCCACCACCTTTCGGTGTCGTACCCACCGGAGGACGCAGGGTGAACCGTGACCTGCTGGAGAGCCACCGCAACGAGTGGATCGCCGAGACGGAGAGGGATCGAGCGGAAAGGCTCCAACTCAGGATTTGCATCGCGGAGCTTCAGGCCCGCGAAAACCGTCACCACCGCAGAATAGAGCAGGCTAACTTACTCCTTAGCAATGACACGGGGATCATAGACGATACTCTCTTCGAGGAAGGATTCCTCGATACTTACACTGACCGTGTTTAGTCCTCTCTAGTATTGTGTACTTCTTTCTAAGAAGTGAGCGTAGACCACTTCTTTCGACTTGATTTTGTCTTCAAGAAGTCCAATCGGTTTAGTTTTGTCTTTCTAGTTTGAAATGGCTTAAGTTATAAAAGCCTTGTACTCTCTATTATAAACCTATTATTGAAATTTCCCTTTCAGTTACTAGAACTTGCTTGTCAATTATTTCTACATGCCATATTGGATTAACAAATGAAACCAAACCTAAAACATTCAGATGGTCAACACCAGAGCTACTAACCGCAGTCCTACCCACGCTGGGGAAGGCCATGATGAGAGCGAGTCCGAGGTCAGAGGCGGACCTCGGAATAACCCGCCCCCTGCTCCAGTGGCTCCCTTAGCTTTTAATGCGGAAACTGTGGCCGCATTACGCACCCTTGTACAACAACTGATCCGTGAAGAAATTCCTGCTGCGGTGCCTAAGCCCGCAAACCCGGAAGCACCAGAAGAAGTACCAGAGGAAGTGCTAGAAGAGATGCATTAAGAAGTAGCTCAAGTGGCAAAAGCCATTCCTGAAAAGCGAACACTGATCAGCTTCACTGAGGGAATCAAGGCATTCAACGCCATGAAGCCTGACTCGTACGACGGAACTAGGGACCCGTCAGGAGTGCAATACTAGTTCTCGCATATAGAGCGACTCCTACGCAACATACCCTGTTCAGAAGCAGACAAGGTGCACATGGCTGCATTAAAATTGAAAGATGAGGCAGGCGAGTGGTGGGAGAGTTCTAGTTTATCCGGCCTCCCAGATTTAAGCTGGACTATGTTCAAGGACAAGATGATGCGCAAATTCTTCACGGAGTCCATGCGAGATGAAAAGCTGGATGAGCTCCACTCACCGAAACTGCATGGGTTGAGCGTGCTAGAAAGGGCTAAGAAGTTTAATCACCTCCTGCAATATGCTGAGGAAGAGATCACCACGGAAAAGCAGAAGATCAAACACTTTCACCGCTGGATGAGCGATCACATCAAGCCTTGGATGGCAAACCGCTCCTTCACAACCTTAGAGGAGTACGTGGACCATGCACATAAAATGGAGTCGACTCTTAAGGTTCCCGAGCGCAAGAAGTTCGGTGGAGGAAAGCCTCACCACTCCAATCACAGTGGGTTTAAGAGGCCAGCATCGCCGCAAGGATCTCAGTGGTCCAAGAAGAGCAAGCACAAGGCTTCGTCAGTCGGTACAAGACCGGGCCTTGGGGCCGAATCAACAAAGACCCCAATCATCTGCCACAACTGTGCCGAACCCAGGCACATAAACCGAAAATGTCCCAAACCCCCAGGAAATGTTTCAACTGCAACAAGGATGGACACCTCCGGCAATTCTGCAGGCAACCAGCAAATTCAGCAGGTCAAACCCGCTCGAACACCGTGTCGCAGCTCCCACAAGCTTCGAACAAGCCGGCAGGATCAACATCGGTTCAGTCCACAGCTCATCAGAAAGGCAAGGGGCCGATGCATCCTCAGGGACAAGGGCAGCGGTTGTATGAGATGCGCACCACTGACAAGCCAGAAGAACCTATTTGCCAAGGTACCCTCCATATCCGCTCTAAAGATGTGTTTATACTCTTCGATTCCGGTGCTTCACATTCTTTCATATCCGAAAAGTGCGTAGAACTTTTAGGATTAGATAATCTCGAGGAGTGTGAACCGTTCATTGTGAACCTTCCAAACTGGGAAAAGATAATAGGGGCAAGACAGTTAAGTAATTTCCCTCTATGTATTCAAGGAGGAATCTTCCACTCCAACTTGATATGCATTCCGATGGATCCCTACGACATCATTCTCGGAAGAGATTGGTTGTCTCAGCATGGCGCAATAATCGATTTCTACACCCGAACTGTAACCATCAACTCTGGAGGAAAGCACGTTTGCAAATTCAAGGGAAAACGAGAAGAAGAAAATGGAAAAGTGATCAACGCCATGAAGGTCGGGAAACTGCTCCGACAGGGCTGTGTTGGGTATCTTTGTTACCTCGAGCCAACGGAGAAAAGGGTCGTGGATATTCAAGAAATCCTTGTAGCCAGAGAATTTCCCGACGTCTTCCCTGAGGAACTCCTCGGGTTACCTCCCCGACGGGAAGTCGAGTTTTCCATAAGCCTCGAGCCTAGTACCGCCCCAATCTCTAAGGCGCCCTACAGAATGGCCCCGCTAGAGATGAAAGAACTCAAGAGTCAGCTCGAAGAACTACTTGAGAAGGGTTACATCCGACCGAGCGCCTCGCCTTGGGGAGCGCCTGTGCTATTTGTGAAGAAGAAGGACGGAACCTTCCGTCTGTGCATCGACTATAGAGAGTTGAACAAAGTCACCATCAAAAAAAATATCCCCTTCCGAGGATAGATGATCTCTTAGATCAACTCCGGGGTGCAAAGGTTTTCTCCAAGATCGATCTGAGATCAAGTTATCACCAACTTCGGATCCGCGAGGAGGACATTCCGAAGACTGCGTTCTGCACCCGCTATGGCCACTACGAGTTTGTGGTGATGCCATTCGGACTGACGAACGCTCCTGCGATGTTCATGGATCTGATGCATCGATGCTTCCATGAATACCTCGACAAGTTTGTCATCGTCTTCATCGACGACATCCTAATCTACTCCGGGAACCCAGCTGAACATGAAGAACACCTCCGGATCGTGCTACAGATTCTAAGGCACAACCAAATCTACGCCAAATTATCCAAGTGTGACTTATGGCTTAAAGAAGTGGCCTTCCTAGGCCATGTTATCAATCAAGACGGAGTGATGGTGGACCCAAAGAAGATTGAAGCAGTCTCAGAATGGAAGCAACCAAAGAATGTAAAGGAAATTCGCAGCTTCCTGGGACTTGCAGGGTACTACCGAAGATTCGTCGAAGGATTCTCAAAGATCACCCTACCAATGACGAAGTTACTCCGGAAAACCCACAAGAAGTTTGTGTGGGACGAAAAATGTGAAGAAAGCTTTCAAGAGCTCAAGAAGCGTCTCACAAGCGCCCCAGTTTTGACTCTGCCAGACGGACACGACGACTATGTGGTCTACAGTGATGCCTCAAAGAAAGGCTTGGGATGCGTGCTCATGCAGAATGGGAAGGTAATCGCCTACGCGTCCCGACAGCTCAAGGTCTACGAAGTGAATTATGTGACACACGATCTCGAACTAGCAGCAGTGGTGTTTGCCTTAAAAATCTAGCGACAGTACTTGTACGGAGTCAAATGTCAGACCTATACTGACCACAAGAGCTTGAAGTATGTGTTCACCCAAAAGGAACTGAACATGAGACAGAGAAGATGGCTGGAACTACTGAAGGACTACGACATCGAGCTGCTCTATCATCCGGGCAAAGCTAACGTCGGACGCTCTTAGTCGTAAGACACAACAAGAGGGCATGGTCGCAATGCTAACAACCCAGCCAACGCTGCAACAAGAACTGATCAGAGAAGGCATCGAAGTCTGGTTTGAAAGACAACAAGGTTGTCTCAACACCTTGGAAATTCAATCCGACTTGCTAACCGAAATCAAGGAGAAGCAGACTGTGGACATCATGCTAATCAGAATAAGTGGCGAAGTGCAAGAAGGCAAGGCCCCTGGGTTCGTCATTCAAGATGACGGTTCCCTATGGTTTCAAAATCGGATTTGTGTGCCAGCAGTGGACGAGCTCCGAAAGACCATCTTAAAGGAAGCCCACTCATCTGCCTACTTAGTACACCCAGGAGCGAGTAAAATGTACAAGGATGTACGCAGAAATTTCTGGTGGCCAAACCTGAAGCAAGATGTCGCAGAGTTCATATCTAAATGCTTGGTTTGCCAGAAAGTAAAGATCGAACATCGAAGTCCTGGAGGAAAGTTGCAATCCCTTTCCGTGCCAGAATGGAAGTGGGAAGATATAACAATGGACTTTGTGACCGATTTTCCCAAGACCCAAAAGCAGAAGGATTCTATCTGGGTCATCGTGGATCAACTCACCAAGAGCGCCCACTTCATCCCCATTCAAAAGAAGTGGAAGGCTCCAAAGCTAGCAACAGTTTTCGTTAAGGAAATAGTCCGCCTCCATGGGACCCCAAAGACAATTATCTCCGATCGAGATGGTTGCTTCATGGCCTCTTTCTGGAAAGGACTACACAAGGCCATGGGCACAGAACTGAAATTTAGCACAGCTTTCCATCCTCAAACCGATGGTCAATCAGAATGGACCATCCAAACTCTTGAGGACATGCTTCAGGCATGTGTGCTAGACCACACAACAAGCTGGGATGACAGCTTGCACCTTATAGAATTCACCTACAACAATAGCTGGCATTCCACCATCAAGATGGCTCCCTTTGAAGCTTTATACGGTCGGAAATGTCGTTCCCCGCTTTGTTGGGACGATAACGCCGACAAGATTCTTCTAGGTCCTGACCTAATAGAACAAACTTCCTCCGAAGTCGCCCACATCCGTCAAAGAATGTTGACCGCTCAGAGTCGACAAAAGTCTTATGCAGATCTGAAGAGAAGAGACATCGAGTTTACAAAAGGAGATAAGGTTTTCGTCAAAGTATCTCCTTCAAAGGGCGTTTTCCGCTTCGGAAAGCGAGCCAAAATCAACCCTCGCTATGTAGGACCCTTCGAAATCCTAGAGAGAGTCGGCAACCTGGCCTACCGAGTTGCTTTACCGCCATCTGCTCACCTTGTGCACAATGTGTTCCATGTGTCACTCTTAAGGAAGTATGTGCCCGACGAATCTCACGTGATCAACTTCGACGATGTCGAAATCCAGTCGGATGGCACTTACGAAGAGAGACCACTCAAAATCGTAGAGCACCGAGTCAAGCAATTGCGCAACAAAGAAGTACCTTTAGTCCGTGTACTCTGGTCCAAAGATGGCAACGAAGGTACAACTTGGGAAACATGGGAAACCGAGCAAGACATGCAAAGGCGATTCCCAGAGTTAATGTCTTCTTAAACATCACTAGTATGATCTTTTTAAGGGGGTACTAGACCCCGTAGCTTCCTCACAGGTTGTGAGTCTTGTAATTGTTTTTGTCTCTACATCTCGGTACCGCCCTACTTCTCTCTAGTTTCGGGGACGAAACTAAATTAAGGGGGTACTATTGTAATATCCGTGATATTCCATGATTTTTAAATCAAATATAATATAATATTTATTATAATAAATTATTTTTCTCTAAATAAAAAGAGAATTTCTAAATATCGTAACGACTTTTAATTTCTTTTTTTTTAAGAGATTATCAAGAAGGAATTAATTAAATGAAATTCAATAAAATAACTTGAGGGACATAGATTAATAAAAATGGGGTATAAATTAATAAAAAGGGCATTAAATAAAAATAATGCCTTATAGAGGTTGAATTCATCTTATAAAATAAATTACATAAAGGCTTAAAAATTAAGTTACAAGCTTTGTAAAAAGAATGCAAGAGCCGGGATTTGAACCCGAGACCACTTGCAAACTCAACCCACACGCCCCTCTCCAATCCCGCTAGACCAATTGCAATTTCTTGTTCATTCAACCCAATCCTTTTATCTCATATCAAATAGCCTTCTTCTTCAAAATTGAACATCAGACTTTTGTCTGATTGATTTACGTTGATGTGAAAAGTGGCCATTGCATGCCTCCTCCTCCTCCCTCTTGCTTGTTTGACCTCCACTATTGCATCACTCCTCCATCATCCTCAAGAAAGCACAACTATGACCAATCCAAGAGCATCCTCCCTCTCCTCATTGGGCATCCACCATTGGCATGGATTGCCAAGCTTCCAACCTTGCCTATATAAAGCCTCCTATTCATCCTCTTCAATCACACATTCAAACTCTCTTCTTCCTCTCCTAGCAAGTGCACTATTAATCTTCAAAAATCAGCCACATTCCAAGTTAAATTCCTCCATTAAAACACATCCAAACTTCCTCTTCTTTCTCTTGGAGCCCCCGCCGGACCACCCTTGGAGCCCGACCGGACCACCATCCCGCCGTCGAGCCCGCCAGTGTCGCCGGAGTCCACGCCGGAGCCGTCGCCCGTCCCTGGCCGCGCCGCCCTGACCGCCGGACCCCTCCCCTACCTCTTCTCCAATATTCTGTATTACAGAATAGTGAAAAGTATAAATCTCTAATCCTAAATACATTTATCTAAATTATGTATTTATAATTTTGTGAATTTTATGAAATGCTAGAAATCAAATAAGGAATAAAAATATTAGGTGAAAAGATTGTGTTAGTTGGATGCTAGAAACAAACTAGAGTTACCATGGTAAATTAATTTTAATAAAACAAATAGATAAATTTCATTGAATTTATTAGAAGCATGCTCATTCATAATATAAATAGATTTTTATAAAATAAATGTAGTATACAAAATTTATAATTAATATTGTCATCTTTGAGATCAAATAAGAATTCTAGAAGTTGTTATGCATGTCTTAAACTAAAAGATGATATCATATTATATGATTTTAATAATAATAGGATTATTAAATGAATTCATTACCTAGTAAAATATAGGTACCATTATCATCTTTATACAAAAATAATAACAAGGTTTCTAGTAGATAAAAGTTATTGCATGTCCTAATCTATAGAAGATATTATATTTATGAATTTGATCATAATAAATAGATTTATGAAATAAACTCTTTACTCAATACAAATATGAATATAGCTTACCTCTAAGTGTAAAGTTACTACAAATAGGAATTTTTATTAATAATTATTTAAATGTGACTATAAAGTAAACTAGGTTGGTTTATGATATTAGTTATAATAGATGATGGTGATGTTAGAATATTTATGACATACTATAGTCATAAAATTGTAGAGGAACCTTACAAAAGTATTATTATCCAAAACTTGTAGACATAGACTATAGTTTGACCTTGGATATTGATTTTATGAAAATATAATATTATTAGTAAAGTCATCTATGAAAAATATTAATTTAATAATCTCTAAGTATATGGAAATATTACAAGACATAAGTTCAAGGTTAAATATATTAAGTATGATATTATAATAATTCTAGGATATTACATAGCATAAAGTTGACTTGTATGGAAAGAAATCTTTTAGATATAAGGAAGATATTATTTTTATAAACTATAATATTATAATAATGGATTATAATTATGAAGTAGGATAATTATAAGTCATGATTATATTTTTTTTACAAGACATGAGGATATTAAAGTCTATGATCAAAGATATTTTATAAGCTTTATAAAATAAAAGGACTATAGGAATAAAATAAGTAGGATTAATTTAATATATGTTAATTTTAGTAAGTTACTTTATAAAGAAAATAGAAATCCCTAATTATGGAAACTTCCATGAAAAGGGACTATAAGTGTGATAACTTTATTTAATATGAATTATAGAAGTAAATAAAAGTTTATTAAGAGTATATTATTAACAAAATATTCTTGGTGAGGGATATATCACTTCAAGATCCTTAAGGAATTTAAAAGTAATATTTTAAATTAAGACAAGTTCATAAAAAGGTTAAAGTGATTTTCCTATAATTTAATGAGAACTTATAGTTTTATAAGAAAAATACTTCGAGGCAAAGTATAGTATTTTATGAAATTTTACTTGTCTACTTAAAGAAATATCAAATAAAGTTAAAAGAGATTATTTTAATAAAGGTTTTATGGAATAATAAGGATATTACAAAGCCAAAATAATAATAAAGGAATATTATTATTTTAAGGAAAATAACTTTCTAAATTATTATCTTAATAATTTAGAATTTCAACTCTCTTATAAAATATTATAAGAGGTAATCCAAACTTTAGGAGGAAAATCATGATTTAAGCTCGCTCGCAAATTTCCGTGTCAATAGGTCGGAATCCTCGCGCGTAGTCGGGAATCGCATAAGTTCCGTCAAAGCTCGTTTGTTAGAACTCCCAAAGCTAAGGCAAGTGGAATTTCCCCTTGCGACCTTTATATTTCATTCCGTAAAAATTCTCGATGTTGGGAACAACTTGTGTGTTTAAATATAAATGAGCCTAGGAAATATCGAATGCTAGATATAACGACCCATTGTTAGCATAGTTCGCTTTATATTCTCGTGATAGGACTATTTATGCTAGTGTGGTTATTATCTTGATTGCTTGCGATCTCGCTCAGAGATCAACTTTGAACGAACTAGTAAGGGGCGTGGAATAGCCAACGCCTCTATATAGTCTTACTAAGTCGTACGTACCTACAACTTTCGGGATCATGATCCCATCCGCTCGATTGCAAGGAGGGATGTGCGCACTCTAGCTAAGTGTCGGGAAACTGAGTTTTCCCCGGGTGGCTTGGATTATGCGTGTCCCACCACTTTCTATTAAAAATCATTAACGAAGTCGAATAACTTTCGTTACTATATAAGATAAGTTCCCAATGCACAGTTAAGATACCAAAACCGGACCGGTCTCAAATGATCGATCCGGCTCTCGGTCCGCTCAGGGCGCGAGGGGTTTTTAACTTGTGTAAAGTAATAATGTTCCCAACATACTTTCGATTCCTAAAGAAGTCTACAATCTAGTAACTCTTCTATCGCTTATCGAGTTATCTTCGCTTAAGATATACTCTCCTTCGAACCATTTAAGCTCCACATTAACAAGCCCTAGGATATAGCCCCATCGTAAACACAACCTTATCATCTCTTTCCACAATAATTGAAATTACCGAAATACCCTCGGGAAGTTCCATTCCCGCTTGCTTAGTCTCTTAGACTAATTCTTCTTTTCCGCATGTTTGCCTGGCATTTTATCGCCCCTCGCGAATTATGTCAGAACCCAGGAATCCTAGCAAGGCGTAAGGCGAAGTAAAGTGAAGGAAGGTCAAGAAATCTCAAGATGTATTTGTTGTTTACTTTAGCTTATGTTTTACTTTGTTTCAAGAACAAGATGGTTTCGTTATTTGATTTCAAGTACCTTTGATTTTGAAGACAATGTAAGACGTTTGTAAGAACCAAGTCTCCTTCGGGAGCACCCTTTTCTATTTTATGAATTATGCTTATTTCCGCTTTAATAATGTTCTATATCATTCTAAAAGCCTTGGTGACTTTGGACGGTAAAGTCCGAGGTCACTAGCGGTAACACCCAGTGTTGTAAAATAGGGGTGTTACACATATCGTGAAAAGTCATCAACAAAAATATATCTATTTCATAATAGATGAGGATCTAAACTTGAGGGGTTAAAAATAATTGAATTTCTGTGATTCCAAACGAACCACCACAGGAAACAAAGGATAGGTCCATCTTTATTTAATTTCAAGGTTGATATTAAATTTTTTGTAAAATTCGCAGTTCTTACTATGTCAAAAGAGTGATGAATTTTTTTTCTTCTAATTTAGAAATTTTTTTTAAAAGGACACATGAAAAAAAGGTGATTTAAATTTTTATTTTCCATATTACAAAGGTAACAACAATGAGACGAACAATTAAAAAATCTATTCAATCTATTTGTAGTGGGTAAGCAATCCCCACATGCTTTCCGTAAAATTTTTTGAATATTTGGTGGTATTTTAATCTTCCATATCCAGGATAAACCAGTCGAAGAAAAAAACATGAGATTCATCCAAAAGATCAAAAGTCGACTTGATTGAGAAAATGCCATCTTTTGACGGAGTCCGAACCGCACTATCTTGAACATTAGTTATCAGAATTTTGATAAAAGAAATTAAGTTTAGCATCCAAGGTGGTAATTGTAACACCCCTATTTTGCAACACTGTGTATTACCGCCAATGACCTCGGATTTTACCGTCCAAAGTCACCCAGGGTTTTAAATAATTTATTGAGAATGTTAATTAAAGAAGAAATTGATGAAATGAGAAATTTTATTCATTGATAAGAACTTTCGTTCATTACATTGAGAGTCGTTTTACAAATGATGTAGCAACGGAAAATGAAGCCCATATTAGAAAGGGTTGAAAAGACGTATTTAAAAATACATGTATGTTTCTCCAAGACAAATCATATGATGATGATTTGCTTGGCTAAAATAGAAAAGCTAGTCCACTATCTTCTGAATGCTTTGCTCTTTAAAAATTCCTTCCTTCCTTCAACGTCGTCTTGCCTTGATCTTCTATCCTTGTATAATGCTTCTCGAATCTTCTAGCCTTTGTCTTCAAACTTTGGTGGGAACTTCCTAGAGTCTGGCATAAGTCGCGAAGGGCGAGAAATGCCAGGCAAAAATGCGGAAAAGCGGAATTAGTCTAAGGAGACTAAGCAAGCGAGAAAAGAAATTCTCAAGGATATTATGGTAATTTATAATATTCGTAAGACATTATCGGGATGTGTTTTGAGGTATAGAATTTTATGTGGGCCTTATCGGAACAGAAAAGAGTGTATCTCGAGATGAGATAACTCGTTAATCGAGAGAAGAACTACGAGATTGTAGACTTCTTAGAGTAGAAAGTATGTTGGGAACGTTTATTAATTCATACAAGTTTTTGAAAACCTCCCGCGCCCTTGTCGGATCTTAACCAACCTCATCTTATTCAGTGCTCCAGATAGGGGAGGTGACCCGAAGGCGCTTAAGTACCCGCCCACCTTAGACAAGCCCGAATAAGCATTCAGATTGGAAAGATGATCTTTTCAAGAACCGGGAGCCGGGTGGTTTTCCAAGCAAGTTGTACTATTCCGACCCGGTTTTAGTTTCTTTTAATTGTGCTTTGGCACTTATCTTATGTCGTGATAAAACTTTCACTTACGTTAATGATTTTTAAGAGTGTGGGGGCATGCATGGGCCCGGTCCACTAACAGGAACAAAGTTCCGGGCACCTAGCTAGGGTGCACTCGTCCCTCCGTTGAGCGGGAGCGGACATGGATCATGATCCGTAAAGTCGCGGGAAGAGAGGGCAAGATGCCATACCACTCGACTTAGAAAGTTATATAGAGGTGTCGGGTTAATCCCGCACCCCTCACTATTTCATCCAAACCGATCTCTAAATGAGATCTTAAACAAACAAGGTTACAAACAAGACTAGCGTAATAGTCCTATCGAATATTAAATAGCGTAATAACGATAACAATTGGGTCATTATTTCTAACAATCGATATTCCTAGATTCGTTTATTATTAGCAAACAAGTTGTTCCCAACATCAATAAATTTCACGGAATGAATTATCGAGGCTACAAGGAGAAATTCCACTTGCATTAGCTTTTACGATTGTGTACGAACAAATGAAGGGAAATCGTTGTCTTTAGTCGGGACGGAGACTCGACCTATCGACACGAGAGGTATGGACGAACTTTAATAAGAATTTCTTTAATTCTTCTAAGGTTTTTGAATATCTCTTATATCCTTTTTATAAGAGAATTAATTACTAAATTATTATAATAATAATTTAGGTGGATGTGATGAAATAATAATATCCCTTATTATTATTTCTTATTTGTAATATCCTTGTATTCTTTATAAACTCTTTATTTTAAGGGTCCGGTTCAGGTGCGAATGGGCGCCCAAGTGCGAAATAAGAAAGAACAAGAGCCGTTGGATCAAGAAAAATCAAAGGCGCTGATCATTTCACTTAAAGGGGGGAAAAACGGCACGAGCGAATTATTCGCGTATTTTTGAAAAAACCGGAAATAGGACACGCGCCCAGATTGTTCATCAGTATTGTGGATTTGTTCATCAATAATGTGGATTTGTTCATCAAAACTGTGATTTTGTTCATCAAAACTGTGATTTTGTGCATAAATAAACTATTACTTGTGCATCAAAAATCTATTGTTTGTACATAAAAAATGAACAAATGTGTATCAAAATTACATGCAATATGTTCATCAACATTGCGATTTTGTTCATAAAAAATGAAAATATTTATTCATTGGTTTTGGCATATTTTTTCATCGGTTTGTGCATATTTGTTCATTAGTAACATCAATTTGTTCACTGGTTTATGCATATTTGTTCATTGCCTTTTTCACATAATTGTTCATTACTAGATGCATATTTGTTCACTAGTAACTTCAATTTGTTCATTGCTATATGCATATTTGTTCATTAATAACATCAATTTGTTCATAGCTAAATAAGGCACACGCACTCCTCTTCGATTTATTGCTATCTCGTTCTCTTAGCATACACCATTGATTGCAAAGTCAAATTCTTTATCTATTATCTTTTGCATTCAAGTTTCTACATCAAACTTATCTTAATTTGGTACTATATATATTGAGTACTTCATTCGTATTGACAAGTTAGCCTTAAAGCACTTCATTCGTATTATACTTTGAATTCAAGATAGCCTTACAGCACAAAATAAATGCAAAAATGCACAACTAGATAGTCCTAAATGTACAAGTTGATGGTATTAATAGTCCTAAATGTACAAGTTGATAGCCTTGACACATAAAACATAAGTTTATTTCAATTCACAAATAAGGGTATAATAATGAACAAATAAGGTTATATCAATGAACAAATAAGGGTATATCCATGAACAAATAGGGTATATCAATGAACAAATAATGCTATACCAATGAACAAAAAAGAAGTATACTAATGAACAAATAATGGTATACCATGGGTATATCAATGAACAAATCAATGAACAAATACGAGTATATCAATGAACAAATATGAGTATATCAAAACTAATTATATGTGCATAAAAAAACTACATAATATTGTATTCCTACACATAAATAAGGTTAAAAAATAAAATTAAAAATTAAAAAAGTTCGAAATCATTGAACAATGTTATCAAAAACTCAATGCACAATTAGTTAGTATTGATGAACAATTGGTGAATATTGATGAACAAATCGCTATTTCTGATGAACAAACTGGGCGCGTCTCATAAAAACGTGTTTTTCGAAAAATTCGTGAATAATTCGGGAAAAATTCGTCCGTGTCGTATTTTATTGAAAAATACGCGAATAATACGGGAAAAATTCGCTCGTGCCGTATTTTATTTTTTTAATGAATGTTTAATCAGGGACGTTGATTTTTTTGGAATGAACGATCGAGATTTATTCTTATTTCCCACACAGGCGACCATTCGCACGAGACTCTTTCTCTTATTTTAATTTAATTATTATAAGATTTTGAAGATCAAGACATACTATTATTTAAATAATTGAATATTCATTTAACTTAAGGTTAATATTAATTTATAACCTTTTTATTTACCTAAGGTCACAAAAATATCTTCTTAACATTATTAAGTAATTCTTTTATTATTCAAGGAATGCAAAGTGATAACATTAAGTAATGTCCATTAATAACATATTTCTCATATTATTTATTTTCCATATTGATTATGAAAATATTCTAATGATATAAAGTCAATAAAGTCCTTATCATAATATCTCTTTAGTCTTTTTCCCTTATATCCTTTTTATTCCATAGTTAAATCATAAAATATATCTTAAGACCAAAATATCTTATCCAAAATATATTTAAGTTTATAATATACTCTTTAAATGACATGCAACCCCTTTTTCAATATAAAAAGTCTTAAGATAATATTTTTTTTCAACACTTGGTCTAGATCTTTTATTTATACAAAAGCTCCAATAATGTATTTATATTACTCTTTCCAAGTATATAAAACTCATATTTTTAATCCCATGATTTTATTTGACAAATTTCCCATATCTATCATATTCTATTTCCTTATATAAAAGCACATGCAAATTATTTATTTAATTCATTTAATCCCATACTTGTTCCTATTAAAATACTTTATTCAAAAAAAAAATCTCACTAATATTATTCCAAAGTATAAACTAGGATTAAAAGACATGTAAGACTATTTTCCTTTTTTTTATAGAGTCTTATTTTATTAAATCTCCTTATCTTAGATTATTTCTTTTATAATATAATAAAAATATGACCAAGTTAATATTATTTTCAAAATCAGAATTTTAAATGCTTAAAAGTCATTTATTTTTATTCTTATAATTTATTGGGATTTATTAATGACTTACCAACATTCTTTCCTATTTTAATAATCCACTTATGATATGTATTCTATTTATTTAAATAAATATCATATATATATGTAAAATTATTTTATAAAGAGATAGAAATTAAAATACAAGTCGGGAATTTATACCGAGCGTAACGAGACGGGATTTGGGCTCGGAAATCGAAATGGGTAGATTGGGCTTCTTCTTCTTCCTTTTTCCTTTAATAAAATTCTAATGGGTAAAATAGACACAAATGGGCCTAATTTCTCAGCCCTAAATAGTCCAAAATACCCAAAAGAATAAGCCCAAACTTTCTATCTTCTCTCTTCCTCACCCCTTTTTTTTTTCTTTTTGCGCAGGAAAAGAATCAGGACGGACGACTGACGACTTCTGGCCGGCGATGGAGGTGGAGCCGACGTCTCCTGGTGGCGAGAGGGTGGCTCGCGCGGTCGTCCGGTGGTCCACCTGGTGGTCGCGGTGGTCCGGTGGCCATGGAGGAGGATAAAAGCTTTTGTGGATTTTTGGACAAAAATTAGATTTTAATGGGCAAAATATCAGATTTTGGGAAAAAACAATTTCTGGATTTTTGAGGTTTAAAAATGGACGAAATTGAGTGGAGAATGAGAGGATTGATTGTGCATTTTGCTCCTTGCTCTAACCCCTTTTTATAGAGGTGGAGGAAGCTTGAAGAACCTTCTTCCATGGTGAGGTGGAGGTCTCTTAGAGATTGCTTATCTAAGTAGAGAAGGATTTGGTTGGATAAAGAGGGTGGTGGTGCATGTAGGAAGATTGGTTGAAGAGAAGGTGGAAGAATGAAGGGAATTGGATGTACGTCAAATCAAAAATCCATCATTGGAGCTTCTTGCAAGAAGGAAGGGAGAAGGAAATAAAGAAATTTAATTTCCCTTAATAACAAGAAAGTCTTGATGGCATAGCGGAATGAAGTGCGTGTGTTTGTGAGGAAATGCAAGAGGTCATGGGTTCGAGTCCCATCTCTTGCATTTTTATTTTTAGCCTACCTCATTATGATATTAATTAAAATTTCGAAAATTATATGAACTATATATGTTTGGATTTTTATTTGCCATTTTGATAACCTTTGATAACCTTTTTTTATTGTTTACTAAGAAAATTATAAAAGTATTTAAACACTTTTTTTAAGAGACAAATATTTAAAGAAAAACCCTACTTGTTTAATATATTTAGTTAAATTCGTAATTGTCATTGTAGTAACCTTTTATAACCATTTATAATATAATATGAAGTTATAAAGATTATTAAATTTTCTATTTGAGAGAAAAAATGGAAAATTTCGTTTGGTACCCTCGAGTTTTTGGCTTTTCCGGATGGTTCCCTGAAAAAAACTTATTCCGAGTGGTACCCTTGAACTTTTGCAAAAGTCCGGCAGATGCCCTTACTAGTGAATTTTCGTTAGTTTTTAACTAAATAAGTATGTTTTCTAATGAAAAGTATATATTTTTGTATTTAAATAAATTAAAACAATTTTAATTTAAAAAAATTCAAATAAATCTTATAAAAATATTAAATTAAAATTTATATTATATATATTGTCAAGTTGTAAGTTGTATAATTACAATAACTTTGATTTAAAACCAAAAATATTATAATATTTATATTAAAATAAAAATAATGCATGATGAAAATTTTTCATGTAGATTTTATATATTAATTTTGAAAATTTAAAAACTTAATAGAAATTAAAATCTTAATGTAACTTGAGAGTACTATAACGAAAATTCTATTAGTTTTTCTAAAAAATTGTCAAAATTATTACATAAAACCTACATGCATTATTAATTTTAATATAAATATTGTAATATTTTTTGTTTTAACTTAAATTTTTTTAATTATACAACATACAATCAACTTGACAAATATATATAATATAATATTTTTAATTTAATATTTTATATGATTGATTTTAATTGTTACTAAACTTAAATTTTGTTTTAATTTAATTAAATAAAAAAATATTTTTTCATTAGAAAACATACTTATTTAGTTAAAAACTAACAAAAATTCACTAGTAAGGGCATTTGGCGGACTTTAGCAAGAGTTTAGGGGTACCACTCGGAATAAGTTTTTTTTCGGGGCACCATCCGGAAAACCAAAAACTCAAGGGTACCAACCGGAATTTCCCAAAAAATATTTACTGGAATAAATACCCGTTTTATTGAATTTAGAATTTAGCGGATATTATAGTAATAACAAATTGAGAGCCAAGAACTGCCAAGTTTTTCTAAGAAGTGATAAAAGTGGAAACTTTAAACCAAGGATTAACATTATTATAAAAAGAAAAAAGGTCAGAATCTCCGATCTATATATCAGTCCAGAAATTAATCTTATTCACATTTCCTACAATCCATTTAACGCCTTTTGAAAAAGAATCTCTAATATTTAATAAGGCCCATGTTATGCACCACCCCATAAAATTAGTTTGCAACATTTAATTTATTAAAAATTACAAAACTAGTCCAAACATATTTTTCCTCCCTTTTCCACATTCTCTATTGTCTACAACCCTAATTCAAATATGAATTTCTTTATATTGTTATTTCTTAACGAATGTCGAGTGACAATGAAAGAAGTTCTGAAGACGAATTACGTAGTCGCGATACCATGGTACGTTCAACCTTCATATTCAATTTTCGGAATTGTATATGCACGTGCGCAGATTGCGTGCAAAACAACTATGCACGCAATTAAGTCGTGTGCAAAAAAGCCTTGCACACCTAAAACTTGCGTGCATAAAACTTGTGCAAGCAAAGCTTTTGTGTGCAAAGGAGCAACACACGCGAGTTTATTGTGTGGATATTAGAACTGCACACCAAATATTTGCGTGCAATATCAGTATTCCCCCAGATAATTTGTGGACGGTGAGACGATGGAGTGTGGTGTGGATGTACCAGTACAGTTGAGGTAGGCCTTCAAGGGTAGTCGGAGGCGGCACGGCGAGACGATGGAGCGTGGTGTGGACGGAAGTGAAGAGGAAGGACAAGGAGAAGAATCGTCGGTCGCCGGCCTGAGTTGTTTACAATCGAGAGAGTAGAAGAATAGGAAAAGAAGGGTTTGTGGTCTGAATTTGTAATATTTTGTAAAATAATAACTGCAAACTGAAATATGGGGCGTTGCATAGCTGGTATGTTTAATAATCATCCAAATTGCTTATAAATTTTAGGGAATTTTCTTTTGGGGCCCCTGAGTTTTTGACATTTCCTTTTGGTACCCAAAAAAAAATTATTCATTTTGGCACCCTTATAATTTTAAAAAAGTTCTCTCTGTACCCTCAAATATACCTAAACCCGAATTCCATCCAATTTTTTTACTTTTCTGTTAGCAATTCATAAAAAAAATCTTCATAATTCCTATTTCCTTTCAAATTATCTTTGACTTTTCAGTAAAACGGAATACCTTTCTATCGATATTGTGATGGGAGACACGCAGACGGAGGAGTATGTCGGCGAGTGTACTCTCCAAGCGCTCTCCAAACTGAGTACCTTTCTATCGATATTGTGATTGCACTCTCCAAGCGCCCACTTTCTTGATCCCCCAAAAAAGCCACCGGAAGAAACCCTCCACCACCAAAACCACCGTCTCGCCACTGCATTGGAACCCATGCTAGAAGAAGAAGAAGGTGGCGCTCGACCTCGCCGAATCGGCGCTCATCGCCAACGAACAAACCCTCCCGCTTCTCAAAACCACCGAGCCATAGATCCAAATCTACCGCGTCCTCCTCTTCTTCTCCCGCGGCCTCTTCCGGTTGCTCAACCCCAACAACGGTCTCGACGTCGTCTTCCACAACAGCCGCCTTTTCACCATGTCAGAGACTCGGAGGACGTCGTGCCCTACCACACGCTTCGACGACCTGGAAACGGTCGGAAGGTACGATTTCAATTCCCAATTGAAATCCACCATGATCGCTCACCCGAAGGTTGACCCTGTCTCCGACGAGCTCTTCGTGCTAAGCTACGATGTCGTCAAAAAGGACAAAATTTCTCGATTCCGAGTCTTAAACAAATACGCAGAAGACGAGAAACAGATTAAATGGATCGAAGTCCCAATTGCTTCTACTTCCATCTCTGGAACTCGTGGGAGGAGCCGGAGACCGACGAAATCTTGTATGACTCCGGCGGACTCTGTTTTCAACGACTCCGATGAAACTCTCCGATCTTATCCGAACTGTAAGCGATGGATGGAGATTTTTTTAATGAATTGTTAACGGAAGAGCAAACAAAATGGATGGAAGTTGGGTTTAGGTATTTTTAGGGTATGGACAGAACTTTTTTCAAACTATAGTGGAACTAAAAGGAATAATTTTTTTTCTAGGTACTAAAAGGAAATGTTAAAAACTCAAGGGTAGCAAAAGAAAATCCCTAAATTTTATATTTGTAAGGACTAAAATAGAATATTTTGTTGTGAAATATTTGGGAGAGAAAGCTGAGAAATCTGAACTGATTTCGTTGATTCTTTACAATGAATTGTACATCCTATTTATAGCCAAAGTTTGGCTTGCATGACAAGTTCAGCCGTATAAAGATGAAAGAAATTGCATGCAATGATTGCCGTAATGATTGTCATGCCTAATAAAACAAAGCTGCCTAATAAAACAAAAGTGCGTAAACGCGTGCACAATGATGAATACTCATCTCTTTAGGACTTTATCTCTTAACACTCCCCCTTGAGTATTCATCCTTTCATTTGGGGTTATCTATATGCTACCTCGTTAAAAAACAGGCTAGGAAAAACCCATTGGGATAAAAACCATAGCACATGGAAAAAGAGTACAACTTGTCTTATATGCTTTCATAGTATTGCCTCATTAAAAACCTTGTCAGGTAAAACCCAGTGGGAAAAAACCTGAATGAAGGGAAAAAGAGTGCAATGCGTATAATTCCCCCCTGAAATCAACGCACTTCTCGAAATCTGCGCATTCCGATCTTGTACACAAGTTCTTCAAACTTCTTGGGTTGTAAAGATTTTGTGAACAAATCTGCAACATTTTCACTTGATCGTATTTGCTGGATTTCGATCTTGCCCTCCTTCTCTAGATCATGAGTTGAGAACAATTTTGGCGAAATGTGCTTTGTCCGATCTCCTTTGATATAACCTCCTTTGACTTGTGTGACACATGCAGAATTGTCTTTATATATCATGGTTGGATTGCCTACAATTGATCTTATTTTGCATTCTTTTTGAATATATCCAATCATTGACCTTAACCAAACACATTTTCTTCCTGGCTTCATAAAGAGCGATTAATTTTGCATGGTTTGATGATGTAGCAGTAAGCGTTTGCTTTGTCGACTTCCATGAGATCGCCGTATCTCCATACGTGAATACATAACCATTTTGAGATTTTGCTTTGTGTGGATCTGATAGGTATTCTGCATCTGCATATCCAACAAGAGCAACATTTGTATTTCTATGATAATATAACCCAAGGTCAAGAGTACCTCTTAGGTATCGGAACACATGTTTGATTCCGTTCCAATGTCGTCTTGTTGGTAATGAGCTGTATCTTGATAACAAGCTTACAACAAAAGCAATATCTGGTCTTGTATTGTTTGCGAGATACATTAATGCACCAATTGCGCTTAGATAGGGGAATTCAGGACCAAGAATCTCTTCATCATCTTCTCGAGGCCTGAATTGATCATCCTTAGGAACAATCATGGGTGAATTCAATGGATGTGATTTGTCCATGTAGAACCTTTTCAAAATTTTCTCGGTGTAATTTGTTCGATGGATAAAAATTCCATCCTTCAAATATTCAATTTGTAAACCGAGACAAAATTTGGTTCTTCCAAGGTCTTTCATTTCAAATTCATTCATCAAATATTTTGCAGTATTTTCAAGTTCATCGGATGTACCGATAATATTTAAATCATGAACATATATTGCAATAATAGCGAATCCATTTTTGGATCGTTTGATGAAAACACATGGACAAACATCATCATTTTGATATCCTTCTTTAAGAAGATATTCACTAAGCCGATTGTACCACATCCTTCCAGATTGTTTCTAACCATATAATGATCTTTGCAATTTTATATAAAACATTTACCGAGATTTGCTTTATATACCTCAGTTAGTTTTAATCCTTCCGGAACTTTCATGTAAACATCACTATCAAGTGATTCATATAAATATGCAGTTACGACATCCATAAGTCGCATTTGTAGTTCCTCTAAAACAGTTAGGCTAATTAATAATCTTAATGTAGTTGCATCAACTACAAGGGAATATGTTTGCTCATAATCTACCCCGGGTATCTGAGAAAAACCTTGGGCGACAAGTCTTGCCTTATATCTCACAATTTCGTTTTTCTCATTACGCTTACGTACAAATACCCATTTATAGCCTACTGGTTTCAAGCCCATTGACGTGTGCTTTATTGGGCCAAAAACATTACGCTTTTCAAGCGATTTTAATTCAGTTTGCATAGCCTCTTTCCATTTGGGCCAATCGTGTCTAATACGACACTCATCAATAGTTTGCGGTTCGATGTCATCATCATCAACCACTATTCGGTGGCAATAGAGTATGCGAACACCTCATCAAGGATAATGTCTTTTCTGTTCCACTGTATTAAAAAATAGACATAATTTACTGCAATTTCGTAATTATCAATGCTTTTGTCGGAATAGTTTCTCTTTTGTTCTTATCCGGAACAGTTTTTATTTCTGACACATCTCCTAGATTTTCGGAGGTATATTTGTTATGTTCTCCCCCTGAATAGGAAATTGGTGCGACTTTATTTGGACTATTTTGCCGCATATTCTTTCTTGGTTTTAGATCTTTTGATCCAGGCGGGCGGCCGCATTTTCGGCGCGCTATAAATTGCTTTTCAGGAATCTTATCTATTTGTCCAATAGGCACTTCAATTCTCTCAGGGGCATTTACAACTGGCACATGTGACTTTGTCACTTTCTTTGTGTTTGTAAATAGGTCAGGTAATTGATTTGCTATACTCTGTAAATGTACAATCTTTTGTACTTCTTGTTCACACTTTTTTGTATGTGAATCAAGATAAGAAAATGATGAAGCATTCCAAGTAATTTCTTTATGTCCTTTTCCACCGAGATTTGGAAATTCATTTTCATTAAAATGACAATTATCAAATCTTGCTGTAAATAGGTCACCCGTGGTTGGTTCAAGATATCTAATAATTGATCGGGATTCAAAACCAACATATATTCCCAATCTTCGTTGGGGACCCATTTTTGTGCCTTGCGGTGGAGCAATAGGAACATAAACTGCACAACCAAATATCTGTAAATGTGATATATCTAGTTCTTTACCAGTTACTAATTGTAATGGGGAATACTTATGATATGCAGTTGGTCTTAATCGTACAAGAGCTGCGGCATGCAATATAGCATGTCCCCAAACTGATGTTGGCAGTTTAGACTTCATCAATAATGGTCTAGCGATTAATTGTAATCGTTCAATCAGAGATTCAGCAAGACCATTTTGTGTGTGAACATGAGCCACTGGATGTTCAACTGTAATCCCAATTGACATACAATAGTCATTGAATGTTTGGGAAGTAAATTCTCCTGCATTATCAAGCCGAATTCTTTTGATTGTATAATCCGGAAATTGAGCTCGTAAGCGAATGATTTGAGCTAGGAGTTTAGCAAAAGCTGTATTTCTTGTTGATAAGAGGCTCACATGTGACCATTTTGTCGATGCATCAATCAATACCATAAAGTATCGAAATGGTCCACATGGTGGGACTATTGGTCCACAAATATCACCTTGTATTCGTTCCAAAAATATTGGATTTTTAATCCCAACTTTATTCTTGGACGGTCTGGTGATTAGTTTACCAAGTAAACAACCTCTACAGTTAAAATCACTTGATTTAAGGACACTTGCTTTCTTTATTGAGTGCCCAGTTGAACTTTCAACTATTTTATGCATCATTCCATTACCAAGATGACTCAAATGGTCATGCCATAATGTAAACATCCTTTTATCATTTAATTTATCATAGGATGTTACATTTGTCTCTATTGGACTTATATGTCTGATAAAGTCCAGTAGTATGGGCTAACAATTTTTCTAAAATCTGCTTCTTGCCACATTTATGTCTTGTGATGCACAAATATTCTTAATTGTTTTCATTTATGGTTTCTACATGTAAACCATCATGACGCACATCTTTAAAGCTTAGTAAGTTCCTTTGAGACTTACTTGAATATAATGCATCATTTATGATCAATTTTGTTCCTTTAGGGAGCAAAATACAAGCTCTATAGAGCCTTCGATCAATTTTGTCACACCAGAGATTGTTTTAACATTTGCTTCAAGCAAATTTAACTGAGTAAAATACTCTTTATTTCTCAAGATGGTGTGTGTAGTAGCACTATCCACTAGACATTGATGTTTGCTACTTGACATATCTTTAATCGTTTCCATATCTTCAAGATAAAGAAAAACAGAATTAAAAACATAAACAACAGATAATAAAACATAAATAGATATGTTGATATTTTCATTGATTCCAAATTCATCATTTATGATGAAATTAGAGACATCCGGGCTTTGTGTAGGTTCAGTGTCGTCAACAAAATGAGTCTCCACATTCTTCCCCTTATCTTTTTGGGAAGCTTGGTACAACTCAACCAAGTGTTTGGCTGTGCGACACACCCTTGCCCAATGACATGTCATACCACATCTATAACATATAAATTTGGGCTTTTGGGGAGGATCCTATAGGATCCTTCTGAACCATATGCTTATCATTCCCCTTGACCACATCCTTGACCACGACCTCGACTTCGGCCATGGCCACGACCACGATTGCCATCGTGTCCACGATTATTTTTATGCCTACTATCATTTCTTTGAGAGGCATATGTGGCATTTATTTCAAGGTAAGGTACAGTACCAGTTGGCCTCAGGTTGGGGTTTTTCATGAACAACTCATTATTCTGCTCAGCTACAAGTAGTAGCTTGTATCAAATCTGAATACCTTTTAAACTCCATTTGTGTGTATTGTTCTTGTAACAACACATTAGTAACATGCATGGTTGAATAAGTTTTATTCAACATTAGCTCTTCAGAGATTTTCTGCCCGTATAAACGTAATTGAGAGCTTATACGAAACATGGCAGAATTATAATCATTGACTGACTTGAAGTCTTGAAACCCTAAATTAGTCCAGTCATAATTTGCTTTAGTGTTGCTGGTGCTCATATCTTTGTTCTAGGCTTTTCCCATAATTCTTTGGGATTTTCCACCAACAAATATTTAGATTTTAGGCTTTCATGTATATGATGGCGAAGAAAGATAATCGCCTTAGCCTTATCATGTGGGGAAATATTTTCATTTTCTTATACGGTCTCTTGTAGCCCATATTTTCATTTTCTTGTATGGTCTCTTGTAGACCATATTTTTATTTTCTTTTATGGTCTCTTGTAGACCATTTGCTTGGAGGTGAGCTAGTGCATCAACCTTACATTCCAGATATCTCTGGTATTTTTATTTTCTTTTATGGTCTCTTGTAGACCATTTGTTTAGGAGTGAGATACCAGTGCATCAACCCTCCAATCTAGATATCTCTGGCCTGATAAGTCGAGAATATCAAATTCCCGCTTTGCAATATTTGCCATTAGATCACCTATATAATTAATTAACAATATCAATAACAATATTATCATAATTATACATCAATAATAATTCTACATATAAAACATGTACCGTTAATAAAAATGGATAAATTATATGCATGATATCCTTATATTAATGCAAAGGGTTTTGATAAAGTGCATGTAATCATTGTACAAATGGAAAAACAATGATCATGTCCTCTCCTCTTGTTTTAGTTGAGCACCTAAACTATATGATAAAAATCTCAAAAACCAAAACATGGTCTTGTACAGAGAGTTAATCAAATTTGCACTTTTATAACTTGTACGAGGAAATTCAAACGTGAAATTTTAACCTTTGCAAAGCTTTCTTTCAAAAATCTTCTATCAGAAAAAGAAGTCTTACATACATGAAGAAGAAGAAGATTGTATTTTCAAGATACAGAAGAAGAAACGCAAGCTCTCATATCATCGAGCTATTAAAAACGATGATCCATAAAATCTATGATTTAGAAAATTGAAAGTAGTATAAAATATGTACTACCTTCAATTTAGCCACGGAGTTAGAATTTTATTTTGAGAAACTTTCATGCTGATAACGTGTTGTGAAATATTTGGGAGAAAAAGCTGAGAAATCTGAACTGATTTTGTTGATTCTTTACAATTCACATCCTATTTATAGCCAAAGTTTAACTTGCATGACAAGTTCATCCCGTATAAAACTGAAAGGAATTGAATATAATAATTGCCGTAAGGATTGTCATGCCTAATAAAACAAAAGTACATTAAAACAAAAGTGCATAAAAACGTGCACAACGTTGAATACTCGTCTTTTTTGGACTTTATCTCTTAACACGTTTAAAAATATAAAAACTAGGAGTACTATAGAAGGATAGAATAAGATGGAAAGGTTCGGAATCAAATCCATAATTAACCCGATCGATTCCAAGATCTCATCCATAACCGTACTTGATCTTGTAATCTAATTTAATGACGGCAGCATAATCGAAAATCAGATTGGATTACACCCTCTTTTATTGTCATAAACTTGGAAATTATCAAATGATCGGTTTGTCTCTCCACCTCCTTTCACATTTTCCAAATTTCTCTCTCCCGTAAGTTCGAATGTCAGGGTTAAGGAAATCAAGAACCTTAATTCGGAGCCTGAAATCAAAATTGAGTTTTCAATTGATCGACCGGCATCGCCACGTAAAATGGTTGGATTCCTCTCCCATCCTCACGAACCCAGATTTCAATTTGGGTACTTGGAAAAGTCGTCCCGCTTTTCGGCGCTCTGAATCCACGCTAGCCCAACTGGTAGTGAATACTTCCGTTCATGGTGGTGCCGAACAATGCGATGACCAGCTCCGTGTTAGTAATCCTCCATATCTAGGCCCAAATTTTGGACCATTTAAACTCATTTACATGGCTTTGCCCGTTTTGCCTGCAAATTGTTTGTTTTCGTTTTTGTAGTTTGCTGTCTTATTTATTTATTGTGTAGAAATTTGAGTGATCATTTGTAGATAATCAACCGCCTACTGGTGTTTTGTCTACGGAATTATGAGAACTTGGCCTTCCATCCTTTTTGCATCTTGGAGGTTTGAGTATAATGACATATGATTCTTTAGCTCTGACTTATGGAAACTATAATTCTTCTAATATTTTGCATATTCCTACTCGATAAAACTCCGTGAAGTATGATGTGAGTTCTTGTAGAATGTCGCATAAAACATTGCTTTGATTCTCTACTAAGATTTTGATTCTCTAGTAAGATTTTTGAAGAGGAATTAAGTGAGGTAAAATTCATCATGACTTTGGTTTTCATGGTAATGACTAATAAGTGTCAATCATCCCTTTTTCAGCTATCCTATGAGTGTGCTCTTTGATTTGCTTCGCTGCGCTTGCTTTCTTTTTGGTATTGGGTTTTCTAATTAATCAGCTTCTTCGTCAATCACAGGTCTTGGATTTTCCTATTGGAAAGGTCAAGATCGCTTCTGAACTGAAATTTTTGTCTGAAAAAAGTGAGAAGCGGGTTGATTGTTACAGAGTCCTCGATGAGGATGGCAGGCCATGTAGCGAACTCACAGAGGTAGTCTATTCTTTCCGAACTCAAAAGGAACTATATGCATATGCTCGATTTCTGAAGTATATTAACAATTCCAGGTTAGCAATGAGCTAGCTGTTAAAATGTATACCAACATGGTTACCCTACAAGTTATGGACACTATCTTCTATGAAGCACAAAGGCAAGGGAGGATATCATTTTATCTTACTACCAGGGGGGAAGAAGCCATTAATATTGCATCAGCAGCAGCATTAACCATAGATGATATCATCTTTCCTCAGGTGAGTAAGAGATATCTAATCTTTCCAATTCGATTCATTCCTCGTATAGCCTGAATCACTTTTTGGAAGTTGTGGTTAAAAACGTTTTCTATGTTCTCATGCTTTGTATTGATGTTTTTCCATGAGAATTTAGTCTTAAGAAACCCTTTGTTTATTTTGCAGTACAGGGAGCCAGGGGGTCTGTTGTGGCGTGGTTTTACGCTACAAGAATTTGCAAATCAGTGCTTCAGTAACATGGGCGATGGTTGTAAAGGCCGGCAAATGCCCATTCACTACGGATCAAGAAAGCTCAACTACATTACTGTGGCATCGACTGTTGCGTAGGACATAAAAACTTGCTTTTATAACTTAAGCTGATGTCTCTCTCTCTCTCTCTCTCTCTCTTATCCAACATACCTCTTTTTCTAATATTATGTAATCTATTATTCCTGCGCTAGTACACAACTACCCCATGCCGTTGGCGCTGCCTATTCTCTGAAGATGGACAACAAAGACGCATGCACGATCACTTACTTTGGTGATGGAGGCACCAGCACGGTACTTTAGATAGTTTTCTGGTTGTCGACAGCTTAGTAGGAAATTAATTTAAAAAGTCTAGGGATGATCTCTTTTACATTTCTTCAGGGCGATTTCCATGCTGCCTTAAACTTTGCTGCTGTCTTGGAAGCACCAGTCATATTTTTCTGTAGGAACAATGGCTGGGCAATTAGTACTCCTTTGGAAGATCAGCTAAGGAGTATGCTCTTAAGATCAGAAAATTGATTCTCTCATTAAACTTGGAAAAGGGAATATCTATTATCTAACATAAACGATTTCCAGGTGATGGAATAGTTGTGAGAGGACAAGGTTATGGAGTTGGAAGCATTCGAGTTGATGGGAACGATGCCCTTGCCATATACAATGCTGTTTGTGCAGCTCGTAGAATTGCTATCAGTGAACAGAGGCCTGTCTTAATCGAGGTAAGTAGAGCCTATCAATTATATGCCAGCAGATGGTTCCTCCATGTATAATAAAAGTTTCATTCTTCTCGGCAGGCCCTAACATATCGAGCGGGTCATCACTCTACTTCAGATGACTCCACAAAGTACCGTGCAGCTGAGGAAATTGAAGTTTGGAGAAAGGCGCGAGACCCTGTGATGAGATTCAGAAACTGGATACAAAGTAATGGCTGGTGGACTGAAGCACTCGAGTCGGAACTGAGAAGCAATGCTAGGATGGAGGTAATGATTTCTTTCAACTTGCTATAGGAAACAACTTCATTGTACTGTACTTGTTGCATGGACAACTCTTAGTTATATTTGTTTGTTCTAATTTCTACAGGTCTTGCAAGCAATCCAAGTTGCGGAAAAACTCCAGAAACCACCTGTAGTTGAGCTATTCACCGATGTCTATGATGCCCTCCCAAAAAACCTCAGTGAACAAGAGATGTTGCTCAGGGAGACGATAACAAGACATCCAACGGATTATCCGGCAGATGTGTCTTTATAAGGCATCATAATAATAACATGAAATAACGTTTATTGTCTGCCTACTTTAATATAGTATATAATGTGTTGCCCCGTTGATGTGTATATATTGACGGAAAGTAATGCTTAATAGCTAGTGCTTGGTGCTCATTCCTAATGATATCTACAAATAAGCTTAAAGATCGAACTACGTACGTTCACCAGTTCATGTCAAAATTGAGCTTCCGAAAACGCATAATCTAATACAACACCAAGGGATTAGGGTTTCGGAAATCAAGTTTACCATTTTCTAAGAGGTCAAGATTATGTTGAGTTCAAGCGCTATTTGAATTCCAGTATTAGGGTATCTTTATGTTTCGGAATTTGTTTCAGGAAGTATACAATTAAGGGATGCAATTTTATCAACCATTAAGTCATCTTCTATGAAAACATGAGTGATCTGAAATTTCATAAGAGATGAGTGATGAAGACCAAGATGAAGCTCTAGCATCTGATTGGGCAAGCTTGCTCTGTGACCAAAGCTCTAAACATGAAACCCTACAGCCAAGTGCGACCGGTCTAGTAAACTCACTTGGTGACCAAGATGAAGCCATAATGGCTTTGGCTTCACATGATCAGGCCTATGATTTTACAATCCAAATAGTTGAAGGACCAAGCTATAACAACCCGTTTTTAGCACCGGGAGGTTACTAGACCTTGCGTGGGTCCACTTAGGTAGGTTTGACAACAAATTCCTAATACAGATGTTGCAACAAAGGAACGACGAGAAAAATAAGAAAACATTCAACTTATCATAACTAGGAGTGGGCACGGTCGGTTAACCGGAGTTTCGGTTAACCGGACATCGGTTAACCGGAACTTCGGTTAGTAAATTTCAATAACCATAACCGTACCGTTCGTTTTCGGTTAACCGTTAACGGTTAACCGTAAAACTCGGTACGGTTCATCGGTTAACCGCCTTGTTTTAAATTATTATTTTTAATACAAAATTAGATTTTTAATACAAAAATTACCTTATTTTTCAATAAAATAAACTAAAAATTTAAATCAAATACAGTACAAAATACACTCAAATCCATTGTCAAACAAACACAAATTAATGCCATCATACAAATTAGTCCAACTTGACACAAATTAACATTATGAAACACATAAAAGCCGAACTAAGGCCGGCAAAATACAAATATCAAATCGTAACAATGAAATAACAGAACTACTGAGTGCGTATTAGATACTAAGTATTGGGATATATTTGTTTACTAATTTAATGGGTATTAGATACTGAGTATTGAAATAACAATGAACTCATTTAATAACCACTAAGTATAAATTTGTTCACTGAGTATTGACATTAAATATGAAATCATAACTATGAAATAATAGAAATACTGAGTATTAGATACTGGATTACTGGGTATTGAAATAACTATGAGATCATTTGTTCAATATTTAAAAATATATAATATATTTAAAAATATTATCGGTTATTCGGTTAACCGACCGTAAAAATATTAATAACCGTATCCGAACCGTTGAACCGTTAAAAGTATCGGTTGGTTAACCGTAACCGATAAAAATAAAGTTTCGGTTCGGTTAACCGTAAAAAGTGATCAGTTTATCGGTTTTTCGGTTACGATTTTTTTTGCCCAGCCCTAATCATAACTATATACTAAAGTGGAGGTTAAAAAAATTATTAAACGACACATGTCGCTTTTAGATTGGACCTCACCACCCCCCTTTTTTTGATTAGGTAAGGATTAGGGTTGCTCTCCTTCACGGAGGGCGCCCTAGAGCATCCTTTCGGATGAGAACTAGAAGTTCTGGATGAGTCTTGATGAACTCAACGGGGAGACTGTGACCCAAATTAGCAATTTTGTCGGCCACATCATTACATTCCCTAAAGGCGTGGTTAATCACTATATCTTGGTTTCCATAAATAAAAACAAGGATGTCAGTGATGATAAGTTCGATCTTCCAAGGGCTACGAATTTTCCCTTTAACCGCATTAATGACTTGGAGATTATCCCCTTCAATTTCCACTTTTCCTATCGATCTGTTTTTAATTTGCCTAATCGCTTCTCGAAGGGCTAGTGTTTCAGCCTTTAGTACTGATACTTTTCCAAAGTTTATTTTTATAATATCCGTTACCTGGCCAAGGTGGTTTCGGAAAACAATTCCACCAGTGGTGTTTCCATTAGACAATTTAGAGGCATCAAAGTTTACTTTAGTGTATCCCGATTTAGGTTTTTTTTTTCATTTGCTTTGGGCCCTTAGTTTTTTTTCTCTTTTTCGTTTGAGATGTTAGTATGGTTTCTTCATCTTCTGTCCATTTCGACGCCTTCTCCCAATTCACCATTAGGTTTCTTATGTATGATGCTAGGTCTGATATCCCTTCGCTTTGGTCTTGTTAGAAAATCAATTTATTACGTTGATGCTAGATGCTCCACCAAACCACTGCTAGACACGTGAAATCTTTTTTTTCCCTATGTTTTGGTATATCTCACTTAGGATTGTTCTAGGTGTTTTGTTTTGGGGGTCATATCCCTGGATGGAATTAGCGATATTTGGATTTACTTTATTAGTTATGTATATCATATACGAACATTTTGTGAGTAAGTGGTTTATGTCTTCATTGTTACAATCACACAAAACACATCCTCCCGACGTCATGATATGCTTATCTCTAAGTCTAACTTTCGTGGGAAGTCCATTGTTATTAACTTTCCAAAGGAAAATTTTAACTTTTGGGTATGTGTCCAATTTCCACCGCCATCTATTTATATGCGGTGTCTGTCTTTCTAAATTTGTGATTAATTCTACTGCAGATGAGGTTGAAAACCAACCATTTTTGCTCAGGGCCCAATACAATCGATCTTAGATGTGATTATCTAGGATTGGAGTATTTTGAATTTGTTCAACCATGTTATCTAGGAGGATTTGTTTTAGTTCATCTATTTTCCATCTATGGTCAGTAGTAATCCATGCATCTATAGTTGTTGTTTCGTCTACATTTGCAAGGTTCTTTGCATGAGGAAACCACCAACGAAGAAAGAAGCTCTCTATGAATCCTGAAGAAAATTTTCCGACTTCACCGTCGGGCCAACTGGTCTCCGCCGATATGAACCTTGATCCAGCGAAGGGGAAACCACCAGATCAACGCGCATCCTGGAGGAACGTGGTGGTTTCTGGTAGCGCAACACACCAGAAGACCCACATAGATGATGAGTTTCTCAAAGGAAAAATCACGGTGCACTTTCCTGATGGTGAAGAGGGTGACCCAGAAATTTTGATCGCTGGCGATGTCATGGAAGCCCTTGCTTCTGTCTGGCAGAAATCAGTGGTTGTCAAACTGTTGGGACAGCCGATTGCTTTCACTATTATGGAGAGAAAGTTAAGAGAAATGTGGAGAACTGACGCTGGTATGCACTTAATGGATCTAACCAATGGGTGTTTCCTGGTGCGGTTTGAACGAGAAGAAGATTTCCTCACATCCCTTACTTATGGTCCATGGACCATGTTTGGGCGTTGTCTTACAGTTAGAAGATGGTCGCAAAATCTCAAGACAACGGACCCGATCAAAACTACTCCGACTTGGGTCAGGATTTCAGATCTCCCGGTGTCACTATATGAAGAGAAAGTCCTCATGAACATTGCAACAGGTATTGGAGCTCCAATACGGGTCGATCCAAGGACTCTCTATACTAATAGGGGTAAATTTGCTCGGATTTGCATAGAGGTCGATTCAGAGAAACCTCTAAAAGGTACTATCTGCATTAACGGTTGCAGATACTTGGTTGAATACGAGGGTCTTCCGACCATTTGCTTTGACTGCGGGAGGTTTGGCCACCTAAAGAACTACTGTCCGCTTCACCTTAAGGCATCTCCAACGGCGCCCAATCCTAAAGGGGGTAGTAATGCATGTCCGGCGGAGGACGGGGCGTCGTCTTCGAAGGCGATGGCATCACTACTAGCATGTGATTACAACCATTGTACAAAGTTCTAGAATGATCCTTGTGTAACTAGATGATGGACACTTGTCCATAGATCCTGAGATTCACCTCACTATATAAGTTGTATATCACAATGAATACATGAGCTGGTTTTTCCTAAAACACAAATCACTCCAATTCTTGTATGGTATCAGATTGTGAAAAGGACAAACGTCCCTCTGATCCCAATGACAACCACTACAACACCCACCATCATTCCCCCTCCTCCTGCATCTCTCACACCCCTGGTGGTGCCATTAATTCCGCCGCCTGCAACAACACCTCTATCCACTCCTCATCTACCCTCTTTTTCCAATTTTATTACTGTTAAACTCTCACAAGACAATTTTCCATTATGGAAAGCCCAAATCTCCCCTTATCTTCGAGCTCATAAGCTCTACTCGATTCTCGATGGGACTGAACCATGCCCTGCTGAAGGCACCCTCGGGTTCGCCGACTGGTTTGCTCGAGACCAGTTGGTAATGGCGATTCTGACCTCGTCACTGACGGAACAGGTCCTAGCTCAGACTATCGGGTGTTCCACCTCCGCTGAAGTCTGGACGCTCCTCCACGAAGCCTTCGCAGCTCGTTCCAACGCCCAAATTGTCCAGGTGTGTCTCCAACTCGCTACCCTAAAAAAGGGAGCTGACAGCATCACCACCTACTTTCACAAAGCCAAGTCGTTGGTAACGACCCTTTCCGCCGCCGGTCACGTCGTTTCCGACACCGAGTTTGTGGTTTTTCTTCTTGCCGGCCTTAGGAGCGACTATGAATCCATGGTAACGTCTCTCTCCACCCAGCCCTCTCTTCCAGCGCCTAATATGGTTCTCTCTCACCTCTTGGTCCATGAAGCTCGCTTAGCCAAACAAACTGTAGCTCAGACCCAGTCCATCTCGGCCAACAACACTTCTGGCCCCAAGGCTGAAGCCAACAACACCACTAGCCGCCATCGTGAAGACAACAATAACGGACGCGGGCGAGGGGATGGCCGAGGAAGGGGTCGGGGACGTGGCCGCGGCCGGAACAACTACTCCAACTTTACCGGCCAACCCGATAACCGTCCTATCTGCCAAGTGTGCTCCAAGCCTGGGCACACCGCACTTATCTGTCACCATCGCTTTAACCAGGCCTACGAGCCCCCACCACCTCAAACCTTCCAAGTCCACTATACTGCCACCCGTCGGGATGGTATCCCGACACCGCCGCCACCCACCACTTCACCCCTGACCTCTCTAATCTACGCATCGACAACCTCCCTTATAATGGCACTGAATCGGTGAACCTCGGCGATGGATCCTCTGTTCCCATTCAACACCAAGGCTCCTCCTCCTTCTACGGTTCCAACCGCGTCTTTCTCCTCAAAAACTTACTTCATACTCCCTCTCTCTCAAAGAATTTGCTCTCTGTTAATCGTTTTTCTTGTGATAATGCCGTCTATTTTGAATTTCACGCAAATTTTTTTGTTGTGAAGGATATCCACACCAAGGCGATCCTCCTCCGGGGACCGGTTGAAGACGGACTCTATGTGCTTCCGGCCACCACGCGACCAACACTACCCTCACCGGAAGCTCACTTCACTGCCGCCGATAACCCGTCTCCTTCAACCTCTTCTGTTCTTTGGCACTTCAGATTAGGGCATCCCTCAGCCCGTGTCACAAATCAAGTTCTCAAGCTTCTTCAACCCAACAAAAAAACAAGCCTGCTGGCCCATATCTCTTGCCCATCTTGCTCCTGGGCCAAAGCCCACGCTCAACCTCATCCTGCTACTAGCTCCTTGTCTGCTAGAATTTTGCAACTTCTCTTTTTGGATGTATGGGGACCCGCTCATCACATTTAAAAAAATGGGCACAAATATTATCTTTCCATAGTAGATGATTATTCAAAGTTTATTTGGATTTTCCCTTTTTCTAGTAAAACAATGGTTCCTACCCTAGTTCAAAATTTATTAAACTTGTCTCTAATTTCTTTTCCTCAAATGTTGGCTCAATTCAAACCGACGGTGGTACCGAGTTCAAACCGCTATCCTCCTTTCTCACTCAATTGGGAATTTATCATCGTCTCACTTGTCCATACTCCCATCAACAAAATGGGAGTGTCGAGTCCCGCCATCGTCGTGTTGTGGATGCCAGTCTCACTCTTCTCAAACACGCCTCTCTCCCTCTCCAATATTGGGATTATGCCTTTGAGACCGCCACCTATCTTATAAACCGGCTACCAACCCCGATACTAAACCACCAATCCCCTTATGAATGCCTCTTTGGTCGCCCTCCCGATTACAATTTTCTCAAAACCTTTGGGTGTCTTTGCTTCCCAAACCTTCGCCCCTATAATTCCCACAAATTGGCCTTTCGCTCCACACCTACTCTCTTTTTGGGTTATAGTAGCAACCACAAAGGGTATATTTGTTTTGATTGGGTCTCCTCCCGCACCTATATTTCCCGAGATGTCCTCTTCCATGAAGACATTTTTCCCTTCAAAGCCCAACCTCACCCCTCGTCCACGGCCCACAAGCCCAATTACACCACACTTCCCTTTTTGTCTCTACCTATCCTCTCCTCTTCTGATTCCTCTTCATCTGGGCCGCTCCCTCAGCCCATTAACCCCATCTCCCCTCAGCCCACTACTCCAGCCACTTCCCCCACTCCTTTACCTTCTCCTCCACCTATCTCCCTCGGGCCCAGTGAGCAGCCCATTCCTGTACCCCAACCCACCAACACTCGTATTGTAACCCGCTCCCAAAATCAAATTGCCAAACCCCTCGTACGCCATGACGGCACAATACCGTAGCCACCCAAACCCCAAACCCATTCCACTACCCTCGTTCCCGATGAACCCACTTGCTACACCGAGGCGTCTAAATATCCCGAGTGGCGCCAAGCTATGAATGATGAATTCAAAGCTCTCCTCACCACTAAAACTTGGACCCTCATTCCACCCTCCACCTCTAACAATGTTCTTGGTGTCAAATGGGTTTTTAAAACCAAATATCATGCCAATGGAACCATTGAACGCCGGAAAGCTCGCTTAGTTGCCAAGGGGTATCATCAGCTCCAAGGCATTGATTACAATGAAATCTTTACTCCCGTTGTAAAACTCTCTACCATTCGCCTTCTCCTCTCCCTAGGCTCTATGCGTCGGTGGTCGGTTCGCCAACTAGATGTCCAAAATGCCTTCTTACACGGGGACTTGGCGGAGGACGTCTACGTTCATCAACCCCCCGGGTTTGTTCATTCTTCCTTTCCTAATTATATATGCAAGCTTCAAAAATCTCTTTATGGTCTCAAACAAGCCCCTCGTTCTTGGTTCGCTAAGCTTAGTGATTCTCTCATCACCATGGGGTTCCGTCATTCCGAGGCTGATACCTCCCTTTTCATCCATCGTCGGGGACCCGATTATGTGTTCATTTTGGTGTACGTCGATGATTTGTTGGTCATTGCATCCTCTCCTCACCTCGAAATTTCTTTCATCCAAACCTTGTCCCAACAATTCCCTGTTAAAGACCTTAGCCCCTTACATTTTTCCTTGGTGTTCAAGTACATCGGGATGAAACCGGCTTCTACTTATCCCAAACCAAATACATCAAAGCCCTCGTTCAAAGCGCCAACATGGACAAATCCAAGGCTGTCCAAACACCCATGGCTACCAACTTTACCGCCTCTACCACAGAGTCCTGCACTCCCTTTTCGGACATCCAGCTCTACCGCAGTGTCGTGGGCAGTTTACAATACCTCTCGCTCACTCGGCCCGATATCTCGTTCTCGGTCAACAAGCTTTGCCAATTCATGCATCAACCCCTTAACATCCATTGGCAAGGTGTCAAACGTGTACTCCGATATCTCAATGACACTGCTGACCTCCAATTCAAGATCTCTTCCGCACCAAATAATCAGTTATCGGCCTTCTCCGACGCCGACTGGGCAGGGGACCCCTCTGATCGACGCTCCACTGGGACGTATTGCATCTTCCTCGGCGGCAATCTCATATCATGGTCCTTAAAAAAACAGGACACGGTTGCCCGCTCTTCCACCGAGGCCGAATACCGGGCACTTGCACAAGCCACCTGCGAAACACTTTGGCGTCAGTCCCTGCTCGTTGAACTTGGCATTCCTCTACCTTCTGCACCCACACTTTGGTGCGATAATCTCGGGGCAACATATCTTGCGGTCAATCCGGTTCTACACCATCGTATCAAGCATATCTCCCTCGACTTCCATTTTGTTCGAGAGCGGGTTCGCAACAAATCACTACACGTCGCCTTCGTCTCTTCCAAAGACCAAGTTGCTGACTTGCTTACAAAGCCCCTGCCCACAACTCGCTTCCAACTATTGCGATCTCGACTCTGCCTTGGCACGCTCGGATCGAGGGGGGGGTACTAGCATGTGATTACAACCGTTGTACAAAGTTCTAGAATGATCCTAGTGTAACTAGATGATGGACACTTGTCCATCGATCCTGAGATTCACCTCACTATATAAGCTGTATATCACAATGAATACATGAGCTGGTTTTTCCTAAAACACAATCACTCCAATTCCTGTAATCACCGACGCCGATGACCGCGCATGAGGCGGCAAGAATTGGAAAAGGCATGTACGGCCAATGGATGATCCCTGAAAGGAAAGCCCGTCCAAATAAGGGAGGTAACAAGCCATTACAAGATCCGAAAGAGGATAATTCCGAGCAGTCGAAGAAGATTACCTCCAAAGATATCACAGGGAGGATGTACAAGGGGAAAGATAAGGTTTCACAGAAATTGTTTCCTGAAATAAACAGATTTGGCATCCTTGAATCATTGGAGAATGGAGAGGCCAACACTGATCAATCCGATTCAGGAAAGAATACTAGTAAGGCGCCTTCAATCTTGCAAAGCAGTTCCCTGGAAATCCGCAATTTAGACGGAAAGAAGAACTTTCAGAAAAAGGTAGTTAATAAAGCTTTTGAGCAAATGCTGATTGAAAATACCGAAAAAATCAAGCTTGATTCCGGTTCTTCAAGGGATTCTATCCAATTTGAATTTGCCTCCAATAAAGAAGTTGGGCTGACGGCCCAAAAGGCCAATCATCAAAGACGTTTAATGAGAAACCAGCGCAAGAATGGGCCCAGTGGCATAACTAAGGGCTCTGATGGGCTAGACCTGTTTTCTACCCTTAACGGGCCGTTACAAAGCACAAATTCTAAGAGCAGACGCCAAACTGAGGATTCAGTGGATCTCGCTCCAATTGATCCCTATAGGGAGAGATCGAGTAATATCATACAATCAGGATTTGATCCCGGGGACTCGAAAACCTCAACCAATTTTTCGGATTCCCTTCAGACGGTTGTTAATGAAAATCCTCTCTTTGTGATTGAGGCCTGTAATCAGGAAACAGAAGCAGAGGACAGAGGACAAGATGATACCGCGATGGTGGAGTCGAATCAAGCTCAAACGAGCTTGGATTGCTGATCGCTTTTTCCTTTGTTATTTCTTTCCGTTTATTTACTTGTTATCTATGAAGTTTCTTATGTGGAATTGCTTTGGTGCAGGTAAACCTGGCTTCCGTAGAGCTATTCGATACATTTGTCGCCTTCATAAGGTTGATATGCTTGCGATTTTTGAGACTCGAGTTTCAGGGGACAGAGCTGAAGCTATTTGTGATCGGATGACTTGAGTCGACTTCTCGGATTGTAAGAGAGTTGAAGCTGTTAGAATGTCGGGAGGAATCTGGCTTTTTTGGAAAAAGGAAAGTATTAACCTCACAATAATTCACAAAAACAGGAATTTTATCATTGCAAAGTTCGTTGACAGTGGAGTCCTCTGTCACATTTTCATGGTCTATGCCCCTCCGTCTGATGACCGTCGAAAATCTTTCTGGACAGAACTTGAAACTGCTGTTAACCAGATTAATGGCCCTATAATCATTGGTGGGGACTTTAATTGCATTAGGTTCCTTCATTAGAGGGACGGTGGGTCTGGGGGATTGCACACGGACTCTAGCCGTTTTAACCAGTGGTGCAATAACTTGGACGTCATTGATCTTGAATATACTGGTCCGAAGTTTACTTGGAGCCGAAAGTTATCCAGAAATGTGATTATATCTAAGCGCCTTGATAGAGCTTTCACGAATGTTTCGGGGCGTATTCTTTGGCCTGAAGCAAATGTCCGTCACCTACCTAGATTCTCCTCAGATTACAATCTATGCTTCTCTCGCTCAATCCAGATGTTAATTTCAACAAGAAGAGACGCCCATTCCGGTTTGAGGCAGCGTGGTTATTACATCCGCAGTTTAAGGAAAAAGTTTACGACAGCTAGTGCTTGAATCTTGACACTCGTAGCGCCCTTACGGTGTTAAGAGATGAGCTTATCAAGTGGAACAAGAAAACGTTTGGTAGCATTCACCAATGTAAGCAACAACTTTTAAGTCAGCTTGATCATCTGCAGAGTAGGATGGTTTCTTCTAGAACGGTTGATATCTTTGATATGGAAAGCGAAATCAAAAGAAATCTGGAATTGGTTTTAGAACAGGAGGAAATTCTTTGATTCCAAAAGTCAAGAGAACAGTGGCTCAAGTGTGGGGATAGAAATACGTCCTTCTTTCACACTTCAACTATTATCCGCCATAAGCATAATCGGGTAGATGGGCTTAGAACTGATGAGGGTGTGTGGATTGAAGACAGTGGGACGCTTGAGAGATTAGCTGTTGATTTTTTCAGAAACTTGTATTCCGAAGAGAACCCAACTAATGATGCTATTCTCCATACTGGGCATTCCTTTCCTGATTTTGATGTTGATGGTAAACGCATGATGGTGATGAATGTCAGTGAAGAAGAAATGTCGCCCGACATAGACGGCTTCCAACCGGTTTTCTTCCAGCGGTGTTGGGACATTGTTAAAAGTTCTGTGGTCGGTTTCGTGAAAGACTTCTTACGCTCTGCTAGCCTTCCTGATGGTGTGAATGATACACTCATTGTGTTACTCGCCAAAGTGGAGAAACCGGAAAGAATCAATCAGTTCAGACCGATCAGCCTTTGCAACGTCTTATATAAGACGATCACCAAAATTTTAACAAATAGATTGCAGCCTATGCTCTCTAGTATCATAGGACCTACCCAAGGGAGTTTCTTACCGGGACGTATGATAATGGACAACGTGGTGATTGCTCAAGAGGTTGTTCACTCGATGAAGAGGAAAAAAGGCGGTAAGGGTTGGATGATCCTTAAGTTAGACTTGGAAAAGGCCTACGATCGTTTGAATTGGGAGTTCATCAAGTTGACTCTGGCTACTGCTGGTTTTCCAGAGAGAATGATTGAGTGGATTATGGCATGTGTTTCAACCCCCAAGATGAAATTGCTTTGGAATGGTGAAGTTACTATGGGATTTGAAGCTTCTAGAGGGGTCAGACAAGGGGACCCGATGCCGCCTTACTTGTTCCTTTTATGCATTGAGAGACTTAGTCACATTATTATGGACTCGATCCAAAGTTGAGAGTGGAAGCCTATCAAACTTACTAGAAGCGGCCCCGCCCTCTCTCATATTTTCTTCGCTGATGACATCATGTTATTTGCGGAGGCTTCGGTTGATCAAATTCGAACAATCAAGAAATGTTTAGAGAAGTTTTGCAAAGCCTCTGGGCAAAAAATAAGCATTCAGAAGTCTAAGATTTTTCTTTCAGCAAACACCAGTAGCAACCTTGCTCGAAAACTTCATGAAGAAAGTGGATTTGAGGTAACGACTGATTTGGGAAGATATCTAGGAATGTCCATACTTCACAAACAAGTGAAAAAAGACACGTTTGCTAGTCTCATTGATAAGTTTAATAAAAAGTTATCGGGCTGGAAAACAAAACACCTTAGCTTTGCCGGAAGAGTCACCTTGGTTAAGTCGGTTTTGACGTTGCGTCCGGTTTACACGATGGCTACGGTGCTCCTACCTTCAAGCACTTGTAACGAGATTGATAAAATCAACAGGGCCTTTTTGTGGGGTAGCACTAATGAGAAGAGGAGGGTTCATAAAGTTGCATGGGAAGAGATTACCAAACCGAAAATTCATGGAGGCCTCGGAATTCGATCCATGCATAACATGAATTTGGTCCTTGTGGGTAAACTTGGATGGAGATTTGTGAATAATGATGGTGAATTATGGACGACTGTTCTCAAGCGCAAATATGTGGATTGTGCGCTTGGAAACACCACGACCTGTTCCTACATATGGAAAGGGATCAAATGCTGCCTTTCGGAGGTGGTGAGGCATGGTACTAAATGGTTGTTGGGTGACGGCAGTTCGATCTTGTTCTGGTCTGATCAATGGCTTCTTGAACGCTCTCTCAAAGAGGTTGCTATATGTAAAGTTGATGAGGATCATATCAACAGGAGAGGCGTGAGTACTAGATTGAAAACAATGGTCGGGACTGGAATCAGTTGTCTACTATGCTGCCGACGGAGGTTCTTCTTCAGCTTGCTCCGGTCGGTGTGTCGAATGAACACGGGCTTGATTCCGATCAGTTGTGTTGGAAATATTCCGCCGACGGGGATTATACAGTTGGGTCTGGGTACGACATGCTTTAAGGAAATTTTGATAGGAGAGAGACTGATGTTGGATTTTACAAAGCAATTTGGAGGATTTGTGCTCCGGAACGGGTCCGTGGTTTTGTTTGGACGGCTAGCAGAGGCAGCGTTTTGTCTAATGCTGAGAGATTTAGAAGACACTTATCTAGCACTCCGAGATGTGTCTACTGCGAAGACGAGGATGAAACTTACGAACACATGTTTCGGGACTGCCCTATGGTAAGATTTATTTGGAATAATTTCAAGAATTTTAATGAAAATCTTACCTTTTTCCAGGTCCCTTTCGCTTGCTGGATCAGAGATAACATCATCGTTGATCGGGTGGAAGGTTCATTAGAGTGGCGCTGTTTATTCGCCAATGCTATTTGGTGGATATGGCGCTGGCGTGATGCCAAGGTGTTCAACGAAGAGTTGATCGTCCCTGAGAAGGCAAGGTTCATTTTGGACCGGACTGTTGAATACCAAAAATATGCAGGTAAGTCCTCTGATCTCTCTAATTCAATTATTAAAAGTTTTCATGATATTGCCTGGGCAAAGCCACCGCACGATTGGGTTAAAATCAAAACGGATGGAGCGGTCAAGAACGGAACCATGGCTGCGGCGGGAGGTATTATTAGAGATAATGAAGGACAATGGATTAGAGGGTTCGTCCATAACATTGGTGCTTGTTCTGTGCCGGCGGCGGAACTTTGGGGAGTGCGCAATGGTCTTCAAATGGCGTGGGACTTGGGCTTTCGACGTGTGATGGTGGAAGCCGACTCCAAAGTGGTTATTAATCTTATTAGCTCTAGTGTTAAGAGGTGTCACCCGTTATATAGCCTGGTACGTCAGTGCCAAGGCTTAATTAGTAGGGATTGGTCTATCCAATTCCGTCACGTGTATCGAGAGGCCAATACCGTTTCCGATCGCCTCGCGTCTTTAGCTTTCTCGTTTCCTATTGGTTTGCATGTATTGCTTGCCCCGCCTGAGGGGATTAATTTACTGTTGCATAATGATGTTAGGGGTCGGGCTATCCCCCGTTTGCGGACTACTTAGCCCACTTTTTATTTTAATAAAACGCTCCCTTGAGGGGCTGGAGAGTGCCACATCTCCTTCTACAAAAAAAAGGTTCTTCGCAGGAGGCCGAAGGGGTCCCCCTGGTAGCCAGTTATCTTTCCAGCATTTGACCGTTTTGCCATCTCCAATTTGCCAAATGAGCCCTTTATAGAATTCTTCTCTGAGATGCATTAGTTTCTTCCATTGCCACGAGGTGTTCACTTTTAGTTTGTAGGAGAATAAATTATCATTTCTAAGGTATTTTTGTGAGATTATCTTGACCCACATCTTATTTGGTTCAACAAGAATTTCCAGAGTAGTTTCATTTGGAGTGCTTTGTTCATATGTTCTATTGTCCTTATTCTCAGTCCTCCTACCTCTTTAGGTTTGCATATCATGTCCCATCCCACCAAAGGTTTGTAATTTCTATCCTTGTTCCAGAAGAATCCCCTGTTTATCCTATCCATTTCTGAATGAGCATAAGTCGGGAGCATAAAGCTCTGCATTACAGAGTTCGGTTTTGTGGCTAAGTTGGCTGTAATCAATGTCGTTCTGCCTTCTTGAGATAACGAGTTTGCCTTCCATTTTGTGAGTTGTTTTTGTGCATTTCCAATCGAATCTTTAAAGGTGTCTTTGTTGACTTTTCCATTAATGATTGGGCAACCTAAATACTTTTCTATGTTCGCCATTGTTGCAATCCCCAGGGCTTGTTGTTCTACATTTTTTTGTTGTGAAGTCATATTTGTAGAGGTTTGAAAGGCTGATTTGTTATAGTTAACTTTTTGCCCCGAAATTCTGCAAAATTCATCAATAATGGTCTTTACTTGTTCACATGATCTTTGAGATGCTTTGGCGAATATTATGATGTCATCTGCAAATGCTAAAAAGGGGATCTGAGTCCCGTCTCGAGCGATTGGAAATCCTGTCGAGTTTTTGTCCAATTCACTAGTTAAGTGTAGTTTTCTTGGAAGAATTGCCGATGCGATAACAAATAGGAATGGTGATAAACGGTCACCCTGCCTGAGTCCTCGTTCCAAGTTGAAAGGTTCCGTGGGTCCATTATTCACAAGTATCGAGAATGATACCGTGCATATGCATTCCCTTATCCAGCCTATAACTTTTTTTTTTATCAAACCCAAATCTGTGCATTACGTTTAATAGATATTCCCAATCTATTCGGTCATACGCCTTCTCCATATCTAATTTAATGGCAATCCATCCATCTTTGTTTTTTGTGTTTTTGAATGAGTGAAATATTTCATGGGCTATAAGGGTGTTATCTTGGATGGCTCGGTTTGCTATAAAGGCCCCTTGGAGCGGGTGGATAATTTTGGTTATTACTTTTTTACTCCTTTCCGTTATGATTTTCCATATGACTTTGTAGATCGTTGAGCATAGGCTTATTGGGCTGTAGTGATTAGTCGATGTTGGGTTCTCTACCTTAGGTATGAGAGTTATAAATGTATGGTTAATTTGTTGTAACATCTTCCCTGAATGGAAGAAAATTTTTACGGCTCTGATTATTGTTGGCCCAACAATATCCCAATATCTGTTGTAGAATTCCACAGTCACACCATCCGGGCTTGGGGATTTGTCAGAGCCTAGCTTCATTACTGTTGTCTTGATTTCTTCGTTCGTAACCACACTAGTTAGCATGTACACTACCCCTTTTATTAAAACCAATTTGATTGGTTGAAATTTAATTGGGTATCTTTTTATTGGTTGAAAAATAATTATAGACTCCGCATTAAATAAAATTATTATTTACATCCATGTGAAATATTCTATAAGATTTGCATTTGACAATTTTTAGCAAAATAACCATTAAGTAAAAAAAATCCAATTATACAAATTTATAATTTTTCACAAGATTATAAAAAATATAAGAAATATTTTATAATATTTAAATTTAACAATCTTCTATATATATATATATATATCATTGTACCTTGTATGGGGTTTTATAAAATTAATGTATTTTTTAAATTTTGATTAAGATGAAATATGAAATGATAAAAAAATTAGATTTTTTTAATTTCATAGTTATTTTAGAGAAAAAATTTCAAACAATAAAATATTCTTAGAATTGGATAATTTGTTTTTAATTTTATAATTATACTTTTGAACAATGACATATATATGTGAGGGATTGTTAAATTTAAATATTATGAAATACTTCATATATTTTTAATAATCTTGTAAGAAATTACTAATTTGTAGAATTGGATATATTTATATTTAATGGTTATTTTTCCACAAGTTTCCAAATCCAAATATTATAGAATATTTTCACATGGATATAAATAATAATTTTATTATATGTTGTGTCTACAATTATTTTATAACTAATAAAAATACCCAATCAAATTTCATCCAATAGGATTGGTTTAAAAAAAAGGGTAGTGTGATCCAATCTAAAAGTGACATGTGTTATTTAACAATATTTTTAACCTCCGCTTTAGTATATAGTAATGATGTCATCATATTGAGCCACATCACCCCTTTTGTTGATGTAATAATTTATTTTATTTTTTCTACCATATTAAAATCCCAAAAATATTAGTAAGAAAATGACATGTTCCTTACAAAATTGAAAAATATTCACATCACTCAATATTAAAATAGTTAATTAAAATTGAAAATTTTGATATAGTCAATGATAATAAAATAAATATTTACATTATTTTTTCCTTTTATCTATTTATGGAAAATATTTATTATAATAGAATTTTGATAAAAAAAAAGATAAAAATTTACATTATGTATTACAAGATTGACAATGATCTATTTATGTAAAATTTATTTTATAAATTGAATTTGTATTTTAAAAAATAAAATTTTACACTATCCTTTAAATGATAAGACATTGATCTATTTATGTAAAGTTTCTTTTAAAAATTGAATTTTTATTTTAAAAAGATAGAATTATACACTATCTTTTTAAAGATTTACAATTATATATTTTTGTAAAATCTATTTTAAAACGAAATTATGATTATAAAATTGATAAAAACTTTGCTTAAATCAAATTTTGGTAAAATATTTTTTTAATGAATCTATTTTTTTTTATAAAAAATGATATGAATCTAAATTACTCTTAGAATTAAATAAATATTTACATTATCTTTGCCTTTAATCTATTTATGGAAAATATTTTATTAAAATATAATTTTGATAAAAAGATAGAAATATACATTATGTCTTACAAGACTAAAAATTAAATTATTAAGTAAAGTTTGAAAAAAATAATTAACTTTTTGATATTCTCATAAGATATTTACGATCAATTTTCTTTAGTCAATTTTGATAAAAAAAAGATTAAATTTAAATTATATTATTTTGGTAAAAAAAATGAAATTTTCCTAAAAAATTAATCTATAACTACATATTAAAGTTGTATCTTTTCGAGCCACTAGAATGATTCTGGCCCCACCTCATATTTACAAAAATTAATTTTTTATTCCTAATATTTTAACTTTTTTCAATTAAATTTTCTTTAACTATTTAAATCTATCTTTGAGATCAAAAAAATATATATTTAGTATAAAAATATCTTTTGAAAATTTCCTTATACAAATATCGTTTCACGAATTTATTTATACATGTATATATTTTTTCTTTTATAACAAAAAAATTAATGATAAATACTTATAGTGTTTAAAAATAATAAAAATAGGTAATATAATATTAAATAAATATATTAAAATATTTGTTGATCTCTAAATTAAGGTATACAGAAAGTAATAAAAAATATAATATTTAATCTTATCTAATCTTTACTTTATCGAGCCACAAAATGAGTTTGGCCCCACCTTGAATCGAAATAAATTATTTTTTTAATTATTTTCTATAAATAAATAAATTTCATCTTTATCTTTCATATTTTAATATATATTATTTATTATTTTAAATATTATTTAATTTAAATCTTATCTCTTCCATATTCTAATATATAAGTCTTTTTTATTCATATGTTATCCTTTTTTTCAAATTAATATCTATGAAATATCATCAAGGAAATGGTAGAAATGTACATTATTTTACCTTAATAATTTCTTTTATTCTCAACATTAAACTTAATAACTTATATTTAATTTATGATTCCAAAAAAAATTCACTGTACATGCAATAAATTACTTACATTAAATTTTATATTATATTTTTATTTAATATCTATAAAATGCCGAACCATAGTCTTACATGGCACGATGGGTACAACTAGTATATTATTAAAACGGAACTGAAAACCATGTAGGCGCCAACCTCCAAACATAAACAATCAAAACTTGTACTTCTAATCATCAACCTATACTCGCAACTCCTAACTCATCAAAATATCAAAGTCACCATTAATCAACCACCCTACTAAACAAGACCCAACACCATCATAAGATTCACCATGTCGAGTTGCCCCCACCATCACAAGATTCACCATGTCGAGCTATCCCAAGAGAATATCACCACCCTAAAGGGTTACCTAGGACACCTAATATGCACTAAATAGGTAAACACAACATGTAGTAGCAAAAATAATTTAATAAAGTACATAATAAGAATAGTAATAATATGACACCTCATATAGTATATTCACTAAGCCATGAATGTTGATATCAATCCGGCTCGGAATTCGTCTTGAGTATTGTCACAACTAGAAGGAGATTGCAAAAGTAGTGTCATAGATGGCCTCACTAGGTGCCTAGGTGGAGTTGGTGATGCCAGCAAGGGGTTTGTTGCGCTTGCACCTCACCAAAGATAGATCTCACGGGGAGATGGGCTTGTATCTAGATCCACAAACACAGATCCAAACTCAACCAAATCGAATACAACCAAGGACGTTGAATCCGACAATGGATATGTTTCGACGAGGATGGAGCCTAGGTGAATGAAGATAGGAAGATTAGAAGATCAAGGAGGGAAGATATAATTGTTTGGTGACACCTAATTAGCAAGAGGAGGAGGAATGCTCTCAAACTCAAGTCTTGCTATGAATTGAACGTGGCAACAACAACAACAACAACAACAACAACAACAATGTGCAGGCAAGATCGGGTGTGACTCTTGGAACCTCAATGATGAACAAGGAAGGATTGGGTCAAAGAGCAGGCACGACATTCGGTACTAGTGTGGAAACGATCACAACAATGAGCTTGCTCAAAATCGACGCGGTAGGAGTGGTAGCGAGTGCACCAATGTGTGAGACAAGGGGTGCAATAGGCGCAACTGTGACCATGACAATGGGTGCAATAGTAGCGGCCATGTGCATGACCATGGGCGTGGTAGGAGTGGTAGTGGGTGTCCCAATAGGTGAGACAGGGGCGCTACAGGCACGATGGTGACCTCGACAACGACCACAGTAGGCATAACAATGTGCACGACGGTGGCCACGTGATACGTAATTGCTCCGGGATTTCTCCAAGTTGAACGTTAGTGACCTCGACAACGACCACAATAGGCACAACAATGTGCATGACGGTGGCCACGTGATACGTAATTGCTCCTTGATTTCTCCAATTTGATCGTGTATATGACCTCACATGATCCCAATATTTCCTAGTAAATCATATTTCCCACACCAGATTCACTCTGAATAGATTTCTTGTAGAACAAGTTTCAAAATTTCAAATCTGATTTTGTGATGGAACGTTGGTGAAACCGAACAAAATAGAATTTATCAAGTTAAAGGTCAATTTGAAAGGTACGAACACTCATTTCCAATTGATTAACAAGGATGATCTATACTAATCAAACTAGAACAATCAACTTGATTATGCTATAGAATTCGAAATCTGGAAATTAAGAACATATTGATGATGATTGATCTTAGCAATTAGAGCACTCATAATTTCATAATTTTGTGGCACAAGAGATAGATTAAATCGAATTTATGGTTTAACCTCTCTCAAGTCGATTTTATTGAATGAAACTTGCAGAATATAAATAGAGTACAAAGCTAGGATATCTTAGAGCCCAAGGAATGATCATGCCCGACCCTAGAAAGGGTGTTTATGACCTTTTCTTGCTCTCCGAGATATATTATAATAATATTAAAAATATCTATCCTAAGTCTCTTTATCAATTAAATCAAATAGATAACTAATTTGACTTAAAGGATAAGAAAACTAACAAACTAATCCTAACAAGCTGAAAAAGATATAATAATAATAATAAAGCAAGATATTTTAGCCACTAACAATAAAGCCTATAGTCGAAAATATCTATCTAATAATAAAAGATAGGATTTTCCTTCTTTGATTGGTCAAGTCAAAGGGTTGTCTAGGACCACATCAAATATTCTATCTTACCCGATTCCTTACTAAATTCATCCCTAAAGTAAGATAAATTATTCCATGTTTCTAAGATAAGAAAATAGGATATACAAGGGACAAATTAGCATAATCCATGCCTCATCTAAAGGGATTTCGACCCACATGATCAAGTGATAGAATATTGGCTTGTTTGACGTAGGATCATGGTGACCCATCTCTTTTCCCTGGGCTCTTGAACAACGACTGCCAATTTGATTAACAAAGCCTTCGTCCCTTGATTAATCTTCCTAGCCCCACTCCTAGTTATTTGCCCATCAAACGGAACTTGAATTAAATCCTTAACGTTAGAAGAAGACATAGTTGGCTTCACTGCATCATTCTCCTCCACTTGGTCCCGAATCGTATCTAATTCGACATCGGAATCTAACTCTGGCACATAAAGTGAAAGATCAACAACATTAAACGTTAGATGTACATTATACTCACCATGCAAGTCGACATGGTAAGCATTTGGGCCAATTCTCTTGAGTATCTTGAATGGTCCATCTCCACGTTGATCTAGCTTATTCTTTCTCTTATTGGGAAACCTTTCGTTCCTAAGATGCACACAAACAAAATCATCTTCTTCAAAAATGACCACGTTGATCTAGCTTATTCTTCCTAAAATGTCAGTATTAGTTGACGTCTTTCCCATTGTTGTGTACAAAGCATTTGCACCCAAAGACTCTCAAATGGGAGATGTTGGGCTTCCTTCCTCTGATCAACTCATATGCAGTCTTTTTTATCATAGGGCGGACCATGGCTCTGTTGAGGATGTAAGTTGCTGTGGAGATAGCCTCTGCCCAAAAGTTCTAGGGAACTCCACTCTCAATCATCATGGTTCTAGCCATTGCTTCCAGAGTTCGACTCTTCCTTTCCACAACTCCATTTTGTTGTTGGGTACGTGGAGCTGAGAAGTTGTGTGAGACACCATTCTTGTCACAATATTGTATGAAATATGAGTTCTTGACCTCAGTTCCATGATCAGATCTCAGTGCAACGAGCTTTAGTCCCAAGCTCACCTCTACTCTCTTCAGGAATGGCTCAAACTCCCTAAATGTATCTGCTTTGGACAGAAGGAAAATAACCCATGTAAATCTAGAGAAATCATCAATGAGAACAAACATGTACCTTTTTCCTATATAGCTAGCCACCTGCACGAGACCATAGAGATCCATGTGAATCAGTTCCAAAGGATGGGTAGTGTTCACGACTTGTTTGGGTTTGAAGGAACTTCTTGTTTGTTTTTCCTTTGATACATGCCTCACATATCTTCATGCCTTCATGATTGATCCTGGGCAGTCCAACCACGAGATCTTGAAGATAAAACTTCAGAATCTGGTTGATACCGGCATGTCCCAATCTTTTATGCCACAGTTCCGCTTCATCAATGGAACTTGCAAGGCATAGTTTCCTTGGAGGCTCATACAATGTATCCACAAAATAGACGTTGTATCTTGTACCTTTGAGAATGATCTTGTTGGTTTTCTTGTTGATCGCAAGACATTCCTTTGAGTCAAACGTGACAACAATGTTTCGTTGTTCACATAATTGAGAGACACTCAGCAGATTGTACCCGAGGTCCTTAACCAGATTCACATTTTTGATCTTTATTCCTTTGTTGATGATTGCCTTGCCAATTCCAATGATTTCGCCCTTGTTCTTGTTGCCGAAAGAGACGTGGTCTCCATCGAAATTTGTAAGTAGTGAGATGAGGTTTTCTTTCTTCCCAATCATGTGGTTGGAACATCCATTGTCAGTGACCCATATGTTATTCCCCCTCACTACAACCTGCAAAATCAATTAGATTTGGCGACCCGAGCAAGATGTCTCTTGCTTGGTTCCATGCAAGGAAACAAAGTTCTATCGACCAAATAATCAGCTAAGTTATGGACTTGAGTGAAATTTCTAGGACTTAGAGACGAGTTCCTAGGCGAATTCCCATTCTTGGGAATTTTCCACTGATTTGGCATGTTCTCATTTTTTGTTTGAAGATTTTGATTTTTGAAGTTCGTGTTCCCAATAGTGTGTGAGCGATGAGCTTGTCTCTTGGGACAATTTTCAATGTAGTGCCGATGGGCTCCACATTGCCAGCATGTTTTGTAGTACTCTCCAAGATAGTACTTAGGGTGTGGTCTTTGAATCCTATTTGACTCCATGATTTCCTGATTGTAGACTCTACACCCATTTCCCTTGGCTATATTGAGGTACATTTTGTGGCTAGTGTTCCCAGTGTAGTATTCATTGTTCCCGTCTTTTCCGCTTTCAAGCACACGAATTCTCTCCTCTAACTGAGCATTCTTCAGCTTTTGGCTTTGAAGCTCAAGGTCCCTACACTCGTTTATTTCCTTTTCTGTGAGAGGAGAGGTCTCATTCTTTGATGATCCTTCTCCATACTCTATCCCATGCCTGGCTAGAACAAACTTGGTTTTAGGGATGGTTTCCTAGATGTTTTGGGTTTTGGTTATGTACTCTACTGGTCGGACTTCATTACAAAGGGAACAGACTCCTAAGTTTTGTTCAACAATTCTAGACTTTAGCTTTTGGCTAAACCACATTTCTTTGTCGAATATCTCCTTCTTAATGGTCTCATTTTCTTCTATTAGTTTGACCTGTGGAAGGGAACTATCAAAACACTTTTGGTTCACAAGCAGAGTTTTAAGGATCCCATCCTTTTCACTCTCTATTGTAACACCCCTATTTTGCAATGATGGGTATTACCGCCAGTGGCCTCGTATTTTACAGTCTAAAGTCACCCAAGGCTTTAAATAATTTAATGAGACTTAATTAAAGGACAATGAACTAAAAGCGGAAATTTTATTCATTGATAAGACCATTCGTTCATCACAATGGTAGTTGTTTTACAAAGAGTCTAGCAGCGGAAAATAAAGCCAATATAAAAAGGGTTGAAAAGACGTATTGAAAGTACAAGTATATTTTCCCATGACAACTCATATGATGACGATTCACTTTGCTTAAAATGGAAGAGCTGGTGCACTATCTTCTGAATGCTTTGCCCTTGCAAAATTCCTTCCTTCCTTCAACATCGTCTTGCCTTGACCTTCTATCCTCGCATAACTCTTCTCAAATCTTCTAGCCTGTGTCTTCAAAATTTGGTGGGAACTTCCTAGAGTCTGGCATTTATCGCGAAGGGCGAGAAATACCAGGCAAAAATGCTGAAATTGTGGAATTAGTCTAAGGAGACTAAGCAAGTGAGAATGGATATCCTCAAGGGAAGTTTGGTAATTTTATTATTTTATCGAGGAGATAAGTAGAAGAGATGTACTTGAAAGTTTCAAACTTTATATGGAGCTTTAAGGACGAAAATTAGTTGATCTCGAAGAGAGATAACTTGGATCCTAAAGCGAAGGAAACTACGAGACTGTAGTTCCGATCCTCTTAGAGTACAATCAATGTTGGGAACTTTTTAATTACACAACAATTTTCAGAAAGCCTCTCGCGCCCTTTTTCGGACCTCAACCAACCTCATCTTATTCGGTGCTCCAGATCAGGGAGGTGGCCCGAAGGGGCTTTAGTACCAAACCCACCTTTACAAGCCCGAATAAGCATTCAGATTGGAAAGACGATCGTCAAAGAACCGAGAGCCGGGTCAGTCTTTCAAGTTATACTATTCCGGCCCGGTTTTAGTTTCTTTTAATGTGCATTGACACTTATCTTTATATCATGATAAAACTTCACATATGTTAATGATTTTTAAGAGTGTGAGGGGCCATGAATGGGCCGAAGTCCACTTAAAGGAACGGAGTTCCGACACCTATCTAGGGTGCATACGTCCCTCCTCCGAGTAGGAGCGGACATAGATCATGATCCTTAAAGTCGTGGGAAGAGAGGGAATAGTGCCATACCACTCGACATGTTATGTAGAGGTGTTCGGGCCGAGCCCGCACCCCTTATTATTAAATCCATACTAATCTTGAAAAGAGATTTTAAACAAGAAAAGGCTACACAAAGAAGCCTAGCAAATAATACTATGAACAATAATAATCGTAATAACGATAACAAGTGGCTCATTAATTCTAGCAATCGATATTTCTAGATTCATTTATTTTTATTAAACAGTTGTTCCCAACATCGATAAATTTCACGGAAATGAATTATTGAGGCTTCAAGGAGAAAATCCACTTGCCTTGAATCGTGTTCGGATTTTTCTCAAGGCTCGGAAAATTCGACGGACTTAGAGAGCTCGAAACTTCGACCTAGCAATTTGAGAGATAACGAACGAATTTCTATTAAAATTCTTCTCATTTATTAAACTGTCATTTTCTCTTATTTTTCCTTTCACTAAGAGAAAAAAATATTATAAGCTAAATTATTTTATTTAATAATTTAGGTTGAAGTGGTAACCAATAATAATAATCCTTGATTATTATTTCCAAATAGATTTTTTAAAAATAACTTTATAAAAATACTTATACCCATTTAAAGGTTCATACAAAAGTTGGAATAAATACAAGAAATTCCTTTTTAAACCTACTAGAAATATTTATTTAATTTGGTTAAATACATATTATTTCCATGTTTTTTTATTAAGTATAAAGCTATTTATAACATTTTCCAAAAATTATTATTAAAGCCTTAAGTTGAAATGAAAGAATAATTTAAGTTATATAAAGTCCTTTTAACCCACATGCAATATTTATTCAATTTAATTAAATAATCATCATTGACCCAGTGAGGATCCGATACAGCGGAATCTGGGGTGTCAAGATGGGGGTACCCTGCCCAAGGTAAAGGGGGTACGCCTAAAATAAATATCATATAATGTGAATTTTTTTTAATAAAAATATATTAATTAAAATATGAGTCGAGAAATTATACCGAGGGATAACGAGACTGAAATGGGCAAGCAAAATGAGGTGGGTCGGTCCACACCTTTTTTCTTTCATTCCAAGTGAAAAAAACAGCTTGTCAAGTCAACTTCGTCGGTGCACTGCGTCGTAGAGGGGAGGCCAATGGTGGCGCTTCAAGTGACAGTCGGTAGTTGGACACCCTCTCTACCAACTACCGACAATGGCTCGGGCTAAGGTGGCCTAAAGATGGCGTACGGTGGTCGGGAAAACTGTTCGCGGCCAGCCCGTTCTCCTAGGTCGGTGCATGTTGGTTGTCGAGTGATGTTCACGCAGTCCTAGAGGCGACACCACTAATGGATCAGGGCTAGAAGTTGCGACTATTGGGAGCCCTCGTGTTCCTCTTTCTATTGTCAGTAATGGTCGAGAAAAGGGATGTGGAACGAAGGCGTACAAGCTTGGAGAAAATCGCTCGTCACCAGCCCGGTAAACCCAAAACTGTACATAGTCGACTGGTTTGTGACCAATTGATTGAGGGGTTTTGTAGGCAATTCCTTCATCTACATTTAGGGACTTGAATCACAAAATTTGGTGGAGAAACGAGTTTGCAATCGGTCTTTGAATATCATGCACAACTAGTGTAAAAATCTGGAATTTTTTGGTAAAAAAATCAGAATTTTGAGGGAGAAAGAGGAGGGTGAATTTCTGAAATTTTGGGGGAGATTATGGACGAAAATGAGAGGAGAAGAAGTGGTTGATGTGCTCTTCTTCCTTGCCCAAGCACCCTTTAAATAGTGGAGGAAGAAGCTTGCTTGGAAGTGAAAAGGAAAGCCATTGGTGGGAGGGAGAGGTGGTGTGTGAGAATAGGAAAATGAAGATTGGGTGGAGTGGAGGTGGAGGAGACCACCACTCAATCATCTCATGGATGATACTTGCACCCATTACATGTTCTTGGAAGCTTACATGGTAGAAGGAATAAAATAATTGTTAATCTTTTAGTTGTTAGAGGGTGAATTGTGGAGGTCATGGGTTCAAATCCCACATCCCTCATTTTTATTTTTTCTCCTTTAAGTGATATGGGCCGAGATTAATGCGTTTCACCTAGGCCCAATTTATTTTTATTTGAGTTCAATCAAAATGATTGACTTGTTCAAATTAAATTCATCTTATTAGATTTCCGTCATCATAGCTTAATCTGAGAATTTAATTACCTTTCCGAAATAATTTAATATGTAAGCTTTTTATTTAATTTTTTTCAAAATACAGAATTTAATTTAAGTAATATTGAGTTAAGTAATTCTTTAAAAATATTTATTTATAAAAATAAGGGCTATTATATCTATATCATCAAGTTCCCTTCTAAGGAGTGTGGTTTTAGTGATGGAGGACCGCAATTTTTCAACAAGCTTTGCACATTAGGAACAAGACTCCATACCCAATTGCTCGGCTAATATATCTTCTGATTGATCAAGTTTTCTCTGGAATTTAATGTTATATTTCAACATCTTAGCCAACAATTTCAACAGTTTAGGTTGTTCATATTGAGCAATAGAGTTAAGAAGGGCTTCAAAATTTACCTCACTGGGTTGTTCCCTAGTGGTCTCCCCTATGGCCATAATGCAAGTCTCTGGTGTTGTCCACGCCTCTGGTTCCTCATCATCGGAGTCACTCCAAATTGCTATGTAGGCCTTTTTCTTGCCATTATCGGGTCTTCGCTCTTTATTTCCTTGAGGGCAGTTCTTGGCGAAGTGTCCCTTCTTGTTGCGGTGTCCGTGAGATCTTTGTCTTTGTCTTGGTACTTGCTGTTGGTCTCATAGTTCCTTCTTTCTCTACTGGAGTTCCCTTTGAACATCCCTCTTTTGTAGAAGTTCCGAAGGGCCTTGGTGACCAGTACTAGTTACTCATCGTCGTCCTCCTCATATTCTTCATACTGCTCCTAGACAGATTTGAGGACCTTCTCTAGTTGAGAGTTATGCATCTGGTCTCCATTTCTTGTTGCATATCTTCCTGTTTTATCTTCTCACGACCAATGAGCTTACCAAACAATTGGTGAAGCATCAGGTTCCTATTCGCAGGGGTCTCCTTGAACATTGTTCGTTCATTTCCCCACTCAGTTGTCAACCCGTTGAACAGTTGATGCACCTTCATTTTGTAAGAGATTTCTTGCTTAGTGATCCCAAGGGCAGCTAACTTGGAGCAGAGAGACTTGAAACACGATTGATAGCTATGAATCGATTCTCCCATAGTCATTTTGAAGTTGAAGAACTCCCTTCTAGCATTCATCTAGTGATCTTCTCTTAGATCGGAACTCCCAACGTGCATCTGTTGAATGGCTTCCGACATTTCCTTGGCTGTTTCCAAGTTAGCCACTCTGTCACTATCTTGTTCGCACATGGCATTATTGAGATACATTTTGGCCTCGTAGTTGGCCTCCATGCATTGCCACTCGTCGGGACCCCATTTGGACATGTAATCCCGAATAGTTGCATTAACTTGGAAGTTCCCATGCTCTATGACACACCAGGCTTGGTAGTCATGACTTCTCATCCAGTCTCTCATCTTGAGCTGCCAGTTTTCAAAGCCTTCGGCCATGAGTCTGGGAGCCTTGTTGTTCCCATGTCCAATCTTCGTGAGTTCTTGAGACATTTTTCCTAGTACTTGCAAGGACTAACCAAAATCTAGAGTGTTTGCTCTAATACCAATTGTTGGATCAAAGGTTAGTTGTAAACGACGATGGGAACTGTATCGGACAGTTCCCAAGCGCCGCGTAATAATAAGATATGCAGGTAAGTTATACAAGTTGAGACAATTCCCTTATAGAGGAACCCCACAACGATCAACAAATCGTGTAAGTAAACCTCTACCTCCGCTTGGATGATTTTCGAATGGGTTCCTTTTTCTTTATTGCTTAGTTCCCTTCAAGTTACAAGGCAGAATACAAACTTCTCTGTTCCTACAAGGACTCTCTTCCTAGGCAACACTAATGCATTTGCTCAACCCTAACCCGGTGAACGCTCATAATCAAAGCAAAAGCAAAACTCAAACTTCTCCCTTCTTTGCCTCTTCAGCTGAGTTCCCCTAGACCTAGGAACTCGTTCTCTCTTCTTTCACCGTCGTCGAGATTAGCTCGTCACCGGGGACTTTTCACCAAGACAATGGTCTTCACCTGTAACACCCCTATTTTGCAAGGATAGGTGTTACCGCCAGTGACCTCGGATTTTAGCATCCAAAGTCACCCAAGACTTTATAAGGTATTAAAGTTAAATAAAAATGCGGAAATGTAAATTTATTACATCTTATAACGTTGCTCGAGCATGAGTCTTTTTAAAAGGGTCTATTACAGACTTGGACTTAGTTCAATAAAATATAACACGTAAGAGTTTTTAGGTAGTGGAATTTAAATAACATTGTTTGCATAAACGTAGTGCAACCCGAAAATGAACAAAAACACCATCCTTGAGAGAATTCGACCTTCCTTCCTTCGACTTGAATGATCTTCGTCTTTACGCCTTCGGTGGGAGTTTCCTAGATTCTGGCATTTGTCACGAAGGGCGAGAAATACTAGGCAGAAATGCGAAAAAATGGAATTAGTCTAAAGAGGTTAAGCAAGCGAGAATGGAGATTCTCAAGGGTAGTTTTGTAAATTATCGAATTATTAAATAGATACTCGAGATGTATTTCGAGAAGTATAAACTTTAAGTGGAGCTTTAAGAATGGAAATGAGTAAATCTCGAGATGAGATAACTCTACACCGAAAAGAACTAACTACGAGATTGTAGAACGTCTTAGAATAGAATTTTATGTTAGGAACGTTTTAACTACGCACAAGTTTCTAGAAAACCTCTCGCGCCCTTGTTGAGTCGGTGTTAGGAACTCACGTTCAGTAACACTTGAACAACGTCCTCAGTTTTGATAATGACAAACACCATGAGAACTAATGCCAATTGCCAAGTATTTCAGCTTAACAGGTTGCATGTCGCAAAGTAAAGTACAGATTAACAAGTTCCCACATCATGGGAACTAATGCAACGACGAAAAGAAAGCGACCAACCTCAGAAGAGAATAGAGTTTCCACACGATGGGAACTGGACATAAGGAACAACAATCCGCAGAAGTCAAGAACAGTTCCCGGGAGAAGGGAACTAAGAAGACAAGAGTTCCCTTTGGATGAGAGCTGACGCATGCGTGAAAGCGACATCTTAGCGCATTTTCCGAGATCCTGTTTGTTTCGGACACAGAGGCGTCTCATACCATTAGAGCCTTAGTACAGAGACGACGACCATCCAACGGTACGGATGGATTCAACAGTTGACAATTCAAATTCAAATCAAAGTCACATGTCAACCTTAAGGAATCATACTTGGAGAGCAAGGCAAAAAGGGTATTTAGGACAAATACCTCAAGTGGATAAGGGTTTCTCATCACACCTATTTAAACCGTTCAACAGTCACCTTGCTGCTTACTTTTCCCAAATCATAAACTCCAAACTCAGAGAAAGAAGAGATGCTTGAGTGAGAGTAATCAAGGTGGTGAAAACGCCCCGGCGGCGAGCTAATCTCGACGACGGTGTAGGAGAAGGAGCGAGTTCCTAGGTCTAGGGGAACTCAGGAGAAGAGACAAAAGAGAGAGAGAGAGAGAGGTTTGAGTTTTGCTTTGTCTTTGGTTGTGAGCGTTCACCAGGATAGGATTGAGAGAGTGCATTAGTGTTGCATAGGGAGAGAATCCTAGTAGGAACACAGAAGTTTGAACTCTGCCTTGTAACCTGAAGGGAACTAAGCAATAAAGAAAACGTAACTCATTCGAAAATCCTCCAAGAGGGAGGTAGAGGTTTACTCACGCGATTAGTTGATAGTTGTGGGGTTCCTCTATAAGGGAACTGTCTCTAGTGTTTTTCTTATTTACTTGCATACTTGTTTATTCCGCTGCTTGTGGGAACTGTTCGATACAGTTCCCATAACTGATTTCGACTAACTTGAGATCGAAGAATTGGTATCAGAGCAGACGCTCTAGATCTTGGTTAGTCTTTGGAGGTACCTAGGAAAATGGCTCAGGAACTCACGAAGATCGGGCATGGGAACAAAAAACCTCCTTGACCCATCGCTGGACGCTTTGAAAACTAGTAGATCAAGATGAGAGACTGGATGAGGAGTCATGACTACCAAGAATGGTGTGTCATAGAGCGTGGGAACTCTGAGGCCAACGCAAACATTTGGGATGACCTATCTAAATGGGGTCCCACCAAATGGAAATGCATGGAGGCCAACTACAACGCCAAGATGTACCTCGACAAAGCGATGTGCGAGCAAGACAGTGATAGAGTGGAAAACTTGGAGACAACCAAGGAAATGTGGGAAGCCATTCAACAAATGGACGTCGGAAGTTCCGATTTGAGGGAAGATCACCAAATGAACGCTAGAAGGGAGTTCTGTAACTTCAAAATGACAATGGGAGAGTCGATTGATAGCTTTCAATCGCGTTTCGAGTCCCTCTACTCAAAGCTGGCAGCCCTGGGTATCAGCAAGCAAGAAATCTCCGACAAAATGAAGCTGCAACAATTGTTCAATGGGCTAACAACAGAATGGGCGAACGAACAATCAATGTTCAAGGAGAATCTTGAGAATAGGAACTTGATGCTTCACCAAGTGTTTGGTAAGCTCATAGGTCATTAGAAGAGAAAGCAAGAAGATAAGCAACAAGAGATGGAACCGAGAGGCATAGCTCTCAAGCTGGAGAAGATCCTCAAATCTGTCCAGGAGCAATGTGAAGAATCAGAGGAAGATGAGGAAGAGGAACTTGTACTGATCACAATGGCGCTTAGGAACATCTACAAGAAAGGGAAGTTCAAAAGGAACTCCAGTGGAGAAAGAAGGAACTACGAGGTCAACAACATATATTAGGATAGAGACAAAGACCTCGCCGATGCCACATGCTACAAATGCTACAAGAAGGGACACTTCGCCAAAAACTGTCCTCAGGGAACTCAAGAGCGAAGACTCGACAAAAGGGAAAAGAAAGGCATACGTAGCAACCTAGAGTGACTCTGATGATGAGGAGCCTGAAGCTTGGTCAACCCTAGAAACTTGCGATATGGCCATAAGGGAGACCACTAGGGAACAACACGGTGAGGATGTAGTGAGGGGGAACAACACTTGGGTCATCGACTATGGATGTTCCAACCACATGACCGATAAGAAAGATAATCTCACCTCACTATAACAAAGGTCGATGGAGGCCACGTCTCTTTCAGCAACAAGAACAAGGGTGAAATCATTGGAACTGGTGAAGCAATCATCAACAAAGGAATTAAGATCAAAAACGTGAATTTGGTAAAGAATCTTGGATACAACTTGCTGAGTGTCTCACAACTATGTGACCAAGGAAAAATGTGGTCACATTCGATTCTAAAGAATGTTTTGTGATCAACAAGAAGACAAAAAAGATCATACTCAAGGGAACCAGGTCTAACATTGTCTCTTTCGTGGACACATCATACGAGCCTCCAAGGAAACTATGTCTTGCAAGTTCCATTGATGAAGCGGAACTGTGGGATAGAAGATTGGGACATGCATGAGTGAACCAAATTCAGAAGCTATATCTTCAAGACCTTGTAATCGAATTGCCCAGTATCAGTCTAGACGGCACGAAGATGTGCGAGGCATGTGTCAAAGGGAAACAAACAAGAAGCTCCTTCAAACCAAAACGAGTTGTGAGCACTACTCGTCCCTTGGAACTGATCCACATGGATCTCTGTGGTCCCATGCAGACGGCTAGCTATGGAGGAAAGAGGTACATGTTCATTCTCATTGATGATTATTCTAGATTTACTTGGGTTATTTTCCTTCTTTCAAAAGCAGATACTTTTAAGGAATTTGAACCATTCATGAAAAGAGTGAAAGTGAGCTTGTGACTGAAGCCCATTGCTCTGAGATCAGACCATGGAACTGAAGCTCATTGCTCTGAGATCAGACCATGGAACTGAATTCAAGAACTCAGAATTCATACAGTACTGTGACAAGAATGGGGTATCACATAACTTCTCAGCCCCTCGTACTCCACAACAAAATGGAGTTGTGGAGAGGAGAAATCGAACCTTGGAAGCAATGGCTAGAACAATGATGATAGAGAGTGGAGTTCCTCAACACTTTTGGGCAGAAGCAATCTCCACAACAACATACATCCTCAATAGAGCCATGGTGCGCCCGATGATCAAGAAACTAGCTTATGAGTTGATTATAGGAAGAAAGCCCAACATCTCCCACTTAAGAGTCATTGGGTCCGAATGTTTTGTGCACAACAATGGGAAGGACAACCTTGGGAAGTTTGACGCAAGAAGTGATGAAGGAATCTTCTTGGGATACTCCCCTCACAACAAAGCTTACAGAGTATACAACAAAAGGACCAAGAAGATTGAGGAAAGCATTCATGTGATATTCAAAGAAGAGTTAGTCAAGATGGAACCTGAAGTGCAAAAGGTGGAGACTCACTTCCAGCTTCCATGGAACGAGGAAGATGAAGAGGACGACGAATGTCCAAGGAAGGGAACTCGTCGTTATCCTCAAGGGAACAACGACTCTCAAAACCGAGATATCCAAGAGTTGGCTGAACTTCCATCACTTGACGAATCACTGGACACCTCTCAAGCTGGTTCCCTAGTCCCTCCACCAGAAGACATTCGCGAATCAAGCACCCAAGGGGAACATAGAGGGAACTCACCCGATGTTGAGAATGAAGAACCAGAAACCGTTGAACAAGTGGAGGATCCAGAGGATGAGGAACATCCAAAGGATGAGGATCTACAAGAAGAATGCAATGACTGTGATAATAGGAACGAAGAGGAAGATCCAAATCTCTCCAATGTGAATCCTAGAAACATCATATTTCCTCTTGATCAAGGGGTAAAGACATGATCATCACTTCAAAATTTATGTGCATTCAATGCCTTCATGTTCATGCTGGAACCAAAGAATATGAAAGAAGCCCTTAAAGATCCTGACTGGATAGTGGCAATGCAAGAAGAGTTCAATCAATTTGAAAGGAACCAAGTATGGAAACTTGTTCCTCGTCCAAAAGGGAAAAATGTGATAGGAACAACATGGTTGCTCAGGGATGACACATGGATGACACATGAGCTGTTTCAAGGAATAAGGCAAGGCTGGTTGCTCAGGGATACTATCAAGAAGAAGGCATTGACTATGATGAGACCTTCGCCCCTGTAGCAAGAATTAAGGCAATCAGACTCCTAATCGCCTTTGCCACTCACAAGGGATTCAAGCTTTATCAGATGGATGTGAAGATAGAGTTCTGAATGGACACTTGAAAGAAGAAGTATACGTGGCTCAACCACCAGGATTTGAAGATGGGAACTTTCCAGACCACGTCTACTTTCTTCAGCGTGCTCTATACGGACTCAAACAGGCCCCACGAGCCTGGTATGACAGGTTTGCACAGTTTCTCTTGTCACACGGATACCTTCGTGGTTCCATTGACAAGACTTTGTTTCTTAAGAAAAGAGTCCAATGGTATTCTTATTGTTCAAGTATACGTTGATGATATCGTTTTTTGGTGCAACTAATCCCTTTCTTGTTGAAAAGTTTAAAGATCTAATGAGTTCAAAATTCGAGATGAGCCTGATTGGGGAACTTCTAGGGCTTCAAATCACTCAGACCAAGGAGGGAACAAAGATACATCAATGGAAATACATCAAGGAAATGCTAATTAAATATGGAATGGAGAATTCAAGGCCTATCAACACTCTAGTTTCCACCAACTCCAAGCTGAACACAGATGAAAAATGTATAGACGTGGACCAAAGAAACTATCTAGGTATGATTGGTTCCCCTCTCTACCTTACAGCTAGTAGGCCCGATATCATGTTCGCCGTGTGTTTATGCGCACACTTTCAAGCTAACCCCACAGAATCACACCTGAAAGAGGTGAAGAGAATTTTCAGGTATCTCAAACGGTTGTACACACCTGAAAGTGGAACTCTCGACGACTGAAGCAGAATATGTGGTCGCTGCATCATGATGTTCCCAAGTCTTATGGATTAAGTACCAACTCAGTGACTTCGGTATGTCTTATGGCCCTGTTTCTATTGGATGTGATAATACTAGTGCCATAAAATTCTCCAAGAATCCTGTTCATCACTCACGCACTAAGCACATTGACGTTCGTCATCACTTCTTAAATGACAACGTTGAGCAAGGGAACATTATTATGGAACACTGTAGAATTGAAGAGCAGAGAGCAGATATTCTCACCAAGGCATTGGATAGGCGTCCCTTTGAAAACCATCGTATGCTCTTAGGGATGATAACTTTAAATTAAACAAGTCCCTGTTTATTTTGTCCTCGATGATTGGCTAGCTTAGTTGTTTGCATGATAGGAACCAATTAGGAACACTGCATTCACTTTATCCTTTGTTACTAGTCTAAGGCAAACGGTTGTACGCATATGAACTTTATTTTCTTTTTGGCCCAAAATGATCAACTTGAGTTATCTCTAACCCGCATTACAAGCCACGATGATAGTTGATCATAAGCTTACCCAAAGTCTTGGATTGGACAAACTCATCCCATGAGCCCTCCTTTTGTTCACCTTGTTTGGGTTGAAATTGTCCAAGTCCTTTTTTGTTCCCATCCCTAACAAAAGTTTGAAGTTGATTTCCCTTTTACCACTCAGTTCAACTCAAGCCCTCTTGCAAGATCATGAGAACCTCACTTCTGAGTAAGACGAAACATCTCATCTGGTAAACAACTCTATCTTGGGAAGATAAAAAGGTGTGTCAGGCTATTAATTAGGGGAAGACCAACTGTGAACCATGCATTTGAATTGCACCAAGGGGGAATTGCCATTTGCAAAGCTTATTGAAGATGTTGAAGATGAAACGACATTGGCCGAGTTCAATTCTCAAGGGAAAAAATGAAAGGGACGACTATGCCCCTCTACTCAAAACTCTTTAAATATCGGCCTCATCTCTCAAAGCGTAACTCATCTTCAACCCTAATTTTTCAAACTCCCTCATGAAACGCCTTAAGGAAAGAACGGTGCCCCCTTCACAGCCCGAAGATGGCCAAGCCATCGACACAATCTTTCCTTCCCAAGAGACGCTTAAAATCAAGATCGTCCACTCGAGGAACAAGCGGTGCATCAACTCATCTATACTGATAGCCTGTGAGAAGACTTTCATGGCCACCAACAAAAGAAGAAGATGGCCAACCGGAAGTCCGTGCCTCAATGACATGAAGGAGAAGGTCTACTCATGACACTATCTACAGGGATGGTGTCGATGAGTCTCAAAGGGTTTTTCTTGGTCAAAAGCGGAGGATCCAACAATATTCCCTCTGCTTAAGCTAAGATCCCCAAGATCTTGTCCCTTCCTTTCTTCTTCCATCCTATTTCTTCCCTTCCTCTGCCACCTTGTATTTCACTTAGGAGTTCCCTTCTGTACAATTTGTTTGCCTAAGTAATAAAATGGATCTTTAGTTTGAAAGTGTGATCTTTACCTTATTGTTCTGATATTCATGCTTGCTCTTTTCGATGACGCCAAAAGAGGGAAGGATAAAATGTGTGAGATGTGTTGTTTCAAAGTTATCACAGTATGACCTTTGCTAAGGGGGAATATTTGCACAAAATCTGCTAAGTAGGAACTACATAACCATATAGTGGAACTCCCCGCGATATGTTGTCATACTAAGGGGGAACTTGCATGTGCATACAATTGAATGAAATACTTGTCATTTTATTGTGGGTTTGTCATCATCAAAAAGGCGGAAATTATTGAGTCGGTGTTAGGAACTCACCTTCATTAACACTAGAACAACGTCCTCAGTTTTGATAATGACAAACACCAAGGGAACTAACGCAAATTGCAAAGTATTTCAGCTTAACAGGTTGCATGTCGCAATGCAAAGTACAGATTAACAAGTTCCCACATCATGGGAACTAATGCAATGACGAAAAGAAAGCGACCAACCTCAAAAGAGAATAGAGTTCCCACACGATGGGAACTGGACATGAGGAACAACAATCCCACAAAATTCAAAAAGAGTTCCCAGGAGAATGGAACCAAGAAGACGAGAGTTCCCTTTGGATGGGAACTGGCGCATGCGTGAAAGCGACATCTCAGCACATTTTCAGGGATCATTTTTGTTCCGGACACAGAGGCGTCTCGGACCATTAGAGCCTCAACACAGAGACGACGACCATCTAATGGTCTGGATTGATTCAAGAGTTGACAATTCAAATTCAAATCAAAGTCACATGTCAACTTTAAGGAATCATACTTGGAGAGCAAGGAGAAAAGGGTATTTTGGACAAATACCTCAAGTGGATAAGGGTTTCTCATCACGCCTACTTAAACCGTTCAACAGTCACCTTGTTGTTTACTTTTCCCAAATCATAAACTCCAAACTCAGAGAAAGAAGAGCTGAAGAGCTGCTTGAGTGAGAGTTATCAAGAAGGTGAAAAGTCCCCGACGGTGAGCTAATCTTGATGACGATGTAGGAGAAAGAGCGAGTTCCTAGGTCTAGGTGAACTCAGGAGAAGAGATAGAAGAGAGAGGGAGAGAGAGAGAGAGAGAGAGAGAGGTTTGAGTTTCGCTTTGTCTTTCATTGTGAGCGTTCACCGGGTTAGGATCGAGAGAGTGCATTAGTTTTGCATAGGGAGAGAGTTCTAGTAGAAACAGAGAAGTTTGTACTTTGCCTTGTAACCTTAAGGGAACTAAGCAATAAAGAAAAGGGAACTCATTCTAAAATCCTTCAAGAGGGAGGTAGAGGTTTACTCACGCGATTAGTTGATTGTTGTGGGGTTCCTCTATAAGGGAACTGTCTCTAGTCATTTTCTTATCTACCTGCATACTTGTTTATTCTGCTGCATGTGGGAACTGTTCGATAGATTTCCCATAACTGATTTCGACTAACCTACGATCCAACAACCTTTGTCGGACCGAGAGCCGGGTCGGTCTTTTAAGACCTATCTGGTTTTGATGTCTTTTAATGTGCATTAGCACTTATCTTTATTACGTGTTAAAAATTTACATAGCTTTAATGACTTTTAATGGTGTGGAGGCTATGAAAGAGTCGAGTCCACTTAAGGGGAACGAAGTTCCGACACCTAGCTAGGGTGTAGACATCCCTCTAACGAGTAGGAGCGGACATAGATCATGGTCCGTAAGTCGCGGGAAGAGAGATCATGATGCCATAACACTCGACATGTTATATAGAGCTGTTCGGGCAGAGCCCACACCTCTTGCTATACTATTTACAAATTTCATAATGAATCTCGAAAAAAGATTTTAAACAAGCAAAGGCCACACAAAACAAGTCTATCAATATTCCTATTAACAATAATAATAGTAATAATGCTAACAAAGGGTCGTTATTTCTAACAATCGATATTTCCTAGGTTCGTTTATTTTAGCAAACAAGGTGTTCTCAACATCGAGAAAGTTAACGGAATCTAATTTATTGAAAGTTTCAAGTAGAATATCCACTTGTCTTGAATTTCCTTCGGGATGATACGAAACTCGGAATTAGAAAGTCTTAGTGACGTTCGTAAGCTTCGACCTATTTAACCGAAAGAACGACGAACGAACATGTATTAAAATCCTTATTTTAATTTTAATTAACCTTTCTGTTATTTTCCACTTCTAAGAGAAGGCAAGTTAATCTAAATTATTTTGTTTAATAATTTAGATAGGAGATGCCAAAATAATTTCTTTATTCTTATTTTCGAAGTGATACTTTTGTAAGAATTTTATAAACTTTAAAATACTTATTTTAAGAAAAGAAATGCAAGGCCTCATTTATTCATAAGAAAAACCTTTTTAAACCACATGCAAAATATATATTTAAAATAAACTATATAGAGGTTGCATGCATCATTATTTTTATGTAAAGCTACTTACTAAAATTTATCCTTATGATCAACCTTTCTTAAAGTCATGATTTAATTATAATAAATTGTAGAAAAATCTAAGATAGTCATATATTTTACTAATACTTTATAAATTATTCTTTTTACTAAGAAAGCTAACAAGTTTTTAATTTACCATTTTATTAGTTCTAAAACACATGCAAGAGTAGATTTTGTCCATAAACTTAATAAAAACAACATGCACAACCATATGGTTTATTTAAGTAGGTATTATCTTTATACATATATTTTTAGTTCTATATAGTTTAAGTTAACATGGAAGAAGGTTTTGATTTATAAAGAGTCCATTTATCAACCTAAAACAACTTATTAACTTGTTTAGTAGAGATTTTGATATTATTAAATTCTCTTAAATCCAATTCATAAAGATTTTATTCCAAAGTTTTATAACAAAGACATGCAAGGGTGGTAAAAGCTATATTAATCCTTTTTAATAACATGCAAGGACTTATATAATTTCTACAAATACATTTTAATCTTATAATTCTTTCTCTAGTCAAAAGATCATTACAAATTCTTCTAAGGTTTATAAATTAGAGAAAAGAGACATGCAACAAGGTTTGTCTCATAAAAACTCATTTAACCTTACATGCAAGGACATTTTTGACTTAATTGATCATAACTTGTCCTTATTAAATTTATTCAAACTAGAAAAATTCATATAAAAGCTTTCAAAGGCTTATGAAAGACATGTATGAAGGTGTTATCCATGACTAACTTATCTTATATTTTCTCAAGTCATCATCTACATCAACCAAAGAGTTTTCTATAGAAATGGGACAAATGACTAGATCTTTGATAATAAAAATAAAAATCAGAATTTTTAGAGTTCAAAACCACCTTAATCATCTTGAGAAGTTCAAAGTTCACGTTATAGCTTATAAGATAATTTTTGTTTCAAAACTATTGCATGCATGTCATTTACCAAAGAAAATATGAACAAAAATAGTATTTCACATAATCTTAATTCTTAGGATTTTAATTCATTATAAAGCTCCTAAAAATACTTAATATCATCCTTAAAAATACTTTAAAAAGATTTAGAGATTACCCTTAAGTGTTTTTATGTTCTTGTATCAAGAACAACACAAAGCCAAGGGGAGAGCGGTAGCGGTGGCTCTGTTGGGAGCTGGTGGCGCGCGGCTATTGAAAGGGTTTCTTGACAACAAATAAATTTATAATCAAGACCACGCTGTGTATAGCAAAGTCAGGATCATCCACCGGAAGCGAGGTTGTGTTTAATTACTAAACTAAAAAGCAAAAGAAAAGATCTAGGATAAGGGTCCACCACAACACAATCATGCAATTTAGATAATTTGATTCATGAAAATCATGCTTTTAACATAAAGTTATCAACTTTCGTTGAATAAACAAGCAAATCAATCAATTTTCATAAATCAACTTACTCATCTACTTATTTTGATCCAAAGTGTTCAACTTTCGTTATCAAACTTTATCACAATTCAAGTTTATAACTTTCTGTTTCAATTGAGTCACAAACGCGAATTACTTTGACTTTCGTCAAAGCATTAGCACAAACAAGTAGAAAAATAGATAAAAGGAATTCAATTCAATCAATCACATCATCATTCATGCAAGATCATGTTGGGTTTCTAACCCCAATCCTAGAATAAAAGACTACTCACTCGTAATTGAGAAGAAACAAACAATGCAATTGAATGAAAACATAACTTGTATTAAAAACAGAATCTTACTTGAATTAAGAACAAACTTTGTCTCAGAACACACTTTAGAACACAAGAGAAAAACTCCAACAAACTTCTTCCTTGAGCTCTAAGTAATAAACTTCTCTCCTAAACCGAACGTAAAACTAAACCGAGAGAGAGAGAGAGAGAGAGAGAGAGAGTCGTGTGTCCAGTCCCCCTTCTCTATCTTAAAACAAGAGTATTTATACTAAAGGAACTATCTATAAGTTTCCTTAAAGATAAAACATCTAAAAATAAAAAGATCTCGGAATAAAAATCATTAAAAAATACTTAAGTCGGCTACGTCTATTGACACGGGGACCCTTGGTAACGACCCCGTCAGGGTCGGTAGACTCTTCAAATTTTTTTGAACTTCTGTCTTCCTGCACACCTCGGTACCGACCCCTCCTGGGTCGGTAACAAGTCTCGACTGATCTTGTTTCCTTTGGATTATTCACTCCTCCTTTTGGATTTTCCGGGATTTCTTCAAGAAAATCTTCACCTCTTCCTTAAAGACCATGCTCCGCTTACTCTCCTTCATCTTGATGTCTCCAGAATGCCTCCAACTTTGCTCCAAAACCTACAAAAAAAACACCAAACTAGAGTAGTTTCCATACTTTTCACAAAATATGCAAACTCACCTAAAAAGACACAAAACTAACACAAAACACAACTAAACAAGACTAAACAACTTATAAAAACACTCTAAAACTGAGCTAACAACATGGACATCAAAATACCCCATACTTATGCTTTCATGTCTTCAAGTAATCACTATACATAAACCAATACCAACAACACAATCGTCTAGTAATAGCCCTTATCAAAAAGCAACTTTAGCACAAGTGAGAATAGCAAGTGACTCTTAACGTCATCACACATATATGAACAAAAAATAGACATAAGGAATCACAATCCAACCTTACAAAGGATATAGTGTTTCACTCAACTCTCAAGTGTTTAGGCTTATAAGTACAATTCTCAACTCAATCAAACATGCAAAAACTCATAAAAATTGTAACTTATATCACCAATCTCTGTACCAAAGATGTCAAAACAAGTAAAATTATCAAGAGAACTTAGGATCAATGAAAAACTTTATAGAAGCTTTTATTCGGCCGAGTTGTAATGGGGCTTGGTAATGACAATAAGGTGTGTAAATATTTTTTGTTTGTGGTGCTAAAAATCCGGGAATATAGACTCCTAGACTCTCCAACACAACTTAACAAAAACATCAAAAGAGTATACCAAACTCTCTCAAATATTATGCACACTCTCCCTTTCCATTAACCTTTAAATCCATCCTAGAAAGTCTCATAAAACACTTGAAGAAACTCTTGGCTTTTCTTTCATTGCTCTGCACTTTTATTTTTTTCTTCTTTGTATCCTTTGAATTTTTCTCCTTTTGCTCTGAATTTTCTTTGCTGGGAAAGCTCGGTACCGACCCCACATAGGGTCGGTAACGAGTCTACTGTTATTGAACTTCTTATCTTTCCTCCTTTATTTCGTGCATTCTTTTGCCAAGAATGCACGAAATTGGGACATCCTCAACGACTCCGGTTACTTTTAAACAGGATCCGTCTTCCATGTACAACCTCATATTGATGGGTTCCAGTGGTCCCATGTCATCTTTTGACCAGATAGAGAGCGGTAGTAGACTGACACTGGCACCTAAATCACATAGAGCTTTGAAATGGTGAGTTCCGATACCAATTGTAATGGCAAACTTACCAGGATCACCAAGTTTTTCAGGAAACTTTAAAGATCGGACCTCATCAGTCAGCTCGGATATAGACCGTTTCCTGCTTAAGATCTCTTTTAAGAATTAAGCACAGGCAGGCATTTCATTAAGAGCCTCAACAAACAGTATAGAAATATTTAGGCGCTGAAGAATTTTAACAAAGCGTCTAAAATTTCTTTTCGTGACATCATTAGCTTTCTTGGTCGGGAAAGGAAGAGTCTTCGACGGACTTGGAGTAGAAAGAGGCCCAGATCGAGGCTCTACCGAATCGACAAGAGGGTCGATCGGTGCTGGAGAAGGGTCGGTACCGACCATAGGAGGGTCGTTATTGACTTTGTGACTGAGTGGGGGGGGGGGGAGTTCAGTTTAGGTGTGGAGGGCTCGTTAACGATCCTTGGGTGATCGGTACCGACTGGTTTAGGTTTGGTATCGACCTTGGTGGGGTCGTTATCGTGTTGAAATAAGGCATCATTTTCGTTACCGTGCTCTTTCTCTTTGGACCCAGCATGTCCCGGCAATGTCTTTCCGCTCCTCAGGTGCATGGCTGCTATTTGTCCTCTAGGGTTTTCCTCGGGACGGCCCGGGAGTTGTCCTTGAGGTCTTGGAATCTGGGCAGCTAGGTTACCTAATTGGGAATTTACACTTTTTCTCCAGGTTTCGATTTCTCCCAATTGTACTTGTACACTTTTTAGGTTAGAACGGACTCCATCAATCTTGTTGTGGACTCCATTAATACCCTCTTCTAAACCTTGTACCCATGAAGGTGGCTCTTGATAGCCAGGAGCTCTATAGGGTGCAGGCCTTCTCTCTAGTGGTGGGGGTGCATGGCCTTGACCTTGGTTGGAACTTCCCCATGTGGGATAGTTTTTGGGCCTGTCATAGTTGTTAGGTGGGTTTCTGTATTGACCACTCATATAATTAGCATCAGCATAGGTCTCAGCGGCTCGGTACCGATCCTTGATGACTCGGTAACGAGGTAAAACTGAGGGTTAAAACTGACTCGCAAGTAAGAGAAAAGATCTAGGATAAGGGTCCACGGCAACACAATCGTGCAATTTAGATAATATGAATCATGAAAATCATGCCTTTAACATAAAGTTATCAACTTTTGTTGAATAAACAATCAAATCAATCAATTTTCATAAATCAGCTTACTCATCTACTTATTTTGATCCAAAGTATTCAACTTTTGTTATCAAACTTTGTCACAATTCAAGTTTATAACTTTCTGTTTCGATTGAGTCACAAACGCGAATTACTTTGACTTTCATCAAAGCATTAGCACAAACAAGTATAAAAATAGATAAAAGGCATTCAATTCATTCAATCACATCATCATTCATGCAAGATCATGTTGGGTTTCTAACCCCAATCCTAGAATAAAGACCATTCACTCATAATTGAGAAGAAACAAACAATGCAATTGAATGAAAACATAACTTGTATTTAAAACTAAATCTTACTTGAATTAAGAACAAACTTTGTCTCAGAACAAACCTTAGAACACAAGAGAAAAACTCAACAGACTTCTTTCCTCAGCTCTAAGGAATAAACTTCTCTCCTAAACTGAACGTAAAACTAAATCGAGAGAGAGAGAGAGAGTCGTGTGTCCAATCCCCCTTCTCTATCTTAAAACAATAGTATTTATACTAAAGGAACTATCTAAAAGTTTCCTTAAAGATAAAACATCTAAAAATAAAAATATCTCGGATACGTCTATCGACACGGGGACCCTCGGTAACGACCCCGTCAGGGTCGGTAGACTCTTCAAATTTTGCTAAACTTTTGTCTTCCTGCACAACTCGGTACCGACCCCTCCTAGGTCGGTAACGAGTCTTGACAGGTCTTGTTTCCTTTGGATTATTCACTCCTCCTTTTGGATTTCCCGGGATTTCTTCAAGTATCTTCACCTCTTCCTTAAAGACCATGCTCCGCTCACTCTCCTTCATCTTGATGTCTCTAGAATGCCTCCAACTTTACTCCAAAACCTACACAAAAACACCAAACTAGAGTAGTTTCCATACTTTTCACAAAATATGCAAACTCACCTAAAAAGACACAAAACTAACACAAAAAAACAACTAAACAAGTCTAAACAACCTAGAAAAACACTCTAAAACTAAGCTAAAAACATGGACATCAGCGGCTGGGGGCTGGTGGTGCGGCCAGGCGATGGCCAGTGGAGGAGGCGCCGGTGGTGGTGGTGGTGGCTAGGGAGGAGTACAAAGAAATGAGTTTAGGTGTGTTTAATGGTGAAAAACCAGCCCCTAAATGCTATAGGGCAACGCTGGTTTTTTCTTTTAAGGGGAAAAGGAAGTGCTCTCAAGAATAGAAGAGAGTTTTGGTGTGGAAGAAGAGAGTGTTTGAGAGATTAATGGGAGTGTTAGGAGACTTATGTGTCTTTGAAGAGGGTGGAGTCTTTAAACGCCAACTAACAAGTGTTAGTGGAATATCAAGCTCATCATGACCAAATCCTTTGTTCATGTGAGTGGGAGAGGAGAATTGAACTTAATAAAATAAGTCTCATGTGAGTGGCAAATCTCTACACCAATCTCCCACCTAAATCCACTCTTAGATGATCCAACACGTTACAAACAGACTGTAATATTATTATTTATTTATTTTATAAGAATATTATTATTTATTTATATTCTTATAAATAAATAATAATATTTTTAAATGATCCAACGCGTTACAAATGAATAAATATTTCATAAGAATATTATTATTTATTTATTTTAGAAAATAGATTTTTGAATGAAAAATACCTTTTATGAGGTTATTTTATTTAATGAATTATTAAATATTACGAAATGAAATTTATTCATTTAACAGAATTTGCGGCTATTACAACAGTACCCTCTTAAATTAGTTTCGTCCCCGAAACTAGGAAAACAAGGGTTGGTACTACAATATGGTATGGGTATTAGCTACAAATGCTTACTTAACGTGAAGGAACAACAAAATTACTAGTACCCCCTTAAAGAATATTTCATTCTTTACTTATGGCGATAACAACTAGGGAAGAGTTTTAAAATGCTTAGTCTCCCAAGTCTCCTATGTTGTGCCTTCTTTACGGTCCTTTGACCAGAGTATTCGGACTAGAGGTACCGCTTTGTTGCGTAGCTGCTTCACTTGATGTTCTACTATCTTTAGAGGTCTCCCTTGATAAGTGCCATATGACTGCATTTCCATGTCATCATAATTGATTATGTGGGATTCGTTAGGCACTTACTGCCTTAGGAGTGACACGTGGAAAACGTTATGAACTGGATGTGCTGATGGTGGTAGTGCGATGCGATAGGCCAACTCTCCTACCCTTTCAAGAATCTCGAAGGGTCCCACATAACGATGATTGAGCTTTCCTCTTTTCCCAAAACAGAACATACCCTTCGAAGGAGATACTTTAACAAAAACCTTATTGCCTACCACGAACTCAATATCTCTCCTCTTCAGATCAGCGTTTGACTTTTGTCGACTTTGAGCAGTCAACATCCTTTGACGAATTAAGGCAACGTCCGTGGTGGTTCTTTAGACCAACTCCGGTCCGAGAAGAATCTTATCAACATTGTCATCCCAACAGATTGGAAATCTACATTTTCGGCCATACAAAGCCTCAAAAGGAGCCATCTTTATTGTTGAGTGACAGCTATTGTTGTAAGTGAACTCTATCAAACTCAAACTGACATCCCAACTTATTGTGCGATCCAGAACGTAGGCTCGAAGCATATCCTCAAGAGTTTGAATGGTCTTTTCAGATTGACCATCGGTTTGAGGGTGAAAAGTTGTGACAAACTTCAGTTCGGTACCCATGGCCTTATGCAATTCTTGCCATAAATTTTCCATGTAACGTCCATCCCTATCGTAAATGATTGTCTTCGGGGTACCATGGAGGCAGACAATTTCTTTAATAAAAACTTCTGCTAGCTGCTGGACTCCCCACTTTTTCTTGATTGCGATGAAGTGACACTCTTGGTGAGTCGGTCTACGATAACCCATATAGAGTCTTTCTACTTTTGAGTCTTAGGTGAACCAGTTACGAAGTCCATGGCTATATCTTCCCATTTCCATTCAGGCACTGGAAGTGATTGCAACATTCCTCCCGGTCTTTTAAGCTTAATCTTCACTTTCTGGCAAACCAAACACCTCGAAATGAATATTGCCACTTCTTGCTTCATGTTCGGCCACCAAAAATTTCTCCGCAAGTCTTCGTAAATCTTACTTTCTCCGAGATGAACGGAATATGCAGAAGAGTGAGCTTCTTTCAAAATGATCTTACGAAGCTCATCAATGGCAGGCACACAAGTCCGATTTTGAAACCAAAGGGAATTGTCATCTTGAATAACGAACCCATGTGCCTTGCCTTCCTATACTTCTCCACTGATCTTGATCAACATGATGTCATCGACTTGCTTCTCTCTGATCTCATCTAGTAAGTCGGAATGGATTTCCAAGGTGGTTAGACAATCTTATTGTCTTCCAAACCAAACTTCGATGCCTTCTCGAATCAACTCTTGTTGTAGCTTTGGTTGAACCGTCAGCATTGCAACTATGCTCTCTTGTTGTGTCTTCCAACTTAAGGCATTGACCACAACATTAGCCTTGCCCGGATGATAGAGCAATTCAATGTCGTAGTCCTTGAGTACTTCTAACCATCTTCTTTGCCTCATGTGTTCAACTCTTTCTGAGTGAACACATATTTCAAATTCTTATGATCGGTGTATATCTGACACTTCACCCCATACAAGTAGTCTAGCCACTCTTTAAGGCAAACACCACAGCTGCTAGCTCGAGGTTCTGTGTCGGGTAGTTAACTTCGTAGGTCTTGAGTTGACGAGATGCGTAAGCTATCACTTTCCCGTTTTGCATTAATACACATCCCAAACCTTGTTTGGAGGTATCACTATACACCACGTAACCTTCATGTCCATATGGCAGAGTCAGAACGGGTGCACTTGTGAGACGCTTCTTGAGCTCTTGAAAACTTTCTTCACACTTCTAGTCCCACACAAAATTCTTGTGGGTCTTTCGGAGTAACTTGGTCATTGGTAAGGCGATTTTGGAGAATTCCTCTATGAACCTTCCTAGGCCTTTTCGATTTGAGGCAATGTGGACGTAAAATGAGGGTTTTAATCATGTAGTACATAATGCATGGAATCTGCCGGGAATTAGTGGTGTTGTTGAGTCAGTTGCCGGAAAGATTGAAAGATGTGTTGTTGCTTTAAAGGACTGGAATCGTGAGGAGTTTGGAAACATCTTGTTTAAACTTAAGAAGGTTAGAGAACAAATTAGAGAGTTGTGTAAGAATGGAGTGAGGGGGGACCAAATTCGAACAAGAAAGAATCTGGAAAGAGTTGAGGAAGATTTAATGGCAAAGGAAGAAATGGTGTGGTACCAGCGGGCAAAAGCTAATGAATTCAAATGGGGGGATCAAAATACAACGTTCTTTCATCAGAAGGCGAATGGTAGAAAAAAGAGAAACAAAATCAGAAGACTTGTTGATGAGGAGGGGATGGTGTGGAGGAGTAGGAGGGGTAAGACAAAGGTGGCGGTTGATTACTTTTGTAACCTGTTTAAATCGGATCATAATGCACTCTCAAACACGGTTCCTCAAGGAATCCCACCTATAATTTCGGAGGATGATAACGTCGAGCTCTTACGTCTCTTTACTGGAGAAGTGGTACATTCTGCCCTTTTTTCTATGCATCCCACAAAATCACCTGGACCTGATGGCATGTCTGCTTTTTTTTACCAACATCATTGGAATATCTTAGGCAATGATGTTATATATTTTTGTCTAAATATTCTAAATGGTGCTCCTTTTCTTGAAAATCTAAATCATACTTTCATCTCTCTTATTCCAAAAATAAAAGACCCATTTCGCATGAAAGATCTTAGACCTATTAGCTTATGTAATGTGCTTTACAAAATTATTTCCAAAGTGTTAGCTAACAGGTTGAGGACGGTGCTTCATAAGATTATTTCACCGACTCAGAGTGCTTTTGTTCCCGGAATATTAATTAATGATAATGTTCTCTCAGCGTTTTAGAAAACTATATAGTGGCGCTCAAATTGGATATGGCGAAGGCATACGATAGAGTATAGTGGCGATTTTTAGAAAACTGTATGTTTCAGATGGGATTTGAAAGCAGATGGGTGAAATTAATCATGAGCTGTGTCCGTTTGGTTTCTTTTTCAGTCTTGATCGATGAGACTCCGTCTAATCCTTTTTTACCTGAAAGAGGAATTCGACAGGGGGATCCATTGTCACCCTATGTTTTTTTGCTCTATGTTGAGGGGTTAGATGGTTTAATCACGAAGAGTGAAGAGGCGACCAAAATTCATGGAATGAGAATCGCTAGGAATGCTCCAGCGGTGTCTCATTTATTTTTTGCGAATGACAGTGTTATGTTTGCAAGGGCGAATTGTCAACAGGCTCATGAAATTGTTCATATTCTCCATTATGGAGTAGTGTCGGGACAACAAGTCAACTTTGCAAAATCGGAGTTGTCTTTCAGTAAGAATGTTCATGATGACAGAAAGGGAGAGATTCAGCGAATTCTGAATGTCAGGGAGGTTGATAAGAGTGAGCGTTATCTTGGTCTACAACCGATGGTTGGAAGATCAAAAAAGGTCATTTTTAATCACCTTAAGGAGAGGGTTTGGAAGAAATTAAAAGGGTAGAAGGAACGGTGCCTTTCAAGAGCCGGAAAAGAAGTACTACTTAAAGCTGTTGTGCAAGTAATTCCCAACTATGCTATGTCTTGTTTTCTGTTGCCAGTGGAATTTTGTAACGAAATTGAACAAATGATGTCTGATTTTTTCTGGGGGTATGAAGGTTCAAAGAGGAAAATGCATTGGCTTAGCGGGCGGAATCTAGGAGCTTCAAAAGATAGAGGAGGCTTAGGCTTTCGAGATCTCCATGCATCCAATCTTGCTTTCTTGGCGAAACAGGGTTGGAGGCTTATCCAACTACCTGACTCTCTTCTTGCCAAGCTGCTTAGGGCAAGGTATTTTCCTAATACTTCTTTCTTGAGCTGGGACTGTATTGGCAAGTAGGCAATGGCGGGGCTATTAATATTTTTGAAGACAAGTGGATTCCCACACCAGTGTCGTTCAAAGTTATTTCTCCAAAACAGAGCCATGTGAATGTTGTGGTGGTTCGTGATCTTATTGATGGGAGTCAAAACAAATGGGATGAGTTGCTAGTGAGGAATCTGCTTAATCCTATTGATGTTGAACGGGTCTTACAGATTCACCTCGTTGATATCACGGTTGAGGATCAACTCATTTGGTTTCATGATAAAGATGGGCAATTCTCGGTTAGGTCTGCTTATCATGCACTTGTCACTAGTCTGGAAGGAGGAAAAAACAAAGGTGACACTTCTGATGAACAAGTAAGAAAATCTTTTTGGAAGAAGCTGCGGAAAACGTCGGTGATTCCGAAATTAAAAATTTTCTATGGCGTGCGTCGAAGGAGATTTTACCATGTAAAGAAAATCTTATAAGACGTAAGGTTGTTGCAGAGGATGCTTGTGAAGTTTGTGGAGATCATGAAACTGTAATGCATGTTCTATGTCACTCCAATTTGGCTCGTAAGGTATGGAAGAATTGGCCTATTTTTGCTGGACTGAATTCGAGAGTTTATCACTTCAATGATTGGGCGAATCAAGTCTTTCATAAAATGGAGAGCGAGGCTGTTAAATTATGGGCAATTGTGGCGTGGGAGCTTTGGAGGGCGAGGAATCTTAGAATTTTCGAAGAAAAGTTGTTAACATGCCAATAAGTAATTGATAGTTGTCTGAATGTTTTGGAGAATATTGATCAGTTGAAGGAAACGAGCGACAAGGCCTCACTAGTGGTACAACTAACTTGGGAGAAATCGAGTGTCGTATTTCATAAGATCAATTGCGATGCATCTGCTATGGAGATGGTTTGTGGTGTTGGAGTGATCTGTAGGGATGAGACTCGTCAGATTGTGTTTGCAGCGGCTCGTAGAATCCAAGAAGGAACGGCTGCTGAGTTAGCTGAAGGAGAAGCTGTTTTGTGGGGGCATGGAGTTAGCTGCACAACAAGGAATTCAAAATCTGGTGGTTGAGACCGATTGCCTTGCACTGGTGTCGAAGATTAGGGGCTCTTCAATTCCTCGAACTACTATTGGGACTATTATTGCAAGAATTTTGGCAAAGGCTTGGGAGTTTCAGCAATGCTCTTGGTCCTTTGTTAGAAGGCTATTAAATGAACCTGCACACTGGCTAGCCTCTATTCGGCCGAGTTCTTGTTTGTTCTTTTCAGACTCTAATGCTTGTCCTATTGATTTGCTATGTCTTGCTGTAAAAGATATTACTAATTAATGGTATTGAATTTTTGGATCAAAAAAAAATTAAAGTAGCTTATGCTTAACAAAATCATTTATTAAAACTAACAAGGCTAAAAAGTTTTTAATTCACCATTTTATTAGTTCTAAAACACATGCAAGAGTAGATTTTGTCCATAAACTTTATAAAAACAACATGCATAACCATATGATTTATTTAAGTACGTATTATCTTTATAAATATATTTTTAGTTCTAGAAAGATCATCAATAAATTATTCACAATTCTTCTTAGCTTAAGTTAACATGGAAGAAGGTTTTAATTTATAAAGAGTCCATTTATCAACCTACAACAACTTATTAACTTGTTTAGTAGAGATTTTGATATTATTAAATTCTCTTAAATCCAACTCATAAAGATTTTATTCCAAAGTTTTATAACAAAGACATGCAAGGGTGGTAAGAGATATAATAATCCTTTTTAATAACATGCAGGGACTTATATAATTTAAACAAACACATTTTAATCTGATAATTCTTTTTCTAATCAAAAGATCGTTTACAAATTATTCTAAGGTTTATAAATTAGAGAAAAGAGACATGCAACAAGGTTTATCTCATAAAAAATCATTTAATCTTACATGCAAGGAAATGTTTGACTTAATTGATCATAACTTATACTTATTAAATTTATTCAAACTAGAAAAATTCATATAAAAGCTTGCAAAGGCTTATGAAAGACATGCATGAAGGTTTTATGCATGAATAACTTATCTTATATTTTCTCAAGTCATTATCTACATCAACCAAAGAGTTTTGTGTAGAAATGGGATAAATGTCTAGATCTTTGATAATAACAATAAAAATCAGAATTTTTAAAGTTCAAAACCACCTTAATCATCTTAAGAAGTTCAAAGTTCATCTTATTGCTTATAAGATAATTTTTGTTTTAAAACTCTTGCAGGCATGTCATTTACCAAAGAAAATATGAACAAAAATAGTATTCTATTGTAAATGTCTTACGTTAGTAGTTGGATGTACATGGAACGTATGTACATGATCCTTACGTTCCCTATTTCTCATTTAGAACACATAAAACATCCTTTGAATTTAACTCTCCCATTCAAGTACATGTTTGTAACAACATCCCTCTATTAGATTATAAATAGAGGTTTGTGTAAAGAGAATTTGAATAAGAAGAAGAGAAGAAGAATAAGAATATACAAGAATTTCTCTCTAAGTTCTCTCATTTCTATTATTTATATCGAGTTAAACCTCACAAATATTACAACACGTTATCAACACGAGTCTCTATTCTCTAATTTGATCTTTGTTAATCTTCAAGGTATTATTTTCTATCACTTGTTATTTTCAATCATGCAAAAAGTTTTACGAAAATCCTTTTGAGGAGTATGCTTTGTAATTGCCTTATTCGAGATCTTCTACATCAGAAACTCGTTTTGTCTTCCAAGTTTTTGAAAAGTTTTTTTATAAAATAGGAGCAGGTTTTTGAATTGATATAAGATACAAAGAAAATATTGAATTCAGTATATAAATTGTGAGAAAAGTTTTACTCAAAATAAAATAAGTATTATATTGTTTTTATAATAAGAACAAGAAAAAAAAACTTGTTCAAAACCGATTCAAATCGGCCTTAAGCCGACTCATATATAATATATGCATAATGTTAAACATATTGATTAATTCTTGTTTATAATCTTTATATGTAGTAACTAAATGGCAAGCATTAGTAAAAGAGAATTTTACATCCTTGACTTGTCGGGTCAAAAATACCTCGAATGGAGGGTTGATGTCATGGCTCACCTTAAAGCAAATGGCCTTGAAAAAACAATAGTGGCAAACAATGATGCCACCCCTCAAGAAAAGGCAAAAGCCATAGTGTTTCTCTACCACCATATTCACGAAAGTCTCAAAACTGAGTACTTGTTTGTGGAGGATTCAATAGAATTGTGGGATAGCTTAAATGAGCATTATGGCCATCAGAATGAGGTCTTACTCCCACAAGCACTATATGAATGGAACACTTTAAGGTTCTAGGACTATAAGTCCATCACCGAGTACAACAGTGCTATTCATAGGATCACATCTCAATTGAGACTATGTGGCCATATGATTACCCAGCAAGAAATATTGGAGAGAACTTTCACCACTATGCATGCCTCATATGTGTTGTTACAACAACAATATAGAGAGAGAGGCTTCAAGAGATATGCTGATTTGTTGAAATTATTGCTGGTTGCTGAAAAAAATGAACTCTTGATGAAAAACCATAATCTCAGGCCAACTGGCTCAATTGCACCTCCGGAAGCAAATGCTACGGATAAGGGATTCCAATATGGAAATAAAAATGAACGTGGGAAACAATCAAGACACCATAATGATCGTGGACGTGGACGTGGCCGTGGTGGTCGTGGTCATGGTCATGGTCGTGATCGTGGTCAAGATTATAATAAAAGTCATGATAACCACCATGATAATGATGTCAACAAAAGGGATGTAAAGCAAAAGGTCCAAACGGATCAAAAGGAATCTTCTCAGAAATCCAAAACTATATGCTACAGATGTGGCAGGATTGGTCACTGGTCAAAGATATGCCGCACAGCTCCCCACTGGGTGAAGCTCTATAAAGCTCAAAAGAATAATGAAAAGGCTACAGAGACCAATTACATGGAAAATGAAGGCCCGAGTAAACCGTCGATGACTAGTTTGGATGTCTCTGATTTTCTCAACCTTGAGAATAATGATGACTTTGCCTTAGAGGCCTAAATGAATACAATAGCCTCTAAATATCTATATTATATTCCTTCTTAAATAAAATGTTGCAATGTTTTTTTAGTATGTTTTTTCGAACTTGAAGGACTTTATATTATGATATAACTATCCTTGTATGATATATATATATATAGTTTTATTATAATAATTTTTATTATTAATGTCTTGATCTTTATTTTCTTCATTTATATAGAAAAAATGGAATCACCTAATGTGAAACCCGATGGGAAGCAGCAATGTCTCCTAGACAGTGCAACGACACACACTTTTTTAAGAAATAAAGAATACTTCACACAGTTGAAAGCTTTTGAAGGCAATGTTACTACAATATCTAGTGTGTCGAACCTCATCGAAGGCTCAAGAAGAGCCATTATTCTACTCCCAAAGGGAACAAAATTAATAATAAATGATGCATTATATTCGAGTAAATCTCGAAGAAATTTATTGAGTTTTGAAGATGTGCGTCAAAATGGTTTTCATATGGAAACCATGAATGAAAACAAGAGAGAATATTTGTGCATCATAACACATGAATCTGGCTATAAACATATCTTTGAAAAAATGCCAGTGCAAGCGTCCAGATTATACCATATATATATATATATATATATCTGACCGTTTGAGGTTAATATAGCGAGCAATAAAAGGTCAAATGATCAACCTACATTTACATTGTGGCATGAGCGCTTGGGTCATGCCGGATCAGGAATGATGCATAAAATCATAAAAAATTCACTTGGACACCCATTAAAGAACATTAAGGTTCTTTTGCCTAGTGATTTACTTGCAGTGCTTGCTCACTTGGAAAGTTGATTATCAAGCCCTCTAAAAATAAAATTACAAGTGAGACTCCAACATTCATAGAAAGAATCCAAGGAGATATATGTGGACCAATTGTTCCACCTTGTGGACCATTTCGATATTTTATGGTGCTAATAGATGCATCCACAGATTGGTCACATGTAAGTTTATTGTCAACTAGAAATGTTGCATTTGCTAAACTCCTTGCTCAAATAATCCAATTGAGGGCTCAATTTTCGGATTATACAATAAAGAAAATCCGACTTGATAATGTAGGAGAATTTACATCACACACATTCAATGACTATTGTATGTCAATTGGGATTGATATAGACCATCCAATGGCACATGTTCACACACAAAATGGTCTCGCTGAGTCATTAATAAAGCGATTACAATTAATTGCTAGACCATTGCTTATGAAATCAAAGTTACCATCATCTGCATGGGGATATGCAATATTGCATGCTGCAAGCTTGATTCGATTAAGACCAAGTGCAAATCATGAACATTCCCCGATGCAATTGGTATCTAGTAAGGAGACAAATATTTCACATTTAAAAATGTTTGGATGTGTAGTTTATGTCCCAATAGCTCCTCCTCAGCATACAAAGATGGGTCCACAAAGAAGATTGGGAATTTATGTTGGTTTCGAATCCCCCTCGATTATTAGATATCTCGAACCAACAACTGGTGATTTGTTTATAGCTAAATATGCTAATTGTCATTTTGACGTAAATAGTTTCCCATTCTTAGGGGAGAAAAGAAAAAAGTGGACCCAAATGTGAAAGAAATCACATGGAATGCAACAGCATTATCTCATCTTGATCCAAGAACAAAAATGTATGAACAAGAAATCCAACAGATTATTCATTTTCAAAATATTGCAAATCAGTGGACGATATTGTGACGAAGATGATGACATTGAGCCAAAATCAGTGGACGAATGTCGCTGCAGGAAGGATTGGCCAAAATGGAAAGAAGCCATTGAGGCAGAATTAAAAACACTTGAAAAACGAGAAGTTTTTGGGCATGGAGTTCATACACCAATAGGTGTAAAGCCATTCAGATACAAATGGGTTTTAGTACGAAAACGAAATGAGAAAGATGAAATTGTAAGATATAAGGCAAGACTTGTGGCCCAAGGTTTTTCCCAAATTCATGGAATTGATTATGAGGAAACCTACTCTCCATTAGTCGATGCAACTACATTGAGATTTCTAATTGGCCTTATTGTCTTTGAAAAACTACAAATGCGCCTCATGGATGTCGTTACTGCATATTTGTATGGTACACTTGATACGGACATCTATATGAATGTCCCAGAAGGACTGAAACTGCCTGAGGCTGAAAATTATGGATCTCGACAAATGTTTTCCATAAAATTAAGAAGGTCATTGTATGGATTAAAACAATTCGGGCAAATGTGGTATAACCGCCTCAGTGAATACCTTATGAAAGAGGGATATAAGAATGATGCCATTTGTCCGTGTGTTTTCATCGAACGATCCGAAAATGGATTTGCTATTATTGCAGTCTATGTTGATGATTTGAACATTATCGGAACTTCAAATGAAATCTAAGATACTGCGAAATATTTGATGAAAGAATTCGAGATGAAGGACCTTGGTAAAACAAAGTTTTGCCTTGGCTTACAAATTGAGCACCTAAAGGATGGAATTTTTATCCACCAATCTAACTATGTAGAGAAAATTTTAAAAAGGTTTTATATGGACAAGGCATATCCTTTGACCTCTCCCATGGAAGTACGATCTCTCAATGTTGAAAAGGATCAATTTCGTCCCCGAGAAGAAGATGAAGAAGTTCTTGGTCCTGAGGTGCCATATTTAAGTGCAATTGGTGCTCTAATGTATTTGACTAACAATACAAGACCAGATATTGCTTTTGCAGTAAATTTGTTATCCATGTATAGTTCTGCACCCACTAGGAGGCATTGGAATGGAGTCAAACACATATTCCGCTACCTCCGAGGTACACATGATCTTGGGTTGTTCTACCGTAACCAAAGGGATGCCACTTTGGCTGGATATGCAGATGCAGGGTATTTATCTGATCCACACAAAGCCAAGTCACCAAATGGTTATGTGTTTACATATCGGGGCACCGCCATCTCATGGAAATCAAAAAAGCAAACTGTAACAGCCACATCATCAAATCAAGCAGAATTGATTGCTTTGTATGAGGCAGGAAGAGAATGTGTAGCACTGCGGGCAATGATTCAATTTATTCAAAAAGAATGTGGAATGAATCCCATCACCAATGATCCAACAATATTATATGAATACAACTCAGCATGCGTTGCTCAGATGAAGAAAGGCTATATCAAGGGAGACCGCACAAAACATGTACTGCCAAAGTAATTCTCTACTCGTGAGTTAGAAGAAGCGGGACAAGTTGATGTCCAACAAATTCGCTCAAATGACAATTTGGCTGATTTGTTCACAAAGTCTATGGTTGATACGCTGGTTTTAGTACAGCGTAATTATTTATTTTTACTATGATTTCTGAGTGTTTTAGGCTAGATTAGGGTGTTTAATTGTAATATCAGAAAAAGCCTACAAATGAAGACTTTGAAGACAGAAGTCCTAAGTTTGAGCTGAAGACCCACTTTACAGCGATTGCTAAGGAAAACAAAGCTGAAGATTCGAAGAAAGCAGGACCCGCGACCGTGGGTTGGGACCCGAGATCACGGTGGAGCTGGATCCGCGAACGCCGAAGCCTACTGGACCCGCGCTCGCGGGTGGTAAATCGCGCTCGCAGGTGGCTATTTCTCCGTGCGCCGACTTTCGTTTTATTCTATCTTTATTTATACTTATTATATCTAGTTTTATTTCGGATGTTTTTAGTATTTAAGCCTAGTTTCGTAGCAGACTTTGGGAGATATACTTTTGGAGACTTTTTAATTTTAACCTAGTTTTTATTTCTATTATGGAGAACTAATCTTCCTTGGAGTTTGTTTGGTCAAGGAAGCCTTTTTATTGAATTCGTGAGATTCTGGTAACTTTTTCTATCCTTTGGTTAATATCAAAACTCTTGTTTTAATTCTATGATCTATGTTTGATTTTATAAGCCTAATCAACTTGTTTGATTGACTTAGATCTACTGTTTGGATTAGGTTTGATTGTTGTCTGTGCAATCTTATTTATGCTTGAAACAACTCTTTTCCAGGACCGTGGACTGGAATTGAGAAAGAGTGTTTGATTGTTATTTTATGCATGAGACTCATAGCTTGATTGCATGATTTGATATCCTATTATCCTTAGTACTTTGCATGATTTGAATTAAGCGTCCTTGTTCATATCATAGTTTCACTTGGACCGTGGACAAGCGGAGATCTTTTATAAGGATTGGAATTAACCTGGGAATTATAGAAAAGTGGATGAATGGATGATCGAATGATTAAAAGGTGGAATTGATTGAATGAACTCTGCTTTCCTTTAATTGATTTGAATCCTAAATTTGCTTGCTTGCTTAAACCCCAAAAACCCGTCTTTGTTCTTTGCTGATTGATTAGAATACCGATTCTCTTGGGTTCGATCCCTTACTTGCATGTTATACTAGTTTGTAATTTTGGGTAATTTATTTTTGATCTCGGCACAACGACTTTAGTCGAGTCAAATTTTGGCGTCGTTGCCGGGGAATCGGTTTTACTTTTCTGATAAATCGGCGTTTCTAAAGACCCGCGCCCGCGGCTCGAAGCCCGCTCCCACGGCCTGACCCGCGCTTGCGGCTCGAAGCCCACTCCCGCGGCCTAACCCGCGCTCGCGGCTCGAAGCCCGCGCCCGCGGCCTGACCCGTGCTCGCGGTTTGATACCCGCGCCCGCGGCTTGGTTCGTCCCAGAAAACCCTGAATCGGTAAGAACCTATCTTATGGTTCTTACCCGTTCTACTGATAATTCGCATGTTGTTCCGTTTGATCCAGAAATTAACAAGACTCTAAGAGAACTGAGACGTGAAGTCCAAGCTTCAGTTTTAGGCGTTCAGTTTGATCCAGTAATAATTTCTTCTTCTTCCTCATTTGACTCAGAGGTTGAAGAACAGTTAGTAGCAATGGCAGATCGTACTATTAGGCAACTGACTGCGCCTAATCTAGATCAACAACAGCTTGGTCTTCAATTTCCCGCACTAGGGGAAGGTGTGAAATTTGAGCTGAAATCCGGTCTTCTCCATTATTTGCCTAAGTTCCATGGATTGAGTGGGGAGGATCTGAATAAACATCTTACAGAGTTCCATTCTGTCTGTCTAGGAATGAAGCCGGCTGATGTGACTGGAGATCAGTTGATGTTGAGGGTTTTTCAGTTTTCTTTGGCTGACGCAGCTAAGGAATGGCTTCTGTATTTAGCACCTGAGACGATTACTACATGGGCTCAGATGAAGGGTGCTTTTCTGGAAAAATATTTCCCTGCTGCCAAACAGACATCTATCAAGAAGCAGCTGAGCAGTCTGGAGCAGGGTGATGTTGAGAATCTGTATGAATATTATGAGCGTTACAAGAGGCTCATAGCCAGCTGTCCCTATCATGGCTATTCTGATAAAGATCTGATTTGCTATATTATTGAAGGGCTCTGTGATGCTGATAAGCGCCTGATGAATGCGTCCTGTGGAGATTCTTATGAGAATCTCACTCCTAGGCAAGCGTTTGAAAAGTTGGAGACTCTACCTGAGCAATGCAGGAACCAGAGAAAGAGGTCCAACAGTAGGTCTGTAAATTCTGTGAATGATTCCCTGAATGCTGAAGTAACGGAGTTAAAGGCTATGATGAAGCAATTGTTGTTGGGTAATGGAGCTTCAAGTTCAAGAGCTTATGGAATCTGTAAACAAGCCATCCTTCTGATGCATGCCCTATCATGCAAGAGCCAACAGCTGATGTCAATGCTATAGGGAACTATGATCAAGCAAGGCCCCGGAATGACCCATATTCAAATACATACAATCCGGGGTGGGCAAACCATCCTAACTTTAGATGAAATCAACAACCTCAACAACCTTTTCCACAACAAGGAGGTCAGCCCAACTATGTTCCCAGGCCTAATTATGTTCCAAGGCCCCAAGTTCCTCCTGAAAATCTCGCTATTATTGCTCAGCTCATGAAGGAGAATCAAGAGACCAAGGCTGCAATGAAACATCTTGAAAATCAATTAAGTCAGATTGCAACCAGTCTTAGTCGCTTAGAAGCCAGATATTCGGGGAAATTGCCATGTCAGACTATTAACCCGAAAGAGAATGTGAGTGCCATCATATTGAGGAGTGGGAAGGTGCTGAATATTGAAGTCCCATCCAGCGGATATCCACCGAGCTCACAGGAGGACAGCCCCGATCGCGATACAGAAAAAGAGGTTGAAATTGAGCGTCAGCCAGAACCCGCGACCGCGGTCAACCCGCACCAGCGGAAATCCACCTGATCTCGCGGGTCCCTCCTCCGAAAAATTCTGATACTTAAGTTCGACCTTCGTTTCCTCCCATGGATTCACCAAAGCCCGTTCCACCATTTCCTGAGGCACTGAAGGACACTCGGAAGCCAACCAACGACAAGGAAATTTTCGAAACCTTCTCAAAGTGTGAGGTAAATGTTCCTTTACTTAAACTTGTTCAAAGTATTCCTTTGTTTGCTAAGTTTCTTAAAGAATTATGTACTATTAAGAGGAAACAAAATGAGAAAGGGAAGGTTAAGAAAATTAATCTTGTTGAGAATGTAGAGAATGTATCTTCCATGCTTCAAAGGCAATTGCCTAAGAAGTATGGAGATCCCGGGAGGTTTACTATTCATGTTACTATTGGTAGGACAAAAGTTGAGCATTCTATGCTTGATTTAGGAGCATCTATAAATGTCATGCCACTTAGCATATATGAGAGGTTAGGTCTAGGGTCATTACAGGATTCAAATATTACTATTGAACTGGCTGATCACTCTAATGTGCATTCGAAAGGATTTGTGGAAGTTGTTTTAGTGCAGGTGGACGGTTTAATTTTCCCGACGGACTTTTATGTCCTGGAAATTGGTAAAGGAAGATACGACCCTGTTCTACTGTTGGGTCGTCCGTTCATGAAGACGGCGAGCGCCGTGATTGATGTTGCAAAGGGCCTATTATCAATGGCACATGAAGGGAAAAAGGTCCAGTTTTAGCTAGATGATGACCCGTTTTGAGCTATAAAAAGACATCGGGCCAACGATGTTAAATAAAGGCGCTGCTCGGGAGGCAACCCGAGATAAGTTTTTCTTTTCTTTTCTTTTTGTCTTTTTAGTTTAGTTTTAGCTTTAGATTTGTTTTGGTTCTGTCGGGCTAACTTGCAGGTTAAAATTTCATATCTCGAAGACAGTGCAAAGCCCGAGGCGAGAAACTCGAGTCCGCGGATGGACCCGCGCTCGCGGTTCCGGACCCGCACTCGCGGGTCTGCCCTGACGGAATCAAGTTTTTGTTTTTCGAAAAAAAAATAAAAAAAAATTAAAAAAAGGTTTTCGGGTGAAACCCCCAAAATAAAAGGCTTTCAGGTGAAACCCCTGAAATAAAAGGCTTTTAGGTGAAACCCCCAAAAAAGCCCAAATCAGTACCAACCCGAGCCCAAAACAATACAAAAATCCCCTAGCCCTTCTCAAAATTAAAAAACAATTCCCACATACCCCTTGTCTTCCTCACCACAACTCAAAAAGCCACCTAAACTCCATAACTCTACATTACCAAACTCCAAAAATTGCACAAACCACACACCCTTCAACCACACCATCTCCACCGCGACCACCACCTGACCACGCGCGCGACCACCGACCGGCGTTCGCGGTTCGCATTCCCCAGCCATTCCATACGAGTTTCGGTCGGATTTCGGAGTTTTTACAATTAAGGGTCCAGATCTGATTCGGTTAGTCATTCTTCTTGCCTTTGGAGTTAGATTTGTTCCTGTTAAAGTCGGAATTGTTGCTGTTGATGATATTTGAGGAAGATTTGGGAGTTCTCGTTCTCCATTGCTGTGCGAAAGTTCAGATCTGAGTTTTGGATGAAACCCGCGAGTGCGGTGTTCCACACGGGCCCGCGGGTGTACCTCTGACAAAACCGCGATCGCGGTGTTCCACACGCGCCCGCGGGTGAAGTTTTCGTCGTTCCGCGCCCTCGCCTTGCTACACGAGCCCGCGGTTATCAGTTTCCGGGTAATTCTTCCATCGATTCTGTTTATTCAGTATGGCATATTTTGGTTTACAGAATCTGACTGATAGGCAGAGGGAGTTGTGGGATAAGTATGAGACTAGGAGATTTGTGAGTACCAAGTTTTTTGATATCCCGACATTGATTGATCTGGGATTTAGGGAGTGTACAGAGCAGTTGCTAGAGACTGGGGGTTTAGGTAGATTCAGTACTATGCCTATTCCTACCTACAGAGGGCTGACTATAGAGTTTTTGTCTACATTCTGTTATGCTAATGGTGTTTTGACATTCAATGCCTGTGATAGACCCTATACTATATCCCGTGAGCAGGCTTATCTTAATTTTGGGATTACTTCTCCACCTATTGAAGGGTGGAAGAATATATTGAATGATGCCAGGTTCTTTGATTTTTGGTATGCACTTACTGGCTCCCCCTTTGACACTAATTCAGGGGAGACGAACAGTAAGATTCCCCACCCTTGTGTGCGTCTGTGTCACAAGGTTTTAGCTATGGCATTTTTAGGGCAGGGAGAGGTGAACAAGGTATTTGCGCATGATATGAGGCTTATCTGGTGTTTGTTTCCTTTTCCATCTGAGTGCCCAGATTGGTTTGGGTTATTTGTACAATCAGCTAGGAAGTATCCCAGGAGACAAGGGAAGATAGGATTAGGTGGCATGGTTACACATCTAGCTACTCGGTTTATTACTATTGAGCAGATTGAGGCCCGCTATGGAGGACGTCTGACTAATGGTTATCGTTATACCCATCAGGCGTTAGTTAGGGTTGGTTGTTTGAGAGGTTCAGCTGAGGGGGGTTGGACTTGGCTTCATGGGCATCCTCCAGCACCTTTTCTGCGTCTACCTATAGCATTACGGTATGGAAATACTGTATATGACTTTCACTTACAGCCTGATATAGACGCTCTTGTGGATGAGGTTGAGGAGGATTATGAGGTTGATAGTGGAGGTTGGGATGAGCATGTTGAGGTGTATCAGTCCAAATTTGCACCTGAGCCGTCTGGATGGGCTCCTGGTCCACATTCTACAGTTGGTTGGGGTGTACCTAACCCAGCTACATATAAATCTACTTCTGCATCTACATCTGCTCCTTCTGGTTTACCATGGACTGTTGATATGACATTTGAGGAGCGAGTTTTGAGTGGGTTGCAGCATTTATCAGTTCGACAAGATATGCTATTTGAGCATCAGAGGCAGGCTGCTTTATTTTTCCAGACTCAGTGGCCAGATTTTCCACCATTTCCTCCACCAGATCCGCAGTGAGTCTTCTGATTCCTTCTTCTATACTTTGTTTTAAATTTCTTAGCTTCATTGGGGACAATGAAGAGTTTAAGTATGGGGGAGGGGATTCACTGCTATGCTTTGTGATATATGTACAATTGCAGTTTATTTCTGTTATTTGATTCAGCTTGTTTCAGTTTAAAAAAAAAGAAAAAAAAGCCATAAAAATAGAAAAAAAGGCATAAAAATCCTGGGATAAGCTGAAAACCTGAAAGGGCGGCTCAGGTAATAAGCAGGTAACCCGAACCAGCATTAGGCTGGGGTAATATGAGGTTTGTGAGAGATGTGAGCATATGTGAGCACACCTGAAGAAAAATGAAAAGAGTGATTAGGTGAAAACCCGAAAGGGTGCCTAAGTAGAATGAGTGGTAAAATCAGAGTGTTTAGGATCATATTCTACTTTGGGGTCTGGGAATTACATTTTAGATGTCGGGTAGATCCTAGGTTGCTCTACACTTTTTAGAGCTTGAGTGTTATATTTTGTAATGGTGAGGTATTGTTTGAGCTTTCATGTCTTTGCTCATTATTTCATGTTCCCTATTTACTTCCTGTGGATCTTATTTGTATTGATTGTTAGATTTTGTTTGAGCTTACTCGAAGACGAGCAAGATCTAAGTATGGGGAAATTTGATACGCTGGTTTTAGTACAGCGTAATTATTTATTTTTACTAGGATTTCTGAGTGTTTTAGGCTAGATTAGGGTGTTTAATTGTAATATCAGAAAAAGCCTACAGATGAAGACTTTGAAGACAGAAGTCCTAAGTTTGAGCTAAAGACCCGCTTTACAACGGTTGCTAAGGAAAACAAAGCTGAAGATTCGAAGAAAGCAGGACCCGCGACCGCGGGTCGGGACCCGAGATCGCGGTGGAGCTGGATCCGCGAACGCCGAAGCCTACTGGACCCGCGCTCGCGGGTGGTAAACCGCGCTCGCGGGTGGCTACTTCTCCGCGCGCCGACTTTCGTTTTATTCTATCTTTATTTATACTTATTATATCTAGTTTTATTTCGGATGTTTTTCGTATTTAAGCCTAGTTTTGTAGCAGACTTTGGGAGATATACTTTTGGAGACTTTTTACTTTTAACCTAGTTTTTATTTCTATTATGGAGAACTAATCTTCCTTGGAGTTTGTTTGATCAAGGAAGCCTTTTTATTAAATTCGTGAGATTCTGGTAACTTTTTCTATCCTTTGGTTAATATCAAAACTCTTGTTTTAATTCTATGATCTATGTTTGATTTTATAAGCCTGATCAACTTGTTTGATTGACTTAGATCTACTGTTTGGATTAGGTTTGATTGTTGTCTGTGCAATCTTATTTATCCTTGAAACAACTCTTTTCTAGGACCGTGGACTGGAATTAAGAAAGAGTGTTTGATTGTTATTTTATGCATGAGACTCGTAGCTTGATTGCATGATTGGATATCCTATTATCCTTAATACTTTGCATGATTGGAATTAAGCGTCCTTGTTCATATCATAGTTTCTCTTGGACCGTGGACAAGCGGAGATGTTTTATAAGGATTGGAATTAACCTGGAAATTATAGAAAAGTGGATGAATCGATGATCGAATGATTAAAAAGGTGGAATTGATTGAATGAACTCTGCTTTCCTTTAATTGATTTAAATCCTAAATTTGCTTGCTTGCTTAAACCCCAAAAACCCGTCTTTGTTCTTTGCTGATTGATTAGAATACCGATTCTCTTGGGTTCGATCCCTTACTTGCATGCTATACTAGTTTGTAATTTTGGGTAATTTATTTTTGATCTCGGCACAACGACTTTAGTCAAGTCAATGGTGCCCAAGAAATTTGGAGAATTGATATCCAGGATTGGAATGTGCAGACTTCGAGACATACATTGAAATCAAGGGGAGCATATATTATATTCGTCGCACTCTTTTTCCCTTCGATCAAGTTTTTGTCCCATTGGGTTTTGCCTGATAAGGTTTTTAATGAGGTAACATCAAAGCATATAAGAGATTCAAGATTGCACTCCTTGAAAGATGTTCGCTATATTGAGGGAGTGAGTAGTTTACATATGTGTTGTACTCTTTTTCCGTTTATTTTGGTTTTTATCCCACAAGGTTTTTCCAAGTGAAGGTTTTTAACGAGGCAATACATAAACTACAAGATGTACATCCAAGGGTGAGTGTTGTAAATGCCTTACGTTAGTAGTTGGATGTACATGATCCTTACGTTCCCTATTTCTCATTTAGAACACATAAAACATCCTTTGAATTTAACTCTCCCATTCAAGTACATGTTTGTAACAACATCCCTCTATTAGATTATAATAGAGGTTTGTGTAAAGAGAAAATTAATAAGAAGAATAAGAATATACAAGAATTTCTCTCTAAGTTCTCTCATTTCTATTATTTATATCGAGTTTAAACCTCACCAATATTACAACATATTCCACATAATCTGAATTTTTAGGATTTTAATTCACTATAAAGCTCCTAAAAATACTTAATATCATCCTTATAAATACTTTAAAAAGATTTAGAGATTACTCTTAAGTGTTTTTATGTTCTTGTAGGAAGAACAACACAAAGCCAAGCGGAGAGGGGCGGTGGTGGCTCGGCTGGGAACTGGTGGCGCGCGGCTGGGGGCTGGTGGCGCGGCCAGGCGGTGGCCAGTGGAGGAGGTGCCAGTGGTGGTGGCGGATAGGGAGGAGTACAAAGAAATGAGTTTGGGTGTGTTTAATGGTGAAAAACATCCCCTAAATGCTATAGTGCAAGGCTGGTTTTTTCTTTTAAGGGGAGAAGAAAGTGTAATATCCCTCATTTATATAAAGGATAAAAATATAATTTTATATTTCCTTTAATAAATTAAAATATTTGGATATTTTATTTCATAAGTGTTATAATAATATATTATTTAGATGTACATATGGAAACCATAAATTTAATCTTGTACTCTCTCTATAAAAGGCCCCTATGGGTGACCTAATAAGATGAATCTGATCTCTCATTTCTCTCTATTCTCTTTGTTTTCTCTTTAATTTATAACACGTTATCAGCACGATAGAAGGTATTATTCTTAAGACTAAATTTCTCTCCTCGGTTCACTTCTCACAAATACATGTTATGAGATGTGAGCCTCTCGTTTGCTTAGTATTCATATACTTGCATATACTACTCACACATGTACTTTCATAAGATTTGTACGTTTTATATATATTGCATTGCGTGATCCAACTTGTTCAATATTTCTTTGGATTTACATATATACATGATCGATTTGTGTGTATATTGAGTGATAGATGCATACATAAGTTTGGTAATGCATACATAAGTTTGTTTAATTAAGTTTGCTTTTGGTTTGTGTAAATTTGCATAATTTGCATATTTTGTTTGACTGTGATCGGTTAAGTTTGACCATGTAATACGTTTGTTTACTAATTGTTCATGATCGATTTTGTTTAATTAATTAAACAAACGTCTGTTTACATGTGTATGTAAATATTTCTTCATATCTTTTCTTGTTTTGTTTTGGTTATATACATGATATCTATAAGCATGAATCACATATGTCAAACTAGATACGTATTGTATAGGTTCATGTATTTTTTATATGTTCCCATACATACATTACTTCTCTATATTATTTTTTTGGTAGAAACTTCTCTATATTATTTACAATGATAAATTATTATTATAGAAATATAGAAATATAGTATATCCCCTGAAGTGGATGTATTTATAAACGAATTTGTTCCCGATGAGACAAATTATATGAACATATAAAGATAATATTATCCCTGAATCTTCATTCCCTAAAGTGAATGAAACATCAATATATAATCCCTGAAGTGATTATTTTCATTCCCGGAAGAGATTAGAACATCATTGTATTATCCTGAAGCGATAATTATTTCCTCCTGAAGAGTAGAATTTACAAATAAAATTATCCCTGAAGCGATAATTATTTCCTTATGAAGAGTTGAATTTACAAATAAAATATCCCTGAAGCGACAATTATTTTCTCCTGAAGAGTTGAATAGACAAAGATTATATTACCCCTGAGACGATAATTTTCATTCCCTAAATCGAATGAAACATCAATATGTAACCACATCCCCCGAAGTGGATGAAACAATTGAATCAATCCCCAGAAGTAGATGAATATAATAAAAGTTCCCAATCCTCAGAAGTGGATGAATATAATAAAAGTTTCTACTCCTTGAAGTGAGTGTCGAAACTAAAGTCATCTCTTGAAGAAGATGACACGATTCATTCTAAAATTGAAATAGAAGAAAATTTTCATCTCCAGAAGTAGATGATAAAGTTTATTCATATGAAAAATATAATCTCCTAGAGTAGATAATAAAACACCCACATGGATATCACATCCTGAAGTATGTGACTAAAAGATCTCATTGAAATCACATCCTGAAGCATATGATTGCAAGATCTTATGAATAATCACATCCTGAAGTATGTGATGGAAAGAAGTCTAGAAGACTTCGTATTCAATCTCTTGTCACCAGAAGTTGACAATACTTTATGATACTTTATTTCTTTATTTATACTCTTTCAATTTAATTATTTATGTTATTTCTTATATACGTTTTTATTTGTTCTTAAAGTTAAAACTTGTCATCTCCTAAAGCGGATCCTAGTATGTCCCAGTAGAGACAATTTGAAATCATCCCCGAAGAGATGAAATAATAAATCTCATCACTCCCTGGAGTGAGTAATGATAGAAAATATCGCTTCCTGAAGAAGATGATAAAAATTTATGTGACAATGATCATCTCCTGAAGTAGATGCTTTTAAACATAAGAGTATTATCCCTAGAAGTGGATTTACATACACAATTACTTCTTGTAGTATGATGAGAAGAATTCATTAGTGGAACTATATGAACATATCATCTCCCAAAGTGGATTATAAATGGTTCGAGAAATGAACTTACATTGTCACTTGAAGTTGACAAATGAGATGTTTGGGAGAATCATGAAGCACTTGAAGTTCCAACAGACCTGTTCTAAGATATAATGGTAAATTATCATCAACTCCATTCGATCTTGAAGAATCGAATTTTGACAAGTAGAGATCGTTATAAACTCTTGGAGAGTTAAGAGATCTCATACCAAACCATGTACTCTAGAAGTAGTACAAGAAATATGGCATGTACTCTAGAAGTAGTACAAGGAATGTGGGTCATCACAATATTCAGAGCTATGTCAAAATGACCACGTACCTAGCATGAACTAGAATTTCGAGGTCATGTTTGACCAACCTCTTGTATGCCGAAAGCATAAATCCTCCGGAAGAGGGTGGAGGTAACGGTATATTACACATGCGGCCGTTAGTCATGGTTATGATTTATAGCTAGGACGTCGTGGGTTAATTTGATGTCCAGAAGAACATCTAAGATAAGGGATATCCCATAAATGACATAATTAATCATCAGTCTTGTACCAATTGTACAAGAACCACACCTTATGAGTATAAGTGTGGAGACCGGTCTAGTCTATATTAAAAATTCTAAATGCACCCATTTTGAGGCATCTAATGTTAGAAATCAAGATAATGGTTTATCTGATTTGAGTTGATGAGCTCCCAAATATAAGTATGGATCACCGACATTTTTCAATGGTGTCACACCACACAGTTTGAAAACCAGAAGTTTTCACAAGTCATGCACAAATTTTGGTGTGAAGGTTATGATGACTCTAGAAGAGTATATCTCATTGAATAACGTAACCTCACTAACTAGAAGTTAGTTAATGATAAGATATATTTGTGGCATGATTAATTTGGTCACTCAAGTGAAATAATAATGCGCATGATCGGTATAGGACTGAAAGATCTTGAGACTTTTAAGTCTCTTCCTAAGAGTGACCTTGAAAGGCTTGTGTTGTTGGTAAACTAGTAGCAAGGTCGGTATAAGTCAAGTACATACAAAGTCTCATATACTCCTTGACAGAGTTCAAGTGATATAAGAGGACTATCTAAATCGCCATGTGGACCATTGTGGATTATCATAATATTGAAAGATGCCTCAACCCATTGGTTCCAAGGAAAATGGAGGAGAATGAAATAAATCAATATGTGTAGTGATTGAGCATTAGATAGCTCTCACACATATTCACAAAACGACCCAGATAGAGTCATCAATAATGCGGTCATAATTGATAGCCAGACAAGTGCTATACATGGCATACGCGACCTGGAAGAGTCGTGGTTAAATAGGGTCATGCATATGAATATCGATAATTTAATTTGACAAGACCGACCGCTTATAGCAAATTCTCCTAATGGAAATTCTATGTATGTCCTCCACCCCCATATAATTTTTTAGTAGTGCCACACATAAAAGAAAGTTGGGATTAAACAAGAGGATTGGGTCCTTGTTGTTTAAAGAATACATTGAGCTTAAAACCGGTGATCAATATATTGCTCGGTATTAAACGTATCACTTTGGCGAGGTGAAAAATCCCAACTTTAGGGGGAGAAGATAATTGAGACTACAAGTTAAGAGATTGCATGAGATGCAACTTGTTGTTTTCAATCCGAAGAAAGCTAAACCAGAAGTTTAGCAAATTATACAACTAAACCGGGGGTTTAAGGAATTGTATAGCTCATGGTATTTATCAATGTCATGAAACTGATTAAGTCACAAACACCAACTGAAAATGCATCAGATTATTTGGAGATTCCAGAAGTAATTCCAAACCAACACATAAGTACAGTTGAAGCATGAGAAGCATATACATAAAAATCCCAGAAGGATTGAGAATGAGTTATTGTCTCCCTAAACATAAAATATAGATTATTGGTCCACAAGTATCAATTCTTCTACAAAAGTCCATAATGGCATAAATCAATTACATTAAGATTGTATGTTTAACTGAGGGGGGGGGGGGGGGGGGGGCATTATTCTACAATTGTACTCTTTTTACCTCGACTTTGGTTTTTATCCCACTGGGTTTTTCCAAACAAGGTTTTTAATGAGGCAGTTCGTCATATAAGGTCTCTAATGAGGCAATCTCGGCCTGAAGTTCGAGATATGTGAAGGAATGGAGTTTTTATTCATCTATGAAATCAAGTTGAAAGGAGCCAACAGTGATATATGAAGAGAATTCGGAATGGACTGATCAACCAAAGTACATATCGTCAAGCGTTCTCAAATTACAAGATTCAAGTCAAATTCAGGATGGATGCCCTATTTAGTCAAGCAAGATGGATATATTTCAAGTTGAGAGGAAGAATCAAAACTGCAATCATTTTCCCTTAGTCTTGGTTTTGTCCCATTGGGTTTTCCAAACAAGGTTTTTAACGAGGCAGTTAGTGATGTACATCTAAGGGGGAGTGTTATAATAATATATTATTTAGATTTACATATGGAAACCCTAGATTTAATCTTGTATACCCTCTCTATAAAAGGCCTTTATGGGTGACCTAATAAGATGAATCTGATCTCTACTTTCTCTATATTCTCTCTGTTTTCTCTTTAATTTATAACAATAAGGTTATTATTTTATAAAATTTTAAAATATTTATTAATATGGGTCTTATTCGTTAATAAATATAATTCAATAATAAAATTTAGGTAGAAATATTTTTATATTTCTACAATTCGTAGTTAAGCATTGTTGGTTAAAGTATTTAAATAAATTATTTTTGAATAATTATAATTTCATTATGTTCTATAAACGATTTTGAACAAATAAAGTTTTAGAAAATTTTCTTTTATAGAAAGGACAAAACAAGATTGGGGTTACTCTTCCCATGATTCGAACTCTCAACCTGTACACTTGACCAAGGAGAACCCAAGACTTCTTGTCTTTCAAACAAGTAAAAAACAACTTTTTATTTAGGAAAAATGACTTCTAATAATACGAAGTATCCACTTTGAACCAATAATAATATGAACTTTAAAAATCACCAAACTGTATACGAATTATTTCAATATTAACCCAAAACAATACGAAACAGTTTTCTAATAAGTTTTCTAGTATAAATGATGACGTGGCTATTGGAATACACACATGGTAAAAAATTTTACACCTCATTTTATTTTTTGCTTTTCTAAATTTCAACTCATTTTCATTTTCTTTCTAAAAAAAAGAAAGCGTAATTATGAGAAGTCGAACTAGTGACTTCTGCATCCTTAATTCACCATTGGACTAAGCTTGTTTCTATACATACTTTCAAAACACAAGTTATAAAATCTCTTCCCATCCACCGCCTCCCACCTCCGACCTCTGTTCTTCCCTTTTCTCATGTTCTAATCGTGTAGACTTGTTAATGGTTTGAATTAGCTTGAATGTTTGAAAAGCCCCTAATTAAATTGCAAATCCCAAAACCCTAAAATTGCAAATTTGAAATTTCAATCATATGCTTGATTAATTTTCAATGAATTAATTAATGGATTCCCTCAATTTTTTTTGGTCGTGAATGGATTCCCTCAATTGATTCGTTTGTGAACTTTTCAATTGTGTTTACACAACTGTCATTCCTTTAGTTGGAGTTGCAATTACGGTGGTCTTGGCAGTGGGTTCCGTCACCCGAAGTGAAGACGAAGGAGACAGTGGGGCAGTGGTGTGTCGGGAACAAGAAGACGTGACACGAGGCGGTGACAAAGCTAGCTTGGGTGGCAACTCAGACCACTGGAAGAGATGGCAAGGAATGAGAGATGGTGAAGGTAATGGGAATGGCGGAAATGGTGTGAAGGTTGAAGACGGGGATGGGCTAATTAATTAGTGGCTTAGGGTTAATTGAAGTGATTTGTAATACAATTGTAATGTGAGGTGTAATTAGAAAAGGAAAAATTAGATGATGTGCATAAAAAAATTGGCATGTGTGTATTTTGATTGCCACATGAGCAATTATTTATGAAAAACTACTGAAAAAATATTTCGGATTATTCTAAGTTAATATCGTAATAGTTCGTATATAGTCTGGTGATTTTTAAAGTTCGTATTATTATTGGTTCAAAGTGGATACTTCGTATTATTAAAAGTCATTTTTCCTTTTATTTAACTCTTTTTGGACCCCGATTCATCTTCAACCTCTAAAATTCACGAATGACGCTTCAGTGGAGCACTTTAATTCAGCCTTATCTCGAGTTTAATGGTTAATTCGGTTGGGGGAAGGCCGATCGATCCATTTCTTCATACATTAAATCGGATTGATTGTGGATCTACACTTAATTAGATTTTAGTGGTTTGAAAAGTCCTTAATTTGATCATAAATAGGGGGTTTCCGATTGGCTTGCTATCATACCAATCTCGTTTCCTTCCTCAAAGTTCAGAGAAAGCAAGTATTTGAGGGTGTCTTTCGAGGTCGGATTTGTCCAAATTCTGTTCGGTTTTGCCCAAAAACAATCACCGTTCCGGTACGTCGGCACCACTACGCAGGTAGCCGCGGGCGCGGGGTTGGGCCGCCGCCGCCACCGCGTGTCTGCCTCCGTCCGGTTCCCTTCTCTGGTTGTTGGTTCTGGGGCTTCTTCCCTCCGTTGGTTTATGTTGTTGTTCTAATTGCTCTTGTTAAACTGTTGTTTCCTTCTTCGTTAATGGCCTTTGTGCCATTGTACTGAATATGTGCGGGGAAGGAGCAGCAACTTTTACTGCTTTTGAGTTTATTAGGGTAGATCTTTTTAAAAAAACGAATTCTTGTCATATATATATATATGAAGAAGAGTCTCGTGCGAACTCCCGCTTGTGTGAGAAATGAGAAAGCTCCCGGGCCGTTCGATCGTATCACACGGACAGTTGAGATTGCTCTTATCTTTTAAAAAAAACTGTAAAAAAAAGGACATGCGCCACGCGGGGCGTTCAAGCCACGCGGTGTTTATAAAGTCAATCGTCTTCTCTTCTCTCGCCATTTCTCTCTCTCTCACTTTTACAGTTTCCGAAGCGGTTTCAAGTAGTTCAAGCGTGAAATTGTTCAATCGAAGCTATTTCAGAGTGATTTCGAGTCGGATTCTTACCATTAAAGCCATTAGAAAGCTCAATCCAGTTCCAGATGAAGAATCAAAGTTCATCTCAAGAGAATCAAGATTTTTATCTCTCGTTTTAAATTTACTGAAACCCTAGGTTTTTCGTTTGTTATTTGTGTTTGCCGAGTGTATATATACTAAATGTTTGATCGATTGTGTGTTTTTTAGTGTTTATTTGAGTTGTTTGCAGTTGATAGTGTCGATTTTGGTGTTTTGTGCTTTTGCTAATAAAAAATGCATGAATCATCACTTTCTTTTTACTCGATTTTTTGGTCCTACCACTTGAATAAAATACAAATTGTGTGTGCATGTGCGTATTTGTTATTTTTATCCAGTTTTTTTGATGTTGAGTTTTGCAATAGGTGATTGTGGCTTTGTTAGTTGCATGAAATGATTTGGTATACGTGCGTGGGAAAGTGTTAGTGATCTTGTGTTGAATTTTGTTCATTCATTTGTGCATATTTGTTCATTCAAACTGGCGTAGCATTTGTTCATCAAAAATTGACATTTGTTCATAAGAAACTTGTATTTTGTTCATCAGAAACTTGCATTTGTTCATCAGTAACTGGCATTGGTTCATCAGAAACTTGCATTTCTTCATCAGAACCTAGCATTTGTTCATCAATAAAATCAAACATTGTGGTGGATACATGTGTGAATTTGTGGTTTTCTATTTCTTGTTTATTTAAGGAATAAACATTCAGGATCTATTAAAAAACGTTCTGCAAATTATAAACAAGTAAAACATCTAAGATTTGGTACAACGACAATCGGAGAAGATGAAATATGTGCTATTCGAAGAGGTTTTCCATTTTTTATTTTTGTATTGTTGTTTTGATATGTTTTTTTGTGCTTTTAAAATATGTGTTTATACTGTCTTTTTATCCCTTTTTTGTAATAGAAATCAGGAGCAAATCTGGAAGTGATGCCTCTTCCACCGTCGAAAAGAATGTGAGAATAAAATCAATTGCTAAAAAGCCGGTTTCAAAAGCAATTGCTACCGAAGTGCCTGTATTGAGGCAAAAGTCGGTCGTTGAGTCGTCTCCATCAAATAAAAGACCTCAGCTGGACAAGGGCAAAAAGGTTGCGTCTGATGAATTCCCCGATGATGTGTTGCTTATTGATATGATCCCTAGAAAGGGAGTGATGATAAACGAACCATCTGAGAGGAAAACGGATACTGCTGTTGGTGAATTACAAGTTGTTGGGAAGAAGAGGAAAGTTGATATTGTTGTCGGTAAAGGACAAGGTGTTGGGAAAAAGTCAAAAGCGAAGGTGCCATTGAGAGTTTTGAAGCGTGAGCATTTGTCGTTGAATCACAGGAACTCTCCTAAGCAGATTTGTGAAGTTATTGCTGGTTTTGAAGGGGGAAGCAAGTTTACTGCTCTTAAAGAGATGGGGTTTGAGCACCTCATACAGTGGAATGTGATTGTTCTACCTTGTAAGATGTGCTACTATGTTGCTAGCTGTTTCGACCCTGCATCATGCACATTGAAGATTGGTGATGGACCAGGTGTTAGGATAACAGCTGAACTTGTGCAATTTTACCTTGGTCTACCTCGTGGTCCAAGGACAATTTCTGTCCCGAAGACTGTCAAGCATTCAGATATGTACAATAGTTTTAGAGAACAGTTTGTGTTGGCTGAAATTGATGAGGTGACAGGGAAGAACAAATTAAAGGAGTTTGAGAAGATCAAAATTGGGCTTTTGAGTACAGTGATCAAGAAGGATGAGAATGGTGGTGCTTGGTTTAGGAGGAACTTTATTATGTTGTTCTACACCCTCTGTATAGAGCATTCAAAATGGTGGTGTAAACTTAAAGTTCTTGGATCATTTGGTAGACTTGAACAAGATCAGTGAGTACGATTGGTGTGCTCATCTTGTTGAGAAGTTGGTTGAGAATGCTGATTCATGGAGGAAAACAAATAATGGGTTTTTCAAAGGACCTATTATATTGTTGCTGGTATGATTTCTAATTTGTTCATTACTACCATCAATTTGTTCATTGTTTTATGCATATTTGTTCATTATTAATATTAATTTGTTCATTAATTTGTTTCATGACAGATTGTATATTGTGATTGTATGGTCATCTATAGTCGCCCTGCAACTCCAACATCCTTCCCCGTGATCAAGCATTTCAACCATGATTACTTGGTTGAGAGAGAGAGAGTTTCGAGGTTTCCTAGGGTGGTTTTGGAAAAGGCTATTTTAGAGGTTTGCTTGAGTTTGTTTACCCTGGTGGTGATCATGACAAGAATGAAGGGAAAGCCCCTTCTTCTGAACAATTTGAAGAACGAATTGATCTTGGCGATGGCGGTGACGCGCGTATGTGTTGTTTGATTTTTGCATGTTTTTGTCTTTATTTTTTGCATGATGGTGATGTATGTTTATTTGTTCATTAAAACTGGCATATCATTTGTTCATAAGAAACTAGCATTTGTTCATCACAAACTATCATTTGTTCATCAGAACCTAGCATTTGTTCATCACAAACTAACATTTGTTCATAGCATGTTGTGTCTTTTTTTTGTACTTATATAGATTACTTCTTGTGCAGTCATTTCTGAAAGAACATCTTGAGATGTCAATGGAGCTTGCATCAGCTTTGAAGAGATATCTCGACCATGTGCAAAGAGCTCCAACTGAAATTGCCAACCACGGACTTTTCACCAAGATCAATGAAGCTTTTGGAGAGCTATTGGGGTTGAAGGGTGTTTCATCATCATCCCAATCTGCCACCCAAGAAGATTCTAAATCGCCAAGCCAAAATTCATTCTGGGAGGAAGCTACAAAGGTTTTGGATGAAATTGAGGCCGCAATGTGATGTCTCTCTATTTGGTGGTGTTTTCATATGTGATTTCCTTTGTAAATATGTTTCTTTTTCCCCTTTTCTTGTGCGTTTTGTTCCTTTTTAGCTTAGTTCCCGTATTTCTATGAGATTCGGAGACTACGCACATTTTATGTGTTTTGTAGGTAATATGGCATGAATCAAGGATCGATTTGAAGGAGGATCGAGACATAAAGCGAGGCCCGAGCAAAGGAGGAAAGAGAGGAGCAAGCCATGAAGAAGAACAAGAGGAAAGCCAACAAGAAGAAGGTGGAACGAGGTTCGGACCGAGTTGCAACCAACCTCGGGCCCGACTTGAAGTTTCAACCTCGGACCGACATGCACAGTAACTCGGGCCCGAGGTCCTCCGTGTCGGTCCAAGTCGGTCACCGAACTACTTGGGCTCCAAGGCACGAATTTGTGGACTTCCACTTTTGCCCCTCATCTAATCCATAAAAGGCCCTCTTGTCTTCTAAGAAAGGGGTCCTCCCCCCCCCCCCCCCCACTCTCTCACAAAAAAAGGGGAGTTCCAAGGGAACCAAGAGGATACTTGGAGAGCAAGGAGGAAGGAGAGGAGGAGGAAGAGAGAGAGAATCGGCCAAGGAGAGGGAGATTTGGTAGGTTTGTTTGATAGATTAGCTTTGTTTTGTTTTGATCTTGTGGATTTGGAAACTTTTGGATTAGAATTTGTGGATTGCTTTGATTTGAATGAAACTTTGCTTTGTTTTGAGATTGATGATGTTGATTGCTTTCCCTTTTGATTTGTTTGCTTTCTTTGTTTGCCTTATGGAGTAGATCTCCTTGATCTTGGGTTATGGGGGAAAACCCTAGCTAGGTTTAGGCTAGAAACCCCAATTCCATAGCCTTGAGTGTTTGATCTAAGGAACCCACTCTACATAGAGCTACAATTCCTTGCGAAAGTTAGGAATCAAGGCTTGAGATTGGCAAAGTAGCTAAAGTGAACATGTGTCAATCTCAAGACCTTGCTTCGAAGGGGATTTCCCCAATGATCGATGTGTAGAAGTGGTTGGAACGAGGGCAAAAGCACTCGATCCTAGTCCGATCATCACTCATTGCTTGAATTGGGGTGGATAAGCCTTAATCTACTAGAGAAGGAACCCAAAAGCCCAAGATCTACTTTTAATCTTTGAAGTTCGACAAACCCAGCTACCTCGGGCCCGACTTACCCTACGTCGGTCCCGACTTCCTCTTGTCGCCAACATCGGGCCCGACGTGACCTCTGTGTCGGTCCCGACTGTTTTCTTTGTTTTCCTTCGTTTTATGCTCTCCTTTCTAGCTTCTTAGTATCTAGGCACATCGATCGAGTAGACTTCCCGAGTGTTCGACACCCACCATGTACTAAAACGGGGTCGGGTTATAAATTGTATCTCTAGACCCTCGCACACCGTGAGAGGCGATCAAAAAGAATGGCGTCGTTGCCGCGGAAGTCTAAGTGCATTGAGTGCCAATTTGGTGAGTTTTTTTGTGTTTTGGTAGTGATTTGGGTGAGGGAATAGCCCAAACCCTTTGTTTGTTTTTTATTTGTTTTGGTTTGTGTTTTTGTTTCATAGGTGTATGCTAGCTCGTTCCTCCCGAGGAACACTTGAGCTTGAGTTTGTGAGTGATCCGGAAAGTATTCTCAAAGAAGCCCGAAGAAGGAAAAGGATGGAGAATCAAGCTCTCCATGTTGATGAAGAGTTGGCTCAACTTAGGGCCGAAATGGCTAGATTGCAACTTGAGAGGGACAATCAAGAGGAGGTGGCAAGAAGAGAACGGGAGCAACGGATGAGAGCCGAGGCTCAACTCAACGCTCTACCCCGGAATGCACGCCAATACATGCATCCGGAGTTGAGAGTACCCGAGCCGGCTATTGTGCTTCCCGAGGTTGCCAAGAATTTTGAGATCAAGACGCAATTCATCTCCCTCATCAAGCGTGATCAATTCGAGGGCCGTCCACATGAGTGTCCCATAGAGCATGTTAAACGATTTGTGGATATGTGTGAGACGATCTCCACCGACGAGGAGACATTGGAGTATGTGCTTCTAAAGGCGTTCAAATGGTCACTTGGGGGCAAGGCCACACATTGGCTCGAGAGCCAAGCTCCTAGGTCAATCACAACTTGGAAGACACTCTATGACGCTTTCTTGATGAAGTTCTTCCCGCCCTCAAAGACAACCGAGTTAAGAAGGAAGATTGCAAGCTTTCAACAAGGTCCGAATGAGCCCCTCTTCGAAGCATGGGACCGTTTCAAGGAGATGTTGCGCCAATGTCCTACTCATGGCCAACAACCATATGTACTTCAAGACATCTTTTTCCAAGGCATCAATCCGGTAACAAAAGACAAGCTCAATCTCCACACCGATTGTGGGTTCATAGACTTGACACCGGACCAAGCTTGGGAGCTACTTGACAAGCTATCCGATTATGAGGCCATGTATGGGGTGAGTCAAGCTAGCAAGGAGGTGAAAGTTCAAGGTGAAGGTGCAAGGAAGTTATATGATCCAAAGGGAGAAGACATTGATAGGGATGTGAAGCTCCAATTCCTTGAAGGTGAAGTGAGCAAGCTTAAGAGGCAAGTCCACTACTACAAGCAAAATGCTAGAGCTTGTGAGGAGTGTGGATCCTTTGCACATGCTACACAAGTTTGTCCGAATGAGAGCCAAGTGCGCTTGGCCGAGCGAATTGAGGAGGCAAACTATGTTCGAGGAAATTTCGGTGGAAGAGGCAATTTCAACAATGGTGGCAATGGCCGGTGGAACAACGGTCAAGCTCAAGGCTACAACAACAACTTCAACCAAAACGAGCCAAGGGCGCCACCATCACCATATAGACCACCGGGATTCAATGAGTTACAAACATTTGCTCAAGAGATGAGAGATGGGTTCAAGGAGATGAGGACCCAATTCAATGAGTTTGGTGCATGGAGGAGGCAAGTCGACAATCAATTTGCCCAAATTGCAACTCAAGCCCCGAGAGAGAATGGAAGACTTTCGGGCCGACCCGAGGAGAATCCTCGAGCTCAAAACAATCAAAATGAAGTCCGGGCAATTGGATTGAGAAGTGGCCGAAACCTACCCGAGCCACACGTGCCTAAGAAGAATGAAGAGAGTCGGACCAACTTACCCAGCAAGTCGGGTCCGACGTTCCCCGAAGTCGACCCAGCAAGAAGACCGACTCCTTCACCACGGACCGAGGTCGAGAGCAACTCGGGACCGACGTACACAGACCTCGATCCAACTCCTCTGCCTCGGACCGAGAGTCACAACATCGGGCCCGACATGGTGCCCAAGTCGGTCCAACCAGGAAATGTTGCAAGTGAAGTAGGGAAGTCCAAGGAAGTTGGTCCAAGCAAGATTCAAGGTGCAACGATTCTTCCATATCCCTCAAAGAAGCCGAAAGATGTTGTTGAGAACAAGTTCAAGAGGTTTCTCAAACTCTTGCAAGGCTTGAACATCTCTATCCCGTTCACCGATGCATTGAGTGAGATGCCACCAAGTTTTTAAAGGAGATTTTGAGCAAGAAGAGGTCCATAGTTGAAATGCAAGATGAGCTCAAATCCTTGGAGTTACCACAAAAGCTAGGAGATCCCGGTCGCTTTGCTATAACCATTGGTGTGGGGTCTCAAAATTTCCAAGCCTTATGTGACCTTGGGGCAAGTGTTTCGGTGATGCCCGCTAGCATTTGGAGAAGAGCAAATTTGGGTGAAATGGAGTCGGCCGATATGTCCCTAACTATGGCCGACGCTTCCATCATCAAGGCTAAGGGAATATTGGATGACGTGCCGGTGCGAGTTGGAAAGTACTTTGTTCCCGATGATTTCGTGATCTTGGACATGCACGAGGACCCCTTGGTCCCAATAATCTTAGGAAGACCATTCTTAGCTACGGCGGGGGCAAGGTTTGATGTCAAAAACGGCAAGGTTTCCTTTGAGATTGGTGAAGAAAAGGTCGATTTTCACTTCAACAAGGCCTTGAATGAGCCGGACGCCTTGGCTATCCTCAAACTTGAAGAGAGTGCTAAGAGAAAAGGTGAAGAAGTGGAAGTTGCTAGAGAGGTCGTTGTGTTGAGAAGTGATGAAGGGTTCAATAAACAAATACAAGCAAGGGAGTTGTTGGAGCAAATTGAGGATCAAGATGAGTCAAGGATCAATGCTAGCCCAAGGAGAAATGAAGAGTATCCTTACTTATATCCTTTTGATGTTGGTGATGACCACAATTCTTCCCAAACTTTTGATTCCTACATTTGTTTAAGTGATTTGAAAGATGACTTAGGAGACTCCTACATTTGCCTTAGTGACTTGAAAGATAAATTGGTAGAATCTCCTAGGAATTCTTTGGATAACTTTGGTGTAGGAAAAGAGGAACATGATGGAGCAAGTAAGGAGAAGAAATCTCATCCGTTGGAGGAGTATGATGAGAGAGGCCCGAGACCGGATAGCCATGCCTATATAGACCATCGTTGGTGGTTTTATGGGTATGAAGGCAATGGGAATGGGCATAACAATGGCGAGCAATTCACCGTGTTTCACCCGCCATAAGGTTGAGGTTAGGAAGTCAAGCTAGTGACTCTAAACGAGCGCTTCTCGGGAGGCAACCCGAGATAGTAGCTTTCTTTTCGTAATTTTAGTTTGATTTTTCTTAGTTTAGCCTAGCTTTTCCCTAACCAATCTCTATCTAGTGTTTTGTGGATTTATGGTGTCGTGCATTCTTCAAAGTTGTGTAGGATTTGAGGTGAAATATTTAAATGGAAATATGGGAAAGAAGTTGCAAGAGGATGGAGTAAAATTGGTGACCCGAATACTCCCACATCGAGCCCAGGTAAGTCGGGCCCGACATAGGGACGTCGGTCCATGAAGTCGGTCCAACTCGATTTGACTAGTTGGAATGCCAATTTTGCCCTTGACCTAATTTTTCCTTTTCCCCCATTAAATACTATCCCCCACCTACCAACCATCTTCATATCAACCACCATTCCCAAAATACAACCCCTCTCCCTCAAGAACTCTCAAAGTCGGCCGCCCCAACCACCATACTCGATCCACACATCCTCCTTTCTTCATCTCGATCCAATCACGAAAAGGCCTCCCTAACCCGATTCCAAAGAGAAATTTCGAGTTCAATCTCGTTCTTCATCCCCCATCTCGATCTAGATTGAGAAAATTTGAGTTCTAAGTTGATTATTTGTTTAAAAGTTCAATACTCTTCGAATCCGGTATGTGTTACTCGATCTCTACTTATTTCTTTGAAAATTTTGTGCTTTCATTGCGTAGATTGAGTAATGCCATGTTTGATTGAGAGCTTGAGCTTGAGCATCAATGGTGGATTTGCATGATTTGTGAAATTGAGCTTTAAAGTTGTTTATGCATGCTTAGATCCATTTAGAACTTCGATTAGGGATGTTTGATGGTTGAATTTGAAATTTAAGTGCATGATAGAGTGATTTGGGTTGATTTAAGGCTAGAAGTCGAAGCATGGATTAGGTCGAGATCAAAGTGCCCAGGAGAGTCGGGCCCGAGTTGTGGAAGTCGGTCCATCAAGTCGGACCGAGGTTGAGGATGTGTCGGGCCCGACATAGGTTGGAAGTCGATCCATGTTGTTTTTGCCCTCTTCTTGTGATATCATGTGGATTCATGTGTTTCATTGTTGGCTATAGCCTAATCATGATGTAGTATGATCATTTGCTTAGCCATAGTTAGAAGATATCCATGATGATTCATGTTGGATTGTGATGCATGTGTGTTTAGAGACTAAGTATGAAGTTCCCTTGTGTTGATGTGTTGTTGTGTGTTGATGAGTGCTTTGGTTGAGTTGTATGGAGTTTATCTTGGACCCTTTTGTTTGGTTGGATGTGTGTAGGTACCATGGAGACTAGAGCTTCATCATCTCATGCGGAAAGGCCGAGGAAGAAGTCCAAGAAGTCAAGGAAAGAGCCAAAGTTGGATGATGTCTACTTGGAGGATGATGAGCAAGTTGAGAGTTATGCAAGGTATATGGCGCTTGAGCATCACACAAGGTGGCTTGATTGGGACGCCGTGAGGAAGATGGACATGGATCAAGCTCTTCCAAGGTGCTACTCCCATATCGGTCTCAATGGAATGCTAAGGTGGGACAACACCCACTATCCCGCCCTCACCTCGGAATTCATGGCCACTTTTGAATGCACTTATGATAATGTGGAGGATGAGGAAGGGGCGATCACTTTCCAATTGGGCAATGAGGACCACAATCTCTCTCTTAGGGACTTGGCTACCTACTTCGGGTTTCCATGCCCAAGAGAAGAGACCGGCGTCGACAATGAGAAGGTGAACCAAGTGTGGCGTCATGTGGCCGGGAAGAGCGAGATGAGAAAGGGCGCCTCCACAACCGAGATTGCTAGCCCTCTTTTTCGGGTCATGGTGCGAGTCTTGGGGTGTGCAATCTATGCTCGTCATGAGTTGAGCAAGCCGATGAAGGAGGAGATCATGTTGCTCCATGAGATGCTCTTCAACACCGAGAAGCCCATGAACCTTGCATGGGAGTGGGTCAAGATGGTGCGGGACTTCCAAAGTTCCTCTTGGATCTACTTCGGTGGGATGATAGCGAGGCTCACCATGCGTCTAGGAGTTGATCTTGACAAGTATTCTCCGGCTCCGAATGGTGTTGAGTTCATGAACATGAAGTATTTCAAGAAGGCCAACATCATCAAGGAGAAGCTCTACATGATTTCCTTGGCCCCTCACTCAAACTATGAAGGTGTGTCGATCCGGTTAGTGCACAACCTCTATGACCTTTCTCGGTATCAAAATTGGTACCAAGTGTGGACCGGCAAGCCACACTCATTTGGTGACCCCGAAGGTGCAAGAGAAGGGCGGCGACAACAATCTCAACACATTCGGTTTACTTCCCCTCCATCTACACCGGATTCCGACCAAGACAACTTCGTGTTTGCACCTCGTGGGGAGGACATGGATGTCGATCAAGGGCAAAGTGAAGAAGATGAGCACCTCCAAGGCTTGATGGCCGACCTCCGAGCCACGCACTATGCTCCAACACTGGCGGACCGAGGTACACACCAAGTCGGGCCCGACTTCCCTCAACGTCGGTCCAGTTCATTCCATGGTGGTGAGGTCCCGAGGCATTATGAGCGTGGAGAAGGGAGCGGTGCAAGGCAAGAGCAATTCCAAGGTGGCGGTTATGAAGGCTATGCCCAATGGTACGGTCCGGGAATGGTGTTTCCCGAGCAACAACAAACCGTGGACATGTCCTTCTTAGCCAACCAAATGGCTCATCTCCAACTTCAACAAGAAAATGTTCTCCAAGAGGTCCATCAAGTGAATCTCCAACAACAACAAATGTACCAACATCAACAACAAATGTACCAACAACAACAACAAATGCTTCAACAACAAAGCTTTTTCCAAGCTAGCCAACAAGAAATGAACCGGGCCCTCGGCTACACTAGACGAGAGGTAGAGGAGCTTAGGGAGGTGGAAGACCAAAGGTGGCGGGTCCAAGATAGCTACAACACATGGATGAGCGGGAACTTCCCTTCCCGTGAGGACCAATGGACACGCCCGGAGCCTCAACTTCAACCACCACCACAAGACTTCTACCAAGAGCAAGTGTACGAGAGGGAGCGGCAAGCAAGGCTCCAAAGAGGACGTAGACGTGACAACCCCTTCGATTGATCCTATACATGCCATTGAAGAATAAGAAATTGTGAGCTTTTCATACTCTTCTCTCTTGCTTTTAAGTTTTGATTTCCTTGTTTGATGGGGACATCAAAATTTTAAGTATGGGGTGGGGGTAAGTGTATTCATGATTTCACTTGTTTATGTTTGTTTACTATTTTGAGGATATTTAGTTTGTGTTTCTAGTTTGTGTTTGGGATGTTTGCTTCTTGGTTTGTGGTTTGATGAAAAACATGAGTGATTAATTTGGTCTTGAATGGATGAGTTTTTGGTTTTAGAGAAATTTTTGCAAAAATCCATAAAAATTGAAAAAAAATTGTGTTGAAAACAACAAAAAGATTTTGTGTTTTGTAGGTTTTGGACTAGAAATTCCCATCTTAGATTGCCAAATGTAAGCTAATGATGATGTGAGCATGTAAATTCCTTTGCATATTTTTGGATGGTTTAGCCTCTAAAAAGATGTTGCTTTTGATGTGATCATGATATCTTGCTTGTTTTATTGAACATGTGAGTTCTAGGATGAGTTCTTATGCAACTAAGTATGAGTGACCCTTGTGAGATTGATTTTTGGCCATTTTAGGGATGCTTGTTCATATTTGCATATCCCTCATTTTTCTTGTGTGATTAGCTCATTCATGCTTAGTAAAACTTGCTATTGCGGTGTTTATCTATTTTCCAAGACCGTCATGAGAATTGTCCTAGCATGGTCACATTAATTTTGAACTTTGTTCTTTTAAGTCACATAAATGTTCCATATCCTACCATTAAGATAATCCTTTGTTTGTAGCCCCGTTCTAGCCTAAGCCTTTGTTTGAAACTCCTCAAAAATATTATTCCTAGCCTTATATGACTTGACCCTTATGGGATTGGACTTTAGAAGAGAGGTTGGGATTGTATTTGAAGAGTTGAGATTCTCTTGGGTTTAAGGGCAAAGAATGGTGTTATGAATCATGTGGGTAGTGCATCTTTGTTGTACAAAAATGAAAAAAAAAAGAAAGAAAAGGAAGAAAGAAAATGTTGGAAATGTAAGGTGGAATAAAGCAAAGAGCTTAAGTGAAGAAAAGGGTCCGACCGAGTTACAAGCAACATCGGGCCCGATGTCATAAGAAAGTCGGTCCAAATGTAGAAAGTGTTGAAAAATCCAACAAAAAAGCATAAGAGCAAAGATGAAGTGGAATGTTAAGTGAAATTTTGGGTTGAAAGGAAAATGTTAAGTCTTTTGGGTGAGTGTGAAAGTAATTGTGGAATTTTGGTGAAGTTGGTGAGAGTTTAGGTTGTTCAATCCCCATTGAAAGCACCACGAGACCAAATAATTCCCACCTTGAAAAATACCAAAAGCCCCATTACAACCCGGCCGAATGGAACCTCTTTGAGGACCTCCATTGAGCCAAGTTCGAAATTCTTTGTGTACTTTGCATTAGGCATCTCTAGGTGGAGGAATTGGTGATATTAGCTTCAATAGTAAAGTCCTTACTTGCATGATTTTTGAGCTTGAGTGTTCATTGCTAAACCTAAACACATGATGAGTGATACACATTCACATATCCCTAAAGTGAGGCTTAGTTGCATTGACTTTATTCCTTGGAACACTTAATCATGTGTGATGATGTAATCTTGCTTGAATATCGATCACTTGTGCTTAAAATGAGTTTTCATACGAGGCTTTACCTGAAGATTATGTTTCGGTCTTGCTTACATTGTTATTGCTTGAGGACAAGCAAGTTTAAGTATGGGGTATTTTGATGTCTCTCTATTTGGTGGTGTTTTCATATGTGATTTCCTTTGTAAATATGTTTCTTTTTCCCCTTTTCTTGTGCGTTTTGTTCCTTTTTAGCTTAGTTCCCGTATTTCTATGAGATTCGGAGACTACGCACATTTTATGTGTTTTGTAGGTAATATGGCATGAATCAAGGATCGATTTGAAGGAGGATCGAGACATAAAGCGAGGCCCGAGCAAAGGAGGAAAGAGAGGAGCAAGCCATGAAGAAGAACAAGAGGAAAGCCAACAAGAAGAAGGTGGAACGAGGTTCGGACCGAGTTGCAACCAACCTCGGGCCCGACTTGAAGTTTCAACCTCGGACCGACATGCACAGTAACTCGGGCCCGAGGTCCTCCGTGTCGGTCCAAGTCGGTCACCGAACTACTTGGGCTCCAAGGCACGAATTTGTGGACTTCCACTTTTGCCCCTCATCTAATCCATAAAAGGCCCTCTTGTCTTCTAAGAAAGGGGTCCTCCCCCCCCCCCCCCCCCCACTCTCTCACAAAAAAAGGGGAGTTCCAAGGGAACCAAGAGGATACTTGGAGAGCAAGGAGGAAGGAGAGGAGGAGGAAGAGAGAGAGAATCGGCCAAGGAGAGGGAGATTTGGTAGGTTTGTTTGATAGATTAGCTTTGTTTTGTTTTGATCTTGTGGATTTGGAAACTTTTGGATTAGAATTTGTGGATTGCTTTGATTTGAATGAAACTTTGCTTTGTTTTGAGATTGATGATGTTGATTGTTTTTCCTTTTGATTTGTTTGCTTTCTTTGTTTGCCTTATGGAGTAGATCTCCTTGATCTTGGGTTATGGGGGAAAACCCTAGCTAGGTTTAGGCTAGAAACCCCAATTCCATAGCCTTGAGTGTTTGATCTAAGGAACCCACTCTACATAGAGCTACAATTCCTTGCGAAAGTTGGGAATCAAGGCTTGAGATTGGCAAAGTAGCGAAAGTGAACATGTGTCAATCTCAAGACCTTGCTTCGAAGGGGATTTCCCCAATGATCGATGTGTAGAAGTGGTTGGAACGAGGGCGAAAGCACTCGATCCTAGTCCGATCATCACTCATTGCTTGAATTGGGGTGGATAAGCCTTAATCTACTAGAGAAGGAACCCAAAAGCCCAAGATCTACTTTTAATCTTTGAAGTTCGACAAACCCAGCTACCTCGGGCCCGACTTACCCTACGTCGGTCCCGACTTCCTCTTGTCGCCAACATCGGGCCCGACGTGACCTCTGTGTCGGTCCCGACTGTTTTCTTTGTTTTCCTTCGTTTTATGCTCTCCTTTCTAGCTTCTTAGTATCTAGGCACATCGATCGAGTAGACTTCCCGAGTGTTCGACACCCACCACGTACTACAACGGGGTCGGGTTATAAATTGTATCTCTAGACCCTCGCACACCGTGAGAGGCGATCACAATGAAGGCAAAGAAGCGGTTTAAATTACCTTCTTTTGACCTGGGCGTGTCTCCATTGAGGGATGATTGGGCTGGGTTGCAGATATCGGTAGGGAAAGTGTTATTATGCAAGAAGATGAGTTCAGGAAGGTTGATGCGACAAGGAAGAAGGAACTAAAGATTTCCTTTGTTTGCAAGGGATTAACTGATGAACAAATTAGAAAAAAGGCTGAGGAGGAGGAAGCTTCAAGGAAAAAGGCTGAGGAAGACAGGAGAAGGATTGAAGAAGAAGAGAAGTTGAAAAGGGATGAAGAGGACAAGAGGATAAGAGAAGAAGAAGAAAAGAGGAAGCAAGAAGAGGATTTGTTGGAATCTATAAGGAGGGAGGATACATTAATACAAGAGGAGGAGAAGAGAAAGAAAGAGGAGGAAGAGAAGAGGAAGAGAAGAAGAAGTGGGAAGAGGAGGTAGAGAAAAAGAGAAAAGCAGCTGAGGAGGAAGAGAAGAGACAAAGAGAAGACGAAGAGAAGAAAAAGCGGGAAGAGGAGGAAGAGAAAAGGAGACAATTAGCTGAGGAGGAAGAGAAGAGACAATGTGAAGAGGAAGAAAAGAGAAAGCGGGAAGAGGAGGAAGAGAAAAGGAGACAACTAGCTGAGGAAGAGAAGATGCGTCTAGAAGAGGTTAAGAGGTTGGAAGATCAGGAAGAGAAGAAGAGGAACAAGGAAGAGGAAGAGAAGAAGAGGAGAAAGAGAAGAAGAGGATTGAGGAGTTTGAACAACAGAGAAAGCAAGTGGAGGTGAAGAGGAGGCAAGAGGAAAGGAAGAAGAGGAGGAGAAGAGGAAGAAGGAATATGCTGAGGCGAAAAAGAAGATTGATGAAGAGAAGAGAAAGGAAGAGGAGAAGAAGAAGAAGAAGAAACAAGAAAGGGATGCAAAATTGATGAGAATTGGCATGGAGTTGAAGAAGAAACAAGAGGAGTTAGATAAGATGAAGGAGGATGAAGCAAAGAAGAAGCATGAAGAGGAGCTAAACAGGATTCAGGATGAGGTTTGTTCATTGATTTTACTTATTTGTTCATTGATTTTTGCTTATTTGTTCATAAGTTATAGGACATTTGTTCATTGATTTTGTATGTAGTTTGTTCATGAAATAATATGTTTTTTTTACATTTGTAGATCAAGAAGCAGGCGCAAGAGGTTGGTTGTAGTTCAATTGACACTCCCGTTGGTGTTAAACTTACTGGTGAGAATGTACTTGATAAAAGAATATGTAAGCCATTTGAAAATGTGAAGTCACCTTACATGGAAAGGAGTGTTGTTTTGACAAAAAAATATCTCCTGCGGCCAATAAACTGTTTGATTGGTTGATTGAAGACATTCCTGATCAAAGAGGGTAACAATTCGTACAATAGAAGTTTTTCTTTACATATTGCTCTTTTATATCTTCAAGTTGATTTTAATAATAAAATTGATCATTTTTTGTTTTATGTTTTTATTTGTGTAGCATTGAAATCTTTAAGATGATGCATGTTTCCGCCATGAAAAAGGATTTTGTTTCAATGGCGGTAAAATCTGAAGTGGAAACAAATATAATCGGGCTTTGGAGCTGTTATCTCAATATACAAGAGCAGTGGAAAAGCGACTAAAAACCCTTGAGCTTTTTATGTCTCCTGAGGATTTGGTAAGAAAAAGGTTTTTTATATTCACATTGTCTTTATTTCATGAACCGTCCAAATAGGTGATTGTGGCTTTGTTAGTTGCATGAAATGATTTGGTATACGTACGTGGGAAAGTGTTAATGATCTTTGTGTTGAATTTTGTTCATTCATTTGTGCATATTTGTTCATTCAAACTGGCATAGCATTTGTTCATCAGAAACTGGCATTTGTTCATAAGAAACTTGTATTTGTTCATTAGAAACTTGCCTTTGTTCATCAGAAACTTGCATTTGTTCATCAGAAACTTGCATTTGTCTTTATTTCATGACTTTTGAAATTCTCAATCTAATTTATACTTATGTATATTTTGCAGTTATTTCAACTGAAGAAGGATTTTAGTGATCAAGATTCCATAGAGTTTTTCATTAATGTTGTTAATCACACTCTTGAAAAATGCAATTGGATTCGGGTGAACAAGATTGGTCTGGTATGCATGTTTCTTCATTGATATTCTATTATTTTGTTCATTAGTACTACATACTTGTTCAGAGAAATTAGGTATTTGTTCATGATTGTCCCCCCTCTGCGTTTTTACAGTTTGTGTTCCCTATTTGTACTTCATCTCATTACTATTGCATTGCATTGAATGTGAGAGTGCCAAGTTTCCACATAATTGATAACTCGATGAAGAAGGTGTCCTTGTAAACAAAGTATGAGCACGTACCTGCTAAATTGGTGAGTTTTATTTATGTTTGGAATTTTTAATTTTTTGACATGTGGTTTTTAATATTGAATGAGTTTTTTGTTTGTTGTTGTTATTTTTTTAGAGAATGCTCTTTGTTGAGCTTATGAAGGTTTACAAGATGGATGTAAGGGCTTCTTTGTTCGAGGATGAGGTTAGGGTGCAATATGAACGTCTTGAGATGGATTGGAGAGATATAGAAACAAGATTGATTGTGGAATTTTCATGATGCGCCACATGGAAACATACTTTGGCAGCGGCTTGTCTGGTTGGAATTGTGGACTCAATAAACATGATCAGCAGCAACTTGATGATTTGAGGATCAGGTACTGCAATGAATTGTTGTTGAGTCCATTGAATGAGCACAAGGCAGAAGCTGAAAAGCTTATTCAAGAATTTGTCCCGCGTAAATCGACAATCGTCTCTCGTGCTCCTCCTAAAAAGAAGTCAAAGAACAAGAAGTGATGTATGGTTTTGTTAGAATACAGTTTTATGGGGGACAACATTTTAGGAATTTGGTTGTTTTTGTATATGGTTTCTTAGAATACAGTTTCATGGTGGTGTATGGTTTGAATGCTGCAGACATTTTTGGAAATGAGGATGATGGTTGTTGAAACAGGTTTTTTTGTGTTAGTGTGACCATTTGATCCAGAAAACATGATTAATCGTAATTGAAACTAGCATTTGTTCATCAACACCTTAGATTTGTTCATCGATACCTTAGGTTTGTTCATTAATACCTTAGATTTGTTCATCGATACCTTAGATTTATTCATCAGAAACTAGCATTTGTTCATCAACACCTTAGATTTGTTCATCGATACCTTTGATTTGTTCATCAGAAACCTTCGATTTATTCATCAGAAACTAGCGATTGTTCTTAAGAATATCTACATGTACCTTATATTTGTTCGTCGATACCTTCGATTTGTTCATCAATACCTTCGATCTGTTCATCAGAAACTAGCATTTGTTCTTAATTTGTTCATCGATTAAGAATATCTACATGTACATAGAAATACATTTTATTGAAAAATGAAAGGGTTTTGTTCATTAGATAGTAAATTTGTTCATTACTAACTGCTAATTGTTCATCCAAAACCAGAAATTCGTTCATTGATAATGCAACAATTAATAATAGTACGCATTTCATCCTAATGCAACAATTATGTATTAGAAATCAAAGATTAATGAGAGAACTAATTGGGAACATTGGTGCATGTCCTGTTGTTGTGTCCAAGCTTCTTGCATTTTGCACAAGCCCTTTACTCCTTTTTTGCTTTGTTCGTTACTTTCTCTTTACCTCACATAATACACCCTTCTTTCTTCCTACCCTTTGTCACTGCTCGTTCTGGAGGGTGTACCTCAATAACACTCGGTCTGTTTCCCAAGAAAGTTTGGATTGAACTCTGCCTTTTTGATGTAGATGATTCCCCTCCCAATAAGCTCAAATAGGTTTCCTTTTTTCCCTTCAAGAAACATATTAGCTCTTTGAGGTGTTCTGTGTTAACCCTTATGGCATTAATGCAAGAATGTACCTCGCCCAATAAACCAGCAAGCAACAGCTTCTTCTCATTCATCACATCACATTGTTCAACTGTTGAACCTTCTATCTCAAAAGTAGGAGTCAGATTTGATGTCTTCGTCCATCTATTCTTGATGTATTTAGTTGGCACCTTCCTCAAGCCAATGTTTTTTAATACGAAAAACATATGGCAGCATGGAATCCCGATATTGATGAACTTATTACATGAGCAAATGAACTCTTCGTTTTGTAGCTCATGTTTCACAATATGTACCTTCCCAAATTGCACGTTGATTTGATACTCGTGGATGTTGTCTTCCTTGAACAAATTGTTTAGACCACATTCAAATACAGAAGCAACAATTTCTGTCTGGACCTCATAGAAGATGTTTATGGTGTAAACAGATGTACAATGTTTCTCTAGATCCAATGGTGTCATTAGAGTGGGGGATCTTGTTGAAGATTCAAAGTCTAACCTCTTCTTATTGTGCCTTTGTGAATCAATTGCACTCTCAAACTGCATCATGAAAATAACTAGAGAAGATGTGGATCCAATGAAATGCGAGAAGAATAAGTTCTGGCTCTCAGACCTTGAAGTTGTTCTAAGAAGTCCACCCATGTTTACATCATTGAAGTACGCAGGGATCCATAAGTGACATATCTCAAACATCAGCGGCAACCAAGTTTTTTACTCAAGTCCAAATTGAGCAACAATGGAATGCCAAGTCTCCTCAAAATTTTATCGGCTAATTTCATTGCTCCAAACAAGCTTGTTGAACTTTCTTCTGAATTGATCATTGTTGTACACATCAGTTGTAACCTTTGACGGTACCTTGAATATGATATGCCACATGCAGAAACGATGCACAGCCTTGTCAAAAACTTTTTCAATTGCAATTCTTACTGCAGGATCTTGATCAGTGAGAATGACAAATGGTTCATGCCCCCTCATTGCATTGTTGAAGTTTTGGAATAGCCAGACATAGGATTCGATATCTTCTTTTAGAAGCAACACAAAGGCAAAAGTAATGCTCTTCTTGTTGTTGTCAACCCCTGTGAATGGTACAAACACCATTTCATACCTGAAGGAAAAGAATTAAATTTGTTCATCAATATATGTGATTTGTTCATCAATATATACGATTTGTTCATCAATAGAATCAATTTGTTCATTGTAAATTCGTGAAGGCAAGTATTAATTTTGTTCATCAATACATACGATTAGTTCATTAAAATAATCAATTTGTTCATCAAAATTAAGCCTTTTGCATACCTGTTTGATTTGTATGTTGCTTCAGTTGAGATAACATCTCCAAAATATGAGAAGTTCTTCCTTGCAATAGGATCACACCAGAATAATTTGGTTAATTGATGTTGTTCATCAACATCATATTCAAAGAAAAATGTGTCACATCTTTCTATTTTCTTGAACAAGTTGTCAATAACCATTTGAGCATCACACCCAATCATGAAGGAGTTTAGATCTCTTTTAAAATTCTTGAAATCAATTATAGCTGCACCAATTTTTGCATATGAACCAACAAACTCCTTGTAGACCTTGTATGACTTGCTTGTATCAACGTTTGCTCGAATGCAATTCATGATGAAATCTTTATGGAAGGAGGTCAGTTTCCTATTGCTCTTTGCAAAGTGTTTTTGCCCATCTTGAAACATAACATGGGTGTGACGCTATTCAAATTTCTTAACAATATATCCATTTCTTCCTGAAAGTCTCATAGCCAGTTTAGCAATGCAATCGCACCTTTTGGTTACTCTTTTTCGCTTTTTCACTTTTCCTTGTTGTCCTTCTTCTTCATGATTCTCTTCATCATCTTCTTCATCATCATCTTCATCATATTCTTTTTCTTCTTCTTTACTAGATGCAGTATGTTCAAGTTTTTGAGTTGAGTTTTTAAATCCTGCCCAATTACACAACATGTATTTCCAAACTATAGTGTTAGTTCCATCCGAAGATTTTATAATGGTGCCTGCACGTGCTTGGAAACCACACAGCATCTGCATATGCCTTGTAGAAATTTACTCCTTGTTCCCAGGTTCTAAACACCATCCCTACTTTAGGTCTTAAGTTGTCATCACAAAATGGTATGTAGTAATGTGTGTTGTCAGGCGAGATCACGATCTTTAATTCCTTTTTATCTTCTATTTTTCCTTCTTTATAGGGCAAAGAAACATGTAAATACGCATCAGTATCCACTACACGTACAATTTGTTATTTTTCATTTTTTCAACAATAGGTAATACCTATGATTAAATGTGTACTACATATGCACAAATGCATGATATCTATGAACAAATGTACGATACCTATGAACAAATATTTGATGAACAAATATTGAATGAACAAATATTTGATGAACAAATGTGCAATATGTATGAACAAATACGTGATATCCATGAACAAATGTATGTTACCTATGAACAAATTTGGAATATTACACATTTGTTCATATTAATGGTTGTCTTCCCAAATAAATCATAGCAATGTCTCTCAAAACCAAAAAAATGGAATTTCCTATTGCTAATGCGTAAACATAAACAAAATTTGACGATATATGCATTGAAAACTTTCAAAATCGAGTTGTATTAGCTTTAATCAGGAAAAAATCGTTTATTACCTGGTTCCATTAATCGTAATGACTCAGATCTTCGTTGTAACTTTGAGGAAATCGTAAATCTGAACAAACCTCCTTCGAAAAGGTATAGTTTTATCTCAGAAAAGAGAAAATCCAGTTAAATCGAAGCTTTTAAATGATGAATGTGCACTCATATAGCAAGATTAGAGTAAAAAATTAGAACATACTATAATTTCAATCCAGTTTAGACGCTTTATTTTCGCAGAGAAAAAAAGAGTTTTTTGGTTTTGATTTGGAAAGAGGATCAAAAATAGCCTTTTTCGGGTTTTCTTGGGCGACAAGTACCTTCTGGTAGCGCTTGACGTACACGCGCTCATTTTTTTTTTCTGAATTCAGGCAAATCAGAGGGCCAATATGATTTAGTTAAATAATAAAGAGCAATACCAATATGATATTAAAAAATAGAAATTTAACAAAAAAACATTCAAGATACTATTTTTATATTTTTATGAGAATAGACTTTCAATATAATATTGAAGGAGAGATTTGCACAAATTCATATATAATAATAGTACTAAGACCCCAATAACCAACAAGACATAGAGAAAAAATAATTTATACTTACCTTGAGCTATTCGAACATGTTGGTAATTATTTATAAACTAATTGTAACCATAGAGAGAATAGTAGACACAAGAGAGGGGAAATGTGTACACAATTGGATCTATTTGTACAATAACATATATATAGGTCAATTCATGAAATTTAATTGGTCAACCATATATACACATAAACATGGGTGTAATTAGGGGTGATAAAGTGGGCAATAAGTACACATATAAGAGAATAAGCATCCTAAGAGAATCTCTATGTGTAGTTAATCCATATTATACATTTAAATACTTATAACATTTACATAATATTTTAACAAAAAAATATTGTTTAAGCAATTTAAATAAGACTAAAAAATTAGACATGATGTTCACCATGAAACTTGAACCTTAAATATTTACCATATATATAGGTCAATTCATGAAATTTAATTGGTCAAACATATATACACATAAATAGGGGTGTAATTAGGGGTGGACACTAAGTACACATATAAGAGAATAAGCATCGTAAGAGAATTTCTATATGTAGTTAATCCCTATTATACATTTGAATACTTCTAACATTTACACAATATTTTAACAAAAAATATAATTTAAACAATTGATATATAAGTGGACACATACATTTGTAAATAATTGATATACACAAATAGAGAATATAAAGGGAAAAAACTAATCACATTTTGATATTATGGAGAAATCATCAAAGGTCATGTACAAACTTTTTATAACAATAAACAACCGCATAGCCAATGTAATTTTCACTTCTAAAATAACCAAGATCAAACCGAACAACATCCAATAAGAATATACAAAGTACCACTTTCTCCTATTCGCCAACAACAACAACAAAAATCAAATAATTAGTATCAAAATTTTCATTTTAAACAACATAAATTGACGATCATTTCACAAAACAATATAGGTGAAATAGCAAATCATAATTGACAACAATTGTGATTTTTTTGAAGAAAAAGAAATTTTAAATCTAAATTGACAATAATTTAATTAGATAAAAAAAGAGCAATACCAATATGATATTAAAAAATAGTAATATAACAAAAAAACATTCAAGATCCTATTTTATATTTTGATAGAATAGACTTCCAATATAATATCGAAGGAGAGATTTGCACAAATACATATATAATAATAGTATTAAGACCACAATAACCAACAAGACATAGATAAAAAAAATAATTTATACCTACCTTGAGCTATTTTAACATGTTGGTAATTATTTATAAACTAATTGTAACCATAGAGAGAATTGTAGACACAAGAGAGGGGAAATGTGTACACCATTGGATCTGTTTTTACAACACCATATATATAGGTCAATTCATGAAATTTAATTGGTCAAACATATATACACATAAATAGGGGTGGTAATGTGGGCAATAAGTACACATATGAGAGAATAAGCATCCTAAGAGAATTTATATGTGTTGTTAATTCATATTATATACTTAACTACTTATAACATTTACATAATATTTTAACCAAAAATATTGTTTAAGCAATTTAAATAAGACTAAAAAAAATTAGACAAGATCTTCACCATGGGACTTGAACCTTAAATATTTACCATATATAGGTCAATTTATGAAATTTAATTGGTCAAACATATATATACATAAATAGGGGTGTAATTAGAAGTGTGCAATAAGTACACATATAAGAGAATAAGTATCCTAAGAGAATCTCTATGTGTAGTTAATTTATATTATACATTTGAATACTTATAATGTTTATACAATATTTTAACAAAAATATAGTTTAAGCGATTTAAATAAGACTAAAAAATTAGACATGGTGTTCACTATGGGACTTGAACCTTAAATATTTAAAGTATATAATATATAATTATTTTTAGAAATTTAATATTCAAAATAGATTCTTCTCGTATTCAAAACTTTATAGATTATTATAATCATTCTTTCAAAAATAATTATTTTAATATTAAAGGATTTGGTGAAGTTAATTTGTAAATGCCCAATAAGTAAAAAAATCATGATACTCTCCATAAAACTCGAACCTTATAGCTCTTACTATATATCAATCATTCTAATCATTATGCTAAAGAAGTAGTTTTGATTCTAAACCAAAAATAAATAAATAAATATAAAATTATATGCATAAATTTAATACGTGTAATAAATGCTCCTTGTACACAACTTTTTAATGTTATATATAGACTAGGTGGATGGCCCGTGCTATCGCACGGGCAAACTATTTTTATTAAAATTTTGATAAATATAATTGAATATTATTTCATTTTCATTGTTATTTTTATTTCTTATACTTATTGTTGGAATGACTATTGTAGTGCTTTTACATTCATAAATCACATATTCTTTGAATTTTTATGGACATAATGTTGTATGTTTAATATTTTAAGATATTCTAATGAAAAAAGAATTTAAGTTAAAAATATAATTGAAAATTCTTAACCATCTGAATGAAATTTGTTACAAATTTTTTCTATAAAGACTAATAATTTTTTCCTTAATCACACATATTATTTCAATTTTTCCATATTCATCTGAATGAAAGTTTTGGGGAGATGGGGAGGTTTTGTCTTTCATTTATAGGCACTTGAATTGGATTTGCACATTTAATTAATTTGGCCGTTTAGAATTACAATGGACAATTTGATTAACATCTTTAATGGTTAGTATATATAATTATAATGGTCAATTTATATTTAGCATTTGAACAATTGTATCTTTACAACTATAAAAATTCTCCCTCACAAGTCAAATAAACGCACTACATTTATGTATTAAGTTTTATAAAAATTTAAATACAATTAAGTATTTTAAATATATTGGAAAGACATTATACACATATTTACAAATTGACTATTTATAACTTGAGATTCTTCTTTTATAATAATAAAAATATATACTATGTATGATCAGGGCCGGTCCATACATTTTAGATGCCTAGGGCGAATTACAATAAAAAGGGCCCTTTTTATATAATTTTTAGACATTTTTCGTAAAATTTTATAATACTTTCGTATACATTTGTTCTTGTTATAATATTAAGATACGAAGAATTTATAAAATAAATTGCTAAATTTAACTTAATTACATACGTAAAATTGGGTGCTATCATCATATAATAATGTATGAATAAAAGAAATAAGATTTTTTTAAATGCATATGCCGTATATTTTAAATATAATAAAAAGTAACCAATATAGACAATTATATAAATAAGAATCATTTACAATAACTATGGTAATATATGACTACACTAATTGATTAATAGTAAATAAAGATAAATTAAATAAAAGACATATAATAGGGCCCACATTTAAAAATAAATATAGTTAAAATGGTGCGATTTGAACCCAAGACCTCTTTAATAAAGATAAGAACACTATTTCACTAGACCAACTTGTAATTTATAATGTTTTAAACACTCTTTTATATATACTACATTTTAAAAAATTTGGGCCCCTAAAAATTATGGGCCTTGGGCTTGCGCCCACCCTGCCCCACCCTCTGGGCCGGGCCTGTGTATGATTTAAAAACATATGAAGACATAATATCATTTTTCTTAAAAAAAACACAATATCATTATTAGCCATTCACAATTTCATATATACGAGAATTGCATTAATTTGAATTTGAAAAAAATTTATAAATACAAACCTGTAAAATTGGTAGTAGATTGATCAAATAAAATTAAAATAATACTTGAACTACTAACATAATTTTTTTTGTCATATCTTAAATTGCAATGTAGTGTGAATCGATTAAAAAATCAAATACTATGTAGTTTATTTATGCATAATTTGCAACATTTTATTTTGTTTTAGTTATATGATTAGTTATGGTATTTCATAATGCAATTCAATAAACTCTAAATTAGTAGACTTAATCATATATTATAATTTCCAAAAACCTAGACTGTTAAAATAATAACAAATATAAAATGTAACGTTTGTCCCGTCCAACCCAACAGACGGGATTAGCATTCTAGTAATAATTATTATTGTCCTTATCAACTATTCCTATTTAAATTGGTGGTTGTTTTCAAAGTGTAACGTATATAGATTTAATAACCTTGGACTAAAGAAATTAATAACCATTAATTATAGATTTATTTGTGTGTGTAACAACAGATTTGAAGAGATAGGAAAATATCAACCTATGGGCACAGATGATAATTAACTATGGTGTTTCAACTATGGGTTAAGGAAGTCAATTCCCGTTAATTATAGATTTTTTTCTTTTCTTTTTTGTGTTTAACAACTTTGAAGAAAGAGGTGGGCTCATATCAATTGATTTTGTTTATGGTTCATCAAATAGTTTGGTTAGAATATATGAGTATTACTTGGTTTTTTTTCCTAATTTATAATTTATATATGTTTATTTATTTATAGATCATTTAATACAAAAAAAATTTATATTAGAAATGAAAAAAATCTTATCTATTTATTTATATTATGATGATTATTTATTAATTATAAAACTTAAATTATTATTCATAATTTTTTTATTATAGGTGTACTATTTTATGCAAAAAATATGACATTTCAAACAGAATGTAAAAAATATTTTTTCTTTATAATATAATTATTAAAATAAGTAAACATAATAATTACTGTACATTGATTAAAAATACAACTTTGCATGTAGAAAGGATTTAAATAAAGTATTTGACTAACAGGATAAGATAAAATTTATCACTAATTTAATCATATTCAATGTAATTTATCACTTATTGGTTTAATAGTATTTGACTAATAGGATAAGATAGAATTTATCACTAAGTGAATCATATTCAATGCAACTTAATCTACTTCAATGTAATTTATCACTAATTTCCTTTTTAAAACGGTTGAGTGAGAGTTAGAAGGTCAAAAATCAATTAATTTCATAACAATAAATGAGAACCAATTTATTTGCCACTTTATAATTAGTAATTAGCCACAAATCAATTCTACCATCGTGAGGGAAGGTTAAAAGTTTTCTTTAATTTTTAGTAGCTAAATTTTATCTTCCCTATAAATACAATTATAGTGAAGCTTGATAAGAAGAAATATGAAGAGATTCACATACAATAAAAGAAGGGTGTTGTTGAGCAAGGAGAAGATGAGAAAAAATAGAAAATAAAAAAATTATTTGCATCAAGTTTGTAGTTTGAAGAAATGCTCATATAGTCATGTTTACGATGTAATCTACAACAAGATTATTGAGGTAAATTCTTATTATGTTTTAAATTTAAATACTTTTTAATTTTTATTTAATTACTTTTATAAAAATTGAAAAATGTACTATATTGGTTCATATCTTTAGACAAATTGTATTTTTCAATATTTGTTTGTTTAGTTTTAGGCTCCGTTCGGCAAAACTTATTTGGATACTTATAAGTACCCAGTTATTTATATGGAAAAAATAAGTTTTGTTTTATGTGTTCGGCAAAATTTGCTTATTTGAAATAAGTTACTTATATTCGATACTTATCTGCTGAAAAAATAATCAGCGCCCCCAACCTTATGTCAAAGAAGCTAACTTTTCTACCAAAATATAAGTTAGCGGGACCCACGTTATTTCTCAATTAAATTTTATTTTTTATTTTTTTACCATTTATTAAGCCATTTTTAGTAATTTTACACATCTTGCTTAAAATATCAGCAATTCAGTTTACCGAGCACATTCCGGATTATTTGGAAAATAAACAACTCATATCAGTATCCCATATCAGCATCCACGATCAACGTCAACAACCATAAGTATCAGCATCAACATCAACATCAACATCAACACCGATAAGTACCATTTTACCGAACGGAGCCTTAGTGTTGGTGATATGATTATATCTTTGCATTATGGAAGGAGAGCAGAAGACTAAAGAAAGAATGATAGCGATTTTTTTTGCAACAAAGGTAAATCATCAATGTATTTTTATCATTGTTTTTATAAATAGTTAAATCTATTTCTAAATATATAACACAAAATGATTATCACTTGGATTTTTTTCATTATAGTTTACGAAAAGAAACCATCCTTTTCACATATTCTTATGCTATGACATTATAAAGCCTTGTCAAATAATTTTATATCTATATGTTATTTATCCATTCGAAACACTATTGTTGCTTGGATTGACAAATGAGTCTTTTTGCAAGGCTTGATTGGATTGCTTTAGTTTTTAAGATTTAGATCTTGATGGAATTAATCTCAATCATCCATTTTTATGAGTTTCGATATAATATTTGCTACCATATATGTATGCCTTTAAAACATCTTCAAACTATCATTCGATTAAATAAAAAATATTTAATAAGTAATTGTGTGTATATATATATATGGTGATTATATGAAGAGTGGGAAGATGACTAGACGATGTAGTGTTACATGAAAAGGGCAAATATAACTAGATTATGCAGTGCTTGCCTATAAACGCAACCTCTATTATACAAAATATTATATCGAAATGATATCTTACTCCAAATTAAATTCATACACTTGGATAAACCAAACAGTCATAAGAAAATAAACCAAGCCACTTCAAACGTAATATGACCATTTATAAATAAAGTAAGAAAAATATACGAACATGAAAATAATATATAATTTAAATATTTAAATACATGAAGATATCTTTAAAAAAATTGAACCGTGCGTATGCACGGACATCACTGCTACTTTTACGTATGACTAACATTTTTATTGTTTCGAGGTAATTTTGTTTAGACAAGTCAGAGTTTTTATAGTTATAAACTTAAATAATGCATGGGAATATAATATTATTAATTTGTTTGTATCTAATAACACATGGGAATATTTGAAGCCCTTTTTTGCTAATGCAAGCATGATTGCTTTCTACCAAAAAAATAATGCAAGCATGATTGCATGAATGAGATGCAAAATAAGATGCTTATTATTTTGTTTGATGGAAAACATAAGCTGCTTAACAACTCCTGTATTTTTTATTTTTTTTAACAAATACAGTAAAAAACTTCCGTTTATGGAGTATAATAATATTTTCTAATGATTACATTTATTTTAGCTATATGAATGCCGTGTTTACACTTACCTAACACGATCCTTCTTACTAGCTTGCCTTTTTTATTTTTCAATGTTATACACATTTTATTTTATTTTATTTTGGTAGAATGTTGTACACATTTTATTTGTGATAATGTAATCTCAAATAATGCAATCTTTTTGCTGATTAACAATCTTGCTTAAAAAACAATTTATCAATACAGTTTTTGTAGTCTTGTTCTCATTCATATAAAAATGTCGTTTTAACCTTGCACAAGTGTTAAATTCTAGATGGTCCGTTCATGTGCATAATTATAAGCATGTTATGGACTTTTAGCACATAAGTTACCCATAAATTCCATACTAAAAGCAATTAATAATAGAAGTAGTAATCTAAAAATATATATACTAGACAAGATATGATTCATATTTTCGAGAAAGTTTTTTCTTCCACAACTATTGTTAAGAAATATTTATATTTCTAATAATTTACGTAATGATTTTTCTGCCTTATACTATCATTTCAACATTTATTCGGTCGTTCATTACCGTTAAGCGACGTAGGGGACGACCGAAAAAATAATGGAAGGATAGTAAAAGGCAGGACATCAACCTTCTAGGCATTTCAACAAAGCTAGCAGCATAGACAGTTGGAGGGAGAAGATCAGGGTGGCGGACAGTTAGTCGCCAAGGCAGACAGTTTACTAGACTTTGCGGCCTTTGTGGTTTGAGCGTCGTGTTTCGTTTTCATTTTCCGTTTGCATTCATTTGTTTCTTTCTGTTGCTATGTGGTTTTGTGTGTTTTTTGTGCTTGGGTTGCCTCTCTTGATTTCGTGTGTTGTTGTGTCCCCATCCTGACCCCCTCCACTGAAGCAAAGCTACACTAGATCAATATTGTTGTTGTTGTTGATTTATTGATGGAAGATCACATAGTTCTCTTTATTCATCATGTGCTACAAAGTAGATAGATTTTTAATAAATTGTAAAGTTGAGGGTAAAAAAATGATTTAAAAGTATAATATAGGACTGATAATTAAATTCATTGAATAAGTAAACTTTGCAGTTGAACTGTTTTGTCATGTGAACAAGAATGCTCTCCAAAAATATAGAAGATGCGTCCAGGTGCATTGAATGCTACCATGCGTAGATAATGCAAATTACCAAATTTCATTAATCGGCTAATCTACATAAACATCCACATTGATTGTATTAACGCCAAAATTAGACCGTAGGAGATATTTACAAATCTCGTTAATTACATCTCAAGACCTTATTATTAAAATATTTTAATATTAAGAACGCGGACAGGTGGCCAATTGTGCTTTTTTATCCCCTTTTCGAGTACTCAAATGCAAACGCGTAATTCAGTAGGCCCTCGTCTTGCAATCATAAAAAAGGAAAAAACGATGTTTATAACGCTCGATCTGTTTCGATTTGAAGCGCGATTTGCTGTTGCAGAGTGAGTAGCGACGAAGAAGAGGGAGATAAGAGAGAAAATGGGCGATGGTGGTGGCGGCGATTATAACCGGAAGGGCAAGAGTGTGAAATCCAGTTGGTTTTCGAATTTCTGCGATTCGGCTCGCCGGAAAAGGTCCCTGAATCCGCGCTCTTCCGGTGAAGCTTCCGCCGGCGACGGGCTTGAACGCCGCCTCGGCGTGTTCGACCTCGTTCTACTCGGCGTCGGCGCCTCCATCGGCGCCGGTATCTTTGTCGTCACCGGTACTGTCGCTCGTGATGCCGGACCAGGTAATTTTTTCCGTTCTCTTTTTGCACACCCAGGCGTCCGTTCACACGTGAACCGCCCTCTGTCTCTCTCTCTATATATAACGGTTTTGATTAATAGTATATATGAATGATGGAGTACACTGTACATGTTTTTTTTTTTAAATGAGATTTCGATTAAGATACAAAAATTGGTGATCTTTTGCCTAGTTCGTTGGTTTTAATAAAATAACTAGTTCAAATACCGTGATATTCACGGGATAATTTTACTAAAAAACTATACAATTTTACGATATTAATTTAAAATACTAAATATATTTATATAATATCATAATAAATTATGCAATAGACAAATTATTATTTTTAGATTGTACTCCATATTTTAATTGAATATATTTTTAAATATTTTTCCATTATTTGTGTAGATCTTGTCCAAATTTAGATTAAAATTATTAAAATATTAATTTTTTTTATTAAATATTTTTAAATAATATTTTCTTATTTTTTTAGACACTAATATCACTTGGTTTTTTTTTTATAAAGATTATAATTATAATGATTAGGATAGGTTATCTACAAAGCATAATGTAATTTTTTAAAATATTTTTTAAAGTTAATTTATTAAAATTATATATTAGGGTTCTTATCCCTTACTCTATAATAATAAGAATGTTTGAAAATATGAAAAATACAATATAAAGATTAGTATAGAAGATAACATTGTCCTTGATTTAAGAGATAAAATATAGAGAAAATTATCTATGTATTATTTTGCAAAATTCAATCCATCTACAAAGTTTTTTTCCATATTAAATTTACATAACGAATAAATAAAATATAAAGAAAATTAATGTATTTGAAAATTTACAAAATTCAATGTATTAATCAACCTATCATCCATATTAAATTAAAAAAACATAGAGATAAAAAAAATTTAATGTAAGGTGGGGCTAGATAAAAAAAATTCTATATTTACATATATAAAATAAAAAGGAAATTAAGAAAATGTAATGTAAATATTTATCAAAATTCAATTTAAGAAATTATTCATCAAGACTTGTAAAATTTTATATTTTTTTATCAAACTTTTATTTAAGAAATATAAATGCATAAAAAGATAAAGAAAACCTAATTTTATTAATTTAAATTAAAATTCGAATTTTTATTTTTATTTTGACATTTACATATAATCTTAGTCATCACTCATCAACATAAAATTATATCTTTTTCTCAAAATAAAAATATATGAACATAAAAAAATATATTATTTAAAATTATATCATTATATAGATATAAATTTTATACTTGAAGCTCAAACCTTGTTAAAAGATAAACAAAAATATATTAAGATCCTAAATCTTGTTAAGAGATAAAAATATTAAATTAATATGGAAAATATCATCTCATAAGAATTTATGTATATAAAAATTATATAAATATGTTATTTATTGTAGTAAACTAATACATAGTCCATAGATAGAAAATTATATACATAAAAAATTATATAAACATGTTATCTATTTAGTATATATAGCAAGAATACTATAAGTTGTTATAAAATTTATTAAAATATAATTTCACATTAATTTATTCAAAAATGCCATGTGGCGCAAATTTTACAACAGACTTGGGTTCTGCTTTATAATGTACTATTGGCGTTGCCTGTGATATGCACGGGTCAAATAGAGTCTTTATTCATTGTCTACCAATTAGCGTTAGGAGTGTCTTATCACTATATACCATACATAAAAGCTTTCTTATTCAATTTCCTTCGATAACCATTAATATAAATATGGAATTTGAATACTAATTTGCAATCATGTTGATTACATGTGTAACTGTCTTATATAAATACAATTGATCGAGTACTATATTTTGCTCTAATTACATAACTCAATCAGTGCTATATGTGTGCATTCATTTTAATATTACATTCACTAAAAAGTTTTGACATTATTCTGTGTTCATGGTCCAAACGCGAAATCATAATTCAATGGTACAATCTTTATTTTTAATTTGGTCCCATTTTATTCACCTAAAATAGATCAAATTGATCGAAGAGAACATGATTAAAACAAAAGATTTACCAGAGGATGAAGTATAAAAAAGAACAAAAGATTTACCAGAGAGTGAAGTATAAAAGAAATGGAGAAAAAAGGTTTACCTGGTGAATGGTGATGGAATGTCATCTAACTTGATTAACCATCAAACTTTGAAAGAATTTAAGAAGAAAAGAAAAACAACATACATTAGCTATCATACAGAAATGAAAGAAAAAGTATGGATCCCGTTCACAATAAGAACCATTAATGAATAAGAAAATTTCACTATATAGATCAAAGAATAGACTAAACTCTGAATCTAAGTGACACATAATCAAAACCAAATCCGAATAGTAATGGTATTAATGTATTGTGAATTAGGTAGAAATGAAATTATATATCATCCAAAAATCAATCAATAAAATAATACTTGAAAGGCACAATCGTTAAAGAAATAATATTGATACCTTGCCATTCATTTCAAGAAGATTGGGCAACATTGACAATGTTCATGTTCAGACTATATTTTTGTAAGATGAGATGGTATGTGTTAACGTTTGAGGTGTCAGGTGTAGTTTAGATGTCATTTGTACGTCTTATATTGGATCACAGTTTGAGCATATAGGTAAATACTTACCATACAATTTATGAAAATATTTAGTATTTTAAACGCTAGGTAGGTGTATCGATTGTTTGGACCTGGTCATAGTATGTGGCTTTAAGTTTTGTAACGGTTGATATTTACATTCTTATGATAAATGTCTCATTATAATAATAATAATGATCTGATATATAAAATGATGAAAGTTGTAACGATTTTTCTACCCCTCATTAAGTCCTTAGGACGTTTTTGAGACAATTTTAAATGTAGTAAGAAGATAAGATCTTATAAAAAGCTCTGCACACATATTACATATATATATAAGTTACCATTTAGTCAAGTCTTAAATTAATTTACTATGACGATTGGCTAAATTGATGAATATTGTTATTTAATTTCTCAAAATCTTGATCAATCTCTTAATTTTTTTTGGTAAAGGGTATATATCGATTATAAATTACATATATGCATAAGAATATGGAATTTTCTCAAATTTTTAAATCACTTTGCTAAAATTATAGGTCAAATGAATGATTCTTAAAAATTGATGGGTGTTTATAAAATTAGATGTTTTCTTAAACTACTTTTTCAAGAAATTAGATGTTTATAGATATAATATGCATTATATACTTGCAATGAAATTATATTAAAAAATTGTTAAGAACATGTCATATATTCATGGCCAAAAGAGCACTCTTCAATTATTTATTTAATTTATATTATATCTTTGTATTGAAATAAAATATATTAATTGTATGTGCATTCAATGCCTAAAAGCCTATAATATGTTTTGTATGAAATAGTATTAACAATATGCTTTGTAGAAAATAATATTAGATTTATGAGCATTAATTGTGAAGGACATTTAAATAAACATCTAATAAAACAAAATTGTGTGATAAAATATCATATGGATTAAAATAAAATAATTCATTAAATACATTGATATTCATTACCAAAATCCTTGTCTTATAGGTTTATAGATTAGGGTAGATATTTTTTATAAATTGAATTAATTAGATAATGGGTTTCATCAAAAAAATTAGATAATGGGTTCGGGTCTTAAAAAATGATTTTTTTGTTATAGTTAAAAAATAAAGAAGGGGTTTATGAAGATATATGTTAAAGGTTAATATCGTGAAAATAATAAATAAAATTTTCATGAAATAGTCGTTATATTAATAAGAAAGATGATATTAATATAGTATGTAAGTTTATAATTTTTTATAAACTTAGATAATGTATAGTTCCTTAATAGTTAACCTTTTCTGAATTTATAAAATAAATTGACGATAATTTATTTTGTGGTTGATTGAAATAGGAACAAGTCCGAGCTATAATTGCGAGTGATCTTTTCCATAACTAGTTATCGTTAGTTTCCAAGGCAAGTGAACTCGGTTCCTTTTCCGCATTCATTTTAAAAGCATGATTTCTATCATGACGTTTTTATATATGTTGGGAATTTCTGTATGAATAAAATTGAACATAGGATTGTTTTATATTCCTAGATGTAACGATTGTAACCTTATTGCTCTGTGTTGCTGTGTGTATATTTACTTAAGCTCCATTGTAAGGAGCCGAACGTAAAGTCTTATGACTTATATTATATAATAATTAATTCTCGCTAGGTCGTTTTCTTAAAACCCTAGCTAAGGTCGTGACCCATATCCCTCAACCGTGTAATAACCCTCTCTTTTAGGAGGGGTATTATTGTAATTTTTCTTCCTTTTATTATATTTTAATAAAGGATAGTTTTATTTTCTTATAAAATAATAATAACTTATAATGAATATTATGTCATTTTAAAAACATTACTCTAATAGTCATGTTTATAAGAGGGTACTATTGTAATGCTACTCATTTTCAAAAATAAAGAAGAACATGAAATAAATATAACTCATAAGGAAAAATAATGCAATAGATATTTTGAGCAAGTAACATTGACTTAATAATATATATAATCTAAATAATAAATTTGGAACATATACTAGGGAAGAATAATCATAATTTAAATAACATTATAATTGAAAAAGGGGCGGAAATGGATGAAATTAGAAAAGTTGGGCACTTTTCGTAATTAGCCTTAAATACTGGGTACCCACGCGTAAATAAACGGAAATATCATTCAGCCCGTTCTATTTTCTTTCAAGGAGGATTCAATCTTGTAAACCCCGATTCGAACTCGTTTCTTATCCAAATTCAATTCCGAAAGAACTACAAAATCCCTCAACAAACTAGCCGAAATTTATAGAAAATCCTATCTAAATCGAAGCTAAAAGATAAGATGTTCGGGTAAACGCGTTTTCGGGTTAAGATATAATTTTATCCGATTTGAGGATCTTTTTAGGCTTCGATTGTGGATAAGTTCTAAATGGAAGTTGAAGATCTTCCGTATCTTAAGCCGCACGAACAAGAAGCCCTATAAATAGTGGCCAAACTTGCTCGAATTTCTCACATGTTCAACCGAAAACCTAGAACTCGCCTCTCTCATTCAAACTCAAATATCTCCATAATCGTGAATCCAATCCCATCATTGAACCCATATTCGGAATCCTCACGAAAAATCTTTCGAAATCCTTATACACCCATTAATTTTATAGTGACCTAAGCCTTCCAAAATCCCGATTGAAAGTCACGGATCTGCCCAGGAAAACAAAGCACAACGTTGCTCGCGAGGCGTTGGTGTCCGCCTCCGTTCGCCGTCGTCGGACCACATACGCCTCCGCCACTGCCAACAGAAGAGAGAGGGGATTGCATTCTTCCAACTATCGTCGGTACCGTCCCAATCCATCGCCTGAGCCGCCATCACCGAGCCTCCAAAATCGACTGTTCGTGAACTTCTCTGCCCTGTTTTTGAGTTTATGTACAACCCTATTTTCTTTCTTTTTAATTTCGTTTTAATTGTTTTAATTTCGGTTTAAGCTTAAATAAATTGTTCTTAATTTATATTGATAAGAATATGAAGTTCTAAGGTATTTTTACATATTTATAAAAATTATAAAATAGGTATGATTTTTATAAAGGGATAGACCTATTTTCATACAATGGTTTTGAAAACAATAATAATAATTATGATAATAAGGAATTATTATAGTTTTTATAGGAAAAATCAGAATATTAATTATTTCTTCCTTCTCATAACAATATGATTTTAATGAAATAGAGTTTATGAAGTATTAAAGTGCTTTTTTTTAAATTCCTAAACCATGATTATAAGATAACGGAAATCTAATTGATTTCGGTTTTAAAACTTATACTCATGTTGTGTCATATCCTATTATAGGTTTGCCATCCAAGGTTATACGATATCGACTATAACCTTTCTGAGTTTCTGGGGTCGTCAATAAGGCAAGTTCCCATACTTGCTCGACTAGGTCTCTTGTTTGATTTGTGTGAAAAGTCTAATAACCATGTGTGTTTGTGTGTTTTCTTGATTGATGTGATTATGTGTAATATAATTCATGCATAAATATATTACGTATGTTAGAAATATAATCATGAATGAACTTGCATAAGCAGTTAGTTATATTCTTTAATAAGAATAGAATTAATAATAATAGTGATAATAATAATAGTTAATATCGTGTTATAGTTGACTACGATTAAGTAGGTCTTGCTCTCATCTGAACTCATACTTTGGCTTGTCAAAGGCGCCTGTAAAAATGGCAAGGAGGGCTTGGTGTAGTCCATTGTGTGACTATTCTCCCCTTTCCTGGAGCTCCGAGTATGATATAGTGGGTCAAGAACGAAATCAATAATTGAAGACATAATATAGGTTCTTGATGTGGTGAAAATGATGACGTTGTTTCGTTTAGGTTTTGATGATTGTAGATTTGTGTATTTATCGTCTCGATTGAGACTTGTTTTGGATTAGCATAGGACCCAGGGGGGTGAGCCATAGTTGCTCTGCACTCCTCTTTATAACATTTTCGTACTAGATGGAATTATTCCTAGTACTTGGTCATGACCGGACCCGCTCTGTCGCATTGAGGGGTGTTACAATCTAGCTAAGTGCCTTTGGGACTTAAGAACCCACTATTATCTTTTGGGACGTATGACCCCACTCATCAGGACGTAAGAGCCTCGATGGTTTAAAAATCGCAACCCTATTTGTATATGTGTGGTCATTAAAAGATAAGTGCGAGTAAGCACCATAAAGAACTTATGTATTTGTTGTTGTGTTTATTTTAGTCTTAGTTTAGAAATTCGTGAAGTTTGTATGATGTTGTCTAGGAAAGATTCGACGTAAGGTATATTGCATTAGACATTTAAAATGTGCATTCACAATATTAATAATCCTAATTTATTTATTTATTTTGACCTAATAAATATTAGAGTCGACCTAGCTGACCCCGTTGAGGGCTGACCACTTGTGGTACCAGGTATTAGCAAGCAACTAGCGACAATCCAAGAGCACTCAAGGTGATGATGAATGGAACCCGTGATACTATACATGAAGGTTTATAAGTAGTTGTTTCATTTTCATGAAAGAAGTTTGACTTTTATACAATAAAGTTCTATTTTATCTTCCGCTGAATTCGTCATATCGATAATAAGATTGTTATTTATAAAAGAAAGTTTGAATATAAATGGAGTTTCTTTAAAAAGTCTTCTGCTACTGTTTATTTATATGATTTAATACATGTCTTTACAAAATTCAAACTGATGCAAAGCCTTGGGTGGCTTCGGACATTAAAATCCGAGGTCACTGGCGTGTGACATTCCCGAGATAATTTAGGGGTGTTACAAACCGCTGAGGGGTGTTCGCACTTTTTAAAGTGTCATGGGACGTAGGTGCCAGTATATCTTAAATAATCCTCAATCGTTGAGGGTGTTCACACTTTTTAAGTGCCATGGGACGTAGGTGCCCGTATATCCTAAAGAAGTATTCTCAGACTATGTCTCTTTTAATCAAAGTACCTAATAATCTAAGTGGAACTATTCTCAAATGTTTAAAAGCAACTCAAATAAGTGTACTCGTACACAAAGTAATATGGATAGGATGGTCGGTACAAAATGGGAAACCATCCTCACTTTCGGATTCCGTTGTCATCTGGTTCCAATCTGAATTCGCACAACACGTATGCGGTGAGGTTGGTTGAGGTGTGCAGGGTCAACGAGAGTTTAATGAACCGATTATAACGATCTGTGTGTAACAACGTTCCCAACATATCCGCATTAAAGTCCGAGGCATCACCTTTGTGAGGGTCTCTTCTTTTCTCTTTCGAAAGTTCATAACGTTTTCCGTGGAAGGATGTAGCTATTGGGTTCCAACTGGCTTTAATTCGGTTTCCGATGCCTATATCTACACTCTTTTCCTAAACAGGAACCACCTTAGAAACCCACTTGCTTAGTCTGTTACAAGACTAACCTGACCGTTTATTTTCCTTGCATGGTCGGTTGCTGTCAACCGTATTTCTCGTCGCGGCACATCAGGCGATCTTTCCATTCACTTTGTGAGAAGTATGCTGAAGATGGGACGAGCTGCAGTTGGATATTTCGGTCAAAAGTTACAAGGTCAACGATATTTTTGAGTTTAAGTTAAATGTGTCTAAGGTTTTATTTCCTAGATAATGTATAGGCGCAAGAGTTATCATCTTGATGTAATTTAAAATACAAATTTTATGAAGTTTTCTGCTGAAAGATTTCACTCTCCTTTATGAGGAGAAGTTTAATAAAAAAAATTCTATCTCACTTTTATACAATATTATTTTTCGATTTCTTTTATCTATTACGATTCATTGTATTTATTGTTCGGATTCAAGCCTAGGGTGGCTTCGGACTTCAAATCCGAGGTCACTGGCGTGTGACATTCCCGATGTGAAATTGGGGTGTTACAAAAAGTGCTCTCAAGAATAGAAGAGAGTTTTGGTGTAGAGCAAGAGAGTGCTTGAGAGATTAATGGGAGTTTTAGGAGACTTATGTGTCTTTGAAGAGGGTGGAGTCTTTAAAAGCCACTAACAAGTGTTAGTGGAATATCAAGCTCATCGTGACCAAATCCTTTGTTCATGTGAGTGAGAGAGGAGAATTGAACTTAATAAAATAAGTCTCATGTGAGTGGCAAATCTCTACACCAATCTCCTACCTAAATCCACTCTTAAATGATCCAACGTGTTACAAACAGACTGTAATGTCGGTTTTAAAAGTACACCGGAACGTTCGCGTTTTAAGAATAGAATTTCCATTCGTTAAGAATTTATTAAATTCCGTCTTTAATAAATTCATTTACTCGAATAAATATTTCATAAGAATATTATAATTTACTTATTTTAGAAAATAGATTTTTGAATGAAAAAGACCTTTTATGAGGTTATTTTATTTAATGAATTATTAAATATTACGAAAATAAAATATATTCATTTAACGGAATTTACAGTTATTACATCACTTGATAAGCTCTCACTCTTGTAAATGGAATTTCTGAGTTGTGAAAAGTAACTAGCAAGGACACTATTGAAGGGTTTAAATAGGTGTGATGAGCAACCCTTATCCATTTGTGATATTTGTCCTAAATACCATTTTTGCCTTGCTCTCCAAGTCTGATCCTTAAGGTTGACATGTGATTTTGATTTGAATTTGAATGGTCAACTCTTAGATCACATCGGACCGTTGGATGGTCATCTTCAACCTGTTGTAGCTCTGAAGCCTGAGACGCCCTTTTGTCCGATCGAGACAGGATCCCTAAAAATGCGCTGAGATGTCGCTTTCACGCATTCGCCAATTCCCATCCAAAGGGAACTCTCGTCTCCTCAGTTCCCTTGTCTTGGGAAGTCTTCTTGACTCTGAGGGATTCTTGTTCTTCTTATCAATTCCCATCGTGTGGGAACTTCGGTTCACTGATTTCCCATCTCGTGGGAACTCCTGTTCACTTCTAAGGTTGGTCGCATTTATCTTTCTCGTCGTTGCATTAGTTCCCATGCTTTGGGAACTTGTTCTTTTGTGTTTTATTTGCGACGTGAAACTTGTTATACTGAAATACTTGGCAATAAGCGTTAGTTCCCATGGTGTTTGTCATGATCAAACTCGAGGGCGTTGTTCTAGTGTTAATGAACGTGAGTTTTTAACACCGACTCAACACAAACTTTCCCCAATTTAAGATCAATATCACTATGTCCTACGGTTACACTAAATTGTAGACTTCTTTTGGTGAAGGGTATTTTGAAGGATAGGAAAACAAGATAGGTTGTTTGAAAGAGTTTAAGGCACGATTAATAGTTAGTGATGTTGAGGGTTTTACATTGTCCTTCATTTTCCATATATTGGAAAGATGCAAAATTTGTCAAGTGTTGCTTTGCTTGTTCATCACGAACTTGATTATGCCATTGCTAGCTGCTTCATTTCTAAATGTGTTGTCCTAGAGTAAGGTGGAAATGGGTTATGTGGAAAGAAGGAAACAATGATAATTGGGTTTCTGATGGTGTTTTGCTTTTTTGTTTAGGAGTCTGTAAATAATATATGTAGACTTTCATTCAATGTTTGGCAACACTGGTTATTATTGTATACCTTAGAAAGATTTTGTTTATGATATTTATATGTAATTCTTTATTGGTTGAATTTTCTCATTCGTATCTTTAGAATCTGATCAAGTTGTTGAGAGATGCATCTTTGTAAATATAAGAAGCTATTTTTCAATAGAATTTTGGTAACTGAAAACCCTCATTAGAGTGTGTTTGGATGATGCATTATAATGCAGTATCTTGAGAAACCATGATTCAAGAGGTTTAAAGCTTGTACAAGGGCATATCAACAAAAAATTTTAGATCCTAAAAGAAAGAAAACTAAATTAATGTCATAAGTAAAAAAATTTCCCTAAAGTAATCAATAAGCAATTTTTCTGACCAAAGAAGTCATGTAGGAACTATATTTCAACCAGATAAAATATTTACTAAAATATCTTATTTACCAAACAAGTCATGCACATTGCTCAAATGTAGAGCAATGTGCATTTACACATAGATGTGGGTTCAAATTCCACATAGGCTAATTTTATAAATAGTTTATATTTTTCGGTTCATTATAACCAATCTTTTGGTTCATTATAACCAATCTTTTGGTTCATTATTTTGTAAGTTGGGGTTTATAATAGTTGATCTTACAATTCAGGTCTTTTAAGTCATACTAGTTGTTATTTTGGTTCATGTCTTGTGGTTCATATTCTTACAAGCATAGGTTCATAGTATTTCGTCTTTGGATTCATATCTTTTAGTTTATAAAAGTTGATCTATTGGTTCTGTCTTTATGGGGTTAAGTGCATAACATTTGTCTATAAAGTTCATGAAATTCGATTTATAATACCTCATGTATCTTATTTCACATGTATTATTTTGTGGTTCATGTCTTTATATGGTTAGGTTCATAACAATTGTCATAAAGGTTCATGAAAATTAATTCATAATACTTTATATTTTATGTCAAAATAAAGTTGATAAATGGTATTTTTCTGGTTCATGTCTTTATTTATTTTATTTTATTTTTAGAGTAGGAAAGAATTAGGCTGATAATTGATCATTCGCAATTAGACTATCTCCTTCAATCGTGATCTTAGCTAGTTTCCTTTTCTTGGCCTCACATATTGCCTCATACATTCCTATAGCTTCTACTTGGATTACGCTCCATTGATCATTCGCAAAGGCATTTATCGCGATAGTTTGTCCTTTATGATCCCTGATAATATATCTTGTCATTGTTAGACCATTCTGTTTTTTTGATCCGTCAAAATTAAGTTTTACAAATCCATTGTCTGGTTTCTGCCACTTCTTATTCCTGTTTCTTGATACAGTTTGTATTGTCTTGGCATTTTTTTCAGTAGTCTGTATATCTCTTACTTGTCTCCACCTTGTTATTTGCGTTTTAATGAATTCTTCTATGGTTCTGCTTAATCCATCCAATGGCTGATTAAATACCGTTCTATTTCTATAGTACCATATGCTCCGCCAAGCTATAATTAGTTCATTAAATTTATGAAAATTCATCGAGTCTTTTAATTTCTTTAAAATTTCTGTCATGCGTTGCTCATTTCCTAGACCACTATGTAAGGCATCTTTAAATTTATGATCCACTCTATTCAATGTTTGTAATGTAAAAGGACACTCCATTAGCATGTGCTTAGTTGTTTCAATTGAGGATGAACATAACAGACATTCAGAAGTTACAGCCATATGGCGTTGAATCAATACATCTTTGGTCGGCAATCCATCCGAACATATTTTCCATAGAAATAATTTACATTTTGGACTTATGTCTAATTTCCATATCCATTCAAATCCACAATCCCGTATTTGTTGTTCATGTGATACGAAAGAAGTAGCAGAATGAGTAGAAAACCAACCATTCTTGCTTGGGAACCAATATAACCTATCTCTGATTGGATTTTTCGGTATTAATATGGATGTAATCCTCTGTACCCATTCACGCGGTAACAATCTATATAATTCTTGTTCATTCCATCGTCCGCTAGTGTCAATAAATTGTGAGACTGTTGCATTTATATCTTGATTGGATGTTCTAGGGTAGGAATCTAATAGAGTTTGGTTAGTCACCCATTGATCTTTCCAAAACTGAACAGTCTTGCCATCACCTATTTGCCAGATTAATCCTTTTTGAAATTTCTTTTTTAGGCTTATCAATTTATTCCATTGTCATGACCCATTCCGGTTCCGGGGAATAGAGTAGTCTAATAAATTCGTGTTCCTTAGATATTTTTCCGATACAATGCGAACCCAAATATTGTTAGGTTCCGTCAAAATTTTGCACAATAATTTCATTTGGAGCGCCTTATTTACATGGGCCGATTTTCTAAGACCAAGACCACCCTTTTTCTTTGATGTGACCATTAGGTTTATTCCAAAAAAATTCTTTATTTACCTTATCTAACCTATCTAGTGTCCCTTTTGGTAGTATAAAATTCTGCATCGTATATGAGGGTTTTGTTGCAAGGACTGATTGAATTAGAACTGTTCTTCCCGCCTGAGAAGAAGAATTCGCCTTCCACCTTGAATGTTGTTGTTCCACCGATCAAGTAACTGTTTCGAAAGTTCTTGTAGTCACTTTTGAATTTATAAAAGGACACCCTAGATATTTTTCTAAAGAACATGTATACGGTATGCCTATTTCTTCTTGGAGACTTCTCCTAGTCGATGACACAACTCCTTTAGTAGATTGAAAAGCTGATTTATGAAAATTAATCTTTTGTCCTGAAATCTCCCAATTATCCTCAAGAATAGTCTTTATATTTCGAAAGGCTACGTTAGTTGCTGGGATAAAGATAATTATATCATCTGCGAATGACAAGAACGGAATTCTGGTTCCCCCTCGGACTATCTGAAATCCAACATTCTGAGGATGGGTCAAACATTCCTTCTGCAATCTATGCGCAAGGATTTCTACACCTAGAATAAAAAGCAATGGAGATAATGGATCTCCTTGTCGTAGTCCTCGTTCCGGGTAAAAGACTTCTTTCGGTTCATTTTTAACTAGTACGGAGAATGACACAGTACTGACACATTGCATTATCCATGTAACAAATTTTGAATGAAACCCATATGCGTGCAATACTCGTTTTACAAATTCCCAATTAACTCGATCATAGGCTTTTTCCATATCTGACTTGATAGCTGCCCATCCTGTCTTGCCTTTACTCTGTTGAAACGTGTGAAAGATCTCATACGCTATAAGAACATTATCCTGGATCACACAGTTCATGACAAACGCTCCTTGAAGGGGATGAATAACATTTGGCAGAATCTTCTTTATTCTTTCCGCTAATATCTTCGCAATTATCTTATATATAGTGGAACACAAGCTAATAGGTCTGTAGTGATTAATTGTCGTCGGATTTTTGCATTTCGGTATTAAGGAAATAAAAGTATGATTAATCTCTTTAAGTATAACTCCCTATGTGAAGAATGCCTTGACTGCTTTTACAACTGACACACCTATTATATTCCAATATTTCTGATAGAATTCAGCGATCATACCATCTGGACCTGGTGATTTGTTCTTACCTAGACTAAAAATTGCATTCCGAATTTCCGAGTTTGTTACTTCCTTCACAAGTTCGACATTTTTCTCCTCCTTGATCCTATTTCTAATCAACCTAAGTGGCTATCCAATTTTCTATAATTAATTTGTTGTTTCTTAAACCTACCATTGAATTCATCTCGGATTCCTTGCCTCGCATTGTTCTCCCCTATCAAAATAGTTCCATCATTTGCTCGGATAGACTTTATTCGGGTATAGTTCCTTCGTCCTGTAGCACACCTATGGAAATATGCACTATTCGAGTCCCCATATTTCATATGTTTTACCTTAGCTCTTTGTTCCCAATACATTTTATGAAAATGAATTAGTTTCTCTTTTTTCTCTATTAGTCGGAATTGCCTTACACTCTCCCTATGTCTCGCACTTTGTGTCAGATTACTTTGTAGTCTTACCGATTCTAAATCAATTTCCTCGAGCTGTTTGAAAATATTACCGAAGTCTTTCCTATGAGACCCCGGACTCTGAAATCTCCATGCTTGTCTAACTAAGTTTCCAAAGTCTTTCCTATGCATCCAAATTTTCTCAAACTTAAACGGTCTACCCTTATATGTATGTGTTCCATTAAAGTCAATTGAAATTGGGCAATGATCTGAGAACGAAAAAGCATGATTTACTGTGATCAAATCCAGAAACCATTGTGTTATATCATAAGATGTCATTACTCTGTCCAGTTTTTCATATTTGTTATCAATATCCAGCTGTCGTTTCCGCCGAGTAAATTTGTTTCCTGTGGACTTAATATCTATAAGATCACATTGTTGTATAAAAGCTTTTAGTCGATTAAATCTTGAAGGGCAAGGATTTAATCCCCTATATTTGTCGCACGGTTCTAGTATGTCGTTAAAATCTCTCATTATGATACATGGCATAGCCGAGTTCACTATGTACTGTTGTAAGCATTCCCAAAACGCATTCTTTTCCGTCTCTCTTGGTGGGGCATATATAAAAATGACTAAAATATCATAACCTTTGCATGGAACCGTATATAAGAACGTAATGGATCGATCATACTGATCCACTAAATTAAGAGTTTCATTATTCTGTAACTAATATTCTTTCCACACAACACATATACCTCCCTTTCTACCTTGTGCCGGTGAAATTACAATATTATCAAAGCCTGCTTTCCGCCAACACATTTCATATGGTATTTGTTCTGTTTTAGTTTCAATTATCGCCATTACCTTAATATGGTTAATCTTCGTAAAAGTTTCAATATGAGTCCAAAAAATCTTCGTAAAAGCTTCGGATCTTCCTCTTTTTCTCTGATTAATGAGACAAATAATTTTGACAACAAAGGCAATACTATCATCCATGGACAAGACACACCTTATATAGCTATCATTAATACTTACAATGCACCTCATATTAGCAATCATCACAGTACCCTTACACCCATACAACCTTGCAATCCACCTTAATCTACAAAACCATTTTTTATTCAGACCATTGAACCTGTGTAAGTAATCAGAATTCAGCAGACACTTAATCTTTTCTATCATCCTCTTTTCCATAAGCATTACCCAAACCATGATGTCAAGAATAAATATATGTAATAGAGAGATAGCACAAACCATATAAGAGATATTACAACAAGTTTCAACATACCAACCTTTGGAAATCCAACAAAAATGCACACTGAAACCCATTTCCTTATTAAATAAACATACTTCAGCTGCTACTGTCATGTGCCTAAAGATCAAACTCTGATTTTTACATCTGTTGTGCTCAAATTCTAGCAAACCATAGTTCAGCCCACTTTTCATAATTCCATTCATGAGCATACTTTCATTAATTTGGCCTATATTTATTGTCCAAACTTTCAGCCTGCTGAATATATTCAACCCATGCAACAATTGATCTACAATCATAACAGACTCTTGTATTGGTAAGATCATATATGTTGTTCGAGATTTATATTCAAAAATCATATCTCTAATATACTCAATCCAATCATCAGATCGTTCAAGCTTGAAGAAATAATTAACGCAAACATTAACAGCAAAGACAAAAGTATCCTTCATAGCCAACATACACAATACATAAACAACAATATCACCTTGTAGTCGTCCCATATTGGTATCCAACAGAGAACCGAAGCCCTCATACAGAACAATAAACTTGATCTCCTTCTTCATCACCTCAATTTTGACGTGCCAGATTGGTCCAACAAGGCAGGTTTCTTCAATAGACTTAATCTCCTTCTCCACCATCAATAGGGTTTGCACATATTTCTCATATTCAGCCTCAGTTGTCTGCTCATTTGAATTCACGAAGGACACATCCTCATTATCGTTCAAGAGATCGTCACTGGCTTCCTCAGCCGACGACTCGAGAGCCTCAATCACCTCGCCGACTTCCTCAGTCTTAGACGGTGGATTGGAGCTCGATGCTTTAGTGGACATGAGTGAATCTTTGAAAGATTTCTCCAAGTTTGCCATTACAGTATCTTTGGAAAGACAGAGGAGGAAGACTTGTGAAGAGAAAACCGAAAAAAACAGACTTAAAATGAGATTGGAGAACACACCTTAGCAGCCAACCGAATGGTAATGGTGGAATCATACCATGAACAGGTCCTATTTCACCAAATCCTTGCACCTCTTTCGAATTACCATTACCCGCTTCACCGTCCTTCGCAATGAAATCGAGATTGTCGTACTTCCAATGTCTCACTGAGATGGATTTCCTCCCAACCGTCGGGATTTTCATTGCAATCGGATCCCTCCACCGTGACGTTCTTCTTCGAATTTGTGATTTGCCATGATTCTCTCTGTACTTTCTGATCTTTTGAACAATCTTTCTATGACAAACTTGGATAAGAATCAGCCAAGTCTCCATGATTGGCATCTGCAACTTCTTTCCGATTCCATGGCTAGGAGCGGTGGCAATTAGGTAGAGATAGAAGATTAGGTAAAAGGATTTGGGTCTAGGGTTCTGGAACGGCACCACTCGGTCTCTACTTCTCTCTCTTTTTTTCTCTCTCATCCTCATGTTGCGTATGAGATCCAAGATATTTTCTGGTTCATGTCTTTATATGGTTAGGATCATGTAATTTTATTCATAACTAGGTGAGTGCCCCGTCCCATGGACGGGGAATAAGTTGAAAATAGTTTTGTGGCTAAAGTTATCGATCGAATCTTCCATCTTGCATAAATGTATACTTGTCTATCAAATGATATGAAATTCTAAACAATACTACCAGAGTGAATTCAAGTGCAATGAAACCAAACAACAAAATAAATCGAATCGATTCCAAACCAACCATAAATATTGTATAAATCGAAGTCAAGGAGACCATAAATATTGTATAAATCGAAGTCAAGGAGGAGTTCCGATTGAGAAATCGGCAAGGATAGATAAAGACTGCTTTTGTGAAGCTGATCTTGATTTCAATCAAATGCAGGGGTGATGATTGTCTTCAAAGCTGTAGTTCAACATTAAAGTATTTGAAAGATTTAAGTATTTGAACTCTAAAGTGTTAGCATTAAACGTGCTTATTAAAACAGTCTTGGCTTTACAAAGCAATAACAATAAGTTAATAACAACCTAATGCACAAATATGAATGTAAATTCCATGCTCAATATAACCTCAAGGAGGCAACAGACTTGAGCTATGGGGATGTGTTCTGATTTGAATATAATTTATCATTAGCAATATTAATTCTCCCCTCTGCAAGTCCACCATGATCTGTTAGGTCAAGGGAATCACCACTTGCAAGTTTTGTAGCCCTAGATATGGTCATAGCTCTAACATTAAGCTGAAGAACATTATATCAATGTCATGAAAGACCTCAGAAAATAGGGACTTTTCAAATCTGGCTAAGAACACAAATTTTGAATAAATACCTGTCTAGTGAAAAGTAAACACCACCAACACAGCAAAAGAAGAGTAAACCAGCCTCGTTAAGTACAATGACCAACCTACATCAAAGGAGGATTAGGAAATTCGGTAAAAAATCAATAAAAAAAATGAAGGAAAGATATCTAAGTGAAAGGAAAAGACATACATTAACTTAAGATATCACTATTGTCCAGAGCAAAACAGTATTTAGAAGCATAATCATTAAGGACTACATGTGTACCTAGCCGAGGATTGGCCTGCAGCATACACTTGTAATTATGAAAGTAGCTTAGGTAAATAAAATCAACATTAAGACTATCAAATAGCTCATGAATAAATCAAAAGAAACAATAATAAAAATTAGAAGGTGTTGTAAACCTGCAGGTTTTGAGCCCTAAGAAATCCTGGGAGATCTATGAATGTTCTTTTGCAGTCATTGATAGAGTCCATATGTTGTAAGTGTCATTAAACATATGGAAAATTATTAGGAAACAACAAAGGTGGGGAAATGTTTTATAATTACTCACATTGGTGTTAATATTTGCAAGGGAATCACAAGCAATCAAAACTTTGAAATCATGGTCAACTACCTCTCCAACAATTGTATCATGCATAGAATTGAAAGTAGCAGCAGCTAAAGCCTCATTCTCGAAAGTAACAAGCTCGAAGTACTTGCTCTTGACAGTCTTTTCAAGAAGCTGGCAAGATAGAAGATTCCCGAATACTTGAGCATAGACTCCAGATGATCATTGGTTACGACATGATCCAAGGTCTTAACAAATCATGATTCCTTAAGCTAATCAGAAATGAACTTCATTAGAAACTGCAACTATGTGATTGCCTTTTAATGACATCATACATCTTGCTAGAGTAAAAAAGAAGAACCCTTACCATAGCACATATAAGAGGGAAAGACCAAAATTGAGCTGAAGCTAGGAGACATACCTGCAAGAGTTGTGATAGTATTAGATAGTGCCAAAGCAAGATATTGCACTTACTTCCACTGTCAAAATCGTCACCCAAAAGCACCTGTGCAAATTTCTCTTCCATGGAAGCTTGATCAAATGATCTGAAGAAAGTCACTACCTGGTAACCATTACTTCATCAACAGTTTTCAAAAAAGACATAGAGCTGCTATGATTACAATGACTCCTTCTCATGTCACTCCTTATTTGAGTGACTGGTTCCAGAGAAAAAGACATGTAACAAGACAAATGCAAAGTGAAAACATAAGGAGTCATCAAACAAAAGAAAAAGCATGACCTTTGAATAGAGGCTATAGCTAATGAAAAAGTTTACAATTCAAAGCATCAGTATCCATTAAAAAGAAACCAAATCAAAATCACTCACCAAAAAGAATTGATGGCTACAACACATGACTGAATGCATCATTCTACTATAGCACTTATAATGAGGTTAGACCATAGGCCAAACCTAGAATGTTCCATCCATGACAAATCATGAAGACGATTACAGTCAACTAAGTTACAAGGCAAAGTATCTATGACAATTAAAACTAACCTAAAGCACTACCTAGAAGGATTTAAGAATAGTGTTTATTTTCCAAACCTAATCTACTCATTTTCCCAAATTTGCACTCAACAGTATCAGTCACTTTCCATGAGAATAAGAAAGAGAGAGCCTGAAGCTTAAACAACGGCTGATGAAGAAGAAAGGGAAAAAACACAACATCCTTCACTTTACAAGCAACACACTAATATTCAGTGCAATAAAGTTTATTGTACAAATTGAGAGAGTATAATTAAAATATATTTGCTTGCTCTCAACCTAATCCATAGATGAAAAAAAATTTAATACACAAAGCCATACTTGGCATAGAAGTTCTCCACTAAACATTGCCAAGTCGATCTGTAGATCAAAGAAAAAGGATACGACAAACAATTAGACAGCTATCATAAATCGTCTAGCTAAAACTAAAACCACTTTTCTTAGTACAAAGGAAGGCAAAGGCCCAAAGCTTTCATCAGCATTCATCATGTAGAACATAAAAACAGACCGATAGATACTGCATTTCTTAAGATAGTGTCAGATACGTCAACCACAAATCTCTTGTGGGAAATTTATCAAACACCTTGAGTACATTAATAAGCTGAAATGTCTAAGCCCCAAATTCAAATAGACAAGAAAATAACAAACAATTTATACGAAGAAACAAACACAATTAAAACCTAAAACCAACTAATTTTCTTCAATTTGGGCACATGGAAAATAGAGTGGATTAATAAAAGTGACAGGAAAGAGGCTAACTCTTATAAGAGTACAAAATAATTCAAGATGAACCTTCCTTTCAAACTGGAAATTGAGATATAAGGAAAAATTGAAACCCTAACCTTCGAAATCGGGATTGAGGACGACGAACCCTTACCAAGTTACAATTGATGGAGACATGACCTCGATTTGGATCATCGTTCACCGCTAATTAATCGCCTCGGAGCCCTCAATCCATATGTAATCCTAGTCTCCCTCGTCCTCTGACTCGTGTCGGCGTCCATCCCGATCCCTCACCGCCGGCCTCTCCAAACGTCATCTTCACCTCTCTAACAGTAGATACGATGACCTCTACATAAGGAGACGAAAAACCCTAGCGGAGAAGAAACTAAATCTGGCCGCCGATAACAATCGAAGATGATGATGAGGAAGGAACAAGAACGGCGACTAAAAGAGGCGAACAAAGAAGAAAGAGAAATGAGAAGGAGAGGAGCAGAATAGGCGTCGACCTAGGGAGAAGAAGAAGGTCAATCCGATAAATTTGGGAGAAGAAAAATTGAACGGTAGATTAGGTACAAACATATATAACCAAATCCAACAGTTGAAAAGTAAAGTTAACACCTCTCCTACCCATTTAGAGAAGTAAAGATATTTATTATTTGTGTCGTGTATTCTTGTTCATAAATGATATTGTATGGGTTTACGTCTTCATATAGTTAGGTGTATAATAATTGTTAATATGGTTCATGAATTTAATTCACATTATTTGTTATTTGTGTGATGTGTTCTAGAATTCTAGTTCATAAATGGTATTGTGTTGGTTCATAATTTGGAATAATAGGTTCATAATTTTTGTCCATATGGTTCATAAATTCTGAACACTAAATCAAGAAGATACAAGTTTAAAGTCGCGATTTTTTATAGACAACATGAAAATAAATCACGTTGAATAAAACTAAATAGAGTAATGAGAACAATTGATTAAAAAATGCTCTAAAACTCAAAGTTTACCATTTGGGCATTTTATCAAACACATGGTAAGCAATTAGATGAGTATTTACCATTAGCTTTTATCTTCAATAAAAATCCAAATAGTAATGCAAAACCTGCACGACCTTCATATGTTTGAGTAAAATCAACAAAGCTAATTAAACAATAGCTTCTATTGAAAATAGAAATTTATCGAACACTTGATGTGCACCTCATAAATTCAACCAAAAAGACCTAAATAAGTACGAACAAAAAGGTTTTGCTTTCTTTTATGATATCACAAAACATCGAAGCTTCAAATAAATGAAACATACATAAAAACATATATAAAATATAAAAACATTCACGACTTCATACAATTCAAAGTAACCAAATCCTAAAAAAGAAGAATAAAGTCGTATCTTAATTTTCGGTTCATGGAAATACAAGTGATGGTTCATACAAAACCGGTAAAATAAAAACTCGACTTGGATTCTAACAATGTAAAATCACATACAAAATTAGTAGAATGACAATATATTCAATGAAATAACACAATAATTTTGTCCAATGCTTAAAATTCAAGGTAAAACGAGCCCCAAATTGAAAAGCCCTTAATTGAAAACCTCGAAATAAAAAAAACCTAAATTGGACATTCAAACCCTATGAAACACAAAAAATAACTAGAGCCATGATGAAAATAACTCAAATGAGGTTGAAAGAGGATAACTACATTCAATTAAAACATACAAATGGAGGAGGAGGATGAAAATCAAATGAAAGATGTGGAGGAAAAAATGTGAGGGGAGGAGGAAGGAGAAAAGGGAAATTCTATTTTATGGGACAAATGACGAAATTACTACTCTGATTTAAAAAAAAACTCCTTAAGGGAGTGTACCTCATCTACACCCTTGATTTCTCTAATCCAACGCCTCATATTTGTTGTCATTTTACACTATAAGAGTTGTTCTCATTAGATCCAATATCTTATTTCGTAAAAAAAGAAATAATAGACTCAATTGATGGCTCAGATAATAGGCTAATTGATACTAATTGATTAGTGAATTTTAGGCTTCCAAAAACAAGTATCAACGACATTATGTTTTTTTTTGCCCCAATGAAATGAATTTTATGATAGAGTGACCAAAGAGTTTGGAATGAAAATGGTAGGATTGACATATGTACAGGGACGGACATAGTGGTGGGCTGGGGTAGGCCCCAGCCCACTCTAAAAAAATAAAAATAAAAAATAGTGTAAATTTAGTATAAAAAAATTAAAAAATAAGTTAAATTTAGTAATAAATTAGTCAAATTAAGGTAATTTAGCTTACCCAAATTTTTTTAGTGAAAATTAGCCCACCCTAATATAAATTCCTGCGTCCGTCCCTGCATATGTATATATAGGTAACAATTCGACCATTGGGATTTTACTGTTTAGTATGCATCTCAAAAACACATTACTAAATATCTTCCAAGGAGTGCCCTCCCCATTTATGAAACTTCGTATCTCCTCTGGCCATAAAGGGTCGCGTGTTTAGGAAGTTCGCACCCCGTCCCCTTAAATGCGCGGAAAAAATGGTGTGCAAAGTAAAAATAAAGTGTATAAATCATCAACCAAAATGGAGAAAAATCTACCGAATCAAAATGTTCTTTGACTTTGCTCCTCTGAGCTGTTACAAAGATAGTGTAGAACTATTAACCAATAATGGCAGAATGGACATTGATCTCATGGATTCACAGATTCTGTAATTCAGATTCGTCTTCCAGGCACAAAGAAAAAGCAAAAGGTTTATCTAACTAACAATTTGAATGAATGATTCGTGTTAACATTCTGATAATTGCTGCAAGTATAGTATAAAAGTAGACTGAGGTTGTTTAATGCTGTTTGCTTAGTAGCGGCAGAAGCTGAATCCCTTCCAATCCAAGCGCCGACAACCCGATCTGGATCCTTCACACCTACTAGAGAGACTAAAGAAAAATTGAAAGTCACAAGGATGGACACCAAGACTTGGAAAAATTGGAATGAGGAAGTAATTGATGGCATGGCGGCGGAAAAACATCAACTGTAGAGCCTAAAACATGGTCGCATTGCCATTTCAACGAGCCGGGCAAGCCAAGAATGCTGACATTCTTGATGCAAATATGTTCATACGGTGCGCCCTCAATCCCCAGCAAAACAGGAGCTTTCGTGGAGTTGACACTGACAACATTAGATATGTACACCCCTCTCACTCTGGGAACAGCTTTCGGGTCCCACGAATCATCCGGATGATCGTTGGCGCCTCTACTGAACTTGAACGGGATTTTCACTCTTTCCAATACTAGGTTAGATATGAAGATGTTTGTGATGTATCCTCCCCTGCCGAGATCAGTTTTCATGCGCACCCCAGCAGCCGAGTCGCGCACATATACATCCTCTATGGTTACGTTGGATATCCCACCGGACATCTCACTGCCTATTCCTATGCCGGAACAAGTGGGGGTTGTGCCCGACACTCTTCTTATTATGATGTTCGAACTAGGCCTAGCCATGTTAATGCCGTATTCGTCCCAACCACTCTTTATTGCCACAAGATCATCCCCACTCTCTATGTAGCAATCTTCAATGCACACATCAGTGCTTGAATCTGCAGTCCATTTATAATTGGTTTTTAGTGTTAGTGTTGAAGGCATCATCATGTAAGAAACTTTAATTAGGACACATCAGAGTAACCTGCATCTATGCCATCTGTATTTGGGGCAGTAACTGGAGCTAATATTGTCATGTTCTTGATCAAGACATTGCTGAAGAGCACAACCAGATCCGGAGTTAAAATCATCTACATTCATTGCAATACCAAATATACATAGACACGCGGGAAAAAAAATGTAAATAATAATATGCTATACATGATAAAACCATCTAAATCTATTTCTTTCATTCTGAAGAGCCTATGAACCAAGATATGAAAAGGTGTCTATCACTAATGAATAAACCATGACCTAGAGCAACCATGTATAGAGCATTATACACACACACACACGATGAGACAATTTTTTCTGCTTGAAATCATATACAGATGTGACACAGTAATGCCAAAAAATTTGAATCTTGAAAGACATCAGTACCTGCAGTAAACTGGATGGATGGTCCAAAACGGAGAGTTTTGAAAAGTGAGGTTTGAAATCATGACATTTTGGGAGCTAATCAATTCCACAAGGTGGCCTCTGGTGTGCTCTAGTGTTCTGTTCCACCACATATCCCACCATATCTTTCCCTGGCCATCAATTGTCCCATTCTGACCTGCATTGGACCCAAGTGAGGCAGATAAGGTAATGTCACCCATTACTAATAGGGTATATACATCCTTCATGTCTCATCGCACATCTGATTGCCATATCATATGAGAGAGAGGTAATAGAACCACTTTTCTTTTAGATCCTCGTCATGATTCATCACTGTCCATATGGCAAGCCACATATAGCTATATGCATTTCAATAACTTTGCTTTGCAACATGTTTGAAAAAAAATGAATGTGCATAATAGTGTTTAATCAAACCCGTATTGTAATCTAGCCAAACAAGTAGCTGGCAAGAAGTCAAATCAATCAATATATTCACTCCACAGATAAATATGATTTTTTTTTTTTTTTGCCTCTACGAAAGCAAGGAAAATGAAAAAGACATATCTCTGTAAGACTATGACTATGACACTCCATTTACACTACTTTAATCAAGACATATTTTACTAACTATACTTTAATGTAGTCATATTTCATTAACTATCCTTTAATGTAGATATTGGATACCTTGACAAAAACTTAGATTATCCCTATTTATCCGCAATAATGTCTCTTGATGTTCAACACTATAAAGATTACAGAAGAGCATACCTGTAATGATGACATTGCTTAGACCGTTCCCATGTATTAGGCTTATATGCCTTGCACCTAATCTCTCCCTCCCCCTTCCATAAGAAGGCAAGGGCTCTATGAGAGGCCATTCTGTTGGGTCCTGTAATTTTAAGATGATAACGACAATGTTAGAACACAGCCAGAAACAGCTTTATCCCCCCAGCACAAGTTCAAGACTGCATTATTCAAGAATTATTATAGAAACTACTTGTCCATCTGCACAGGGAAAGTTACACAGCATCATTAAATAATTGATAGAGATACTACTTGTCTGTCTGTGTATGGAAAGTCCACCGTTACAATTGTAAAACTCAGAAGTTCAAAAAACAAAATGAACCATCAAACAATATTGAATTCATTTAGGGCGTGATACATATAACTACATATGCTAGATGACTATCAATGTAATTTATTATACGATGACATACAAGATTCAGAATCAAAATGGTATAAAGGAATACTGGAACAAAGTTTAACAAAATATTAAAAAAATCATTTTCACATCCTAGTCCAAAGAAAAATGTAAAGCCTAAGAATCATTTCCATAAAAATAGGGCTACCCATTTCCTAGTAAGCTTCCAGTAAGATGAAAGTAACTCTGAAACAGATGAATGCAGCTGCTTAGTCATCCTAGCTTTGGCAACAGTCAAGATTCAATCAATTCAATGCCACTCACTTTCGACTTGCAGCTAATCAAGTAAGCCACAAAAGGAGAGAGAGACATTGATGGCATTACCAATAGTAGGTTGAGGAGGAACATTACAAAGCACATTTGGTCTACTTGAACAAATTATATGTGTTTCATTTGTTCTCCAAGATTACTTTTCACCCAAGAACTACTTTTAACACTCTTCAATTCGTACATCTCTCTTTACTTTTTACATTTCCCAAGACATAAAAAATAACTTTCACTGAAAAACTACTTTCTCCCAACTAATGAAACACATATGCGAAAATGCGACTCCCTAGAATTGTAGATCTACCCCTATACTAGAGTGGAACACACAAGGAGCCAGATGAAAGTCTTTCCTCACTAGTCAGCCAAGATCAGACAGTGAAGGGCCTTATTTTTTTTTTTAAAAAAAACAAGAAGAAAAAAGTCATTCATTACAAAGACCAGATCAAGTGTCTATTATTTACAGACCAACTCCTTCCTTCAGTAACCCACAACAGGGCAATCACATCAGGGAAAAGGACAAATGAAAACCCCCAAGTAGTAATAGTAACTGCAAATATATATAGCAACTCAAACAAAAACAATGAACCAATTTAATCAGTGAGTTCATGAGTTGGGTACCTGAGATCCCAATATAACCGCTCCCTCTTCGAGAAAGAGCGTGAAATTACTGGTGAGATTGAAGCTCCCAACGACCCACCTCCCTTTGGGAACATTAAGCTGGGACCCACCATCGCCCCCGAAACGTTTCATGTGCTCAATTGCCCTCCGAAACGCCTCCGTGTTCGACGTTTTGCCGTCGCCGACTCCGCCGAACTCCGTTAACGAGGCGATGAGCTTCCTCGGCAAATTCTCCATGAAAAGCCCCGAACATGTCGGATCGTACTGCTGTTTACGGCGTTGTGCTGGATAACCGACGAGGAGGGGCAAGCCAGCGGGAGGGGAGAAGGATTTGGTGGAGAGTTGGAGGATGAAGATTGAAAGGAAGGCGATGGCCAACAGGAGAAGGGCGCGCGATTGGTTGACGAGAGCGTTGGGGCCCGACAGAATCGGACTGAGAAATGGCTTCTGATCTTCCATGGTTGAATCCTTGCGCCTGAAGATGTGCAATCTGAAAGGGCGCGGCAGAGAGAGAAGATGGGAGAGAGAGCGCAACAGTCAACAGAAGAGGAAACATGAAACAATGATGGGGCATTGGGGCTTCAACACTTTTGATTTTTGAACAATGAACACTTTTGGTGGGATTTTCGGTGGATTTGTTGGACCGTGACTTTTTTTAATGTGTTTATAGTGATTTATACCCCTAAAAAAGTTACTATTAGTAAAAATATTCTTATTTTTTTAAATTTGCATCAATGTCCAAATAAAAAAAATAATGCCCTAAATAACTGCTACAATGCCCAAATTATAATTTTTTGTTTTTTTAAAAAAAATGCAATCAGCACAAATCTTTAATTGATAAAATCATAATTTCTTGGCAATAAATTCAATTGAAAATCTCCTTAATAATCGAAAACAAATTCTACATTTTCCGATTTGTAGACGACTAGACGGAAACGTGTTCCCGGCTGACCGGGAATGTCAATTGAATGGGGAATCCATCGTTCCCCGATACCAGAGAGAACCGTAATGGCGGTCGACGAGAGTTTAACAGCATTGACAATTCAAACGTCAACAATCGATTCAAAGGTCTTCTTCACTCCAATCAACCCCGACCAAGTTGGCCGGAGAAACTTCGTTTGGAGATTTCCTCATGAGGAGTCTCCTATCATTGCGATGAAAACAGCGAGATCACAGGGTATCCATCTCCTCCGACAGGGGCTCGGCCGGGCAGTTTATCACCGGAGTCCTGGTGTCGTCGGCGTCGATTCGCGTCAGTCATAAAGTCCACAGAGGGATGGAGTAGGGATTAGCAGGAATGCACAGAGTTCAAACAGAAATCCGAATCCTAGGTCACCGGCTAGGAGCGAGAACCGGAGCGCTAGCCCGATGATGGCGAGGAAGAGACTAAATGTCGAAACGCAGAGGAGAACGAGCGAAGCGACGATAGTAACAAAGCCGCGCAGAATCTCCCCTGTTCAGTCTCCAGAAAATGGATCCTGACAAAAGGATCGGATTGCAAATCAATCCCCTAGAAGGCAAAGATAAGATCGATGGTTGAGGCTCGTTATGCAAAGGATGAATCTTCCACCATTTTTTAGAGCAACATTAGCTTATCTTCACACACTGATTCTGAGGGAACATACTTACATACTATATTGCTTGGTGATTAGATATATATCATTATGAATTGTAATAGTCAAGTAAATGTTTAAAATATTGAACGCTCATGTGGTTAGTTAATTAAGTGAGGTTGCTTGATTTGTTATCTTGCGCAGAGGTTGAAAATGAAGGATTTGATTTTGAAGGAGGGGAAGAGCTTGAGAGGTGTGAGAAGCTACTAAACAGCATATCAGAGAGTATAGCCACAAGGGCCACCGCAATCACTCAGTTGCAATCGAGTCTTGTATTGGTCATGAAACGTAGGAGAGGTCACATTGACCTTGTCGCCGGAATTGGATTTTTTTTATTGAGGAAAGATTGCATATAGGCGAATTTGTAGGATTGTGACAGTAACTAACTTATTTTTTTAATTTAAAATTAAATAAAAACAAGTTTTTATAGCAAAAATACCCAAAAAGGATACTCATTGCAATTTAACTTAAATAAGGATATTTTTTAATTTACTAACTTTATTTGGGGCAAATGTGCAAATTCGCCTTTTTTAATTCAAAACACTAGTGTAGTTTCGGTGCCTTGAACGAGATTAGCATGAAAGTTTTACCAAATTTTCTTTTATATATCAAATTTTGTATGATAGTTCCTCATTAAAATATAACAATTATAGGAAAAATTGGTAATGAGGTTTATGTGAGATGTTTTGATGAGAAAAAATAAAAAAAAATACTCTCTGTTTCACAATAGATGTTCATAAACAAATTTGCACATATATTAAGGGGGAAAAATTCTCTCAAAATTACCCCTATTAAATGTTACTTCCTACTCTTAAAAGTTGCATTGGGAGAAGTGTATAAGATTAATGTGATATAATTATTAGGGGTATATAAATGAAAAAAATGGACAAAATTCTTATATGGACATTTATTGTAAAACAAGAAAAAAAATTCTTTATGAATATTTATTATGAAATGGAGGGAGTAATAAATAAACGAAATTAATGTATTGAGACTTTTTGTTGATAATCCTAACGTAAATATTTATTGTATCAAAATCTATATAAAAACTAGATATTATGCCCGTGCTACGCATGGGTTAAATTTTTTAATGTAAAATTTGTAATGAATAAGTTAATGGTTATGATTATTTTAAAAAAGTGCTAAAAAGAAAAATAAATAAATGTTTAAGTATAAACTACTTAAATAATTAAGGATAAATTCGTAATATATGAAAAAATAAGATTGAGAAAATCAGAATAAAGCTTTCTTTAAGATCCCCTAATGTTATACATCTATAATAATTATAAAAAATTAAAACTTGAATCAATTCAAAATATATGAAGAAAAAATTTTTTGTTACTAATTTTATAAAAAAATCATAATATTTTTTATTTTCTACGGTTAGACTATGAGCATAATATTACTTTTTATTTCACGTTCTTAAAATAATTTTAGTTTTTATTATATCTTTCATTTAGATATTATTTATTCAATGCAACATGTATGAATTTGAAATAAATTCCCAAAAGATTGAAATTATATTACAATCAAGTTTTGCCAAGTATCTAAAAAGAATTTCAAAAAGTATGGAACAATCAAGTTTTTTTTTGTTAATTGGTGTATAGAAAATAATACTTGTATAATTTGCAGAATTCCTTTACTTCACATGAAGAAAAGCTTCGCTCAATGACTAAGAACAAGTTATAACTTATTACGATTGGTCGATTGGTTGTTAATAACAAAAAATCAAGTATGGAAATTTAAACTATTTGAGTGCTCTTATATCCATTTACAACATAACACTTCTATGAAATCACAAAAAAGATAAGAAATCTAAATGTACAAATTCATTTCTAGATGTAAAGGGGATCTTAAAGGGTAAACACAAACATGAGTTTGGACTTTGTAATTGTGAGCATATTAATCAAAGGTAAAAAATATATATTAGATTAAATTAGCCAAATATATTATATAATCGAAAGAGAGCTTAATGAATGTGATTGGTAGAGTTTCCGAATTCTTTTATGTAAGTATAGTATGAATTATTATATGTTGATTGTTCGATTATATTCTGTTTTCATTTTCATACAATATACATCTTATGTTGATTCTTTTTTTTTTCTTACTTCAGTTTAGTGGTTTCTATCCATATTGTATAGTTATTGCTTGTACTAAGGTAGAGATATAAAAACACATATTTCAAAGTATAATATTAATGGACAACTAAAACTACAATGAAATAGAATTCGTTAAATAAATTGTGAAATGTGTAGTGTACACTTGTAATCTATTTCATATGAACTTAATCTGCATTGTGCATGAGTTTGAAGAATTTATTTTCAAGGGCATTAGAATTTTAAAAAGAATTGATTAAATAAGTTGTCTAATGTAGTATACACAATGATTTATCAATATAAACTAAAAAATGTAGAGTAGTATATTATTAATATTTTTATGCACGATTAGAGCTTTAATACTTTTTCTCCATGCTTTTGTGATCATCGTTTGTAATTTTTTCCCATACAAGTTAACATAATCTGTCATTACTTCAACACAAACAAAGTTGGATAATATTTTCATGTTCTAGAAAATTTACAACAATAAAAAAAAAGTGCAAATAAATTATTTTTAAAGATCTAGAGTACCTTTAATTCTCTTCTTTCTCCGAAGTGTGTAAAACTTTTATGTATATGTATCCGAACATGTGAATTTCTTCTTTTTTTGTTGCAATATATGGTGGCATTGTTGTTGGATATATGCACCTATGTAACAATTCCTTTTGTTGAATCTCTTCATCACTATTGTTGAATTTCTTTGGTAAATACTTTTGCCAAGGTCGATGCAAGTTTTGAAATCATATGAAATTTAGAACGATAAAAAATTATTTATAGAGAAAATATTTGAGTCGAAAGAGAGGATGCATGAGTTGAATGTAAATTTGTTAACGATTTGTAGTACTAAGAAGATCAAAGCCATAATTTATAATTAACTTTTGTAAGAAAAATCTATAGGCAATATAAACTTACATAAATGTCATAAATACAGAAAATTCATATTTTGATTGAAATTTAGTTGTATGTTACAAATTACAAATTTTAGTAAGAGAATCTAGAAGAAATTTCCTATTATAGCTAAAACATTAATATTATAGCTAATGCCTAATAATTTTTCCCAATCAAAATATACATATTATAAATTGTAACACTATTTTTAATATGAATATATCACAAAGACTCTTGACTTTAAAAATGATGTAAATCCAAAAAAACATTTATTTTAGTCAAATAACGGTTACAATGGTAATTAGTACGCTATTATATTATTATCATTCAAATCAAGAATCTTAATGCTATTACAATATTTATTATATTTAGATGTACAATTGAAAATCCTAGTTTGTATTCTCTATATAAAGGCCCCTATGGGTGACCTAATAAGATGAATCTGACCTAATAAAGTCTAAATTGTAAAATTAGTTTGTTTACAATTATAAAATACATCCCTTGAAGTAGATGCGTGATAAATTAAAACCGTATATGATACATTCCCTGAAGTGGATATGATAAATTAAAATCGTATATGGTATATCCCCTGAAGTGGATGTGATAAATTAAAACCGCATATGGCATATCCCCTGAAGTGGATGCATTTATAAACAAATTTGTTCTCGCTGAGACAAATTATATGAACATATAAAGATAATATTATCCCCGAAGTGATAATTTTTCATAATATTCATTCCTTGAAGTGAATGAAACATCAATATATAGTCCTCTTAAAGAGTTGAATTTATAATGCAATATTATCCCTGAAGTGATAATGTACATCCCTCAAAATGGATGTAACAATTGAATCAATCCCCAGAAGCGGATGAATATAATAAAAGTTTCTACTCCTTAGATTGAGTGGTGATGCTAAAGTCGTCTCTTGAAGTAAATGACATGATTCATGTGCAAAATGATAAGGAAAAATATCATCTCCAAAAGTAGACGATAAAGTTAATATGACAAATATTATCTCTTGAAGTAGATAATAAAATACTCACATGGATATCACATTCTGAAATATGTGACTAAAAGGTCTCATTGAAATCATAAAGTATATGATTGAAAGATCTTATGAATAATCACATCCTGAAGTATGTGATGGAAAGAAGTCTAGAAGACTTCGTATTCAATCTCTTCTCACCAGAAGGTGGCAATATTTTATGATGCTTTATTTCTTTATTTATAATTTAATTATTTATGTTATTGCTTATATACATTTTTATTTGTTCTTAAAGTTAAAACTAGTCATCTCCCGAAGCGGATACTAGTATGTCCCAGTAGAGACAAATTTGAAATCATCCCCGAAGAGATGAAATAATAAAGTTAAAACTGGTCATCTCCCGAAGCGGATGCTAGTATTTCCCAATAGAGACAAATTTGAAATCATCCCCGAAGAGATGAAATAATAAATCTCATTACCCTCTGAAGTGAGTAATGATAGAAAATATCGCTTCCTGAAGAAGATGATAAAATTTATGTGACAATGATCATCTCCTGAAGTAGATGCTTTTATACGTAAGAGTATTGTCCCTAGAAGTGGATTTACATACAGATGTTATCACTTCTTGTAATGGTTTAAGAGATAACTTATTCATTGTCACCTGAAGTTGACAAATGAAATGTTTGGGAGAATTATGCAGCACTTCAAATTTCGGTAGAATTGTGCCAAGCATCTATGATAACTAATATCATCAACTGTATACGAGCTTGAAGACTTGGATTTTGATAATTAGATCATTAAAACTCTTGGGGAGTTAAGAGATCGCATACCAAATCATGTACTCCAGAAGCAGTATAGGAAATGTGACATGTACTCTAGAAGTAGTACAAGAAATGTGGGTCTACACAATATTCAGAACTATGTCTAAATGACCACCTGGAGAAATACATCTATAGGCCACTAAACTTGCACACTTTTGTCAATCGCCATCCCGTACTTTACGAGTTTCAAATAAGCACTTCAACTTTACTATTTTTTGTCTTTTAGACACTGAGTCCTTGAGTGAAATTCACTCGCGGTGACATGGATGCCACATATGCGCCATGTAGGTGCCAACTAGATGCCACATATGTAATTATTTTTATTTTTTCAATTTACTAAATAGATACAAAAAAAATTATTTAAAAAATCCAATCTTTCTTTAAAAAAACCAAGATCTGTCTTTCTAGCAAAAAAAATCTCAGATCTTTTTTTCTACAAAAATAAAATCCCATATCATTTTTTTTTCTACAAAAATAAAATCCCAGATCTATCTTCCAAGATCCACTTCCCCCATATCCACTTTACCATCTCCAAACTCAATGTCGACAGTCATTGCGTCCAAAATCATCTTCGCCTCCTCTGCCCTCCCTGACCACCCGTTGCGCTACTGCCTCAAGATTTTTGAGTCTAGCGTCGCCGACGGCCGAAACGCCTTTCCCCTCGGAAAGTTTGTTAAAGACGTCAATGTCGTCCGCGCCACCCACTTCTCTGGCGGAAGCCACAAAAATGGTTGGCGAAGGTCGGGCTAATCGAGATCCACATCCCACCATCTTCCCAAATCTATCTTTCTCTCCAATCTCTTTTATGAACCCTAATTTTATAGAATCTGAAATCAAATATGACCATTGTGGTCAAGTTCTTCAACTGGATTCTAGAGCGAGCACCAATTCGTACAATTTGGTGGTTGAGATTACGGGTTCGAATGGGTTTGCGAAGAAATTTTAGGATATGGGTGAAAGTATGAGGAAGAAAGGATACAGAGTAAAGAAAGGAGCTTATGATTGTGTGTTTGAGAAATTTGAAAAGGAAGGGTTGAAGAGACATTTGTAGAGGTTGAATTTTGGCCATGGCTTTAGTTTGGGTAGAGAAGTTGTGTTGATTGGTATTAGAAAGTCCAGGTTACGAATTGAAGATGGAGACTTGCACTAAATTATTTTTAGTTTTTTAAGTTTATATGAGTAATATAATAGAAAAAACAAAATTAATTTAATTTTTTCTTAAAAAAACCCATGTTTGAGAAACAAATAGTTCAACTCGCAGCATAGGAGATTGAGGTGCACGCACTATGCCACATCAGTTTCCAGTGTTTGATAGAACAAAATTATACAAGTTGAGGGGCTTATTTGAAACTTGCAAAGTACGGGGTGATAATTGACGAAACTATGCAAGTTCAGTGGCCTATAGATGTATTTCGCCATGACCACCTACCTAGCATGAACTAGAAGTTCAAGGTCATGTTTGACCAACCTCTTGCATGCCGGAAGCATGCCTCCTCTAGAAGAGGGTGTGAAAGAGGTTACGGTATATTACGCATGCGGCCGTTAGTCATGGTTATGACTTATAACTAGGATGTTGTGGCTTAATTTTGATGTCTAGAAGAACATTTGAGATATAGATAAGGGATATCCCATTAATGACATAATTGAACATCAGTCTTGTACCACTTGTACAAAAACCACACCTTATGAGTATAAGTGTGGAGACCGGTCTAATCTGTATTAAAAATTCCGAATGCACCAATTTTGAGGCATCTAATGTTAGAAATCAAGATAATGGTTTATCTGATTTGAGTTGATGAGCTCCCAAACATAAGTATGGATCACCGATATTTTTCAATGGTGTCACACCATATAGTATTTGAAAACCAAAAGTTTTCACAAGTCATTCGCAAATTTTGGTGTGAAGGTTATGATGACTCTAGAAGAGTATATCCCATTGAATAATGTAATCTCACTAACTGGAAGTTAGTTAATGATAAGATATATTTGTGGCATGATTAACTTAGTCACTCAAGTGAAAAAATAATGCGCATGATCGGTATAGGATCAAAACAGAGACTTGAAGTCTCTTCCTAAGAGCGACCTTGAAAGGCTTGTGCTCTTGGCAAATTAATAGCAAGGCCAGTGAACCATTGTGGAATATCATATAATTTTGAAAGATGCCTCAAACCATTAGTTCCATTGAAAAAGGAGGGGAATGAAAATAAATTAGTGTAGTGGTTGAGCTTTGAGTAGCTCTCACACACATTCACAAAACGACCTAGTAGAGTCGTCAATAATGCGGTCAATATTGATAGCTACGCAAATGCTATACATGAAATACATGACTAGGATGAGTCGTTGATCAAATAGGGTCATTAAATGTGAATGTCGATAATTAAATTCGACTTGGACCGACTGCTTATAGAAAATTTTCCTAATAGAAGCTTGTCTCTAAAAGAGATTAAATGCTTTATATGTCCTCCACCTCCCTGAATGATTGTTAAGTAATGCCACACAATGAAAGTTGGGATTAGATGAAGGGTTTGGGTCCTTATCGTTTATAAAATACCTAGAGCTTATAAAAGGTGATCAATATATTGCTCGGTATTAAGATTAACACTTTGGCGAGGTGAAAATCCCAACTTTAGGGGGAGAATAAAATGAGACTAGAAGTTAAGAGATTGCATGAGATGCAACTTGTTGTTTTCAATCCGAAGAAAGCTAAACCAGAAGTTTAGCGAATTGTATAACTAAACCGGAAATTTAGGGAATTGTATAGCTCATGTTCTTTATCAATGTCATGAAAGTGATTAAGTCACAAACACCAACTGAAAAATGCGTTAGCTCATTTGGAGATTCCAGAAGTAACTCCAAACCAACACATAAGCATGCTTGAAGCATGAGAGACATTTTCGGATTTAAGGATACATTCCCTAGAAGAAGAAAGAGCCAATTACATCCCAAAAGGTTGATATGTAGACTGGAAATAAACATGATGATAGAACTCCTGAAGAGATTCTATCTAAAGACTCTAAAAGAAAAGAAAATGGCATGAGCGACAATTTGGAAATGTCGATTAATTATGTAAGTATCGGTATAGGGTATCGGGAAGATATCTTTGCTTATTCAGTTATCGTAAAAGTCATTGGAGAAGATGACAATAATCCCCAAACAATGGAAGAATGTCGACATTGAAATGGTTGGGAAAGCTGGAAAGCAGAATTGGATTCGTTAAACAGACTAGATGTTTTTGGGCATGTAGTTCCAACACTAGAAAGTGCAAAATCAGTCTGTTATGACTGGTTGCACAAGGGTTCTCGCAAAAACCTGGAGCGGATTACATGGAAATGTATTCACCAGTAGTGGATGCAACGACACTTAGGTTCCTTGTTGCTTTAGCCATTGATGGACGTTTGAAAATGCAACTCATGGATGTGGTAACAACATACCTATATGAGTCGTTAGGTACCAACATATACATGAAAATCCCAGAAGGATTGAAAATGCCTGAAGCATTTGAATCAAAACCATATTACATCTATTCCATTAAACTTAGAAGATCACAATATGGATTGAAACAATCGGGAAGAATGTGGTATAATCGCCTTAGCGAATATCTACAAAGGCAAGGATTTGTCAGCGATCAAATAAGCGATGATTTGAATATTATTGGGACTCCAGAAGAGATCCTAATAGAAGCTGATTATTTGAAAAGAGAATTTGAAATGAAGGACTTAGGAACTACCAAGTATTATCTCGGCCTGCAGTTCGAGCATACAAAGGATGGAATGTTTATCCATCAATCAAACTACGCAGAAAAGGTCCTAAAGTGATTTAATATGGATAAGGTGCATTCATTAAGTACACTAATGGTAGTAAGATCGCTAAGCGTGGAAAAGGACCCCTTTCGTCCCCGATTAGAAAATGAAAGAGATATTAGGTCTTGAAGTACCATATCTTAGTACAATAGGTGCATTATAGTACCTTGCTTCATTACATCAATAACGTTATTTGAATTGACTATGAGTTATTTGTCTCCCTAAACATACAATAGAGATTGTTGGTCCAGAAGTACCAATTCTTCCACAAAAGTCCATGATGACATTAATCTATTGCATAAAGATTGTATGTTTAATTGAGGGGGAGCATTATTCAACAATTGTACTCTTTTTCCCTTGACTTTGGTTTTTATTCCATAGGGTTTTTCCAAACAAGGTTTTTAATGAGGCAGTTCATCATATAAGGTCTCTGATGAGACAATCTCGGCCTGAAGTTCGAGATATGTGAAAGAATGGAGTTTTTATCCATCTATCAAATCAAGTTGAAAGGAGCCAACAGTAATGTATGAAGAGAATTCGGCATGATCTGATCAACCGAAGTACGTATCGTCAAGCGTTCTCAAATTACAAGATTCAACTCAAACACAGGATGGATATTCAATTCAATCAAGCAAGGAGAATATATTTCAAGTTGAGAGGAAGAATCAAAACTGCACTTTTTTTCCCTTAGCTTGGTTTTTATCCCATTGGGGTTTTCCAAGCAAGGTTTTTAATGAGGGAGTTAGTAATGTACATCTAAGGGGGAGTGTTATAATATTTATTATATTATTATATTTAGATGTACAATTGGAAACCCTAGTTTGTATTCTCTATATAAAGGCCTCTATGGGTGACCTAATAAGATGAATCTGATCTCTCCCCTTCTTCTAAATCTCTCTATTTTATAAAAAATGCTAATTAATAAGGTATTTTACCCATAGGTTTTCCATAACAGACATTTTTTTGATTAAATTACATGTATTTAGGTGAAATGAGTTAATGACTTATTGACGGTCTTAAATTGTGAGTTATCTCATTTTTTGCATTTGAAACGGGTTTATTTTGATGAAAGGAGCTAGGGAGCCAACCGTTTGACGTTTGAAAGACTTTAATTGACATTATGCATAAAATCCTGATTTCAACAATATTATAATTTGTTTATCAACTACTATTTTGATGTAACTTCATATATATTTATTATAAAAATAAAATATAATTTTAGACCAAAAAATACGAAATAATTTGACATTTTTTTTCAAAGATTTTTATTATCAACATCGATGAATGTAATAGTGAAAATTTATAGTAATTAAAATATATGACATCTAATCATTCATGTTTTAAATAATTCATCGTATGAATGTAGAATACATATTATAATACAATTTTACTTTGAAAAATTCATAGGTATATACGTATTCTATGATTTTAAGAGTTTATTATATGGATCATTGATACATGGTATTGTTTGTCAAAATATCTTATTGATACGGGGATACATAATATGATATGGTTACATGATTATTAATTCTAACTAAGTTTATATTTTTATAATATGTAAATGTATGGTTGAAATGAAATTATAAAATATCATATTAATTAAGAATTTTTTAAACAAATAGCAATTTTGTTTATATGCTAATATATGGTCAATATCACATTATATATATGTGCATGGAATTTTATGTCAATTATATGTGTATTAATGGCCAAAAATTCTTCTCTCAAACTTTAAATGTTTATAAATATAAATTATATTGTATGCTTGGAATGGAATTATAAATAACTTATAGGTTGAATGAGCATTGGTTGCCAAGAGGATTTATTTTTAATCTTAAAGGTTTAATCTTATAGTGTTATAGATTTATTGTATGCTTACAATGAAATTATAAATTATCTTATTATTTGTATGAGCATTAATTGCCAAGTTATTTAAGTTTATAGTATTATAAATAAATAGATATTATGAGAGTATGAAATGCAGTTTAATTTTTGTATTGAAAATTATTTTATATAAAAATATTAAGGTAGACCAGCGTAGTATTGTAAATAATGAAAAATGAAGCAATTAATATTAAATTGAAAAATTTTATTGTTTAAAATTCAGATAATAAAATAATAAATCAAGTCAAGTTTTATATGTGATAATAACTTATTAAGTGAATCTGCCAAAATCTTTTGAAAATAAAAGTATTATATCCCGATAATTAATTAAAAATACCGTTAATGACCAATATAGGAGTGACATATATTATGAAGATCAGGTTGTTTAACATGTGACCTTTTTGTTATTGATTTTATATAAACAATATTTTATAAAATTTGTGTAGGTAATTGTTAGTTGCTTTCAATAGGATATCAAAATTAAAATAAATATTTACTAAATATTATAATAATTGTTATGGTAAAAATATGATAATCTTTTTAGTAAATCAACTATATTCATATATAAAATCATCATCTTAATTCGGTGTTAAAAAATATTTTAATAGTTTTAGAAATTTTGTTAGAAGACTTTAGAGAGGGCTTAATTTTTCAATTAAGTATTGTTATAATACTTTCTTAAAACCGAACAAAATAAATTTCAGAAAAAATTTCCATACTAAGAAAATCTTTTGTTTTGATTTTCCTTCCATTTTTCTTCAACCACTGATCCCCTCCCCTTGGCGGAAATCTTCCATTTTGATTTTCCTTTTTCCCTTTTCATTTTTTCTCCAATCACGTATCAAATCCCCAAAATATTTGATATGTTATATCTTTAGTGATAACTATAAGTCACCAAAGAGATAATATCACATTCGACCAAAAAAAGAGATAATATCACATTCGACCAAAAAAAAGAGATAATATCACAATTCATCGATAAATGTTATCCGATTAATTCTTTCTATACTAAACAAACTTTGATGCTTCTTCATTATCTTTGACACAATTCTATTTGCTAACAGAGGATGCTTCTTCATCATCTTTGACACGATTGTATTTGCTAACTGAGAATTTATTCAATAACTTAATAGTGTAGAGAGGTAGCTGAAGTGAATGGAGTTGCTATTGTCGCACTCATAGTCATTGTTATCGTGGATAGGGCAAGTTCATCGCTGACCCCGTCCTATTCATCACCTTATCCATTCGCATGAAGAAGATTCATCAATATATCACCGGATATGTTCTTATTTAGTGGAAAGGTGAAGCATTACACCAATGCATTCCACTTTTTTTAAGAAACATATTTTAATTTTTTATAGTGATTCCAAGCTTAATGGCGATCTTACCAGGATAAACTCCAGCCATGAATAGTAAGAGAAGATAAAAGCGTGAAATATTGGATGGCGACGTGAAATAATGTATGCAAATGATAAAAAAGAATTGATGTTGAAAAAATGACATAATATATGACGTGGAATAAAATTAATGACATGTAAATTTTATTGAGTAAGGAGAAAATGACACATGGTAAAATCTTACGTGGGTAATTGTAGGATTGCCTTGTGGCAAACGCTTACGTGGCGCAATGTGGTGGCTCTAATCCTTAGAGTTTTTAATTATATATAGATTGTTTTTGGTGGAATGCTTTCATTCAAAAGTAGTTGAAGAGTTTTTTGAGAGAGATGTAACAATTAGGATGGAAAGAATTCATATCACATTCTTTCGGATGAGAACATGACACCCTTAGTTGAGTCTAATCTGATCGCAAGAGGTACATTGTCGCAATCTAACCACTGCGTCTGCGACTAAGTTACCCTGCCGAGGAACATGGTTTATTTTAACGTCCTCGAAAGACAACAAGTTTAAACGAGTGTACGTAATATTCATCTCAATTGGCTAGGGACAAGATCTATCCCCTCGAACCGCCTTTATTACAGTGATGTTGTCTCCTTCAATTTCAATTTTGGAAAACCGTCGTTTTCTTGCTTCTTTTATCGCAAGATAAAGTCCCATCATTTCCGCTTGGAGTGTGCTCTAGTTTTCGCTCTTGTGGGCATCTAAATGGATTAACTCTCCTTGACTGTGTCGCATAATATATCCCGTCGTTCCCATGCCATTTTCTCGTCTTGATCCGTCAAAGTTAATTTTGATTGAATCTTGTGCCGATTTTGAGCATTTGGTATTGTTTTTTTGATGTCCTCTTGTTTGACTTGTGTTATGGTGGATTTTACTTTCACTCTCTGTTGACTCAGTGTTAGGAACTCACGTTCATTAACATTGGAAAAACGTCCTCAGTTTTGATAATGACAAACACCATAGGACCTAACGCCAATTGCCAAATATTTCAGCTAAACAGGTCGCATGTCGCAAAGGAAAGAGTAACAAGTTCCCACATAGTGGTAACTAATGCAACGATGAAAAAGAAGGCGACTAACCTCAGAAGAGAATAGAGTTCCGACACGATGGGAACTGGATAAGAGGAACAAGAATCCCTTAGAAGTCAAGAAGAGTTCCTAGGAGAAGGGAATCGAGAAGACGAGAGTTCCCTTTGGATGCGTGAAAGCGAGATCTCAACGCAATTTTATGGATCCTGTTTGTTCCGAACACAGAGGCGTCTCAGACCCTTAGAGCCTCATCAGAAAGAAGACGACCATCCAACGGTCCGGATTGATTCAAGAGTTGACAATTCAAAATTCAAATCAAGTCACATGTCAACCTTAAGGAATCATTTGGAGAGCAAGGCAAAAAGGGTATTTAGGAAAAATACCCCAAGTGGATAAGGATTTCTCATCACGCCTATTTAAACCCTTCAACAATCACCTTATTGCTCACTTTTTCCCAAATCATAAACTCCAAACTCAGAGAAAGAAGAGTTGAAGAGCTGCTTGAGTGAGAGTCATCAAGCTGGTGAAAAGTCCCCGACGACGAGCTAATCTCATCGACGATGTAGGAGAAAGAGCGAGTTCCTATGATGTGTCACAAGGTGGAGCAATTCAAGATGGTTTCAAGACCTTAATGGGGCATGCAAATCAGCCACATTTTAGCTTCCATGACTTCAAGAACATTCAATCATCTACACTTAAGAGGAGTTCATTGATGCCTGGCTACATTGATGACATCTCTTCATCTCTTCATTGAAGGGAAGACCTTTCCTTTATATCATCAATAAGGGACGTTTATGATGACTTTTGGTTGGCTGATTTGTTTGTTCATTTCAGCTTCTACACTAAATAAGGAGGTAGTTATTATCCATCAATATTGGCCAGATTTTCAAAGGGTTTTTTGCCGGTTTTAGATGGTCTTTTGGCTGGTTGTTTAAGCCTATAAATAAGCTAGGTTTTAAGTTAAAAAGGGACGAAAATTTGAAGACAAAAGGTCGTGGCTTTTGGCTGGTTTGTAATCGGTGTGTTCATCCGAGTTTGTTCTTTGTTTGGGTGTGTTTATCCCTTACAATCAGAATCTATTTGTGTTGCCTTAGTGAGTTCATCTAAGTGTCTTCCCAAATACTTATCTTTCCTCATAAAATCCAAATTAAATATAAAACACGATCCATAAAAAATCCAATACTTGTTCTTGACGTCTCGTGACTAGAGTTGAGAGTGAAGTCGATCACAAGGGGGGGGGGGGGGTGCCCCACGGTTATTTCAAGCCGGGTTAGCTACATTAGTCACTTCCACCAAGACCACCGCCTAATCAAACTCACACCCATGGACCCCAAAGAAGTTAAGCCCATCCTATGGCGTGGTCCAGCTCGCCTCAGCCATCATGCGCGTCCGTTCATCGAGATCGAGGCTAAGGATTCGAGGACGAATCCTCCTAAAGGTGGGGAGGATGATGTGTCACAAGGGGGGTGCCACACGATCAGTTCATGGCCGGGTTAGCCACCTTGAACCCACCTCCATGGCATCACGAGGCGCCATTACTTCAGCCACCATCAAGGAGCTGACTCCATCATCAATGCAAGAAGCCAATCAGCCACCCCTTCACCTACTTCATTCAAGTGATGGCCTTTCATTTCTTAGCCATTATAGCCGAATTTATGAAGTCTCTATGGCTGAATTTGGAGAGTCTTTTGGCTGGTTGTTTAAGCCTATAAATAAGCTAGGTTTTAAGTTAAAAAGGGACGAAAATTTGAAGACAAAAGTCGTGGCCTTTGGCTGGTTTGTAATCGGCGTGTTCATCCGATTTTGTGCTTTGTTTGGGTGTGTTTATCCCTTACAATCTTAATATATTTGTGTTGCCTTAGTGAGTCCATCTAAGTGTCTTCCAAATACCTATCTTTCGTCATAAAATCCAAATTAAATATAAAACACAATCCATAAAAGTCCAATACTTGTTCTTGACGTGTCGTGACCAGAATTGAGAGTGAAGTCGATCCTAATCGCATCAAGTGGTATCAGAGCCACTCCAAGGCGTCATTTGATTCATCAACAACGTCCAAATTCAACCAAACATGGACACATACCCCACCGTGGCTGACTTGAACAACTTCTTTTTCCCGAAGAAGAAGGAAGTGGCGACCTCTCCAATCACCCTTGGGGATTTGAAGAAGTTACGGGCTGAGGTGTTTACCAAAGATTCCGCCCTTACTCCAACCAAACCGGCTGGATGGAGGAAGTCCATGCAGCCCCAACCGTAGCCTCCATCCCATGCTTCATGGCAAAGAAAATCGAGGTTGTTGAGATCTCGAACGAAGATGAAGATGAGGCGATCCATGAAGAGGAGCCCAACAAGGAGGATTTCGTGTTTGATGAGCCCCATATCCCATTTGAAGAAGCTACCATGGATGAGTTTTTCTTGGAGGATTATATTGTTGACGAGTCTCAATGGGAGGCGCCAATGGAGTCTCAATTTCCATGGGAGACACCAATGGAGGAGGAGCCAAGAGGTAAGGCGCCAATGGAAGAGGAGGATGAGCACGAGGAGCCAAAGAAAGAGGAGGCGTCCCTTGGCAAGCTTGCCAAGCAATGACACAATTTGTTCTATGCCCGATGCATGGTTCTTGGCAATGAGTGCTTGGTTAACATTGATGGAGGAAGTGGATCGAACTTGGTGTCTTGTGATGTTGTCGACCAAGTTGGCCTCCATCCCTTGCATCTTGAACAACCTTACAAGCTTGGTTGGCTCTCGGAGATTGGCTACCACAACTTCACTCACTACGTCTCCATGCCACTAGTCATTGGCGACTATCATGACTTGGTGGATTGTGACGTCGTACCCATGAATGCGACACACATCTTGCTAGGACGACCTTGGAAATGGGACAAAGACGTTCTCCATAATGGGCGTTGGAACACCAATCACTTCCACCAAGACCACCTCCTAATCAAACTCACGCCCATGGATCCCGAAGAAGTTAAGCCCATCCTACGGCGTGGTCCAGCTCGTCTTAGCCATTATACGTGTCCGTTCATTGAGATTGAGGCTAAGGATTCGAGGACGAATCCTCCTAAAGGTGGGGACGATGATGTGTCACAAGGTGGGGCAATTCAAGATGGTTTCAAGACCTTAATGGGGCGCGCAAATCACCCACATTTTAGCTTCCATGAATTCAAGACATTCAATCATCTACACTTAAGAGGAGTTCATTGATGGCTGTCTACATTGATGACATCTCTTCATCTCTTCATTGAAGTGAAGACCTTTCCTTTATATCATCAATAAGGGACGTTTATGATGACTTTTGGTTGGCTGATTTGTTTGTTCATTTCAGCTTCTACACTTAATAAGGAGGTAGTTATTATCCATCAATAATGGCCAGATTTTGAAAGGGTTTTTTGCCGGTTTTAGATGGTCTATTGGCTGGTTGTTTAAGCCTATAAATAAGCTAGGTTTTAAGTTAAAAAGGGACGAAAATTTGAAGATAAAAGGTCATGGTCTTTGGCTGGTTTGTAATCGGTGTGTTCATCCGAGTTTGTGCTTTGTTTGGGTGTGTTTATCCCTTACAATCAGAATCTATTTGTGTTGCCTTAGTGAGTTCATCTAAGTGTCTTCCCAAATACCTATCTTTCCTCATAAAATCCAAATTAAGTATAAAGCATGATCCATAAAAAATCCAATACTTGTTCTTGACGTCTCGTGACCAGAGTTGAGAGTGAAGTCGATCCTAATTGCATCATCCTAGGTCTAGGGGAACGCAGGAGAAGAGACATAACAGAGAGAGAGAGAGAGAGAGAGAGAGAGAGAGAGAGAGGTTTGAGTTTCTCTTTGTCTTTGATTGTGAGCGTTCACCGGGTTAGGGTCAAGAGAGTACATTAGTGTTGCCTAGGGAGAGAGTCCTAGTAGGAACAGAGAATTTTGTATTCTGCCTTGGAACCTGAAGGGAACTAAGCAATAAAGAAATGGTAACTCATTCAAAAATCCTCCGAGAGGGAGGTAGAGGTTTACTCACACGATTAGTTGATCGTTGTGGGGTTCCTCTATAAGGGAACTGTCTCTATTACTTTGTTTACTTGCAAATTGGTATCAGAGCAAGCGCTCTAGATCTTGGTTAGTCTTTGCAGGTACGTAGGAAAATGGTTAAGGAACTCACAAAGATCGGACATGGGAATAACAAGCCTCCCAGACTCATCGCTGGACGCTTCGAAAACTGGCAGATCAAGATGAGAGACTGGATGAGGAGTCATGACTACCAAGCATGGTGTGTCATAGAGCACTGGAACTTTGAGGTCAATGAAAATATTCGGAACGACCTGGCCAAATGGGGTCCTGCCGAATGGAAATGCATGAGGCCAACTACAAGGCCAAGATGTACCTCAACAACGCAATGTGCGAGCAAGATAATGATAGAGTGGCGAACTTGGAAACAACCAAGGTAATGTGGGAAGCCATTCAACAAATGCACGTTGGAAGTTTCGATATGAGGGAAGATCACCAAATGAACGCCTAAAGGGAGTTCTTTGTTAGTTTTAGTGTATGTTGTTAGTTGAAGGTTAGATTCGGCTGTTGTAGACCCTAAAGGGTAGTCAAGACAATCTGAATAGACCCCGAAGGGTAATCTCGTGAGAAGACCCGAAGGTAATCTCGTTGGGTGTAGACCACAAGGGTAATCACCGCCGAATAGTTATTTTATGTTAGAACAAAAGTAAAGACTTTAAGCATAAACAAAACGTGACTTGATAAAGGCAACGAGTCACTCGATTAGATCGAGCTTTCCTTCAACGTTTATTGCCCCTATTAATGCCAAGGGTTCAACCACAATAACGTTGTGAGATAAAACGTTCCTATACAATGAACATGTGGCAAGCATGTATCATCATTGCATATATAAGAACCTCATTCTTCAATAAGTGTTTGTAATTTGATTTGGAAAAACTTCAAATACAATCTCGTGATTTTCCTTTGAATTCAAGAACTCACGAACTCCCTTAAAGAGAGGCGTCCACTCCTATTTATAGGCCAAGAGGAGTGGTGGTTATAGAAAGAGAAAAAGGTAGTTAATTAGTTGAGAAAAATAAGGAGGAAACAAGGGAGTTAGTTTTAACTAACTTTTGTAACTTCCCTTAACAAACTTTTGAATTTCAAATCCATCCTTATCCAAAACTCAAGACAAGGCCCATCATGCGTGCGGCCCAACACCATGGGTGGAGCTAGCTTACCTAGCCATCACTCCCGAAACATAAAATGTGTACAACGTTTCTACAAAGCTTAGTGATGCTACCACGAAGCCAAAAGGTCAACGCTTTAGCTCAAACCGAGCTAAAACCCAAAACCAGCTCATAACTTGAGCTAACTTAAACTAGGTGTTCCAAGATTTGGTTAGCTCTCAAATTTTGCCACAAAGTCTTAGAGCTTTATTTCTCACTATAGGAATCATAACATAACCAATCAATCATAAGAAATTGGCTAATCATGCAAGTCAACGCAAAACAGCGCCCTCGACACGCCTATGGTTTGGCCGTATAGGCGCTTGCTTGCTTCTGCGCAGCGGCGCACCAGCGCCGATGCCTTAGCACTCGGCGCGCGTTTGCTGGAGCGTCCCGGTGCACAACGCCGATGCTCGGTGCTCGACGCACACGAGGTTCCACACGCCCTCGTACCACGGGCCAACCTCATGCCGAAAACCTCGCATTGGCTTTACCGATCAAAGCGCGCCTCTTGCGCCCTTGCATCTAGGCCTACACTGAACCACCCATGATTCCTCCATCTCTTTCAAACCCTTAGAAATACTTTAGGGCTGATCACTAGGCCGTGCCTTTCCTGCACGCCCATGCCTAAGTGATACCCTTAGTAATTCCCACACTTATACATTCATGACTCACATCAAATGGATTGATGACTTTCACAAATCACCAACATTCCTCCCCCATTTGTACAACGTCATAAACATGAACTTTATAAGACAAACTCTATGTATAGAAATAAATGTCCGTGGACTTGAATTTATAACTTGTAACAATTACAATCATGCACTAAAGAATCGTGGTGTTACTCAGAATTGAACCACATCAACTTGTCTAAGTACACTTCAGAAGAATTACACATGAGTTTCTTAGCGTACACATGCTATACTTGACGTATTTGAAAAGGCTCTTTCGTCCCATATCTATTCACATATGCTTATAGATGAGTCATCCTTGAACTCTATCTTGGAAGAAGCCTTGCACTTTCACATATTCTTAGATGAGTTTTCTAACTTGCCCTACAAATGCAATTTCCAAGAACTCATTAGTGAAATCTTGTTTCAAAACTATTTTCCATGTAGGCTAGAGCAAATACCTTGATGGGAATTTTGTATGCTCTCCAACTCTGTCTTTGGCTTACCACATTGAATTCAGCCCTACACATTTCGGTAAGGGGGAATTGGGCGTCCAAATCATAGGGTTTATTAGGATTTTAACCCCATCCCTTGCAATGCCTTGTACACCAAATCTTTTGCCAAACTCTTGGTTAAGTGACCGGCAAGGTTATTGTGTGTTCTCACATAGACAACCGAGATGACTCCATGTGTGATCAATTCTCTAATGGAACAATGCCTCACAAATAGATGTCTTGACTTCCCATTATACAATTGGCTATAGGCCTTTGCCAACGTGCTTTGACTATAAAAAAAGATAGAAATGGGAGATATCGGTTTTGGCCACAAGGGTATCTCACTCACGAGATTCCTAAGCCATTCTGCCTCCTTGCCGGCCGCGGCAAGAGCAACAAACTCCGACTCCATAGTCGATGTTGTTATGCAAGATTTCTTCTTGGATGCCCAAGATATTGCGCCACCACCCAATAGGAATACCCAACCACTTGTCGACGAGTGATCTTCCATATTGGTGATCCAACTTGCATCGGTATCACCTTCTAAAGTATAAGGAGTACCCATGTATACAATACCATAAGTCATTGTTCCTTTCAAATATCGAAGCACTCTTTTTAGAGCGTTCCAATGACTCGCACTTGGTCGACTAGTATAGCGACTCAACTTGCCCACGTCATATTTTATGTCGGGGCGCGTACTCGTCATTGCATACATCAAGCACCCTATCACTTGCGAATACTCAAGTTGAGACATTGGTTCTCCTAGGTTAGGAAGGAGTTTCTCGCTAGGATCCATAGGCGTGCTAACCGGTGTGGATTTATCACAATTAAATCGTTTCACCACTCTCTCGATGTAATGGGATTGTGTTAGGGTCAAGCCCTTGCCATCCCTCTTTATCTTAATTCTTAAGATCACATCGGCCTCTCCAAGATCCTTCATGGAGAATTTAGTAGACAAGAATTCTTTTGTCTTGTCAACTATCATTTGGTTTGTACCAAATATAAGCATGTCATCAACATATAAACAAATTATAACTCCTTGATCAGAATCATCAAACTTGCTATATACTTATCCGCTTGATTTATCTTGAAACCATAGGCCAAGATAACTTCATCAAACTTTTGATGCCATTGTTTAGGCGCTTGCTTAAGTCCATAAAGAGATTTGATTAAACGACATACCTTATGTTCTTGTCCTTCCACTACGAAACCTTCGGGTTGCTTCATGTAAACCTCTTCATCCAAGTCTCCATTGAGGAACGCCGTCTTCACGTCCATTTGATGGATGACAAGACCATGAATGCTTGCTAAAGCAATCAAGAGTCTTATCGTGGTGATTCTTGCCACGGGGGCATAGGTATCAAAATAATCGACACCTTCTCTTTGTCTAAAGCCTTGGATAACCAATCGAGCCTTAAACTTGTCAATGGACCCATCGGCCTTCATCTTCCTTTTGAAGATCCATTTACACCCTAATGGCTTACAACCGGGTGGAAGGTCCAACAACTCCCAAGTGTTGTTGCCAACAATGGATTCCATTTCATCTTGGTTTGCTTCTTTCCAAAATGAAACATCTTGAGAATTCATAGCCTCGGTAAAGGTCTTAGGATCCTCATCCATATGGAAATATGAAATACTTTGACCCTCAATCTCTCTAGATCCTTCTACCAAAAACATCTCAAAGATAGGCTCACGAGACGTTTGTCCCGTCACAAGTGCCTTGTGCACTCGTCGTCGCTTAGGCCTTCGAGACCTCGGCGTCGACGCTGCATGTGCCAAGCAACACAATGGCTGCGTCCTCGGCATTGCTAGACGCACCGGCGTCCTCATCCTCAATCCCCGTAGCTTTACGCTTGGGTGATCTCGATCCCTCAAACGGGTTCGACCCTTCGTGCATTGGCAGCATGCCGGCGTCGTCATCGCTCGGCGTCAAGGGCGCGCCTTGCGACGCCCCTACCGAAGTGCCTTGTGTCGCGCTTTGTGGCGCGGCGGTACGAGACATGGATCGAGTGATTCTCGGTCCAAGCGCCGAACTCGGCTCCTCCTCGGTATCCATTGGATCTGATGATGGGTCAATTTCTTCTTGGTCCTTTTTCCTAGGCCTCAAACTAGATGAGAATCTAGTCTCATCAAATATGGCATCATGCGATTCTATCACGGTATTAACCGAAATTGCATGATTGGGCTCTATCACAAAGAACCTATAGGCCTTAGAGTTTTGTGCATATCCAATGAAGATACACTCAACACCTCTATCTCCCAATGTCTTATGCTTAGGGTCCGTTAGTCTAACAACCGCACGACAACCCCATATACGAAGACTATGAAGACTAGGTTTCTTTTTAAACGACAACTCGTAAGGTGATTGGCGATTTCTCTTGCTAGGCCCTCTATTTAAGATATAATTTGTCGTAAGCATCGCTTCACCCCAAAACGAGTTCTTTAACCCGGAGTAGGACAACATGGCATTTACCATGTCTTTAAGCACACGGTTCTTTCGTTCCGCCACCCCACTCTGTTGTGGGGTATATGGAGCCGTTGTCTCATGGATTATACCACAAGACTCAAAGTACTCCTTGTCCATATATTCACCACCACGATCGGTTCGTAGTCTTTTGATCTTATAACCGGTTTGCAATTCTACTTCGGTTTTATATGCCTTAAACCTGTCTAGTGTCTCACTTTTAGAGTGAACTAGATAGATATAGCAATACCTTGAGTAATCATCAATAAACGTTATGTAATAACGCTTTTGACCCAACGATGGCGTTGCATGCAAATCCTCTAAGTCCGAGTGGATTAGCCCTAAGACTCCTTCCTCTCTTTCAATTTTCTTGAAAGGAAGCCTTGTTATTTTGGTTAGCAAGCAAGTTTTACACTTTTCACTTGTAGGTTCAAATTTAGGAATAACTTGATCCTTTGCCATATCCAACATGCGTTTCATGTGGACATGCCCTAACCTCGCGTGCCATAGATCATAAACCGAATCATTTGACACCACCATGTAATCATGCACAATCTTATAATTATTGATTACATTAAGTAGGAACATATTGTTCTTATAGTGGCCGAAGCCTACAAATATTCCAGCCCTACTTATAACAAGACGATCGACCTCGAAAACCAATCGAAATCCTAACTTATTTAATGCACCACCACTTACAATATTCTTTCTAATGTTGGGTGCGTACAATAAATTTTGTAAAATAAGTTCCTTCCCACTTATAAAGTTGAGAAGCACGTCTCCCTTCCCTAAGATTGGAGTCGTTGACTCGTTTCCCATATAAAGAACTAAACTGTCCTCTACATTCTTCATGTGCTTGAACCATCGTTTATCGATGCACACGTGGGTGGTGGCTCCCTTTTCAAGCCACCAATTTTGATTCTCATCCTTCAAGATAAGACATTCATCAATTTTAGATACACTAAACAATGAATCCTTTTTAGATAAACCAAAGACCATTGGATTACCTTGCTCGTGGCTTACGCCCGAGCCCGACTTAGACGCTGGCGCGCCCTTGTCCTTGTGAACGGTCTTGGCTTGACAATCCTGTTTCATGTGACCAACCTTGCCACAAGTCCAGCATGTCCCTTTAACCTTTTCCTTGGAACCACGCTTCTCACCTTTCCCACCCTTGGACCGTTTGGACATCTTGGCGCCCTTGGCGCCTTTGCCCTTACGTTTAGCCGCCTCCATGGTATTAACCGAATGGGCGGACTTGTCCTCATTCTTCTTCCCTTTGTCGTTCCTTTTGAACTCCTCCTCAATTGGAAGATGGGATCCAAGTTGGACAAGATTCATGTCCTCCTTGGAATGCTTGAGAAGATGTTTTGCCTCTTTCCATGAAGGAGGCAACTTATCCACTATGGAAGAGACGACGAAGTTCTCATCGATATTAATTCCATGTTGGGTAAGTTGTCCCAATATGCAAACCAATTCATAGTATTGGTCCATCACCAGTATAGACTCCAACATCTTAAAGTTGTTGAAGTTAGATACTAGGAACTTCTTGGACGAAGCGTCTTCGGCCAAATATTTCCCTTCTAGTGCTTCCCACAAACTACGAGCGGACTCATAATTTTGATACACATCGAAGAGGGAGTCAGCCATTCCATTTAGGATGTGCCCACGACATATATAGTCGTCGTTCTCCCATTTCCCAAAGCGCCTATGTTCGAGCGCTATGGCTTGCCTCTCATTCGCTTGTTCCTCGGTCTCATTCTCGACCGTTGTCGGTATGGGAGGTGGTACTTCTGGGCATGACCTTGTTAGCACGTACACCACTTTCAAAGAAGTAAGCAAGAAATGCATCTTCTTTTTCCATTAGCGGAAATTCTGCCCCTCAAACTTTCCCAGTTTCACAAACTTAGAGGCCATCTCCTTGATCGATGACTCACTCGTTTTAGCCATTATCAATCACCTTGCAAGTCAAAACAACAAAACTAAAACAATAAATAAGCGTTGAAGATTGTTAGTTTTAGTGTATGTTGTTAGTTGAAGGTTAGATTCGGCTCTTGTAGACCCCGAAGGGTAGTCAAGACAATTTGAGTATACCCCGAAGGGTAATCTCGTGAGTAGACCCGAAGGTAATCTCGTTGGGTGTAGACCACAAGGGTAATCACCGCCGAATAGTTATTTTATGTTAGAAAAAAAGTAAAGACTTTAAGCATAAACAAAACGTGACTTGATAAAGGCAACGAGTCACTCGATTAGATCGAGCTTTCCTTCAATGTTTATTGCCCCTATTAATGCCAAGGGTTTAACCACAATAACGTTGCGAGATACATGTGGAAAGCATGTATCATCATTGCATATATAAGCACCTCGTTCTTCAATAAGTGTTTGTAATTTGATTTGGAAAAACTTCAAATACAATCTCGTGATTTTCCTTTGAATTCACGAATTCACGATTTCCCTTCAAGAGAGGCGTCCACTCCTATTTATAGGCCAAGAGGAGTGGTGGTTATAGAAAGAGAAAAAAGGTAGTTAATTAGTTGAGAAAAATAAGGCGGAAAACAATGGAGTTAGTTGTAACTAACTTTTGTAACTTCCCTTAACAAACTTTTGAATTTCAAATCCATCCTTATCGAAAACACAAGACAAGGCCCAAAAGGCCCATCATGCGTGCGGCCCAACACCATGGGTGGAGCTAGCTTACCTAGCCATCACTCCCGAAACGTAAAATGTGTGCAACGTTTCTACGAAGTTTAGTGATGCTACCGCGAATCCAAAAGGTCAACGCTTTAGCTAAAACCAAGCTAAAACCCAAAACCAGCTCATAACTTGAGCTAGCTTAAACTAGGTGTTCCAAGCTTTGGTTGGCTCTCAAATTTTGCCACAAAGTCTTAGAGCTTTATTTCTCACTATAGGAATCATAACATAACCAATCAATCATAAGAAATTGGCTAATCATGCAAGTCAACGCAAAACAGCGCCCTCGGCGCGCCTATGGTTTGGCCGTATAGGCGCTTGCTTGCTTCTGCGCAGCGGCGCACCAGCGCCGATGCCTTAGCACTTTGCGCGTGTTTGTTGGATCGTCCCGGCGCACAACGCCGACGCTCGGTGCACACGAGGTTCCACACGCCCTCGTACCACGGGCCATGATCATGCCAAAAACCTCGCATTGGCTTTACCGATCAAAGCGCGCCTCTTGCGCCCTTGCATCTAGGCCTATGCCGAACCACCCATGATTCCTCCATCTCTTTGAAACCCTTAAAAATACTTTAGGGCCGATCACTAGGCCGTGCCTCCCGCACGCCTCATGCCTAAGCGATACCCTTAGTAATTCCCACACTTATACATTCATGACTCACACCAAATGGATTGATGACTTTCACAAATCACCAACATTCTTCAACTTCAAAATGACGATGGGTGAATCGATTGATAGCTATCAATCATGTTTCGAGCCCCTCTGCTCAAAGCTTGTAACCCTGGGTATCACCAAGCAAGAAATCTCTGACAAAATGAAGGTGCAACAACTGTTCAAGGAGAACGAACGAACCATATTCAAGGAGAATCCTGAGAATAGGAACTTGATGCTTCACCAAGTGTTTGGTAAGCTCATTGGTCAGCAAGAAAGGGTTCAATGGGCTAACAACAGAATGGGCGAACGAACGAACCATGTTCAAGGAGAATCCTGAGAATAGGAACTTGATGCTTCACCAAGTGTTTGGTAAGCTCATTGGTCAACAAGAAAGGGAAGTTCAAAAGGAACTCTAGCAGAGAAAGAAAGAAATACGAGGTCAGCAACAGATACCAGGACAAAGATAAAAACCTCGCTGATGCCACATGCTACAAATGCTACAAGAAGGGACACTTCGCTAAAAACTGTCCTTAGGGCAATGTTATCAAAATCGTGATTCGGATCGTAGAATTGTACGATTCTACGATCCAGATCAGGTCAAATGATCCAGTTCGTGGTCAAAATCGTTGTTGAGTAAGAACGGTTATAGGATCGACAGAATCGATTAGAATCGGTAGAATCACGATTTTGAACCGATTTTAACGATCTTGCAAAATCACCTTAGAATTGGACTTTTACAAAGCTTAGCAAAAATTTGGGCCAGGAGCATCAATTGCACCACCCGGTTAATTTGATTGTATCTTTACCAATAGAACAAAATCCGTAATTTCACTCTCTCCCCTCTTTCTTCATATCTCAGATAAAACATTCACACAGAGGCAAACCCCTAAATCATTAATTCGATGATTTATGTTGATTTTTGGATCAAAATAAAGAAGAATTCGGTGATTGATGTCTATTGAAGTTGATTTTCCAACTCGATCGTGAATTCCTGAAGTTGATTTTTGGATCAGCCTTCCAGAGGTGCAAGTACGTAGTTATCTTGTTCCTACTTTGGTACTTCCAATTTCTCAAGTTAATCCACTAATTTTTGTTCTTCTAAATTTAATATTACTCTTATGATTTGCTTGAGAATGAGTGATTAGTAAACTAGTGATGATGATGATTTTCATGGTGAAATATGTTTTGTTCTAGATTTCTAGGTGATTTGTTCCAACTTCAAGTACATACATATTCTGATAGTGCCATAGTGGTAATCAATAATAATTTTAACTTGTTTTTGCTTGTGTTTACTTAATTAAATAACTAGTTAATTATATAGAAAGTATATTTTGCATTAGTTATTCTTGATAAATGATAATAATGTTCTTTTTAAAGGAGCAAGTAGTTAACTAGTTGTTGATGAATCATGAATCGTACATGTTCAATTTTTGATGATTACCTATTAGGCTATTGCTGACTTGATTTTATATAAAATTATGAAGCTTAATGGATTTTCTGATAAGTGATAGTTTAAGACAAAGAGTTTTCAGTATTTTTTTGGTGAATTATCACAAATGCTTGATGATTTGATATGGTTTCAGTGTATACTTGTAGAGACATGTAATATATATAAAACTTACAATAAGCTTTTTTGAGTAGAAGCTAATTTCTTTGAACTTTATAGGTATGTCAAGCTATGGTTCAACCTTTGCAAAAAGAGTGAAAAAATGCTGCTGGTATTAAATCAGAGCTGGGTTGGGAAAATGGTATTGTAGTGGACGGTGATGCTAAAAAGGTACGGTGTAAATATTGTTCTGTAGCACATGTTGGTGGTGTTTATAGACTTAAGCATCATCTTGCTGGAGCTAGTAAGAATGTTGAGGCTTGTTTGCAAGTCCCTGATGAAGTAAAACAGACCTAGATTGCAGGGACTTGAAAGACAAGAGATCCTTGTGGATATCAAAGAGAATTTAATCAACGGGGGAAATTGGATGCTTTTGTGAGTAGAAGCAAACCTGGATTGCAGACAACACTTAACCAAAAGTTTAAAAAGGAAGAAAGAGAAGAAGTTTGTCAACAAATTGCTCATTTTTTCTACACTAGTGTCATTCCCTTCAATGCTATAAACAATTCTGAATTTACAATCATGGTTGAAAAAATTGCTAAGTTCTGGGATTGGACTTAAACCTCCAAGTTACCATGAAATAAGAGTCAAGTATTTAAAGAAAGAAGTGGACAATGTGATAAATATGCTTGAGGAGTTTAAAGAAGAATGGAAAAAAACAGGTTGCACTATTATGTCAAATGGATGGAGTGATAGGAAAAGAAGCTCTATATGTAATTTCTTGGTTAATAGCTGTTAGGCCCAAAATCAAGTCGGCCCAATTGATGACATTAGCCCAAGAGCGATAGAGGGATTGCATAAGAAGGCAGAAGTCTTAGGGGAATCAAAGAGAAGTCAACGGTCATCCGGAGAAGAAAGAAAGCTATGCTCAACATAAAGAGATAAGCGCGCGCGGACAACCACTAGCTATAGTTATTTGTTCCGATATGTATGCAAAGTGGGAGATGGTTAGGAGCATATCCTAGGAACGTGTAGAATGTGGGATATGGCGGTTAATTTGATAGAGATATAGGCTAGAAAGATAGAAACAAGGGCACATTCCATTCGAACACACGCATATGTAACAGAAAACTCTCCGAGAGAGAACTCTAGTAATCTAGATTTCATCAACCCAACTATTTCATGAGTGATCCCTTGCCTTTCAATTCGATCGTGCCCCAATCTAGGGCAAGAGTTTGATTGTCAAAATTTTGTCCAAAACAATATGGCGCCCACCGTGGGGCCCTACGATCAAAAAGGGTTCGCCTTTTGATATCGTAAGAAGTTCAAAACGTTACCATGAGCAATCCCGAGAAGGGTAATCGAGAGCAGGACGCCGGGGGTGACGGAGGCGCACGCCTGGACGCGTTGGCCGCGCTTCGCCTCGAGTTGTCTGATTTCGCCCAAAGGCTTTAAGCCCTCGAGAAGGAACTAACGGACCAACATGCTTGCAATGAGAAGCACAAAACCAGCATCGAGCAACTAACTGCCGATAACGAAGGTCTGCGCTCTCAACTCCGACCTGCGCCCGAAAGACGGATCGAGTCAGGACTAGTGGGGGGAGAAGGCTCTTCTAGAAACCCTACCAGTCGACACGAGATATCCTCCGGTACGAAGTTCGTTACCCCAACAGCAACCGTCCGTAGGGTACTGTCTTTCATCCCCACGCAGGGTAACCATACCGGTGAGGAGGGGAGAGCACCCATCCGCCTTCGATCGGCGCGAGATGCTATCCCTCGACGTTTTGAGGATGACATCATGGATGATGAAGAGTATTGGGAGCGCCGCCGTCCCCGAGACCTAGAAAACATAGTCCGAAACCAATTCAAGATGTTCACCGAGCAACCGACGAAGATACCCGGAGTCCCTCGACCCATATAGAAAGAGGCGGTTGACGATTACGATGAGTCACCCTTCGCTTCTCACATCACCCAGGTCGAGATATCGAAGAAGTTCTCGGTACCCAGCATGAGCCCCTACGACGGCACGGGAGACCCTGACGAGCACGTAGATATATTCAAGCAAACGATGATGACCAGTGCCATCCCATATCATTCTCGTGAAGCGCTGATGTGCAAGGGTTTCAGAGCAGCTCTCACGGGGCCGACTCTAAAGTGTTTCGTTAACTTCGCTCAAGGAAGTATTCGTTCCTTTTCCGAATTGATGGATTCCTTCAGAGTTCAATTCGCTACCAGCCGAAGGTTCGAAAAGCAATCTAGCGATTTGTACCGGGTTATCCAGAAGCCAAACGAATCCACCCTAGAGTACATGGACCGATTCAACCGAGAGAAGATCTCCATCCCGCACTGTGATGTGCCGACTACTATGGAAGCCTTCTGTCAGGGGGTTAACAAAGATGGAGATCTTTACAAAGAACTCACCAAGCACCCGTGCCACAGTTTTGAAGACGTTCAAACCAAGGCTCTAACCCAAATCAGGCTCGAGGAAGATATAAAGATGAGGAAGCCTGTAAGAGTCTAGGAAAGGGTAGAGAAGAAAGCGACGCCGGATCACCGGAGGGAACACCGCAATCAACCGTATCGACGTCTCCACCCCGACGCGGTGAAAGTGAACGTCGTTGAAGCTAGACCCTCCAAGCCATTGCCACCCTAGTATGATGAGTTTAACCTGGGTATATCCCCCGAAGAACTCGTGAAAAATATAGCCTTAACAATACGTGGCGTCAGATGGCCCAAGAGAAATGAGAAACCCTACCCGAACAAGGATATGAGCAAATGGTTCGATTTCCATGACGACTACGGTCACATAATTAAAGAATGTGTAGCCCTGAAAAGAGAGATATCTTACCTCGTAGCTCGGCGAAGGATAACGGAGGTAGCACCCGACGCGTAGGTCCCCCCCCCAAATGTGTAGAAGCTTCACGCGCGGGAAGGCCTACGTCGCCAGTACCCGCCAACATGGTAAACGTGATCACTAGGGGATCAAGCGTGTGCGGCCTCACATACTCAACAACCAAGAGGAACGCACGAGAAAATGCTTTCCATCGTCCCATGCCGATGAAGAGAGACGTCCTCAATCTCACGATACACTTTGATGAGGATGACGTCAATGGTCTTGAAGGACCTCACCATGATGGTCTTGTTATCTCTCTCTCGATAGGGAACGTCCTAGTCAAACAGGTTCTTATTGACACCGGAAGTTCGACTAACCTCATGACGCTTGGAGCACTAAAAGAGATGGGGTTGAGCGAAAAGGACGTGGAGAAGAACCCGACCGTGCTTGTGGGATTCAGCGGATAAGTGAAGCACACGTAGGAGACATCATCCTTCCCACGTACGCAAAGGGCGTGAACATCCAAGTTACGTACTGTCATCGATTGTCCTTCTTGCTATAACGTGATAATGGGGAGACCGTGGCTCCATGATATGAGGGCTGTTCCCTCCACCTACCACCAGACAATAAAATTCCCGACGCCTTGGGGGGTTCAAGAGATCCGAGGAGATCAAAGAACGTCAAGAGAGTGTTACAAATCGGCTCTAAAACCAACCGCTAGTCAAAAGTTGGCATAGTAATTAAAGGAAGCCATTGATTCTACCGTTCTAAAAGAAAAAGAAAAGAAAGACGAACAGGTAGAAGTAGTGGTCCTAGATCAATCAGACCTTAATCGGTCCGTAAAAATTGGAAGAGATTTGAAGTTACCCATGAGAAATGAGCTGGTAGACTTATTAAGTAAAAACGCAGAATGCTTTGCATGGTCCCACGAGGGCATGGTGGGAATCGATCCGGAGATCATCACACACAAGCTGAACGTGGATCCCAATCACCCACCGGTGAAACAAAAACGAAGGAAATTCGCTGCTGAAAGAAACAAGATAGTGGATGAAGAAGTAGGAAAGCTGATGGAGACTACAAAGATTAAAGAAGTCAAGTACCCAGAATGGTTGGCTAATGTAGTCGTCGTACCTAAGAAAAATGGAAAGTGGAGGATGTGTGTAGACTTCACGAATTTGAACAAGGCTTGTCCCAAGGATTCATTTCCGTTGCCTCACATAGATTCCCTGGTAGACGCCACGACGGGCCACGAGTTGTTGACCTTCATGGATGCCTTCAGTGGTTACAACCAGATCCGGATGGAAGAAAACTATCAAGAGAAGACTTCTTTCATAACTAGCAAAGGAACCTACTGTTACAAAGTGATGCTCTTTGGACTACGAAACGTCGGAGCCACGTACCAAAGGCTGGTGAATAAAATGTTCTAAAGCCAAATTGGGGAGACTATGGAGGTGTATATTGATGACTTGCTCGTCAAGTCAAAGAAAGTTGCAGACCACCGCCGTCACTTAAAAGAGGCTTTCGAAATCTTGAAGCGATACAACATGAAGTTGAACCCGCATAAATGTACATTCGGAGTGAAGTCTGGGAAATTCCTAGGGTACCTGGTCACCCATAGAGGGATAGAAGCAAGCCCAAAACAGGTGCGCGCGATTGTCTCGCTGAAATCTCCGAGATGTATGAAAGACGTCCAAAAGCTCATCGGGCAAATCACTGCGTTGAATAGGTTCATCTCCATGTCAGCAGACCACTGCCGTCTGTTCTACGAGGTGCTTAGAGAGAATAAATGCTTCCAGTGGACCTCCCGACATGAGGAAGCTTTCCAAGAGTTGAAGAAATACTTCTCCGATCCTCTGATATTAGCGAAACCGAAAGAAGGATAGACTTTACCCTTGTACCTGGTTGTCACCAAGCAAGCCATCAGTGGGGTGCTGGTCCACGAGCAGGATGGGCAGCAGCAGCCAGTGTATTACTTAAGTAGAACTCTCTACCTCGCTGAAACTCGTTACTCTTCCCTAGAGAAATTGGTGTTAGCCTTGGTCATGTGCTCAAATAAACTCCGTCCCTACTTCGAGTCACACACTATCGTGTAGAGAACCACGCATCCCTTGAAAATGGTCATGCACAAACCCGAGTTTACAGGAAGAATGGCCAGTGGGCGATCTATTTGAGCGGATTCGACATCCAGTATGAGCCCAGAATCGCACTAAAATCCCAAGCATTGGCTGACTTTGTGGTTGATTTTAGTCCTACCACGGAAGAAGGAATGGAACCAGCAGAATTGATGATGCTAGAAGCTAAGTCTCCACTCAAATGGATGCTTCATGCTTCATACCGACTGAACTAGCAGAATTGATGACCGGTAAGAAAGACAATCTCACCTCACTACTAACAGAGGTCAATGGAGGGCACGTCTCTTTCGGCAACAAGAACAAGGGCGAAATCAATGGAACTGGAGAAGCCATCATCAACAAAGAAATCAAGATAAAAAATGTGAATCTGGTAAAGGACCTTGGATACAACTTGCTGAGTGTCTCACAACTGTGTGACCAAGGAAACAATGTGGTCACATTTGATTCCAAAGAATGTCTTGTGATCAACAAGAAGACAAACAAGATCATACTTAAGGGAACTAGGTCCAACAACGTCTATTTCATGGACGCATCGTACGAGCCTCCTAGGAAACTGATGCGACCTCGTTTGAAGGCGCGACAGATCTTTGACGTGGCTTGAGTATTAGGTCTTGATTCAGCGTAGGGGAAGGCTTGAGAGCCTCGAACCAACGTTGGATTGGCTCGAGTGTACGATGAACAAACAAGAACAAACACGAGAACGAGAGCTTGGCGAACGATTGAACGAATTGAATGCAAGGGGCACAACACTAGGTTAAAGTCTAGGAGAAAACCCTCAACTAAAATCAATAACCAAAGTGTGTGTGAGTTCAATATGCAAGACATAGCACCTTATATAGGTGCGGCTATGAAAAACCCTAAATAGCTAGTGTGGCGCCTAGGGCGTGGATGCAACCAAAGCCTATCGGCGCAAGGCCCAATAAAGACCTCCTAAATCCGTAAAACAACTAATATTATGTTTAAGAATGGAAAACATGCTAAAAAAGGCAATAAAAAGATATGTCGCTCGTGGCCGGCACCGAAGTGTCAAGACAAGCCTATCGCAAGGCGCGGCGCGATGCTGGTGAGCCTAGGGCGCTGTCGAGGGTGCGGGCGCGCGGAGCTGGCCGAGGCTCTTGAGAACCTCGAGTAACGATGCGGGTCCGGGCGTTGGCGCGAGGGACGATTCTGAGGTGGTTGGTTCCTAGGACTCGACTCGAGGTTCTTTGGCGCTAATGATGCAAACGGTGGCGAGCGCTAGAGCGGTGCAAAGCGCGCCGTGGCATGCGGACAAGCGCAACACCAAGGACTGCGTCGCGGTCTGGATGGCACGAGCGCTGGAACGGGTGACGGGTCCATCCGAGTGCATGGTGAAGGCGTCGTCTTCCTAGCTAGCATCCAATAACGGTGTCGCATCACCCTCCCCCGTTTGGTTGGCAAACGTCCCCGTTTCTATAATAACCTTCTCTTTTAAAGAAGGGTACATTAGTACTTTTCCATTCTCGTGTCTTTCTAATTTCGAGGACAAAACACTTTTTAAGTGCGTATTAATATAATAATTCAATTTTAAAGTTGGGGGCTTTAATACTTTTTCATATCGTATCTTACCCCAATTTCGAGGACGAAGCTCTTTTTAAGTGGGTACTAATGTAATAACCCTCTCTTTTAGGAGGGGGTATTATTGTAATTTTTCTTCCCGTTATTATATTTTAATAAACGATAGTTTTATTTTCTTAAAAGGATAAGAAAATATAAATAAATAATAACTTATAATGGTTATTATATCATTGTGCACCTTACGCAAAAGGTCATGAATCTAAATAATAAACTATTATTTTGTTTAAAAGGATAGCATATCTTATAAATAAATTTACTTTAGAATTTATAAGATTTTAATATCTCTAAGATACTATCTTTCAAGAGACTAATTTTAATAATAAAATGTGATTTGTGAAGGTATGTGTGAGAATAAAATAGTAAAGTAATTAAAAGAGATTTGCATGAAAATTTCTTTATTTATTTCTTTATTTTTTGGAAAAGATTTTCCTAAAAGATAGGTGTGGAGTGTAATTTAGTTGTAAATGGTAAAATATAAAGGATAAATCCAAATCAAATCAAAATTATCTTATCTTTTTTCCTTAACCCAATCCAAATCCGATTTCGGATCTTTTTAGGCTACGATTGTGGATAGTTCTAAATGGAAGTTGAAGATCTTCCTTTTCATAAGCCGCACGAACAAGAAGCCCTATAAATGGTGGCCTAACTTGCTCGAATTTCTCAAATGTTCAACCGAAAACCTAGAACTCGCCGCTCTTGTTCAAACTCAAATATGTCCATAATTGTGAATCCAATCCATAAATTGAAACCATATTCGGAATCCTCATGAAAAACCCTTCGAAAACACTATACACCCATTATTTTTCTAGTGACCTAAGCCTTCCAAAATCCGGATTGAAAGTCACGAATCTGTCCAGGAAAACAGAGTACAACGTTGCTCGCGAGGCGCTGGTTTCCGCCTCCGTTCGCCGTCATCAGACTACCCACGCCTCCGCCACTACAAACAACAGAGAGAGGGGGTTGCAGTCTTCCAACTGCCGCCGGTCCCGTCCCGATCTGTCGCCGGAGTCGCCCGTACCGAGCCGCCAAACTTCCTTGTTCGACCACTTTCTTTCCTCTGTTTTAATATCTGTACATCCCTATAATTAGTGTTTTTTTATTTTCTTTTTACGGTTTTAATTTCGGTTTAAGCTTAAATAAATTGTTCCTAATTGAAATTAAAATAAATATGGATTTGTAAGGTATTTTTACAATTTTATAAAAATTATAGATAATGTATAATATAAAATATTATTTTTATGAAGGAGTAATCTATTTTAACACAATGGTTTTGAAAATAATGATAATTATGATAATAAGGCATTATTATAGTTTTTATAAGAAAAATCAAAATATTAATTAGTCATTCCTTCTCATAAGAATATGATTTTAATAAAGTATAGTTATGAAGTTTTAAAACACATATTTTTAGGAATTCTTAAACCATGATATAAGATAACGGAAATCTAATTGATTTCAGTTTTAAAACTTATACTCATGGTGTGTCATCTCCTATTATAGGTTGCAATCCAAGGTTATACGATCTCGACTATAACCTTTCCGAGTTTTTGAGGTCGTCAATAAGGCAAGTTCCCATACTTGCTAGACTAGGTCAATTGTTTGATTTGTGTGAACTTGCATAAGCATTTAGTATACTCTCTCATAAGAAATAATAGAATTAAGAGTAATTATGTTATTAGGTTACTACAACTAAGTAAGTCATGCTCTCATCTGAACTCATACTTGGGCTTGTCAAATGCTCCTGTAAAAATGGCAAGGAGGGCTTGGTGTTGTCCATTGTGTGACTATCCTCCCCTTTCCTGGAGCACCTATGATACAGTGGGTCAAGACCGAAATCATTAACTAAAAGACACAATGAATGAATATAGGGTCTTGATATGGTAAAAATGATGACGTTGTTTTGTTTAGGTCTTGTTGATTATGGATTATGTGTTTATCGTCTTGATTGAGACTTGTTTTGGATTAGAATAGGACCCAGGCGGAGCCATAATTACTCTAGACTCCTCTTTATAACATTTTCGTACTAGATGGAATTATTCCTAGTACTTGGTCATGACCGGACCCGCTCTGTCGCATTGAGGGGTGTTGCACTCTAGCTAAGTGCCTTTGGGACTTAAAGAACCCACTATTTTTTTTGGGACGTATGAGCCCACTCATTAGGACATAAGAGCCTCGATGGTTTAAAAATCGTAACTTTATTTTTATATCTGTGGTCATTAAAAGATAAGTGCGAGTAAGCAGCATAAAGAACTTATGTATTTGAAGTTGTGTTTATTTTAGTCTTAGTTTAGAAATTCGTAGAGTTTTTATGATTTTGTCTAGGATTGCACTCTAGCTAAGTGCCTTTGGGACTTAAGAACCACTTCTATTTTTTGGGACATATGAGCCCACTCATCAGGACGTAAGAGCCTAGATGGTTTAAAAATCGCAACCAATGTGGATATGTATGGTCATTAAAAAGATAAGTGCGAATAAGCACCATACAAAACTTATGTATTTGCTGGTTTCCACCTCCGTTCGCCGTCGTCGGACCACCTACGCCTCCGCCACTGCCAATAGTAGAGAGAGGGGGTTGTATTCTTCCAACTGCCGCCGGTCCCGTCCCGATTCGTCGCCAGAGCCGCCCGTACTGAGCCGCCAAACTTCCTTGTTCGACCACTTTCTTTCCTCTGTTTTAATTTCTGTACAACCCTATAATTAGTGTTTTTTTATTTCGTTTTTACGGTTTTAATTTCGGTTTAAGCTTAAATAAATTGTTCCTAATTGAAATTAAAATAAATATGGATTTGTAAGGTATTTTTACAAATTTATAAAATTATAGATATTTTATAATATAAAGTGTTATTTTTATGAAGGAGTAATCTATTTTCATACAATGGTTTTTAAAATAATAATAATTATGATAATAAGGGATTATTATAGTTTTTATAAGAAAAATCAGAATATTAATTAGTCATTCCTTCTCATAAGAATATGATATAATAAAGTATAGTTATGAAGTTTTAAAACACTTCTATTTAGGAATTCTTAAACCATGATATAAGATAACGGAAATCTAATTGATTTCGGGTTTAAAACATATACTCATGTTGTGTCATCTCCTATTATAGGTTGCAATACAAGGTTATACAATCTCGACTATAGCCTCTCCGAATTTTTGAGGTCGTCAATAAGGCAAGTTCCCATACTTGCTCGGCTAGGTCAATTGTTTGATTTGTGTGGACAGTCCAATAACCATGTGTGTTTTCTTGATTGATGTAATTATGTTTAATATAAGTCATGCTTAAACATATTAAGTTTTTAGAAATATATTCACGAATGAACTTGCATAAGCATTTAGTATACTGTCTCATAAAAAATAATAGAATTAAGAATATTTGTGTTATAAGGTTACTACAACTAAGTAAGTCATGCTCTCATCTGAACTCATACTTGGGCTTGCAAATGCGCCTATAAAAATGGCAAGGAGGACTTGGTGTTGTCCATTGTGTGACTATCCTCCCCTTTCCTGGAGCACCTATGATACAGTGGGTCAAGACCGAAATCATTAACTAAAAGACACAATGAATGAATATAGGGTCTTGTTATGGTAAAAATGATGACATTGTTTTGTTTAGGTCTTGTTGATTGTGGATTATGTGTTTATCGTCTTGATTGAGACTTATTTTGAATCAGCATAGGACCCAAGGGGGTGTGCCATAATTGCTCTGGACTCCTCTTTATAACATTTTCGTACTAGATGGAATTATTCCTAGTACTTGGTCATGACCGGACCCGCTCTATCACATTGAGGGGTGTTGCACTCTAGCTAAGTGCCTTTGGGACTTAAGAACCCACTTCTATCTTTTGGGACATATGAGCCCACTCATCAGGACGTAAGAGCCTAGATGGTTTAAAAATCGCAAACAATGTGGATATGTATGGTCATTAAAGAGATAAGTGCGAGTAAGCACCATAAAGAACTTTTGTATTTGTTGTTGTGTTTATTTTAGTCTTAGTATAGAAATTCATGGAGTTTGTATGCTGTTTGTTAGGGAAGATTTGACGTAAGGTAAATTTCATTAGACATTTAAATTGTGCATTCACAATATTAATAATCTTGATTTAATTATTTACTTTGACCTCAGAAATATTGAAGTCGACATAGCTGACCCCATTGAGGGCTGACCACTTGTGGTACCAGGTATTAGCAAGCAACTAGCGTCAATCCGAGAGCACTCAAGGTGATGATGAATGGAGCTCATGATACTATACAAGAAGGTTTTATAAGTAGTTTTGTTTCATTTCATTAAAGAAAGTTGATTTTTATACGGAATATTTTTGGTTAATCTTCTGTTGAATTCGTTGTCTTGTTAATAAACTGATTAATTGTAAAAGAAAGTCTGAATACAAATTGTGTTTTCTTTTAAAAGTCTTCCTCTATTGTTTATTTATATAATTTAATACATGTCTTTATAAAAATTCAAACTGATGCAAAGCCTTGGGTGGCTTCGGACATTAAAATCCGAGGTCACTGGCGTGTGACATTCTCGAGATAAATTAGGGGTGTTACAATTATGGTATCAGAGATGTACAGTTCTTGGCTTATTATTAAGTTTGAGAATTGTCGTTTTAAAATGCTTTGAAAGTAAATAAGACTTTTGTAAAAAAATAAAATAAAATTGTTGCCTCTTAAAGCATTCATAATTTAGTTTTGTTTTTAGATTTAAATAAACTTGTTCTTTTGTAGAAAAATGCGTTTGTTGTTTAGACGCCTTGTTTTATGGTTGAAAGTTCTTAGCGAAGCTATTTTAAGAAAAAATGTTTGAAAAGCAAAGTCTAGAGTTGTATGAGTTTTAAATAGTATCATGGACCATCGCATCCCTTGAGGTAATTGTTCTTTTTATTCTTGTCTCTCTTTGCTCATTCGATTTCCTCTTGGTTTCCTTCTTAACTCATTGAGTATTTATGAGGGTTTGATACTAGTATTTCATATTCAAGTCATGCTTGATAAGTATGACTGTATCTCACATGTAAAGGAAATCTTTATTCTTGTAAGGTTAAATAGGGATCTCTAACCATTGATAGCTTGCATATAGGAGTAGTTTAGATGCACGTTTTATATATATTTTAGCTAGTTTTAGGTTGGTTTTTATTGTAGTTTTTAGGTTTTTGTGTTGTCGGGTAGTTTGCGCTTGTTTGCTCGGTTTTGTAGGTTTTTCGGTTCAGGAGCAACAACGGGGCGAGGTTTGGATTGACCATGGTGGTGGTGGATGACTTGAAGAGGCTAGGAGATGCTAGAATGAAGATTGAAGATGTAGAAATGAAGAGCCAAGACAAGAGACAATGTAAGACAAGAGACAATGCTTGGGATCAAGCCGAGCAATTTTGGCCACGCAATCTGAACTGAGGAGCAATTACGCTGGATTGCATAAAGCGCGGCGGCGCATATGGTCAACCCGCGCAATCGGTGTTTTCTACGCGGGGATGTTTGGGCCGAAAGTTTTGGGCTTGGTTCTTGGTTTTTGGGCTTATATTATCCGAGTAATATGTTTAAGATATAAGTTTTGAGGGTTATTTTAGAAGACATATATATACTTTATGTTAGTTTATTTTCTCATAACTTTTGTCAAACTTTGGAGGCTAGGGTTTTTCTCTCTTGAGGCAGACTTTGAAACCTTTGTAAGTTTGTTTTTAATTTAATTATGAATTGCTAAATTTATTATGTTTGGCTAGTTATTGAAGTCATGATTTGTATATAGTTGTGAGGTTTGATTGATTCTCTACAAACTTGAATAGAGTTTATTCCCTGTGCTTAATTGAATCTAAACTAGGGTTTTATTAGATTAGCTACCTAATTGAATTTCTAGTTATAAATGAATCTGATTAATTACCGGTCGGAGTTAATTTGATCAAGAGTATACTTTAATCAATTTAGTACCGATTGGACTATTTGATTAAAGAAGGGAATAAATTCACAAGTCACTTAGATGTCTAGTTGCTCTAAGTCCTTGTTTCTATTGATAACTTGAATCGTCATGCTGTTATTTAATTGAATCTAGAAGGTCTTCTAGGTTGTTATTTAATTAGGGTTGTTAGACTGGTAGTTCTATCAACTAAATCTGAAGTTTGGATCTTAATCCTTAGTAGGGTCATTATCCACAATAGATTATTCAAGTGAGAAGAGAATTAAGAGAATCGATGATCAGCAAATCAATATCATGATGGATCTAACTAGTTGAACACGCTTGTCTTTCATATATTTAAATCATCTTTGCATTCATAGTTAGTTTTAGTTTTGCATAGTAGTTTAGATAATCATTCTAAAAAAACCCCCTTTGGTTACTTGGCATACAAGTAATAACACAAATACACAAGTCCTTGTGGGATCGACCCTTACTTGCCGCTCTACTGAGTTGGTTAAGTAAAGGTTTCTTTGATAGGTATTAACGACTACTGAAAATACCTCATCAAATTTGGCGCCGTTGCCGGGGAACTCGTTGCTATTTGTGTTCTTACTTTTGTGCTGTTTTGGGTGTGAACCTGTTATATGGTTCATACCCGTGCTACTAACTCATCTCCCTTACTCTTTGATCCAGATATTGACAGGACAATCTTCAAGCTAAGGAAGGATATCCGGAATCACTTTCAGGCTCTACCGTTCTTCCTTGAGGAATCTGAATCTGAATCAGAGACTAAGTCTGAAACTGCTGAATCTGCGGAGATGGCTGACCGAACATTGAGACAGTTAACTGCACCAAATTTGACACAACAACCGTTGGCGGTGCAATTTCCTGCTCTTGCTGAGGGAGTCAAGTTCGAGCTAAAATCTAGGTTGATTCACCTTTTTCCTTCATTCCATGGGCTTAGTGGTGAAGACCCCAACAAGCATCTTTCTGAATTTCATGCTGTGTGCTCAAGCATGAAGCCTGCTGATGTGACTCACGACCAGATCGCGCTGAGAGCCTTTCCTTTCTCTCTCAAGGATCAGGCTAAAGACTGGTTTTATTACTTGACTCCGGGAAGTATTGATACATGGGCTAAGATGAAGCAAGCTTTTCTAGAGAAGTACTTCCCTGCTACAAGGCTCAACGAACTGAAGAAGATGATTAGCAACATCGAACAAGAAGCTAATGAGACCTTGTATGAGTACTATGAAAGATTCAAGAGGTTGATAGCCAGCTGCCCTTTCCATGGCTACACTGATCAAGATCTGATTTTATACTTATTTAATGGCCTCTTGGATGATGAAAGAAGAATGGTGAATGCAGCATGCCAAGGCAATATTCTCAACAAGACTCCTACTGCTGCATTTGAACTATTTACACAACTGTCTGAGGGCACAAGACAGTTCAGAAAAGAGACTAGCTCGAAAGCTGCAAATTCTGTGGTGGCTAACTCAAGAATCCACGATGAAGTCACTGAGTTGAAAACAATGATGAAGCAGCTTTTACAACAAGGTGGAAGACAACAAGTGAAATCCTGTGAAATTTGCTTTGATAACATGCATCCAACTGATGCTTGCCCTAGACTTCAAGATTCAAATGCTGAGGTGAATGCACTGTGAGGCTATGGACCACCTAGGCCGAGGTATGACCCCTTCTCCAACACTTACAATCCGGGTTGGAGGGATCATCCTAACCTGAGGTACGGAAATTCAAACAATCAACAATTCAATCAGCATGGTGGCCAAGCTCCATACAAGCCACCTTTTCAATCCCGTCCTCAGGGGGCCAATCAGAATGCTATGTCTACTGAAGATATGATTCGGACTCTTGCACAAACTGCGACTACAATGCAAGGCTCAATGAGCCAATTTCAACAAGAGACCAAGTCTAGCATCCACAATCTAGAGACTCAAGTCAGTCAAATTGCCAACGATGTAGGCAAACTGGAAGCTAGAGATTCAAGTAAGCTGCCATCTCAGACCGAGCTCAACCCAAAACAGAACGTTAATGCTATTACTTTGAGGAGTGGGCGAGAGCTTCAAGTAGATCCCAGGGACAGGCACGTATCAGTCGGAAGGGGAGTGGAAAAAGAAGCCAAGGACGAAACTGAGGAGAAATTTGAACTGACAGATGATATTTCAAGCAACTCGTTCGGAGACAAATTGCTCGGCTTGCCTGCGGAAAGCGCGGTCGAGCAATTGTCAACCCACGCAATACCATCTCAATCGAGACTGCGCGGGGTGGAGACGAAAAGCGCGGTCATGCAATTGCCAAGCCGCGCAATACCATCTGATGTGATTCCATCTACCGAGTCATGGCCCCATGATTTGTGTGAAGATTCCATCCCTAAAGACAAGCCCAATGTGCACGATAAAGGGGAGCCAATACTTGGACAAGCAACCAAAGACGATGTTCGAGGCGCTAAGAAGCCGAGACAAGGAGCCATGCCCTATCTTGGGCGCATCACACGAGCACTAGCTAAGGCAATACTAGACAAAATCAAGGAGGAGCTCATGGATCATAAGTTTCCGATGGCTAATGGCGGTAAATCTTGGAGTGTTCTTGTGACTATTGGTTCGACTAGTGCTAAAACTTGACTTATGTTTTGTTAAGGGTTTTTTTAGTTGAATTTATTGAAATTTAAGGGTGTTTTATGTAATTAGAGAGAAGTGAGGGTGGCTGAGTTGAGAGAGGCGTGGCTTTAGGGTTATAAGGCTTGTTGTTGGCCTCCTTTCTCCCTTAGAGATTGGACGAAAATACTCTCTTGTTGCTTACTTTTCCATGCAATTTCAATTCAAGTCTTGTTCTTGTATTTCGTTCGTTCAATTCTCGTTGTTCAAGTTGTTGGTGAGTAATATCCGACAATTTGGGCATCTTAGTTTGTTTGAGAGCTTGGTGAGTCATATCTAAGTTGTCAAGCATCCATATCCCCTTGTTTTCCCCATTTCGATCCATCATCCATCTCGGTGGTTTCTGCACCCTCTCAGTAAAATCGACATATCTTTCAATCCACTTATAATCTTGCTCTCATATTTTGAGGGGTTAAACTAAACTCAGAGATCTAACTTCTTGAATTGGAATCACTCAATTCCGAGTTCGGAAGATGAAGATCCAGCCAGTTGAAGACGGGTCAGTTGCGTGGTGTTTGTTGTCAGAATTCCTTGGATTCTCGTGGTGATCTCTTTGCACCATCATCCCCGCCATCGATCCAGACATCACCATCTCAGTTAGGATTGCGCGGTTTGCCTACGGAAAGCGCGGCCGCGCATTCGGATGCGAACCCGAGCAATTTGGTCGCTGCTAAGGATTCGTCTGAAACCCCTCTGAAGGCTTATGTACTTGTTCCACCCTTTCCAGAGGCACTAAAAGAGACCCGAAAGCTGGAGAACGACAAGGAATTGTTCGAGATGTTCAGCAAATGTGAGGTAAACATTCCTTTACTTAACTTGATTAAGAGCATTCCTAGATATGCTAAGTTTTTGAAAGAATTGTGCACCATAAAGAGAACTCAAAAGCTCAAAGGAAAACAGAAAGTCTCTGTAAGTGAGCATGTGTTGGCTGTGTTTCAAAGGCGTATGCCTCAGAACTATGGTGACCCTGGCATGTTCACTATTCCCTGCATTATTGGTGAAACAAAAATCGATAAAGCCATGCTAGATCTAGGTGCTTCAATAAATGTTTTGCCTTACTCTGTGTATAAAATGCTTGAATTGGGTCCTCTAAAAGAAACTGGCGTTGTTATACAACTAGCTGATAGGCCAAATGCTTACCCTAGAAGAATAGTTGAAGATGTGCTTGTGATGGTTGATAATCTGATATTTCCTGCTGATTTGTATGTTTTAGATATGGACCATGATAAGCATGCTGCACCTATTTTGCTAGGTAGACCTTTTCTGAAAATAGCTAAAACTAAATTGATGTCTGTAGTGGTTCTCTGACTATGGAATTCGACGGGGAAAGGGTAGAGTATAATATTTATGATGCAATGAAATACCCTCCCGAAGATTCCTCGTTGTGCTTAATTGATGTTGTAGAGCCACTTGCTCAAGAATTTTTCAATTTGCATGAATCTGAAGCTTTGAGATCCACCTTGGAAAATGCTATTATGTATGATACTTCAGATTTGGATTTAAAGACTGACCTGCAGGAAGTGGCAGAGTTGAATGCTCACTTTGAGCGTCCACTTATGCCATCGGGCTCAAAGCCCATACCACTAACCTTGCCAAGCGAGAAGCTTTTGCCATCTATTGTGCAGGCACCGGTGGTAGAATTGAAGCAACTTCCAAACCATATCAAGTATGCTTTCTTAGGTGATGGGGACACTTTGCCGGTAATTATATCCAACAAGCTGACCAAGGAGCAAGAAGGAAGATTGGTGGAAGTTCTGAGGGAGCATAAGACGGCCATAGGATGGACCATTGCAAACATTAAAGGGATTAGTCCCTCAACATGTATGCATCAGATTCTTTTGGAAGATGAAGCTACACCGTCTAGACAGCCCCAAAGAAGGTTGAATCCCCCGATGATGGAGGTGGTAAAGAAGGAGGTGCTGAAGCTCCTTCAGGCATGTATGATCTTTCCTATTTCTGATAGTAAATGGGTCAGCCCAACTCAGGTTGTCCCTAAAAAGGGTGGTATCACAGTGATTGAGAATCACAAGGGTGATCTCATTCCCACCAGAGTTCAGACCGGGTGGCGAGTTTGTATTGACTATCGTAAGCTTAATACCGTAACCCGGAAGGACCATTTCCCATTACCTTTCATTGACCAAATGTTGGAACGACTTGCCGGTCGTTCATTCTATTGTTTCTTGGATGGGTATTCTGGATATTTTCAGGTAGCCATAGCACCAGAGGATCAGGAGAAGACAACATTCACTTGTCCTTTTGGCACCTTTGCATACCGAAGGATGCCTTTTGGACTGTGCAATGCCCCAGCTACATTCCAACGGTGTATGGTTAGTATCTTTTCTGAGTACATAGAGAAATTTATTGAGGTATTTATGGATGATTTTACAGTCCATGGGAATGACTTTGATTCATGCTTAACTCATTCGACACTGGTGCTTAAACGATGTGAAGATACTAATCTTGTTCTCAATTCTGAAAAATGTCATTTTATGGTAGAGCAAGGTATAGTATTAGGCCATGTAGTGTCTTCTAGGGGTATTGAGGTCGATAAGGATAAGGTTGAAGTAATTCAATCTTTGCCTTATCCTACTAATGTGCGTGAAGTGCGTTCTTTTTTAGGCCATGCAGGGTTTTACCGTAGGTTTATTAGAGACTTCTCAAAAATTGCCTCCCCCTTATGTGAGTTGTTGAAGAAGGAAGCAGAATTCGAGTTTGGTGAGGCTTGTAAGACAGCGTTTGATGATCTAAAACTCCGCCTCACTACAACTCCCATTATTCAAGCCCCAGATTGGTCTCTGCCCTTTGAGATCATGTGTGATGCCAGTGACTATGCAGTGGGGGCTATTTTGGGACAAAAGAAGGGCAGGGCGTCTCATGTGATTCACTACACCTCTATGACATTGAATGAGGCCCAGAGGAACTACTACACCACGGAGAAGGAGCTCTTGGAGGTTGTGTTTGCATTGGAGAAATTTCGCTCTTACTTGCTAGGAACAAAAGTGATTGTTTATACAGATCATGCAGCACTCGCTATCTGCTGACGAAAAAGGAGGCGAAGCCCATGTTAATCAGGTGGATCTTATTGTTGAGTGAATTCAAGATTGAGATCAAAGACAAAAAGGGGGCCGAGAATGTGGTAGCTGATCATTTGAGTCGTCTGGTGATGGAAGAATAAAATAGGCCAGAGAGTTCACCTATTTAGGAGGAATTTCCGGATGATACCTTGTTGGCTATTAAGGTTGTAAAACCTTGGTATGCACACTTGGTTAATTTCTTGGTTATGGGTGAGTTCCCACCAACGTTCACAAAAGCTCAGAAGGACAAGTTAAGAAGTGAAGCAAGATACTACATCTGGGATGATCCATATTTGTGGAAACACTGCGCTGATCAGGTAATCCGACGATGTATCCCGGATAATGAGGTAACTTCTATCTTAACCTTTTGTCATAATTATGCATGTGGGGGCCATTTTAGTTCTAACAAAACAGCTAGGAAGGTATTGGATGCAGGATTTTATTGGCCAAGCATTTTTAGGGATGCTCATGGTTTTTTGTAAATCCTGTGACCGATGTCAAAAGGTTGGGAATATGACCCAAAGGAATGAGATGCCTCAATCTCCTATTAATTTCTGTGAAATCTTTGATGTATGGGGCATTGACTTTATGGGTTCATTTCCTAATTCTGTTGGGAATTATTATATTTTGCTTGCGGTGGACTACGTTTCCAAATGGGTGGAAGCGAAGGCCACCAGGACTGACGATTCTAAAGTGGTGACAAATTTCTTGAAGACCAACATTTTTACTAGATTTGGTGTCCCTAGAGCTTTAGTTAGTGACAGGGGATCCCACTTTTGTAATAGGATGGTGAGTGCACTATTGAAAAAATATCATGTCACAGACAGAGTCTCTACAGCATACCACCCTCAGACAAATGGCCAGGCAGAGGTGTCTAACAGAGAAATCAAGTCCATTTTGGAAAAGACTGTTGCACCAAACAGAAAAGACTAGAGTGCTCGGTTGGATGATGCACTATGGGCGTACAGGACTGCTTATAAAACACCAATTGGGATGTCACCATTCAGGTTGGTGTTTGGTAAAGCATGTCATTTACCGGTGGAAATTCAACATAAAGCATACTGGGCAGTCAAGAAGTGCAACATGCAAGAAAATGAGGTGGGCGAATTTAGGAAACTTCAACTCCAGGAATTAGAAGAAATCAGGCTTGAGTCTTATGACAATGCGGTAATATACAAAGAAAAGACAAAGGCCTGGCATGACAAGCATATATGGAGGAAGAATTTCAAGGTTGGGGACAAAGTACTTTTGTTCCAATCTCGCCTCAAGTTGTTTCCTGGAAAATTAATCTCAAGATGGAGAGGCCCTTTTGTGGTAGCATGTGTATATCCACATGGCGCTGTTGATGTCTATGACGGGGCCACTCATTCCGTCTTCAAAGTAAATGGTCAGAGACTGAAGCCATACTATGAAAGATTCAACAATGCCACTTTGGAAGAGACGGCTCTACAAGAGCCGAAGCAAGAGACTTAATATTCTTTTTACGTCAAGCTAATGATGTTAAATAAGCGCTTATTGGGAGGCAACCCAAGGTTTAGTTTAGTTTTGCTTTGACTTTTGTTTTAAGTTTTACAGTTTTTGCTTTTGTTTAGTTAGTTAGTTTAGGTAGAAATAATCCTCAAAACCTACAGATAGCTCGGGCAAGCTTTGAGTTACAGTAGCTAAAAACTCGGATTGGGGACTAAAATTGTGTGGTCAAGTAATCTGGCAACTAACCCGAGCAATACAAGCTTAGTACAAATTGCGCTGTTTGGCTGCTAAAAGCGCGGCCGCGCAATTCTGGAGCCCATCTCGTGCAATCTCGACTTAGGGGTGGTTAAGCGGCTTCGTACATTGCGCGACCGCGCAATTTTTGTCGATCCCGCGCATTTGGCCGAGTTCAGCGATTCCAAATTAAAAACCCCGAGCCCTTATTTTCTTCCTCCCACTCTATTTTCCGCCTCCTTCTTCCTCCTCTATACATTCCATTGAAGTTCTACCATTCAAGCTCCATTCAAGCTCTTTCAAGTCGGATTTTCAACCCGAATCAAGCAAGGAACTCCAAATCAAGCGGGATTCAAGTAAGTTTTCTCAAAATCCCTCTTAAATTTCGGTTTTTGGAGATTAAATCTAGATCTAGATTTTGCATAAAATTCCGAAATTGCTTCCACTAGGCTCGGATTTAGGCTTAATTCCTTCACAAAAGTTCGTTTATTGCATGATTCTAGCCTAGATTTGTGTTTTATTTGAACTTTTATTACAAATCCGAGTTTAACCTAGATTAAGCCTCTAAGTTTGATTAAATTGTTCTAGGTAGTGGGGGAAGAGAGTGATTGAGGGATTTAATTGCTTAATTCTATATATACTGTTGTGGTTGTCCTTGCCGGGACAACAGATTTGTGCTTGCTTGGGTTGTTTATGGTGTTTGTGCTGGTGTTCTTGAAATTCTGAAATTATGGCTCGAAAAAGAAATAGAACGGATGGAGCGTCTTCTTCTCAGGCTGCTAGTTAGGGCGTTCATCTGGTTCCTCCTACTGTGGAGGGAGAAACAACTCCAGAAAACTATGGGTTTAGTCTGACAAAGCTTCACCACATAGCTCGGTTTGATTCGCTGAAAGACAGGGAGTGGAAAGGGACTAGGTTTATAGATTGGAATCTGATAAATGAGCTCGGTGTAGCACATCTTTTGAGGGAGATGGCGGCACATCTTGAGATGGGCAGTTCTTACAACTGTGTGAACCCACTTTCAAGGGGTTAACACTTGAGTTTTTGAGCACTTTGTCAACAGACTTCAGAGGAGAAGGAGAGTTCAAATTTTGGCTAGGAGGTATAAGGAGGAAGATGACCTTGAAAGAGGTCAACCTTGTGTTCGGGTTCTGTAACTTTCCCGGTAATGATGTAGTACTGAATGAGACTGGTGCTACATGGGCTGATAAGCATTTCTGGAGGTCCATCACCGGGAGATCCACATATAATCCTACCAGGGAAAAGGCTTCTCCCATTTCTCACCCTGCCATTAGAGTCTTCCAGAGGTTTATTGCTTGTACTCTGAATGGGCGGGGTGATGGTGGAAACAATTGCCCTACGAAAGATGTTGCTATGTTGGGTGCTTGTTTAAAGAGGAAGAAGCTGAATGTGGGTGCTATGCTGATGCACCATATGGCTCATGTAGGGAAAAAAGGAGGTGGAGCCATCTGCATTGGTGGGATTGTGACCCATCTGGCCAAGCATTTTGAAGTTGATCTTGACCGGCTACAAGTTGACATTCCGCCCTTGGCTATAGACTTCACCATGCTTAAGAAGATGGGTTCTCTTTACAAATACAAGAACTCTTACTTCTAGGCTATTGGAGATTCAAAGAGAGTGATGAAGCTCCCTGATGGAGCTAGAGTGAGGATTGGAAACAGCCCGAGCAACTGGTTTATTGGAGTCCGGGATGATGACCTATAGCTGAATGATGTCAAGGGCCCTGTTGGGGGTAAAAAGAAGGCTCCAATTGCTATTGAGGAGGAGTCTGATGAAGAAGAGAGGTATGATGAGGACTTTTCTATGGCTGAAGAAGAGGAAGAGTCTGATGAAGATGAAGAATCTGAGGAGGATGAGTTTGACGAAGCAAACCAGCAGCGATAGTTTGATCCATCTTTGCCTGCTGGGGGTGGTCCCCACTTTTCTGATACTCAGTACAGTCAGATGATGGATATGATGAGACAGATACAGCTAGACAACACGCATCGTTACAATGATATGACGTCTCACATCGATCAGAGATATCAGAACATGAGGGGTTATGTGGATCAGAGGTTCATCGCTTATCAGACTCATTAGGATCAGCAGATTGCTGCTTTTCAGGCCCACCAAGATGAGCAGTTCAGACTGCTCAATACTAGACTTGATGGATGGAGTTCGGCGGGCTTTCCACCTCACATGTCCTACCCATAGTATGCTTTCCCCGATCCGCCATATCCTCAGTATCCACCGTACCAGCCACCTCCTACAGAGTATCCGCCACCACCACAGGATTTTCCGCCCTACTACCCGCCAAACAACTAGAGTTTTGTGAGTTTTTCTCTTCTCTTTACTTTTTACTATACTTTGGAGACAAAGTATGTTTTAAGCATGGGGGAAGGGAATTACTTGTTTGCATTGCATGTAGTTGCATTAGTTTAGGTCATATTTAAAATTTTTACATGCATTGATTAATCTCTTGAAAAAAAAATCAGAAAATTGGAAAAAATACAAAAATATTGCATTTAGGTTCTTATTTCCCCATTGTTTGATTCCTCTTGTGTTTCTAAGTTAAGTATAAATTCTAACCCATGATTTGCATGATTTGCTGAAGTTGATATGATATGAGCATGATCATTGATTAATTACTTCGACTTTAGGACTGAGCATGTACTTAGCTTGAGTATTTGATTCATTTTGAAGTTCTAGACAAAATTTGCCTTGTGAGAGTTTTGTCCTTTCATTGATTATATTTGTTATCTAAATTTCTTGAGTGTATCACCATGATTATCTAGCTCCAGAACATGCGTTAATACTCTTTTTCAAGGCTTCTTTATATGATTGAATGCATAACATTAAAATGATTGAGGCAATGTTTCTTTATAGCATATTATTTCCCTTCCTACCTTGACAAGATCAATGTTTTTGACACCCCCATTTCTTTGAGCTTTAAGCCTGTTTTTATTAGCTCCACAAAATGATTCCTAGCCTAATAAGCTTGACCCATAATCCGGGATTTAGGACTTTAGGTTGTGATTGTGTTTTGTGTGAGTTTGATGTAAGTATGGGGGAGTTGGAAGAAAAGGTGGAAAAGAAGAGGAAATACAGCTCTTGGTTGCAAAGTAAAGTGAAAAAAAAATGAAGATGAAAAGTTTGTTGCAAAAGAAAAGCAAAAGAAAAAGTTCAGTTTAATTGTTAGTAGTCTTCATAAAGCAAAGAAAGAGTTGAAGAAGAGGCAACGAAAGAAAAAAAAAAGAGAAGAAACAAAGTGTATAAAAGTGTGTTTGGAGTTGAGAAAGAAGAGTTTGGGAGAAGTAAGAAAAGAAAGTGTAAAATTTGGGGGTTTAGGATTAGTTCTTTATCCCGGATTTAGCACCACAAGCCAAATATGATCCCTTCCAAAATTCTCTTTACTTTGGCCCCATTACAAGCCTTAAAAAGACCTCATGATTTTTGTTATGTGTTTGATCCCCAGCGGTGGAGATTTAGAACTCTGATGCAAGCATATGGTAGTCTAGTTTTCATGGTTGATTTTGAGTGAAACACGTCCTTAAAACACTTGAGAGTTTGAGTGCAAACACAATTACCTTGGTGAGGTCTAGAATGAATGATTGGTCTTTGCTTTTCGCTAGTTATAATGCATGCTAGGAAGTCTTGGTCGGGTTTTTGATTATATGTGAAATGCTTGTTTGATTTGAGATGGATGTATGATTGCATTTCTATGGTTTGATTTGGATTTATGACTTGCTTGAGGGAAAGCAAGGGGTAAGCATGGGGGAATTTGATAGCTTGCATATAGGAGTAGTTTAGATGCACGTTTTATATATGTTTTAGCTAGTTTTAGGTTGGTTTTTATTGTAGTTTTTAGGTTTTTGTGTTGTCGGGTAGTTTGCGTTTGTTTGCTCGGTTTTGTAGGTTTTTAGGTTCAGGAGCAACAACGAGGCGAGGTTTGGATTGACCATGGCGGTGGTGGATGACCTGAAGAGGCTAGGAGATGCTAGAATGAAGATTGAAGATGTACAAATGAAGATCCAAGACAAGAAACAATGCTTGGGATCAAGCCGAGCAATTCTGGCCGCGCAATCTGAACTGAGGAGCAATTACACTGGATTGCATAAAGCGCGGCCGCGCATTTGGTCAACCCGCGCAATCGGTGTTTTCTACGCGGGGATGTTTGGGCCGAAATTTTTGGGCTTGGTTCTTGGTTTTTGCGCTTATATTATCCGAGTAATATGTTTAATATGTAAGTTTTGAGGGTTATTTTAGAAGACATATATATATATACTTTATGTTAGTTTATTTTCTCATAACTTTTGTCAAACTTTGGAGGCTAGGGTTTTTCTCTCTTGAGGCAGACTTTGAAACCTTTTTAAGTTTGTTTTTAATTTAATTATGAATTGCTAAATTTATTGTGTTTGGCTAGTTATTGAAGTCATGATTTGTATATAGTTGTGAGGTTTGATTGATTCTCTACAAACTTTGTTGGAACGATGTTAGGACCTCTGGTTCTAAACATCGGAACAACGATACAGTTCTCCGAGTTTTGATAATGACAAACACCATAAGGGAACTAATGTGCTTCGATCAAGTATTTCCAAGGAATACAGGTTGAGCAAGGAACCTCCATGAACGACTAAAGATCACAGGAGCACAGAATGAAGAGTTCCCATCAAAGGAACTTTGAAGATGAAAGTTCCCAAGAAGATGGGAACTCCCAGGAATGACCAGAGATCACAGGTTTACACGATGAAGAGTTTCTCTCAAAGGAACTCTGAAGAGGACAGTTCCCACGACATGGGAACTCACATGTGAAGACAAGGACCGATCAGCGCATATCACGGGATCCTGTCTTGGACAGGATGAAGGCACAGTCTGAGGAGCAGACTGTCACGATTGATCCAATGGTCCGATCATTTCAAGAAGTTGACCTAGTTCAAATTGAAGTCACATGTGAAGAAAGTACAACTTGGGCATCAAGCAAAGGGCATTTTGGACACAAATAAAAGATGCGATTGAAGCCCAAGTTCACTCGAGTATAAAGCCAAATGAATAGTACTCGGATTATGTACTTCTCCCAGAACTCACAAATACCCACAACAGAGAAAGAGAAAGAAGAAGAGAAGTCCCCGGCGGCGAGTGTCTGATCTTGACGACGGTGAAGCCAAGTTCCCAGGAGCAAGGGAACTGCGATTCGGTGTAAGGTTTGAGTTACTTATTTAGTGATTGTTGTTCGCTTAGGAACTCAGTTGAGAAGATTCATTAGTGTTGCTAGAGTTAGGTAGAACTCGTAGGAACAGAGAAGTTTGAATCTGGCTGTTTGTAACTAAGGAACAAATCAATAATATAAGTAAGTCATTCAAAATCCTCCAAGCGGAGGTAGAGGTTTACCCATACAACTAGTTGGTTGTAGTGGGGTTCCTCTATAAGGGAACTGTGTTCATTTCGTCTTTCTAATACTTGCGATAGTTTCTTCCGCTGCCTTGGGAACAGCTTAACAGCCAGTTCCAAAGCTCTAAGCTAACCGGTTACGATCCAACAATTGGTATCAGAGCAAGGCTGCTCTAGATTTGTGTTAGCATCGCAGGTATCAAACATGGCTCACGAACTCACCCAAGTCGGTCACAACAACAACAAGCCACCAAGGCTCATCACTGGTAGATTCGAAGTCTGGCAACGCGACATGAAGAACTGGATGCGCATCCAGGACTACCAAGCTTGGTGCGTCATAGAGAAAGGGAACTTCAAAATTGATCCAGCGATTGAGAATGACCTTTCAAAATGGGGACCCAATGAGTACAAGTGCATGGAGGCCAACTTCAAAGCCATCCAGTACCTCAAGAATGCCATGTCGGTGCAAGACTGCGACAGAGTGGCAAACCTAGACACGACAAAGGAAGTGTGGGAAGCCATTCAACAAATGCACATTGGGAACTCAGACCTCCGAGAAGATCTTCAGATGAACGCAAGGAGGGAGTTCTTCACCTTCCAAATGGAGATAGGAGAATCCGTTGATAGCTACCAATCCCGTTTCGAGGGACTTTGCACCAAGATGACTGGCCTTGGGATCACTAAAGAGGAAGTCACCGACAAAATGAAGGTTCAACAACTCTTCAATGGGTTGACTGGAGAATGGACAAATGAAAGAACGATGTTCAAAGAGAATCCCGAAAACAGAGCTCTTATGCTCCACCAAGTCTTTGGGAAACTGGTGGGATATGAGAAGAGAAAGATAGACGACAGGGAGCAAAAGCGAGCACATCAGGGGATAGCTCTCAAACTTGAAAAGGTAATCAAGGCAGTACAAGAGCAACATGAAGAATCTGAAGAAGATGAGGACGAAGAGCTAGTCCTTGTAACAAAGGCTCTTCGATCTTTCTACAAAGGGAAGTTCAAGAAGAACTATGGGAACTCAGGAAAAGGACAGAGTTCCCAAAGAAAATCTGCTGAAAAGGACCTCTCGGATGTGACATGCTACAAGTGTTACAAGAAGGGACACTTTGCCAAGGAGTGCCCTCAGGGAACGGACAACCGAGGAAAAGGGAAAAAGGCCTACATAGCCACATGGAGTGATGATGAAGACGAGGAGCCTGAATCATGGGCTCAACCTGACATGTGCGCCATGGCCTTAGGAGAAACCACTGGGGAACAACCCAGTGAGGTAACCCCCGAATCCGTTCTTTCTTCTTTGTCAAATTATGAGAAACCTGAACTGCTTAAAATTCTCTCAAGTCTGGTCAAAGATAACATTAAATTGCAAAGGAAGCTAGAAAAATCAGAACAAACTAATGCTGAGTTAGTCGGTCTTGAGCCATGTCCCACCTGTGTGCCCTTATTGGACAAGGTTCAATCTTATGTGTCCCACATCGTAAAGTTAGAGGATGAGATTAGGACCCTAGAAAGTGACAAGAATATCGTTCTGCAAAAACTAAGTGAAAAGGTTGAAAGCCCTAAAGCTTCTTGTTCACAGACCAAATTTGTGCCAGCCAAACACGGCATAGGGTATGAGTCAGAGAGCCCTAATAAAGGGAAGTCCCCCTTGAGTGAACAAGAGATTAATGAATGTAGGGCCTTAGAACTTCAGTGCGAGAAAAGGAAAAATGCTCACTTAGAAGAAAAGATACGTGTTCTGGAAAGTGGAGTGAATGGAGAAGTAGAATACTACACTGGGAACACTGGACACAAGCTATATGTCCAGATAGCCAAAGGGAACGGGTCTAGAGTGGTTAACAAAGAAACTATGGATAGGAACAGGATACAAAGACCGCATCCTAAGTACTACCTAGGAGAATACTACAAGACCTGCTGGAACTGTGGTGCTCATGGGCACTACAAGGAAAGCTGTCCCAAAGCTAGGGCCCAAACTCAAAAGAACAACGAATACTGGAAAAGGCAAAATCACAGATCCAACCCTGCTAGAGTTCCCACCCGTAGAAACACACATAGGAACTCTGCCCTTAACTCTAGCGATCCTTGTGACGTTAATATTGCTGATTACATGTTGTTCGAGAATATCTTTCCTTGTAAGGAACCAGGCAAGAGTCATCTTGCCTGGGTCATCAAAAACTAACTTTTCTTGCAGGTGGCAGTGAGGGGGAACACCACATAGGTCATCGACAGTGGATGTTCAAATCATATGACTGGAAATAAAGAAAACCTCACCTCACTCCACACGAAGGCCGAAGGAGGTCATGTGTCCTTCAGAAACAAGAACAAGGGAGAAATCATACGAACAGGGGAAGTACTACTCAACAAGTCAATCAAAATCAGCAACGTCAATCTGGTAAAGGATCTGGGGTACAATCTGTTGAGTGTGTCCCAGATATGTGACCAAGGGAACAACATAGTCACATTTGACTCAAATGAATGCCTAGTCATCAACAAAAAGACCAACAAGATCATTCTAAGAGGAAGAAGGACCAACAACGTGTACGTGGTTGACACAGAGTTTGAACCACCAAGGAAACTGTGCCTTGCAAGTTCCCATGACGAAACGGAACTCTGGCATCGAAGGCTAGGACACGCAGGCATGAACCAAATCTTGAAGCTCTACCTCCAGGATCTCGTCGTCGGTCTCCCACGAATTAACCTTGAAGGAGTCAAGATGTGTGAAGCCTGTGTTCGAGGAAAGCAAACAAGGAACTCCTTCAAGCCCAAAAGGATGGTGAGCACGACCAGGCCCTTAGAGCTAATTCATATGGATCTTTGCGGTCCCATGCACACCGAAAGCTATGGAGGAAAGAGGTACATGTATGTTTTAATCGATGATTTTTCACGATTCACATGGGTGCTATTCTTGAGATCAAAATCAGATACCTTCAAAGAATTCGAAGTCCTAATCACAAGAATGGAGGTCAACATGGGACTCAAACTCAAGGCTCTCAGATCTGATCATGGAACCGAGTTTGAAAACTCACAGTTCCTAAGATACTGTGACGAACATGGGATCTCTCACAACTTCTCGGCCCCTCGCACTCCTCAGCAAAACGGAGTTGTCGAAAGGAAGAACAGGACCTTGGAAGACATGGCTAGAACTATGTTGTTTGAAAGTGGAGTTCCAGAGTACATTTGGGCTGAAGCTATCTCCACAGCTACCTACATCTTGAATCGAGCCATGATCAGACCCTTGATCAAGAAGACATCCTATGAGCTCATCAAAGGAAGAAAGCCCAATATCTCTCATCTAAGGACCTTCGGATGCAAATGCGTCGTCCACAACAATGGGAAAGACAACCTTGGCAAATTTGATCCCAGGAGTGATGAAGGGATATTCCTGGGATACTCTTCCCACAGCAAGGCGTACATGGTCTATAACAAGAGGACCAAGAAGATAGAGGAAAGCATCCACGTCATCTTCGACGAGAAATCTGTAAAAACAGGAACAGAGGTTCAAGGAAAGGGAACTCTGTTCAAACTGGTCAGACAAGAAGAAGACGACGACGAGGATGAACCAAGAAAGAGAGATGAAGACTATCCAAGTGGGAACACTGCACCACAATCAGGGAACAATGAAGGAGATCAAAACTCCACAGATCAAAGCTCCTTTGAAGCTCCCTCCTCAACAGAAGAACCACAAGATGCTTCGAACTCTCTTGTTCCCCAGAATGAAAACGTACCAGAATCAAGTGTTCAGGGGGAACAAAGAGAGAACACAACAGCACAACCAGAAGAGACACTTAGCGAGGAAGCTGAAGACGGGTGTCCCCATGAAGAAGAAGCCTCAAACGGAGGTGAAACGAGTCCAAGGGAACCCACTCGTACAAGAAATTTCCAACAAAGGAAAGACCATCCCATTGAGAATATCATCACTCCATATGACAAAGGTGTTCTGACTCGCTCCTCTCTCAATAATTTTTGTGCTTTTAATGCGTTTGTCTCGATGGTGGAACCAAAAAGCATCAAAGAAGCCCTAAAGGACCCAGACTGGATCCAAGCCATGCAAGAAGAACTACACCAATTTGAGAGGAACAAGGTGTGGAAACTAGTCCCCAGGCCCAAAAACAAGAATATAATAGGAACTCGATGGGTCTTTCGAAACAAACTCGACGATACTGGGGCCGTAGCTAGGAACAAGGCTCGTTTGGTTGCTCAAGGCTACAGACAAGAAGAGGGGATCGACTATGACGAGACCTTCGCACCAGTTGCAAGGATCGAGGCCATTCGTCTTCTCATAGCCTATGCAGCCCACAAAGGATTCAAGCTATACTAGATGGATGTGAAGACGGCCTTTCTAAATGGGCACCTCAAAGAAGAAGTGTACGTAGCTCAACCCCCAGGATTCGAAGATGAGAAGCTACCTAACCACGTCTACTTCCTGGAGAGGGCCCTCTACGGACTCAAACAAGCTCCTCGAGCATGGTATGACAGGTTTGCTCAGTTCCTTCTGTCTCACGGATACCTTCGAGGTTCCATAGACAAAACCCTTTTCCTTAAGAAAGAGTCTAAGGATATCTTGATTGTTCAAGTTTATGTTGATGACATTGTTTTTGGAGCAACTAACGAAACTCTTGTAGAGAAATTTAAGGACCTCATGAGCAGTGAGTTTGAGATGAGTCTCATAGGGGAACTCACGTTCTTCCTAGGACTCCAGATCTCTCAAACAAAGGAGGGAACAAGGATTCATCAACAGAAATACATCAAAGAAATGCTAGTCAAGTATGGGATGGATCACTCAAGGCCCATCGACACTCCCATCTCACCAAACTCCAGGTTAAATGCCGATGAAACAGGGGTAAGTGTCGATCAAAGGAACTTCAGAGGTATGATTGGCTCTCTCCTATACTTAACTGCTAGTAGGCCTGACATCATGTTCTCAGTGTGCTTATGTGCATGTTTTCAAGCTAACCCCAAAGAATCACACCTGAAAGAGGTGAAGAGGATTTTCAGGTACCTCAAAGGGAACGACAACTTGTGCCTCTGGTATCCAAGGAACAAATCCCTTGAGCTCATTGCTTATACAGATGCAGATTTTGCTGGACACCTCGTTGATAGAAAGAGCACATCAGGAATGGCCCAGTTTCTTGGGTCATGCTTAGTCTCGTGGGGATCCAAGAAGCAAAATTTAGTGGCACTCTCCACAGCTGAAGCAGAATACGTGGTTGCCGCATCATGCTGTTCCCAAGTATTATGGCTCAAGTCCCAACTTCAGGATTATGGTATGTCTTTTGGCCCAGTTCCCATACTCTGTGATAACACTAGTGCCATTAACATTTCCAAAAATCATGTGCATCACTCTAGGACTAAGCACATAGACATTAGGCATCATTTTCTACGTGACAATGTTGAAACTGGGAACATTTCCATGCAACACTGTAGAACGGAAGAGCAAATTGCGGACATTCTCACCAAAGCTTTAGACAGACGTCCCTACCAGCGTTTCCGAATGCTTCTAGGGATGATAACTCTAAACTAAACAAGTCCCTGTTTGTCTCTCCCTCAATTCTTGACTAGTCTAACTAGAAATGCATGATAGGGAACCGTAGGACTTAATGCTTTCATTTTGCCATATTACTAGTCTAGAGCTTAATATGTCTAAAGGAACTTTACTTCTTTTGGCCCAAAATGATCAACCAGAGTTCCCTTTAACCCTCTTTACAAGCCACTATGACGGTTGATCATAAAACCCACCTTAAGCCAAGGGCCAGACAAATGCTTCTCATGAGCCCAACTCTTTGCACCTTTATCGAGTTGCAATTGTCTGGTTCTCTTTTGAGTTCCCCAGCCTCACAAAGAAACTTGAGTGTGAGTTCCCTTAACCTCTCCACTCAATATGACCTTTCCAAAGATCATGGGAACTGATAGGCAAAAGCAAGGGAACACTGGATCTGAAAAGATGAAACTTCACTAGGGAAACGGGAAATTGTGTTAGACTGTGAAGCGTTTTGTGCCAAGCATTCAAAAATCAAAAGACTTCCCAAGGAAGAGAACGACGCGTGTCAGAGGCGTGCTAAGGAAGTTGAAACGCCCCTCCGATTTCATTGGCCAACGGTTATCGAGGAATCCAACCTTCCCTTTCTACCCTCGTCTTCCTTCCTCACATAAAACCCCATTTGCTATTTTTGGGCACTTCTTCATCTCTTACCCTCTGCAAATCATCTTCTCTGCATCCCTCTCACCCCCTCTTTCGAGAAAAGCTCCAAACTTCTTTCCTTCCCCAGAAAATTCCCAATGGCTCCACCAGCCCATTCTTATGCCGAGATGAAGGCATGGATTCAAAACAACCCTAAAGCCCTTTTCCTCTCCATGATGGAGGACATCGAGAAGGAGCAAAATGAAGCTCTTCGCGATGTTCTCATCGAGGGACTTTACAATTACGTAAGTCCCTTTCTTCCTTCTCCGGCAACGCAACTCCCAGCGCCGCCGTCCTCCTCCCTTCCTCCACCGTCTTCTTCCTCCGAGATTGCCATCGTCGACAGTTTCGGACCCGAACCTCCCTCTAAGCACGAAAAATCAAGATCCAAAAAATCCAAACACTCTCACAAATCCAAACACTCTTCCAAAGATCCTTCAAAACCCAAACGCAAACACTCCGAGATCTCTTCCTCCTCTCTTTACTCCGAAAAGAAGAAACCATTCTTCAAATTCGACGAGTATCTCAACTGCTCCAGACCCACCTCCTGTGTTGAAAAACCCCCAATCATTTTTCCCCTCCCTTCCACCTCTGGGAACTCTCAATCCCAGCATCAACTTCCACTACCTCCAGTTCAAACCACTTCCACAACTCCCCCTTCTCTTCTCCTTACTGAGGGAACTTCTAACCTCCCTCTCTCGTCACCAAAGACAAATCCTCCACCCTCCTCCTCCCCCAAAGTTCCCCCACCCGCCTCCCCCATTGCCAACTCTCCCACTACTTCACATCCTGCCTCTGGGAACTCTAGTCCCAAGGCTCCCATCTCCACCCCTCCTCCTTCCACTCCCAAGGTCCCAACTCCACAAAACTCTCCCCTACCTCCCTCTTCTCCCAACACACTAAAACTCCCTTCCCCACCTCTTTCGGCCCAGAAAACAATCGACCTTGATTCTGACGAGGATGATCTCCCCATTGGAGTCATCGCTCGCAAAAAGGCTAAGGAACTGCCACCCATCTTCATGGGAACTGCTGCCGAGGAAGCCCAACTCAAGGTCCTCGAGGAAGAATTCGAAGGCGCACTCAAAGGGCCTTCCGAGAACTAAGGGGACAAGCTCCCCGAAAAAGGGAACCCAGCACCAACTGACGGTGCTGAGCCAAGCAGTCGTCGTCAGGAAGACGACGAGGAGGAAACAGGGCTGACCTCCTCCGATGATGAAGGGACCTCCAGTGATGACGCTGAAGAGGAAGAAGAGGCCACCACTGACAAAGAGCCTGCCGGCATCCCTGCTCCTGAACACCAAATGGTGGTGTCGGCACAGGTCCCAGAGGAAAGGACCCGCCCACTGATGATCGAAGCAGCTGCTCCTCCTCAGCAAAAAGGAAAGACTTCAGTCTCAAGGGGGAACGCCACGAAGAAAGGGAAGGGAACTATGCCCAAGAAAGTCTACATCTCTGAGAATCGCAAGCTCCTTCCCCCCCTCATCCTCTCAGAAAAACAGCTCACCGATGAAGGGCTAGGGCAACTATGGGACCTGATCAAGGCCCAAGGATGGGAACACATGTGTAGTGAGGCCGTGAGTATCGATCCCTCACAGGTGCGTCGCTTCTACAACAACTTTGTAGTCCAAGACAACGGCACCAAGGGAACTCTCTCCCTCGAAGGCGACGACTTCATCTTCACAACTTCCACAATCCGCCTTCAACTACAGGTCCCTGTCCAGGGCCTCCAGGAACTGCCCGCCAAGAGCTGGGGCAACTTCAACAGTGAGGAGATTTACAACACGATCTACGAGGGTCGTGTTCCCACCACTGACACCTCTACTCATCACTTGTCCCTCATTGCAAAGCTGGCCCACCAATTCATCATCAACATGGTGATCCCTCGCCAGGAGAAGCGCCTCGTTATCAACATCCCTGATGCCATTATCCTCTACCACTTCCTCCTCAAAAAGCCCATTAATCTTCCTCGCATAATTCTCGGGCACATGGAGAAGTGTATGGCTTCCAAATCCCACTCCCTCCCTTATGCTGGCCTCATCAAGAAACTCTTGCTCAGAGAGGGCCTCTACGACACATCCAAGGAAGAGGTCACCATAGGAAGGGAACTGGACATCTCTGTGGTCCACAAAATGCGCCACTCTCAGCCCGTAGAGAATCAAGAAAGGCTGCCCTCTGGTGAAGGCGTCCAGGATGGAAACACTCAAGTGTTGCAACACATTGCCAACACTTTAGACCAAGTGGCTGCGGGACAAGAACAAATTCTTAAAGGCCAAGAAAAGCTTATACAAGTCTTGACTCGGCTTTGCGATGCCCTGTACCCACCACGCCCATGATCTTTTTCCTTCTTTTTTCCTAGCCTTAATGTTCCCACAAAAATTGTCTCTTGTGTTCCTATGTACATCTTTTTGCTTAAGTAATGAATGGTTTTTAGTATGATTGCGTGTTCCTTTCCTTCCTTATCTATGTGTTTACTTGTAATCGATGATGTCAAAAGGGGGAAAGACAAAAAATGCGAGATGAGTTAAGTTGAAAAGATATCACAGAATACGCTATAGCTAAGGGGGAACAATTGCATAAAAAGCTAAGTACGAACTCAGTGATTCACAAGAAGTGGCTCCCTAGGAATACGCGTAGGAACTCATTTGCATATCATGCTTTAAAATACTTGCTGATTTTTATGTTAGGTTTGTCATCATCAAAAAGGGGGAAATTGTTGGAACGATGTTGGGACCTCTGGTTCTAAACATCGGAACAACGATACAGTTCTCCGAGTTTTGATAATGACAAACACCATAAGGGAACTAATGTGCTTCGATCAAGTATTTCCAAGGAATACAGGTTGAGCAAGGAACCTCCATGAATGACTAAAGATCACAGGAGCACAGAATGAAGAGTTCCCATCAAAGGAACTCTGAAGATGAAAGTTCCCAAGAAGATAGGAACTCCCAAGAATGACCAGAGATCACAGGTTTACACGATGAAGAGTTTCTCTCAAAGGAACTCTGAAGAGGACAGTTCCCACGACATGGGAACTCACATGTGAAGACAAGGACCGATCAGCGCATATCACGGGATCCTGTCTTGGACAGGATGAAGGCACAGTCTGAGGAGCAGACTGTCACGATTGATCCAACGGTCCAATCATTTCAAGAAGTTGACCTAGTTCAAATTGAAGTCACATGTGAAGAAAGTACAACTTGGGCATCAAGCAAAGGGCATTTTGGACACAAATGAAAGATGCGATTGAAGCCCAAGTTCACTCGAGTATAAAGCCAAATGAATAGTACTCGGATTATGTACTTCTCCCAGAACTCACAAATACCCACAACAGAGAAAGAGAAAGAAGAAGAGAAGTCCCCGACGGCGAGTGTCTGATCTCGACGACGGTGAAGCCAAGTTCCCAGGAGCAAGGGAACTGCGATTCGGTGTAAGGTTTGAGTTACTTATTTAGTGATTGTTGTTCGCTTAGGAACTCAGTTGAGAAGATTCATTAGTGTTGCTAGAGTTAGGTAGAACTCGTAGGAACAGAGAAGTTTGAATCTGGCTGTTTGTAACTAAGGAACAAATCAATAATATAAGTAAGTCATTCAAAATCCTCCAAGCGGAGGTAGAGGTTTACCCATACAACTAGTTGGTTGTAGTGCGGTTCCTCTATAAGGGAACTGTGTTCATTTCGTCTTTCTAATACTTGCGATAGTTTCTTCCGCTGCCTTGGGAACAGCTTAACAGCCAGTTCCCAAGCTCTAAGCTAACCGGTTACGATCCAACAAACTTGAATAGAGTTTATTCCCTGTGCTTAATTGAATCTAAACTAGGGTTTTATTAGATTAGCTACCTAATTGAATTTCTAGTTATAATTGAATCTGATTAATTACCGGTCGGAGTTAATTTGATTAAGAGTATACTTTAATCAATTTAGTACTAGTTGGACTATTTGATTAAAGAAGGGAATAAATTCACAAGTCACTTAGATGTCTGGTTGCTCTAAGTCTTTGTTTCTATTGATAACTTGAATCGTCATGCTGTTATTTAATTGAATCTAGAAGGTCTTCTAGGTTGTTATTTAATTAGGGTTGTTAGACTGGTAGTTCTATCAACTAAATCTGAAGTTTGGATCTTAATCCTTAGTAGGGTCATTATCCACAATAGATTATTCAAGTGAGAAGAGAATCAAGAGAATTGATGATCAGCAAATCAATATCATGATGGATCTAACTAGTTGAACACGCTTGTCTTTCATATATTTAAATCATCTTTGCATTCATAGTTAGTTTTAGTTTTTCATAGTAGTTTAGATAATCATTCTAAAAAATCCCTCTTTGGTTACTTGGCATACAAGTAATAACACAAATACACAAGTCCTTGTGGGATCGACCCTTACTTGCCGCTCTACTGAGTTGGTTAAGTTAAGGTTTCTTTGATAGGTATTAACGACTACTGAAAATACCTCATCAACCATCTCGGTCATGTAAATAGGATTCAAGAATTAAAATCCTCTACGGTTTTCATGGTGGCGACTAAGAATGTGTCTCGTCTCCCATCTTGATCACGTGGCTGAGATGAGATTACATGTCTTATTCCCATGGAAATACTAGTAAAGGGTTGTGTTGGTCTTGTTTCCATCTTGATCACATGGTGAGATAAGTGCGAGCCTTGATGGTTTAAAAATGGCAACCGTATTTTTATATGTGTGGTCATTAAAAGATAAGTGCGAGTAAGCACCATAAAGAACTTATGTATTTATTGTTGTGTTTATTTAGTCTTAGTTTAGAAATTCATAGAGTTTGTATGATGTTGTCTAGGATTGCACTCTAGCTAAGTGCCTTTGGGACTTAAGAACCCACTTCTATCTTTTGGGACATATGAGCCCACTCATCAGGACGTAAGATCCTAGATGGTTTAAAAATCGCAACCAATGTGGATATGTATGGTCATTAAAAAGATAAGTGCGAGTAAGCATCATAAAGAACTTATGTATTTGTTGTTGTGTTTATTTTAGTCGTAGTTTAGAAATTCATGGAGTTTATATGATGTTTGTTAGGGAAGCTTCGACGTAAGGTAAACTTCATTAGACTTTTAAATTGTGCATTCACAATATTAATAATCTTGATTTAATTATTTACTTTGACCTAATAAATATTGAAGTCGACCTAACTAACCCCGTTGAGGGCTGACCACTTGTGGTACCAGGCATTAGCAAGCAACTAGCATCAATCCGAGAGCACTCAAGGTAATGATGAACGGAGCTCATGATACTATACAAGAAGGTTTTATAAGTAGTTTTGTTTCATTTCATTAAAGAAAGTTGATTTTTATACGGAATAGTTTTGGCTAATCTTCTGTTGAATTCGTTGTCTGGTTAATAAACTGATTAATTGTAAAAGAAATTTGAATACAAATTGTGTTTGCTTTGAAAAGTCTTCCTCTATTGTTTATTTATATAATTTAATACATGTCTTTATAAAAATTCAAACTAATGCAAAGCCTTGGGGGGCTTTGGACATTAAAATCCGAGGTCACTGGCGTGTGACATTCTCGAGATAAATTAGGGGTGTTACAATTATGGTATCAGAGTTGTACGGTTCTTGGCTTATTATTAAGTTTGAGAATTGTCATTTTAAAATGCTTTGGAAGTAAATAAGACTTTTGTAAAAAAATAAAATAAAATTGTTGCCTCTTAAAGCATTCATAATTTAGTTTTGTTTTTAGATTTAAATAAACTTGTTCTTTTGTAGAAAAATGCTTTTGTTGTTTAGACGCCTTGTTTTATGTTTGAAAGTTCTTTGCGAAGCTATTTTAAAAAAAATGTTTGAAAAGCAAAGTCTAGAGTTGTATGAGTTTTAAATAGTATGATGGACCATCGCATCCTTTGAGGTATTTGTTCTTTCTATTCTTGTCTCTCTTTCCTCATTCGATTTCCTCTTGGTTTCCTTCTTAACTCATTGAGTATTTATGAGGGTTTGGTACTAGGATTTCATATTCAAGTCATGCCTGATAAGTATGACCGTCTCTCACATGTAACATAAATCTTTATTCTTGTAGGGTTAAATAGGGATCTCTAACCATCTCGTTCAAGTAAATAGGATTCAAGAATTAAAATCGTCTACGGTTTTCATGGTGGCGACTAAGAATGTGTCTTGTCTCCCATCTTGATCACATGGCTGAGATGAGATTACATGTCTTATTCCCATGGAAATGCAGTAAAGGGTTGTGTTGGTCTTGTTTCCCATCTTGATCACATGGTGAAATAAGATTACATAACTTTTCCAAATCGAACTCAACATAAGGCTTGAAGGTAGTCTTGCCTTTTAGGACTTAAACCTACTTTAATGCTCTTAGGTTAAAAATGTGCAGTTATCTTTGAATATAGTAATCTCTTGATAGTGGTGTAACACAACCTCCTAGTAGCCTTGTTCGAGTTCGGGGACGAAACTCTTTTTAAGTGGGTACTAATGTAATAACCCTCTCTTTTAAAGAAGGGTACATTAGTATTTTTCCTTTCTCATGTCTTTCTAATTTCGAGGACAAAACACTTTTTAAGTGCGTATTAATATAATAACTCAATTTTAAAGTTGGGGGCGTTAATACTTTTTCATATCGTATTTTATCCCAGTTTTGAGGACGAAGCTCTTTTTAAGTGGGTACTAATGTAATAACCCTCTCTTTTAGGAGGGGTATTATTGTAACTTTTCTTCCCATTATTATATTTTAATAAACGATAGTTTTATTTTCCTAAAAGGATAAGAAAATATGAATAAATAATAACTTATAATGGTTATTCTATCATTGTGGACCTTACCCAAATGGTCATGATTCTAAATAATAAACTATGTTTTTTGAAAGGATAGCATATCTTATAAATAAATTTATTTTATAATTTATAAGATTTTAATATCTCTAAGATACTATCTTTCAAGAGACTAATTTTAATAATAAAATGTGATTTGTGAAGGTATGTGTGAGAATAAAATAGTAAAGTAATTAAAAGAGATTTGCATGAAAATTTCTTTCTTTCTTTATTTTTTTTTGGAAAAGATTTTCCTAAAGGATAGGTGTGGAGTGTAATTTAGTTGTAAATGGTAAAATATAATGGATAAATCCAAATCAAACCAAAATTATCTTATCTTTTTTCCTTAACCCAATCCAAATCCGATTTCGGATCTTTTTAGGCTACGATTTTGGATTAGTTCTAAATGGAAGTTGAAGATCTTCCTTTTCTTAAGTCGCACGAACAAGAAGCCCTATAAATGGTGGCTTAACTTGCTCGAATTTCTCACATGTTCAAATGAAAACCTAGCTCGTTCAAACTCAAATATCTCCATAACCGTGAATCCAACCAAAAATTGAAACCATATTCGGAATCCTCATGAAAAACCCTTCGAAAACACTATACATCCATTAAACTTCAAGTGACCTAAGCCTTCCAAAATCCTGATTGAAAGTCACGAATCTGCCCAGGAAAACAGAGCACAACGTTGCTCGCGAGGCGCTGGTTTCCACCTCTGTTCGCCGTCGTCGGACCACCTACGCCTCCGCCACTGCCAACAGTAGAGAGAGGGGGTTGCAATCTTCCAACTGCCGCCGTTCCCGTCCCGATCCGTCGTCGGAGCCGCCAAACTTCCTTGTTCGACCACTTTCTTTCCTCTGTTTTAATTTCTGTACAACCCTATAATTAGTGTTTTTTTATTTCATTTTTACGGTTTTAATTTCGGTTTAAGCTTAAATAAATTGTTCCTAATTGAAATGAAAATAAATATGGATTTGTAAGGTATTTTTACAATTTATAAAAATTATAGATATTTTATAATATAAAGTATTATTTTTATGAAGGAGTAATCTATTTTCATACAATGGTTTTGAAAATAATAATAATTATGATAATAAGGGATTATTATAGTTTTTATAAGAAAAATCAGAATATTAATTAGTCATTCCTTCCCATAAGAATATGATTTTAATAAAGTATAGTTATGAAGTTTTAAAACACTTCTTTTTAGGAATTCTTAAACCATGATTATAAGATAACGGAAATCTAATTGATTTCGGTTTTAAAACTTATACTCATGTTGTGTCATCTCCTATTATAGGTTGCAATACAAGGTTATACGGCCTTGACTATAACCTTTCCGAGTTTTTGAGGTCGTCAATAAGGCATGTTCCCATACTTGCTCGGCTAGGTAAATTGTTTGATTTGTGTGAACAGTCTAATAACCATGTGTTTTTTCTAGATTGATGTGTTTATGTTTAATAATAGTCATGCATAAACATATTAAGTTTTTAGAAATATATTCATGAATGAACTTACATAAGCATTTTGTATACTCTCTCATAAAAAAATAGAATTAAGAATAATTGTGTAATTAGGTTACTACGACTAAGTAAGTCATGCTTTCATCTGAACTCATACTTGGGCTTGTCAAATGCGCTTGTAAAAATGGCAAGGAGGGCTTGGTGTTGTCCATTGTGTGACTATCCTCCCCTTTCCTGGAGCACCGAGTATGATACAGTGGGTCAAGACCATAATCATTAACTAAAAGACACAATGAATGAATACAGGGTCTTGATATGGTAAAAATGATGACTTTGTTTTGTTTAGGTCTTGTTGATTGTGGATTATGTGTTTATCGTCTTGATTGAGACTTGTTTTAGATTAGCATAGGACCAAGGAGGGTGAGCCATAACTGCTCTGGACTCCTCTTTATAACATTTTCGTACTAGATGGAATTATTCCTATTACTTGGTGATGACCGGACCCGCTCTATCGCATTGAGGGGTGTTGCACTCTAGCTAAGTGCCTTTGGGACTTAAGAACCCACTTCTATCTCTTGGGACATATGAGCCCACTCATCAAGACGTAAGAACCTAGATGGTTTAAAAATCGCAACCAATGTGGATATGTATGGTCATTAAAAAGATAAGTGCGAGTAAGCACCATAAAGAACTTATGTATTTGTTGTTATATTTATTTTAGTCTTAGTTTAGAAATTCATGGAGTTTGTAAGCTGTTTGTTAGGGAAGATTCGACGTAAGGTAAATTTCATTAGACATTTAAATTGTGCATTTACAATATAAATAATCTTGATTTAATTATTTACTTTGACCTAATAAATACTGAAGTCGACCTAGCTGACCCCGTTGAGGGCTGACCACTTGTGGTACCAGGTATTAGCAAGCAACTAGCGTCAATCCGAGAGCACTCAAGGTGATGATGAATGGAGCTCAGGATACTATACAAGAAGGTTTTATAAGTAGTTTTGTTTCATTGCATTAAAGAAAGTTGATTTTTATACGGAATAGTTTTGGTTAATCTTTTGTTGAATTCGTTGTCTTGTTAATAAACTGATTAATTGTAAAAGAAAGTTTGAAAAAAATTGTGTTTTTTTTGAAAAGTCTTCCTCTATTGTTTATGTATATAATTTAAGACATGTCTTTACAAAAATTCAAATTGACGCAAAGCCTTGGGTGGCTTCGGACATTAAAATCCGAGGTCACTGGTATGTGACATTCTTGAGATAAATTGGGGGTGTTACAGTTTCCTCATAAGCAGGCTAAATGTAGGGAGAGAGGTCGGCAACATTGACGGTGGAATGAACGGAATACTTGCCCGGAAGATCAATGCGGTATGCGTTGTCCCCTATGCGCTCCAAGACTGTGAAAGGACCGTCGCCACGCTGATGAAGCTTCGTTTTGCAGGCGTCCGGAAAGCGGTCCTTTCGGAGGTGCAACCACACGAGATCGCCCGGGTTGAAGACCATGCGGCGGCGACCTTCTTTGTGTTGCGCCTCGTACTGGCTGGCGCAACGCTCAAATTGGATCCGAGTGCGCTCATGTAAGCAACGAATGGCGTTGGCGCGGTTGGCCGCGTCGAGGTGTTCGCCGTTCTTCAAAGGGCGTGGCACCAAATCCATGGGCGATTGAGGGTTGAGCCCGTAGACCACTTGAAATGGGGTCTTTTTTGTCGCCGAGTGCTTGGGCCTATTATAAGAAAACTCAACGAAAAGTAGTAAGTCCTCCCACCGGCGTGGGTTATTTTTGAGCACCGTCCGAAGACGGGTGCCCAATGTCCAATTGGTCATTTCAGTTTGACCATCGGTTTGGGGATGGTAAGCAGTGGAAAATACCAATTGTGTACCTAGCTTTCCCCAAAGCGTTCGCCAAAAGTGGCTACAGAACTTAGTGTCCCTATCGCTAACGATAGTTCTAGGAAGACCATATAGCTTCACGACATGTTCAAAAAACAAGTTTGCGATTTCGGTCGCATTGTTGTTTCCTTTACATGGCACAAAGTGAGCCATTTTGGAGAAGCGGTCCACAATGACAAAAAGAGAATCTTTACCACGCCTTGTCATTGGAAGGCCCGTGATAAAATCCATGGAGCGATCTTCCCACGGGGTGTTCGGAATTGGCAAGGGTGTGTAAAGGCCGTAAGGTTGAGACCTCGATTTTGCGGTTTGGCATGGCACACAACCTCGGCAATACTTGTGAACATCCGAGGCCATGTGAGGCCAAAAGAAGTGTTCCCGAAGTGCCGTTAAGGTTTTGGCTATGCCAAAATGGCCACGACCATCATGAGCTTCCTTGAGCAATAAATGCCTTACCGAAGAGCTCGGAATGCAAAGCTTTCCGGCACGGTAGAGGTACCCATTGTCAAAGAAATAGGTCTCATGGATTCGATTTTGCTAGAGGTTCTCCATGATCGTTTTAAAGAAATGATCATGCAAGTATAACTCCTTAATCAAGGAGAATCCGAGCAAGTTGGCCTGTAATTGAGTGAGTAAAACATACTTGCGCGAGAGAGCGTCGACCACGACGTTCTCTTTCCCTTTTTTGTGGGCGATAACATACAAAAAAGTTTCCATATATCCACCCATCGAGCATGGAGGCAATTGAGAGTTGTCTGACTCTTTAAATATGCTAAGGCCGCGTGGTCCGTATGAATTACGAACTCGCTTGGCCAAAGGTAGTGCTGCCATGTTTTTAGTACCCTAATCAATGCATACAATTCTTTGTCGTACGTAGGGTAGTTCAAGGTCGCCCCTGTCAGTTTTTCTTTAAAGTAAGCAATAGGGAGTTTTTCTTGGAGAATTACGCCGCCTACGCCGTAGTCGGAGGCGTCGCACTCGACCTCGAAGCGCTTCGTAAAATCTGACAATTACAAGACTGGAGCGCGACATAAAGCGTCCTTTAAGACCTGAAAGGCGGCCTCATGGACAGGCAACCACTTGATTGTGGTTGCCTTCTTGGTGATATTGTGGAGTGGCCCGACGATGGAACTAAATTCCTTGACGAATCGCCTATAGAACCCTGTGAGCCCTAAGAAGGATCAAACAATCGTCGGGGTCGTAGGGGTGGGCCACTCTCGGATGGCGCGGATCTTGTTGTCATCCACACGAAGGCCATCCTTGGACACGACAAAACCAAGAAAGTTCGTCGTGTCCGTGCAAAAACAACACTTAGCAATGTTTACATACAAATTGTGCTCGCGAAGGCAATCTAACACCAACCTAAGGTGCCTCGCCTGAGAGTCTAAGTCCTTAGAATAAACAAGAATGTCGTCAAAATACACGATGAAAAAACGTCCTAAAAACTTACGAAAGACAAAATTCATGAGCCGCATAAAAGTATTAGGGGTGTTTGTCAAGCCAAAAGGCATGACAAGCCATTCGTACAAACCATGTTTGGTTTTAAATACGGTCTTCCACTCATCGCCTTCATGCATACGGATTTGATGATATCCGCTTCGGAGATCTATCTTGGAAAACAACGCGGTACCGTGGAGTTCATCAAGCATGTCGTCCAATTGTGGGATCAGAACCCGCTTTTTGTTTTTTCTTAGCAGTTTTTGCTAGCTTTCTTTTGACTTGTTTATGGGGTTAGATTAGTGTAGTAGGATAGATATTTTTCTAAAGTGACTCAGGTACAACAAGGAGAAGAAGAAGAAGGGCTAAAATAAAGAAAAAAAACCAATTCAAGACACTCAATGCTAAAAGCCACATGAAAAAATCGGTGTACAAGCATCAGGTTCGATAACGACCCCCACAAGGTAGGTACCGACCCTTACAGTAAATCTGAAAAATTCAAACTCCTCAAGTGAACAATGGTTTCAAACAGCTTTAGTTTTATTTTGTGAGTTTCTTTTTCTTACCCTCTTTATTCTTTCTATGTTTTAAACAGTGAGGACATTATTTGGTTTAAGTATGGGGTGGGGGAAAAGAAAACTCAGTTTTTGTGTCTTTGTTTGTGTTTTAGGATTGTTTGTGTTTTAGGATTGATAATATTCCACTTAGATGTCCTATGATATGCTTCAACTTGCTTAATCGTGTAATTCCTATAGCATGTTTGGATAGCTTTGCCTGAATCATGATGAAAAGTTGTTTTCTATGTGGATACTTAGCTTGTGATGAACTTGAGCACATATGATCTTGGGTAGAAGTGACTTAAATCCAACAAAACTTTCTCCCTAGTGAGTTGTTTTTGGCCTTATAGGGAGAACATAAAAAATCCCTCTTCTTTTCATGTGTGTTTTACTCTCCTTATGCATATTATCTCTTGTCATTGATATGGTTTTCTATTTCTTGAAGCCTTTATGAGATATTAGTTCATTACATGTGAAATCATATGATGGAGAACTTATTTCTTTAACCCATTTTCTACCTTCTCTTTTACCTACCTTATCATTATCCTCTTTTGAAGCCAATTTGAGCCTTGAAGCCTTTTATTTTTAAGCTCCACAAAAAATATTCACTAGCTGATAAAGCTTGACCCTATTCGGGGATTAGGACTTAGTATTGGTTGTGATGGTTTTGTTGAGTGAGATACATTGGTTCAAGTGTGGGGTAATTTCGGGTTGGGTAAAGTAAATGATCTTGCAGTTTATCATGTAAAAGGAGTTTAGTTCTTTGTATGCACTTACTAAGAGAAAGAAAGAAAGAAAAAGTCAGAACAGTGACATCGTTACCGACCTTTCACTGAAAAATCAGCAAAGAAAAAAAATCGAGAAAAGAAAGATGAGAAAAATCAAAATATGAGAAAAAGAGTTGAATAGTGAAAGTGTGCATGAGCCAAATTTTCCTTAGTGTTTTTTAAGCAAGATTTGTTGGGTTATTTAAAGGGTGAATGAGTTGAAGAGTGTGCATAATGTTTAGAGAGTTTGGTATGTTGTTTTTGAAAGTTTTGGTGAGTTGTGTTGGAGAAGTTTAAGAGTCTATATTCCCGGATTTTTAGCACCACATAGCCAAAATATTTTCATGCCCTTTTCTTATTACCAAACCCCATTACAACCCGACCGAATGGAAGCTTCTATGAAGTCTTTCATTGAGCCTAAGTTCTCTTGATCATTTTCATGTGGTTTGACATCTTCGGTGGAGAGTTTGGTGATATAAGTAACAATGACTATGTTGATTTTTGTATATAGGATTGAGTTGAGAGTTGTTCTTATAAGCCTAAACACATGAGAGTTGAGTGAAACATATTACCCTTGTGAGGTTGGATTCTTAGTTGCTTTTGCTTGAGGTTGCTCATATATCTGTGATGACATTATATTCACTTGTCTATCTATTTGTACTTGTGCTTATGATGTTGCTTTTTGATAAGGGCATTGACTTGAAGAATGGGAACATTGTTTTGATTGATGTGTTGTTGATTGCTTGAGGACAAGCAAGTCTAGGTATGGGGTAATTTGATATCCGTTTTTTAGTCATGTTTTTAGGGTGTGTTTTTATGTGTTTGAGTCTTTTTCTTTAGTTTTGTGTTTTGTTTTGAGTCGTTTGTGTATGTTTTCGTATTTCCTTAATACATGGAGTCTATATTAGCTTTGGTGGTGTTTTTGTAGGTTTTAGAAGCTGTTTGGAGCATATTTTAGGAGGAGATGAGAAACCGAACAAAAGCACTTAAGGAGTGAAGCCAAGAGAAACATGAAGATCAAGTTTGAGCCATGAAGGAAGTTAAGAGACCCGTTCCCGAGCCTTAGGTAGAAGAATCAAAACAAAAACGAAGGTTAACGATCGCATAATGAAGGAGATATCTCAGTCACAAGGCTGAAGACCGGTAACGACCCTATGGGGGTCGATAACGAGGCGGACAAGGTCGGTACCGAGGGCACTAAGGTCGTTACCGAGGTACCCAAGTGAAGAATTTCCAAAAGAATCCTACCGACCCTGACGGGGTCGGTACCGAGGGTCCCATGTCGGTAGGAACATTAGAGTCGGCGGAATTAAATGTATTTTTATCCCTTTTATTAGTTTCCTTAAGGGATATATCTTTTAGAGATCATTATATCTTAAGAGAAGCTTTATTTCCTTATAAATAGATTAGTTTTCTCTATAAATACTCTTGTCCTAGCTTTAGTTTTCTTAAGATTCAAGTTAGCTTTAGGGTAGAGGAGAGAGAGAGAGAGAGGGGAGGCATGAGAGAGAGAGAGAGAGAGAGAGAGAGAGAGTAGAGGAACTAGTTTTGTTGGAGAACAAGTTTTGCTTGGATTTGGTTGTAAGCTTTCTTTTTAGTTCAATTACTTTGTTTTCAACCATGATTTGTGAGTAGTCTCTCTCTCTAAGGTTGGGGTTAAACCCTACAATGGTTATGTATGCTCGCTTTTGATCATGTTTTGATTGTTTTTATTGCATGAATCTATTCTCTTGTTCTTAAATCCTTGAAACGAAAGTTGATATGAATTTCTCGTTCATAGTTGAAGCAAAAGCAGAAACTTTGAATGAGAATAGCCAATTAGGGTTTTGAAGCAAAAGAGGATCAATCCTATCTGAAGTAGAAGAAATAGAACAAGTTTATTAATTTAGCGAAAGTTGATTGATTTACTTGCTTAGTTGACGAAAGTTGACGACTTTATGTGATAAAGGCATGATCTATATGTTTCATTGGTATTTGCATGCATAATTGTTGTTGCGGGAAAACCAAAACCTTAGATTTTCTCTCTTACTTGATAAAAACCCTAACTTTCTTGATTACTTGCGCCCTAAGTAAGAACAAAACTTCATACTGACTCTCTCCCGTGGACGAACCTGACTTTTCTATACACAGCGGGGTCTTGATTATAAATTTATTTGTTGTCAGGAAACTCTATCAACATTGATATTACCAAGCCCCATTACAACCCGGCCGAATGGAAGCTTCTATGAAGTTTTTCATTAAGCCTATGTTCTCTTGATGATTTTCATGTGTTTTGACATCTCTGGTAGAGAGTTTGGTGATATAAGTAACAATGACTATGAGTTCTTGCATATTGGATCGAGTTGAGAGTTGTTATTCTAAGCCTAAACACATGAGAGATGAGAGAAACACATAAACCCTTGTGAGGTTGGATTCCAGTTTCTTTGCTTGAGGTTGCTCATATATGTGTGATGACATTAGAATGTCTATCTATTTCTACTTATGCTTATGATGTTGTTTTTTATAAGGGCATTGACTTCAAGAATGTGTTGTTCGTTTTGATTGACGTCTTGTTATTGCTTGAGGACAAGCAAGTCTAAGTATGGGGTATTTTGATATCCGCCTTTTTAGTTGTGTTTTTAGGGTGTGTTTTTTAGTGTTTGAGTCTTTTTCTTTAGTTTTGTGTTTTGTTTTGAGTCGTTTTTGTAGGTTTTCATATTTTCATAAGATATGGATTCTACATAAGCTTTGGTGGTGTTTTGATAGGTTTTGGAGCTGTTTGGAGCATATTTTAGGAGATGATGAGAAACCGGTGAAAAGCACTCAAGAAAGAGATGAAGATCAATTTAAAGCCATGAATGAAGTTTAGGAGACCGTTACCGAGCTTAAGGAAGAAGAATCAAGGCAAAAGGAAGGCTAACGACCCCTCTACCGAAGCAATAAGGAGCCAAATTACAAGACAGTGAGGGTCGGTACCGAGGTCACAAGGTCCGTACCGAGGTGCTCAGGAAGAAGAAAGTCAAGAATTCAGCAGAAAATCCTACCGACCCTGATGGGGTCAGTACCGAGGGTCCCGTGTCGGTAAGAACATCAGAGTCAATGGAATTAAATGTATTTTTATCTGTTTTTTTGTTTCCTTAAGGGGATATATCTTTTAGAGATTCATTATATCTTTTAGAAGATTTATTTCCTTATAGATAGATTAGTTTTCTCTATAAATACTCTTGTCCTAGTTTAAGTTTTCGGATAATTCAAGTTAGCTTTAGGGTAGTGGGGAGAGAGAGGAAGCGTGAGAGAGAGAAAAAGAACGACTTTGCTTGGACAACAATTTTTGTTTAGATTCGTTTGTAAGCTTCCCTTTTCTTCTTAACTTAATTTAGATGTTCTTAATTATGATTTGTGAGTAGTTCATCTCTCTCTAAGGTTGGGGTTAAACCAAACAATGGTTATGTATGCTTTCTCTTGATTATGTTGTGAATTTTTTATTCATAATTCTATTATCTTGTTCTTAATCCTTGAAAGGAAAGTGGAAAAGGAATTTCTCGTTCATAGTTGAAGCGAAAGCAGAAACTTTGGATCAGAATAGTTAATTAGGGTTTTGAAGCGAAAGCGGATCAATCCTAGTTGAAGTAGAAGAGATAGATAGAACAAGTTTATTAATTTAGCGAAATTTGATTGATTTACTTGCTTAGTTGATGAAAGTTGACGACTTTATGTGATAAAGGCATGATCTTTTTGTTTCATTAGCGTTTGCATGCATAATTATTGTTGTAGGGATACCAAAACATTAGATTTTCTCTCTCTCTTGATAAAAACCCTAACTTTGTTGATTGCTTGAACCCTAAGTAAGAACAAAACTTGAAAATGACTTTCTCCCGTGGACGAACGTGAATCCCCTGTACTCGGCGGGGTCTTGATTATAAATTTATTTGTTGTCAAGAAACCCTCTCAACAACACGAGCCCTCTCCTTGACTTGGATAGGGGCGTTAGAGTTCAACCAACACAAGGGTTAAGGTGAAGGGTGAGGAGTAGTATGCAAGGAAAACCTATCCACCCCCTCTTAACTAATGATATTACAACATGAACCACTATAAATAATCACACTACATACCTTTTCCACGATCTTGCATAGAGTGTGAAAGATAACTTCTCGTTGACTAGGTGTGGTGGTGTTCTCCGTCATTACGAGCGTCCGTTGAACCACAAAACACTCTCCTTCATCGTCGGTAACATGGAGCTCATCTTCTTTAACCTCGGGGCTATCCTCCTCTTGCACAGCCCCTTCATCCTCGTATTCATACTCCCCTTGGGTGGTAAGAAGGACCTAGCATAGTGACCATGGCCAAGGCACTTGAAGCACTTCACATCACTAGCCCGCTCTCCTCCTTCTTGCAGTGGGCGTGGGGAAAACTCTTTCCTGGGTTGAGGGGTCGACTCCTTCCTAAACTCCGACTTCATGGACTGATTTGAAGGTACCCTAGGAGTCGTGGGGGAAGGTTGCCACGCTCGGGAAGTGGTAGAGCTTTGGCGCCATTGAGCAAGGTGCTTGTAGATGTGGTTGGTGTAGTGAAGCACTTGCTCAACATTGGTCCCCCTACTAAAATGCTTCATACTCAAAATATATTTCAGTTCCGAATTTAAACCATTGACAAACATAGAAATCACATACCCGTCGGGGAATTGCAATCCGGAACGGAAGATAAGCATACACATCTCGTTGTAGAACTCATCAGGGGATCGGTTTCCTTGGCGCACTTGCTCCAACTTTGCATGGACCCGTTCCGTATAATCTTGAGGCACGAACCGCTCCTCAATGCCCTCTCTAAGCTCTTGCAAAGTGTTGATTTGAGGCATCCGGTGTGTTCTCCTCAAGGCCTTGTCCTCGAGCCACCAATGGTAAGCCAAGTCGATAAAGTGTATGGACGCAATGGCCACTCGCGGAGCATCATCATATCCATAAAAGTCAAAAATGGACTCCACTTTGGCAAGCCAATCAAGGCTTGAATTGGCGCCGGATGTACCCGCAAATGTCGGCACATTAAGCATAATGCCTTGATGGGGGTCCCGAAGCTACTCCTCTTGAAACATGGGCGCGCCTTGCCGAGGCTTTCCGGCGGCACCGTGCGCCTGCACTCGCGGCGGCTGACCACACCTAGGAAGGTGCAAGGCTGGTCCGGGAAAGTTGGTGGCCACGGTTGGATTAGCTTCTTGAAAATTTGGTACTCCATAACCTGAAACGTCAGTGGAAACCAAAGGAATATTATTCGGAAAAGTAGCAAATGAAGGTCAGACTCCGAGATCGGCCACATAATGTTGATTGTGGAAGCTCATGAGAGGAACATAAGGAGGATTGCTCCCGAAGGATGTAATCAATCCAAGTGAGGCGAGGGCCTCCATTTTTGGCACGTAGGATACCGAGGCCTCTTCTTGCATCAACTCCACCCGGTTGGCACTTTGTAAGACACTTAGTGAAGCTCCCGATTGAGGCACTCGTGAACCCTCATCCCTTCCTTGAACTCGACTCTTGAAGTTGGAAAAATGAGCCTCCAAACGAGTCTCCAAGCGAGTCTCCATGGATTGCATAGATTGTTGCAAGGAGCGAAACATGGCCTCCACCGAGTTGGAAGACTCCTCATCGACCATTTGTTTGTCCTTTTGATCACCTACACTCATCACCTTAACAAACCAAGTAAAAAGAAAGGGTATAGAGTGCACTCGAATTAATCACCAAAACTTGCTCGAGATGGAAATCCGACAAGCTGCAAGTAGGAGATGACCTACAAAAGACAACAAGTAGAGCTCAAACGCACCACGCACTTATCAAAGAGGAAAGAACAACTAGGAAGCTACTAACACCAAGAAAAGTCAAGAAACAATGTCAACAAAGTTTTAGGCCTTGCTCGGGTTCTTGTTCTCACGGGGTCCGACTTTTTCTATGCCCGACCTCTCTTTCACTTTCGTCGGGTCCGAGTTTTTCTATCCCAGATTCTCTTTCTCCCCGAGTCCGACTTTTTCTTTTAGGCACGAAATTTGATAGCTTGCATTTTAGAGCATCTTAGGACATGCATTTAAGACTTTATTTTATATATGTTTTTATGCATATGTCTTGTGTTTTCTAGTACTATTAGTTTAGTTTCCGTTATAAATGTCTACACGCGTATTTGCATGCTTTTCAGGTACTTTTGAGAAGTTTGAGCTTCATTGGAACGCGTTTGAATACATGGCGGAATCAAGACTTCAGTCTAGGAAGCAACGGGACCGAAAAAGAACGATTCAAGAGACGAAAAGAAGGAAGCAAATGATCAAAGTCCAAGGTCGTGCACCAAGGTGCACGGTCGTGCAGGCGGTGTTGAAAAATCTTCGGATCGTGCACCTAAGGCGCACGATCGTGCGCCCATGCACAGATAACGGCTAGGTGCTTGCGGTGCCAAACGCACGATCGTGCATTGCCAAGGCCAGGGTCGTGCGCTACAATGCACGGTCGTGCGACTTTTCTAGCCAAGGCACAGGTCGTGCGCCGTCAACGCACAAGTCGTGCACCTCCATGCCTACGGTCACGCGCTTGCCTTAGGTCATGCGTGGCTCATGTGGTCGTGCGGCTATGGTGAACGATGCGCGTCTTGGATCGTGCGCCCCTTTAGGTCGGGTTTTGGGACGCCTCTCCTACCTTATCTTTAGTATAAATACTCTCTTTTTTCTTCTAGATTGAGGGTTCGAGTTTTTTACCAAATTCTATTGCCTGAGAGACAAGTTTGGATAGATCAAGTTGGAGATTGAAGACTTTTGTTAAATTTGAGTTTGAATTGGCTGGATTTTAATCAAAGTTTATTTGGTTTTTCAATCCGGTATGTTGATTATCATTGTTGAATTGATCTCTTCTCTTTCCATGTCTAGCTAAACCCCAAATTCTAAGATTGGGGTGAACCCAATAATGTCTAGGTAGACTTATTTATTAAATTGCACAATCCGTTGTTTGAAGCTTTGTTTGATTCAATCCTAGATGCTTTATTCCTTAGTAATTTATTTGATTGGGAACTGATTAAAGTTTGAGACTGAAAGATAAAAACTTTGATAAGTAGTCAGACAGGGAATTGAGACTGAAAGGTACTTTTTCCTGTTGGAACCCTAGGATTTGAACCTGAGTTTTCTTTATTATGAAAATATTTTGAATTCTCTTGTGGAATAACAGTTGTAATAGAAATCTTAAGGTTGGGTTGAGTTAGCAAGTCGCGAAAGCGGATGTTGATTCAATTTAATCTTAAATTCTAAGTGCTTAAAGGTCTAGATTTTAATTTGCAAGTCACGAAAGTGGATGTTTAATTGAGTCTAGATACGTTTGTTAACATTGGAAAGAATTTAGTGGATACATTAGACAATTGCCTTCAAACAAAGTCATAATTCAGATTGTGTAATCATCGAAAGAATTTAGTGGGATGTATGAAGTTGATGTCAATACAAAATTGAGGGCTCAGGTTGATTTTCTTACTCAGAAGGTAAAGCAAATGGAAATAGTTGCAGCAACAGGAAAGCCCATTGGTCCTACACCATCCAGCTCAGTGGTAAATTGTCAATTTTATGGAGCAGTTGATCACACAATATCAGCTTGTCATTTGTATGCTGCTCAACGTGAGCCACAAGGAGGAGAAGTCAACTAAATGAATAACTACAATCGGGATGTAAGGAATGACCCATACTCCAATACTTACAACCCCGGTTGGAAGAATCAACCAAACTTCTTCTATGGAAATAGTCAAGCACAACAAAGACAACCACCTGGGTTTCAACCAAAAGCTCCTCAACCACAAATTGCTCCTCATGTGCCACAACCTCAACAATCAACAATGGAGCTTCTACTTGAGGAACTTGTGGCGGGTGAAAAAGCAAGTCAGATCTTTCAACAAGAGGTGATTACAGAGCTGCAAGAGATGAAAAAGCAACAGAAGTTATTTGAGCAACAGTTAGCTGAACAAGCCTTGAATGCTCCAAGACCCAGTGGTCAATTGCCTGGTCAACCTGAAGCTAACCCAAGAGGCCAAGTGCATGCTATATCTCTAAGGAGTGGAAGAGCACTTGAGACTCCACCAATGACTCAGAAGGAGAATGAGAATGAGTTACAAGAGAAAGAGGTCCCTAAGGAGTCAAAAGAAGATAAGAAGGAGCCTCCATATGTTCCTCGACCACCATACAAGCCACCTGTACCATTCCCTCAAAGAAGAGCTCAAGCCCAATTGGATCCACAATTTAGAAAATTTGTGGATGTGTTGAAGAAGCTCTACATCAACATTCCTTTCACGAATGCCTTGAAGCAAATGCCCTCTTATGTGAAGTTCCTGAAAGAGATTCTATCCAACAAGAGGAAGATTGATGAATGCCAATCCGTGTCTTTAAGCAAGGAGTGCAGTGCTCTTATCCAAAACAAGCTCCCTCCAAAACTTGGAGATCCAGGTAACTTTTCTGTCCCTATTGTCTTTGGAAATATTACTTACAATGCTTTATGTGATCTTGGATCTAGTGTTAGTATTATTCCCTTATCTATATGCAAAGAATTGGGTTTGGGAAAGCCTAGACCTATAGGAATGACACTTTATATGGCGGATAGATCATCGGTTCGCCCCGTAGGAATCATTGAGGATGTACCTATTCGTATAGGTAAGTTTTTTATTCATGTGGATTTTATTGTGCTAGATATTGATGCTGATATGCCTGCCCCTGTCATCTTGGGAAGACCCTTTCTAGCTACTGCAGGAACCTTGATTGATGTTAAATAGGGGGTCATCTCCTTCACAATAGGTGATGAGAAAAGTGAATTTAGTCTTTCTAAAGCTATTAAACAACCTTCTTGTGAGGATGATGATTGCAGGATAGATGCCATAGAAAGGAAAGTTCATGGATCAATTATGTCTGTGGTCTCTAAGGACCCAACGGAGCATTTTTGTGACCTCTATTGAGGAACAAGTGGAGAAAAGAGAGCTACTAGCTCATGTTGCTCAACCTTTTCAACAAGTTATAGAGGTTACAAGTTCTTTAGTTAGTGATGGTGCTAAGGAGATGAAGGGTAGAATTACAAAGAAAAAGAAGAAGGATCGAGCAAAAATTGAGGTCAAGATTGGAGACAAGGTGATGCTATTCCATGAAAGATCCAACATGTTTCTAGGGAGCAAAGGAACAAGATGGTCTGGGCCGTACATAATGACTTGAGTTTTACATGGAGGTGGAGCTGAGCATTGGCATAAAAACTCGAGAAAATTCAAAGTACAAAGACATAGGCTGAAGCTTGTGGTTGACCCTAATCCGGTTAGGGTGGGTACCAAAGACCCTCCTGACTCGAGTGCTTAAAAGAAGATGGAAGGTCAAGCTAATGACCTTAAACAAGCGCTGCTTGGGAGGCAACCCAAGGTTAGTGTTTTCTTCTCTCTTTTATTTTCTACATTGGGAACAATGTAGATTTTATGTTTGGGGGAGGGAAACATGTTTCATGTTAGTTAGATTGCATATAAGTTGGATTTTCATGTTTAATTTTTTTGCATTTGCCTTTGCATAAAAAAAAGAGAAAAAAAATTCAGAAAAATGTCAAAAATACAAAAAAAATTATGCATTTTAGATGTTATTGAATCCCTTTTAATGGAAAAAACCTTGTCGTCTATTTATTCTTTGCATAACTCTAAAACCCCATGACATGCTTGAATTGTTGAAACCTCTATATATTTGCATGATTGTGGATTTGTATGTTTTGCATGTAATTGAATGAACACATGTTATATTTTGAGATTTAAGATTATGCTGAAGTTCTAGACATGTTTAGCCTTGTGAGATCATTTTTTAGCATTTCTAGGACTTATTGTCCTCTCTATTATTTCTAGAGTGTCTCAATATGACTTGCTACTCTAGAACTTGCGTTTAGATATCTATTTTGAGGCTGCTTACATGAGTCTGACATATGTCATTAAAGTGATAGAGACATTATTTTCATTAGCCTATATTTCCCTATCCACCATGCATATTAATCCTTCTTTTTTGAAGCCCCTATTAGCCTTAATATCCTATCTTTTTAAGCTCCACAAAATTAAATCCCGAGCATAATTAGCCTGACCCTTATGGAGAATAGGAATTTTTGCTGGATTTATTTTGTGAAGTTTGAGTGAGTTGGGAAATTGAAAAGAAATATGAGATTGGTGGATGAGTTGAAAGAAAAAAAAAAGTGAAGTAAAGGGAATGAAGGTTGAAAATGAAGAATGGTTTGAGCTTGAGAAATAACAAGTGCATGGGTTGAATAAAAAAATTGCAAAAGAAGTGTGAGAAAATGAAAGAAGTTGAAGTATAGTTGAAAGGTTAAGAAAGAAAATGGGCAAAAAGAGTTGGTTTGTTTGAGTTGATAAAGCTTGATTTCTATTCTCCAAAATTAGCACCACATAGCCAAATATTTTCCATACCTTATTCTTCTCACCTTGGCCACGTTACAGCCCATTAAAAGCCCTCTTGATTTTTGTTGTATGCAAAGTCCATAGCGGTAGAGATTTAGAACACTGATGGAAGCATATGGTAGTTTAGCGGTCATAGTTGAGAATTGAGCGAAACAAAATACCCTAAACAGTTGAGTAAGAGAGACAAACACATTCTCCTAGTGAGGTCCAGAATGGATGCATTCTCTTGGTCTTTTTGATTTTTCTAAAAGCATGTGTAATGATTTCAATTTGTGAACTACAAGTTTATTGATTAATGCTTAACTTCATTTGAGGTGGATACTTAGATTGCATTGTCCTGTGGGGTGTTGAGTTTATTTCTTGCTTGAGGACAATCAAGGTTCAAGTTTGGAGGATTTTTATAGCTTGCATTTTAGAGCATCTTAGGACATGCATTTAAGACTTTAGTTTATATGTTTTTATGCATATGTCTTGTGTTTTCTAGTACTTTTAGTTTAGTTTCCGTTATAGATGTCTACACGCGTATTTGCATGCTTTGCAGGTACTTTTGAGAAGTTTGAGCTTCATTGGAACACGTTTGGATACATGGCGGAATCAAGACTTCAATCTAGGAAGCAACGGGACCGGAAAAGAACGATTCAAGAGCCAAAAAGAAGGAAGCACACGATCAAAGTCCAAGGTGCACGGTCGTGCAGTTGGTATTGACAAATCTTCAGATCGTGCACCTAAGGCGCACGATCATGCGCCCATGCTCAGATAACGGCTAGGCTCGTGCGGTGCCAAACGCACGATCGTGCATTGCCAAGGCAAGGGTCATGCGCTACAATTCACGGGCGTGCGTCTCTTCTAGCCAAAGCACAAGTCGTGCGCTGTCAAGGCACAGGTCGTGCACCTCCATGCCTACGGTCGCGCGCTTGCCTTAGGTCGTGCGTGGCTCATGTCGTCGTGCGGCTATGGCGCACGATGCGCGCCGTGGATCGTGCACCCCTTTAGGTCGGGTTTTGGGCCGCCTCTCCTACCTTATCCTTAGTATAAATACTCTCTTTTGTCTTCTAGATTGAGGGTTTGAGTTTTTTACCAAATTCTATTGCTTGAGAGACAAGTTTGGATAGATCTAGTTGGAGATTGAAGACTTTTGTTGAATTTGAGTTTGAATTCGCTGGATTTTAATCAAAGTATGTTTGCTTTTTCAATCCGGTATGTTGATTCACATTGTTGAATGATTTCTTCTCTTTCCATGTCTAGCTAAACCCCAAATTCTAAGATTGGGGTGAACCCAATAATATCTAGGTAGAATTATTTATTAAATTGCACAATCCGTTGTTTGAAGCTTTGTTTGATTCAATCCTAGATGCTTTATGCCCTAGTAATTTATATGATTGGGAAGTGATTAAAGTTTGAGACTGAAAGGTGAAAACTTTGATAAGTAGTCAGACAGGGAATTGAGACTGAAAGGTACTTTTTCTGTTGGAACCCTAGGATTTGAACCTGAGTTTTCTTTATTGTGAAAATATTTTAAATTCTCTTGTGGAATAACAGTTGTCATAGAAATCTTAAGGTTGGGTTGAGTTAGCAAGTCGCGAAAGCGGATGTTGATTCAATTTAATCTTAAATTCTAAGTGCTTAAATGTCTAGATTTTAATTTGCAAGTCACGAAAGTGGATGTTTAATTGAGTCTAGATACGTTTGTTAACATTCGAAAGAATTTAGTGGATACATTAGACAATTGCCTTCAAACAAAGTCATAATTCAGATTGTGTGATCATCCTTTATAGTCTACCGAAGCATTGTTGTGGGGATCCTTGATCTTAGAAGCTTTTCTCCCATTGATTTTCTCATATTTACTTGTTTATTTGTCATAGTCAGTTTCATAGCTAAAATCACGAAACAATCTTTTCTTATTTTTACGACTTAGTCTACTGATTTGAATACGATTAATACTACTTAGTCCCAGAGTTCGACACCTTGGTATTACAACCGATTCCATACACTTGCGGGCTAGGATTTGTCCTATCAAAATTCTAAATTTTTTTTATAAAACAAAAGTAGACAACAAGCAAGCAAGACAAGTATTTTTCTCGGTGTCATTCCCGTATCCTAGAGTCCACCCAATTCAACAAGCATGTAATGGACACAACAGGAACGTTTCACACCCTACACCCCTCCGTTATTCAGCCAAGAAAAATCAGCAAAAAAGTTTTAAATCCAGCTCTTAATTAAAGGAATTAAACATGGAGTGAAGACAACCTTTCAACTACAACTTCAATCAAACAACCTTTGATGTCCTTCTTCTTGTTGAATCTGACCCGTTTCAACAGGCTTGATCTTTCTGGTCCGAAATCGGATTTGAGTGATTCTAAAACAAGGAGTTAGATCTTTGAGTCTAGTTGAACATCTCAAAATTTTAGATCTGGATGATGTGTAGATTGGAAGTTATGTCGATTATACAGAAGTGGTGCAAAATCCACCGAGATGGAAATGGAACGATTGAAAGTGGGATGGCGGAGTGATGGATATGGATGCAAGGCTTAGATATTACACACAAAGAGTTGCATACTAAGTCGAAAGGGATGTTGGATATGAATCACCAACAATCTTCAACAAGAAAGTCAAAAAGAACTTTTTATTGAAAAACAAAGAGAAACAAAGCATGTCAGGATTCAAGTCCGAGGTGAAAGGAGGCCATGGACGTGTCTATAAACCTAAAATCCATGCGTCACACATTCATCCACAATTCTTAAAGAAATTACAAAAAACGCCCCTTAAAACCCAACAACAAACTAATTGTCCTTAACCGCAAAATAGTCACTTGTCGGACCACTAGTTAAAATGAGACTCCAACCTTCTTCTTTGTAGACATCCGGAAACTTACGAACCATGAGATCCTCTTGGATGTGGCAAAGGATTTCTTTACCTCGGGCGCGCGTGATGCGCCCAAGATAGGGCATAGCTCCTTGACTCGGCTTCTTAGTGCCTCGAACACCGGCCTTGGTTGCTTGTCCAAGTGTAGGCTCCCCTTTATCATATACATTGGGCTTGTCATTAGAGCTGAAATCCTCACTCGAGTCACGGGACAAGGCGCCATCAAAAGTGCCCGAAGAGGTGGCACCATCCATCAAAGGCCAAGGCGCGCCAAGGTCGGAAACCGGCGTAGCGCATGGCGTGCCACCAACCTCTTTCAACGGCGCACCAGCCCCTTGCAAGGGCGCACCAAGGTTAGGCGTCGGCCCCGGTTGTGCTAGGTGCAAGGGCGCACCGAACGGTTGTGCCGGCGTGTGCAAGGGCGCGCTCGCAAGCTAGGGGATTGGCTCGGTTGTAGATGACCTTTCATTAGTACAGTAGAGTTCGTTATCAAGTGTGGTAACCCCTCCTTGATAAAGGGAGGTCTTGGGTTCAAATCCCACCTCCAACATTCTGCAAGATAAAAGGAGTGTAGCCTCCTGTAGGTTGGGGTGCATGGGCTGTATCCCATGGCTTGTGATTGAGTGCCAGTGGTCCGATCGCCGACGTGGAGGGAGGCTAGAGGCTGGCCCACTGGTCACAATGCCGACTCGAGGTAGGCTGAGAAGGTGGGTTCAGGTGGCCTTGATCACATCAATGTCTCTGTCTCTGTCCCGATACCTGTTGTTTACCTCATAGTTCCTTCTTTCTCTGTTGGGGTTCCCTTTGAACTTCCCTTTCTTGTAGACGTTCCTAAGGGCCTTTGTGATGAGTACCAATTGATGGCCGGAACGATGGTGTAGATGATGCAAAGGGATCACCTTCAAAGAGATCCAAGGAATTCTGACAACAAACACCAAGGAATTGAATCTGACCCGTCTTCAACAGGCTTGATCTTTCTTTTCCGAAATCGGATTTGAGTGATTCTAAAACGAGGAGTTAGATCTTTGAGTCTAGTTGAACACCTCGAAATTTCAGATCTAGATGATGTGTAGATTGGAAGTTATGTCGATTATACGTAGGTCGTGCAGAATCCACCGAGATGGAAATGGAACGATTGAAAGTGGGATGGCGGAGTGATGGATATGGATGCAAGGCTTGGATATTACACACCGAGAGTTGCATACTAAGTCGAAGGAGATGTTGGATATGACTCACCAACAATCTTCAACAAGAAAGTCAAAAAGAACTTTTGATTGAAAAACAAAGAGAAACAAAGCATGTCATGATTCAAGTCCGAGGTGAAAGGAGGCCATGGACGTGTCTATAAACCTAAAATCCACGCCTCACACATTCATCCACAATTCTTAAAGAAATTACAAAAAACGCCCCTTAAAACCCAACAACAAACTAATTGTCCTTAACCGCAAAATAGTCACTTGTCGGACCACTAGTTAAAATGAGACTCCAACCTTCTTCTTTGTAGACATCCAGAAACTTACGAACCATGAGCTCCTCTTGGATGTGGCAAAGGATTTCTTTATCTCGGGCTCGCGTGATGCGCCCAAGATAGGGCATGGCTCCTTGACTCGGCTTCTTAGCGCCTCGAACACCGGCCTTGGTTGCTTGTCCAAGTGTAGGCTCCCCTTTATCATACACATTGGGCTTGTCATTAGGGCTGAAATCCTCACTCGATTCACGGGACAAGACGCCATCGAACGTGCCCGAAGAGGTGGCACCATCCATCAATGGCCAAGGCGTGCCAAGGTCAGAAACCGGCGTAGCGCATGGTGTGGCACCAACCTCTTGCAAAAGCGCACCAGCCCCTTGCAAGGGCGCACCAAGTTTAGGTGTCGGCACCGGTTGTGCTAGGTGCAAGGACGCACCGAACGATTGTGCCGGCGTGTGCAAGGGCGCGCTCGCAGGCTCGGGGGTTGGCTCAGTTGTAGATGACCTTTCATTAGTACAGTAGAGTTCGCTATCAAGTGTGGTAACCCCACCTTGATAAAGGGAGTTCTTGGGTTCAAATTCCACTTCCAACATTCTGCAGGATAAAAGGAGTGTAGCCTCCTGCATGTTGGAGTGCATGGGTTGTAGCCCATGGCTTGTGATTGAGCGCCACTAGTCAGATCGTCGACGTGGAGGGAGGCTGGAGGCTGTCCCACTGGTCAGAATGCTGACTCGAGGCAGGCTGAGAAGGTGGGTTCAGGTGGGCTTGATCACATCAATGTCTCTGTCTTTGTCCCGATACTTGTTGTTGACCTCATAGTTCCTTCTTTCTCTGTTGGAGTTCCCTTTGAACTTCCCTTTCTTGTAGAAGTTCCTAAGGGCCTTTGTGATGAGTACAAGTTCCTCTTCTTCATCCTCCTCTGATTCTTCACACTGTTCCTGAACAGATTTGAGGACCTTCTCCAGTTTGAGAGCTATGCCTCTCGTTTCTGTCTCTTGTTGCTTATCTTCTTGCTTTCTCTTCTCGTGACCAGTGAGCTTACCTAACTCTTGGTGAAGCATCAAGTTCCTATTCTCAGGATTCTCCTTGAACATGGTTCGTTCATTTGTCTACTCGGCTGTTAGCTCGTTGAATAGTTGTTGCTCCTTCATTTTGTCGGAGATCTCCTGCTTGGTGATTCCAAGGGCTGCTAGCTTTGAGCAAAGGGATTTTAAGTGTGATTGATAACTGTCAATCGATTCACCTATGGTCATTTTAAAGTTGAAGAACTTGCTTTCTGGCGTTCATTTGGTGATCGTCCCTCAGATCGGAACATCCAGCGTGCATCTGTTGAATGGCTTCCCATATTTCCTTGGTTGTTTCCAAGTTAGCCACTCGATCACTGTCTTGATCGCACATGGAATTGTTGAGATACACTTTAGCCTTGTAGTTGGCCTCCATGCATTACCATTCGGTGGGACCCCATTTAGACAGGTCCTTTCGAATATTTGCTTTGACCTCGAAGTTCCCATGCTCTATGACACACTACACTTGGTAGTCATGACTCCTCATCCAGTCTCTCATCTTGAGCTGCCATGTCCAATCTTCGTGAGTTCCTGAGACATTTTTCCTAGTACCTGCAAAGACTAACCAAGATCTAGAACCTCGCTCTGATACCAATTGTTGGATCGAACGTTAGTCGAAATCTGTTATGTGAAATGTATCGAACAGTTCCCACACACAAAGGAATAAGTAAATATGCAGGTAAGTAAGACAATAGAGACAGTTATAGAGGAACCCCACATCGATCAACTAATCGCGTGAGTAAACCTCTACCTCTGCTTGGAGGATTTTCGAATGAGTTCCCTTTTCATTATTGCTTAGTTCCCTTTAGATTACAAGGCAGAATACAAACTTCTCTATTCTTACTAGGACTCTCTCCCTAGGCAACACTAATGTATTCTCCGGACCCTAACCCGGTGAACGCTCACAATCAAAGACAAAGCTAAACTCAAACCTCTCTCTCTTCATCTTCTGTCTCTTCTCCTGAGTTCTCCTAGACCTCGGAACTCGTTCTTTCTCCTTCACCGTCGTCGAGATTAGCTCGTTGTCAGGGTCTTTTCACGAACTTGATGGTTGTTACTCGAACAGCCTTTTGCTCGTCTTTCTTTGTGTTTGGAGTTTTTCATTTGTAAGAAGTGAGCATCAAGGTCATTGTTGAACGGTTTAAATAGGCATGATGACAAACCCTTATCCACTAGAGGTATTTGTCCTAAATACCATTTTTGCCTTGCTCTCCAAGTATGATCCTTAAGGTTGACATGTGACTTTGATTTGAATTTGAATTTGAATTGTCAACTCTTGAATCATTCCGGACTGTTGGATGGTCGTCTTCATCCTGTTGCATCTCTGATGTCCGAGACGCCCTTTTGCCCGGCATAGACAGGATCCCTAAAAAGGCTGAGATGTCGCTTTCAGGCATGCGCCAGTTCCCATCCAAAGGGAACTTTCGTCTTCTCAATTCCCTTGTCTAGGGAACTCTTCTTGACTTTGAAGGATTCTTGTTCATCTCATCCAGTTCCCGTCATGTGGGAACTTTGGTTCATTGAGTTCCTATCTCTTGAGAACTCTATTCTCTTCTGAGGATCTTTTTCCTAGAAGCATCCAAGTTTGCAATCTTGGACCTATTAGAAGCGTCTTGACGAGCGTGACGATTGACAACCTCCGTCAGTGCTGCGATCTTACGAGCATCTTTCTTCTGGCACTCAGTTGCCGCCGCCACCTCCTTCTCTAGGTTACGTCTCTCGTGTTGAGTTAGTGTTAGGAACTCACGTTCATTAACACTAGAACAGCGTCCTTAGTTTTGATAATGACAAACACCATAGGTAATAACGTCGATTGCCAAGTATTTCGGAATAAAAAATTGCACGTCACAAAACAAAACACAGAATAACAAGTTCCCACATCATGGGAACTAATGCAACGACGAAAAGAGAGACTGGAGACATTCAAGGCGTTGAACACGGGGTAACACTAGGACTGGAATCTGGAGGAAGAGCTCGAGAATTTCCACGAGTTCTATCCTCTAGACAAGCCTATGCTTTGCAATGAGATCTTCGCATCTCTGCATCTCTCTGATGAGGAACCTGTTGGGGATGACAAATGGTGAGAAGGATGAGGACGACATTCAGGGTGATGATGATCGTGTAGTGCCTTCCGTGGGAAGGGGTCTAGACGAACCTTCTACAAGCGGGGCGAACTTGGCAAGTTGTGCCGTTCCTGGTGGTGATGCTACTGATGAAGACAAGGATTGAGGCCATTTTCCTTTGTAGCTTCTTTCAGTTTTTCTTTTCAAGGATTCTAGGACAAGTGTTTTTTGGAAGGCTTTTGCAGCCGTTTGTAGGCCAGGTCCGGCCAGGATATTTATTGTTAACTTTTGCGTAGTAAATCCCGTTCCAAGGGATAATCTTACCATATGTATTTTGCTTTTGTTTTGCGTGTATTCTTTTTGTGTGTAAATTTCTGTGCATGTGTTCGTGAGTGATTAGTTGCTTCAAAGGAAGGCTTATCATGAGGACGAAGACCCCTGTAGAAGGTGTTCGTCATGGGTGGCAGCTGCTCTTTTACCGAAGAGGATTCCTCTGGCGATCGACAGTCATCGCATCTATTTGGCGCTCTGGATGTTTCGTCGATTAAAGATGTTGATGGTCTAGGATTTAATACCTCGGCTTTTTGTTAGGCTTGTGAATGTTTATCCATTATGTAATTGCATGATTTATTCTAATGAAAGGATATATGCAAGCAACGCGTTTGAGTTTACATGTGAATTTAAACATATGCAAAGCAAAAGAAACACAATATTGAAGAGAATAATGCATGCGACGATCATTGATTAACAAAGAAAACATTGCATTCTAAACTTCACAAACCAAGCAAGATTCATAGAGTACTTCTAGGCAGACTGTCTATAGATAAAGAAACACTAAAAGAAATTGAACATAGAAATAACATGCTAATAACAGGTAGAGAGATGATTGTGGACGTCTTATAGGAACAAATGATAGGATTCTTGCCAAGAGTGCCTTGGATAGCTAGTTTCAAGGGAGAGATACGTATAAAAATTAATAGCACTTCAAGTGTACTACGTTCCAACTGCGCGGTATAGTATATCCATCCTAAGATTCGAGTCGGTGTATCCCTTGCTCGACGACTTTCGGGATCTTGTATGGTCCTTCCCATGTTGGCGCCAACTTGCCTGACCCTAGCACAACGATGTTCTGTAATACTTTTCGCAATACCCAGTCTCCAATCTTGAAAGTCTGGATCTTGACGTTCTGATTGTAACCTCGAGTGACTTACTGTTGGTGCCTATCTAGGTGAATTCGAGCTCGCTCACAAAGCTCGTCGGAACTATCTAGATCGGCTATCAACTCCAAGTGGTTTTGCTCTTCTGTTTGGAGACTACAGCAAGCGATGGGGATGAGAATGTAATAACCCTCTCTTTTAAAGAAGGGTACATTAGTATTTTTTATATCTTGTGTCTTTCTAGTTTTGAGGACAAAACACTTTTATATTACAATTGTCAATTTTCAAGGAGGGTGATTTACTACTTTTTCATATCGTATCTTTTCCCAGTTTCAGGGATGAAAATCAATTTAAGAGATTACTATTGTAATAACCATCTCTTTCACAAAGAGAATTTTTGTATTACCTTCTGGTTATAACTTGTACTTCTCTAGTTTCATGGACGAAATTATTTTTAAGGGGGTACTAATGTAATAACCCTCACTTTTAGGACGGGTATTATTATTATTTTCTTTCTCTTTATTGTATTTTAATAAGGGATGGTTTTATTTTCTTAAAAGAATAAGAAAATATAAATAATAACTTATAATGGTTATTATATCATTTTGGACCTTACCCAAAAGGTCATGGTTCTAAGTCTTGTAATAAAATAAAAGAATATAGTTTTATTTTCCGTTATAGTATATTTTAGAAGTTAACGAAAAAAAATATTATTCTAGAATAAATTCTCAATGATATTAATGAGTTTTCATACTCCAAATAACAAATAATTATTTTGTTTAAAAGGATAGAAAATCTTATAAATAAATTTATTTTAGAATTTGTAAGATTCTAATATTTCTAAGATACTATCTTTCAAGAAAATAATTTTAATAATAGAATGTGATTTGTGAAGATATAGGTGAGAATAAAATAGTACGGAAATTAAAAGGGATTTGCATGAGTATTTATTTATTTATTTATTTTTGGAAAAGATTTTCCTAAAAGATAGACTGTAATCTAGTTGTAAATAATAAAATATAAAGGATAATTATAATATATCCAAATCAAATCAAAATTATCCTTCTCTTTCTTTTGTAAACCAATCCAAATCAGATTTCGGATCTTTCTAGGCCACGATTTTCGATAAGTTTTAAATGGAAGTTGTAGATCTTCCCTTTCTTGAGCTGCAGGAACAAGAAGCCCCATAAATAGTGGCCTCGAATTTCTCACATGTTCAACCGAAAACCTAGAACTCGCCTCTCACGTTCAAACTGAAATATCTCCGAAACCGTGAATCGAAACCCGATATTGAAGCCATATTTGGAATCCTCATGAAAATCCCTTCGATAACACTATCCCTTGGCTTTGACGAGTCGTTTCTTTAGATTGCTCACGATAATCTTGTTACTAGCCTCAGCCTGCCCATTGGACTGGGGATATTGAGGCGTGGAAGTAACAAGATTGATATTCTAGTGTTTACAATAGAGTCTAGTCTTTCGGCTTATGATTGAGAGCCGTTATCACACACGATCTCCGAAGGTACTCCAAATCGGCAAAGAATGTTTTTGGTTATGAAGGAAATGACCTATTTATCTTTGACTTCCCAATATGCTTCTGCCTCGACCCAATTGGAGAATTAATCAGTCATGTCTAGGAAGAAAACTATTTGTCCGGACGACGATCGTAGTTTCCCCACTATATCTATTCCCTAACACATGAACGACCAAGGTGTCAATGTGGGATGGAGTGGTTTCGGAGGTTGATGAGCCGTTGGTGCGTGCCTTTGGCAAGCACTTTCGATAAAAATCTACCGCGTCCATCTGCATGGTTGGCCAATACCACCCTTGTCGTTGGGCCTTGTTTGAGAAGCTCCTTCCTTTGATGTGATTGCCACAATCTCCCTCATGGAGTTCCTCGAGGAGTCGACGAACACCTTCCTTGTACAAGAAAAGCTGGAGGTTGCCCATAGCGGACCGGTGGAAGAGCATCCCATTCTCGATTGTGACACTAGAAGCTCTTACTTTTAACATCCTTAATTATGCTTTATCTTCTGAAAGCTTGCCTGAGGTTCAAGGTTCGTCATTGGCATCTTCGGGATAGGGAGATCCTCACTATGATCGAGGTCATCTAGAGGAAGTTCATGGTCATTTCTCGTATCCCTCGCATTGACGTTCGCACTACTTGTGAAGACGTCTTCACAAAGTATCCCTCCGTGAAAGACGAGTTCCATGAGCTTCTCTTGGGATTCCCTATTGATGTCGGTCGATGGATCTTTTCGATGGTTGGGACCATGATATGAACCAACGGGATCAAAGGGTATTCATCGAGATCTATGATCGAGGCTAGGCGGGCGAGTGAATCTGCTTGAGCATTATGTTCTCTAAGGGCTTCTGTGAAGGATATAACCTCGAACTGGGAGATCAAATCCTTCACCACTCCTAGGTAAACTTCCATCCCTGCGTCTCTAGCTTTGTACGACCCTAGAATTTGATTAACAATTAACAAGGAATCACAACTAACCTCAATCTATTATATAACCAAATCATGTGCGAGGGTTAATTCCAAGATCAAAGCTTCATACACTGCTTCATTGTTCGTGGCCTTGAACGTGCACCATATAGCTTGTGCCACCCTATCCCCTATGCCGATTTTAAGAGTACTCCTATCCTAGTGCCACCAGCGTTAGAAGCACCGTTAATGTGAAGCGTTACTGGAGACTCTGCTTCGACCACCATTATCTCAATCCTCCCACCCTCTTCTCTCGTATTAGGGCTAAAATCGGCCACAAAATTAGCTAGTGCTTGAGACTTAGGCGCGGTTCTAGGCTCGTACTAAATATCGTGTTGATCTAACACCAATTATCTAGTGCCCATCTTTCATGACGCATCAATTAAACTTGACACAACATTTTAACATCTCCCTTAAAATAGGAAATCATTTATGACTTAAGTATGGCTTCATTGATTATAAAAGAATCAAAGCCATGTGCCACTTATAGGCCAGCCTATACCCTCCAAATGGTACAACGACCCTGAGCATCGAGCATCAATGGAGGTGACGGCCAGATGCAACCAACCATTGTTGTTTCACGGCCTATGCAAGGGCGTGCCTTGTGACTCGCCAAGGAGTCTCGACGCCGAGCGGCACGCACCCAAAGGAGCGACGCAAATGACATCCACCACGGGTGTGCCTTAGCTCCGTCCCAAGTCATACGATGTCGAGCACCAAGCACCAACACGGTACACCCAGGCTTAGCCAATGCCTTGGGCCTGCCAAAGAACGGCCAAGCCATGACCGAACCTAGTTTTGCCAAAATGTCGATGCTTATGCATTTTTCACTTTCTTTCCTTGTCAAACTTTTGTTCAACTAAGCCACAAGAGATAAGACTCTCATGGATTCATTTCTCAATTTAGAAATGCATGAAGTCTTAAATTTAAACAAACCAAGAACATTAAAAATCCTTTTTCATAAGAAGCACGCTTTTCATGGAATTGCAACGGTGAACATCCACATGCCAGTGACCTCGGATTTTACTGTCTGAAGCCACCCAAGGCTTTGCATCAATTTGAATTTTGTGAAGATATGTATTAAATCATATAATAAACAATAGCGGAAGACTTTTTAAAGAAAAACTCCATTTGTATTCAAACTTTCTTTTACAAATACCAATCTTATTATCAATATGACGAATTGGGCGGAAGATTAACTAGAACTTTATTATATAAAACTATAAAATTCAAACTTCTTTAATGAAAATGAAACAACTACTTATAAAACCTTTTTTTATAGTATCATTGGCTCCATTCATCATCACCTTGACTGCACTTGGATTGACGCTAGTTGCTTGCTAATACCTGGTACCACAAGTGGTCAGCCCTCAACGGGGTTAGCTAGGTCGACTAAAATATTTATTAGGTCAAAGTAAACAATTAAATCAAGATTATCAATATTGTGAATGCACATTTTAAATGTATAATGCAATTTCCCTTACGTCGAATCTTTCCTAACAAACAACATACAAACTCCATGAATTTCTAAACTAAGACCAAAATAAACACAACAACAAATACATAAGTTCTTTATGGTGCTTACTCGTACTTTCTTGTTAATGATCACACATATACACATTGGGTTGCGATTTTTAAACCATCTAGGCTCTTACGTCCTGATGAGTGGGCTCATACGTCCCAGAAGATCAATTCCGGAATTTCAAAGAGCACTAGCTAGGTGCTACACCCCTCATATTCGGATGAGACGGGCAGGGTCATGACCAACATTATGGTTTAGGACCATCCTAATGCAAATGTTATAAAGAGGCGTCCAGAGCAACTATGGCTCACTCCCCTATGTACTAAGCTAATCCAAAACAAGACTCAATCGAGACGATAAGCACACAAAACCACAGTCATCGAGACCTAATCAAAACTAGTGCAACCTAGCATTAATAACATCAAAATGAGAATAACAAGGTCATCATTTTCACCACGTGAAGCACCTATATTATGTCTTCAATTATTGATTTCGGTCTTGACTCACTGTATCATACTCGAAGCTCTAGGAAAGGGGAGGATAGTCACACAATGTACAACACCAAGCCCTCCTTGCCATTTTTACATGCACATTTGACAAGCTCGAGTATGAATTCAGACGAGAACAAGACTTACTTAATCGTAGTTCAACTAATAACACCATCCTAACTGATACGTGATCGCCTCATATTACTCCTTGAAGATCAAGTATTGCAACCTCACAAGTCCCGATCTTGCCTTGTAATCGAATTTTCCAACCTGAATGAACTTCCAATGTTAATGCCTTGCGTGACAAGTAACTAAACGACACAAATAATACGAAGAATGGATCGATTCTAACTCAAAGACATAATCAACTTTGATAGTTCAATTGGATTGGCTTTAACAATCAACTTATAACAATCTCAATTGATAAATCAACAAATCAGATTAATAAACACAACGAGAGAGAGGTCGAGCATGGAAAATGATTGGCGGCTCTTGAATGCTTCAAACAGACGTGTATTTGTGGCCCAAGAACTAGATAAAACCAATTTAGGGTTTATCTCATTCCAAGCTGATTTCATTGAATGATAATTGCAAAGTATTCAAAGGAGATTACAAAGTGACTCCTTGGAGAGCAAGTCAACCATGGCCGACCCTAGTAAGGGTGATTTCGTCCATTGACTTGTCTTCCAAGATAACTTATTATAATTGAAAGCATCTATCTAAGTCTCCTTATATTAAATAAATCAAATAAAGATTTACTTGACTTGTTTAAAATAAGAAAACTATCTAACAAACTAGAAAAGGATAACAAATTATAGGAGAGAGAATATCAACCAACTAACAAACCTAGTGGTCGAAATTCTTCTCTTAAGTTACTCTAGTAAAAACGTCTATAATAACATAATAAAGATAAGATATTTCCCTCCTCTAGATTGGTCAAATCAAAGAGTTGACTTTGACCCATGTAACAATTTATCTCACCCGGTCACTTACTAAATTCAGCCCTAAAGTGAGACAAACCATTCCATGTATCTAAATTAAGAAATAGTGATGAACAAGGCCCAAAATAACAAAGTGGCGCCCCATTCAATGTGAAACTCAACCCAACACTTCAATCTTTAGAATCCGGGCTCAATTGATGTTGAATGCAAGTAACCCATCTCTTCTTGTTGGACTCTTCAACCATAGTTGCCAATCGAACTAAGATCGTTGTCGTCCCTTGAGCAATCTTCTTAGCTCGACTTCTTGTAATTGGGCCATCAAAAGGCACTCAAGTCAACTCATCGACATCGGTAGGAGACATGGTTGGTTTCACTGCGTCATTCTCCTCCAATTGAGCTCGAATCATCTCTGGTTCGACGTCGGAATCAAAATTTGGCACATAAAGAGAAAGATCAGGCACATTAAACGTTGGATGGACATTCTTCACAAACTCAACTCTCTTGTTAGCTTCAAAGCTCTCCTTTCCTTTGTATGGCTGAGGCGTCAAGTCCACTGGCATCCTTGGATTCAGCCCATAAACAACCTCACAAGGGGTCATTTTAGTGGTTGAATGGATTGACCTGTTTTGAGCAAATTCCACAAAAGGCAAAACGTCTTCCCAATGTTTGAGGTTAGCTTTAAGCATAGTTCTTAATAAAAACCGTAACATTCTATTAGTAACTTCAGTTTGCCCATTAGTTTGTGGATGGCATGAGGTAGAAAATAACAATTTAGTTCCCAACTTAGACTATAGATTTTTCCAAAAATAGCTCAGAAATGTAGCATCATGATCTGAAACAATAGTACAAGGAGTGTCATGCAATCTAACAATTTCCCTAAAGAATAAATCAGCAATATGCACAGCATCATTAGTCGTGTGACATGGAATGAAAGGAGCCATCTTAGAAAAGCGGTCTACAACCACAAATATAGAATCTCTACCTTTCCTAGTTCTAGGCAATCCAACCATGAAGTCCATAGAAATGTCCTCCCAAGGAGAACTAGGAATAGGCAAGGGATGGTACAAGCCATGAGGGTTAAGTCTGGATTTGGCTTTAACACAAACAACACAACTTTTGACAAATCTAAGCACATAATTACTCATTTTCGGCCAATAGTAGTGTTCTTTTAAGCCTTCAAGCGTTTTTTCTAACCCTCTATGTCCTCTTGATTCATGCACTTCTTTAGTTAACAACCTACGTATGCTAGATGAAGGTATACATAATTTTCCAACTTTAAACAAATAACCATCATCAACAAAGTAAGAGTCAACTTCTCCCCTAGACATGCAATTCTTATAAATTTCAGCAAAGTGAGGATCACTAGCATACAATTCCCGAATCATTGCAAATCCAAGGATTTTCACATCACATTGGTTCAAGAGAACGTACCCGTGAGAAAGGGCGTCATCACTTGGGTGATCGCCTCAAATTACTCCTTGAAGATCAAGTATTGCAACCTCACAAGTCCCGATCTTGCCTTGCAATCGAATTTTCCAACCTGAATGAACTTCCAATGTTAAAGCCTTGGATTACAAGTAACTAAACGACACAAATAATATGAAGAATGGAACGATTCTGATTCAAAGAAATAATCAACTTTGATAGTTCAATTGGATTGGCTCTGACGCTAAATCCAATTGATTAATTGAGTTTGATCTTTAACAATCAACTTAGAACAATCTCAATTGATCAAATCAACAAATCAGATTAATAAACACAACGAGAGAGAGATCGAGTATGGAAGATGATTGGAGGCTCTTGAATGCTTCAAACAGACGTGTATTTTGTGGCCCAAGAACTAGATAAAACCAATTTAGAGTTTATCTAATTCCAAGCTGATTTTATTAAATGATAATTGCAGAGTATTTAAAGGAGATTACAAAGTGACTCCTTGGAGAGCAAGTCAACCATGGCCGGCCCTAGTAAGGGTGATTTCGTCCATTGACTTGTCTTCTAAGTCTCTTTATATTAAATAAATCAAATAATGATTTACTTGACTTATTTAAAATAAGAAAACTATCTAACAAACTAGAAAAGGATAACAAATTATAAGAGAGAGAATATCAACCAACTAACAAACCTAGTGGCCGAAATTCTTCTCTTAAGTTACCCATGTAACAATTTATCTCACCCGGTCACTTACTAAATTCAGCCCTAAAGTGTGACAAATCATTCCATGTATCTAAATTAGGAAATAGTGATGAATAAGGCCCAAAATAACAAAGTGGCATCCCATTCAATGTGAAACTCGGCCCAACACTTCAATCTTTAGAATCCGGGCTCAATTGATGTTGAATGCAAGTAACCCATCTCTTCGTGTTGGACTCTTCAACCATAGCTTCCAATCAAACTAAGATCGATGTCGTCCCTTGAGCAATCTTCTTAGCTCGACTTCTTGTAATTGGTCCATCAAAAGGCACTCGAATCAACTCATCGACGTCGTTAGGAGACATGGATGGTTTCACTACATCACTAACTATTATTATTATCACCAGTATTCTTAATTCTATTCTTATTCAAGAATATAACTAAATTTATGCAAGTTCGTTCATGATTATATTTCTAACACACCTAATATATTTGTGCATAAACTATATTAAGCGTAATCACTTCAATCAAGAGAACAAATATGGTTATTAGACTTTTCACACAAATCAAACAAGTGACTTAGCCGAGCAAGTATGGGAACTTGCTTTATCCGATGAGATGGATCGAGATGTTTGGAAAATGGCTTCAAGGCTCCGTAGAATGGATATTGCTTTCTTTAATGAAAGGTGATGCACTAATAATACGGAAAAGTTTAATTAATTTGACGAATTAATTAAACGAACCATATTAATTAAAATTATAAAGAAATAATAAATATATTCCTTATATTTATTAAATAATTTTAATAACAAAAATTATTGAATAAATTGAGTCGATAATATACCGAATGGGGCGGAAACGGAACGGAGGAGTCGTCTTCAACCTTGTGCACGTTATTGTTCACGGCTGATCATACAACACCTAAGTTTTCTGCATGTCGAGGATGCTACAGACCACAAAATGGAGGGAGAATAAACCAAATTAACGAGGCAGTTCGGACAGAACGACGTGTGTAGTCAAGCGAGATTCAAATGCCTCGTTCTCCCTCTTCATGAATCGGATCGAGGCGTATAAGGTATTGTTGGAACCGTCTCGAAGTCTATAATATGGTAGTTTAAATGGGTCATAAAAAGGTGGATAAACAAGGAGATATCACCGAAATACTAAGACGAGTCATGCTTTGTTTTTCACTGGACATATCCGACGTTTTCAATCGGATTTTTGGAGGCTCGGTGAGGGCAGCTCTAGCGACGGATCGGGACAGGACTGGCGACCGTTGGAAGGTTGCAACTCCCTCTCTCTACTATTGGCAGTGTCTGAGGCGTAGGTGGTCCGAAGGCGGCGAACGGAGGCGGACACCAGCGCCTCGCGAGCAACGTTGTGCTCTGTTTTTCCTCGGCAAATCCGCGACTTTCAAATTGGGATTTTAGAAGGCTTAGGCTATTGGAAAATTAATGTGTGTATAGTGTTTTCAAAGGGTTTTTCTATGAGGATTCCGAATATGGCTTCAATTTTGGGTTTCGATTCACGGTTTGGAAGAAAACTGAGTTTGAACAAGAAAGACGCATTCTAGGGTTTCGGTTGAATGTGTGCAAAATTTGAGCAAAATAAGACTCTATATATAGGGCTTTTGATTCGTAGGGCTCAAGCAAAGGAAGATCTCCAACTTCCTTTTAGATATTGGCCGCAATCGTGGCTTAGAAAGATTCGAAATCGGATTTTGAAAGCTAATAGATAAGTATAATGAAAAAAAGAAGGGTCTATGATTTGATTTGATTTGGAGATCTTATACTTTGTTGTTTACAACTAAAATACACCCCACCCTATCTTTTTAAAAAAAGTCTTTTCCAAAAATAAATTTTCATGCAAATCCTTTTTAATTATTTTAATACTTTATTCTCACCCATATCTTCTCAAATCACATTTTTATTATTAAAATTATTCTCTTGAAAGATAATATCTTAGAGATAGTAAAATCGTATAAATTCCAAAATAATTTATTTATAAGATATGCTATCCTTTTAAACATAAAAATTGTTTATTATTTAGAATTTGAAAACTTATTAAATCATTAAGAATTTATTGTAGAATAATAATTTTAAATTCTGTAAACTTCTAAAATATACTATAAGGGAAAATAAAACGATTATTCCTTTATTTTATTACAAGACTTATAATCATGACGTTTTGGGTATGGTACAAAATGATATAATAACTATTATAAGTTATTATTTATATTTTTTATCCTTTTTAAGAAAATAAAATCATCCTTTATTAAAATATAATAAAGGGAAGAAAAATTACAATAATACCAAAAGAGAGGGTTATTACAATAGGAGATTGCCCATTCCTTGCACCATTGTTAATTTCTTTCATCATAAACAATACACGATCATATTTATTTGATAAATTCACACACTAAAACCCTTTATTCAAGGTTTACACACATACATAAATGAAAATACACTTTTATGCTAATACAATACATAAGTGAAAAAAGGAAACACAAACTTGCTAATATCATGCACGGCATCTAACACCGCAAAGAGAGCAATAGACCGGCCTTATTGACCTACGATCCCCATACACATTCGCCCAATAAGCACCACCAACGGCGACTCCTCCTCCCCTAAAGGCTCGGCCTTAGGGATGCAAAGTTTGGACTTAGCACTAGTGTGCTTGGCCCGAGACCTTGAGTGCCCTTGATTTCCCTCGTGTCCATGGTTAGAACCACGAGCCTCCGTAGCGTTGGAGGTTTAAGGCGCAAGAAAATCCTTTCCCTTAACACAAATAAGATCGAGTTCCACTTTTACTTGAGTGATAAACCAATCCCATTTAGCCATGCTTTGGTTGTACTCTTCAAGCCACTCGTCAAAATCTTGGAGCCCTCCGTTGTCCACATTTCATAGCCTCATAGGACTTGGGGGTTCGTACTTGACATCCCTCAAAAAGGAGGTCATGTGGTTGATCATTTCATCCCCTCGATAAGCCATATCCACAACCTTATGTAAAACAAGACGACAATGCAAATAACAAGATAAACAAATATTCGTTGAAGATTGTTGATTTTAGGATATGTAGAATAGCATATTTGCAAAGTTAAGTAGAAGTAAAGTCAGCCCTTGTAGATCCAAAATGATAGTCAAGGTGGTTTGAGTAGACCCCGAAGGGTAGTCTCGTGAGTAGACCTCGAGGGGTAATCTCGTTGGGTGTAGACCATAAAGGTAATCACCACTGACTGTTTAAAACATTTTATAAAGATGAGTTGGATAATGGCAATGAGTCAATCAATTAGATCGAGCTTTCCTTCAACGAATATTGTCCTTATTCCATGCCAAGGGTATTCCACAATATTGTTGCAAGATAAAACATTCCAACAAAACGAAAATGGAAAAGGTTGGCAAAACGATTTCCATTAAGAACATACATACCTTGTTCGAATCTTGAGACTCCTCCTTAATCTTGACATGAGAAAACCGATCTATAATTTCCACCAAAACATGTTTGATTTATTATGAACACTCACTTCGAACCACACAAAAAACCCACCGAAATTGTCTTGCAAATCTAAGCCATCAAAGACGCCTATCAAGCCTTTGTATAGGCGAGTACAAGGCTGTCAAAATTCGGTTAAGGGGTGGTTTCTAAGTTGTTAGAGGTGTTGGAGAAGTTAGAAGAAGTTGGGAAGTTATTTGGTAGTTTTCTTTGCAATAACCACCTTTATCCTTATCCTCAAGTTCTCTCTCTCTCTCTCTTTCTCTCATTTAATAGGCGGCCAACAAACCCTTGAATGGCCCAAGTGTGTCGTCCAAAAATCAGCCAAGAAGGACCATGAAGTTGGTCCAAAAATTGCTTTAATTAAAGCCCAATGTCAAGCCCAATACCAAGCCTAAGTTGGCAATCCATTTGGCCCAAAAACAGCCCATAGAATCGGCCCATCCTAGCCCAATGCCATGCCCCATGGGTTGTCCCACATGGCCTAGGTCAAGCTAGCATAGCTAGGTACCAAGTGATATATTCCATTTAGGTATAGATCAGGATGCATATTTATGGTTGTTTTTGCATGGTTTTTAGCTTAGTTTAGTCTAGTTCTTAGGTTTTTTGGTTTTCTAGGAAATTCGGGTTTTGCACTTGTTTTGTTCGGTTTTACAGATCTTTAGGTAAACAAGCATGGATGGGATGGATATTAGATGATTATTGTGGAGTTTGATGAAGCTTAGGTTGGTGCAAGTGAAGTTTTGAAGAGCTAAGGCCCAAGAGCTTGTGGGATAAAAACACTTTTAAATTCGGGTCATGCATTGGAGATCTTGTTTTCACACCTCTATCTTGCAATGCTTGGTTTGGGAGCTATAGTGGTCGGATGGACCTTAATTTGTTATCATTGGAACGAGAATTCAAAGAGATACAATTCATATTTTTACTCTAAGTCCAAATTCCAATTCAAAAGGGGTCAAAAAAGCCTCTGAAGTGTCACTTGAATGCTAAACCGAGAGTGTCGCAGGCAAAAGGAAGATGTGGCGACCGTGCAATCCAAGGAGTAGCCCGCGCCATCAGCTTTCACGCAGAGATGTTGGGCCGATGAAGTTGGGCTTCGAGATGGGCTTTGATGTTATGTTGGCGGATATGTTTAATGTATTTTGGGATAATTTGATCTTTGGAAACCTTTAGGTATTTAAACCTTACTTTTAGTTTTTCTTTCATAACCTTGATCATAATTTGCAGGTTAGGGTTTCTTCTCTCAAGAGGCAACCTTTGAAACTTTTGTAAGTATTTCTTAATTTAATCATGCATTGCTAAATCCTTTGTATTTGACTAGTTATTGAAGTCATAGATTGCATATTATTGTGAGGTTTGATTGATTCTCGACAAACTTGAATAGGTTTTATTTTCTATGCTTAATTGAATCAAAGTTGTTCTAGGGTTTTGTGACCTAATTGAACTTCTAGGTTAATTTACAAATAATCTGATTAATTGTCGTTTGAGGTTGATTAGATAAAGTAGACTCTACAATTGTTTGGACCCAATCGGGCTATTCAGTTGTAGAAGGGAATAAATCCACAATTAACTTGAATGACTGTTTGCTTCAACTGGTTGTGTCTATCGGTACTTGACTCGTAAAGTTGTTGTTTAATTGAATCTAGACGTTGTTTTAGGTTGTTAAATGACTAGGGTTGTTTAGACTATTAGTTCTTTCAACTAGCTCTGAAGTTTTGGTCATAATCCTTAGTAGGATCATAATCCATAGTAGATTATTCAAGTGAATTGAGAATCAAGAGAATCGATGATCAATAAGCATATCTATCATCGATTTAACTAGTTGAACACGCTTTCCTCATACTTGTTTAAACACAATCATATTTGCATTCATAATTAGTTTCAATTTGCATCTTAGATTAGATAAACATTCACTAACCCCCCCCCCCCCCCCCCCCCCCCGCGCAATCTTGGTTACTTGGCATCTACGTAATAACATAAATACACGAGTCTCTATGGGATCAACCCTTACTTACCGCTTTACTGAGTTTGGTAAAGTTACGGTTTCTTTGATAGGTAAAACGACTGAAAAATACTTCATCACCAAGCTAGGTCACTTAGCTAGTGTAGCTGGCCCTCAATAGTTAAGCTAAAATCCAGCTAGTTGAGCTGGCTTGAGCGGAGTTTTAGCTAGTTAAGCTGACTTCTAAGCTACTTGAGCTAAACCCTAGCTAGTAGAGCTTACTTGAGCTAAACTCTAGCTAGGTGAGCTTCCTTCAAAGTTAGTTCTTTGAGTTAGGAACTAAGTTAAGCTTATGGAGCTAACATACAAGCTAGTTTGAAGCTTTCAAACTCCGTATAACTTTCATAACTATGTGCCAAGCTATTCTTATGCTTTGCTCCTTGTCTAATACATTCACCAAGCTTTAGAGAAGGTTTTATTCATTTCATAAAACAATGCACAAATCTAATGTATATTCTTTCCTTACTCAAAACATGTGTGACTAGCTCGGTTACGCTTCTAGACAAGTGCCCAACGCCTCGTGCCATATCATAGGTAAGCTGCAACACCACATCCTAGCTACCAACCATTCACGCGCACTAGGTGTGCCACAGTCAAGGACTAGGCACGCCCCTACCGTGTACCACGCTCGCGCCGCGCCGCCGCAAAGCATGGTCATACCCTTACAGAGCGTCTTGCCCATGTTGCCCTCGGCACACGAGGTTCCGTGCCTTGACGACAGCGCATGTCTTGCAATCTTTTCCTTTTCTTTGACCACTTTCAATCCTCTAAACAAATCATGGTATGTCACAAAGGTCGATCTTAAATCGAGGTTCCTCTGTGACTCTTTCTCAACACATGCATACAACGGGATTGACGATATAAAATTTCTATCAATTAGGGCCGAAATTTCTATCCTCTTGGAGTGGCCATCTGCCTTAAAACCCAAGCAAGGAATATTCTAACCTCTTCTCTAAGTAAATTCTATCTTTAATTAAAGACAAAATCTCTAATTAAATTGCATAACCACCATATTAAATATAATAGGAAAATCAGTAAAAGATAATAAATAAAAAATACCTTGAAAGCGATAGATAGAAAACTAATAATATGGTAGCTATTTTTTACCCGCTCACAGTGACAAACCATGATTTGCTTAGAGGATTGAAAGTGGTCAAAGAAAAGGAAAAGATTACAACTCATGCGCCGACGCCAAGGCACGAAACCTCGTGTTCCGAGGGCAACACGGGCACGACACTCGGTAAGGGCGGACCCATGCTTGGCATTGGCGCGACACGAGCACGACGCTCGGTAGAGGCTTGCCTATGCAAAGGTTTGTTGCGCGCCACGAGCGTGGTACACGGTAGGGGCATGCCTAGTCCTTGGTTGTGACACGCCTAGTGCGTGTGGATGGGTGGTAGCTAAGATATGGTGTTGCGACGCGCCTATGATATGGCACGAGGCGTCGAGCACTTGTCTAGAAGCTTAACCAGCTAGTCACACATGCTTTGAGTAAGGAAAGAATAAACATTAGCTTTGTGCATTGTTTTATGAATGAATGAAAGCTTCTCTAAAGCTAGGTGAATGTATTAGACAAGGACAAAAGCATAAGAATAGCTTGGCACATAGTTATGAAAGCTATTACGGAGTTTGAAAGCTTCAAACTAGCTTGTCAATTAGCTCCACAATCTTAACTTAGTTCCTAACTGAAAGAACTAGCTTGGAAGGAAGCTCATCTATCTAGGGTTTCACTTAAGTAAACTCAACTAGCTAGGGTTTAGCTCAAATAGCTTAGAATTCAGCTCAACTAGCTGAAACTCAACTCAAGCTAGCTCAACTAGCTGGATGTCAACTTAAATAGCCAAGGGCTTCACTTAAGTAAACTAGCCTATCAATTAGCTCCACAAGCTTAACTTAGTTCCTAACTGAAAGAACTAGCTTGGAAGGAAGCTCATCTAGCTAGGGTTTCACTTAAGTAAACTCAACTAGCTAGGGTTTAGCTCAAATAGCTTAGAAGTCGGCTCAACTAGCTGAAACTCAACTCAAGCTAGCTCAACTAGCTGGATGTCAACTTAAATAGCCAAGGGCCAGTTAAACTAGTTAAGTGACCTAGCTTGGTACCTAGCAATGCTAGCTTGACCTAGGCCATGTGGTCCATGGTGGGCCAGCCCATATGGCGTGGCATTGGGCTAGGATGGGCCGATTCTATGGGCTGTTTTTGGGCCAAATGGATTTCCAACTTGGGCTTAACATTGGGCTTTAATCAAAGCAAATTTTGGACCAACTTCATGGGCCTTCTTGGCTGATTTTTGGACGACACACTTGGGCTATTCATGGTTTTGTTGACCGGCTATTAAAGGAGAGAAAGAGAGAGAATATGTGGATAAGGATGAAGGTGGTTATTGGAAAGAAAACTACCAACTAACTTCCCAACTTCCTCTAACTTCTCCAACGCCTCTAACCACTTGAAAACCACCCATTAACCGAATTTGGACAGCCTTGTACTCGCCTATTTAAAGGCTTGATAGGCGTCCTTGATGGCTTAGATTTGCAAGAAAATTTTCGTAGTTTTTAGTGTAGTTCGAAGTGAGTGTTTATAATAAATCAAACATGTTTTGGTGGCAACTATGGACGGGTTTTGTCATGTCAAGATAAGGAGGAGTCTCAAGATTCGAACAAGGTATGTATGTTCTTAATGGAATCGTTTTGTCAACCTTTTCCATTGTCATTTTGTTGGAACCTTTTATCTCGCAACAATATTGTGGAATACCCTTTGCATGGAATAGGGGCAATATTCGTTGAAGGAAAGCTCGATTTAATTGAGTGACTCTTTTCCATTATCCAAGTCATCTTTATAAAATATTTAAAGTCAGTTGTGATTACCTTAATGGTCTACACCCAACGAGATTAACCTTCGTGGTCTACTCACGAGACTACCCTTTGGGGTCTATTCAAACCGACTTGAGTATCCTTTTGGATCTACAAGGGCCGACTTTACTTCAACTTAACTTTGCAAATATGTTATTCTACATATCCTAAAATCAACATATCGAATCCACTCAGATGGATTGCCCACTTGGTCATTCGCCTTGTGAACTCTAGTTTGTGCATGACTGTTTTCAATGGATGGGTAGTCCTGACCAAGATGGTATGGGCCTCGAAGTAGGGATGAATTTTGTTGGAGCACACGACCAGCAGTCCCGACGAGGAATCGGCTGACAGGAGGGTTCGGCTCACATAGTATATGAAGAAGTTATGGAATAAAGAAATTTCGTTGTTATTGATCTAGTGGTCCCGACGAGGAATCGAGGAAGCCACTTGGGAAACTGAAACTAGTATACAACAAAGTTACCCTAACCTTTACCCTCGTTTGATAGAAAGGATAAATTAGATAGTTAGCATGTTAGTCTTATATGCATAACTTTGGAGTAATTTTTTGTACCTAATTTAGGTAAGGTTTAGGAATTTTTGCAATGGTTGTTGAAAATGATGGTTATCAATGCTTTGATATAAGTTTCGAGGACGAAACTTTCTTTTAAGGAGGGATATATGTAATACTCGACTATTCTTTTTTGCTAGAGTTTTGTCGCCTAGTTAGTTTTTTGTGTTAATTAAAGACTATGTTTATTAAATAATTGCTAGGGTTTGACCCTATGCTCTTAGTAACACTATCTTTAAGAATAATTATAGGATCACTAAATTACGGTTGCGCGATATGTATACGTATACATACATGTATACACATACATACATACATATATATAGTATTAGGTTCTAGTGATACTAGTGTTTTAAGTGATATAAAGTGACGGAATTGTAGCCCTTAGATTAAAACAAGATTAATGGCTAAGATTAAAAGGCGTTAGTAGAATGGAATTGCGGTGCACCGAATTTCTACCTAATGCATGATTTTGGGAAAGAGTGGGATATTATTTTGATATTTTTTAAAGAAAACGCATAACTCTTCAATTGCCTCGGATAGAAACAAATCCATTCCGATATCTCTCTCTCTCTTCCAAAGGCGTTTACAGTATAGTAAAAAACCGTCCAATTTCTTCAATCCTTTTCAATTCAAGAGAGAAATCTGGGTAATCGCCGGTGATATTTGACCATAGTGTCCGATGTATTCACCGACAATGATTCTGGTCACTTAGAAGTTAAAGTATAATCGAGATTTACTTTGTCGATCGGAATTTTGCTGGAAGGTAAATGACGATTCATGGTTTTAGTGTTCTTTTATCGATATTAATAGTTGGGAAACAAAATAGAATACATATGACACCATTTTATTTTGATTTCGAGATCTAATTGCAAGTATTTCACAAATTTGAACTCCAATTGATTGCTAAATAGATTTAGGGTTTTGTTCGTAAGAACAAATTTTAACATTTTGACTTTTGTTTCTAGGTAATTGAAGGATATTGGGAGATTATAGAGTGAAATGGCACTGAAAAGAAGGTAAAAAGTAGACAAAGGTGAGATATGCTGTATATATGTGTTGTGGTTCATGGATCTAAGAAAATGAGATGTTTTTTATGTTGATGAAGCAAAACAGTGATAAATTTGAATGTTTTGGCGCGACATTTTCTAATATTTTAATGTTTATGGTATTTTAATGATTTTGTGCTCCCAATTGTGATGTTGTTGGCATTTTGTAGTATGATATTGCACAAAATAACTTATTAGTAATACATATAGATGATAATTAATAGGTTTTTACATTTTTTCTTTATATGTATACATCAAAAAATACATATTGGAATATCTTATTGATGTTATACATGTTTGGAAGATGATATTTACACAATATTAGAGGGATATTTACATAAATATGTGGTATATGTACATGAATAAGTATAATAGCTATGGTTGCATTGTAGTGAAATAAAAATAATAATAATGGTTTAAGCATGTTTGTTTGCGTGTATGTACATAATATAATACAGTTATATTTACATTGAATATATCATATGTATACATGATTCCATAACTATATATACATAGGGTAAAGCTTATACGCAATGTTGTAAGTCTAATTCATATACATATACATGATTTGATGTTAATATATACATGAATGTATGATCACATACACATAGTGTGAACATTATATATACAACAAAATGGAATCATGTTATTTCAATTCATTAAAAGACTAATGCTTTATTGTCATTAATAGATGCATCTGAAGTTACTCTATCAGAAATGCGTAGAAAAGTTGAGGCTCGAAGAAAGGGAAGTGCAAGAACAAAGAAAGATGCAGTAGAGGAAGGAACGTGTTCAAATATCAAAAAAAGACAGCCGACTAAGCGTTAGTTTTATATATATTATAGTTATATCATGGTGTGTGGTGTATTTTCATATTTTATATATTAAAATATTATGTTACAGAAAATTATGTTTTTTAATAATAACATTTATCGTAAATATTATAGGTGAAGGAGAATGTTAGAAGATTTAGAGTTTTAATGGTTCCAGGAAAGTCAGTGATTCCGAGTTTGCAAGTCGAGTTGGCGACTTGGCTAAGTCACGGACATGATCAGCTGGCTAATAAGCTATTTAAGGAAGCAACGCACAGATTGTGTGCGTGCATTTGGAGACAGCTGGGCCGTTTTATTTTAGGAGAAGATCATCATAAAAGAGTGCTAAAATCAGAGGAAGACAATTTGATTCTCCTAGAATATTTTATTGTATGCGTTCATGTATATTTGGAAAGATATGTAAAGATTGAGTGTGTATCACTTCCCTAATCGAAGGGGATTTGATACACACAAGATCTCTCTTGCCCTAGCTTAAATACCTTCGTGTTTAGGATAATGGGAAGACTTTTGAGCGTCATTTTGCAAATATAATTATAAGAAAGAAAGAGTGAACTTGTGCGTAAGATTCGTACGAGTGGTGTGTCGAGTGTTATTAGGTATAGCGTGAGATTGAGAGTGTAGTGCAAAGGTAGAGCGTGGTTTAAGGGTGTGGGATTAATTCTTGTACACGAGAGAGCTTTGTAAACACTCAAGAAATCAATAGAGCGAGTCTATGGACTCTTGAAATACGACCAAGTGAGAAGCTTGGACAGGAGTGGTTTTTCTCTAAGTAAACTAGTTGGTTTACAAGGAGTTTCCACTATACGTCGCTTGTCATTAACTGTTGGTAACTTTTGTTTTTACTGTTTGATTATTCCGCTGCTTTATTACTCAAAGTCGACGACTTCACATGAGTTGTCGACTTGTTTAAGTACTAACGATCCTACAGTGAACTATCAACTAAGAAGAGGAGGATTAATAATGAAATGGATGACAATGAAAATATACCTCTACCAATTAAGGCTAGATCTATTACTGCGCGGAAGAATTCTGTTGTAGTAAGTAATAAAGGTGGAAAGAAGCCTAAACTTGGTTATGAGAGGATTCGTCATAGATCAGTTCCCAAAATGATATTTGAGGCTGCGAAGGGGATGACTGTAGAGCAAAAAAATGTTGTTCGTAAGATTGGTTTTGGCAATTTGTTGGATCTGACATTTACTGAAGTTCCTAGGTATTAAGAAATACTTCATGTTATGTATGTGTATAAATCAATTATTTGGTCTTTTAGTTATGTAGAGAAGACTGATTGTTCATTATATTTACTGAACATTGGACATCAAAAGATGAATATTGGACATATTTCAACATCATTTACTGATATTTTCTTTTCAGTGTCTTGTGTTTATGACTGGTTCAGAATTATGATGCTAGGAGGGGGCAAATCACTATGGATGACGGGACCAAATTGGATGTAACCGAAAAAGACGTTGAAATATGTATTGGTCTTCCAGGGTGTGGCAAGGAAAATGTTAAAAAGCCAACTAATGAAAACAAGGAACTCGTTACAGAGTGAAGGAGACATGTTCGATTGGAGAGTCGTCTTCATCAAGCACAACCTTCTAAAGTATTCAGTTTTATGCTTCCAGAAGAAACAGAAGAGGGGGCTGAAATTCCAGTTGAAGACAATGGTCGCATTGAGAGGTATCGGGACATGTGTTGGTTCATTAGGGATTTTGTTATTCTCGTATACTCATGCATAATTGAACCTCATCAATGTGGGTCTATAAATCAGAACCTGATTTTACCTCTCGAAGTTATCAATGATTTGGGATCGTACAACTGGTGCAGTTTTGTTTTGTCTTGTCTAAATGAGGCTAAAGAGAGGTGGGATAAAAACCCGAAAGGAGAATTCATCGGTCCCCTCTTTTTATTGACGGTAATGTTAAACCAAAACAAGTTTTTATGTGTTATTTTCGTAGTATAATTGTAGTTTTGTTGTGGTTAATTTTTTTGATGTATTATTATGCAAATTCACTACTTGGATAGTGTCGTAAATTACCGGAGAAGGGATGTTGAGCCACAGTCCATTCATGCATTCATTGGTTGAACTGATGGTATTGTAAAGCAGAGAGAATTGCTTGAGATGAAGCGCGGTGGGTTTGGTATTGGTTTGGTTGAACCACAACAAACTATATCAACATGAGTGAATCAGAATGAGAAGCCATCTGATGTCGTAGATAGGGTAAGTGCTGACCCCAAGTTGGTACAATGCCAATCGTCGAATGCTCAACAATTCGAGGTACCATCTACTAGGTATATTTATTTGATTGATTACCAATACGGTCAATATTAAGATCAAGAACATTTCTGATTATGCATATGTATATTTTTTATAGTAGGCAAGCATTGAATTGACTGATTTGTTATATATTGTAACGTATAAGATTTCAACAAATCGTTGTGTCAAGATCTAAAGGACTTGATGTAAATAGTTGTTCGAATAGCTGATAAGACAAAGAATATCCCGGATGAAAGCAATATTGTTATAGTAACACTAGCCAAGGTTGTAAGGTCCATCTTAGGCGCCAGGTCAGATGTAATATCCTAATCATATGCTCCTAAACAGTTTGAGAAGACTTTTGCAAACAACACTCAAGTTACCAACAATCCAGAGGTCATTTGTGATACTGATAAAATTCAGGTAAAAGTTCATCCTTTTATACCAGTTTAGTGTACCATTAAACTAGTGATATGTTCAATGGTGATTTGTTGTAGTATAATGTCTACAAGATGTTTGATGAATATATTTTAATTATGGGTATTTAAACTTTAGATCGGTAGGCAAGGAAAGGTCAATGACATTGGCATTCAACCTGATTTCATTGAGAATGAAAAAGAGGTAAATTATATATTATGTTAGAATTATGTTTACAATATACAATAGTATCATATACATGATAAAAACGATTTATATACATGTTTTTTATATATTATGTACAATGTTGTATCCTAGTATATACATGTTATCACATATATACGTCTGGAATATTAAAAAATCATAGATTTCCTTTATTTATATGACATGAATACAATGATAATGAGGTTGTTGTTCAACAAGAAACCATTGGTATTGATCAAGAGGTACATTCATATATAAGAACAATATATATACTTTATTATTATATGCACATACATGAATGTAATGTTATTTATACTTTGTATTCTGTTTTGGTAAATACAGGTTGATCTTCAAGAACATGACAATGAGAATGTCTTTCAAAAGGAAACAATTGGCATCGAACAAGAGGTACATTCAGATGCACCCAATTGATGTGTATACATGTTTTATATATGCATATAAATGAATTTAAAGTTATATATACATCTTATGATGTTTTTTTTTACGTTCAGTTTCATCTTCAAGGACATGACAGTGGGATTGCTAATAAAAAAGCAACCATTGGCATTGACAAAGAGGTACATTCGGATCAATAACAATGTTGTATGTACACATTTTTAATATGCTCATACATGATTACAATACAAGGTATACATTATGTTGATAACATTACAAGTAAAGTTTACAGTGTTTCATTGAGATTGACATACATGAGTTGATACATTCATTTACATGGTTATGCTTTTATTTTACATATATATTCTTGTTGGAATAATAAATGCTTGTAATATTGTGGACAACAATTAGATATATACATGTATCACAAAAAATGTATACATTATATTCATGTAAATGATACATCAATATATAATTGGTATACATGATTCCTAGTTTATGTATACATAAAAGTATGTATATTTTGTAGGATGTTGGGAAGTGCAACAAGTCAGCTGTCATTGAAAGAAATGTCAGTAACCCCCTATATATTATGATTATTGCCTTTGTTACTTAGGGAAAAAATAATCAATATTAAGTTTATACTGGGGTTCAGTTAATGATGTCGTTATGGCTATTGAAGTTGAAGAGAAGAATAAAGAAAAGACTAAGAAGGATGTTGAGCATAATGTAGTCGCAGCTATTAAGACTACAAAATAGACTACAAAAAACAATTCCTAGGAGTGCAAAACCATCGGTAAGATTGAGGTGGAGTCAAAGACTTAAAAAGTGATTATCATATTATTGGTTAAGATATGGATTTTCTAACTTGTTTTGGAAACTTCATGATCATGTTTAATGTGTAATTATGAATAATTGATTAATGCCTGATAAGAACACTGGATGTGCAAAATTTTTGTATGTAATATTCACTAGGCCGAAATATATGTAACCTTAAATTCCATACGATATATTATGAACCATAAAAATATGTATTGATAATTTAGTACGTTTATGCTTTTATCGATTAGATTTCAAGCTTGCTTGTTACTATTATAATGTAATATTAGTAATATTTTCCATATGGATATGTTGTTTATGTTGTATGAATATATTATGTATCTTGATGTTGAACAAGGTAATGTGTTCAACCACGGAGATGATGCTTTTCAGACTCCAACCAAGATATAAAATCAAAGAGAAAGAGGGTTTCCAAATTATCAGATATAGGAAAAAGCCCTTATGTTGATCTTATAATAGATCCCTGTGCAAAGCATAGTGCGGAACAACTATATATACTTGAGTTCATTGATGCAAAGGCTAAAGATAAGTAAGATACAACATCCTTATAATACAACATCCTTACTCCATAATAAGTCGGTTACATAATAGATACATAATATATATATATATATATATATCCGTATGTATTAGTATAGGTATATATATGTATATATGTATATATACATATATATACCTATACTAATACATACGGATATATATATATATTATGTATCTATTATGTAACCGACTTATTTTAATCATATGCACTTATACAAGGACAAATTCATTACGTTTACAATTATATATGCAATATTGGAGCTTACTTGTCCTACACCTTAGTTATTTAGAGCCAATTTTATAAAATTAAAACACAAGACCGACTTACTTACACACATATTTATATGACTAGGGTAGACCCGCGTACGAGATGCACGTTGGGACATTTATCTGCCTGAAGTCATGTAAATCAAAAATGAATTAACAAATGAAACTGTAAATGGTTTGTTGTCACATGTAAAGTAAAAACGTCTTTACAGCTGAAAAAGATACACCTCAAGCAGCCTTTCATAGGTCAAATATTTTCAAGGCTAAAATTCCTGGAAAATAATAATAATTGGTAAGCATTTATTAAGATAAAAAAAACATCTCACATAAGATTGCAACAAAAATTCAATTTCTTACAATATACCAGGATGTAAATGTTAAAAACACGCCTTCCAAGATTCCTCCAAGCTCTACCATTTTAATGACAATCTCGGCAAATTGAAGGCTGACAGTGTAGTTTCCATTTTCAAGGCCCAATCCATAATATCTTAGGGATCCGGGAGATAATTGTGTTGTGTGGAATAACTCCGAATCTAAGGAATTGCTAAATTTTCTTGAAAAGATTGAGAAAGTACAAAATTAGAGATAAACTTTTGTTTGAACACTATAAAGAAAATCTAGCCCCTTTGCAACGCCTAGCGCAAGTGCACAACCTATAACTGAAGGTCCCAAGGAAGCGGTTGAAAGTAAGAAACTCTTGTGAAACATGAATTGCAAACCTACTTTAGTTTTTAAAATTATATACGAATGGAAAAGAACATTATTTTCACGTATTTTGGAGAGCTTACTTTTGAATGAGTGATTTGCTAGGCTTCCTCTAGGCATGAACTCATAAAGCAAAAGTCGATGCTTGTTCTCCAAGCAATATCGAATCAGTTTGACTAAATGAGGATGATAGAGCTAACCCAACAGCTTGCATCAAATTTGACACATTGTCCACCAGGTTGAATGAATTAGCCATTCACTATACAAGACAAATTTTGTAAGCTGCTCTACTGTAAGATTACCAGCCAGTATAGACATTCCTCCTATCAGCACAGAGAACACCTAAAGCATTAATACTAATCAGATTGTAACTTCGGATGAATAGGTAAAGACAGAAATGTTGATGAGCATCAAGTTCTCAACCAAAAAATTTAAAAGGAATTTCTATAATAAATCAATCAACAAATACCATTACAAATCACAAGCATGGCACTTCAGCTCAACAATTCTTTATATTCTGCATCAAAAAAGTCAACAATAAGAAGATTGAGCTATATCATGCAATTAAATAGCTTGTTTAATCTTAATTAAATCTTTAGAAGACCATATTCACATGGAAAACAAGTGCACATTCCACACACACACACACCATATTCATATGGAATGACAAACTGAAGCCAATTACCAACATGCCATACAACAATGGATGCATGAGTAACTCTAGTAGCATTGCATAGCCATGAAACAATCTCCTATCATTGTTTTATTGGCTTTCTTCCTTTAACATAATATGGAAATTAAAGGACAAAACAATACCAATTAAGTCCATGAATCAAATCCAAGAAATAATGTGCAATAGATGGATAAGCTACAATGATTCTTTTCATTTCCACCGGCTTCTAAAATGAGCAGTGCTTACTAAGCAAAGCAAAACACTATTCAATTTTAGATCTAGTTAAGTGCTAAAAAGTAAAAACCAAGCAATGATAAAGGGTGACAGATAAAAAAAGGTGACATATATAGAATCCGAACCATCAACCTCAACAAGTTTATGTTTCTAAAGTACAAATTAGAAGATGAAAAAAGAGAATTTAAAGCAATGCACAACCAAAAGAACAAAAAAATACACATTCATTGCAGCAACAAAAATGACTAAAGAGGCATGCCAAATTTGAAAACAAGTACACAAGTAATCAAAATTTGTTTTTTTGTGAAGGAAAGGAGAGAACGCTTTTGTTATTTCTCATAGTAAACGGAAGCGCAAATGCTATTTTAAAAAAATCGACTAATGTGCTTCCAAATGCAAGTCAAGTTCAGAATGAAAATCCTATTAAGAATAGCTCCATTACTATCAAGTTCAAAAAGAAAATCTTATTAAGAGTAGCTCCATTACTATTTTGCCTTACTTGCGTTGAGTGGTACAACATGTTAAACTGTTAGAGCACATATTCCAAAATCCATATGCTGCACCTTGTCGCAACCTTATATCAACTAATTTCTGCAACCATATCTTGCACCTATCACAATGAATCACCATTAGCCTCTTCAATTATGTTTAAACAGTAAACAACACAACTTTCAAGCAATCACATGACTTACCTATCTAATTCTTGCTCCTTAGTACCACAAACCCGAACAATTCGAATCGAAGATATTGTCTCCCGATCCACCTAGAATTTAAAAAGTGCACCCCTTTACAAAAAGGAATGATGAATTAATTCATGAGAAAGAAGTTAGGCTTTCAGATATTACTTCATTGGAAGGAGCAGTAAACTCTTGTGTTAACTTTGCTACTTTCTTCTAGTACCTATACCACAAGTTTTATACATCATTAATTTTAGAATGAGGAAAAAATGAGTTTTAGTTAAAACTAAATTCTACTCTCTTTTCACTAAAGATTGTCATTTTAGCATTTGGCATAACTATTTGGGAATTCAATAACTAAACCTTTCCATCAAATAAACGCTTTATTCATTCGCTCCACCCGATAACTATAGAGCAGATTATGTACATAATTGTGATAAAGCTATAAAGAACATTCTAGTTATAAGAGAGATACTTAATATAGTAGAGGTAGTTTGAAAGTATACTTACAACGTGAGCTACCGACAAAGAAAGGGAAATCGTTTTGCAAACAGTTTGATCCTGAGGGCAAAGCACTGCAGGAAGATTTTACAATAAGCATCACAAGAGACATTTGCACCTATCAGCTTCCCACTAAAACACCCTCAGGCAGAGAAAAAGAAGATCTTACAATGGGGGTATAAAACAGCTTGTATAATATAGATGGAAAACTCATTACATATAAATCATGTACACTGATTAAAGAGCTCTATATGATATTCTACTTTAATTTGAAGTTATTGTCGAAGTGTAATTTGTCTAATTCAATAAGCCCATTTTTTGTCGTCCTTCATTTTAAGCTGCATAAAATCATGTGCACTGATTACATAGTACATATACCTTTCCCTGAATTTCCAAACCAAAAATAGCACTAATTTAAGAAACTCCAAACAATTGCAGGCATTGCAATTTAGAAATCAAATGAAAAGAAATTTAAACATGGTGATTAACATGCCAACTTTAATTTCCAAGGCCAATAAATCGTAGGAGACTCAGAAAACAATGTTGAGTGTACATATACCTTTTCCTGTCTTTCCCCCTCTTTTCTTTTGGAAAACTTAAGTTGAGTGTATAACTTGAATGAAATTACTACTAATGTCACCCAATTAGTAAGCATTAGGAAATCGATGAGATTAAAACAGCATAGTGCCTAAATCCCAAATTCAGTAACCCAATCTGGAAATTTGGCTAAAGAAACCCAAATCTCGAAACCCTAGATTTCCCTATTTTACGCCCACAAATAATGAAACCCTAAATTCAGAAAAGAACAAGCATGAACACATAGGAAAATGACTTTAAACCTAAGAGTGAGATTGGAGATTCCATGAGAACGATATAGGCGCAACAAAACCCGAAAACAAAGAACAGTCGATAAGGAGTGTAAATGGCCCGGCGAGCAAAACGAAAAGCACCCCCACAAAGACCAGCAAAATCAGAAAGGCTAATGAAGCAGAAATCCAAATTAAAGTAGACGAGAGAGCAGATTGTAGACGGAAATGAGGTAGGAAAGAAGAAGAAGGATCAAGATGAAAAAGCATATAAACTGAAAGGAGATGGGGAAGGAATGAGAAATGAATCTGGGGTGTTTTGATATAAATTTGACCAAGCCGAGCCGAAGCCAGCCACCGAAATTTGCAAGTAAAAAATATTGTTCACAAGCCGAAGGTAATACTATTCACAACAAAGTGTTACGTTTATAGGTTTTATATACGTTCACTTGTAAATATAAAAAATTAAGCAAGCGTATCTTCTTGTTTTTTCTTCCAAATTTAATTTTATTTCTTATTTGGCCTCTCTATTCGACTATCTTCACCACCACTCTCATTTTCCACCGCCAACCACCTTCACATCCACCCCTCCATTTTGGTGTCAAGGTTGTTAAGCCATCGCCCGAGTATTTCGTAGGTTCTAATAGTGTGTTTAAGTTACCTAATCTAAAACCTAACTCGATTGTCGTTGTCAGTGATCAAAACTAGAACACTCAAATTAGACTCTCTCTTTCTCACTCATTTTTATGAACGCATTTTGATATGTTTGGAATGAAACAAAATCATGAGCAATAAGAAGCAAGAAGACACGAGTTTTGGACCTAAGGGATAGATAAATACCTTAAGGTTTATCTCCCTTTCAAATATGGTTAATTGAAAGACATAACATAAGTTCAAATAATGAAAACTAGCTAGACCTAAATTTATGGCACAAGGAATCGGGCTAAGTCAGCCCATGAAAGGGAAATTTCACCATTTTCCTTAGCTTCTAGACTAATATAATAATATAAAAACTACTTACATATGCTTCCTTACCACTGTTCTAAAAATCCCCGCCTAACTCCGTCTAGGCCCCGCTTATGCACTAGAAGATGCTAGCCCACCTAGCCTTCCAACCTGTCTAGGAGACGTCTTGTCCGTCTAGGCGCCCGTTTAGACCGCCTAGGCATAGGCGGTCCCTCTCCGCCTAGGGTCCACCTAGCATTTTTCTAGAACAACGTTCCTTACCAACTAAGCCTTTAGATCTGAAAGATGATGAGATGTTGAGAACAGGCAAGGAATCAATTGAGGAAACGGAGAAACATAATGAGCTTGATCGTAATGTCAAGAAGAAGCGATCTTACTTGAATGTTCTGGTTGGGGATAAGAAGTTTGAAGAATTAAACCGGCTACAACATGTTCAGATTACTGATAAGAACATTTATAAGTTTGACGCTTCAGAAGTTGAACCTCAATTGAGAACTTGGAAATCAGCCTTAATAGGTGGTGTAATTGGGGCTAATCTGACTACGACAGAGTTCTATGCTTATATTAAGAAGAACTAGAATGTCAATGCTCCAATGATTCAGCTTAAGGCTAATGGAATCTGGATTTTGAAGTTTGATAAAGAGGAAGACTGTGACTGGATATTGCAAAATGGACCTAGGTTGATTGATGGTATTAGGCCTTTAGCTCTTAAGAAATGGAGTACAGGAATGCCTATGAAATGGACTGTGTTTGAGTCAGTGCCTGTCTGGGTCAACCTGCCAGATCTGGACCCCATCTTTTATTCCAAGCACATGCATAGTATCATAGGAAGTATGATAGGGTCTCCCATTTGCATGGATAGTTTTACAGCTCAGAAAAGAGTACTATCTTTTGCAAGGATTCTAGTGAATGTCAATGCTCAGGAAGCAAGTAGAACTGAAGTTTGCTTGGAGGGTCCAACAGGTATTAAGTATGTCCAGAAGGTGGTCTTTGAATGGATTCCATGGTTTTGTAAGCACTGTAAGGTGTTTGGACATAGAACTGATTTCTGTGATGATAAAGGTAAAAAAAGAATCTGGCAAGGAAACTTCAAAAATAACACAACAAAAGGGAAGAAAATCTGGGTTAAGAAGTCTGATTCTATTCTAGGGGCAGGACCTTCTGAAGCTCAGAGGGAGGAGAGTTCTGATCCAGCATTACGCCATGAAGGAAAAAGTGCTACAAAAAATCCAAAAGACTCAGATAGGGCAGAGATGAGTAACAAGCAAATCCTTGTGCCTAGTAAAGAGGAAGAGGCTAATAAGCTAGTCCAGCAAGTAGCAATTGATGAGAATGAAAAAAATAAAGAAGTTGAGCAGAGGGAGATAGTAATGTTTAATGAAGCAAAGAATACTGCCCCAAATAGGAGGAACAAATCTCTGTCTCCTCCAAGGTATGAATTGAGATGTAGAGGCAGTAGAGATTATGGAATCCCTTCATTGGCAGTTCTGAGTTGGAGAGCTGAGGAGAAAGGGTGTAATAAAAAAGATAAGTTTCCTAATGGCTGAAGTTAAACTTGGCTTTTGGAATATTAGGGGGTGTAATACATTCCCTAAAATAAAGCTAGTAAATAAGTTTGCTAGCAGGAATAATCTCTCTATGATGGGTATAGTAGAAACAAAAATATCACAAGAAAAAGAAAAAAAGTTTGCTTTGAGTATTCTTACAGTTTGGCAGTTTGTTACTAATAGTACAACTTCAAGGAAAGGAAGAATTTGGCTTGTTTGGGATCCAAATATTATAGAAGTGGACATTCTTGAAGTGTCAGCACAGATCATACATGCAAAAGTCATTTGTAGAAATGGACAAGGGGCTTTTTATGCTACTTTCGTCTATGCACTAAACAACCTAGTAGGTAGGGCTTTTGCTTGGAATAAGCTTAAGGATCTCAAGGACACCCTAATAGGGCCTTGGATTCTTATGGGAGATTTTAATTGCATCATGGATTCTACTAAAAAGTTGTCTTTCCGAAGAAATGATGATAATGTGTCTGGGGAATTATCTGCATTGTGTGACGAGCTGGATATTACTGATCTTCCCTTCTCTAGGGCAAGATATACTTGGAGTAACCAGCAAAAGGGTGCTGATAGGATTGCTTGTAAACTGGATCGAGTCATGAGTAACAATTGTTGGGTCACTGACTATCCTCTTTCTACCGTGTTTTTTTCAGATCCTGAACTCTCTGATCACTCACCTGGAATTGTCAATATTTATCCTTTAGCAACAATAAAAAAGATTCCCTTCAAATTCCGCAATTACTGGACCTTGGAATAAGGTTATGATGATCTAGTGGCTAATGCTTGGAGAGGTAATGAAGCAGGTACAGCACAGTTCAACTTAGCTGAAAAACTAAGAAGAGTAAAGAAGAGTATTAAAGAATGGCAGAAAAGAAGGAATAATAGTTTGGAGAAGAAGGTAAAAGATAGTATCAAAACTTTAAAGGCTTGTCAAGACAAGCTACAAGGAGATTTCTCCAATATTGATCTCCAGGAAGATGTCCATAAAGCCAAAGCTGATCTTAACCTGCATATGGAACAACTGGCAAGCTTCACAATGCAGAAAGCAAAGATAGACTGGTTGAAATACGGGGAAGAGACATCTTCTATGTTTTATAATGGAATTAAAGCTAGAAGATCTGGGAATAGCATTTTTATGCTGAAAAATGCCAATGATGAGACACTTGACGACAAAACAGAGATTGAAGAGGAGATAATAGGATTCTATATAAATCTGTTCGGCATTGAAATTGCAAATGGTGCCATAAGTTTTGAGGGGTATCCAGGAGCAACTATTAGGCCTGATAATCATTCTAGTCTGGAAGCCATTCCTTCTATTATTGATGTTAGAAGAGCAATTTTTGACATTGGTAATAATAAGAGTCCGGGTCCAGATGGTTTTGGTGGCTTCTTCTTCAAGCATAGCTGGGATGTGATTAAAAGAGATGTGAATGATGTTGTAGCTGAATTCTTTAGAAGAGGTATACTCTTGAAGCAGTTTAATGCAACTTTTGTGAACTTAATTCCAAAAGTTGAAAAACCTTTCTTAGTCAAAGAATACAGACCTATTTCTTGCTGCAATACTGTTCTAAAAATCATTTCTAAGCTGCTGGTTCAGAAAATCAGACCTCTGCTGGATGAGATTATTTCTGTGAATCAGGGAGCTTTTGTGCCGGGTAGGATTATAGCACATAATGCAGCAGTGGCTCAGGAACTAGTTAAAGGGTATGAAAGAAAGGGGATTTCACCAAGATGTATGTTGCAAATTGACATTCAGAAGGCTTATGACTGTGTTAGATGGGAGTACCTTGAGCAAGCAATGACCTTTTTCAACTTTCCTTTGAAGTTGACAAAGTGGATAATGCAGTGTGTATCAACTCCTTGGTATTCCTTTATTATTAATGGGGAAGCAAGAGGATTCTTTCCAGGGAAGAGAGGTTTGAGACAAGGGGATCCTCTATCCCCGTTTTTTGTTTGTATTAGTCATGGAAATGCTATCTATAAAAATGACTATGATGAGCAAAAAGAAGGGCTTCTATTTTCATCCTAAATGCAAGCAGATGAGCCTGGTTAGCATAGCATTTGCTGATGATTTACTTATCTTCTGTAAGCCTCAGTCATCCACTTTACAGCTTATCAGGAAAACTTTGCTAAATTTTGGAGAAGAATCTGGTTTGATAGCTAATCCTACCAAGAGTAAAGTCTTCTTTGGGGGTCTGAATGATGCTAAAAAGAGTGATTACTGTGAATTGCTCGGCATGGATCTGGGTTTATTTCCCATCAGATACCTGGGAATAGGGGTGTCAATCGGGCGGGTCGGGTCGGGTTTGGGTCGGGTCAATTCGGTTTCGGGTAAGTTCGGATTTGGGTCAAATTCGGATATTTTGAAAATCGGGTCAAATTGGGTTGGATCAGTTCGGGTCGGGTTCTTAATTAATCGGGCAAAGTTGGGTTTCGGGTCAATTTCGGTCGGGTCATTCGGTTTTCGGTTCAACTTGATTTCGGATAAGTCCGGTTTCGGGTTTAGTTAGTTTCGGATTTAGTCGGATTTCGGGTGAGTCGGGTTTCGGGTTTTTGGGTGAATTGGATTTCGATTTTGACCGAATTTTTGGTTAATTTGATTTTGAGTAAGAGGATTTTGATTCAAACCATATATCGAATGATGATTTTTCGTAGTTTAACTACTCTAGGGTCTAAATATTTAATGTAACATTTAAATTAAAAACATAATTATACTAAATATTCACTATCATTAATATTTTAAAACATAATGAAATTTTCGGATGGTTTCGGGTCGGATAACTTCGGGTTTCGGATGGTTTCGGGTCGGGTAACTTCGGATTTTCGGATGACTTCGGGTCGGGTAGCATCGGATATCGGGTTGCATCAAGTTTAGTCCATTCGGGGGTATGATCGGGTTTGGGTTAATCTCGTGTTCGGGTTTTTTCGGATTCGGGTCAAATCGGTTCGGGTCAAACATGTCTCGGGTATAAAAATTTTTATATTTTTCTCGGGTCGGGTCGGGTTCGGAGTCGGGTGGGTCGGGCGGGTTTTTCGGGTCGGGTCAAATTTTGACAGCTCTACCTGGGAACTCCCTTGCATTCAAGGAGACTCAAAATAGGTGAGTACACACCTCTCATTAATAAAATCATTTCTCTTATTCAAAAGAAGAATGTGAGGAATCTTTCATATGCTGGGAGAATTCAGGTGATTAAAGCAGTTATTGAAGGTGTTCTGACTTTCTGGATGCAAGCCCTTATGCTTCCGAAAGGTGTGGTGAAGAGAATTGAGAACATTTGCAGAGCTTATTTGTGGTCAGGCAAAACAGAAGGAAAAAGAAACTTGGTTGCTTGGAGGAAAGTATGTAGAAGCTTGGAGGAAGGTGGACTGAACTTCAAAGAGCTGCTCTCTTGGAACAAAGCCCTGCTTTTTAAGTTAGGGCATGACATACATATGGGGAGAAAGAATTTATGGACATCTTAGGTGAATAAGAATATACTAAAGGGTTAAGATTTTTGGAGAGTAAGAGCTTCTAGTAATGATTCCTGGGTGTGGAGATCAATTCTGAATCTGAGAAGTACTATGCTTGATTCTCTAGATTCTAATCTTGATGCAGAAGGTTTTCCTTTGCATAACACACCAGTTTACACGAGGAAGAATGGTAAATTGGATTGTCAGGCTGTATATGAGGTGTTCAGAACTCATTCTGATACAGTTGAGTGGAATCCTCTTCTATGGTCAGGTATTCAGTCAAAAAAATGGAGTTTTTTGTGCTGGCTAGCAACATTACAAAGGCTGCCCACAGCAGCAAAGCTTAAGAAAATTGGAATTGTTGATGACAGTGCTTGTGTCTTGTGTGGGGTTGATATAGAAGATGAAGCACATTTGTGTATTCGTTGTGATTTTAGTGTGAATGTTGCAAACAAAATCTAGAATTGGATCGGGGTAAGTGTTAGGTTTGATTCGTTGATGGCTTGGTGGAACTGGTTTCTGGTTTGTAGAAGAAGGAAGAATAACATCTTCCAGTCCAGATTATTAGCTTGTATGGGAATTGTTTACTATTTTTGGTGGATGAGGAATGAAGTAATTTTCAATGGAGCAAAGCCTGATGTGGAAGCCTGTGTGACAAGAATTTTAGAAGATTGCAAGTTGCGCATCACAATAAAACTGAACTTGAGAGGAAGACGAGGACACGCTATGAGGAATCAGTTAACAATCTAGCTTTTTAAATGGCCTTTGTTTTGACATGGATGTGTTGTAGTCTTTAAGGGAGGGCTAGTAGTTTCTTGTTTTGAGAGCCAACCCTTGTGCCTTTCTTGTTGAGTGCTTCTGGCTGATGTTAGACATTATGACACAAGAGGGCACATGGCCTTTGTTTTTGCTTGCTGACCACTAGCATTTCTAAGTGTTGAGGCATGAGGATGGGAAGATTAGATGGTCCAAGCAGGGCTTTGGAAGAGCTCTCTGCTTTTTCTGTTTTTTTGTAGGTTTTGGGTAAGTGTTGTATGTCAACACTCCCTTGCACAAGTTTTGTTGAGCAGTGTTTGCTTAAGCAAACCGGCTAGGAGACAAAATTTGGTAAGTCCCTTCTTTTTTGCTTGAAAATTCAGCCTTGGCATGAGTGCATTTAGCATTAGGATGTGTCCAAGGTCTGAATTCAGCAAGGGGTTTGGAAGTGTTAGGTTTGGTCTTTGAGTTGTATTTTTCACATTTGTCTCTTGTGACATTTGTGGGTTGTATCTTCCATTCTCTCTAATAACATTTTTTACCATTCGCAAAAAAAAAAAAAAAAAAAAAAAAAAACTAAGCCTTTAGATAACTAAAAGGCCTTAGAAGATAAGAAATGTAGAATACTTGTTGGATCGAGGTTAGTTCAAACGTTTATGGGAACTGTATTGGACAGCTCCCATATGCAGCAGAAACAATAAATAAGCAGGTAAATAAAAGCAGAAGAGACAGTTCCTTATAAAGGAACCCCACTGCGATCAACTAACCGCGTGGGTAAACCTCTACCTCCTCTTGGAGGATTTTCAATGAGTTCCCTTTTCTTTTATTGCTTAGTTCCTTTCAGTATTTACAAACTTCTCTGTTTCTACAAGGACTCTCTCCCTAGGCAACACTATTGCACTCTCTCAACCTCAACACTAGTGAACGCTCACAATCAAAAGAAAAAGAAAACTCAAACCATACAACCTTTTGTCTCTACAATCTAGTTCCCTTGGATCTGGGAACATCATTTTTTCCCCTTTCAACGTCGTCGAGTTGAGCTCACCGTCGGGGACTTTTCACCACTTGAATGGTCTTCTCAGGTAAGCTCACTAGCTCGCTCTTTGTGTGTTTGGCTATTTGTGTATTGTGAAACGTAGTGGGCAAGGTCACTATTCAAGGGTATATATAGGAGTGATATTCAACCCTAATTCATTTGAGGCATTTATCCTAAATACCCCTTTTGCTTTACTCTCCAAGCTTGATCCTTAAGGTTGACATGTGACTTTGTTTGAATTTGAAACTTGTCAACTCTTGAACCACATCAGACCATTGGAAGGTCGTCTTCAGCATGTCGCACAGTTTGAAGTCGTCTGGTACACTGAGAAGCTCTTTTGTCCACGTAGATATGATCCCTTTATTTGCGCTGAGATGTTGCTTTCACGTACGCTAGTTCCCATCCAAAGGAAACGCTCGTCTTCTCAGTTCCCTTGTCTTGGCAACTCTCTTGACCTGAGGGAATCATGTTCTCCTTAGCTAGTTCCCATTTCGTGGGAACTTCTGGTTCACTTAGTTCCCTACTCCTTGGGTACTCTCGTTCATTCTGATGTTGGTAGCATCTTGATCGAGTTCCCTTTACATGGGAACTTTCATTGCCTCAGTTCCCATGCATTGGGAACTTATTTCTCCGTATCTTTGCTAAGCGACGCGCAACCTGTATACTTAAAAATACTTGGCAAAGAGCATTAGTTTCTATGGCGTTTGTCATTATCAAAACTTAGGACGTTGTTCCAATGTTAATGAATGTGAGTTCCTAACGCCGACTCAACAATACTCTTAATAAAATTAAAGAAAAGATATCAAAAACTCCTTTTTAGCAACATAAAGAAATTATGGCCAAAAATACAAATAATATGTAAATTCGAAGATTAGAAAATATAGTAGGATAGAATATCCTTCCATAGAATATAGTAAAAGTCAAAGCTTGACTAATGCAAATATGTCACTATCTCTTATTCGATCACTTACTAAATTCAGCCCTAAAATAAGATAGATAATGCCATGCTTCTACATTAGGAAAGTGCTGCTAACAAGGCCCAAAATAAGTCATCAAACTCATCCATAAAGCCCCATCTACATGGCCCAACACATCTTCATTTTATGGGCTTTGAATCAACCCGTTCTCTTAATAAACCACTCGTTATTGAGTTGGATCAGTTGTGAATCATTATAAATGATTTCTTGTTCTGACATTCATGGATTACAATTGTTGAACGCACCAAGAATGCCTTTGTTCGTTCTTGAATCTTCTTGGCCCTATTTTTGGTAATTGGCCCATCAAAAAAGACTTAGATCAACTCATCAATGTCATTAGGAGTGATTGTCGCCTTGGCTACATCAAAATCCCCACTAAGACCGCCCACCATGTTGGTGATTTGTGAAAAGTCATCAATCCCTCTTGTGTGCATGCGTTGAGAAAAGAGTCACATAGGGGGATCGATTAAGAAGATTGACCTTTGTGACATACCATGATTGTTTAGAAGATTGGAAGCGGTCAAAGAAAAGCTAAGTTGAGATTCCGAGACATGCGCCGACGCTTGAGGTGTTAGAACCTCATGTACGAAGGGCGCGACATGGGCACGACGCTCAGTATGGGCGCGTCGATGCTTGAGCCGTGGCGTGGCACGGGCATGTTGTTCATATGGGGTGCCTCTACGCCTTAAGATATGACAAGTCTAGTGCTTATGCTGGCATGAGGATGGCTTAGAAGCTAAGAGACTGAGTTGTGGGCTGCCTTAGCCTTGGCACGAGGAGTCGGGCACTCGTCTTGAAGATCAACCAAGCTAGGCACATGTGTTTTAAGCAAGGAGAGAATGAAAGTTAGCTTTGTGCAATCTTGTATGAATGAATGGTAGCTTCTCTAAGCTTGGTGAATGTCTTAGACAAGGACCAAAGTTTGAGAATAGCTTGGCACATTGTTACGAAAGCTAAAACGTTGTTTGAAAGCTTTAAACTAGCTTATAAGTTAGCTCCATAAGCTAAACTTAGCTCATAGCTCAATGAACTAGCTTGGAAGTAAGCTCAACTAGCTAGGGTTTAGCTCAAGGAAGCTCAATTAACTTATAGTCAGCTCAAACTAGTTGAAACTCAACTCAAGCCAACTCAACTAGCTGGATGTCAGCTCAAGAAGCTGAGGGACAGCTACACTAGCTCGGTGACCTAGCATGGTACCTAGTTATGCTAGCTTGGTACCTAGATATGCTAGCTTGGACCTAGGCCATATGGGCCATGGTGAGCTAGCCTATTGGGTATGGACAAGGGCTAGGATGGGCTGAACCTATGGGCTGAAATTTGGGCTAAATGGATTGCCAACTTGGGCTTGTTTTTGGGCTTTGATTAAAGCTTTTTGGACCAACTTCATGGGCCTTTCTAGGATGATTTTGGACGGCATTATGCGCTGAATTACGGTTCCCTTGGCCGGCCATATAAGGAGAGAAAGAGAGAGGAGTTTGGATAAGGATGAAGGTAGTTATGGAGAGAGAAATCTCCTAACCAACTTCCTAGATTCTCTTAACCTCTCTAACTCCTCTAACTTCTTATAACCACTCCATAACCATTTTTGGACAGCCATGTACTTGTCTATATAAAGGCATGATGGGATTCCATGTTGGCTTACTATTGCAAGACAAAATCAGTGGGTTTGGGCGTGGTTCTAATGGAGAATTCACACGAAAAACAAACACATTTCGGTGGCTATCATGGATCGATTCTCTCAAGTCAAGATCAAGGAAGAGTCTCAAGATCCGAATAAGGTATGTGTGTTCTTGATGGAAAACGTTTTGCCTACCTTTTCCATTGTTGTTGTTGGAACGTTTTATCTCACAACGATATTGTGTATAACCCTTGGCATGGAATAGGGGCAATATTCGTTGAAGTAAAGCTCGATCAAATAGAGTGACTCGTTGTCATTATCCATGTCATCTTTATAATATGTTTTAAATAGTCGGTGGTGATTACCCTAGTGATCTACACCCAATAGGATTACCCTTCAGGTTCTACTCACGAGACTACCCTTCGGGGTCTACTCAAACCGCCTTGACTATCCTTTTGGATCTACATGGTCCGACTTTACTTCAACTTAACTTTGCAAATATTCTATTCTACTTATCCTAAAATCAACACACCACAATGGGGGAGCCAGAACTTTTCACTAAAGGGGTCACATATATAATAATATATTATATTAATAAGTCTAATCAAAATAGTCACAAAATGTTCATTAATACAAACTGCTAACAATCTGTTTATAGTATCAACAAAGGTAAATGAGGTAATTCCAACCTACGAGTTTTCATACTCAAAAAATACTAAAAAATAACTTCATTATCAATGCTTGTAAATACATCCTTCTCAATAAAGCACACTAAAGAATAAGTGAGAAAGCCATCTCCCATCTTGTTACACAAATTTTTATTTATGATATTCATAGTAGAGAAAGCACTTTCCACTAAAGAAGTAGCATATGGAAACACTAAAACCAACTCAATAAAGCGATATACCAAGTGAAAAGAAGTGTGTGTTCCAACCATAAACATCTTCTGAGCAACATCTGCAGTTGATGTGAGTTCGTCTATCAAGCCTTCTACCGAGGCCCTAGAGCCTCACGACACACGTTGGCGCGCTCTTTTACAACCCTTGCATGTGCCGCTCCTGGCGCCATTACTTAGTTGTGCGCCCTTGTACACGACTCTGTTGGGCGCGTCCGTGCCAAGGCTTGATGTCGCCTTTTCTCCGGGCATTTTCAATGGGACTTTGATCCAGGTTTTGAGTGTAGACTACAGCCATAATACCAAGTCAAACATTTCCGACAAAGGGGAGTCTTCATTTAGACAAGTGACCAAGACCGGCGTCCAAGGCGCCATGGATCCAAGTCGAGGCACCACGCCCTATCATGGGCGTATCACTCGGGTACGAGCTAGGGAGATGCTTGATCAAATCAAGGAGGAACTCATGGCCCATAAGTTGGATTTTGGTTAACCATGAAGAAGGGTGGAGTATTCTTGTGACTTTTGGTGAACTAGTGCAAAAACTTGTCTTATGTTTTGTTAAGGGTTTTACGTTGGTTTTCTTAAAACTTTAGGGTGTTTTATGTAATAATGAGAGGAGTGTGGCTGAATTATGAGAGGCATGGGTTTAGGGTTATAAGGCTTGTTTTTGCCCTCATTTCTCCCTTAGACTTGAAACATGACTATGCTCTCTTTTGTTTGTTTTTCAACCAAAGTTTATTTGCACTTTTTGTTTCAATCTCGTTGTTTGATCGTTGGTGAGTCATATCCGACACTCTTTCAACTTAGTTTGTTGATCTTCATGAGTAATATCCAAGACTCAACATCAATATCCAATGCTCCATCAATCTGCTTCAATCCGGTCCATCAATCGTTCCATTTCCATCTCAGTGGATTCTGCACCACCTTAGTATAATCACCATAACTTCCAATCCACACATTATCTAGATCTGAAATTTGGAGGGATTCAACTAGACTCGAGAGCTATATTCTTGGTTTGGAATCACTCAAATCCGAGTTCGAACCAGGAAGATCCAGCCAGTTGAAGACGGGTCAGATTACTTGGTGTTTGTTCTCGGACTTCCTTGGAGGTCTTTGAAGGCGATCCCTTTGCATCATCTACACCATCGATCCTTTTATCAAGTGGTATCAGAGCCACGTGAAGGTATCGCCATCTAAACCTTGTTTAGAACTTCGTTGTCCGCTCGTTGCAAATATTATCTTGATCGTCTTCCATCTTGTGTTGTGTGCGAGTGAACCATTGTGTCTTGCGTTTTTGTGTGTCCATTTTCGACCTTGCTTAATTGTTTGATTTAGTTCGAATTTTGAGAGGTTCCATGGCTGAAAATCTGCACAAAAAGTGGTGAAGAACACCAAAGGTTTCTTGTTTGTTTGAGTAGTTGAAAGGGTTCTCTTTACTCTTTGATCAATTCCTTCAATTAAGAGATTGTTTGAAAACTTGTTTGCTGAGTTTTGTGCTGAAAAAACAAGGGGTTTGAGTTACTAAATCGTACCTCTTTTGTTTCATTGCATACTTGTTGAGTTGGTTCGACTCTAGGATACGGCAACGACACCAAGAAGTAACGTCTTGCTTGCTTGTTGTTTAATTATCTTTGAATTTTAAAAAAAAAAATCAGAAAAACCTTGTCGGCGGCATAAAGCTAATAAGGGGCCAGGCACAGAAAAAGAAACGATGCTAAAAAAACCGTGTCGGCGGCGTAAAGCTAATAAGGGGTCGGGCACGGAAAATGTAGTCCACCGTGGAGCCTAGCAAAGGCCTAAGTATTTTCTTTACTTGATGCTTGATTGTTCTTGGTGTTTAGTAGCTTCCTAGTGTTGTTCCTTTTGACAAGTGTTTAGTGTGTTTGAGTTCCTCTTGTTGTCTTTTGTTGTTCATTTCCTACTTGCAACTTGTCGGATTTCCATCTCGAGCAAGTTTTGGTGATTAATTCAAGTGCACTCTATACCCTTGCTTTTCACGTGGCTATTAATTGACAAGTGTAGGTGACGAAAAAGACAAACAAAGGGTTGATGAGGAGTCCTCTAACTCGGTGGAGGCCATGTTGCTATCCTTGCAACAATCCTTGCAATCCATGGAGACTCGTTTTGCCAATTTGGAGAGCCAAGTACAAGGAAGGGATGACGGTTCACGAGTGCCTCAATCGGGAGCTCCACCAAGTGTCTTATAAAGTGCCAACGGGGTGGAGTTGATGCAAGAAGAGGCCTCGACATCCTACGTGCCAAATACGGAGTCCCACGCCACACTTGGCTTGAGTATGTCCTTGGGGGCCTTCCTCCTTATGTCCCTCCCGTGAGCTTCCACAATCCACATTATGTGGCCAATTTCGGGGTAAGGCCTTCTTTTGCTACTTTTCCGAATAATATTCCTTTGGTTTCCACTAACTTTCAGGTTTTGGAGTACCAAATTATCAAGAAGCCACTCCAACAATGGCTACCAACTTGCACGGACCAGCCTTGCACCCTCCTAGGCGTGGCAAACTGACACGAGTACCAGTGTACGGAGCCGCCGGACAGCCTTGGCAAGGCGCGCCCGTGCTTCACGAAGAGCGGCCTCGGGACCCCCATCAAGGCATTAAGATCAATGTGCCAACCTTTGTGCGAACGTCCAATGCCGATGCATGCCTTGATTGGCTTTCCAAAGTGGAGTCCATCTTCGACTTTTATGGATATGATGATGCTAGGCGAGTAGCCATGGCGGCCATACACTTCACCAACTTCGCTTACCATTAGTGGCTCGAGGACAAGGCCTTGAGGAGAACGCGACAGATGCCTCAAATCAACACTTGGGAAGAGCTTAGAGAGGCAATTGAGGAGCGGTTCGTGCCTCAAGATTATGCAGAAAGATTCCATGCGAAGTTGGAGCAAGTGCGCCAAGGAAACCGGTCCCTTGATGAGTTCTACAATGAGTTGCGTATGCTAATCTTCCGTTCCGGATTGCAATTTCCCGATAGGTATGTGATTTCTAAGTTTGTCAATGGTTTAAATTCGGAACTAAAAAATATTGTGAGTATGCAGCATTTTAGTAGGGGAACCGATGTTGAGCAAGTTCTTCACTACACCAACCACATCTACAAGCACCTTGCTCAACGGCGCCAAAGTTCTACCACTTCTCGGGTGTGGCATCCTTCCTCCATGGCTCCTAGTATACCTTCAATTCAGTCCAAGAAGCCAGAGTTTAAGAAGGAGTCGACCCCTCAACCAAGGAAAGAGTTTCCTCCATGCCCACGGCAACAAAAAGAAGTGCGGACTAGTGATGTCAAGTGTTTCAAGTGCCTAGGCCATGGGCACTATGCTAGGGATTGCCCCAACGAACGGAAGGTCCTTCTTACCGCCCAAGGGGAGTATGAGTACGAGGATGATGGGGCTGTGAAAGAGGAGGAGGAGAGCCCCGAGGTTGAAGAAGACGAGCTCCATGTCACCGCCAAGGATGGAGAGTGTTTTGTGGTTCAACGAACGCTCTTCATGACGGAGAACACCACCAGGCCTAGTCAACGGGAATTTATCTTTCACACTCGCTTGAAGATCATGGATAAGGTATGTAGTGTGGCTATTGATAGCAGTTCATGTTGTAATATTATTAGTCAAGAGGTGGTGGATCAATTTTCCTTGCATACTACTCCTCACCCTTTACCTTATCCCTTGTGTTGGTTGAACTCTAACGCCCCTATCCAAGTCAAGGAGTGGGCTCATGTTTGTTTTTCTATAGGACAATACAAGGATTAGGTGGAGTGTGATGTGGTCCCGGTGACTGCTTGTCATCTACTATTGGGTCGTCCTTGGCAATTTGACAAGGGAGCAATCCATGATGGCGTATCCAACGAGTACCACTTTCAAATGGAGGGAAAAAAGGTGACTTTGCACCCGATGACCCTCTATCAAATTATGTTGGATCATGCAGCCAAGGAGCAAAGGAAGAAGCATGTTCATCGAGAGGAAAAGAGGGACAAGAAGTTGGCCATAGGCGGCCCCTCTACTCTTGGCAAAACCGAAGGAAGTTGCTCATGCCACTCGGGGAAGTAACATTTGTCCCTTAACTTTATCTTATAAAATGACATTTTGGCTGAATTATTTTCATAAATTGAATGGATTTGTCATATGACATGCAAGTCGAATTCCAAATAAAACTGGCATAGCTTGTGCATACATGTTGTCTTATCATGTCATGCTTGGAAAGGAGGTTTGTGTTTTGACTTGTTTTGTAGGTCAGCTGGGTTCGTGGACGAACCCTTTTTAAAGGGGAGGATGATGATGTGAGTTCGTCTATCAAGCCTTCTACCGAGGCCATAGAGCCCCACGACGCACGTTGGCGCGCGCTTTTACAACCCTTGCATGAGCCGCTCCCGGCGCCATTACTCGGTTGTGCACCCTTGTACACGACTCCATTGGGCGCGTCCGTGCCAAGGCTTGATGTCGCCTTTTCTCCGGGCATTTTCAATGGGACTTTGATCCAGGTTTTGAGTGTAGACTCCAGGCATAATACCAAGTCAAACATTTCCGACAAAGGGGATTCTTCATTTAGACAAGTGACCAAGACCAGCGTCCAAGACGCCATGGATCCAAGTTGAGGCACCACGCCCTATCATGGGCGTATCACTCGGGCACGATCTAGGGCGATGCTTGATCAAATCAAGGAGGAACTCATGGCCCATAAGTTGGATTTTGCTTAACCATGAAGAGCGGTGGAGTATTCTTGTGACTTTTGGTGAACTAGTGCAAAAACTTGTCTTATGTTTTGTTAAGGGTCTTAAGTTGGTTTTCTTAAAACTTTAGGGTGTTTTATGTAATAATGAGAGTAGTGTGGCTGAATTGTGAGAGGCGTAGGTTTAGGGTTATAAGGCTTGTTTTTTGCCTCCTTTCTCCCTTAAACTTGAAACATGACTATGCTCTCTTTTGTTTGTTTTTCAACCTAATTTTATTTGCACTTTTTGTTTCAATCTCGTTGTTTGATCATTGGTGAGTCATATCCTACGCTTCATCAATCCGCTTCCATCCGCTCCATCAATTGTTCCATTTCCATCTCAGTGGATTCTGCACCACCTTAGTATAATCGCCATAACTTCCAATCAACACATTATCTAGATCTGAAATTTGGAGGGATTCAACTAGACTCAAGATCTAACTTCTCTTTTTGGAATCACTCAAATCCGAGTTCGGACCAGGAAGATCCAACCAGTTGAAGACGGGTCAGATTCCTTGGTGTTTGTTGTCGGACTTCGTTGGAGGTCTTTAAAAGCGATCCCTTTGCATCATCTACACCATCGATCGTTTTATCAAGTGGTATCAGAGCCACACGAAGGTATCTCCATCTAAACCTTATTTCGAACTTGGTTGTCCGCTCGTTGCAAGTATTATCTTGATCGGCTTCCATCTTGTGTTGTGTGCGAGTGAACCATTGTGTCTTGCGTTTTTTTTGTGTCCATTTTCGAACTTGCTTAATTTTTTGATTTAGGTCGAATTTTGAGAGGTTCCATGGCTGAAAATCTGCACGAAAAATGGTGAAGAACACCAAAGGTTTCTTGTTTGTTTGAGTGGTTGAAAGGGTTGTCTTTACTCTTTGATTAATTCCTTCATTTAAGAGCTTGTTTGAAAACTTTTTTGCTGAATTTTGTGCTGAAAAATCGAGGGGTTTGAGTGACTAAAATCGTACCTCTTTTGTTTCATTGCATACTTGTTGAGTTCGTTCGACTCTAGGATACGGAAACGACACCAAGAAGCAACATCTTTCTTGATTTGGTGCGACTCTAGGATTTGGAGGGATTCAACTAGACTCAAAGATCTAACTTCTCGTTTTGGAATCACTCAAATCCGAGTTCGTACCGGGAAGATCCAACCAGTTGAAGACGGGTCAGATTCCTTGGTGTTTGTTGTCGGACTTCCTTGGAGGTCTTTGAAGGCGATCCCTTTGCATCATCTACACCATCGATCTTTTTATCACCAGTACTTTTCAGAGTAGAATTTATTTTATTCCCTCTCATTCATAAATCCACATGTTCAATTGTTGTTGAAGCTCCAATTGATCAAACGTTGAAAAATATTGAGGATAAAGTTGTGCAAGCCTAAGTAGTTTTACCTCATTGAAGTTAGAGAATGAATTCTTCGGATCAAGACATGAAATACACATGAGTAACTTTGTGCTTGACTTACTAAAATGATCCTGCATCTTAAGACAAATTTGGTCAATAACCTACAAGTGTAGCCTTTTATTAATAACAATTAATAAAAATAAAAAATAGTTGAAAGTTGATAGAAAAATAATAAAGTACCTCATGAAATATATCAAATTGAAAGTGGTGGTCATAGTTATAACATCTCTAGACCAAAAACGTCCTTGAACATTATCTACCATGTTAGCAATGACAATATGGTTCTTGGCACAAAAGTCGTTGACATTTCTTAAGAAGTCATCCCATCCCTTTTCCCTAAAATCTTTGAATTTCCTTTTAGTGTTTTGAACTAAACTCATGGCCGCAATAATATCTTGATCCTTCTGTTGCAAGATTTTGACAAAGAATTTGTCAACCCTAATACTATATTCATCAAGTGAGCAACAAACAAAAATTGATAACTATCCATTTTTTCAACCAAGCTAGCAGAAATTCCTCGAGTTTTCACTTCGGTTCCATCACGATATATGTTGTTAAGAACTTGGAGGATTGAGGACCACGAAGATAAAAGACGAACAATTATTGTATAGTGTGAACCTCATTGTGTAGCTCCCGATCGAACTAGAGTAGTTGCTTGATTCAATCCTCTCCCGGTAGAAAGCTCACACCATTATCTAACTTCTCCACCATATTTTCATGTTGTTTTTGCCGAAACTCATCTTTTCTTTTTCAAGTACCCAAAGAAATCACTCACACATGATTCATGTGTGAAACCACCAAAACAACTAATTGGAGTTGGTGAGCAAAACAATGAATATACATTGCACTTGAATTTTCATTTAATATAAGAATCTTCAATCCATTAAGCTCACCTCTCATCTTAGTGATAGATTACCCGTGTTTAGCAAAAAAATCATGAATACCACTTTTCAAAGACAACACGGTATTGTCAACAACATGCACAACCCTACGAAATCACTCAATCACTAGTCCCTTTTTGTTTACATATCTTAAAATAATATCCATTTGCTCTTTCACCAAACTATCCTGAACCTCGTCAACCAATAAAGAAAAGAACTTGTACCCAATATCATCGATTATGACTTTTGTTGTCATTGATGCACATGCTATGACAATTTCCTTTTGAATTTGTGGAGAAGTAAGTTGGTGATTTGCAGGTGCATTCTCGTTCACTACCTTCCCAACTTCGTGATTGTGCAAGTTATACTAATTAATGAAGAATTTGCAGAAAATTTCCCCTATTTAAGGAGTTCACTAAATCATTATGTCCCCGAAAAGCTAACCCTTGTTCAAGTAGCAATCTAATAACATCAACACTTGCAATCAAACTATTGCGGTATAAGGCATTCAATTCTTATACTCAAGAACACACTTTCTTGTATGGCTTTGTCTTTGATCTATAAATGCAAAAAATAATGTTCGGGCATCATTGTATGTACTACCCATAGCTCCAACATGGTCTCTGAATTTCTCACTAGCCTTCTTCCAATTACAAAATCACGTTTTCACAAATGCATCATGTCTAGATCTTTTGTCACCATCCCCTTTAAAAAGATAGCAGCAAAAGCAAAACACGACATGTTTGGATACACTATATTCCAACCATTCCCATCTCTTAAACCATTCGACTTGGAAGCACCTCAATTTATTTCCAAAATTCTTTCTTGGAAAATCATGAGAAAGTGGTTCACAAGGACCCTTAACTACGTACTCTCTCCTAATATCATCTCTGACACAAGCATCATATCCAATGATCGGTTTCCTTAATGTCGGATCACTAACAATGTCACTCTCATGAGTATTATCTAATTGAATTCTTTTTTCTCCCGAACTACCAACATTTGCAACGACACCTTAAGATTCATTAGCGATAAATGGAGGTTCAATGCTTGATACTGATAATCTCTTACTTCGAAACCACAAATTTATCAATATTTCTACCTAAACATACAAATAAGACAAATTTCACTCTAAGAAATTCAATTCATTAAATTAATAAAAATATCAAACAACAGTAAGAAGCAAATTTAATCTATATTGCATAACAAATGCATATCATCAAATATTCATTCAATCAAATAAAAAATCTATCTAAATTTATCTTTAAAATTTAAACCCTAGAAAAATCAATTCAACAAATTAATTGTGAATCAACCATCAATTGACTAAATAAATTCCTCTACTACTATTCAAAGTTAAAATAATAAAAAAACTAATTAATTTTACAATCGTTTTCCTTCTTCTACTTAAGTCTTCTAAATTAATTTTCTTTTTTTTTTTGTTCACAATTTGATCTTAGTCGCCAAGTGGGGTTTTAATATATCTATTATTAAACTTAAAATTTATTTAAAAACAATTAAAATTTGTTAAAGCATAGAGAGAGTTGAGGGCAATTGCCGAAGAATGTGCTAGCACGTCGTCGCTGACTCGCCGAGAATCGAAGATGACTGGGATTTTTTTTGGTGCAAAGGTAAATTCGAATAAAATATGAACCCTACGAACAGGGTGGTACAATCAACTAATATCCGCGGCATAAATGGACAAGCACGCCAGCCTTCCAAACTACGCAAAAAAAGCGCAAATGGACAAGCATGCAAGCCCTCCAAACTACGCAACAAACAAGCCAAACTACAATTTCTCAACCATACAAAGCGAAAGCGATCATGAAGAAGATGAAAAACAAGAGTAATAATCATGCGAGCCACCACCTCAAGCGAGATGAGGTTGGTGTCAAAAATACAAGCATTTCTAGCATGCCAAATATAATAAACCATAACCGAGAGAGCAAAGACACGAGCCCAGGCAAGGCAGCCAAGGCCACGGGCGCGCCTGCGAAGCTAGTGAAGGGCGCGCCGCAAAGGATGAGGCCACTTTCCGATTAGGGAGGGGATTCTAGATTCGAAGAAGCTGAGTAGGGAAGAAGGAGAAATTGCGAGACGCGAGATGCAGTAGACGCTTGATTGAAAATTCTGAAATTGTAACTTTCTTGCGTATTGCACACGAGTTATAGAGTTGAACTCCAACTATCGTTTTATCATTTAACAAAACGACGACGTTTTTTTTTTTTTTTTTTAAAAGAATAGAAAAACGATGTCATTTTGGGGGATTTATTTTAAAAAGAAAAGAATTCATTGTCTTCAACCTGTGATTGACATTACTTTCTCTAGCCCTAATTTATTCTAACGGTAGAGGGGTTGCCAACGAACTTCTATCCTTGCTCCTCCGGTAATATACTCAACTTTCCAGTGGGTTGAAATGTCACCGGACCACACATGACCCTCCCCCGCTTCGACTCTGGCCCACCACACTAGTTGAAGTGACAAGGGTCCTACCCGAACATCGCCAACACCTCTTGTGTGTCCCATACTGGTACCATAACCATTGCCCGACCCCACACCACCACCAACACCACTTTTGGCATTGACATCACCATTGTCCACCACACCAACGTCACCACTGTCCACCACGCTGCACATCACCGCACAGGCATAAACACTATCGACCACTGCCCCACCACCATACTAGCATCTAATATTTTAGGATATGTTGAATAGAATATTTTCAAAGTAAAGTCGGCCCTTGTGGATCCAAAAGGATATTAAAGGCGGTTTGAGTGGACCACAAAGGGTAGTCTCGTGAGTAGATCCCGAAGGGTAATCTCGTTGGGTGTAGACCACTAGAGTAATCACCACCGACTATTTACAACATTTATAAAGATGACATGGATAAAGGCAACGTCACTCAATTAGATCGAGCTTTCCTTTAACGAATATTGCCCATATTCTACGCCAAGGGTATTATGGAATATTGTTTTGAGATAAAACGTTCCAAAAAAACAACAATGTGAAAGGTTGGCAAAACGATTTTCATCAAGAACACACATACCTTGTTCAAATCTTGAGACTCCTCCTTGATCTTGACTTGAGAGAATCGATCCATGATTGCTACCGAAATGTGTTTTTTTCGTGTGATGTCTCCCTTAGAACCACGCCCAAACCCACCGATTTTTCCTTTCAATTGTATATTACAAAACGCCTATCGTGCCTTTATATAGACAAGTATATGGATGTCCAAAAACTTTTATGGAGTGGTTATAGGAAGTTAGAGGAGTTAGAGAGGTTGAGAGAATCTAGGAACTTGGTTAGGAGGTTTCTCTCTCGATAACTACCTTCATCCTTATCCAAATTCCTCTCTCTTACTCCTTTTATATGGTCAGCCAAGGAAACCCTAATTTAGCCCAAAATGTCGTCCAAAATTCAGCCTTGAAAGGCCCATGAAGTTGGTCCAAAATGCTTTAGACAAAGCCCATCATTAAGCCCGAAAACAAGCCCAAGTTGGCAATCCATTTGGCCCAAATTTCAGCGTATAGGATCGGCCCATCCTAGCCCAATACCAAGCCCAATGGGCTTGCCCACCATGGCCTATATGTCCTAGGTCTAGGTCTAACCTAGCATAGCTAAGTACTAAGCTAGGTCACCGAGATAGTGTAGCTGGCCCTCGGTTGGTTGAGTTGACATCCAACTAGTTGAGTTGGCTTGAGCTGAGTTTCAATTAGTTTGAGCTGACTACATACAAGTTAATTGAGCTTACTTGAGCTATACCCTAGCTAGTTGAGCTTACTTCCAAGCTAGTTCTTTGAGCTAGGAGTTAAGTTAAGCTTATGTTGCTAACTTACAAGCCAGTTTGAAGCTTTCAAACAACATTCTAGTTGCCATATCTTAAGGCGTAGGCGCGCCCAATCCGAACAACATGCTCGTGCCACGCCACGGCTCAAGCATCGGCGCATGTCTCGAAATCTCAACTTAGGTTTTCTTTGACCACTTCTAATCCTCTAAACAATCAGGTATGTCACAAAGGTCAATCTTCTTAATCGATGTCCCTATGTGACTCTTTTCTCAAGACACGCACACAAGAGAGATTAATGACTTTTCACAAATCACCAACAACATCACCACCATCCACCACATCACCATGTCTGCCAACAATTACGCCACCACGCCCTCTGCTTTACCCATCGTCACACGGCCCCTGACCATTCTTCCACCACCACAAACGTTGGCTATTTGGAGAGAAATCCAACAAGATCCGAGAGGACTAATAGATTTGAAGAGATGTGGAGAGGGAGAGGTCGGAATCTGAGACGCAAAGGCGGAGAGACAAAAAAGATGAAGTGGTTGCGAGATGTTTTATGAAGTGTTTCACTCACATGAGAAAGCGAACCGCTTCACAATGCAACTGGATTTCGGTCTCGCCTCCTCTCTTGCCATCGAGTACTTATAAACAATGCTCTTCTTAACACGGTCTATAGCATGAAATGAGTGTGTTTTTTGTGTGCATATTGCTTTCTTGTTAAATTATGCAATTGTAATTGCAAACTAGCCTGTTAATACTATATGTTGCCATTTTGCTTATAATGGTAGTTTCAACTTGCAAAATTTCTCAATTGACAAATCTCTTGGTCCGAATGGCTTTTCGGGGGAGTTCTTCCATCATTATTGGGCCATCATTGGCAGATCGGTTATTCTTGCAGTTAATGCGTTTTTCCACTCTGGCCATATGCTGACTTCTATAAATAAATCTTTTATTGCTCTTATCCCAAAAAATGATCATCCAACTACTATTAACCATTACAGACCCATGTGTTTGTAATATTGTGTACAAATTAAAACCATTACAAAAATTCTTTCTTCACGATTAGCTGATATTCTTCCTCGGATTATTCATCCCTTATAGGGTGCCTTTGTTAAAGGGCGATTGATTCAAGATAATATCCTAATTGCTCATGAGGTCTTCCATTCCTTTCATAAAAAGAAAAAAGGTAAGTTGGGTTGGATGGCTTTAAAATTAGATATGAAAAAGGCTTATGACAAATTAGACTAGAACTTTATCAGACTCATTCTCCTAAAATTCGGCTTTCACATCAAATGGGTTAATTTGGTTATGACGTGTATTTCGATGTCTTCAATGTCAGTCCTTGTCAATAACGCTCCTGGTTTAGAATTTAAGCCCTCGTGTGGAATCCATCAAGGAGACCATATTGCTCCCTTCATCTTTGTTATAGCAATGGAATATTTAGCAAGAACCTTACATGAAGAGTCATTGTAGTCTAATCGTCGAGTAGGTATCAGAGGGCGGAATGGGCTTGCGCTCGGCACAGGCTAATAATTGGGCTCTTCAAATGAAATTATTATGGAAAATCATGACTCAACCGTCAAATATTTGGGTTCGGATTATTACCGATAAGTAACTTGGATCTGGTTCCTTGCTTCAATATCAAAGAAAATCTTCTTCCACTACATCTTGGCAGTTTGGCCGCCTTCTCAGTATTCGACAGCCCTTCTCATTGGCAATTCGATGGATGGTCGGTAATGGCAAAAACATTAATTTTTTGTCTGACATATGGATTGGAAATTCTGACTTGACAAATTATTGGGACAATGTTAATCCCTTGCTTCGAGTTTCAATTTTATTTTACATGACATATCTTAGGATCTTCCGGATCTCAGTCGTATTCTTCCAAGGAATATAATTGACCTTATCCTTCAAAATACGTATTCCGATTAGTGGCGCTGAGGATCATCTTGTTTGGATTCCGGAGGCAGATGGTTGCTTCTCAGTTCAATCAGCTTCGTCTTTAATTAATTCTCATCCCAGGCCTTTGGTAGGGTTTGGATGGATTTGGAAGCTCAACATTCCACCTAAAATCAAATCTTTTTTATGGAAATCATGTTCTGATTGCCTGCCCACGACGGAGCAGTTAAATAGATATATTAATAGGGTTCCGAACTGGTGTGCGTTGTGTCAAAATGATATTGAAACGGTCAATCATTTGTTCTTTTATTGCCCATTCTCTCAAAGAATGATCTCTAATTTGGGAGCGAAATTAAATCTTGTTGTTTCAATTCAGTCCGCATGTGATTTTGTGGATAATTTGAATGAAACTTTGACATCTAATGTCAACTCTAACCAACTGTGCTTTTTATGGTGGTATGTTTGGTGTCATAGGAATGTTATTATTTTTAACCCGTCAAGGATTACCTCTAATCGCTTTCCAAACGACTTAGCGTTCTCACAATATCTACAATGGAGCTCTGCAAATCCGGTTGCTCCAATAAAAACTTCCGTTGGGAAAAGACGAAGCAATATGGCCTGGGTTAAACCTCCTACGAATTGGATAAATTTAAATTTTGATGCTTCGAAAAAACAATTCTAAAACTTTTGCAAGTTTCATTGCACGAGATCATAAAAGTAAAATTCTTGGTTTGGATAGGAAAGAGTTACCGTCTATGAGCGTCTTACAAGCTAAACGTTTTCTCTTTTGTTTGGTCTTCAGTTTGTGGTGGCGTCTAAGTTTTCTCATGTCATTATTGAAGGAGATAATCTTTCTCTGATCAATTCGATTAAAAGAGTTTGGAAATTTTCTTGGGAAATTTTTTCCATAATTGAAGATATTAATTCTTTACTTGATGCTATTCCGAATATTCTGGTCTTTCATTGCTACAGGGAATGTAATAGTGCAGCCAAGAAGGTTCGTCTCAACGACTCTCCTTCAACAGTTTGCCCTTGAAGCGCAAGAGTTGTCAGTTTGTAATGATATATCGTTAGATCGATTAAGCTCCAATGTTAGTCAGCGTCTTATTGTTGTGGAATTTCTCAAGATCATCCGCATTCATGATTTATGTTGGCCGAGTAATATATGGGTAACCTAATATTTGCCTTATATTATAAAAAAATAAAAACTTCCAAAATTTCTGCACCTGTAAATTAAAAAACTACAGAGAGAAAAAAAAAAAGTGACGACACTAGAGAGAAGTTCATTTGGCTGAGATAAGGGAGAGAGAGAGTTGGGTTGGAAAATCTAGAAAGGAGAAGTTGTGGCTGGAATTCGCCCACTAATTTGTTTGTATTCGTAGCCCAAATTAACTAATCCTTTCTCTCTCTGTACATCCCTCTAATGGTTTGGTAGTTTGGTTGCTGATCACATAGAAGGAGGCATCTCCCTTTGAAGCAAAGAGCAAAGAGCAAAGAGCAAAGCATCTCTCTCTCTCCCGATTCTTGTTCGTTCCAAGTGGGGAATTAGTCCTCGAAGTCAATTAATACCTAGCCAGGGGCTTATTGTGGAAATAAAATAAGGGGGAGATAGCATAATCAACACCGATTCTGGTTGGATATCAGCATTAACAGTAGAGAGGAATACCAAATATAGGAAGTAACTTAAATTAGGGTTGGTGATGGTAATGGTATGTGAAATACAAGCAGAAGAAGAAGAGTTGGGGTGAGTATTAGGGAGGGAGGGAGGATGACGTCATCAGGTAGCAGCAGCATAGTGTGGTTCAGAAGAGATCTTCGAGTTGAAGATAACCCGGCGTTGCTTGCGGGAGTTCGAGCGGGAGCAGTTGTGTGCGCCTTCATATGGGCTCCGGAAGAAGAAGGACACTATTACCCTGGAAGAGTTTCCAGGTGGTGGCTTAAGCAGAGCCTGGCGTATCTGGACTCCTCCCTCAGAAGCCTCGGCACATGCCTTGTCACCAGGAGATCCACTGATTCCGTCTCTTCTCTTCTTGACCTTGCCAAGTCCACTCGAGCTACCCAGATCTTCTTCAACCACTTATATGGTCTCCTTGTTCTTCTTAAACTGATTGACTGATTGTTTTTTTTTTTTTATTTCTCCAGTGCTATTAATATTATTATTACAAGTATTATTCAATTCTGTTCTCAATTTTACAGATCCTCTGTCACTAGTTAGAGATCACCGTGCAAAGGAGATACTGACAGCACAAGGAATATCGGTGCAATCTTTTAATGCGGATTTGCTGTATGAACCCTGGGAAGTTCATGACGAACAAGGCAGGCCATTCGACACCTTCACGTCCTTCTGGGAGAGATGCCTTAGCATGCCCTTTGATCCAGAGGCACCTCTTCTCCCACCCAAGAGGATAATGCCAGGTCCATTCTCTAATCTAGCTTTATAATATTTTATATATTGAAATTTATTTATTTTTATATAAATAGCACACCTTAGAATTAGATAAGAAAGATAGCATTAATTAAGAGTTAAATATGTATGCTGTTACTTGTTGTTCAGTAGGGGACATGTCAAGATGTCCTTCAGACACCCTGGTGTTTGAGAATGAATCAGAAAGAGGAAGCAATGCGCTGCTTGCTCGAGCATGGTCACCGGGGTGGAGCAATGCAGACAAGGCCCTGACCACCTTCATCAACGGCCCACTAATCGAGTACTCCAACAACAGGAGGAAAGCTGATAGTGCAACCACTTCATTTCTGTCCCCGCATTTGCATTTCGGGGAGGTAAGCGTGAGGAAGGCATTCCACCTGGTGCGCATTAAGCAGGTAGTGTGGGCAAACGAAGGCAACAGGGCTGGGGAAGAGAGTTGCAACTTGTTCCTTAAATCGATCGGGTTGAGAGAGTACTCAAGATACGTAAGCTTCAACCATCCGTATACCCACGAGAGGCCTCTGCTTGGACACCTCAGGTTCTTCCCATGGGTGGTGGAGGAGACGTATTTCAAGGCCTGGAGACAAGGCAGAACTGGGTACCCGCTGGTGGACGCTGGGATGAGAGAGCTTTGGGCCACTGGCTGGCTACATGATCGCATCAGAGTAGTGGTTTCTAGCTTCTTTGTTAAAGTCCTCCAGCTGCCTTGGAGATGGGGGATGAAGTATTTCTGGGATACGTTGTTGGATGCTGACCTTGAAAGTGATGCTCTGGGCTGGCAGTACATTTCTGGTACTCTCCCAGACGGCCGTGACTTTGACAGGATTGACAATCCACAGGTAATTAATTAATCACTCATAATTATATATCCTCTCACTCAATTTCTGACTTATTATCACTTATAATAATAATAATAAGAATGAGCTGCTGTTGGTGTTGGTTGCTTGGTTGGTGCTTTAGTTTGAAGGTTACAAATTCGATCCTCATGGAGAATATGTGAGGCGATGGCTTCCTGAGCTGGCTAGATTAACAACTGAATGGATACACCATCCGTGGGATGCACCAGAGTCGGTTCTCCAAGCTGCTGGGGTTGAGCTGGGATCGAACTACCCTCTCCCCATCGTAGAAATTGATGCTGCCAAAGCCCGGTTGGAGGAAGCCCTTTGTACAATGTGGCAACAGGAGGTAACAGCCAGAGCTGCAGCTGACAATAATGGCATGGAAGAAGGGCTCGGCGACTCCTCTGAATCCGGCTACCCACTCCCACATATGGAGATTGATCTCGAGCCTCCTCCTCCAAGAAATAACAACAACAATAATAATAGTAATAATAGGTGGTTTGAGGATCAGATGGTCCCCAGCATTACTTGCTCTTTTATCAGGGGGGTCGGAGGAGGAGATGAAGAAACCATCTCCGGTCTCCAAAATTCAGTAGAGTCTAGCAGGGCAGAGGTGCCAAGCAATGTAAATATCATCATCGATCAACAGCCGCCCCCCCAAACAGAAATAGCAACAGCAACACCAGCTCTTGACGAGTCTTCTACTGCTGATTCTGCAAGTAGCGGCGGTGGTGGGCCTAGAAGTAGTGGGGGGATAGTCCCCGTTTGGTCTCCCTCTACTTCTGCCTTCTCCGACCAGTTTGTGACGGAAGAATCTCACTTGCAAAGGCATCCACAGTCTCATCGGATTGTCAATTGGCGCAGACTCTCACAAACTGGGTAAGCCCTTCATCCCTGTGCCTGCCTGCCGTATGTTTTTGGCTTTCATCCTGATAGCTGTTTGTTTGAGCTTTTAGAATGACCATTTGTTTGAGATCTAAAATAAAAAGGCTAAAAATGGTTGTGGTGATCGCACTTTTGATGATTTGAACAATCCTTGTACGGTGACCACCTACTTTGATTTATGAATGTAGTCTAATTATGTGTTGCTGACAGCTAAACAATTTACATGTTCGGGGGACGAAATTGAACAGCGGTATACTATAATATTGCTGGCTGGACCTGGGAAGTGGGAAGGAGATCGATGGACGCCTACACATTTCTTCCTAACTTTAATTACTCAACAGCAAAAATGGAGTTCAACTTCTGGGGATGATTGATTTGATACAGGGCTTCTTACATGTCCTCATGTAACATACTTGTAGTTTGCTGTATAGTTTGCCGTGGCTTATGCTTTTGTGTTTTTTGACCCAGTAATTGGGGAAGAAGAGTTAATATAATACATGTAGCTTTCATAAACCCTGGATTCTTTTTCTCTTAATCCGATTGTATTCTATTTCTTACTGGACAGACAAATTGACCTTAATACGGTTTTATATAATAACTAGCATAATACCCGCGTGTTTCTAAATACTAGATTTGTGCCCCGAAGCAAGCATATCGAGGTGATTTTGCATAGAAATAATTTGTAAGAGGTTGCAGTTTACGCAAGTGATCTGTTATTACGTTTCTTTTCCATGGAAATATTAGCATATGCCATAAAAGAAGTAACTCTTTTGCAGTTCATGAATTGACCCCCTAAAAAGTAAAAACGCATTCCACACAAAAAAAAAAAACCAAGAAAATATTTGAAAAAAAAAAGAAATTTGATATTGATATCATCTAACACCTGCCGATTGATGTACTGTCTAATTCCGCACCTAAATGGTCCACCATTCTTTCCTGCAAGTACCAAGAGGTGGCTTTTACCAATAAGCATCAAGCAAACTCGAGAAAGTCTACGTTAAAAGGAAACTGATTGCAAAGTTTTCTGATCAAGGGTATGGAGTGAAAACAGTAATCGTTCATAGAGAGTTATAGTTACATGACCATGCTAATTTAAGATACTAATGCTTCAATAATCAAGTGGGTTGCCAAAGATGCATATTCCACAAACCTGTTCAATTAATTTATCATGGATAGTCAAACCCACATGCCCAATTCGTTGCACACTTGCACTGTGTTCATCAAGTTCATGATCTTGTTGGCTAAACACAAAAATGAAATGCTCAGGAAAGATTAGTACAAGGAAACAAAAATCAATGAGTTAGTTACTAATAACAATGACTCTTCACATTACACAAATAACCTTTAAACTCCTATATATAACAAGTCCCTAGTGCCAATTTGAGAAATGAAAATTAAGAAGAAAAGCTCGCCTGAGTTGATGTAATTATATAATTTTTTTTTGATAGGCTGGGCCTCGCCCGGTTCGGCACTTTGTGCCTACGTCCGGACAGGAGTTGGGTTGGTAAGATCATCTCATACTCTACCATAAAAAAAAGGTGTTAGGGCGAGGTCTACTATTGCCAATATCTCATAATAAGAACTTAATTTTATAGAGTTGGAGCAAGTTGAAGGACTATATATCAAATTATGTATACACAAATAGATACGGGAAAAAGTTACGTGTGAATGGGCGCCTAGGTGAGAATTGAGAATAGATCTTGCTCGTTCCTTCCAAAAAAATCAACGTCCCTGATTAAACATTCATTAAAAATAATAAAATACGACACGGGCGAATTTTTCCCGTATTTTTCGCGTATTTTTCAATAAAATACGGCACTGACGAATTTTTCCCGTATTATTCACGAATTTTTCGAAAAATACGTTTTTATGAGACGAACCCATTTTGTTCATCAAAACTAGCGATTTGTTCATCAATATAGACTAATTGTTCATAATACTAACTAATTGTGCATCGAATTTTTGATAACATTGTTCATCGATTTTGAACTTTTTTAATTTTTAATTTTTTTAACCTTATTTATGTGTATGAATACAATATTATATAGTTTTTGATGCACATATAATTAGTTTCGATATACCCATATTTGTTCATTGATATACTTCTATTTGTTCATTGATATACCCTATTTGTTCATGGATATACCCCTATTTGTTCATTGATATAACTTTGTTTGTTCATTGATATAACTTTGTTTGTCCATTGTTTGTTCATTGATATACCATATTTGTTCATGAATATACCGCTATTTGTTCATTGATATAACCTTGTTTGTTCATTATTATACCCTTATTTGTGAATTGAAATAAACTTATGTTTATGTGTCAATACGAACAATTTGTACATTTAGGACTATTAATACCATCAAGTTGTGCATGTTTGCATTTATTTTGTGCTTTAAGGCTATCTTGAATGCAAAGGATAATACGAATGAAGTGCTTTAAGGCTAACTTGTCAATACGAATGAAGTGCTCAATATAGTACCTAAATAAGATAAGTTTGATTTAGAAACTTGAATACAAATGATAATAGATAAAGAATCTAACTTTTGCAACAATATGGTGTATGCTAAGAGGTTACTAATGAACAAATTAATATGCATCTAGCAATGAACAATTATATGAAAAAGGCAATGAACGAATATGCATAAACCAATTAACAAATTGATGTTACTAATGAACAAATATGCACAAATCGATGAACAAATATGCCAAAATCAATGAACAAATATGAATATAACAATGAACAAATATCCATCTATCAATGAACAAATATGCATAAACCAATGAACAAATTGATGTTACTAATGAACAAATATACACAAACCGATGAACAAATATGCCAAAACCAATGAACAAATATGCCACAGTGTTGATGAACAAATCCATAGTATTGATGAACAAATCCACAGTATTGATGAACAAATCCACATTTTTTATGAACAATCTTGGCGCGTGTCCTATTTCCGTTTTTTTTTCAAAAGTACGCGAATAATTCGCCAAAAATTCGCTCGTGCCGTTTTTCCCCTTTTTAAGTGAAATGATCAGCGCCTTTGATTTTTCTTGATCCAACGACTCTTGTTCTTTCTTATTTCGCATCTGGGCGCCCATTCGCACCTGAACCGGACTCGATAGATACACTAATAATTCTGATAAAAAAAAGATACACTAATAATTGAATTTAGTTGGAATTATGATGTATAATGAGCAAAATAAGTTACAGGCCAAGACAAGAGTGTGATACAAAAATAAACAACATTTGCTATTCCAATTTTTTTTCATATTCTTCTTTCTTTTAAGCTGTGATGTACATCAATTTTGTGAGATCACAGCATTCGTTGTACTGCTACAAAAAAGAGTTGATCATTTTTAGTGTTGTATTATTTCTCTCACTGTTTCTTTAAAGAATAATCAAGGTGAAAAGCCTCTCTGAGAAGCTGAAAAAAATAGCTCTTCTCACATTTATTTAAAAAAGGAGCCTATATTTGTTGATGCAAGAAAACTGTCCATGTAAAAAACTCTGAAAAGTAAGATTAACATCGATTAAGTTCTAAAAAAAGGTCTTTGTGCTCCAAGGTACAGTAGGTGCTAGCATGCAATCGGCCTCCCTATAGCCAAATCTTACAACAACAACATCTAGTGAAAACACTCTCTTCTGATAATCACGGATGAAAGATATTCCACCGGTGGAGACACCGGCCAACACGGTGGTGGACAATGAAGTAATGATGGATGATTCAAGCAAAGTGCGCCCTCCTGGTGATCCTCCAGATCCGAGAGGGTCGTGGAAAGATGTCGTCGTTGGCGGCCCTTTTCAGCAAAAAACAATCATTGATGAGGAATTCCTTGAAGGAAAAATTCAAATCCACTTCCCTAACGGGGAAGTAGGGGACCCGACCATCTCAATTGCGGAAGAGGTCATGGATCTGCTTACATCAGTCTGGAAGTGTTCGGTGTTGTAAAGCTCCTTGGCCATCCTATCTCATTCCAAATCATGGAAAGGAAAATCAGGGAGATGTGGCGATCAGACCAGCACTATCAAATTCTTGATCTCACCAATGGATGCTATTTAGTTCATTTTGGTCGTGAAGAGGAGTTCATGTCGGCGCTTACGGACGGGCCTTGGACTACCTTCGGACGGTGTTTAATTGTCCGTAGTTGGTCCCCGTCTTTCCGTACGACGGAACCAATCAAAACAGTTCCTACATGGATCAGATTATCTGATTTTCCAGTCACTTTGTACGAAGAGAAGATTCTTTTGAAGATCGCTACTGCTATAGGTCGCCCCATCAAAGTTGACCAAAAAACCATGTTCACCAACAGGGGAAGATTCGCTAGATTATGTGTTGAAATTGATTTGGAGAAACCTCTAAAAGGATCGATTAGCATAAATGGGGACCGATTCTTAATCGAATATGAAGGGCTTCCGACAATATGTTTCGACTGTGGACGGTTTGGGCATGTGAAATCAAACTGTCCGTTCAGGACTGAAAGTAGTAAGAGATCCACATCTACCTCATCACAACAACATGCTTTGGGGGTCGCTGGGAAGTCTGGTGATCTTGGAGGAACTATGACTGTTGGCGAACTGAGCGACAATGATCAGATCGCGCCACCAAGTACGGTGCCGGAGGGGGAGAACGGTGATGTGGTCGCCGATGAAAGAAAGGGTTTGTACGGCGAGTGGATGAAGGTCGAAAGAAGGAAGGTTGTCATGAAAGGAAACAAGAAGAATACACAATCTAACAGTCAAAGGAAAGTTTCGATGAAGGATAACCAAAATGGTACTAAGAAAGGGAAGAATAAATTTGTACAGGAGCAACACCCTTTGTTCCCACAAATCAACAAATTCGGGCCCCTCAAAATAGGGGAGAATGATTCTGAAGATCTTATTTCTAAGTCGGTGGAGGAGAATCTGCAGAATTGTAGGGCTAATTCGAAAGAGGATAGGAAAGGAAAGCATACTTCTGCTGAGGTGTCAAAGGTTTGTTCAGATTCGGCGCCTATGCAAGGTTCTGGGCCCCAACAAGTGGCCAGGTTAGAATGTGAAGCTGAGAACGATGAAGAGTCCATGGGCCAAAGTGGTCATATGCAATGTTTCAATAGTGGACTGGTTCAATCCAAAGCCCAAAGTATTAAGAGGAACATAAAAGTGGGCCGAAAAAAGGGGATATTCACTCCTATTAGTGGTGGACAAGGTGATGTCGGTGGGTCTAAGAAAGGATCGCAAGTTATTTTAACCAAAAGACCGAGACACAATTCGGATCATGAGGTTTCTAATGCCATGAGTATGCATGAGCAACATGTTCTGAAAGCTATTCAGGATAGCAAGGAGATTCCTGAAGGGCGTCCTCCTGATAGCAATCCCCTCAGTTCATATCTCCCCATCGAATCACAAACGATTGAGGACGATTCTCTTGTTTGCATCGATGTCGATACTAGTATGGCGGAGAGCGTGAATGCTCAAGGGCCATGTTGATTCCCTCTGGTTTCTTTTTCTCCTTATCTAAATTGTTTATGATGAATTTATTAATGTGGAATTGCTTCAGTGCTGGAAAACATGGGTTTCAGAGAGCTATTCGTTATATGTGTAGAACTCATGCGGTCGACATGCTTTGCTTTGTTCGAGCCTCGTATCTCGGGGGAGAGAGCTGATCATGTTTGTAATCGACTCGTTCGTTCGGGTTTCTCTAATTTTGAGCGTATTGAGGTTGTTGGCTTAAAGGGTGGAGTGTGGTTCTTCTAGAAAGACTCGATGATTCGTGTTGAACGAATTCTAAAGTTCCAGCATTTCATTCATGTTATTTTTGCCGATGGGGATTCTTCTGTGAATTTGTTCATTGTTTATGGCCCGCCTTCGGCTAAGCGCAGAGAAGGTTTTTGGAAAGATTTGGAATCTGCGATCAAAGGGACGATTGGTCCGGTGATTGTTGGAGGCGACTTTAACTGTATTCTCTTTACCAACGAGCGTGAGGGTGGCTCGGGGGGTCTACATTCTGATTCAGATACTTTTCATCGTTGGAAGAACAAGTTAGGGCTCTTTGACATGGAGTTTTTGGGACCTAAGTTCACGTGGAGTAGGAGGTTATCTCGGTCGACTGTGGTGTCTAAGAGGCTTGATCGGGATTTCATGAACATTGAGGGACGCTTACGCTGGCCGAAAGCTAGGGTTCTCCATCTCCCGAGGTTCTCGTCAGATCACAATCCGCTCTTCCTCTCTTTCAATCCGAAGCTTGGGCTGAACTTCCTCTCATAATCGTAGCCGTTTAGCTAGCCTTCCAACTTCCTTGAAAAACGTAGGCCGTTCCGGTTTGAGGCCACTTGGTTCTCCCACCCTGAGTTCATGAGTAAGGTTAGAGAGAATTGGCATTCTAATTGGGATATCCCAACTGCTCTTTCGGCGCTCAAAGAGGTGTTGGTGAGTTTGAACAAAAACGTTTTCGGGAATATACATGCTCGTAAGTAGGAGATTCTAAGGCAGCTTGGAAGTATACAGAATAACCCTAATAGGGCGTCCTCTTGTGCTCTTTTGGACAGTGAGGCGCGTCTCAAAGTGGAGTTAGAAATGGTCCTTGAACAGGAGGAGATTTTATGGTTTCAGAAATCCCGGGAACAATGGTTGATGTGTGGGGATCGTAATACTTCTTCTTTCCACACTTCGACTATTGTTAGAAGGAAACATAATAGGGTTGAAGGCCTTCGTAACAGTGATGGCGCTTGGGTCGACAAGAATGAGGAGCTTGAGATGATGGCGGTTGAGTTCTACCGTGATTTGTATACTGAGGATCCTATCGTTGAGGGGTTGATGTGATTCCATCTACCGAGTCATGTCCCCATGATTTGAGTGAAGATTCCATCCCTAAAGACAAGCCCAATCTGCACGATAAAGGGGAGCCAATACTTGGACAAGCAACCAAAGACGATGTTCGAGGCGCTATGAAGCCGAGACAAGGAGCCATACCCTATCTTGGGCGCATCACACGAGACCTAGCTAAGTCTATACTAGACAAAATCAAGGAGGAGCTCATGGCTCATAAGTTTCCGATGGCTAATGACGGTGAAGGTTGGAGTGTTCTTGTGACTATTGGTTCGACTAGTGCTAAAACTTGAATTATGTTTTGTTAAGGGTTTTTAGTTGAATTTCTTAAAATTTAAGGGTGTTTTATGTAATTAGAGAGAAGTGAGGGTGGCTGAGTTGAGAGAGGCGTGGCATTAGGGTTATAAGGCCCATTTTTGGCCTCCTTTCTCCCTTAGAGACTTGGACGAAATTTGCTTCTCTTTTCCTTGCATTTTCAATTCGAAGTTCTTGTTTTGTTTCGTTCAATTCTCGTTGTTCAATTGTTGGTGAGTCATATCCGACAATTTCGAGCATCCTAGTTTGTTTGAGAGCTTGGTGAGTCATATCCAAGTTATCAAGCATCCATATCCCCTTGTTCTCTCCATTTCGAACCATCATCCATCTCGGAGGTTTCTGCACCATCTCAGTAAATTCGACATAACTTTCAATCCGCTCATTATCTCGGTCTCATATTTTGAGGACTTCAACTAGACTCATATATCTAACTTCTCGAATTGGAATCACTCAATTTCGAGTTCGGACGAGGAAGATCCAGCCAGTTGAAGACGGGTCAGTTGCGTGGTGTTTGTTGTCGGAATTCCTTGGATTCTCGTGGTGATCTCTTTGCACCATCATCCCCTCCATCGATCCGGCCATCAGGGGTCTAATACTGTTATTCACTGCGATTTTCCAGCTGTGAGTCCGACGGAGTGTACGGCGCTTGTGAAGAGTGTTAGCAAAGAAGAAGTTTGGAGAGCGGTCAAAGATATGGGCCCTTTCAAATCACCGGGCATTGACGGTTTTCAGCCGAGGTTCTATCAAAGATGCTGGGATATGGTGGGAGAGTCGTGTGGTCTTTTTTTAGAGACTTTTTCTCGTGTTCTCACATGCCGGAGGGTGTCAACGACACGCTTATTGTGTTGTTGGCAAAAACTAAGAAACCTGAGCTTCTTAGTCAGTTCCGGCCTATAATCTTGTGTAATGTTCTGTACAAGATCGTCACTAAAGTCCTTGCTGATAGACTTCAGCCTCTCATGTCTACGATCATTGGTCCTACTCAAGGGAGCTTTCTTCCGGGTCGGATGATTACCGATAAAATTGTTGTTGCTCAAGAGGTTGTACATTCGATGAGGAGAAAGAAAGGTTCCAAGGGTTGGATGGTTTTGAAGTTGGATCTCGAAAAAGCTTACGATAGACTCCGTTGGGATTTTATTGATGAGACTTTTAGGGCTGCGGGATTTCTAGACCAATGGATCAAGTGGATCAATGAGTGTGTAACATCTCCAAGGATGCAACTTAAGTGGAACGGAGAGGTCTCGACTCAATTTACTCCTTCTAGAGGGATACGACAGGGGGACCCTATCTCCCCGTTTTTATTCTTTCGTTGTGTGGAAAGGCTTAGTCACATGATTCGGAATCTTGTCGACGATGGAAGTTGGACTCCTATTAAGCTTACTCGGGACGGCCCTTCTCTTTCGCATATGTTCTTTGCAGATGACATCATTTTGTTTGCGGAGGCTTCCGTGGAGCAAATTCGGATCATTATGAATTGTTTGGTCATATTTTGTAACATGTCAGGTCAAAAGGTTAGCGTTCAAAAGTCGGAGATTTTCTTGTCTCCAAATGTTAACGCTAGGATGACAACGATGTTAAGGGAGAATAGCGGTATCTCCGCTCTTGAGATCAATTTTGGAGAAGAGACTCGCCCCATGCAGCTCGTCAAGCATATCCTCAAGTCTCGGAATCGGGTGACGATACTTGATAGTAATATTGTTGATCGCTCGACAATCAACGCACATCCTCCATGTGCCGTCCTTCTTAGGCACAAGAATGACGGGCACGGCACACGGGCTGAGGCTCTCACGCACATATCCCTTATCAAGGAGCTCTTGGACTTGCCGTTGAAGCTCCTTAGTTTCCTCCGGATTGGCTCGATAGGCTGGACGGTTCGGTAGAGTGGCACCGGGGACAAAGTCGATTTGATGCTCGATTCCCCTAAGCGGTGGTAGTCCCGGTGGCACCTCTTCTTGGAAAAGCTCCTCAAATTCCTGCAAAAGAGTAGATATGGAAGGAGGAAGATCAACTAATTATTGGGAAGATAAATAAGATTCTTGAAAAACAAGTAAAACGCAAACGCCACTTCCCTTGAAAGTATGAAGAATCTCCTTCGGTTTGGCCAAAAGCAAGGGCGTAGAAGGGCCGCCTAGAGCTAGCTTCTTGTCCTTCTTTCCCTCTCGAAGCGCATGCTTCTTCCTTTGCTCCTTCGTTGCGTGGTCCAACATGATTTCATGGGGGGTCATCGGGTGCAACGTCACCTTCTTTCCCTCCATTTGAAAGTGATACTCGTTGGAGACTCCATCATGAATAGCTCCCTTATCATATTGCCAAGGGCGCCCCAAAAGAAGATGACAAGCGGTCATCGGCACCACATCACACTCCACCTCATCCTTGTAAGGCCCTATAGAAAAGCAAATACGAGCCCTTTCCTTGACTTGGATCGGGGCATTAGAATTCAACCAACATAAAGGATAAGGTAAAGGATGGCAAATAGTTTTGAAGGAAAAGCGATCCACCACCTCTTGACTAATAATATTACAACAAGACCCGCTATCGATAATCACACTACATACCTTATCCATAATTTTGCATCGAGTGTGAAAGATAACCTCTCGTTGGCTAGGTGTGGTGGTGTTCTCCGTCATGAAAAGCGCCCGTTGTACCACGAAGCACTCACCCTCCTCGGCGGTGACATGGAGGCCGTCTTCCTCAACCTCGGGGCTCTCTTCTTCCTCTTCCGCAGCCCCTTCTTCCTCATACTCGTACTCCCCTTGGGAGTTAAGAAGAACCTTCCGTTCGTTGGGATAATCCCGAGCATAATGCCCATGTCCAAGGCACTTGAAACACTTCACGTCGCTCGCCTTCACACCGCCTTCTTGCCGAGGACGTGGGGGAAACTCTTTCCTCGGTTGAGGAGTCGAGTCCTTCCTTATTTCCGGCTTCCTAAACTGAGTTGGTGGTGCCTTAGGAGCCGTGGATGAAGGCTGCCACGTTCGAGAAGTGGTTGAACTCGAACGCCGTTGAGCAAGTTGCTTGTAGATATGGTTGGTATAATGAAGCACTTGCTCAATATCGGTACCCCTACTAAAATGCTGCATACTGACCACATTTTTTAGTTCCAAATTTAACCCATTGACAAATTTAGAGATGACATACCCGTCGGGAAATTGTACTCGGGAACGGAAGATGAGCATACGCAGCTCGTTGTAGAACTCATCGGGAGTCCGGTTTCCTTGACGCACTTGCTCCAACTTGGCATGGATGCGCTCCGTGTAATCTTGAGGCACGAACCTCTCTTCTAAGGCCTCTCTTAGATCTTGCCATGTGTTAAGTTGAGGCATCCGACGTGCTCTCCTCAAAGCCTTGTCCTCGAGCCACCATTGGTAAGCAAAGTCGGTGAAGTGTATGGCCCCTTATTAGCTTTCGCCGCCGGCAAGGTTTTTCTGATTATTCAACAAAAAATTTCAAGACACTTAAACAACAACACAAGATGTCTCGTCTTGGTGTCGTTCCCGTATCCTAGCACCGTAGCCAACAACAAGCATGTAATGACAACAAACAAGGCCGGTTTGGACCTCAATCCCACGTTTTTTAACTCAGCAAAATCAGCAAGACACACTTAAAACCAACACTAAAGGAAGGCTTAAATTCAAACAACAAATGCACCCTTTCAACTACCAACTTTTGATAACTCTTTTGGGTGTTCTATTGGAACGTTTTTTGAGCATGGTTTGCAGCCATGGCTGAACACACACTCGGCCAAGACAACCACAAGATCAAGACAAAGCAACAACCACAACAACACACAACAAGGACACTATGGTCGCACACAACAACACAACGCAGCCAATAAAGAGTTCGAACCTAAAACCTTGCAACAAGTGGAAATTCAAGGTCGGAACAAGGTTTAGATGGCGATACCTTCGCGTGGATCTGATACCACTTGATGGCCGGATCGATGGAAGGGATGATGGTGCAAAGAGATCGCCACGAGAATCCAAGGAATTCCGACAACAAACACCACGCAACTGACCCGTCTTCAACTAGATGGATCTTCCTTGTCCGAACTCGGAATTGAGTGATTCCAATTCGAGAAGTTACATCTCTGAGTCTAGTTAATCTCTCAAAATTTCAGACCGAGATGATGAGTGGATTGAAAGATATGTCTATTTTACTGAGGGGGTGCAGAAACCACCGAGATGGATGATGGATCGAAATGGGAAGAACAAGGGGATATGGATGCTTGACAACTTGGATATGACTCACCAAGCTCTAAAACAAACTAGGATGCCCGAGATTGTCGGATATTACTCACCAACAACTTGAACAACGAGAATTGAACGAACGAAAAAAAAAGAACAAGTACTTGAATTGAAAGATGCAAGGAAAGTAAGCAACAAGGTTTTTCGTCCAATCTAGCAACAAAGGGTGAGGGGGACGACCATATAACCTAGAAAGCAACCTCACAAAGTTAGCCCCTTCACTTAAGGAAATTACAAAAATTAACCCAAAAACCCGAAAACTTAATAATTGTCCTTTCCGTCGAATTGTCACTTAGAACCATGAAGTAGAATAAAACTCCAACCATCTTCATTGCACTCTTTCGGAAAGCTACACCCCATGAGCTCTTCTTGCACTTGACATAGAATGGCCTTAGCTCGGGATCGCGTAATACGACCTAGATAAGGTGGTGTAGTTCCTTGAGCTTTGGCACCATCAAAACCGGAAGGCAAGGGCGCGCCACCATCCAAGCTTGTTGGCGCGTCTAGGGTATGCCGAGGCTCCTCCAAGTGTTTCGACGTGTGCTCCTCCAAGTGTTCCGAAGTGTGCGCCATAGTTGGCTCGGACATCGATGGAATCACATCATATTTGGTTGGTTAATTACAGATTGTGTGAGAGTGCTTTCGTGCACATTGATGATGGCCAGTGATATACACAATTATATTGTGTATTTAGGAGGAGTTTTAGCATTAGTTTATGGTGTTTTTAGGTATTTTATATGCTATTATAGCTAGGAAGAAGAAGACCCGAAGATGCATATTATTGGAGTTTTAGAGCTGGATTAAAGAGAAGACGAAGATCAGCGTTTTGCTGCTGGCGGCACCCGCCGCAAGACCGGCGGCACCCGCCGCCCCTGCCAATGTGGAGATCTTTTGAGCGACACGTGTTTTATTTCTATTGGGTCTTCTTATGTCAGCTTTAATCCGAGATATATGTATTTTTGGATAGACTTTTTAGACCTAGTTTGATATATTAGGTTTTAGAGAGTTGCATCTCTCATTCGTACACTATTATCATATTTTCTTTTCAGAGTTTTTAGCTTTTCTCATGGAGAACTAAGCCTCTTTGCTTAGTCAGACAGTTTGAAGCTTCGTTTTCACTTTCAGTTGTGAGATTTCTACTCTTTATCTATTGCATGGAATTATTTTTCTCTCTTGTTTGAATTGTTTATGTGATTGTTTTCAGCAATTTCTAGGGTTGTTGTTATTGAATCTCAATTGCTAGATCTAGAGAAATTACTGGTTGAGTTTCTCTATTTCATAGTAGCAAACTACATTGTACTAGTATCTGGTTGTGCTAGTCTATTGTAGAAGAGAGTTAAATTACATTCTAGTATAAAAGCTGGTTGTTTTATGCTAGAATTGTATCCTGATTATATTCCTATTCTTCATGCTGCTTTTGAATTGAATTTTGATAGTTTCAGGGTTATTCAATTAGTTAGGATTGATAGTATCTGGTTGTGCTATTAATTATATTTGAAAAGGAATTGGAATTCCATATGCATGCGATATTGAGTGAATCGATGATCAACTTGTCATACGAATGTGGACCTCTGGTTGACGAAGTGTTTTCTCTAAATTGATTAAAACCCAAACTTTAATTCCTTTGTTAGTTTTCGCATGCTAGTTAGTAGGTTATTTCATAAATCCCTTTTACTTTAATTGACATAAAATTCACATAGAAAGATAAACAAACCTCCTTGCGGATTCGACCCTTACTTCCCTAAGACTACTGTCTTTAGGATTGTCAGGACTCTTTTGCATAGCCGTGATTTGCACGACCATTTCACGCCTATCAAATTGGCGCCGTTTTCGGATGAGTCCTTTTTCAAGATGAGCACCATAGAGCCATGGTATGCAGACTTGGTGAACTTCCTCAGCACAGGTGAATTCCCTCAACCTTTCAACAAAGCTCAGAGGGACAGACTACGCAGTACAGCTAGATTTTTTGTCTGGGATGACCCCTATCTTTGGAAGCACTGCTCTGACCAGGTAATCCGCCGTTGCATTCCAGAAAATGAGGTAAATTCTCTCCTTACACTTTGACATTCTGGAGCATGTGGGGGACATTTTGGGGTTCAAAGAACTGCTAGGAAGGTACCTGATGCAGGATTTTGGTGGCCCACCATCTTTAAAGATGCACACAACTACTGTAAATCCTGTGACAGGTGCCAAAGAGTTGGAAATATGTCCAGTAGGGATGAAATGCCCCAAACTAGTTTAATTTTTTGTGAAATATTTGATGTTTGGGGTATTGATTTTATGGGACCTTTTCCAAACTCTAGTGGTAATATTTATATTTTGCTTGCGGTGGACTACGTTTCCAAATGGGTGGAAGCGAAGGCCACCATGACTGATGATTCTAGAGTTGTTGCAGATTTCTTGAAGTCCCATATTTTCAACAGGTTTGGAATTCCCAAGGCCCTCATAAGTGATAGGGGAACTCACTTTTGTAATAGGACAATTACTACCCTGTTAAGGAAGTATCATGTCAACCAAAGAGTTTCTACTGCCTATCATCCTCAAACGAATGGCCAAGCTGAAGTATCAAACAGAGAGATTAAATCCATTCTGGAGAAGACTGTGTCTCCTAGCAGAAAAGATTGGAGTCAGAGGCTTGATGATGCATTATGGGCCTACAGGACAGCTCACAAAACACATATTGGTATGTCACCTTTTAGGTTGGTTTTTGGTAAGGCATGTCACCTCCCAGTTGAGTTGGAACACGGCACCCGCCGCCAAGAGATTTCGAGCCCGCCGCCACAGTCTGCCGCCCGCCGCTTCAATTTCCGGGTATTTTCGGCAATTAGCTCCTCTTTTCTGTCCATTAAGAGTTCATATTATTGATTATGAGTTCTAGAAAGCGTGCTATGAGTTCTAGATCCGCCACCTCCGAGGTCCATGAGGCCCGAAGGAAGATTGTTGATGAGCGGGAGATTGTGTCTACTTTATTTTTTGATCCCGTCACTATGAGGCAGTTAGGATTGGAGAGTTGTACTAGGCAGATGTTGACCCATGCTGGATTGGGTAATTTTTTCTTTAAGAGTGCTCCCACATTTCGTGCCTGGACTAGGGAATTTCTGATTACTTTAGAGGATGACCATGAGAATGGGAGGATTTCTTTTCAGCTAGCAGGTTCATGCCATGTGTTGACTTATGCTAGCCTTGAGGAGGCATTTGGTATTTCAAGGCAGCCTTCTGATTCTGCTCTTTGGAATGCTACTGAGGATGAGTTGATTTTCTGGTACAACACTACAGGTTTTCCTTCATTTGATCCCAAAGGAGGAGAAAAGAACTACAAGTGGTCTCATCCTTGCCTGCGTATTGTTCATAAGGTGATTAGGATGGCTTTTTATGGCCAGACTGAGGCCAACAAGGTCTCTTACACTGATTTAGAGACTATGTGGAGTTTCACACCGCCATGCAAGCTTATCAGAGACTGAAGAGCTCAGTTCCATGCTAGCTGCAAGAAGTGTAGGGGTTCAAAAAAGTGCAAGATTGGTATTGGTGGGATGATTTCTATTTTGGGGGAGTTTCTGAACATTCCTTTTCCTCCAGCATCTCAGCGACTATCTCCTACCTTTAATTGTGATATTAGGCATTTGAGGAATGCTGGATATATTTCTGAGGATAGAGGCAGATTTTATTATTTATTTGGTCCTCCCACGGGAATTTCTAGGATTCCTTTGCCTATTGCTGAGTTACCCTTTGGACCTGAGTATCAGCATTTTGATCTGCGTCAGCTATCCGTGCGGGTTAGAGGTTCTGGTCCTTCCACTTCTGCTGTTCCACAGGCAGTCCCACCACCTGCTCCACCGACTATTCCAGAGACTTTTCCTCAGGACGACACAATTATGCATGAGGATGTTCCTGTTATGAGTATTCCTGCTACCTCTGGAGTTGACACTGATTTGAGCTGGCAGGATGTTATGATGCGCCAGATGCGTCAGCTTTCAGTCCGTCAGGATGAGATGTTTACTCAGCAGTCTGCGTTGTCTACTTCTATAGACCGGATCCATCAGTTCCACCAGGATCAGTCTCAGTTCTTTCAGCAACAAACTAGCTATTTCCAGCAGCAGGCTTAGTTTTTCCAGGGAGTGTGGCCCGCTTACCCCTCTTATCCTGACAATCCACCGTATCCACCACCACCACCGCCATCTGATCAGTAGTGGTATTCTTCTCTACTTCCCCTTTATTTTATCTTGTCTTTACTACATTGAGGACAATGTGTGTTCTAAGTGTGGGGGAGTTGGAATTATATTACTATTGATGTGCTATAAATAAAAATTAAAAAAAAAAGAGCCATAAAAATTGAAAAAAAAGGCAAAATAAATCCTGGGATAAACTGAAAACCCGAAAGAGCGGTCTAGGTAATAAGCAGGTAATCTGGCAGGCATTAGGCCTTGGCAAAAATAGATTCAGAGTGTTGTGAGTTGGTGAGTCCATTATTGAAAAATGAAAAGAGAGTGTTAGGTGAAAACCTCAAAAGGCGCCTAAGCAAAATGAGTGAAAAAAAAGAGTGTTTTAGGACTATCTTTTTACCGGCGCAGGAGACATAAGAAGTGGAGTATAGGAGTGTCTTGAGTAGGTTTTCATTTGGAGGGATAAGGTGTAGATTTATGGAGACTTTCACTCTCTTTATTGGTGTTTTTGATGGACTTATTAGTGGTTAGTTTTTGGTGGGTTGATGTTTGATGTTTTGATAGATATTGAGGATTGTTTAGTGGTTTGAGTTGAGCATGATGTTGATTTGATGATGTTGTTGATGATTTGCTTAATTATGTTCATGATGAGTGGAGTAGATGGTTAGAGCTTAATTGTCATATCCTGTTTTTTAGGTTGGGTAGTGCTTGCATGAGAATGCTTTTGTTCCTCTTTGTAAGCTTCCTTGCATTTTGATGATCCGGTGGTTATAGTTTTTATGAGTGATGGTTTTCTGAGTCACTCAGGGACGAGTGAGATTCAAGTGTGGGGGAGTTTGATATACACAATAATATTGTGTATTTAGGAGGAGTTTTAGCATTATTTTATGGTGTTTTTAGGTATTTTATATGCTATCTACAGCTAGGAAGAAGAAGACCCGAAGATGCATATTATTGGAGTTTTAGAGCTGGATTAAAGAGAAGACGAAGATCAGCGTTTTGCTGCTGGCGGCACCCGCCACCCCTGCTAACGTGGAGATCTTTTGAGCGACACGTGTTTTATTTCTATTGGCTCTTCTTATGTCAGCTTTAATCCGAAATATATGTATTTTTGGATAGACTTTTTAGACCTAGTTTGATATATTAGGTTTTAGAGAGTTGCATCTCTCATTCGTACACTATTATCATATTTTCTTTTCAGAGTTTTTATCTTTTCTCATGGAGAACTAAGCCTCTTTGCTTAGTCAGACAGTTTGAAGCTTCGTTTTGACTTTCAGTTGTGAGATTTCTACTCTTTATCTATTGCATGGAATTATTTTTCTCTCTTGTTTGAATTGTTTATATGATTGATTTCAGCAATTTCTAGGGTTGTTGTTATTGAATCTCAATTGCTAGATCTAGAGAAATTACTGGTTGAGTTTCTCTATTTCATAGTAGCAAACTACGTTGTACTAGTATCTGGTTGTGCTAGTCTATTGTAGAAGAGAGTTAAATTGCATTCTAGTATAAAAGCTGGTTGTTTTATGCTAGAATTGTATCCTGATTATATTCCTATTCTTCATGCTGCTTTTGAATTGAATTCTGATAGTTTCAGGGTTATTCAATTAGTTAGGATTGATAGTATCTGGTTGTTCTATTAATTATATTTGAAAAGGAATTGGAATTCCATATGCATGCGATATTGAGTGAATCGATGATCAACTTGTCATACGAATGTGGACCTCTGGTTGACTAAGTGTTTTCTCTAAATTGATTAAAACCCAAACTTTAATTCCTTTGTTAGTTTTCACATGCTAGTTAGTAGGTTATTTCATAAATCCCTTTTACTTTAATTGACATAAAATTCACATAGAAAGATAAACAAACCTCCCTGCGGATTCGACCCTTACTTCCCTAAGACTACTGTCTTTAGGATTGTCAGGACTCTTTTGCATAGCCGTGATTTGCACGACCATTTCACACCTATCAGCCAGATTGGGAAAGCGGTCAACGATTATTGGATCGAAGGGGCTGCATCTGTTGCCGATGACCGTGTTGTTGGAGATCGCTGCTGTGACTTTGGTCCCGGAGGTTGATGATGAGCTTTGTTGGGCGTGGTCTGGAGATGGTAATTACTCCGTCAAAATAGGTTACAGGTTGTTGAAGAATGAGAATGGGAAGTTCGATGCTGATGTTACTGTCTATGAGCAGATTTGGAAGCTAAATGTCGCTGAAAAAATTAGACGCTTTGCGTGGATGGCGTGCAGAGGTGGTGTCATGTCAAATGGCGAGCGGGCGAGATGCCACATCACCACCAATAGTGGCTGTAATTCTTGCGTGGATGCTGCGTTGGAAGAGACGTATTGCCATCTGTTCAGGGATTGCCAATAAGCGAGTCAAATTTGGTTTAATTTGAACGCTTCTAACCTCTTTGCTGATTTCTTTCAGGTTCCGTTTGCATGCTGGTTTTGCATTAATATTTTGGATAAGAGAAAGGTTGGAGATGTCAATTGGAACGCAATCTTCGCTACCGCTATTTGGTGGATTTGGCGGTGGTGGAATGCAAATATGTTCAACGAACCGATGGATTGCCCGGACAAACCAAGCTTTATTGTGTCTAAAGCAATGGAGTACGTCTTGGCTAAATGTAAGTCCGTGTCCTCGTCAATATACACCAGTAAATGCTTGCAGGCTATTTCGTGGAGTACTCCTCCTGAAGGATGGACAAAGATCAACTCGGACGGCGCGGTCAATGCGGGGAACAAACCGATGGTTGGGGGAGTGGCTAGAGACAACTGTGGGTGCTGGGTTGGAGGTTTCATCCATAACATCGGGATAGGCACGGTGCCAATGGCGGAGTTGTGGGGAATTCTCGACAGCTTGAAGATGGCTTGGGAAAAAGGGTACCGTAGAGTCATAGTTGAGTCAGACTCACAAATTGTGGTTAATTTGTTGAGTTCTAGGGGGGCTAAAACCCACCCGCTCTCTAGCCTGGCATTCCGATGCCAAGGCTTTATTTGTAGGGATTGGATTATCCAACTCCGACACATGTATCGACAGGCGAATTCGGTTGCGGATCGCCTCGCGTCTTTAGCTTTTGACTTTCCTATTGGTTTGCATGTATTGTGTGCCCCGCCTAAGGGGATTAATTTCTTGTTGTTTGATGATGTGAGGGGTCGGGCTATCCCCTGTTTGCTGACTACTTAGCCCATTTTTATTATTAATAAAATGCCCCCTTGAGGGGCCGGAGAGTACCGCCTCTCCTTCTACCAAAAAAAAAAATTAAAAACTTGTAGTTCACTCACATCTATCAGGTTTTAAATAAAAATTAAGACATGGATTAAATTAAGATAAAGATTAAATGCAAAGGTTATAGGCTTGTCCTTTTGCTCAAAAATTTGTTTGATGCCATGACTAATATTCATTCCAAATGAGTCATAGTAATTTTTTAAATTTCCACAAAAGTAATGCCTCTTGACTAGAAAAAAGATATTGCTACCTTATTAAAATAGAGTTTGCAAGCAGCATGTTCTACTCATAATTTGGTTAGATTATCTTGTAAGAGTATTGCCAATGGTTGCCCAAAACTTTGGTCATAGAGGAAAGAGAGTATAAAAAAAATATTAAAAGAGGAGAAAGAAGATCAAATGGGCATTGTTTTGGTCATTGTGATGACCAAAACTCTTCTTTGGTCATTGAATGACACAATGACAATTGTCATTGAAGAGTGGAGAATGAAAATTAAAAAAAAAAAGAAAAAAAAATGGAAGAGAGAGATAGCATTATTTTAATTTGATGACCAAATTCTTGGGCAACCATTGTGTATGCTCTAATGAAACAATATACTATTCTCTGATACAAAATTAGATTAACACTTTTCACTTGTCATGGGAGTGAGTTCTCTTTATAGCTTCTTGAAAGATATAAACCTGCCAAATCAAATAAGCTTATACTCCCTATTGACACTGTGAAGTCCAGTTACCAATAAAACTCAATCACCTTTAGGGCTGTTAAAACTTGACCCGACCCGAGAAACCCGCCCGACTCCGAACCCGACCCGACCCGAGAAAAAAAAGTTTTATACCCGACACATGGTTGACCCGAATTGATTTGACCCAAATCCGAAAAAAACCCGAACCTGAGATTAACCCAACATCGATTGTACCCGAATGGGCTAGCCTGATGCAACCCGATATCTGATGCTACCCGACCTGAAGTCATCAGAAAATCCGAAGTTACTCGACCCGAAACCATTCGAAAATCCGAAGTTACCCGACCCGGAACCATCCGAAAATTACATTATGTTTTAAAATATTAATAATAGTGAATATTTATTATAATTATGTTTTTAGTTAAATGTTACATTAAATATTTAGACCCTAGAGTAGTTAAACTACAAAAATCATCACTCGATATATGGTCCGAATAAAAATCCGGCTTACTCGAAATCAGATTAACCCAAAATTCGGCCAAAGTCGAAATCCGATTCACCTAAAATCCGAAAAACCCGAAACCCGACTCACCCGAAATCTGACTAAATTCGAAATCTAAGTAAACCCGAAACCGGACTTATCCGAAATCAAGTTGGATCGAAAACTGAATGACCCAACCAAAATTGACCCGAAACTCGACTTTGCTCGATTAATTGAGCACCCGACCCGAAATGATCCAACCAAATTTGACCCGATTTTCAAAATATCCGAATTTGACCCGAATCCACACTTACCCGAAACTGAATTGACCTGACCGCCCCGCCCCACCCGATTGACATCCCTAATCACCTTTAACTCTTGATTGGGACGCCTTTGAAATTCATTATTGTTCAAAGCAAACAAGCATATTTGTCTAGAAAAATGCCATATGTACAGTTATGGAATTTGAAATCATGAGGACGCAATTCACCACATCCAAGTTATCATAATTATGACAAATAGAAACAAATACATTATGGAATAGAAAGACTACTCACATGTTAAAATTTAACATTGAAGATTTAGGAAGCCCTTTTGTACAGCTCAATAGCATTATCCTAGTCATAGAACACATTTAGTAAACTGTAATGGTAAGTGAATTAATTTTATGATATGAAACACATTTGTTCATTTGAATAAATCACCTTTTTGCTTATCTGTATTCCTGATGAGTTTGAGGCCTGAAAAAGAACAAGCTTAAGCTGCAAAGGATAGACGTCTCCAACATCAATTTCTCCTTTAGTGAAACTTCCAGAATGCTTCATTGCAGACTTAGAATTACTATGCATGCAAAGTAATATTTCAATTTAATTAAGTAGAATTACTATCAATCAAGAAGAACACATTCGGGACCTTTTTAGCCAACAAGCAATGAACATATATTAAACACCATATCACTTTGATTTCACCTAAATCTCTTTGGACATTTCATCAAACACCTTGAGTGCAATATGAATCTAATACTAATTAATGATAAAAAGCTAAGAGACTAGGTTGGGATGCTATACGTACAAACCGAGCAAGAAAAATAAAATAAAATTAGAACTAGGTCTACAAAACCCAGAAAAAAGTGAGAGAAATGTTTAGAACAACCAACCTCAAATTTAACCTAGATTCATGCAGTGCACATAAAAGAGGTGGTTGAAAATTGAAAAAGGCGATAGAAAGCTCACCCGAAAACTCGAATCCATGCAAAACACAAAAAGAAATCGAATTAAAACCTAAACCTAACCACCTCTTAGGATGCGCTTGAAACAGTGGAGAGGGCACTTGGAAGTGAGTAAGGAAAGGGGGACTAGAGAAGAATTAAAACCTAAACCTAACCAATTCTTTTAGAGCATCTAGAAATGGTGGAATAGGCGTGTAAAGCTTCGGAACGGAACTCGGTTCAAGCATCGTCAGTGCGGGCATTGTAACAAGGGCCGCGGGCGCGGCGCTTTCATGCCACTGTCGCGGGGCTTCCGGTTTTGCCGGCGCCCAAGTTCTCAAGCCCTTTGTCGAAATTACGCGGGCATGGGTCAGTCGTCACTACAAAAAAACGCAGATTTAGCGACCATATTTATGGTTGCTAAATCAAAAATCTGGTCGCTAAAAGGTCGGACGCTAACCACGTGGTCGCTTGTTAGCGACCATGGTCGCCAGTGGTCGCCTACTGCGTGGCGACCACGGCGACCATGTGGTCGCCCGTATTAGCGACCACTTGGTAGCGATTTAGCGACTATGGTCTCTAATGGTCGCACTCCCCTTTGCGTAGTCTAGCGACCAAGTGGTCGCTAAAATCGAAAAAATGACGCACTACCATTGCCTTTTACTAAGCAATAGCGCACGATCGTGCACTTCGAGATGCACGATATGTTTGAAATTAGCGACCATATGGTCGCCAACGTTTATTTAATAAAAAAATAAAATAAGAAATTTATATAACCGAAACAATTTAAACAATTTACATTAATTTAAATAATTTACAATATTTAATAATATTTACAAAAGACCCCTAATCTAGTTGGTTTCGGCGGGGTCGTCCGCGTCCGAATCATTCCCGTCGGAACCGGGCTGCCGGAACCCACTCGGCTGCGGGTCGAAGCTTCCTCTTCTCATACGCTCCATGAACTACTCGACCCTCGCCAACCTATTTTCTATGTTTGTAACGGTTTGCGTAAGCTCGGCATTGCGCTGCGTCAATTCCACCACCTAAGGAGGTTGTCGACGTGGCGCCGACAATCACCCGCTATAATACTCGGACGCAGCGTTGCCAAGCATGATCGTCAATGGGTTGTTACGGGTTTGGTACGGGTTTGGGATGATCCAACGGGTCATGATCATCAATTTTGTTAACCTTTATCTTTATATTTATTAAAATAATTAATATTATATTATATTAAATATTATTTAATAATAATAAAATAATAAGTTTATACAAAATTTATAATAAAATATTGTATTTTTAATTGAAATAATACTTTATCGGGTTGGCCGGGTCAACCCAACGGGTTGATCACCCAACCTAGTTTTTTCCGGGTCGACCCGGTTCAAATTACTCTTGACCCATTGATTTTCGGGTCGGGTTTATACCCAAAAAACTTCGGGCGGGTCGGGTCAGTTTTTTGGGTCGGGTCAAGTTTTGACGGGTCTAGACCTAATGCTACGCGATATGATGATGTGGTAAAAAACCGCTGCATTAGACCTAATGAAGCGGTTTTCCAAATTAATACAATGGTTTTTGACCGCTTCATTAAGCCTTTAATCTAGTAGTGAGTCAACGATCACTCCTCTTAATGTGCGATTTGGTCTTGTGCTCCATTATGTTCTTCTCTCCCTATCCCCATGCATGTGAACGATGGAGAAGTTGATCAGTTCTGGAGCAAAGGCGATCATGCGCTGGAACACTCTCTCCTTTGAGCCATGGATCGGATGAATTGGAGATGGAACCTTTAGGTGAGGGTTTGATGTTGGAATTGGAGATGAAGTCTCTTTTTATGGTTGGAAATGGATGACCACTTGTGATGTGCATGCATGACTCTTGTCATCATAATAGTAAATGTTAATAGTGTCATCCGAATAGTATTATCAGCATAGTAAAAGACAATAGTGAATCAGAATAGTAAATGATAATAGTGTTATCAGAAAAGTCAATGACAATGCAATAGTAGTATCCTGATTACATATCTTCCTCATCTGTATCCGTTTCACTCTCAAACTCCCCCTCAGACGTTTCACTAGACGTCTCTGCTTGTTCCTCAACGCATGATCCTCTCCATATGGGTCATTTAGCAGACCAAGTGGATTATTTTCATGTGTGTCGTCGATAACTCGTGGGAGTGAAGAATCATGTTGAAATGCCTCTTCAACTGCAACCCCCCGTGAACCACTCTCATCGGGCCACACACGTGACTTTACTTTACAAACCGCTACCCATTCAACATCTGCACGCCTCATCTTTGGGTAATATAGGAAATAAACTTGAGTGACTTGATGTGCTAAGATGTAATGGTCTTTTGTTCTCAACATTTTATGTCTATGAACATCGACAAGATTTAGGTGAGGGTGAATGCGTATTCCTCCATGACTTCTAGTGTCAAACCACGAATAATTGAAGATAATAGGGCGCTTGACGGTTGGAGAGATGTATTCATCTCAATTATTTCCTCTAGCTTACCATAGAAGTCCTCCTCGTCAGTGCCGAAGCTTTGTGCTAGAACACAAACTCCACTATTGTCAGTAGCCCTAGTTGATGCGTGTGCCTTCGTGTGGAATCGATAACCGTTCACAAAATAACCAGGATATGTCCTCACTTTTTAGAGGGTCCACAAGCTAGTGTTGCAATGTTAGGATCTGTAAGTGTCGGACTGTAAGCCTACATGTGGATCGAGGCTTAAGCTCGTAACACGTCAAGTCCTTTAAGAATGCACTTAGCTGAGAAATGGGCTCCCAGACTTTGTGATGAGAATCAAGGATTGTGAAGTCCAGAGTGCAAGGTAAGCCCCTAAACTTCCAATGAATTCGACAGCAAACACCCAAAAATCTGGCCTATCTTCATCTGGCATTTTCTCCCTGGTCCGGATTCGGATTTGAGTGATTCCAAATCGAGGAGTTAGATATACGAGTCTAATTGAACTCCTCAAAATATTAGAGACAGATGATGAGTGGATTGGAAGTTAAGTGGATTTTACTGAGGTGATGCAGAATCCACCGAGAAGAGATTCCGATGGGAGTTTGAATGAGATCGATGGATTGCCGATGGAAGGGGATTCAAATGGGATGTTTTTTTTTATGAGATGAAGTGATGGATATGGATGTGGAATTAGAGTGATATGACTCACTCTCCAAAAACACAAACTATGGATTCAAACAAGGATATGACTCACCTTGAATGGATCCTTGAAGATGGCTCGATATGACTCACGAACCAAGGGGATTCACTAGCCTAAAGGACGAGAGGATCAAGACTACAAAGAAAAACTCAAATCTTCATTCTCATTAGGTTTCAAAAACGTTCTTAAACAAGAAGAACAAAATGCCTATAAATAGGCACACAAAAAGGGGTTACAAACAACCCTTCGTGTTCACGAATACTACCACCTTACCAACCACCTCACCCACCACCTTACCTACCACCCTACCTACCACCTTACATACTACCTCTTTATTACTTTCATATAATAATAAAAATCTAGAATATTTACAATAAATAAATATACCCCACACAATTATTAGAGAATTGGATGCAAACGGAATTGAACATGAGTCTCGAAAGTGACAACACAAGCTTGAAGAGGAATCTTGATTGACCTCGGGGTGGATCACATCATCCTCTCCTCCTTTAAAAGGATCCGTCCTCGAATCCATTTGATCGGGTTCCTCAACGTCGTTCTCCAACAAAAAGGATGTGGTAGTCTCTTCTTCTTGAAGTAGAAATGGCAAGCATGTAGAAACCGTAGGTGTTGCATCCATCCATGGAGTAGCCAAAGAATTTAGTGAACTACGCACAATGTTGGGTCGATGCTTGGTTCTTATAGATGAAGGTGATGGTTCTACAAATTCCTCTACTTCATGTATGTCCTCAACTTCAACATACTCATTCTCACACTGAAGTAGAGTCAAAGTAGGATCATCTTGTAGATCTTGGTGCATGGTGGCCACTTCAACCGACATGACCTCCCCTTCTTGCAAATGCTCATCCCAAAGGGGCGGTTCTTCAAAATAGGGGCACTCCTCTTGTAGTATTCGCATCATTTCCATGGGACACTTGATAGTGATAAGTTGGTCCAAGCTTTGGAAGGAAATCATTCTTTTCTTTTTTTTCTTTTCTTTTTGCTTGCAACTTCTAATAAGATAAGAATTTAACCAAATTTCGAGCGATTACTAGCTCTGATACCAAATGATGAGAGTCTAGGATCTTCAAGGGGTGGTGCAAGGTAAACTTTGGTGATGTAGAAGGGATAGGTTCCTTGAGATATGACTCACTCAAGGCAATTGCAATCAAAACAACTCTAGAGATATGACTCACTCAAGAGGAGGTTGATTTGGACTTGATATAACTCACAAGTCTTTTGATTAAAACAAGGGAAATTACATGACCTAAGAAGAGGGTTTCTTGTATTCAACTTGATGATCAAATAAGCATACAACACCCCTATTTATACTATAAGGGGTCGACCTTACTATGGAAAAAGGGGACCTTTCATTTTGGTCTTTAAATGAAAAAGTTGGTAGAAACTTCAAGAGACAAAAATTGAAGTATGGCATTCACTTCTTCTAGATGGTAGGTGGGATAGACGACCATTACTCCTTGTGGTTGGTGAGAAGAAGCTTCCAATTTATGATATGTAATGTAATATGAATAATATGGTAGTGAATGACCGTCGGGTCGCATGAGGGTTCCTTCAAGTAGTTGATCCATTGACGTTTGGAAGCTTGAGTTCTTCCTGGGCTTCATGGATTTGAACCTCATCATCTTAGGAATTAAAATTACTAGCTTAAGTGGACTTCCCATTTCCAAGGAGTGCGATCCAAAAAGGTGTGGTATACATGATTCAAATGTTGAGGTCGAGATCTATCTTTTGCATTACTCGGGAATCTTCGAAAGAGACTTTGGCAAGTTCGTGTGTCATCATGATTGTAATATGAGTTAAATGTATGAAGCTCCCCTATATTCACATCATCCTCTCCTCCTTTAAAGGGATTCGTCCTCGAATCCATTTGATATGCTTCCTTGATGTGCTACTCCAATAAAAAAGATGGTGTAGTCTCTTCTTCTTGAATAAGAAATGGCAAGCATGAAGAAACCAAAGGTGTTGCATCCATCCATGGAGTATCGAATGAATATAGTGAACTACGCACAATGGTAGGTCGACTCTTGGTTCTTATAATTGATGGTGATGGTTCAACAACTTCTTCCTCTTCAAAAAGTGGCTCATCCCTTGGAAAGGTGATCACTTCAGTTGACATGGCCTTCCCTTCTTGCAAATGCTCATCCCAGAAGGGTGTTCCTTCAAAAAAGGGGCACTCCTCTTGCAATATGTGCATAATTTCAATGGGACACTTGATAGTGATGAGTTTTCCAAATCATGGAAGAAACTCATTCTTTCTTTTTTTTTTTTGAATAACTTGAGGGACCTTCCCGGTAATTCTGTTTCCAGAATTCTGCTGGTTTTTGTTTGGGGTCATTCTCTCAGCTCCGATCTCCAAATTGAGTAACTTGGCTCTGATACCAAATGATGAGAATCAAGGACCGTGAAGTCCACAGTGCAAGGTAAGCCCCCTAGACTTCCAATGAATTCGACAAAACAAACACCCAAAAATCTGGCCTATCTTCAACTGGCCTTTTCTCCCTGGCCCAGACTCGGATTTGAGTGATTCTAAATCGAGGAGTTAGATCTACGAGTCTAGTTGAACTCCTCAAAATATTAGATCCAGATGATGAGTAGATTGGAAGTTATGTCGATTTTACTGAAGTGATGCAGAATCCACCGAGAAGAGATTCTGATGGGAGTTTGAATGAGATTGATGGAGTGGCGATGGAAGGGGATTCAAATGGGATGGTTTTTCTTATGAGATGAAGTGATGGATATGGATGTGGAATTAGAGAGATATGACTCACTCTCCAACAACACAAACTATGGATTCAAACAAAGATATGACTCACCTTGAATGGATCCTTGAAGATGGCTCGATATGAGTCACGAACGCTTGCACAATTCCTTTAGATCCATTCTGGACGACCACTTGTCTTTCGACTTCCCCGGAACATCGAGAATGGTGAAGAAAACATTATCGAAGATATTCTTTTCAATGTGCATGAAATCTAAATTATGTCTTACTAGCAGACCGGGCCAGTAAGGTAGGTCCAAGAAAATGCTTTTCTTCTTCCAACCCGAACCTCTACTGACCGCGACACTTTGCTCCTCGGCTCCCACTTCAGTTATCTTTATCAACCCCATATTGTTTATCTGGTCTAATATCTCGTATCCGTCACGGTGTACCGGGGGAGCACGACGTTCCCTTCTACCCTTCTTGAAATCGGTCATATTGTTTCGGAAGCGATGATCATGTTCTGTAAAACTCTTGTGACAATCGGACCATTTGCTATACTATATGAATTTAACAATTACATAACACAATCTCTTATAATTATATAAATGAAAACTTTCTACCAATAATATTTGTCTAAAAGAATATAATGAAGGAATGAAATATTGCAAACAAGTTTTAAATACATACCTTTAATGAGGTTGTCGGTAAAAAATGACGGAATTCCTTCCTAGAATCAATTCAGTTTTGTGAATGATTGTTTCTTTCTTTTATGAATTTTTTTGGAGAGAGCTATGTATGAGGTTGTGCGAAGGTGGCGGTATGAGAGTGAAGTTTTTACAAAGCTAGGTATATATGTTGAAATGGCGATAATTTTACCAAATACTGGCGGGATGTTACCCGCCAAAACATCTAATGCATGTCAGCGATCATATAGTCTCTATATATGGCAACCATATGGTCGCCAACATGTCAGCGACAATATAGTCACTATATATATCGACTATATGGTCGAGGGTATGGGTCAGGTGGTCAACGACCATATGGTGGGAAAATTACTCGCACAATTATTGGGACCAAATTGGCTTGGCGACCACGTGGACGCCACTATTAGCGACCACTTGGTCGCTAATGTGTTTTTATTTTTGTCCCCTATTTTGGCGTCCACATTAGCGACCATATTATGTGGTCGCTAAAATATGGTCGCTAAATCCGCTAAATGATGTAGTGGGCGCGATCGCGTAGCTCCGTATTGTAGCCCGCGCTCCTCTGCGTCTCTTTTTTCTTCATCAACGACTTGCTCAATTTGTGTATCTATTTTGCACAACTGTCCAACCACATGTTTACTATAAATGGAGATAAAACTCACATTCTGCCTCAAATTGAGCTCTATATGTGAGTGTAGTTTCCTGGACTCTCTAGCGTCCAGTTTGGTCACCACATTAGCAATTTGACTAACTTGGCTCTCCAAGTTTTTAATGCTAGACTTGGTCTCTTCCATACCTCAAGTTAGGATGATCCCTCCATCCAGGATTGTAGGTGTTGGAGTAGGGATGATACCTAGGCCTTGGTTGACTATAATTGCCCATCATATTGACATCAACTTGTGGCTCCTGAAGCGTGGGGCATGAATTAGTGGGGTGCATATTATTAGAGCAGATTCCACAAGCTTTCACCTGTTGTCCCCCACCTTGCTGCAGAAACTATTTCATCATGGTTTTCAGCTTAGAAACCTCTTCATGCAATAATGAATTAGCCACCACAACATTTGTAACTTTAGAACCAGTCTCCTTCCTGAACTATCTTGTGCCCTCAAACAGTTGGGTAAATAGATCAAATGCAGCAGCAGGAGTTTTGTGGAGAATGTTGCCTTGGCAAGCTGCATTAACCATCCTTCTTTCATCATCCAAGTGGTTGTTAAAAAGATATAAAATCAATTAATTAAGTCTTGATCAGTATAGCCATGGAAGTGGCAGCTGGCTATCAACCTCTTGAATCTCTCATAATACGCATACAAGGACTCATTAGCTTCTTGCTTAATGTTGCTAATACTCTTCTTCAGATTGTTGAGCCTTGTAGCAGGGAAGTACTTCTCTAGAAAAGCTAGTTTCATCTTTGTTCATGTGTCAATACTTCTCGGAGCCAATGTAATATCCCTCATTTTTATAAAGGGTAAAAATGTAATTTTTTTAAATTTTCCTTTAATAAAATATTTGTTATAATAACATGTTAAATGTTATAAAGTTTGTTCATATATTTTAGTTCTTAAAGTTATAATAACATGTTAAATGTTATAAAGTTTGTTTATAAGTACAAGATCATATTAAAAGGTTACAAAAATTATTTTCTCATATTATAAATATTAATTATGAACCATAAAAATTATGGTTTTATGATTAGTATAATATGATAAAATGTAACCATTAATAATATGTTTCTTATTTGTTAATTAAAATTATAAAAAAAATAATTATAAGCAATAAATCTTATGTAGAAATATCGTGGTATATTTCTACAACCCTTAATAAATACATTAAACTAAAGGTTAAGAAAATAAATTATTTTTGAGGATTATAATTATCATAAAAATATTATTTATTATTTTACAATGGGTATACTTTCTATATGTGTAAAATGATTTTTAAAATAAAAAGAAATAAAGATAAAACAAAAATGGGCAAATGCCCATTCCAAAACTCGAACCCACAACCTTCTGCTGCCTAACATAAGAACACTCGCCACCAATTGTGCTAGTTGGTCTTTCTAATTGAAAATGGATCGAATTGTATTTAACCTTTCTGTATGCCCAAGTTCATCCTCAACGTTCAGAAGGATAACATTCCAAATTATGGGGGATTTTCAATCTTATCTAAACTCGATGGCATGTTACAGTAAAGCTGTAACTAAACTTGAATTGGATAGAATTGTAAAGACAGGACTAATGTTCTAAGAACAACAATCCAACATACTCAATTCGTGGATCCTTGAGAAAGAAGAACAAGAATCGGGCATGATCGAGCTTACATTGATTAGAAAGAGGGTTGAGATACAATTGTGTTTGTGAATGAATGAATGAAACAGTACAATGCCTTCCCCTTCTGTTATACAAACAACTCACCTCTCTAACTAACAAGCTGACGTGTAAATTATTTACACTCTTAACCCCCAATTTACACTTATTAACCCCAAGTGCCCTTTTCCTATATCAAATCTCCCCTGTTGTAAAAAACTTATCCTCAAGTTTGAAAATCTGGAAATCTTTTGAGTAAGTCATAAAATAATTCCCATGTTGCCTCTTCTTCAGATTGATTCTTCCATTTCACCAATACCTTTGTAGCAGCTCTGCCTTGTCGATTCACCATTTTTCTCTCCAAAATCACTTCTGGCTCCTTGGAATAAGTTTCTGGCATAACATTAGGCAATGAAGTAGAAGAAACCGTTGAACCAATGTGCTTCTTCAACTGAGAAACAAGAAATGTTGGATGAATCCTAGATGAAGAAGGAAGATGAAGTTTATATGTCACTGTCCCACATTTGTCAATGACTGGATAAGGACCAAAATACATTGGTGCTAATTTCTGACTACTCCTAGACACCACACTCCCCTGCCTGTATGGTTATAACTTGACGTATACCGAATCACCAATCTCAAATTGGCGTTCACTCTTGTGTTTATTAGCCTGTTGCTCCATTCGATGCTGAGCTCTCACAAGATGAAATTTAATCACCTGGATCATATATATGCTCCCTTTCTTTTAGACTCCTTGCCACCATATCTACCTTTGATTCACCAGTTAAGTATGGTAAATGGACTGGAGGAGGCTGTCCATATACTACTTCATAAGGTGTAAGCTGAGTAGAAGTATGGAAGGTTGTGTTGTACCAGAACTCAGCCAACGGAATCCACTTACTCAACATATGAGGCTTATCATTGCACATACATCAAAGATAATTCTCCAAGCATTTATTAACCACTTCTGTTTGGCCATCTGATTGTGGATGATAGGCACTAGATAGATGAAGAAAAACACCATGTAAAGTGAAGAGTTCCTTCCAACATCCTAGTGGAATAACCATAAGATCAGTTTGAAAAACAACATCTTGGAAATGCCATTTAAATCCTTCCACCTTAGATTAGACCTCTAAAGTGCTCCCATCTGCAACAACCACCTTTGTCAAGCTTGCTGGTGTGAACTTACAACCCAACTTCTCAGCCGTGGCCTTATCAATGAAAATATGGGTGCTTCTAGAATCAATCAAAACAAATAATGCTTTCTTCCCACACATCCCTTTTACCCTCATGGTCTTGTAACTTGATATACCAGCTACAACATTTACAGAGATTTGTACTTGTTCCTCCTCATGATGCATCACCAATGGATCAACATCTTCCTCATCTTCTTGATCCATTTCCATTCAGAAAAGTTGCCCCTTCTTATGTTTTAAGTATTGACCTTGTGTATAAGGTTCATCACAAAAATAACATAAACCCTTTGCTCTTCTTTCACTCATTTCCTCTGCAGTCAACCTTTTCCTTCCCTCATTCAGCTTCTGATTCTCACCAGATTTCAATAAACCGGAATTCTCCTTTTTAGATGAAGCCACAAACTTGTGTTGAAAAGACCCCATCACCCCTTTTACAGATGGATGAGTAGTTTCATACAGCTTTCCCAGCATCAAACATTGCCTAATAGACCTCGGCTGGAACATTCGCACATGCATCTGTGTATCATTACGTAATCCGGCTAAATAAGCACTAACAAGATAATCCTCAAGTAATTGAACCCGAGTGCGAATAGCCTCAAATTTGTTGTGATAATCCACTATCCCTTCAGTTTCCTGTAATTTCTTTAATTCCGCAATTGGATCGTCTATTACATCACCAAAACGTTCCAACAACAAGCGCCTTATAGCCCTTCCAATCCAAGATCAGACTCAAATTGGGCTCACATTGGACCATCGACTGATGCCATCTCGTAGCAAGATCATCGAGATGAATATAGGCTAAATTCACTTTAATATATTCAGGTGTATGATCGATTAGAAAAAAACTACTCACATTTAAAGATCCATACACGGACCATCTCTCCAGTAAAACGAGGAAAATCAAGTCTCGACAATCTCGTAATACCAGAATAGCCAGAATTAGGGTTACCTGGTTGTCGCAACCCATTCCCCTGAACAACAGCAGAATGCAGAACCTGAGTTGTCACCAGAATCTGAGAATTTGCAAGAACCGGCAACGAACCACGATTTCCAAGCTCCGGCAACCCAGTAAGACGCTCCGATGGCCCAAGATTAGACGAAGACGGCTGATTACTTCTTGTAAACAGACGAACCATCTCATACATTTCAGCGATTTTGGAGTCTATCTTCTCATCGATCGACGAAAGCTTCTGATCAATCATCGTCATCTTGCCTTCAATTTCTCCATTAATGGTCGTCATTTTAGAACAGAGGAGTTCCTCGACTTCACTCATGTGTTGAGCTTGCGTTCTTGTGTTATCAGCGATCACCATCTCCAAGATCTACAAGATCGAGAATCTGATACCAAATGTTACAATAAAGTTGTAAATAAAATTGAATTGGATAGAAATGTAAAGACATGACTAATGTTCTAAGAACAATAATCCAACATACTCAATTCGCGGATCCTTGAGAAAGAAGAACAAGAATCGGGCAAGATCGAGCTTACATTGATTAGAGAGAGTTGAGATACAATTGTGTTTGTGAATGAATGAATGAAACAGTACAACGCCTTCCCTTTCTGTTATACAAACAACTCACCTATCTAACTAACAAGGTGATGTGTAAAGTATTTACACTCTTAACCCCCAATTTACACTTATTAACCCCAAGTGCCCTTTTCCTATATCATGGCACCACGTCGGAAGGAGGTCAATCGATTCGGGTGCCATTGAATTCATTTCGGATGTGTTGAAGAGGGAGTTACTTGAAATTTAATTAGGGTTATCAATTTGGGGGTTTCAAATTGGGGCTATATAAAGGGGGTTGCGGGGTTGCTCAAATCCACATCAAACTCAGTTCCAATCTCAATTTCAGTCTTTCAAGAGAGCTTTAGGGTGTTCAGGGTCAGATTTGTTCGGGTTTGGCCGAAATTGCCAAAGGTCGTCGGAATCGTTCTTCCTTCAAAATCAAACCGGAAATCAATCGATATGCTTTCAATTTGTTTCATTTATCGTAAGCAATTCGATTTAGCTTGTTAATTTGAAAATGGAACTCGAATTGTAAGCTAATAATTGGGAAAGAAAAAAAACAAAAAAAACCAGTTCGAAACAACCAGTCGAATGAAACTGGCAGAGATAGACGACGGGTTCAGATGAACCCGGTTCATATTTTTTTCCGCTTTTGATTAAACGTGACCGGTTCACATATTTTTATGGATTTTAAACATAAATTTAAAACGGTTCCTAAGAGTTTATGATTTTATGAAATTATAATATATGATTTTTGTATAATATATTATTTTTATAAATAATAAATATATTTCGATTTAGGTTAATCCTAACCGAGACTAAAATGGATTGGGAAACTAAAAAGGGGTCCGGTTCTGGACTTTATAGAATATAAGATGTTTTATCATATAATTTTAAGGTATTTATTCATGATCTAAGTATTTTATAAAAAAAATGGTCTAGTGTCGAATTAAAAAATGGATTTTATAAAATAATTGGGTTTATGAAAATGTAATTTTTGGACCAGTTCCTAAGCTTATCTAGTCATTATATTTCTTGGGTGAAATTTCGTAACTTTTGGAAAATAAAAAGTTATTTTAAGAAATTAGCATGACTTGGGCTATCATAAAGTAATTCCTAAAATAAAATAAAATTGGTCTTTAAATACCTTTTTGTATATAATAAGTATTATATATTATTTTCGAGATATTCTAATTCCTAAAAATATGTTGGGATTAACGAGGTATTTTATATAATAAAGTTAAATAATGATATCATGAGATAAATGTCATAACAATTAACATAGCTTATAAAATACCAACCCAAGGGTTATAATAGGTGAATCATGATTCATGAATTATTTAAAATCATGATAGTCTAAGATTGTATATTATACTTATGTAACTTAAGCGTATACTTAGGAACAAGATGTTCATCGTCAACCTAAATCCGATACGCAGTCACGTCAAACACTAAAGGCAAGTGGTTTGGGTTTGATTTCCATGAAACTTCCTTTATGCATCACTTGTTTTATCAAAGCATGTCTCATATCGTGTTATATGTTTTCATATGCTTTTAAACTGTTTTATAACTATATTGGGAACTCTTGTATGAAATAAAATGAATCTAGGATTATATTGTTCTAGATTTAATGACATGTTATTTCTAGTTGTACTTAGGTTACGCTAGATGGATTGTAGGGTCGTTGCCTTGTGATATGTGTGCCTAGATGAGTAGGGTTGTGTTTTCTTACTTTATGTTATACACGTCGATTCATTCGACATTAATCTTGAGTTGATGCTCTACCTTTAAGACCATGGTCAATACCCGCTCGCTCGATGAGGGGTGATGGCACATAGCTGGTGTTAGTCTGGGTTCGCCACCCAATCTTTGAGTATTTCCGTGGGGCCGTAACCCACGTTCCGTATTACTTAAAGAGTATGCTTAATTCCAAGTGGAACAATATTGTGATCATTAAAATTGGTAGAGATTAAATAGGCGCCCGTTGGCGACAATTAAAATGATAGGAAAGCTAGTACAAAATGGAATGCCATCCTTACTCTCGGATTCCGTAATTCTCTAGCTCCAATCTGAATTCGCACAACATGTATGCGGTGAGGTTGGCAGAGGGAAACGTGATCAACGAGGGGTTTAATCATCCACCTGACTAAATGAGTGAAACCCAAGTTCCCAACATAAGTAAACATTTCTTTCGAAACCAAGACTCACCCTTGGGTGATGTTCTCATTCTTTTCTTTTGATTTTAGTTTTTCCAAGGATGTCCGAGGTTCGAGGATGGGACCAGCTTTCATTCGGTACCCGACATTCCAACTCGTCCCTTCCTAAAATCCGAACCATCCTCTAAAACCCCATTTGCTTAGTCTGTCACAAGACTAACCGACCACTATTTTTCCCTTGCATGGTCGGATGGTGTCTGTTAGGCCCAAATGCTCATCGGCCCATTTGGTAAACCAAGCCCACAAATAGACAGAGAAGTCATCAATCGGTTTTATTGCGAACGGACCCAGGAATGAAGAGAAGGCATCAGTCACTCGATTGAAGAAAGAAAGCTTCCGTCACGAAGTAGAAGAGCGTGTTCAGAAAGTATTGGTTGGGGCGTTTCTCATCTCCGATCTATGCGGGAAGTGGGTGGTAGTTAAAAGATATGCCCTAGAAATCCGGGAATCATGGGATGTAGGAAGTAACTGTTGGAACGAGGGTGTATGTAGGTAGAATTATGCAATTTGTAAACGACACAATTGTAACCAAGAGGAATTAATCAAAAGAGAGGACTTTAGCCTTCGGCATTCAGAAAATTTGAGCTTTCTCTTAGTCATTGTTTTTCTTTGAATTCGATCGTGCCCGGATTAAAGACAGGGATTTGTTGATCAAGTTTTTGTCCAAAACAATTTGGCGCCCACCGTGGGGCCCTACGATCGAAAAAGATTCGGTTCTTCGTGCTGAAGGGAGTTCAGGAAGATTGCCATGAGCAACCCTAACGAAGGTAGCCAAGAGCTAAACACCGGGGATGATGGAGACGCACGCCAGGACACGTCGGCAACCCTTCGCCTCGAACTGTCCGAGTTCGCTCAAAGGCTCCAAGCTCTGGAGAAGGAACTGACTGATCAGTGTGCTTGTAACGAGAAGCACAAGGCTAGCATCGAGCAGTTAACCGCCGATAACGATGGTTTACACTCCCAACTTCGATCCGTGTCCTCTGTTGGCCCGCGTGCCCGAGTGGCGGAGCGAGCCCGAAACAGCGGGGGTGAAGGTTCCTCTGGAAACCACACCAGCCGGTGCGAGGGAAATCCTGGCCTAGAGATCATTACCCCACCAGCAACGGTCCTTGGGGTACCGTCGTTTACCCCCGCTCGGGGTAACCCTATTAGCGAAGGGGCAAGGGCACCCATACGCCTGCGATCGGCGCGAGAGGTTAGCCCCCGACGCTTGGAGGATGAGTTTATGGACGAGGACGAGGATTGGGACAGTCGCCATCCCTGAGACCTCGAGAGTATCGTCCGGAACCAATTCAAGATGTTCACCGAGCAATTGGCGAAGATACTCGGGGTTCCGCGGCCCATAGAGAAGGAAGCGGTTGACGGTTACGACGAGTCACCTTTCTCCCCTCACATCGCCCATGTCGAGATAGCAAAGAAGTTCTCGGTACCCAGCATGACCCCATACGACGGCACGGGGGATCCTGACCGTGGCCATATTCAAGCAAAAGATGATGACCAGCGCGATACCGTACCACTCCCGTGAAGCGCTGATGTGCAAGTTGTTCGGAGCAGCTCTTGCGGGGCCGGCCTTGAAATGGTTCGTCAACCTCCCAAAGGGAAGCATCCGTTCTTTCGCTGAATTGATGGACTCGTTCCGGGTTCAATTTGCTAGTAGTCGGAGATTCGAGAAGCAATCTAGCAACCTGTACCGGGTTATCCAAAAACCGGAAGAATCCACCCGAGAGTACCTAGACAGGTTTAACCGAGAGAAGATCTCCATCCCGCAATGTGACCTGCCGACGGCGATGGAAGCCTTCCGTCAAGGGGCAAATCAAGACGGAGATCTCTACAACACTACTACAATAACGACGTATTGCAGCGCTCATTTGTGGCGGTTGAACCTAATGTGGCGGTTCATGCAGCGGTTTATTCTATTGTGGCGGTTTAAGCGGCGGTTTTACATTTGAGCATTCCTCTGTCAGAATAAAAAGAAGTTGCAACGGGTATATCTCTCTATTGGGGCGGTTGTTTATTTATAAGGAGGGCTAATGAAGCGGTTCATTAATTTTACATGTTCGGCGTGCGTCTATTTTTTTTTTGCGCGCGTCTAAAATTTTGTAATCCCGCTCCTCACGTTTGAGTCTAAAATGAAATAAATAAAAATTTTCTTTCTTTATATTTTCCTTTCTAATAAAGATACAAAGAGCGGCATAGAAAGAGAAGAGAAGAATGCGAACCCTAAAATTCATGGCCAAAAAACCTCTTCAAACCCTAATGATGGTGATGGTAAACCCTAAAACTCCAACATCCAACGCCACATCTAGCGTTTCCAGCACCTTCAAAGCAATCGCAATTCACAAACCCTAAAATTCTTCAATCCAACTCTAAATTCCACTGAAATTCAACATAATTAGAGCCGGAGAAAGAATGCGAACCTGGGAGTCGTGAGCCCGAACAATCTCGGTGTCGGAGAGCCTGTCAGTGAGGTGTAGCTCTCAGCCTGCAGGGCGATCGAAGAGGAGAAGAGTGAGGAGAAGGCCGAATTCGAGGTTAATCTGGAGCGGCAACGAGCTGTGAACACGAGCGAATTGAAGAAGGAAGGATGAATGAGAACGAGAGAGGCGAAAGGAAGGTTCTCACCGACGAACAACCAAGGCAAGACGAGCTTGGTGTGGTTTCCGATGCTCCCTGTAGCAGCGTCGTGGAAGCCCTCGATCGCTAAAGGTGGGGTTTACTCTTATTTTAGGGTTACGATCGATAACAGTGTGAGGATTGAAGTTGTCATCGGTTCGTCGCCCTTGTCACTGGTGGCCGTCGCTGGTGGTCGTCGTTGCCTTGTCGTCGATTAGAGCACGAAGGTATAAAGTCGTCGTTTTCCACTCGTTTTTTCCCAAGCACATGAGAATGGGAAGTTCTTGCTGATTTCCACTCGCTTTTGCACGAGGAATGGTATTGACAACCACCGCCCTCCTCCTTTTGCTGTTATTCCATTTCTCTAGGGTTTGGAGTCATTTTATCCCCTTTTCCTTCTCACTTTCTTTTGGTATCTCTCTATATGTGTCAAAAATACCCCCTATTTATGTAAATCAAGTGAAATTGATGGATTTCTTAAGATGATCTAATCTATCCTGTATAGCATGGGATAATTAATCTATAAGTGAATGGTTTTTTATGATGAATACATGAGGAGTCTACTTAGCAATGTCCAGAAATTATGGCATGTTTCTTCACAAACTCAGGTCTGATTTATTTCTCAATTAAACTCTATTCTGATTATATCATGTTGTTCATAAATACATGGAACATTCCTAATTTCTAAAAAGCATTGTGGTCAAAGTATGTTGATTATTGAAAAGGCATATGTGAGTTGGGGGGGGGGGGGGGGGGGGGGGCTTGTTCTTTGAATTGCTTAATTTTATAACCTCTTTTATCAATAACCTATGCTGAATTTTCTTAATAATTAAACATGTAAAATTCGTCTCTTAGGTGACATAGGTTAGTTGTATGTATTGTATTCATCATTCATGTTTTGGTGTAATTAATTTTATTGGTTAAGAAGGTATGTTGTTAATTTGTTATTCAAATACAGGACATCATATTATATGTAAGTTGCATTATAGACAATGATACTTTTATTTTTTCCCTGAACCTCTAAATTTTGATGGTTGATTTCTTATTAGCATCTCTATGAAATTCTAGCATGATTGATTAGCTTTTATTCTCCATGAGTTCGTTCAACATGTGCTCTACTTTAATTCTCCATGATTGTTTTTTTAATATAAATATTCAATCATGAATTCTTTAGAAGTTAGTAGTTACACTTTCCATGTGAAATATCAAAATTAAATAGTTTGTGGATGGTGAAAGTTGTGTTTCTATTTTTTCTTTCTGATGGAGTGTGTTGATATTGAGTTGTGGAAATTGTCTCATCTTTCACATTAATTGCCCAATGGCTTATTGTGTTATGTGGGAAGCATATAATCATTGACTGATACATATAAAGGAGCTTCTTAGCATTTTTCATATATAACTATGCGCCAAAGTGATGGGGGAAATTTATTATTAGCTTATTTTTTTTGGTGAATTTCTATTTAGCTTCCAATTTTTAGTCATTTTGACAACTTTATTTCTCATTAAACACCTATGTGTAAGCCTTAGTGAAGATGAGATTGTCTTATATAATGAGAGCCATTACCAAGGGAGTTGCTTTGTTATAAGAAGATGGAGCTAAGGCCACCTATGCTTGCCTGCACTCATGTTGTTTCTAAGTAGTAAGCCAGTTCTTTGCATATTATATCATTTTCTTTACCTCATAAGCTCATTGTATTATATTGGTTAATCTGGTTAAGGTAGAATCTGATATGACCTAAAACCCAAAGTAGACAAACTCTATTATCTTTGTAGTGGAATTACCCAAGAGCTAGAATTGATCATCGAACTGCTCAAGATTTGGTCATACTTGACTTCTATTCTTGTAATTGTGATTTTGAAGGTACAATTTCATGCATTTATTTTTCCCTGGTAATTGTGATTTTGTTGTTTCTCAGAGTGATCGCAGCCTTGAAACAATAAATACGTTCTTGGAGGTACAAAAGGCCTTGCACCAGGCTTGGAATTCTCTAAACAGGTTCTGATTTTAGGCTCACTTTTTTCACTTCTTCACTAAACAAGTTCTGTTGAGTATGGTTACTTCAAAAACCTTCAAACTAACTTAAGCTTGCTAGGAAAATTTTGATTGTACCAGAACTTTGTTTGGTAGTTTAATTTCAATGTGTTGTTTTTTCCTCCAAGTTGCAGTTCTCATATCAAAACAACTCTACAAGGTATTGTAAATACTCAAGATTTCCCATATTTGATTGGCTGAGTAGTAGAACATCTGTAATGTTAGTTGATTGGGTGTGTTTTATGCATAATTTTGGATTAATTTGAACACACACTTCTGTAGGGAAATCGACATTAGAGTAATGCTTGCAGGTGTCCAACATTGATGGATGAGGCAACCACTACTCAAGTACGTCTTCACATTACCTTTCACCACTCATTTTGTCTTTTTTTACCTTTATCAATTAATCCCTACTTATTCATTCAGTATTATCTTGTGCAGAGCAAGGAGAAATTGAGTGAATAGAGACAAAGTGCCATGGAATAATGCGAAGGATTAGCACTTGGGTTAGCAACTTAGCATTCATGATAAGGAACTTTCTTGTATAATCTTCAAGATCTTTAATTTAGCTGTTTAATTAGAAATAACCTCTCATTTTTTCAAAGGCTTAAAAATATGATATTTTCTCTGTTTTGACCATTTATATTGTTTTTTAGTGAGGATTGAGGAATGAATTTTTGTTGTTTTCTCAAGGAGTCTCCTTGTTCTTCTAATTAATGAAGTGATCAATATGTCTAGTTTGGCATATATATAGCATATAGCTCGTGCTACTGTAATGAGGCACAAAAGCTCAATTTTTTTTTTTAAAAAAATGTGACTTTTTTAGCCCGGACCTCCAAATAACCGGGCTATAAAGCTCAGCCTTTTCTATGAATAAACCGCTTCAATATATACAATAACCGTTGCCATAGAACTAAAATAACCGCTGCCATAAACCTTACAATTGCAGCGGTCCAATAAGATAATGTGGCGGTTTTAAGATGGATACATGAAACCGTCGCAATAGGCTATAAAACCGCCACAATAGATCTAATGCAACGCCAGCAAATGAAGCGGGCAAAGAACCGCTGCAATAGGTCTATAATGGCGGTTTTGCTATATATTGATGTGGTTTTCGACCGCCACAATACGTCGTTATTTTAGTAGTGCAAAGAGCTCACTAGGCATCCTTGCCACAACTTCGAGGATGTGCAAACCAAAGCCCTGGCTCAAATCAGCCTCGAGGAGGATTTGAAAATGAGGAAGCCCGCAAGTGTCTGGGAAAGGGTAGAAAAGAAAGCAGTGCTAGATCACCATCGGGAACGTCGTGACCAACCGTACCGGCGCCCTCACCCTGACGCGGTGAAGGTGAACGTCGCCGAAACCAAACCGGCCAAACCTTTACCGCTGAAGTATGATGAGTTCAACCTGGGTATATCCCCCGAGGACCTCATGAAGAATATAGCTCAAACAATACGAGGCGTTAGGTGGCCGAAGAGAAATGAAAAGCCCTATCCAAACAAGGATATGAGCAGGTGGTGTGATTTCCATGACGATTATGGTCACGTGACCAAGGAATGTGTAGCCCTAAGGAGAGAGATTGCCTACCTTGTATCTCGAGGAAGGATTACAGAAGTCGCCCCGAATGCGCAAGTCCCCCCGGACGTCGTAGAGGCCTCGCGCGCGGGAAGGCCAGCGTCGCCAGTACCTACTAAAGTCGTGAACGTGATCACCGGAGGGTCAAGCGTGTGCGGTCTTACTTATTCAGCAGCCAAGAGGAACGCACGAGAAAGCATTCTTCATCGCCCAACACAAGAGAAGAATGACGTCATCAACCTCGCAATACATTTTGACGAGGATGACGTCAATGGTCTCGACGGAACCCACCATGACGCCTCGTGATTTCTCTGTCGATCGGAAACGTCTTAATGAAGCGAGTCCTCATTGACATTGGGAGCTCAACCAATCTCATGACGCTGGAGGCTTTGAGAGGAATGGGTTTGAGCGAGAAGGACGTGGAAAAGAATCCCACAACACTCGTAGGCTTCAGCGGAGAAGTGAAGCACACCGTGGGAGACATCATCCTTCCCACGTACGCAAAGGGCGTAAATATCCAGGTTAGGTATTCTGTTATGGATAGGCCTTCGTGTTATAATGCAATAATGGGAAGGCCATGGCTCCATGACATAAGAGCCATCCCATCTACTTACCACCAGACGGTGAAGTTCCCAACACCATGGGGGGTTCAAGAGATCCGAGGTGATCAAAGAACGTCCCGAGAGTGTTACAAGTTGGCGCTCAAACCAGCCGCCAGTCAAAAATCCACCTAGCAATTAAAGGAGACCACTAACTCTACCCCTCTAAAAGAAAAAGAAAAGAAAGATGAACAGGTAGAGGAAGTGGTCCTAGCCCAGTCTGACCTCAATCGGTCCGTGAAGATTGGAAAGGATTTAGAACCATCTATGAAAAATGAGCTAGTAAACTTCCTGAGTAAGAATGCAGAATGTTTTGCTTGGTCCCATGAGGATATGGTGGGAATCGATCCGGATATCATCACACATAGATTAAACGTGGACCCCAATCACCCACCGGTAAAGAAGAAAAGGAGGAAGTTCGCTGTCGCGAGAAATAAAATAGTGGATGAAGAAGTGAGAAAGTTGATGGAAATTGGAAAGATCAAAGAAGTCAAGTATCCTGAATGGCTGGCAAACGTAGTCGTCGTTCCCAAGAAGAACGGTAAGTGGAGGATGTGCGTAGATTTCACGGATTTGAACAAGGCTTGTCCCAAGGATTCATTTCCATTACCTCACATAGACGCCCTAGTAGACGCCATGGCGGGCCATGAATTGTTGACTTTCATGGACGCCTTCAATGGTTACAACCAGATCAGGATGGAAGAAAGTGATCAGGAGAAGACATCCTTCATCACCAACAAGGGAACGTACTGCTATAAGGTGATGCCCTTTGGGTTGCGGAATGTTGGGGCCACATATCAAAGGCTAGTGAATAAAATGTTCCAAGACCAAATCGGAGAAACTATGGAGGTGTACATAGATGACATGCTCGTCAAATCAAAGAAAGTTGTAGATCACAAAAGTCACCTAGTGAAAGCTTTTGAAATCCTGAAGCAATATAACATGAAGTTGAACCCACAGAAGTGTACATTCCGTGTGAAGTCGGGAAAGTTCCTAGGGTACCTAGTCACCCAGAGAGGGATAGAAGCCAACCCCGAGCAGGTTCGAGCCATAACGGTGCTGAAATCCCCCAGGTGTGTGAAAGACGTTCAAAAGCTCACTGGATAGATTGCTGCTTTGAATAGGTTCATATCTAAGTCAGCAGACCGATGTCGTCTCTTTTACGAAGTACTTAGAAAGAACAAATGCTTCCAATGGACCGCCAGACATGAGGAGGCTTCCCAAGAACTAAAGAAATACTTCTCCAATCCTCTGATCTTGGCCAAACCCGGAGCAGGAGAAGCTCTACCCTTATACCTGGCCGTCACCAAACAAGCCATCAGTGGAGTGCTGGCCTGGGAATAAGACGGGCAGCAGCAACCCGTGTACTATGTTAGTAGGACTCTCCTACGAGCCGAGACCCGATACTCTTCCTTGGAAAAGTTGGTCCTTGCCCTAGTCATGTGCTCCAACAAGCTTCGCCCGTACTTCGAGGCACACCCGATAGTGGTAAGAACCACGCATCCCTTGAAGACGGTGATGCATATGCCTGAATTCACAGGAAGAATGACTAAGTGGGCGATTCACTTGAGTGGGTTCGACATTAAGTACGAGCCTAGAACTGCATTGAAATCTCAGGCGCTAGCTGACTTTGTGGTTGATTTTATCCCTACGACGGAAGAAGGGTCTGATCCAGCAAAGCTAATGATGCTAGAAGCTAAGTCTCCAGTCAAATGGACGCTTCACACGGATGGTGCCTCTAACGCTGGGGGAACGGGGATAGGAGTAGTCCTAAAATCAACATAGGGGGATAGGTTGGCACAATCCGTAAGATGCACGTTCGAAGCCACGAACAATGAAGTTGAGTATGAAGCTCTGATCTTCGGTCTGATTCTTGCCAAAGACCTGGGCATACAGTAGATAGAAGTCAATTGCAACTCATTGTTGATAGTTAATCAAGTTCTGGGGTTATATGAAGCAAGGGATGAGAGGATGATAGCTTATCTAGATGTGGTCAAAAATCTAATTCCTCAGTTCGAGAAGTTATCCTTCGCACAGATCCCAAGAGAGCAGAATGCTCAAGCTGATTCTCTCGCCCGCTTAGCGTCAGCCATTGACCCTAACGAATATCATGTAATCCTGATGATTCACATCATGGTTGTTGCTATTAGAAGAACTCACACCGGCGATAGCAAGAAATCTGATAGTACGATCGATGACGTCGGCCTTCTCAAAGCTACTCCCCACAACGACGTCTTTATGAGCAGTGATGACGTCGACGCTAGGAGTTATCGGAACGATCCCGACCCAAATCTACCCCTGAGTAACCCAAACTACGAGAGAACTCCCTTTGATGCTTTGGAGGCCAACAAAGCAAATTGGACTCAGCCGTACATGGATTGGCTAACTAAGTGATACGGGGTTAGCCGTTGGATGCCCGATCTTCGACGTTCACGACTCAACAAGAAACACAATGAAAAATGGTCAAAAATGAATGGAAATGAGACTCAAAAAAAAATGAAGAACTGGACTCAATAAAAGGGAAATGATGCAGCAATGGAAAACAAACAAAAATCAAGACTCAACGAAAGAAACCGACGCAGATTAAAAGAAGGATAACCCTTCGAGACAACTATTAAACCCTTGGTGTATATTTCAACCAAGATCCTAATAGAATGGATGAAGAACCAACCTTATACAATCTTACACAACAAGGAACGAGACCTTGAAGCACAAGAAAGGGGCTCGTGATCGTTGAAAGGCACCAATCTTCGACGAGTATTGACACAATTCAAACAATCCAAGCTGCGGATTCACACACTCGTTGAAAGCCAAAGGCTCTTGTTTTCTCTCTATTCAATGAGAAAGCAAATACAAATTCTGAGTTGTCTCCCTCTGAAAATAACAATCCTAAACTATTTATATGTCCAACAATTGCAAAGAAAATAACAATTAAAGTCTATTAAACTTAAGCTAGATAAAGGCCCAATATGGAGATTGGCCCAACAAAGAACAAATCCAATAAATAAAACCAACACATGCTGACTTGGGCAGGCAAGACGCGCGCACACTCGGACAAGCATGCTCAAGGGCGCGCCGTTGCATCGCGGCGCTGGAGTAGGCGCGTCGCTGCATCGCTGGGCGAGGGCGCGCCGCTGGGCTGGGGTGCGTCGCTATAGCCAAGGCTCGATGATCCCCCGGCGCTCAAGACACACACCGCCCTAGCATTGGACTCCATACATGCTCCCGCCTCCTTAGCTTCCCTAGCACAAATATAACACACAAAAGCATGCATTCCACTTTGTAGCTTCTTGGCTCGGGATCTAGTGATTGGCCCATCAAAGAGTGTAGGGGCACTTGGAGGTGGCTGACTAGATGATCCTTCATCACCCTCCCTTTCTTGAATAGGATTCGACCCCGAATCCAAGTCCTCATCAATGGCCAAGTATGGCGTAAGATCAACGACGTTGAAGGTAGCGCTTACTCCATAGTCTCCGGGCAGCTCCAACTTTTATGCATTGTCCCTGATTCGTTGAAGCACCTTGAAAGGTCCATCTCCTCGAGGGGACAACTTGCTCTTCCTTTGCTCCGGAAATCTCTCCTTCCTCAATTGCGCCCACACCAAGTCTCTGGGCTGGAAAACAATGTAACGCCTTCAATGATTAGCTCTCCTTGCATTGTACTCGGCCTTTTGCTCCAACCTCAGCCTGGTTCGAGCATGCAACTCCCTAATAAACTCCACATGTTTCCCTGCATCAAAGTTCTCATTCTCCCTCATTGGTAATGGGGTAAGATCTAGTGGGGTTAGAGGGTTAGTGCCATAAACACATTCAAATGGAGTCAATTTAGTAGAAGAATGGACAATTCGATTATATGCAAACTCCACGTGAGGTAAAGCCTCTTCCCACAGCTTCAAATTCTTCCTAATTATAGCCCTAAGAATTGTAGCTAATGTCCTATTGGTCACTTTGGTTTGGCCATCAGTTTGAGGGTGACTAGAGGTAGAAAACAACAACTTAGTCCCTAATTTGTTCCATAAAGTTCTCCAAAAATGGCTAAGGAACTTAGTGTCTCTATCACTAACTATGGTCTTAGGAATCCCGTGCAATCTAACTATCTCTCTAAAGAATAATCCAGCCACATTAGTAGCATCATCGGTCTTATGACATGCTACAAAATGCGCCATCTTGCTAAATCTATCCACTACCACCATGATTGAATCCCTCCCCTTCTTAGTTCTAGGTAACCCAACTATAAAGTCCATAGAAAGGTCCTCCCAAGGGGTTGTAGGCGTTGGCAAAGGTGTATAAAGGCCATGTGGCATAAGTTTAGATTTAGCTTTAAGACAATCAATGCATCTCTTAACAACATTCTCAACATCTCTAAGCATATGTGGCCAATAGAAATGAGCCCTAAGAGTATGATAAGTTTTGTCCCTCCCAAAGTGTCCCATGAGGCCGCCCTTATGAGCTTCCTCAACCAGCAACAAACGTAATGAACAGCGAGGTATACACACTTTATCTACTCTAAAAAGAAAACCATCATGAATATAGTATTTTTCATTACAACCTTTTTCATGACAGCTCTTAAATACATCACCAAAATCAAGATCAGTTTCATATAACTCACGAATATAAGTGAATCCTAATACTCTAGAGTCCAATGAAACAAGTAAAGTGTGGCGTCTAGACAAGGCATCAGCTACAACATTATTTTTTTCATCTTTAAACTTAATCACATAAGGAAATGTTTCAATGAATTCCATCCATCTACCATGCCTCCTATCCATTTTATCTTGACTTTTAAAGTGTTTTAAGGATTCATGGTCAGTTTTAAGCACAAATTCCCTAGGCCAAAGATAATGTTGCCATGTTTTAAGCACTCGATACAAAGCATACAACTCTTTATCATAGGTCGAGTAGTTTAAACATGCACCTTTTAACTTTTCAGAAAAGAAGGCAATAGGCTTACCTTCTTGCATGAGCACACCTCCAATGCCGACTCCACTTGCATCACACTCCACCTCAAAAGGACGTATGAAATCTGGCAGCACTAACAAGGGAGCTTGCGTCAACTTGAGCTTCAAAGTGTTGAAGGCTCTCTCCTGGGCACGTCCTCATGTAAACTCACTCCTCTTCTTTGTGACCTCTGTCAATGGGGCTGCAATAGTGCTAAAGTCCTTTACGAACATTCTATAGAAACTCGCCAGCCCATGGAAACTCCTCATTTGGCCAACAGAAGTAGGCGTGGGCCACGTCCACTTGCAATCCATTTGAGCTAACTACAAAACCAAGAAAGGTGACAAAAGTAGTGCACAACTCACACTTTTTCAAATTACCAAACAAGTGTTCAACACGCAAAGTGGTAATCACATCTCTCAAATGACATTCATGCTCTTCTAGGGATTTTCTATACACTAAAATATCATCAAAGTAAACCACTACCAATTTCCCTATATAATGTCTCAATACATGGTTCATTAAGCGCATGAATGTGCTAGGGGCATTTGTGAGCCCGAATGGCATAACGAGCCATTCATAGAGACCAAACTTGGTCTTGAAGGCCGTTTTCCATTCGTCCATTTCCTTCATACAAATCTGGTGGTAGCCACATTTTAAATCGATTTTGGAAAACATTGTGGCTCCATGCAATTCGTCTAACATGTCATCACGATGAGGAATGGGGTGCCTATACTTTACCGTTATGTTGTTAATGGCCCTACAATCGACACACATTCTCCATGTGTTGTCTTTCTTGGGTACTAATAACACTGGTACAGCACAAGGGCTCATACTCTCCCTAATGTATCCCTTATCCAAAAGCTCTTGGACTTGGGATTGGACCTCTTGGGTCTCTTTGGGGTTCATACGATAGGCTGGCCTATTTGGAAATGACGCCCCAGGAATGAGATCGATTTGATGCTCTATTCCTCTAATTGGGGGTAAGCCAGCCGGTATCTCATCGGGAAATACGTCTTTGTACTCCTCAATGAGCCCCAAAATGCGTGGGGGTAGTGAAGCTTTGAGCTCCTCATTCAACAAACTCAGCTCCTTGCACAAGAGCATAAGCGTTGTTTCCCCATCCAAAAACTCGTCTTTTAGCTCCCCTTTGGAAACCAAAAGAGCGGAGGAGGGCGTAGGGCTGAGAGGTTGGATCGTCTTACCCCGAGCTTTCCCTTTCTTCCCATTCTCCTCCTCAAGGTTAGAACTTACCTCCTTACCTTGACGCTTCCTTTCCCACTCCTCCGAAACCCGTGTAGGCATCATCGGCTTAAGGACAATGGTCTGGCCGTTGTGGGTGAAAGTGTTTCGATTGGTGAATCCATCATGTACAACCCTCCTATCGTACTGCCATGGACGTCCTAATAAGATGTGGCAAGCCTGCATAGGTACTACATCACAAAGAACATCATCCTCATAATGTCCTAGCTTAATAGAAACCTTTACTTGCTTATGCACTTTCAATTCACCACAATCATTAATCCAATGCAACTTATAGGGTCTAGGATGATGAGTCATAGATAATTGCAGTTTATTAACCATTTCTAAGCTAGCAATATTGCAACAACTTCCGCTATCTATGATCATGTTACATACTTTCCCTTTGATCAAGCATCTATTATGAAACAAGTTTTCTCTTTGATTATCATCACACGCTTGTGGTTTAACATGCAAAGCTCTCCTAGCAATCAAAGATTCACCAGATTCATACTCAATCTCATCATCAGCATTATTGTCATCATGAAAATCATCATTAGGTTCATCATGTTCATGCTCACTTTCAGATTCATATTGGCCTAAATGATTGATTAAGAGCGTTTTCTTGTTAGGACAGTCTTTCATCATGTGTCCTCTACCTTGGCACTTAAAACACACAATGTCCCTAGTTCTAGTAAAAGAGTTAGAGTTAGGATTACTCCCCTTTGGAGCTGCTGAAACTCCACTAGAATTGCTCTTGTTGTATGATGATGGCGTAGAGCTTGTAGGCTGTTTGGCTCGGCCAGCTTGGTCACTTTGGCCGCCGGTTGTGTGACTCCTCTCCTTGTGATGCGTGGCCTCCTTCCCATAGGAGCTTCCTTGCTGGCCACGGCTTCCCTTCCATGAATGGGGTTGGTTGCTCGTGCTCCACCCTCCTTGGTACCTAAACTTGTTTTTCCTTTCTATCTTCATAGCTAAATGCAAAAGATCAGTCATTGTAGAATAAGGAAAAAGATCAACTTCTTGAGATAATGAGGAATTTAGAACACGAAGAAACCTGGCCATTGTGGTTTCGTCATCCTCAACCACATTAGCCCTTACCATCGCCACTTGCATGGCGTTGTAGGCCTCCTCGGCGCTCATGGAGCCTTGCTTCAAGTTCTCCAGCCGCTGCCTTAGCTCCCGGGCGTAATGTTGTGGTATAAAACGCCCTCTCATCAACGCCTTCATTTGATCCCAACTTGCTATGGGTGCATCCAAGTTGCGCCTGCTTTCTTTCACCAAATTATCCCACCATATTAGTGCATAACCGGAGAATTCAAGGGTTGCGAGTTGTACCTTTTTGGACTCGGCGAAGTTGTGGCAGTTCCACACTTGCTCGATTTTTGTCTCCCATTCCATGTAAGTGTCCGGGTCACACTTGCCTTCAAAGGCAGTGATCTTCACCTTGATCTTGCCAAATCCATCTTGCTCCGGCTCCCTTGGCCTTCTAGGGCGCCTTTCTCTACCATCTCGTCGCTCCCTCCCTGGCCTCTTAGAGTAATGCTCCCAATCATCGTCCTCGGCATCATAGTCATCAAAGGACGTCTCTATGTCACTAGATGCTCTACCTTGCCCCTGAAATCCTTGATAATCATTAGTACGAGGGAACCCATCCCGAAGGGGGGTGGGCTGAGCAATAATAGGGACCCTTCGAGCAAAGTTGCCCGTGGGATTATGTAAATGAGCAGAGTTAGGAGGATCTTCCCTATTTTGGTGTTGGAAACCATGGTGTTGGGATGTGGATGCCAAAAGAGGATCAATTTGGGGCTGTTTGCCCGTGTTGATGGCGCTTTACTCGTGGCCAGCATCTGCGCTTTGTTGGTGCGCCGCTGGACCGGCACTCGGGGATACGCCCGGCACGGTGCCAGGCGTAGGCGTCGCCAACGACTCCAAGGCCGCCATCCTTGTATTAAGGCGAGAGTGTTCTGGTTGAGTGAGTTCAACAAGTTGAACACATCGGGATGGATAGGCTCCGGACTCTGGGTGTGGCGTACTTCTCCACTATCGTTAGACATGATTCTACAACAAACAACACAACACACTACAATGCAAACTTGTTAATTTAGTTTAATCCAAATCAACCTCTCAAGTGTTTCACTCACACTCACTCTCGGTGTGTGATCGAGCTCGTTGTTTCAATCTTCTTGAAATGATCAAACTCAAATCAAAGATTAGTAGGCAACAAAACACGAGAAGATGAAGGTTGGGGAAGAAACGTCCAAGAAAAGAAGACTCAAGTGTGTTTAAGAATGGAGATGAAAAGAGAAAGAGATCAAACCTCGATTAAGCCGTTCTCACCTTGATTTCCTTAACCAAGTATGAACTTGGAGTGGTTTGTTTGGGTGAGGGTAGGGCTCGAAAATGGAAGGCTTGAAATCAACTCTAATGGTGGCGTTCAACTCAAGAGAAGCAGGAGAGAAGAGAAGAAGATGATATGCTTGCACTAATTTAATTACAACTATGCAATGAAATGAAATGCAATACTATACTATGAATGAAACAAAAGAAATAACAATCTGATTTCTGATTTTTCTTTTCTCTTCTTTTTTTTGATTTTCTTTTCTTTTTTTCTTTTTTTTAACCATAAATAATCAGAATAATACAAATAATTTCGAAAAATAAAATGACGAATAAAATGTTAACCTAAGATGCAAATATAATGTGCAAGATGATATAGAAAATGGCGGATTGATTCTTGAGAAGATGGTGGACGAAATCCCTTGATTTTAGGAGAAAGAATAGGCTGAAGAATTGCTGGTTTTGGCGTGGATTTTGAATTCAAAGTGGTTTGAATCGTTATTCCTTAAAAATAGGAGAGGTTAGGCTGATGTGGGGCATGGGGTGTGAGAGGTTGAGAGTTGAATGGGTCTTACTAGAAAATAGGGATTTTGGCGTGGCTTTGTGGCTGAAAAGAGTTGGTTTTCAACCTTTGAAGATTCACCCTAAAATGTAGGAGGCTGGATAGGAGCTGGATTTAACTTGAATTTAATTAACTCCTGGCTCCTTTTAGCAAATTAGAACGTGGCTGAGAAATGGAAGTGATGGTGGGTGTTAATGGCTGAAAGTTGACGGTTTGGGCTGAGGTTAGGGCGTGTTTGGCTAGGCAAAACAAACCACTACACAAGAGCAAACCGATTAGTACTTTCAAGTTCAATTCAAAGAGATTAGATTAATCGAACCTGATCTCCGGAGGACTCTTTTTGGTGTTTTTGCAGACTCTTTTTGGTGGTAACGAAAAGAACGTCGTCAACGAAGCTCTGATACCAATTTGATACGGGGTTAGCCGTTGGATGCTCGATCTTCGACGTTCACAACTCAACAAGAAACACAATGAAACAATGGTCAGAAACGAATGGAAATGAGACTCAAAAAAAATGAAGAACTTGACTCAATAAAAGGGAAATGACGTAGCAATGGAAAACAAACAGAAATCAAGACTCAACGAAAGAAACCGACGCATATTAAAAGAAGGATAACCCTTCGAGACAACTATTAAACCCTTGGTGTATATTTCAACCAAGATCCTAATAGAATGGGCGAAGAACCAACCTTATACAATCTTACACAACAAGGAACGAGACCTTGAAGCACAAGAAGGGGGCTCGTGATCGTTGAAAGGCACCAATCTTCGACGAGTATTGACACAATTCAAACAAACCAAGCTGCGGATTCACACACTCGTTGAAAGCCAAAGGCTCTTGTTTTCTCTCTATTCAATGAGAAACCAAATACAAATTCTGAGTTGTCTCCCTCTGAAAATAACAATCCTAAAATATTTGTATGTCCAACAATTGCAAAGAAAATAACAATTAAAGTCTATTAAACTTAAGCTAGATAAAGGCCCAATATGGATATTGGCCCAACAAAGAACAAATCCAATAAATAAAACCAACACATGCTGACTTGGCCAGGCAAGATGCGCGCACACTAGGACAAGCATGCTCAAGGGCGCGCCGTTGCATCGTGGCGCTGGAGCAAGCGCGTCGCTGCATCGCTGGGCTAGGGCGCGCCGCTGGGCCGGGGCGCGTCGCTGCAGCCAAGGCTCGATGATCCCCCGGCGCTCACGCCACACACCGCCCTAGCCTTGGACTCCATACATGCTCCCGCCTCCTTAGCCTCCCTAGCACAAATGTAACACACAAAAGCATGCATTCCACTTTTTAGCTTCTTGGCTCGGGATCTAGTGATTGGCCCATCAAAGAGTGTAGGGGCACTTGGAGGTGGCTGACTAGATGATCCTTCATCACTAAGGGAAAACTTCCGGAAGACAAAATTGAAGCTAAGCTGCTAAGGATGATGGCTACAAAGTTTACAGTAGAGGGCGGGAAACTGTTCCACAAATCGGCAGTAGGAACACTAAAACGTTACCTAGCCAAGGAAGGTGTCCAGAGACTTCTTGAAGAACTTCATGAGGGAGATTGCGGAAACCATACCGAGGGAGAAGTCTATCCAACAAAGCCCTTCTGCGAGGGTGGTTTTGGCCTACTATGAGGAAAGACGCTACAGACTTCTACCGTAAATGCGATGCCTGCCAAAGACATGCGCCAACCGCTCACCAACCTCCTGAGCGACTTTACCCCACACTCACACCATGGCTCTTTATACGCTGGGGGATAGACATAGTCGGGAAGTTACCCCCTTCGTCCGGACAAAGGGTATTCTTCCTCGCTATGACCGATTACTTCTCTAAGTGGATTGAGGCTGAAGCTTATCGAGAGATCAAAGATAAACAATTGATCTCTTTCATTATTAGAAATATCCTCTTTCATTTCGGGGTACCCGCGGAGATTGTGTGTGACAATGGGTCCTAATTCATAAGCCAGAGAACCAGAGACTTCTGCAGTCATTGGAAAATCAGCCTGGTCACCTCAACCCCCCGCTATCCCTAGTCAAATGGGCAGGCCGAGGCTAGAAACAAAGTGATCATAAATAATTTGAAGAAACGGCTGATGAGCTCCTATACGTCCTTTGGGCCGATCGAACGACGCCAAAGGTAGCGACCGGTTAGTCTCCTTTCTCATTAACACACGGATGTGAAGCGGTCATTCCCGCCGAAATTCTCATCCCAACCGCTCGCACTAGCTTTTTGACCGAAGAGAGTAATCATCTAGAGCTATCGGCTGATTTGGATACTTCTGGCGAGCTTCGTGACCAAGCCCGGTTACGCTTGGCAAGGCACCAACAACAAGTCGCCCGAAGCTACAACCAGAACGTCAGGATCAGGACTTTCCGAGTCGGTGATTGGGTACTACGACGAGTCTTCCAAAATACCCATGAAACCAAGTCGGGTAAGCTAGCCCCGACATGGGAGGGACCCTACAAGATAACAGGGGTCGTCGGACAAGGCGCATACCAGCTGGAATCCAAAGACGGAGAAGCCATCCCAAGAAGCTGGAACGCAATACATTTGAAGAAGTATCACTTCTGAGAGAAGTCTCCCTTTATCGGAGCGCAAACTTCTCTAGAACCCCCAACAGAAGGTTTCTGCGCCAAACACTCAAGACACTCGAGGTCATCTATCCATAGTTACTATCTTGATTTTGCTTTAAGTTCATCCTTTTCATATTATGTTTGTGATCACTGCTTAATCACATTTATTTCCAATGCTATAGTTTCGAGTTGAATGAATGCATCACTGCTTAATCACATTTATTTCCTCTTTGCATAAGTAGAACTAGAAAGTCAAAAGCATACTTTATTTATCGTCTTGTAGAAAACATCATACAATCGAACACGAGTTCAAACAGTTGAGGTAACCAATCCTAGACTGAAGACGTCTCTAATCGACCGAACTTCCCGAGTGCGAGTTCCGACGCGATACTCGTCACCTACCTGGAAACTTCTTCGGTAAGCGCAGCTGCCACCCGTGACCAGAGACTTCTGCATGAGTCCTCGTCTTGAAGCCTTCAGTCCGAAGCACCCACGCGTCTTGAAAAATCCTACACACAAAGAAAGGACAATACCAAATGAAAATACGCAAGAAAGAAAATACGCATGCACCAAAATTATCTACTTCCTCTTCCTAAGGAAGAGGAGGCCCACACATCCCAACAACAGTTTGTTCAAACAAAACAAAAAAAAACACCACAATAGAAATCTTTTACAAGGGCTCACGACCCTAATCATCATCAGTAACAGAAGTGCCCCTTAGCTGCTCCACTGCGTCCGTTGAAAGCCCATCGCCTTGCTCAGGTGTCACGCCCGTGCTCGGATCACGATCACCGCCCTCTTCTTCCGCGACAAGAGATGCAAAAAGTTCGTCACCCGGAGCCGGCTGGTCTGGAGGGTACCAATCATGGAAGGAAGCGATCTCAGCGTCCAGATCCCAGTCCGAATGTTGACCAGCCGCAAACTGCTTGATTGTCTCCACCCTAGACATCATCGAATAGTAGGCTCCAATCTCACCAGCCTCCTTAAGATTTCTCCTTTTCTCAACCTCGAGCCTAGCGATCCCGGATCGATCCGAAATAGCCTGGGAAGATTGACGCTTGACCGTCTCAGCAAGTTTCGCAAGCTTACTCGCATCCATCTTCTAGCGTTCCACCGCAAGAGTTGTTTCCCTCTCCAAAGTGGCCTTTTCGGCGTCCCACCTAGCCTGATGTTCTCTAAGGATCTTCTCTTCTTTGACAACGGCGTCCGCAACCCAGAGAACGCTTTGTAAGGCCTACGCACCAAGGCAGGATATCGTCTGTGGTGAAAAAAAAGGAAGGAAGAAAGAAAACAGCTGGAGAAAGCGTACCTTCCAAACCGATAGGCCGGCGTCTCTAACCAGAGCAGAACTGGGAACATCCAAGCGAGGTTTCTTCGAGCCATGGGCACTATGGAGCTTTTGCCATAGATCTGAGGGACCTTTCTCATCCAGGTCAATAACTTCAGTAGCACCAGGCGATGGCCTCTTGGTAGGAATCACTTTCACCGCGGCCTCCATCTTCACCTTGGGATCCAAGGGGGGTCTCTTGTCACTTGACCAAAGCTTATGGTGAATCAGGGCTGCAGCGGAGAAACTCCTCCCCAAGGAAGAAGAAGCTTCTAGAAAGACAAATGTTAAAATCCATAAAAGAAAAATTAGTACAAAATGCAAAAGGAAAGGAAAGAAACACATACTGGCAGGGTTCTTGGCAGAGTTCGTGGCCACTTCAACGAGCTTTCCAGGCACCGGAGCACCATCCTCAATCGTCTTCTCAGAGTTCCCCGATCTCGCGTCGTCTTCGCCGTTCCCTAGATCCCCGGTAACTACCGTCGTCTTGTTGCTGGACTCGCCTTCAAGTGCATGTTCCATAGATCTTTGGTATGTCCTCTTTGCTTCAGGAAGGGAGAAGAGTTTCCTGCATGCTTCCGATTCCAAGACATGGGTTTCCAAACTAGGTGGAACTGCACGGGAAACCCTCGAAATCAGAAACCCAATACGAAACAACAAAGCAACGACAGAAAGGAGGGGTAGCGGAAATTAGGGTTAAGAACACTTACTTTTAGTGGTCCAAGAGTCGAAGAAAGTTGCTTTATACATCTCTCCCAGAGTAGACTTCTCCACAAAGAAGAAGCGTGAGGCCCAATCCTTGTCGTTAACCTTTGACTTCGGGATCAACGGGTTCTTAGCATCCCTTGCGTGTAGGGTAAAACATCCAACCCTAAGAGGACAGACCCGATACGCACATAACAGATCTTGCACTGTGAAATCGATCTTCTCGCCCAAGCAGGTCTCGCTTATCTGGTACAAGATCTTCCACACTGATGGCATCAACTGCGCCGGGGAGGCTTTAAGAGGCATGAAGAAGTTCAAGATCAGAAGAGAGAAAGGGAAAAGGGTTCCCAGAGTGAAGGGATACTCCAAGAAGCAGACCCAGCCTTCCTTGACCCATTCTACGGCCTAAAAATGGGGTTGAATGGAAAGCCATGGCTGCGGATTATCGTCTCAACCTCCTCTGAAGAAACAGAGCAGGGGCGACAGTCGTGGGGTTCAAGAACATGGGAGTATTCGAAGCCCATACTCTTAGGATCGGCGTTGGCCATGGAGAACGAGAAATAGAGAAAAGGGACAAGAATTGGAAGTAGAAGCAAGAAGACGATGAGGCACAAAAATAGGAAGAGATCAGCGCGTATCTCTGAAGAGGTCTAGGATTGAACATTTAAATCCATAGTGATGTGACTCTTCAAGTTCTCGAGGATGATCAAACGGACGGGTACAAGCCACGTATCACATGCTGCATGTAGCTCACGCGGAAAATCCGACCCAAATCCCGCCTAAAAGATTTGGACCAGGATTTGGGGGTATTGTTAGGCCCAAATGCTCATTGGCCCATTTGGTAAACCAAGCCCACAAATAAACAGAGAAGTCATCAGTCGGTTTCATTGCGAAAGGACCCAGGAATGAAGAGAAGGCATCAGTCACTCGATTGAAGAAAGAAAGCTTCCGTCACGAAGCGGAAGAGCGTGTTCAGAAGGTATTGGATGGGGCGTTTCTCATCTCCGATCTATGCGGGAAGTGGGTGGTAGTTAAAAGATATGCCCTAGAAATCCAGGAATCATGGGATGTAGGAAGTAACCGTTGCAACGAGGGTGTATATAGGTAGAATTATGCAATTTGTAAATGACACGATTGTAACCAAGAGGAATTAATCAAAAGAGAGGACTTTAGCCCTCGACATTCAGAAAATTCGAGCTTTCTCTTAGTCATTGTTTTCATTTGAATCCGATCGTGCCCCGATTCAGGACAGGGATTTGTTGATCAAGTTTTTGTCCAAAACAGTGTCCATCGCATTTCTCGTCGCGACACATCAGGAATGGAGTTCTACATCGTCGAGGACCACGAGGAGCAAGCTTGAAGAGGGAGAACAAGCTTGAGGAGCAGCTAGATCGAAGGTGGTTAGATTGAATAAGTTCAGAATAAATTTTAAGGGTTGAGGTTTCGGCCTGTGGGACCCTTCCCATTTCAAGTTTTTAATCATTTGAGTTACTCATATTTGTATTAGACTTCTGCACCTTTCATAAATATATCTTCCGCATTTTAAAGTTTTTGGTTAAGTTCTGTTATTACTATAAGTCTTGGTTGACTTCGAGAGTTTAATATCGGGGGTCACTGGCGGTAATATCCATGTATAAAAAGGGGGTGCTACAGCCAAGTAGTAGAACCAATCTTTAGCCTGATCTTTGAGAGAGAAAGGAAAGACCCTCAGCACCATTTGGTCCTGGGTAGCATCAGCAAGTTTCATGCTTGAGAACATAGCATGAAATTAAAAAAGCACCGCGAAAGGTTGTTGTGCTAGATTTGGTGCAGTCAACTGCCTCAGAGTCCTGTCAACCATCTCAACAGATTCAGATTCAGCTTCAGATTCAGATTCTTCAAGGGAGAACGGTAAAGCCCGAAATTCATGATCCCATATTTCCTTCCTTAGCTTAAAGAGTGTCATGTCAATATCTAGATCAAAAAGCAATGGAGATGAGTCAGTAGCACGGGTATGAACCATATAGTAGGTTCACACCTAAAACAGCACAAAAGTAAAAACACAAATAACGAGGAGTCTTCGACAATGGCGCCATATTTGATGAGGTATTTTTCAGTCGTTTACCTACCAAAGAATCCTAACTTAACCAAACTTAGTAGAATGGTAAGTAAGGGTCGATCCCACAAAGACTCGTGTAAAAGTGTTTTACTTGCGTGCCAAGTAACCAAAATATGGGGGGTTTTAAGAATGATTATCTATTCTAATATGCAAATTAAATCTAAATATGAATGCAAGGATGATTATAACAATACGAGACAAGTATGTTCAACTAGTGAAATCAATCATGACATTGCTTTGTTAATCATTGATTTTCTTGATTCTCAATACACTTGAATAATCTATTGTGGATTTTGATCCAAACTTCAGGTTTAGTTGATAGAACTACCAGTCTAACCACCCTAATCATCTAACAACCTAGAGGACCTTCTAGATTCAATTAGACAACAATATAAAGATTCAAGTATCAATAGTTTCAAGCACTTAGAGCAACCAAACATCTAAGTGACTTGTGAATTTATTCCCTTCCACAACTGATTAGCCCGGCATGGTCTAAACAACTATAGATTCTACTTTATCTAACAAATCCCAACTGGGAATTAATCAAATTAGTTGTAAACTAACCTAGAAATTTTATTAGGTTATCAAGCTAACGAAACCCTAGATAAACTTTGATTTAATTAAGCATAGGGAATAAAATCTATTCAAGTTTGTTGAGAATCAATCAAACCTCACAATTCATATAAATCATGACTTCAATTAACTAGCCAAACACAATAGAATTTAGCAACTCATAATTGGATTAAAGAAAGCCTACGAATTGGTTCAAAGGTTGCTCCTTGAGAAAACTCTCTTAAAGTAACCATAGACTCCAAATTGTCTTCTAAGTTATCAAACAAAAGGTCAAAGACGGGGTTTAAATATCCCTAAGACATCCAAAGAGCAAGATACCCCGAAATTACACCTAACACGTCAAAAAATATATCATAAAAGCCCATGTTGATGCCCATTCAGTCGGCCCAACTTTATCCGCATGAAAACATGGTACGCGGTCTCATCCCAAGGTTGCGCGACCGTGCTGTATCAACCTCGAGCATGCGTCATCCCTCGGTTTAGCATTCAAGTTACACTTCAGAGGCTGTTTTGACCCCCTTCGAGTTGGAATTTGGACTCAGAGTAAAATATGAATTGTAGCTCTTTGGAATAGCTTTCCAATGATAACAAATTCAGCTCCATCAGACCACTATATCTTCCAAACTAAGCATTTTAAGATAGAGGTGTCAAAACAACAACTCCAATCCATGACCCGGATTTAAGCGTTCTGATGTGATTCCATCTACCGAGTCATGGCCCCATGAGTTGAGTGAAGATTCCATCCCTAAAGACAAGCCCAATGTGCACGATAAAGGGGAGCCAATACTTGGACAAGCAACCAAAGACGATGTTCGAGGCGCTAAGAAGCCAAGTCAAGGTACCACGCCCTATCTTCGGCGCATCACTCGAGCACATGCTAGGGAAATGCTTGACAAGATCAAGAAGGAGCTCATGGCTCATAAGTTGGACTTTGGTTAGCAAAGGTGAAAGTTGGAGTCTTATGATACATCATGGTTCGATAAGTGACAACTTAACGGTTAAGGACAATTAATGTGCTCTCGGTTTTTATGGGTTATTTTTGTAATTTTCTTTAAATGAGGGGGCTGATTTTGTGAGGCTTGTTATCTAGGTTATATGGTCGTCCATCCCCCTCCTCCCTTCGTAGACTTGGACGAAATTTGCTTCTCTTTTCCTTGCATTTTCAATTCAAAGTTCTTGTTTTGTTTCGTTCAATTCTCGTTGTTCAATTGTTGGTGAGTCATATCCGACAATTCGAGCATCATAGTTTGTTTGAGAGCTTGGTGAGTCATATCCAAGTTATCAAGCATCCATATCCCCTTGTTCTCTCCATTTTCGAACCATCATCCATCTCGGAGGTTTCTGCACCATCTCAGTAAATTCGACATAACTTTCAATCCGCTCATCATCTCGGTCTCATATTTTGAGGACTTCAACTAGACTCATAGATCTAACTTTTCGAATTGGAATCACTCAATTTCGAGTTCGGACGAGGAATATCCAGCCAGTTGAAGACGGGTCAGTTGCGTGGTGTTTGTTGTCGGAATTCCTTGGATTCTCGTGGCGATCTCTTTGCACCATCATCCCCTCCATCGATCCTTTCATCACGTTCTTTTCCCACAACCTCTTGGCTCTTCCAATCATCAGTTGCATTACTCTAAGTTTCATCTTGGTCATTAAACTCCATCATAATCATCTAAGATCCGTCATGTCCATGCTTGTTTACCTAAAGATCTGCAAAATCGAACAAAACAAGTGCAAAACAAAAATTTCCTATAACCTATAAACTAAGCTAAAAACCATGCAAAACAAACATAAACATGTATCTAAACTATACCTAAATGCAAGTAATCAAGACTGCAATTACTACCTTTAAGAGTGCAATCCCATTTCAGAGCAAGCTAAGGGAGGACTTGACACTTCCTCGCCCATTTACCATTGATAAATTCAAGAGCACATCCACCAATTAAAAAACTCGAAAGTCACACCGTCCTTCAACGGGAACTTTAGACAAAAATAGCACTCATCAAGAGATCAATCCAAAGCAGTATACACAACCTTCCACATCCCGACCTATAGAATTCTACCGCGCATCAAGCATGAGAATTACTTTCGTTATCCCGCGCGGGATGAATGTCCTGAAGATGATCTCTGAAGCCAGAAGTTTTGTATGTACCACGGAGTGCAGGGGCACATGATTGAGGAATGTGAGCCCTTTAAGAAGTTCCTTTAAAGCTTGGTTCAAAAAGGGTACTTGCGCGAGTACATTGATGAAAATGAGCCAAAAGAAAAGGGGGATCCGAGAAAGAAGCAAATTGAAGTCATCCAAACAATCTCGGCAACATACAAGAATGAGGATGATGAAGCTAGGATCAATTCAGGAAATCATGTCACGAGCTAGAGGTCATGCGAGTTCATTAAGCTAAGCCGGGACCGCCGTCGTCACCCACGCCCGTGATTGACAGTTTAGTCTTTCGGGATAAGGACCTTGCGTCAATCCAAATCCCACACAAAGACCACTTCAAGGTGCGTCGGGCATTGGTGGACCCAGGGAGTTCAGTTGATATCATGTATTACAATGTCTTTAGGCTCCTTGGGAAGAAGAATGAAGACATGATTCCGGTCAAGATGCAGCTCACAAGACATGGAGGATATCCGACGTTCTCGCTTGGAATGTACAAGACCCAAGTTAGTTTGGCAAAGAAAGAGATGAAAGTCGAGTTCTTAATCGTCGACGTGCCTTCCACATACAATTTGATCTTGGGCAGTTCATGGATTCATGAGATAGGAGCGGTGCCATCGACCCTCCCTAAAATGATCCAGTTTAAAGATGAAGATGTCATAGTCCGGGTTTGGGCTAATCGGCTGGAAGCGCGTATGTGCTCTAAGGGAAATCTTCCCAAGACAGAGTTTATGCATAAGATAGAAGACGAGCCAAGAAATGAGGACCAGGAGCGTAACCGCGATCGCGGCCCGAGTGTCACGATCGCGGATCTGGTCTAGGGAGCATTGCTCCTTCTCTGAGGCAAAACCGCGAAATGGAACACCGCGACTGGGGAACTGGAGACTGTGACCGCAGATCGTTGATCCGCGACCGCGGACTTGAAGCTGAGAGTCATCCTCCTCAATAAAAGAACCGCGACTGCATCCCACGGGAGCGCGATCGCGGTTACCCGTATTCCCCAACGCCAGGATCTCGGGATAAGGAAATGACATGTAAATAGGGTACTCGTTTAACCATCACAATATATTTTGTTTCTTTCCATCAATAGATTTTTTTTGGTAGAACTTTCCATCAATAGATTAGCATGGCCTTTTATACGTATCATTTCTCATCATATATATATATATATAGTTATCGATGAGAAAAAGTATACAATGATTAATTAAAGCAAAATAATCATTTTACCTCTTTCACAAATATATTTATCCGAAATTTGACCAATCTTAAAATGTATAATCTTATTTATTGTCTCCTTAAGTTTGAATTGCTATAACTATTAGTTACCTAATTAAAACATTTGCAACTTAGATCTTTTAGTTAACAAAATCTTCAACTTAATTTTATTTTTCACTTGATTATTGAAAATATTGCTTCTTTCTTCTTTTATTATATATTTTCAAGTATTTGAACAATTGATTCGATCTTGAAAGTTAAATCAGAAACATTCTTAATAATTTAGATTTAGATACCTAAGTAAAAATATTTAAAATTAAATATTGACTGTAAATCCATTGTATTTTGGATTTTATATGAAATGAAAATGAAATATACAAAACAATATTTCTCAATAGTGATGGGCTTTGATTGCCAAAAATGTTTATGGTGATACTTAGATAATATATAAGTATAGGAAAATTAATAAAATATTTCTTCTTATTTTGATTCTTATCAATTTAATTTGTCAATAATGATGGACTTTAATTATGACTTTTTTTATGATGATAGTTAGATAAATTATAAGTGTGGGGGAAATAATGAAATGTTTCTTCTTATATAAGTGTAGAAAAATTAATAAAATATTTCTTCTAATTTTAATTCTTATCAATTTAATTTCGTGTCCCTGATTCAGCTTTTCCACTGTTACCCATGGAGAATTATGCATTACATCGAGTATGATGTTGTTTGATAAATCAGGACTTCGATCACTTTAGTAAGCAATGGAAGCTTCAAAACTACAAACATGTATGAACTATCAAGTTGGAACAAAATAGATTTCTTGAAATTGTGGCCTACATTTGTTTTTGTACGTGGGTGGAGGGTTTTACTTATTCCTTTTTATATTGAATCATTGAGTGCAATTGAATTTATTACTATGCATGCCTTCTCAGTATACTCCAAACCTATATGGATGGAGACGTTACAATTTGTTTGGGTTAGAGAAGACGTTACAATTTTTCAAAGATTAAAAGAAATAAATTCCTCTCATAAAAATGCTCAACTGGTAAAATCATAACAATAAGTAAGGATGTGAAAATAACAATAGTTGTTACATTCCATATTACGTTTTAATGGCTTTTATTACGCTATTATATTTTTTTCCCTTACTTTTAGTTTTTAGATTAAATATACTCGATCCTATGAGCCTACCAGTTGTTTGCCCTCAAAACATAAACAAAATATAGTGGTCGTAAGTACTACTAATTCTATCAAAATTTTAGGGATATATGATATCATATGTTACTCAACTTATTTGTTATGGTACTAATTATTTTAAAGCAATGAAAATATTAAATTTTATTAGTCATGATATTCATAATGAAATTCAATAAACTCTAATTTAATAAACTTATTATTTAAAAAAAGGTTTACAAATGTTTAAGAGTTGTAAAATAGTTAGAAAGAATTTCTTTTAAACATTCATTTACGTCAATACAAACGGGATTTCTTTTTTGAAATTTTAAAATACAAATATAAATAATTTTAATATCAAATCCAAAATGAATTTATTTATTTAAGTGTTTTCAAAAATTACAAATTGAAGGACCTTTAGCTAGAATGGTTGATTATGCAATGACAAAAAGGGCTAAAAATGATTATTTGGAGACTCAAACCTTAGACCTTCATTGCAAAGGGCAAAGCATCAACCATTAAGCTATGGTGCTCATTTTGACATATAATACAATTGATTTAATATATTTAAATTTTTTGATAAGTGCAATAAATGCACCTTGTACACAACTTTTTAATGTTATATATAGATAAGATAAGATGCTTGTTTTTAATTAGGTATTTTATTATAAAATTAAATATAACGGTTATTCGTTATGATGGAGGGTCTTAGTCGAAAGATAGAATTTCCACTTGGATTTGGAAGCAAGAAATCGCTTGTTGGGTATGGTGCATTATCATCCCGTCCATAGAGATAAGAGTTTTCGACCTTCTCTCTCCCTCTTCTCCATTATGAATACATATCTTCGCCATGTATGATGAGCACCTCATATTCGCTGAGCTTGCACGCAAGTCTTGTCCTTTACCTCAATGTTCAATCGAAAAACTACTCTTTTAACTTAGGCATCAGAGGTGGATTAGGGGGTCCCGTCCCTGTGTCCATTGTTTTGTAAGTTAAAAGTTAAAGAGAAGTATGAAACCGAATATGAAAAATGGATTATTTAACCAGTGCATTGTTTGAGCCAAAATTTACCAAAGGTAGGACTTTGGCCTAAATCGGGCCTTGATCAGGAAAACCGAGAAGAACACGAAATGAAAATAGGTTCGTATTAATGTAAAAATCATGGGAAGTTATGCGAATGAATTATATCCCCGCCCTTAAGGATTACATCGACTTATGTAGCCCCCTAGGGCATATTCTATCTTAATCAAAGATATGATCTTATCCCTAACTAACAAATCTTTGCTTATTTCTATCTTATAACGGATACAATCTTGAGAGGAATCTATCTCGTAACAAACATATCTTGGACCTTCTTCCCTCCAACCGACTTAGCCAATCCCGAAGATCTTCCGTAGCTCTAGATGCGTTAGAGATTTCCTGACTATGGGCTGACGTTTCTTTGCCTAAAATCTGGGTCCAACAATACCCCTAAATGCAATTTCAAAATTTAAACTTCAAATTTCGAAAATTGCATTTAAGCTGATAAGACGTTTGGAGACGCCTTGGAAAACGGGATTTGCTTCTGCTGCCTTTTCTTAATGACCTGAGAGATTCCTTTTTTTCTCATCATTTTGCCTTCGTCTTCTTTCCTTCCCAATCTCGCACTCGGCTTCTCAGGTAACGCTCCCTCCTTCTTCCTCTTTGATTTTGCTTCGCTCGATTTCCATGGACAAACCTTCGCCCTTCACTTCTTCCTCAGCCCTAGGTTCCCAGGACCTTTATCGTTGCGGAATGACGCCGGAGTAGATCGCTGATTGGATCTCTTTTGGCGGCTTTCCTGAGGGGACCCGCTTCCACGCCCCGATCGTCGAACTCATCCACTGGGTTCGGCCGGGGTGGATTTGTTTCCTTGACTATCCCTTTACCTTGGGTCTGAAATTTCCCTTTTCTCCTTTTATTCGAGACTTCATCAAAACCCCAAAGGTTTCTCCTTGCCAAATCCTCCCGACTACCTGGCGTACGCTCGCTCGAATTGATGAGCTCACCGCAGAACGAGGGTTAGAGATGACCATGGGGGAACTCCTATTAGCGTATAAGATCGTTCCTCAAAGGGCAGGCCGCATTACCCTGCATGCTAGGGACACCCAAAATCCTCTTATTCCTAAGCTGAAAATGGCTTCCCGGTGTTGGCAAGCCCGCTTCTTCTTTGTCGAGAAAGCGTCTTTAGGCGATCTTGATGATGAAGTGAAAGACGTCTTTCGAGATGGATGGAACACATCTCGTAAGGCGATCTGATCTTCCCTGTGTTTTTCGGAATTCTTGTGGCCTTGTTTTTATGTTCTAATTCTTCTTTGTTTTCATGTTTCTTGTTTGTGCAGTTCCGGTGGGGATCAACTCCAAGTGTATGGATACGGGGGTGTGTCGCCGCCTGTTGAAGATCAAGGCTGAGAAGCGCAAACCCAGAAAGATTCGCCCTGATCCGGAGGGTAGTGGTGAGGGCGAAGAATCTCCAGAATCTGACGAGGACGAGACCGAAATGGAAGTCACTCCCCTTTCCTTAGATATGGCGAGCTCCTCCAAGAATAAGTCAGGTTGATAGTTCGCTCTTTTTTCCGCTTCTTACACGAATAACTTTTTCCATTTTGTTTTAAATCTATTTCCTTTTTCTTGGATTCTTCAGGTGCTGGTGTGGATACCTCCGCGGCGGCGATGGTTCGCCGGCTGAGGTCTGGCGGCCCCAAACTTCTCGCATCTCCCACACCCATTTCCGAGGTGAAGAAGTCTCTCGCATTGAAGCGAAAGAGGGTTGAAGATTCTCCAGCTTCGCCTGTTGTTAAGACGAAGGAGCCCAAGGATCTTCTCAGCACTTTCGGGGATACCCTGCTTCCAAATGTCAAACTGGACTTCCAGGCCCTAACCCCAGACGCCGCATTCAACCATGTTGGCGCGACGCTAAGAATGGTAGGTTCGCTTATCCGAGTCTTTAGATATTCGTTACCGTTTCTTTGGTATTTCTTTGGTGCTCACTCGCCTTTTGTTTGTTTTATGCCGGGATTATCCTTATTCTTCCACTTTCCCTTGTCGTAGGCTTTCCAAGAGCTAATGGCCACTAATGGACGTTGTCAAGAGGAAATGAGGGCATTGGAAGAGAGGGAGAAGCAAGCGAAGGACTCGGCCACCTCAACGGATAGGAAGGCTCGCAAACTCCAATCGTTGGTGGACTCCTTGAAGGTTCAGGTGGAGGATCTCCAGTCCGAGAAGGCATCGCTCGAAGCGAGGGCGGTTGAGGCGGGGAAGGAGATAGAGGGCTTCTCACAGGTGCTGGTGAATGTGGCGGCGTACTGCACGATGAAGTCTCAAGTGGAGCTGCTGCATGACTTCGCTGACGGCAAGAGCGCCAAGTGGGATTTGAAGACGCAGCAAGAGGTCTTAGAGGAGTATTACCCCGCCTGCAACCCCCCTCCCGGCAAGGAGTATTTGGTGGCCGAGGACCAGAAGGATGATGCTAGCTCCCCGAACAAGGAAGAGGAGAAAAACGGCGATGGCGGGGCCCCAATCAGCAAAGAAGGAGATGGTGAGAAGGCCTTGGATAAGGAGGAGCCTTCAACCCCAGCCGACGATCAGTAAGCCTCAGCCGCGCTTCCCTTGCTTTCCTTTTAATGAACTTTCAGCAGTATTTTCTTTGTTTTTGTTGTGGGTTTGTTCGAAGACTTGGTAACTTTTTGGCCTGGTGGCCTAAACTTTTAGGGCGTCTTTTTTTGGATGGTTTTGACGCCCTGTGAATGGCGCAATATAATATTTGCTACTTATCTGTCTGTATTGAAAAACAGTTTCGCATAATATGTTAGCATGGGTAGATTCCTGGAGAATCTCCCGGAATTTGTTGCCCGTGGATGGGGTACGCGTTAGAGTTTAGCGTTTTAAGAGGAAGTTTTGGTGCTCCTCTTTTTAGCGAGTTATTGTGAATCTCGTGGGGATATACATTTCGCGTTTTGGGTGTTTTAATTTTCTGCAAAGGGCCGTGCATGGTTAGTTATGATTGGGCTTCCTTTGGCCATTGCCAAGGGTCACTAGGAATTGATGCGTTTTTGGGCAATGGATCCTTAAGTTTAGGACTTAGGATGTGGGTGTCATCGCGGCGTCCCGCGAATATGGCCATTTTGAGTTATATGCTATAGCTTTCTCCTTCCCGTACTAATCAGATGTTTTGTTAATCGGACTTAGATGGGGGGTAACCAGCTTATGGGTTACTTCGTCGACGTTGTATTCGTGACGACCTCGTCGTTTTTAGACAGTATAACCATGTGTCTCAACAGTGGTATTTTGTGTTCGACGCGTTTCATGTTGTATGTAACTTTGATTAGCGCGTGTTTGCGTTTTTGAGCAATAAGAGAGTGTGCAAGAATGGGAGAATATTTTCTCACAAATCATTATGTAAAAATGTGTGCAATAAACTTTATGAACTAGGAATTTGAAAACTTTGTTCGACAGTGTGGGCAAGTGCCCTGAGTCGTTTATTCGAAAAAGTCAAAAATGGCCTAAAGATTCTCTAAGCTAAAGCTAAGAAATGTCTAGAGATGAAACATGATAATGAATCAGTTTAGAAGTAATACTTTTTCAGATGGGTTGCGTTCCAGCTTCGTGGTACCGCCTTTACATCTTTGGATTCTAGCTGGTAAGCTCCATTCCTCGCGACTTTGGTGATTTTGTATGGCCCTTCCCAATTGGGTGCTAATTTGCCAGCATTTGCTTCTGCGGTGTTCTGGAAAACCTTTCGCAACACCCAGTCTCCAAGCTGAAAACTCTTTACTCGAACATTTTTATTGTAGCTCCTAGCCACTTGCTGTTGGTACTTCGCGATCCGAGCATGGGTAGCCTCTCTGAGTTCCTGGATAGTATCCAGATTTGCTTCTAGTTCACGCTCGTTGCTATCTGAAGTAGCGAGTCCATACCTTGCGGTTGGGACTAAGACCTCGGCTGGGATAAGGGCCTCGCAGCCGTGTACCAGTGAGAACGGGGTCTGTCCGGTGGCTCCCTTTGGGGTGGTGCGATCGGCCCAGAGTACGTAGGGTAATTCCTCAGCCCACTTCCCTTTGGATTTTATCAACCGCTTCTTTAGGTTGTTGATGATGACCTTGTTGCTAGCCTCGGCCTGTCCGTTGGCTTGCGGGTACCTGGGAGTGGACATGACTAAGTCAATGTTCCATTCCTTGCAGAAGTCGCGCATCTTCTTGCTTATGAATTGTGACCCATTGTCGCAAGTAATCTCCGCGGGAACCACAAATCTGCTCAAGATGTTGCGCTTGATGAATGAGATTACTTGCTTGTCTTTGATTTCCCGAAAGGCTTTAGCTTCGATCCACTTAGAGAAGTAGTCTGTCATGGCGAGGAAAAACACCTTTTGCCCCGTGGAAGGGGGTAGCTTGCCGACGATGTCCATCCCCCATCGCATGAATGGCCAGGGAGTGACTGAGGGGTGGAGAATCTCTGGTGGCTGATGTGGAACTAGTGCGTGCTGTTGGCATGCTTCGCACGACCGCGCATACTCGGTGGCATCCTGGCGAATGGTAGGCCAATACCACCCCTGCCTAAGGATCTTGTTAGCAAGACTTCGCCCCCCAGTATGATTACCACAATCTCCGCTGTGTACCTCGCGCATGATTTTCTCAGCCTCTTCCTTTTCTACACACCGCTGTAGGAAGCCTGCGGTAGATTTGTGGAAGAGGATCCCATCTAATATGGCGAATTGCGTTGCTTTCGACCTTAAAGCTTTGGCTTCAATCTTGTCCTTGGGTACTTCGTCGTGTAGGAACCAATAAAGGTATGGCTTGGTCCAGTGGTCGCCCGAACTGACCCCTGGACTGGTGGATGCTTGGAGAATATCCAGGGCGAGTTGCTCTGGTGGTGGTTCAACAGCCTGCGTCACCGATGTTTCTGTTATAGCCGACTGTAATAAGTGGACTAATGGTATATTATCATACTCCCTGGGGTCTAGGGTTGAGTCCCAACCGGCTAGGGCATCGGCCGGAGCGTTTTGGTCCCGAGGAATTTGCTCAAATTGTATTTGTTCGAAATTCCCGGACAGTGTTTTAACCACATTGAGGTAGCTGGCCATCCTATCATCTTTGGCAACGAAAATGCCCAAAATCTGATTGATGATGAGTAAGGAATCAGCGCGTACCTTGATTTTCTTGATGGACAAGTCCTTAGCCAACTCCAACCCAAAGATGAGAGCTTCATACTCCGACTCGTTGTTGGTGGCCTCAAAGTTGCATCTGACTGCCTGAGCTATCCTTTCCCCCCTTGCCGACTTTAGCAAGACACCGAGACCTGCTCCCCTTGCGTTTGAGGCTCCATCAGTGTTTAGTATTCATTCCTCTTGAGTTTCGTCGAGGGACGAGACCAAGACCTCCTCTTTAGCGCTTTCTTCAAGAGTTGGGGTGAAGTCGGCAACAAAGTCGGCCAATACTTGGGAATTGATTGCTCTTCGAGGTTTGTATCTGACGTCATATCCACTTAGGTGGATTGCCCACTTTGCCATTCTTCCAGAGAATTCTGGCTTTTGCATTACCTGTCGGAGTGGGTAATTCGTCAGGACGATGATGGTGTGTGACTCGAAGTATGGTCGGAGTTTGTTTGAGCACATCACGACTGCCAGGACTAGCTTTTCCGTCAGAGAGTAGCGTGTCTCGACGGACACCATTGGTCTGCTTACGAAGTAAACTGGAACCTATTGGCCGTCTTCCTCCTTGACAAGGACTCCGCTTAGGGCGCTGTCCGATACAGCTAAGTAGAGGTGCAGTACCTCCCCCGGGGTCGGTTTAGCCAGCAGTAGGGGATTGGCGAAGTATACCTTTAGCTCTTGGAAGGCAGCCTCGTGTTTTTTCGTCCACTGGAAGCTCTTGTTCTTCTTTAGTACCTCATAAAATAGTCGGCACTTATCTGAGGATTTGGAGATGAACCGATTAGTGCAGCTATCTTGCCAGTCAGCTTTTGCACGTCCTTCACGCTTCGATAGGATTTCAGGGAAGCAATCGCCCGAACTTGGTCTAGGCTAGCCTCAATCCCCCGCTTGGTTACCACGTGCCCCTAGAAAAGTCCCAGATTGTACCCGAAGATGCACTTTTCGGGATTCAGCTTCATGTTATATTCTTCAAGGATTCTGAACGCTTCTTCCAAGTGCCCCCTATGTAGGGAAGCGCGTGTGCTTTTCACCACCATATCGTCAATATACACCTCCATTGTCTTGCCAATATGATCACGGAACATCCGATTGACTAATCGTTGGTAAGTGGCCCCGATGTTTCTTAAGCCGAAGGGCATTACACGGTAGCAATACGTGCCCTGCCCGATGATGAAGGAGGTCTTCTCTTGATCTCCCGGCTACATTTGGATCTGGTGATAACCGCTGAATGCATCCATGAAGGTAAGGAGTTCGTGACCTGCGGTTGCATCCACCATTGCATCGATGTGGGGGAGAGGGAAAGAATCCTTAGGGCAAGCTTTGTTAAGGTCGGTGAAGTCCACGCAAACCCTCCACTTCCCGTTTTTCTTGGGCACCATGACTACATTAACTAGCCAATCGGGGTACTTCTCCTCTCTGATCTTCCCGGTATCTAGTAACTTTTTGACCTCTTCGTCGACCGCTTGTATTCGCTCTTCGGCGAATCTTCGTCTCTTTTGCTTAACTGGAGGGTGCTCAGGATCTACATTGAGTTTGTGTGTGATGATGGAAGGGTCTATTCCAGTCATGTCTTTGTGACTCCAAGCGAAACAGCTCTTGTGACTTTTCAGGAAAATTACCAATTCTTCTCTAATTGAGTGTTCTAGATTTTCTCCGATCTTGACAACCTTCCCCTCCTCTAGGGTCACCTCCTCCTCTTTTTCTCCATCTTTAGTTCGCGCCGGCGGAGGGGTGACGTTCTGTAATTGTTATGCTTCAGGTCTCAGAGTGGTTGGCTTGAGGGCTGCCTTGTAACACTCTCTAGCCAACCTCTGATCCCCGCGAATTTCGTCTATTCCCCATGGTGTTGGAAATTTCACCGTTTGGTGGTAGGTGGAAGCTACGGCTTTCATGTCGTGTAACCATGGTCGTCCCAAGATTACGTTGTAACATGAAGGGCAGTCCATCACAAGGAAATTGACTTGCATATTTACACCCTTGGCAAAGGTTGGGATTGCAATATCGCCCACGGTGTGTTTGACCTCGCCGTTGAACCCCACTAAAGGCACCGGGTGTTTATGGATGTCGTTTTCTGACAAACCCATCTCCTTCAGGGCAGTTAGGGTCATGAGATTTGTGGAGCTTCCTGTATCAATCAATACCCTTTTCATCAACACGTTCCCAATGTGTAAGGATATCACAAGACCGTCATGATGCGGCTCGGAAGTGTTCTTTGCATCGGTGCCGTCAAACACGATGGCTTGTCCCGGAGATTCTCTGGCGCGGTGCCTTGATGATTGAGGTCGACTAAAACTGCTTTCCCTTGCGTGGCACTTTGCCGCCGAGTACGATAATCCACAGATGCTTGATCCCCCGGATATCACGTTGACCACCCTGTCAAGCGTTGGAGGATTTCACCTTTCTCGGTGCTCGGACTGAGGATTCTCTAGCAAATCTTTGGGTACTCGAGCATCTGGAGCTACGTCTCTTATTCTTCTTTCCGCGACTAAGCGGGCCAGTTCTTTTCGGAGCATTAGGTAATCACGAGTCCAGTGTCTGTGATACTCGTGGTAGTCGCACCACTTGGACGTGTCTCTCCCTGAGAGAGGGGCTTTGTCTCTTCTCAGCCACCTCACGAGTTCTCCTTGTTTCGCCATGTTCCGGAGCAGCTTTTCCGTGGATATGTTGAGTTTGAAGGAGTCGAGTGAGGGTGGCATGGGCTCTCGTTCTTTATCTTCCGTCGATTGTGTCTTGGTCACGTTGACCTGCCCTGAGGTAGGCCGTGAGTAAGGATGAGCACGGCGGTCCCTCCTTTGGTATGCTGACCCTCGACGGTGATGTCCGCTTGTTAGGTAGGTTTTTAGTGTCTAGTTATATTAGATTTAGTTGATTTTAGTACTAGAGTTTTATGTTTTTGAGTCTTTTTGCTTTAGTTTTTGTATTTCCTTGAGATTCGGAAGCTACGCATTTTTTGTGTCTTTTTGTAGGAGTTTTGGAGCTTGGAAGAAGAGTTTGGAGCATTGCAAGAGAAGATGAAGATTAAGTTCTCAAGGAAAGTTATTGAAGATCAATTTTGAGCTTGGAAAGAGATAGAGAAATTCGTTACAAGAACATAGGAAAAAGAATCGAGTCAAACGGAGTTGTAATGAATATTCTACACAAGTTTTACTCAAGGTTGTTCGAACAAGCCCTCAGGAACGACCCTCATACCCTATTGGGGTCGTGCTAGACCCATGGAGATTACCAAGCCTCAGGGCAGACCCCTTGGGGGGTCGTGCACGACCCACTTTGGGTTGTGCAAGGCGCCGACTCTCCCTTATTCCGAGATCTTTTGTGATATATTCTATCTTTTATCTTAGGAAGTAGTTTTATCTTGTTTCCTAGTTTAATTAGGGCTCCTTTTCCTCTATAAAAAGGGGGGCTCTCTCTAGTTTTTATAATTCGTTCTTTGGGGAGATTAAGAGGAAGATTTGGAAGACAAGTTGGGAAATTTGTAAGACTTCTTAGTTTTAATTTGAATTGTGGTTTTAATTTGATCATGTCTTCTTCTTTCTTTTCCATGAGTGAGTAGTCTTTTTAGATTCTAGGGTTGGGTGAAAACCCAACACGATCATGCATGTTTAAACTTGAATTCATGACTTGAATGCTTGAAGATCATATCTATCTATCTTGTGCTTAAATCCTTTGCGAAAGTTGAGGCATGTCTTGCAATTAACCTAAAAGCGAAAGTGTAAAGTTGATTGCTTTGACTAGTTCTAATAGGATTATTTGCGACAGTTGATATTCCTAGGTTAAAGGATAGATAGAAAGTTGTTTAATTTGCGACAGTTGATTGAATAACTTGAATTGTTTGCGACAGTTGACTTTTCTATGATCTAGATAGCATGATAGTTGTGAATTCTTGTTGAAAGCATGTATGGTTGTTGTTGTGGTAGCCCTAGCCCTAGGATTCCCTTTTTATATTTGAATTAACTCATTGAATTGCATCGATCTCGACCCCACCAAGGTCTTGCTCGAGCCTAGTTCCTTCGTTTGTGTTCTTGTGTGTTTGTGCCCTTTCGTGTTTATTTTGCTTTTCTTAGTTTATCAACTAATCTTTGGCCCTAATCTCATTCCCGTGGACGAACCTGGCTCCGCTATACTCAGCGGGGTCTTGAATATAAATTTATTTGTTCAAGAAACCCTTCAACAAATTGGCGCCGTTGTCGGGGAACTCTTGAGATTGACTACTACAGCGAACCTGAGAACTCTTGAGATTGACTACTACAGCGAACCTGAGAGGTCCTTCCATAGACGTTTGAAAGAACAACGAGCAATGGGTGACGCTGAAACTCTTGCTCAACAAATGGAGGAACTCCGCACTCAGATGCAGCACTTGCAAGCGGACCGAGATACTCAGGTTGCCAATGCGCAGCGATTCCAGGAGCAATTGAACGCTATCCGAAGGAATGCCAAGCAACATGCACCCAGAACTGAGGGTGCCCGAATCGGCGATAGTGCTCCCGGGGATCGACCGCACTTTTGAGATTAAATCTCACTTTATATCCTTAATCAAGCGTTCTCAATTTGAGGGGAAACCCACTGAATGCCCCATGGAGCATATTAAGAACTTTATTGATTTATGCGACACCATTGCTGCTGACAATGTCGCACTTGAATATGTTCTCTTGAAGGCTTTTAAGTGGTCTCTTGCAGGAAAAGCTTTGAGTTGGTTGGAGAGTTTGCCACCATGGTCAATTACAACGTGGAAGGCTTTGCATGATTTATTCATGACCAAGTTCTTTCCGCCGGAAAAAACAACGGAGCTTAGGAAGCGCATCACCTCCTACCATCAACTTCCAAACGAGACGCTTGTGGAGACATGGGAACGATTTCAAGAGCTTCTACGCCAATGCCCTACTCATGGGCAACCTCCCTATGTTCTCCAAGAGAGCTTCTTTCAAGGCATTAATGCGGCTACCAAGGATCGCATTAACCTTCACACTGATTGTGGGTTCATTGAGATGACTCCAGATGAGGCATGGGCGCTATTGAACAAGCTAACCAACTATGATGCCATGTATGGAACCCAACAATCTAAGCCCACAGAGAGGAGGTTGTATGAACCACAATCCGAGGTGGTTGATCGGGATGTGAAAGTCCAATTCATGCAAGATGAAATCAATCGTCTGAAAAAGCAAGTAAGTTACTTTAATTCTTCTTCATCTTGTCAAGAATGCGGGTCTTCCGCCCATACTACTTCCAATTGCACTAACTTGCAGCAAGTGAGAGCCGCTGAGGCCTATGAGGCCAACTACATGAGAGGTTCCTATAGGAACCAAAACAATTATGCAGGGAGGAACAATGCTCAACCATTTTGGGGAAATTCCAATTATGACCAATTCAAGCAACCCCAACAAGAGCAACGTCCCCCTCCCTACCGTCCTCCGGGCTATCAAGAGCCACCATCATGGGTGCAAGGGCTGCAAGAAGGAATTAATGGCGTCCAAGCCGAGATCAACGGAGTTCAGAATGGGATCAATGAAGTTCGAACCGAAGTCAATGGAGTACGAGCTGAGTTGAAAGGTGTTCATGCACGGCTGGGAGAATTTGAATCATGGAGAAAGAATGTCGATTCCCAACTTGGACAATTAGCTACCCAGATCCCGAGACCTCACAGGCAACCCTCGGGACGCCCTGAGGAGAATCTTACAGGCCGAGCAAGTGATGGAGAAATCCGAGCCATGCACTTAAGGAGTGGCAAGGAGTTGCCCGAGCCAAACAAGCAAAAAGAGAAGGAACAAGCCTCAGGACTGACCCCCTTAGGGTCGTGCAAGACCCCCTTAGGGTCGTGCACGACCCCCCCAATGGTCGTTCCTGAGGAGGCTATTAACGAGGAAGAAGAGGTGATCGACCCTCCAAGGGTCGAGCTCGACCACCCTTCGCCAGGTAAGTCTTCTAACCCTTCTCTTTCCATTCAATCTCCATCTAAGGTACTTCCTTTCCCTTCTAAGAAACCCAAGGACTTGACGGAAGGTAAGTTTAAGCGCTTTGTTAAGTTGCTTCAAGGCTTGAATCTTTCCATTCCTTTCGCTGAGGCTTTGAATGAAATGCCTGCTTATACTAAATTCTTGAAGGAGATTTTATCTAGGAAGCGATCAATCTCAGAGCTGCATAAGGAGGTCCATTCCATAAAGCTCCCTGAAAAACTCGGTGATCCAAGTAAGTTTGCAATTTCAATTGGTATTGGAACTCACCGTTTTAAAGCACTATGTGATCTAGGTGCCAGTGCTAGTTTATTACCATTTTCTATCTGGACCAAAGCTAACATGGGACCACTGGAGCCCATCAATATGAGGCTATACATGGCGGACGGATCTTGTGTAAAGGCAACCAGAGTCGTTGAGGATGTCCCAGTTAAAGTTGGCAAATTTTTTGTCCCAAACGACTTCATTGTTCTAGATATGCCTGAGGACCCTGTGGTACCAATCATTCTTGGAAGACCATTCTTAGCCACCGCAGGGCCACGAGTTGATGTTAGAAAGGGGCTCCTCACATTCGATATTGGGGAGGAGAGGGTCGAGTTCCGATTCAATCCTGATGTGAATGAGACCACTGCTATAAAGAGCGTTAACGAAAGGCCTACCGACCCTCCATGGATCGGTAACGACCTTTTCCTAAGATCCGAAATGAGTAAATTCAAAGAGGGAACACCCACTAAGGAGCATACCGACCCCCCATGGTGGGTTGGAACCAACCATTCTCTGAAAAATCACAACGTTGTGGGTGACCGGCACGATACCGAGGCATTCCTTGATCCAATGGGGTCGGTAACGACCCACATACCCTCGGTGACGACCCCTCCTCAAAGTAACAAAGGTGAGTTCTCTTGTTCTTATCCAATCAGTTCTAATCATGATCCTTTCCCCTATTCTCATTCTATATTAGATCCTACTGTTAGTCATATGAAGGAGTCAAAACCTCCTTGGTCTTCGGATTTTACTAACCCTGTTGTAGGACTTTCAAGCGCTCTTATTAACGATAGAGGACCAAATATCTTGGAGAGAAGCTTTGAAGCTTTTCCATCTAAGTATAGGGTTTTCCATGATCCCGACATAGCTGGATGGAGGCCGCCTTGATGAGCTAAGATAAGTTTTCAAGCTAATGACATTAAACAAGCGCTTTCGGGAGGCAACCCGGTTTTTAGATTAGTTTTATTATTATTTTAATAGTTTTATTTTACTTTTTTAGATTAGGTTTTTCTAACCTTTCTTAGACTAGGATAGAATACTTTTGTTTGGAATAGAATTTTGTGGGATTTTTGCAGGGTCCTAAGCTTCAACCACTCCATCTTCACCATGATGAGCTCCATCTGCTCTCCAAGCTTCCAAGAGTTCTTTGTGAGTTTATTCTTCCTATCTCTTTACTTTGTCATATATTTTTATGCATGAGGACATTGCATGATTTAAGTATGGGGTAGGGGAAGAAGAAACCTCACATGTTGTACATAATTGAGTCCTTTTGTGTTTGCTTGATTTCTTGTTTGTTAGTTTGTTTTGTTGAAAAAAAGCTTTGAAAAATGAAAAAAAAAGATTGAAAAATGTCGAAAAATCCAAAAATATTTGCTTCTTTGTTTTAGAATAGAAGAATGCTCCATCTTAGATGTCCTATGATGAGAACTAATTTTCATGCTTATCATATAATTCATTTGGCATATTTGGATAGTGTAGCCCAAGTCTTGAGAAATTGCTTTTTGATTGTGAAAATTGACTTGTGATGAAATTGAGCATATGTGTCTTGAGTTGAAGTAGTTGCAATCCAACAAAAATTTTACCTAGTGAGAAATTTTGGCCTTATAGGGAGAATATAAAAAATCCCTCTTCTTTTCTTGTGTGATTTGCTCTCTTTATGCATCTATCTCTTGTTATTGATATGGTTATCTATTTCTTGAAGCCGCTATGAGATCGTTCATACATGTTAATTATGATTAAGAACTTATTTTTCATAAGCCAATTTTTATCCTTTCTTTTACCTACCTTTACATTATCCTCTTTTTGAAGCCAAGTTGAGCCTTAAGCCTTTTATTTTTAGCTCCACAAAATTAGTCCCTAGCCAAGATAAGCTTGACCCTATCCGGGGATTAGGACTTAGTGTTGGTTGTTGTGATAATCTTGTTGAGTGAGTTGTTGGGTTCAAAATTTGGGGTAATTATGGGTTGGGAAAAGTTTTAAAAAAAAATCTTGCAGTTTGTTATGTAAAAGGAGTTTGGTTCCCTGAATGCACATACAAAAGTTAAGAAAGAAAGAGAAAAAAAATCGGCCGATCTCCCATGAAAAAAAAATGAAAATCATAAGGGAGGAAAAGAAAGAAAGCAAAGAAAAAAAGGATCTTAAAATGAAAGTGTGCATGAACCAAATCTCCTTAGTGTTTGTAAGCAAGATAAATTGGGATAAATGGGTGAGTGAAAGAAAAGTGCATAATGTTTGAAGTGAGTTTGGTATAAGTTCTTTTATGAGAGTTTTGGCAATGTGTGAGTTTTTAGGAGTCTTTGATTCCCGGATTTTATTAGCACCACATGACCAAAATTTTCCACGCCCTTTGTCTTTACCAAGCCCCATTACAACCCGGCCGAATGGAGACTTCTATGAAGATTTCATTGAGCCTAAGTTCTTATGATGATTGATGTGTTTTGACTTCTCTAGGTAGAGAGATTGGTGATATAAATCTCAATGATAAAGTTGATATTGCATTAAGATTGAGTTGAGAGTTGATATTAATAGCCTAAACACATGAGAGATGAGTGAAACACATTAAAATCCCTTGTGAGGTTGGATTGTGATTGCTTAATCTAGAGACTCATACATATGTGATGACGTTAAAATTTCTTGTCTACTTTTTCACTTGTGTTTAAATTTTTTTGACAAAGGCTATGCTTGAAGATTGTGTTATTGGTCTTGATTTTGTATGATTATTGCTTGAGGACAAGCAAGTCTAAGTATGGGGTGTTTTGATGTCCGCTTGTTAGGTAGGTTTTTAGTGTCTAGTTATATTAGATTTAGTTGATTTTAGTACTAGAGTTTTATGTTTTTGAGTCTTTTTGCTTTAGTTTTTGTATTTCCTTGAGATTCGGAAGCTACGCATTTTTTGTGTTTTTTTGTAGGAGTTTTGGAGCTTGGAAGAAGAGTTTGGAGCATTGCAAGAGAAGATGAAGATTAAGTTCTCAAGGAAAGTTATTGAAGATCAAGTTTGAGCTTGGAAAGAGATAGAGAAATTCGTTACAAGAACATAGGAAAAAGAATCGAGTCAAACGGAGTTGTAACGAATATTCTACGCAAGTTTTACTCAAGGTTGTTCGAAACCCATGGAGATTACCAAGCCTCAGGACCGACCCCTTGGGGGGTCGTGCACGACCCACTTTGGGTCGTGCAAGGCGCCGACTCTCCCTTATTCCGAGATCTTTTGTGATATATTCTATCTTTTATCTTAGGAAGTAGTTTTATCTTGTTTCCTAGTTTAATTAGGGCTCCTTTTCCTCTATAAAAAGGGGGGCTCTCTCTAGTTTTTATAATTCGTTCTTTGGGGAGATTAAGAGGAAGATTTGGAAGACAAGTTGGGAAATTTGTAAGACTTCTTAGTTTTAATTTGAATTGTGGTTTTAATTTGATCATGTCTTCTTCTTTCTTTTCCATGAGTGAGTAGTCTTTTTAGATTCTAGGGTTGGGTGAAAACCCAACACGATCATGCATGTTTAAACTTGAATTCATGACTTGAATGCTTGAAGATCATATCTATCTATCTTGTGCTTAAATCCTTTGCGAAAGTTGAGGCATGTCTTGCAATTAACCTAAAAGCGAAAGTGTAAAGTTGATTGCTTTGACTAGTTCTAATAGGATTATTTGCGACAGTTGATATTCCTAGGTTAAAGGATAGATAGAAAGTTGTTTAATTTGCGACAGTTGATTGAATAACTTGAATTGTTTGCGACAGTTGACTTTTCTATGATCTAGATAGCATGATAGTTGTGAATTCTTGTTGAAAGCATGTATGGTTGTTGTTGTGGTAGCCCTAGCCCTAGGATTCCCTTTTTATATTTGAATTAACTCATTGAATTGCATCGATCTCGACCCCACCAAGGTCTTGCTCGAGCCTAGTTCCTTCGTTTGTGTTCTTGTGTGTTTGTGCCCTTTCGTGTTTATTTTGCTTTTCTTAGTTTATCAACTAATCTTTGGCCCTAATCTCATTCCCGTGGACGAACCTGGCTCCGCTATACTCAGCGGGGTCTTGAATATAAATTTATTTGTTCAAGAAACCCTTCAACAGACGGCTGTCAACGGGACCCCTTCTCTCAGTTCTTTCCGTCTCTGAAGACCTCTTCCTTAGGGACCTATCTTCCTCCAGCCGGACGTGCGCCATAGCCCTAGCTTGCACCTCCTCAAAGGTAGCACAAGGGTGTTTAGTTAGTTCCTTGTACAGGCCACCATCGGGGGTGACTCCTTGTCTGAATGCTTCCACCGCGGTTGTCACGTCGCAAGACGGGATGGAGATCTTCTCGTGATTGAAGCGATCCAAGAATTCTCTGTTAGTTTCTTGGTACCGTTGGCGGATCCGGTAGAGGTCGCTGGATTGCTTCTCAAATTTGCGGCTGCTCGCGAATTGAGACCGGAAAGTGTCCGAGAGATCCGCGAAGGACCTAATGCTCCCACATGGGAGGTTGATGAACCAGGTTAGGGCCGGCCCCGTTAAGGTTGTGCCGAACCCCTTGCACATCACTGCCTCTTTTGAGTGGGATGGGACCGCACTCGTCATCATCTTCTGTTTGTATACGGCCACATGCTCGTTAGGGTTTGTAGTCTCGTTGTACGTGGGCATGCTAGGCACTGAGAACTTTTTTGGAATCTCCACTCGGGCGATTCGACGAGAGAACGGAGATTCGTCAAACTCGTCGGGTGCTTCAGGCTCCAAAGGTTGGAAACCTTGGCTGCCCCTCCGGAGTTGGTCGGCGATGACGCTTATTTGTTCAGTCACTTTTCTCCGGATGGCCGCGTCTAAATCGACTGGCTCGCGCCGTTCTCGATCCTCTCCACCGGTGCCATCATCTTCGATCCAGACTTCCTGAGATGGCGCTCGGTGTTGGTTAGCCGCTGACCGGAGATTAATTGGAGGATTATCGTCGTGGGAGATTTCTCCACGGCGGGCTCGGCCAATGGGCTCCGGAGTCGCGTCTCGTCGTGCGGGTGCTTTGTCTCGCGGGTCCGGGTTTGCACCCTTTCCGGAAGTTCCTTCTCCAGCGTTGAAATCTAGCCTCCTTACTATTCCGTCAGTGCGTCGGGTGACGCGGAGGGAGCGACGTCCCGTAGCCAAGACCTCGTATTATTGTTTGAGTTGGCTGTTTTCAGCAGTGAGGCGTTCTACAAGAGCATCATAAAAGCTCTTTTGGTCGCTCAACGCCTTTTGGAGAAATTTCATGCGTTGTCTGAGGTCCGTCATCTCCTCTTCCTGAGACCGAATGCCTTGGTTCTCAAGGTTTTGGTCGTCCTCAGTGATTGGAGTTTTAGGGCTTTCTTCCCCGTTTTGAGACATCGTGTTCCTTGATCCGGAAGGAAGTAGAATGGTGATTCTTCTGATGGTTGTATCGATCACGACCCCACGGTGGGCGCCAAATTGTTTGAGCCAAAATTTACCAAAGGTAGGACTTTGGCCTAAATCGGGCCTTGATCAGGAAAACCGAGAAGAACACGAATGAAAATAGGTTCGTATTAATGTAGAAATCACGGGAAGTTATGCGAATGAATTATATGCCCGCCCTTAAGGATTACATCGACTTATATAGCCCCCTAGGGCATATTCTATCTTAATCAAAGATATGATCTTATCCCTAACTATCAAATCTTTGCTTATTTCTATCTTATAACGGATACAATCTTGAGAGGAATTTATCTCGTAACAAACATATCTTGGACCTTCTTCCCTCCAACCGACTTAGCCAATCCCGAAGATCTTTCGTAACTCTAGATGCGTTAGAGATTTCCTGACTATGGGCTGACGTTTCTTTGCCTAAAATCTGGGTCCAAACATGCATTGAAAACGAATTTTTATACACTTACCCGTGTGTATAAGGAATGGTTTTATGCAAATGTTTCTATAAACTTTCGGTCGATGCCCCCCAAAAAACTACCGATCTCCCAGATTTATTTCACTTTGAAGGCATTAAAATTATATTTTAAAATTCTTAAAATACGCGCATTTTTCACTTTTCTCTTCTACTCTTGCGTATTTAGCAAAATATTTTCACCAAAATGTATATGCATCCCTTGAACCAATTTGAAGGGCAGAATTATATCCTCTTCTCCTCCTCCCCAACCGCCGTCTTTCTCTGAACTGCTGAACTGTAATCAACTCGCCTCCTTTGCCGTCCAATCTCTACATTCTTTCTAATGACCCTCTCTTTCGAGGTAGAAAGAACTTTGAGTTTGCCGTTTTGAGGTTTTTCTTCGCATTATAATTTATGTTGCTGTCATATCCTGCACTAGCTTAGAATTAGAATGCGTGTTGGATTGCGTGTTAAGTAATCCTGTAATTGGATGTTCTGAATTGATAAGAATTAGGATCCCTGCGTAGAGTTTTTATATATATAGATAAGATGGGTTATTTAATAGGGTGTTTTGTTGGCTTTCAGATTCTTGGGAAGTTTAATCGTGCTCGGGCTGCTCGTTTGGCACTGCCTCACTCTGTTTGCCAGACTCCTCTGTTTATGCCTGTAGGCACCCAAGGTTTTTTTTTTAACGTCTACTGATTTTGACTGCAGAATGGAAGAATCTTACCTCATGTTTCTTGATTTCTTCTTTTTCCCCCCTATTGGGGTTTGAAATTGGCAAAATCGACTTCATGTTATGTATTCATTATCTGGAGGAAACTTGTATACATATGGGGAAAAGAAGTTCACTGTTAGAATCATCTTGTGTAACTTATGCTCATCGGTCACATTTGTTTGGTAAAGACCCCAATTGCAGTTAGAAAACACTGAATCAATGGAGTTTTTCACATACATTGAGAGAGAACATTGTGGCGAACTGGAATGTCTTCTTCTCTATATAATTCAATATGATGCATAAAATGGCTTGCTAACTATGAAACTAGTAACATTTGTTATTGGATCAATGAATCATAGCCACCCTGATGCAATCAAACCAAACATTTGTCATTTGGGAATTGAATCTGATCTTTTTTCCCTGTCTTTGTCTATGTTTGGTTAATTATATCAGGTACTATTAAAGGTTTAACAAACAGCCAGCTTGAAGAAATTGGTTGCCAAATAATACTTGGGAACACTTACCATTTGGAGCTTCGCCCTACTTCTGAGTTGATTCATGAAATGGGAGGTCTCCATAAGTTCATGAACTGGGGAAGGGCATTGCTTACAGATTCTGGTGGATTTCAGATGGTCGATTCTTTCTCATTCCATTTTTTTTATGATGATATGTTTTATTCATCTTTCATCGTGACAGCTATGCTCACTAGGTTTCTGTTGTGAATTTGTGATGGTTCAATAGCTTTCATTCGCTCACTGTCATCACTGTGCTAGTAGTTTTTATTGTTAACATCTTGGATTTGCAGGTTTCTTTGCTACAATTAGCAGATATCACTGAGAATGGTGTCACATTCCAGGTATTTCCCATTGTAAATTCATGCTTTCTGTATGGTTTTGCTTTTGCAAAAACATTGTTAGTATTTGGCAAGCATATCATTGAGTACCAATCTAGATTTTGAGTTATTGGTGCTGGTTATTACAGGCAGTTTTCCTAGGTATTGATCTTCCTATCTATTTCGTACACTCTTTTCCCGTATTGCATCTACATTAGCGAATTCTCCAATCTGATTCATATGACTGAAAATGCATTGTGAGATATGGATCTTCCACCTCAGAATTACAAGTGTGGTGCTGTCCTATACATAGTTTCAATTTTAAGGACTGTTTCTTCTTTGTAAATTTCAAAATGCTTTATCCATTGCCAGGCCTATTTAACATATGAGATCGCAATGCCAAGTGTGAAAGACATTTTTCTTGGTACCACTTCTATTCTTGTTACATGTATTTATACTCCGATATCGGAATAGCAGCTTTGCTTGCTAATGAACCTGATGTTGTACCTATCTTTGTCATTTTTTTTTAGTTACTATCTTTTTCCTTTTGAAATAGTAGCTTTGCACTTTTTTTTGGAGAATAGTCTTCTTATTATGCCTGATATTATAGGAGTATACCTGAGAATAGTCTTCTTATTATAACTAGTTTCTGTTACATCTAAGAAACTTTTCTATTGATTACTATAGTCCCCTGTAGACGGAACACCAATGCTCCTGACCCCAGAGGAATCAATAGAAATTCAGGTAAGAACATGCTTGAACTATATCTCTGTCATTGCGGTGTGAATCTATGGCCAACCTTTTTCCCATACAGAACAGAATTGGAGCTGATATAATCATGGCTCTTGATGATGTCGTAAAAACTACTACGATGGGTCCAAGAGTTGAAGAGGCTATGCATCGCACTCTTCGTTGGATAGATAGATGTATAGCAGGCAAGTACAATATCAAATTTTTGTTAATTACTTTTAAGCCTCTAAATCAAACATGTGCCTGTCTTCATATTATATATTGACATTTGGCAGATATTACCTTTCTTAACGTACAGCTCACAAAAGACCAGAAGAACAGAATTTATTTGGTATTGTACAAGGCGGCATTGATCCTGTATTGAGGTGAAGTTTCCCTCATTGAGGCTTTGTATCTTACTTTTAATTTTCCCCATTCTAAATTATAAACTGTTGTTTCCAGGGATATCTGTGTGAAAGGACTGGTAGACAGAAATTTACCTGGGTATGTATGTATTACTTGGAATGCTAAAACTTGAAAAAGACGTACAGTAATCCCATTTTAAATTTCAGAGCCGGTGATGATTTGATTATTTGTCACATTTGAGACAGCTATGCTATAGGCGGTCTTGCAGGCGGCGAAAGCAAGGATTCATTTTGGCGGGTTGTTGCTCAGTGCACTGCAGCACTGCCTGAAGACAAGCCACGTTATGTTATGGTATATGAAAACTTTCCGACATTATTATCTATAGAGAAATTACTGAAAAAAGGGAAGCTCTCTTCTTATTCCATCTCTTCTCCTTCAGGGTGTTGGTTATCCTTTGGATGTTGTAGTTTGCAGTGCTCTAGGTGCTGATATGTATGATTGTGTCTATCCAACCCGAACTGCTCGATTTGGTACTGCACTTATCCCTGAGGTAATCAAATCATGTTGTTTGAAGGGTTTTTTTTTTTTTAAATTTACAGTTGTATATATTGAATATCTTCACTCTTCAGTGATTGAATTAAACAAGCTGACAAATGGTTCAGGGAGTTCTGAGACTCAAACACCAAGCAATGTCTGAAGATAATCGTCCCATTGATCCCACATGCTCATGTATGGTAAGAATGCACTGCTGCCGCTGCTTCGTCTTTTTCAGGAAAATCAAGATGCATAAAAAAAAAAAAGTCTCATGTTTTACCTCTCTCCCCCATCTTCATAGACATGCAAGAACTACACAAGAGCTTTCATACATCGTCTTGTAACTAAAGATGCCATGGGATCACAACTTGTATCATATCACAATTTGTATTACATGATGAAGGTACTACTTTTTTCATTATCTTAAGGTCGGTCTCTTACTTTTCCTTTCCTTAATAAGCCACATGTGGTTTTGATTGGCAGCTTAGCAGAGACCTCCACTATTCCATAATCGAAGGAAGGTTTCCTCAGTAAGTCTCTCTCTCTCTCTCTCTCTCTCTCTACGCTTAGGACTTAGGAGGCATTTAGGCCATTATAATATTCAGGAGAGAAGGGTTTCAAACTCGTGACCTAGTGGTGACAGATGTCATTAACTACCAACTCAGCTGGCGAGACTTAAATCGCCCTAATTCTCTTTTAAAATGTGTTACGTATACCTGATATTTTCTTTGGCAGGTTCATTTGCAGTTTCTTGCAGAAAATGGTACTTACTTAGCTCTGAAATCTCATTCAATGTAATTCATTCTTAGAAAATTCTCCAAAGAATATATTGCAGCATCATATATATTCGTTGACATGCTAATTAATTTGTATGGTTCATCAACAGTTTCCGGAGGGTGATGTGCCACTATGGGTCCGGGATGCCATGGAGGTTGCTGGGATCGACGTGTCTATGTGCTGTTATCCTGCCCCTTCATCCCAAGATTCTGTTTTCTATGCAAATTGATATATCTACTGCTGCCATATGAAGATATCGGCAACACAATATTCCAAGTCTTATAAGATATTTGGGTTAGGTGCATTTTTTGGCTTTAGTATAGGTGGCCTGCCTGTTGGACCCACTTGTTTTGATTGCTACAAAGCGCAAATGCAGTTAATTGGATCATCGATAGATGCAGCTAATTGATCATCGATACAAGATGCAAGTGCTGCGGTGTATTAGGTAGGGCTGAGCATCGGTTCAAAAGCGAACCGAACCGAAAACCGATTTTTTCATATTTTGGGAACCGAAAACTGAATCGAACTATTTCGGTTCAGTTTAGGTTTTTTCGGTTTCGATTTCACCCAACCGACTAAACCGAAGCTTCTAATTTGTCTTTGATTTCATAAGAACCGAATGAATTGAAAACCGCTTGAACCAAACTTGGAAAAATAAAACCGAACACTAAAAAACCGACTGAATGGAAATAAATGTAAAAAAATAAAAAAATTATCCAGCAACATCATCATCTATACTAAAGTCTAAAACCGAACACTAAAAACTGAAAAAAAGAAGTCAAATACAAGGATAAAGGATTAATCCTGTAAGGATGCCACAAATTAAAAAACTAGAATTCAAATACTCCGTACTAATTAAAAACTAGATTTGTTCTTCTAAGGTCTGAACAAAAAGTAAGGTATTAAGGTCTGCAGATGTGCATAACAAGGCCTTTCTTGGTCAAAGCTTCTTATAGAGTTGTAGACATGCAGCAACATCCTTCCCAACCTAGCAGCAAAAACAGCAGCACACGAATTTAAGTATTCAACACACAGAAGATAGCTAATAAATTGCTTAATTGCATTTGCATCAGCACAGCCAGCACTTACTTGCAACGATTTATGTTTTTCAGACGTGCAGTAATTGGAACTGGAGTCCGACTGTGCTCATTGCTCAGCCCTGGACGACCGACGACGAGGCCGACTGTGCTCACTGCTCAGCACTTGCTCAGCCCTAAGGTCTAGTTGCTCTATAATTGTTTGGGTTTTATCTCCACAAAATGTTACCCTCCTACTAAGTAAAAACTATCAATCAATGTTACCCCTCTCTACATTTGATTTACACATTTTATTCCCCCGCACCCTCGTCCGTTACTACCCACGTTCCCCTAAGTTGTAGCCCACGTCCAACGTCATGTCTAGGCGGTTGCTATCTCCCGTCAGCCCGCTTACTCGTCTAGATGTTTGCTGAGCTGGATTGGGCCTGAGGAGTTGGTCTTCACTTGATGGAGTTTTGGGCCCAACAATATCCCCAAAAGATCGAATCAATTTTCGAATTGCCGAGATCTTTTCACTGCTTATCTTCCACGATCCTCGTTTCTTTGGTTACGCCACGTGTAGCGCCAGGATCTGTGGGTACTGCTTGATATCGAAGTTGAAGGGACGGCTACTGCCTTTATTTACTACAGCTCTTCGGAAATCATCATTCATCCCCTCGCCAATCTCTCTAGGTAAGAATCACTCCTCTTCTTTTTCTTCTTTTCCGATCTGAGAAAAACCTTCCTTTGATCCCTCAATGGCGAGGACTCATCTTGTTTCTAAGAATGGATTCCATCCCTCCGGGGTGTTGCAAGAGTGTGACAGTATGGCAAACACCATGTCCTTGGTGGAGATGAATCAGACCCTCCAAGACGGTGGCTTCCCTGGGGGGGGGGGGGGGGGGGGGGCTCTGTGCTCTGAAGGTGAAAGTCCTGACTAGGTTCGCCCCGGTTGGGCGTGTTTCTTCGAATTTCCCTTTTCTATTTCTTGCAACTTTCCCTTTCCCCCAATTACTCGAGAGTTCCTAGCAAGGTTCAAACTTTCTCCCGCCTAGTTGCTTCCCTCAATGTGGAAGATCCTGTATTGGGCGAGTCGCATGGATGAGGCCGCTAGAGTTGAGCTTACGGTTCCAGACCTACTGCAGTCTTACCGTCTTACGACGGTCTGATGCAGATGGTTCATCCTGCAGTCCAAGACTGCTCGTAAGCCACTGGTCCTGAACTCTAAAGTGAACGGGAAGAACGGGGCTGGTCGATTCTTTTTTGTTGAGATTGCGTCCTTGGGTCTTGAGTGCCATTCGTTCCTTTTTGACAGATGGAACGAGTCTAGTAAGATTTCGGCTTTTCTTTTGTCTTTTTCTCCCAACATTATTAACTCTTATTTATCTCCCCTTGCTTTGTACGCAGGCATACCCGACGTAGTGGAAGATCGAGCCTAGTCCAAGAAGATAATCTCGAAGCTGTTGAAACTACCGTCAGTACAAAGGACCTTTGGGGCGTCTCCTAGCAGTCCTTCCGAAGAACTTTCTGAGGGCGAAGAGAGTGCTACGTCGGTTGGAATCAAAAGAATCAAGCGAGAAAGAGAGTCTTCCAGTGGTGAAAATGTCGTCTGCTCCCATATCTACTACTGTCTCTGGCCCTTCTATTGGTATGAAAGAAACGGCCTTTGTTTTAATATTCATCTTTCATGGAGCCATATTATTTTGCTTGTCGTTTCTTACTTCGCTGCCCTTTGATTCCCAAATGCTCGCTCTCGTAAATCTGTCTCGAGCTTTTCTACCTCTGACCTCATTCTTCGGAAGAAGAGGTCTTGTGATTCCAAGCCTTGGGCCGCACATGCTATAAAAGTTGAAGCTCCTAGATCTTCTCGCAAACGCCAAGCGTCGGATGACAACGATCCTATTGATTTGCGGGACGACGCTTCCTTTGACTGGCAGTCTCTCCAGCAGTATCGCGATCCGTCCTTCAAGAAGAGGAATACATCTGCTTTTGCTCGTTCTATGGCCGCCGAGGTTGGTTCTGGAGCTTGGAAGGTAATCGCTATATTTTCTTACTTTTTCTGAATTTTCCTGCCCTCGGTATTACTAACATTTATTTGGTTTTTGACTGCCTCACGGATTTAGATCTTCCAAGAGATTAGCCTGATCATGGATGAACTGGATGAAGAGATGGCTCAGCAGGAGCGGAGGAGGCAAGAAGCCGTGAAATATTGGGATGAATTAGCGAAGGCTCGAGAGAAATCGCTCGCCCACTCAAAGATGTTGGCTGCTAAGGAGGAATTTGCTAGAGCACGGGTGGCCGAGTTGGAACATGAGGTGTTGGCGTTGCAGGCTACGGTCGTGGAGCTTGAAGCGAGGGCCATGAAAGAGTATGAAAGAGTACGAGGCGGGGAAAACCTCTTGGGACGCGGAGAAATTCCAGGCATTGTTCTTGGCCACTTACCCTGGAGGTGTTCCCCCGACTAAGGTAGCTGCGATGGTAGGCACTGTTGGCTCTGCCATGACCCTTGGTGCTCAAGAAGATCGAGATGCAGATGCGGTGGACGTGGACAACGAGCAGACGGAGAAGGATGGGACCTCGGTTGACCCAGCATAATTTCTCTCTAAGTGATGAAGGATTCTGGCGGCTGCGGCCGTTTGTAAAAACTTGTTTTAACTTTTGTGTTGTTTTTGTGGACAAGTAGTACCTTTGAGACGTGTTGTTTATCGGGCGGTTCTCAGGCGTTCGGATGGTGGCTGGGCCACGGATATTGTTTTTTCTTTGCCCCTCGTCATGGGGCGAGGGTTTTATTGCTTTTGCTGCATCTTTCTTGGTTGCTTTGCTTTTGCTTCCTCTGATTTCTTTTTCAAGTGTCCCTGTCGAATGGCGATTGTCAGCTATTCAGCCCCTGCAGAAGGCCGTTTGTTAGTCGGAAGGTGTGCATAGCAATGGCTCGGTACAGTAGGAAAATTCAAGCTGGCGTTACGGGTGACTCGGGGGATACCCGAGCCCCTGCCCGCGCAAGAGTTTACCTACCTTGGAGGCGCGCATCGAACATTACCCGTCGAAATTCTTCAGTGCCTTGTCGTCGTCCGTGGTCTGGCGATGTGAGGAAGGGATCCTCTCTCACGAGTGTTGAACGTCCGGGGAATGTTCTCCCTGTTCCAGGTGTTCTAGAGATGATGCGGGATAGTGGGCGTCTAGGAGATGTTTTCCTACGCCCTGTCATGATTTATAAAACCTTTTTAGAATCCATTTCTCTTCTGTGTGTAAACTTTTGTAATTTAGGTATTCGTACCGTTTTTATTTGTATCTGAAAGTTCCCCTCTTCTAGCGATGTGTGTCGGGGGCAACTTCTGGTTGTATTATTCAATAGAAATCGCATGGAAAACATTTTTTAACTTACATCCTTTCTATATTCAAACTTTATTTTAACAGAGACGCATACCGCGGATTACACCTTACTTTTTATTTCGGCCACCACTGGTGCCCTTCTCTTCTTAGAAGTAGAACTTGTTCAGGTGCGAACATTCCAGCTACGCGATACTTGTTTGCCGGTCTGGGATTCCAGCTTGTACGCTCCTTGGCCTGTGATGCCGACTATCTTGTAAGGCCCCTTCCAAGCGTGAGCGAGTTTCCCATCGTTCAACTCAGCGGTGTTTTGGAACACCTTTCGGAGGACCTAGTCACCTACTCGGAAAACTTTGACTCGGACGTTCTTGTTGTAACTGCGGCCTACTTGTTGCTGATGCCGTGCTAAGTGCAATTGCGCCCTCTCTCTAAATTCTTGCGTAGTATCTAAATCAGTTGCCAGCTCGGTGGCATTCTGGTCAGGTGTCAGCAGTCTATATCGAGCGGTGGGTATAGCTACCTCTGCCGGGATGATTGCCTCGCACCCGTAGACTAGAGAGAATGGCGACTGTCCTATGGCAGCTTTTGGGGTGGTTCTATCTGCCCACGGGACGTAAGGCAGCTCATCGGCCCATCGCCCTTTAGCCTTGACCAACCGCTTCTTGAGATTGTTGATAATCACCTTGTTGTTGGATTCTGCCTGCCCGTTGGCATGTGAATAGCGAGGAGTGGAGGTCACCAGTTCGATATTCCATTGCTGGAAATAATCTCGTGTTCTTCTACCGATGAATTGCGACCCGTTGTCATAGACGATTTCCGAGGGTACCCCAAAGCGACATATGATGTTTTTTTTGATGAATGCAATGACCTGTTGCTCTTTTATTTCTTTGTATGCCTCTGCTTCGATATGCTTAGAAAAGTAGTCGGTGAGTGCTTAGAAAAACACTCGTTGTCCAGATGATGGTGGCAATTTCCCCACGATATTCATTCCCCATCTCATGAAGGGCCACAAGGTCAGTGTGGGATGTAGCGACTCTGGCAGCTGGTGGGAGGTAGGAGCATGCTTTTGGCAGGCCACACACTTTTGGGAATATTCTGCTGCGTCTTGGCGCATGGTCGGCCAGTAATACCCGAAATTGAGCGTCTTGTTAGAGAGGCTGCGACCTCTTGAATGGTTTTCACATTCGCCCTCGTGTAGCTGCTGGAGGATCTTTTGTACCTCACCCTTTGTTAGGCAGTGGAGCGAGGTTCCTACGGCAGACTGCTTAAACAAAACTCCATTTTCTACACTATAATGAGCCGCCCTCATCCTGAGGGCTCTGGCCTCAGACTTGTCTATTGGTAGCTGTCCATATACAAGTCACCATAGATATGGTTGAGTCTAACATTCCTCTTCTGGAGAGGTTTCATGGACGCCTACTTCTGGATTCTCATCGTCGGGTATCTCCTGCTGCGTAGATACTTCTTCAGCCCCAGCGAACTACTGATCAGGTTGCATTGTTTGTTCTAGGAGACCGGTTGCCTTGGTGATTGTTGGAAATAACACGTGCACCAGAGGGATTGAAGAGAACTCGCGCATGATCTCCCTGACCTTGTTGGATTTTGAAGGTTTTGAATTCGCACATGATCTCCCTGACCTTCTCTGTATACGCGGCCATCATGGCGTCCCTAACAGAAAAAGTCCCTAGAATTTGGTTTACGACGAACAACGAGTCACATTTCACCTCCAGCTCTTTGACCGACAATTCATGGGCTACTGTCAACCCCAGTATCACTGCTTCATATTCAGATTCATTATTGGTAGCCTCGAAGGTGCACCGTATTGCATGTGAAATCTTCTCCCCCTTAGGCGATTTCAACACAACACCGATTCTGACTCCACGGCCGTTAGAAGCCCCATCCGTGTGCAAGGTCCAAATCCCAGAGCTTTCAGTTTCTGTTACGAATGTCTCCTGCAGCTTAGCAGCATCTTCTAGTGTTGGGCTGAAATCGGCCATGAAATCTGCCAACGCTTGAGATTTGATTGTTGTTCTTGGTTCGTAACTGATGTCGAAACCATTGAGGTGGATGGCCCATTTAGCCATTTGACCGGTAATCTCTAATTTCCTCAGTATCGCTTTCAACGGGTAATTGGTGCGGACGGTGGTCGTGTGGGATTCAAAATAGGGCCTGAGTTTTGCCGAGGCCATCACTAGTGCCATAACCAATTTCTCTAAGGGAGAGTATCTTGTTTCGACTGCGAGCAGGGTACGGTTGATGAAGTATACTGGCAGCTGGTCTCTGTCATCTTTGCGCACCAACACCCCGCTGATGGCTGCTTTAGTTACTGCTAGGTATATGAAAATATTTCTCTGTCTTCGTGCTTGAATAGTAGCAACGGGTTAGCAAAATATTGCTTCAGCCTTTGAAAAGTTGCTTCGTGTGTGGGTGCCCACTCAAACTTCTTGTTCTTTCGCAGCACATCATAGAACAACCGACACCTGTGAGATGACTTGGAGATGAATCGATTTAGTGCTGCTACTTTCCCTGTCAACTTCTGTAAGTCCTTCACGCATCTGGGTGGTCGTAGGTTGGCTATGGCTCGTATCTGATCAGGGCTAGTGTTAGGCCCAAAAACAATCTAGCCCATTTGACATAGACGACCCAAAAAGCGAGCGAAGACTCATGAGAGAGCGAGATGAAAGAAAGATCGAGGAGATAGAAGAAGTTATCAATCGCAAGAGAAGGAAGAAGGCAACGGTCACAAGAATGAAGCACGCGCCCGAGATTCAGCCATCTAAGGCGGTTACTCATCTAGAGAAACGTGGGAGGTGGCTAGAGCATAAAAGTATGCCCTAGAAACATGGGCACCGTAGGGGAAATTAGTTTGATAAGAGAGAGGGGGTAGTTTTATGATCCATTGGAATGTATGCACACGAACTCAACAACAAAAACTCTCAAGAAGAGAACGCTTGTAACTTCGATTACAATAATCCAACTGTTTCTTTTTCAATTCTTTGAGCTTGAATTCGATCGTTGCCCCAATCTAGGGCAAGAGTTTGATTGTCAAATTTTTGTCCAAAACAATTTGGCGCCGACCGTGGAGACCTATGATCGAAAAGGGTTTCATCTTTCTAGATCGGAAGAAGTTCAAAAAGTCACCATGAGCAACTCCAATGAGGGTAACCAAGAGCAAGACGCCGGGGGTGACGGAGGAGCATGCCAAGACGCATCGGCAGCACTCCGCCTCAAATTATCTGAATTCGCCCAGAGGCTTCAAGCTCTTGAGAAGGAGCTAACGGGCCAACGTGGTTGCAACGAGAAGCACAAAACCAGCATTGAGCAACTAGCCGCCAATAATGAAGGTTTGTGCTCTCAACTCCGATCTGTTTCTTCCATCGGCACGCACACCCGAAGGACGGATCGAGTCCGAACCAGTGGTGGAGAAGGCTCCTCTAGAAACCCTACCGGTCGGCACGAGAGATCCTCCGGTACGGAGTTCGTTACCCCACCTTCAACTGTTCCTGGGGTACCATCTTTCACCCCTGCACAAGGTAACCATACCGGTGAGGAGGTGAGAGTGCCCATTCGCCTCCGATCGGCGTGAGAGGCTAGCCCTCGACGCTTTGAAGATGACATCATGGACGATGAAGAAGATTGGGACCGTCGTCGTCCTTGAGATCTATAAAACATCATCCGAAACCAGTTCAAGATGTTCACTGAGCAACTGGCAAAGATAACCGGGGTCCCTTGGCCCATAGAGAAAGAAGCGGTTGATGGTTACGATGAGTCACCCTTCGCTCCTCACATCGCCCAGGTCGAGATACCGAAATAGTTCTCGGTATCAAGCATGAGCCCTTGCAATGGCACGGGAAACCCCATGAACACGTAGCGATATATAAGCAGAAGACGATGACTAGTACCGTCCCGTATCAATCTTGTGAGGCGCTGATGTGTAAAGGCTTTGGATCAGCTCTCATGAGGCCGGCTTTGAAGTGGTATGTTAATCTTCCATGGGGAAGTATTCGTTCCTTTGCAGAGTTGATGGATTCCATCAGGTTCCAATTCGCTAGCAGCCGAAGGTTCGAGAAGCAATCTAGCGACTTGTACCGGGTTATCCAAAAGCAAAAAGAATACACCCGAGAGTACTTGGACAGATTCAACCGAGAGAAGATTTCCATCCTGCACTGTGATGTGCCGACTGCTATGGAAACCTTCCGTCAAGGGGTTAACCAAGATGGAGATCTTTACAAAGAACTCACCAGGCACTCGTGCCACAGTTTTGAAGATGTTCAAACCATGGCTTTTGCTCAAATCAGACTTGAAGAAGATCAGAGAACATCAAGAGAGTGCTACAAGTCGGCTCTAAAACCGACTGCTAATCAAAAGTCGACTTAGCAATTAAAGGAAGCCACTGATTCTACCACTCCAAAAGAAAAAGAAAAGAAAGATGAGTAGGTAGAATAAGTGGTCTTAGACCAATTAGACCTCTATCGGTTTGTAAATATTGGAAGAGACTTGGATTGCCCATAAGAAATGAGCTGATAGATTTCTTAAGTAAGAATACAGGATGCTTTGCATGGTCCCACGAGGACATGGTGGGAATCGATCTGGAGATCATCAAACACAAGTTGAACGTGAATCCTAATCACCCACAAGTGAAATAGAAAAGAAGGAAATTCGACGCTGAAAGAAAGAAGATAGTAGACGAAGAAGTAGGAAAGCTGATGGAGACTGGCAAGATCAAAGAAGTCAAGTATCCAGAATGGTTAGCTAATGTGGTCTTCGTGCCCAAGAAAAACGAAAAATGGAGGATGTGTGTAGACTTCACGGATTTGAACAAGGCTTGTCCCAAGGATTCATTTCCGTTGCCTCACAAAGACTCCCTGGTAAACGCCAAGGCGGATCATGAATTATTAACCTTCATGGACGCCTTCAGCGGTTACAACCAGATCCGGATGGAAGAAAGTGACCAGGAGAAGACATTTTTCATTACCAGCAAGGGAACCTACTGCTACAAAGTCATGCCCTTTGGACTACGGAATGCTGGCGCCACATACCAAAGACTAGTGAATAAAATGTTCCAAAAATAGATTAGGGATACTATGGAGGTATATATAGACGACATGCTCGTCAAATCAAAGAAAGTTGTAGACCACCGCCGTCACCTAGAAGAGCCTTTCGAAATCCTGAAGCAGTAAAACTTGAAATTAAATACGCAAAAGTGCACACTTGGTATGAAGTTTGGGAAATTCCTAGGGTATTTGGTCACCCGGAGAGGAATAGAACCAAGCACAGACTAGGTTCGTGCCATAGTATCGCTGAAGTCTCCAAGATGCGTGAAAGATGTACAAAAACTCACCGGAAAATCGTTGCGTTGAAAATAGATTCATTTCGAAGTCAGCGGATCGCTGTCATCTATTCTACGAGGTGCTCAGAAAGAACAAGTGCTTCTAGTGGACCACTAGGCACGAGGAAGCTTTCCAGGGACTGAAGAAATACTTCTCTGATCCTCTAATCTTAGCGAAGCCGAACGAAGGGGAAACCTTGACCTTGTATCTAGATGTCACCAAGCAAGCCATCAGTGGGTGTTGGTCCGCGAACAGGATGGGCAACAGCAGCCTGTATATTATGTAAGTAGGACTCTCCTACCAGTTGAAACTCGTTATTCTTCCCTGGAGAAATTGGTGTTAGCATTGGTCATGTGCTCCCATAAACTCTGTCCCTACTTCGAGTCACACACGATCGTGGTGAGAACCACGAATCCCTTGAAGAGGTCATGCACAAACCCGAGTTTATGGGAAGAATGGCCAAGTGGTCAATCCACCTAAGCGGGTTCGATATCCAGTATGAGCCCAAAATCGCGTTGAAATCCAAAGTGTTGGCTGATTTTGTGGTTGATTTTAGCCCTACCACAGAAGAAAGAATGGAGTCGGCCGAATTGATGAAGCTAGAAGCTAAGTCTCCAGTCAAATGGACGCTTGACACAGATGGCGCATCCAACGCTGGGGGAACAGGGATAGGAGTAGTCCTAAAATCAACACAGGGGGATAGGGTGGCACAATCTGTGAGATGCACCTTCGAAGCCACGAACAATGAAGTCGAGTACGAGGCTTTAAGTTTTGGCCTAACCCTTTCCAAGTGTTTTGGACAAAAATTTGACAATCAAACTCTTACCCTAGATTGGGGCAACGATCGAATTCAAGCTCAAAGAATTGAAAAAGAAACAGTTGGATTATTGTAATCGAAATTACAAGCGTTCTCTTCTTGAGAGTTTTTGTTATTGAGTTTGTGTGCATACATTCGAAAGGGTGTAGTTTTATGATCCATTCAAATGTATGCACACGAACTCAACAACAAAAACTCTCAAGAAGAAAACGCTTGTAACTTCGATTACAATAATCCAACTGTTTCTTTTTCAATTCTTTGGGCTGGAATTCGATCGTTGCCCCAATCTAGGGCAAGAGTTTGATTGTCAAATTTTTGTCCAAAACACGTGGCAAGGGTTAGGCCAAAAATCAAAGCCTCGTACTCGACTTCATTGTTCGTGGCTTCGAAGGTGCATCTCATAGATTGTGCCACCCTATCCCCCTGTGTTGAATTGAGGACTACTCCTATTCCTGTTCCCCTAGCGTTGGATACGCCATCTGTGTGAAGCGTCCATTTGACTGGAGACTTAGCTTCTAGCGTCATCAATTCGACGATTCTATTCTTTCTTCTGTGGTAGGGCTAAAATCAACCGCAAAATCGGCCAGCGCATGGGATTTCAACGCGGTTCTGGGCTCATACTAGATATCGAACCCTCTTAGATGGATTTCCCACTTGGCCATTCTTCCCATAAACTCGAGTTTATGCATGACCATCTTCAGGGGATGAGTGGTTCACACCACGATTGTGTGTGACTCGAAGTAGGGACGGTGTTTATGGGAGCACATGACCAATGCTAACACCAATTTCTCCAGTGAAGAATTACGAGTTTTAGCTGGTAGGAGAGTCCTACTTATTTAATATACAAGCTGCTGCTGCCCATCTTGTTCGCGGACTAGCACCCCACTGATGGCTTGCTTGGTGACAACTAGATACAAGGGCAAGGTTTCCCCTTCGTCCGACTTCCTTAAGATTAGAGGATCAGAGAAGTATTTCTTCAGTCCTTTGAAAGCTTCCTCATGCCTGGCGGCCCACTGGAAGCACTTGTTCTTTTTGAGCACCTCGTAGAATAGACGGCAACGATCCGCTGACTTAGAAATGAATCTATTCAACACAGCGATTTCCCGGTGAGTTTTTGTACATGTTTCACGCATCTGGGAGACTTAGCAATACTGTGGAACGAACCTGCTCTGGGCTTGCTTATATTCCTCTCTGGGTAACCAAATACCCTAGGAATTTCCCAAACTTCACACCGAAGGTGCACTTTTGCGGATTTAAATTCATGTTGTACCGCTTTAGGATTTCGAAAGCCTCTTCTAGGTGACGGCGGTGGTCTAAAACTTTCTTTGATTTGACGAGCATGTCGTCTATATATACCTCCATAGTCTCCCCGATCTGGCTTTGGAACATTTTATTCACTAGTCTTTTGTATGTGGCGCTAGCACTCCGCAGTCCAAAGGGCATGACTTTGTAGTAGTAGGTTCCCTTACTGGTAATGAAAGATGTCTTCTACTGGTCGCTTTCTTTATCCGGATCTGGTTGTACACGCTGAAGGAGTCCATGAAGGTTTATAATTCATGGCCCGCCATGGCGTCTACGAAGGAGTCTATGTGAGGCAACGAAATCCTTGGGACAAGCGTTTTTCAAATCCGTGAAGTCTACACACATTGTCCATTTTCCCTTTTTCTTGGGCACGATGACCACATTAGCTAACCATTCTGGATACTTGATTTCTTTGATCTTGCCAGTCTCCATCAACTTTCCTACTTCTTCGTCTACTATCTTGTTTCTTTCAGCGACGAATTTCCTTCTTTTCTGTTTCACTGGCGGGTGATTAGGATGCACGTTCAACTTGTGTGTGATGATCTCCGCATCAATTCCCACCATGTCCTCATGGGACCATGCAAAGCATCTTGTATTCTTTCTTAAGAAGTCTATCAACTCATTTCTCATGGGATATTCCAAGTCTCTTCAAATCTTTACAGATAGATTGAGGTCTGATTGATCTAAGACCACTTCTTCTACCTACTCAAGTTTCTTTTCGTTTTCTTTTGGATTGGTAGAATCAGTGGCTTCCTTTACTTGCTAAGTCGACTTCTGACTGGCAGTCGGTTTTAGAGCCAACTTATAGCACTCTCTTGATGTTCTCTGATCTCCTCGGATCCCTTGAACCCCCCAAGGCGTTGGGAATTTTATCGTCTGGTGGTAGTTTGAGGGGACTGCCCTCATGTCATGGAGCCACGACCTCCCCATTATCACATTATAGAAAGAAGGACAATCCATGACGGAGTATCTAACTTGGATGTTCACGCCATTCGCGAATGCAGGAAGGACGAGATCACCTACCGTGTGCTACACTTCCCCGCTGAATCCCACGAGTGCAGTCGGGTTCCTCTCCACGTCTTTCTCGCTCAACCCCATTTCTTTCAGTGCGCCTAACGTCATGAGGTTGGTCGAACTTCCGGTGTCAATGAGAACCCGTTGAACCAACACATTCCCTATCGAGAGAGAAATCACAAGACCGTCATGGTGAGGTCCTTCAAGACCATTGATGTCATCCTCATCGAAGTGTATCGCGAGATTGAGGATGTTTCTCCTCATCTTCATGGGACGACGAAAAGCACTTTCTCGTGTGTTCCTCATGGCTGCCGAGTATGTGAGGCCGCACACACTCGATCCCCCGGTGATCATGTTCACAACCTTGGCGTGCACTGGCGACGCAAGCCTTCCCGCGCGTGTGGCTTCTACCACATCCGGGGGGACTTGTTCGTTGGGTGCTACTTCTTTAATCCTCCCTTCAGATACTGGGTAGGCGATCTCTCTTCTCAGCGCTACGCTCTCCTTGGTTATATGACCATAATCGTCATGAAAATCGCACCACTTGCTCATATCCTTGTTCGGGTAGGGTTTCTCGTTTCTCCTTGGCCATCTGACGCCCATATCGTCAGGGCTATATTTTTCACTAGCTCCTCAGGGGATATACCCAGGTTAAAGTCCTCATACTTCGGTGGTAATGGCTTGGAGGGTGTTTTGGACAAAAAATGACCCACTGATCACTTTAATGTCCTAGATGGGGTTTGATAGCCAAAGGGATACGATTGGATCGGGTTGACGATAGAACAAGTAAAAACGATTAACAAAAGAAATAAATAAGTAAAGAAATTGAATGTAAAGACAGCTAAAATGAAGAAGAAATGCTTATCTCTTCTTATTAATTATAAACAAGAGATTACAAGTTTAGATTTGGGGTTTAGGACCCGTAATCATGCGAAAACTGCTGGGAAGACAGTTGTCAGATGCTAGCGGTCCTGCTTAGACGACAGAAGTCTCCGAGAGCGATATAAGTTATGAGAGCGTTTTGATTACAAGAGAGGGGGGATTATTGTGTACTCATGTATCCTGTCGAGTCTATGCCCTTAGATCCCTTTATATAGTAGGGAGAATTACATATAAGCAGTTACAAGATCAAGGATACATGTTCTCCTAAAAAATAGGTAGTGGACGTTGTGGAGGATATGGTCAAAGGCGGTTGTAACACACCCGGAGATCTCGGGATCTCTCTGGCGCTGGGGGATAATCAGATGACCATTGACGTTAACGATCTTCGGTCTTTATGACGACAAAAGTCTTTGGTCTCTCTGACGACGATGGTCTCTCTGACGATGATGGTCTTTCTAACGACGATAGTCTTTCTGATGATAATGGTCTTTGTGACGACGACAGTCTTCGGTCTTAGTAACGACGACATTCTTTGGTCTTGAAATCATACTGGGATCTTTTTGGGTCTAACAATACCCCAAATTCATCTTGGTCGTTGAGGCGAGGAGACGGGTGAGATGAATTTAAAGCCTTTCGTCGGATGCCTCATCGTCTTCTTGGGAACAATTGCATTTGGAAGCTGTTGAGCCATTAGAAATCGGGTGTCATGACGATTGAAGTCAATGGTCAAAGGTATGAACTTGATCGAAGTCGTCAGCTAAAGGCATGGACCCGACCGAAGTTGTTAGCCTCTGGCGCTGGTTCTATCGAAGTTGTGTAGCCACGGGCGATTTGACTTGATGAAAACCGTCGGCGTTGGGCGTTAACTTGATCGAAGCCGCTAGCCAATATCTTAGACTCTGTAAAGGTCGTTAACCAAATGTATAGACTTGTTGTCTTGCGATGATGCAACTATGTAGAAACTTTTGAGTTGTGCCTCAAGAGCCGAGGGCTTTTAACAGACGACGACCCCTGCCGAAGTCGTTTGTCAATCGTTAGAATTGCAGCTGCTTATGATCAGGAGTGCTCAGCCAGGTGATGACCAGTGTCTTCCTTGCCGATAACTAGCGTCTTCGGCGTTTCGAGCGTTGTCCTTAGGGGAGTCCCTATTCTGGCGAGTATCGCCCTGGCAGATAAAGCCTTGTTTGCTAGCGATAAAAGCTACGGTTGTTGGCGAGTAGCGCCCCATTTGTTCTGGCGAAAAGTGCCTTATGATCGTGACTGATGATTTCTTTCTTTCGACTGATCTTGACTGGTGATCAGCATCTCGTGTGCTTCTGCATGACAAAATTCAAAGAACTAGGAGGGTTGGTCGTGGGTTATCCCAACGACCCTCCGCCACTCAAGTCAGTATTTATTCGAAAGAAATCATAAAGGAAAGCATAATAGTGAACTAACATGATTTTTTTTAAAAATGATACGGATGAAACCTGCGTTCCTTCCGATTTTGGGTGACTGGACCGTGATTGTGATTGTGATCATGACTGTGACCGCTCTCGTCATCATCTAAGGTCTCACGGTCAGATTCACTATCTGTTGGATTTTGACGGTTATCTTCTGTGGTCTTGGGATCAGACTCCAGAAGGTCATCTTCGGAGAAGTTTGCTCCCTTATCTTCTTCTAGGCGAATTTGTGCCATTGCCTTAGCTTGAACATCTTCGAAGGTTGCACATGGGTACATGGTCAACTCTTTGTAGAGTTCATTGCTCGTTTGAAGACCTTGACGGAATGCTTCGATGGACGTCGAGACATCGTAATTGGGGATCTTGGTTTTCTCGTGAACGAAACGGTTCATGTAAACTCAGAGAGTTTCATCTTACCCCTGCATAATTCGAAATAAGTCATTAGAATACTTGTAAATTCGTCGACTACTCATGAATTGAATTTTAAACAAGTCGGTGAGATTCGTATATGATTCCACGTATCCTCGTGGCAAACTAATGCACCATCTTAGGGCTGGGCCCTCAAGAGTTGCCCCAAAGCTTTTGCACATGACGGCTTCACGATCCTTTTGAGGGATGGAAGTCATCATCATCTTTTGCTTGAAGATTAGAAGGTGATCGCTACGATCATCGGTGCCGTCGTAGCTTGACATTTCTGGAACAAGAAACCCCTTAGGAAAATCAACAACAGAAATGAATTCCACAAAAGGAGAAGCTTCATAGCCATCTTCGGGTTCCTTCTCGATGGGACGTGGGATTCCGGAGATACTTGCAATCGTCTCATAGAGAGGCTTTAATTTCTCTTGGATATTTTGCTTGATGACCTCCTCAATGTCGAGAAGGTTGGGAGTGATACCGTCGTCTTCTGTCGGCTGCTAGACTAGGACCCCCAGATAGGAAGTATCTTGGGTCGTTGTCGTCATTCCACGAAAGGTAACCGTTGGAGGATTTTGGACGGTCACAGTCTCTTTAGGGAAAGCTCCTGCGACGGTTACATTCTTGCTCGTGTGTACCTGCGATCTCAAAGACTCATTTTCAACTATTAGTTGTACCACTTGGGCATTCGATATGGCTGTTTCGGTTGAGTTCATCAATGTCTTTTTGGAGGGCATCGAGATGAGCAAAAAGGTCATCCATGGTGAACGGTAGGTGTTTGGTAGGAGGTTGATCAGTTGAACTTTAGCTATCATCCTCACGGTCGGCGCCAAATTGTTTTGGACAAAAAATGACCCACTGATCACTTTAATGTCCTAGATGGGGTTTGATAGCCAAAGGGATACGATTGGATCGGGTTGACAGTAGAACGAGTAAAAACAATTAACAAAAGCAATAAATAAGTAAAGAAATTGGATGTAAAGACATCTAAAATGAAGAAGAAATGCTTATCTCTTCTTATTAATTATAAACAAGCGATTACAAGCTTAGATTTAGGGTTTAGGACCTGTAATCATGTGAAAACTGCTGGGAAGACAGTGGTTAGATGCTAGCGGTCCTGCTTAGACGACAGAAGTCTTCGAGAGCGATGTAAGTTATGAGAGCGTTTTGATTACAATAGAGGGGGGGTTATTGTGTACTCATGTATCCTGGCGAGTCTATTCCATTAGATCCCTTTATATAGTAGGGATAATTACATATAAGCAGTTACAAGATCAAGGATACACGTTCTCCTAAAAATTAGGTAGTGGACGTTGTGGAGGATATGGTCAAAGGCGGTTGTAACTGATCCCAGAGATCTTGGGATCTTGCTGGCGTTGCGGGATAATCAGATGACAATTGACGTTAACGGTCTTCGGTCTTTATGACGACGAAAGTCTTCGGTCTTTTCGACGACGATGGTCTCTCTAACGATGATGGTCTTTCTGACGATAATGGTCTTTGTGACGACGACAGTCTTTGGTCTTTGTGACGACGACATTCTTCGGTCTTGAAATCATACTTGGAATTTTTTGGGTCTAACAACGGGTCTAGCCTCAGAGACGTTTACCTTCACCGCGTCGGGATGAAGGGCACTGCCCACGAGAGTCGAACCGATGACCTCTGGGTACTACCCTTGAAGGCTTAACCGATTAAATATATGCCTGAAGGTCGTCGTTCCCGACGGCGATCTGGAGTTGCTTTCTTTTCCACCCTTTTCAAGACGCTTACGGGCTTCCTCATCTTCAGATCTTCTTCAAGTCTGATTTGAGCCAGAGCCTTGGTTTGAACATCTTCAAAACTGTGGCACGGGTGCCTGGGTGAGTTCTTTGTAAAGATATCCATCTTGGTTAACCCCTTGACGGAATGCTTCCATAGCAGTCGACATGTCAAAGTGCGAGATGGAAATCTTCTCTCAGTTGAATCTGTCCAGGTACTCTCGGGTGGATTCTTCTGGCTTTTGGATAACCCGGTACAAGTCGCTAGACTGCTTCTCGAACCTTTGGCTGCTAGTGAATTGGACCCTAAAGGAATCCATGAACTCGGCAAAGGAACGAATACTTCCTTATGGAAGATTAAGGAACCACTTCAAAGCCGGCCCCGCGAGAGCTTCTCCGAAGCCTTTACACATCAGCGCCTCGTGAGAGTGACACGGGACGGAACTGGTCATCATCTTCTGCTTAAATATAGCTACGTGCTCATCAGGGTCTCCCGTGCCATCGTAAGGGCTTATGCTTGGTACCGAGAACTTCTTCGGTATCTCGGCCTAGGCGATGTGAGGAGCAAAGGGTGACTAATTGTAACCTTCAACCGCTTCTTTCTCAATGGGCCAAGGGACTTAAGGTATCTTCGCCAGTTGCTCAGTGAACATCTTGAACTGGTTTCGGATGATGTTTTCTAGATCTCAGGGTCAACGGCGGTCCCAATCCTCTTCATCATCCATGATGTCATCTTCAATGCGTCGAGGGCTAGCCTCTCGTGCCGATTGGAGGCGAATGGGCGCTCTCACCTCCTCACCGGTATGGTTACCTTGTGCAGGGGTGAAAGATGGTACCATAGGGATTGTTGCGGGTGGGGTGACCAAATCCGTATCTGAGGATCTCTCGTGCCGACCGGTAGGGTTTCTAGAGGAGCCTTCTCCCCCACTGGTTCGGACTCGATCCGTCGTTCGGGCGCGCGTGCCGATGGAAGAAACAGATCGGAGTCGAGAGTGGAAACCTTCATTATCGGTGGTTAGTTGCTCGATGCTGGTTTTGTGCTTCTCGTTGCAAACACGTTGGTCCGTTAGCTCCAATTCAAGAGCTTAGAGCCTAGCGTGCGCCTCCGTCACCCTCGGCTTCTTGCTCTTGGTTACCCTCATTGGAGTTTCTCATGGTGACTTTTTTAACTTCTTCCGATCTGGAAAGATGAACCCTTTTCGATCGTAGGTCCCCACGGTGGGCGCCAAATTGTTTTGGACAAAAATTTGACAATCAAACTCTTACCCTAGATTGGGGAAACGATCGAATTCAAGCTCAAAGAATTGAAAAAGAAACAGTTGGATTATTGTAATCGAAGTTACAGGCGTTCTCTTCTTGAGAGTTTTTTTTTGTTGAGTTCGTGTGCATACATTCGAATGGATCATAAAACTACCCCTCTCTCTTATCAAACTAATTTCCCCCCATGATGCCCATGTTTCTAGTGAATACCTTATGCTCTAGCCACCTCCCACGTTTCTTGGGACGAGTAACCGCCTTAGATGGCTGAATCTCGGGCGCATGCTTCATTCTTGTGACCGTAGCCTTCTTCCTTCTCTTGTGACTGATAACTTCTTCTATCTCCTCGATCTTTCTTTCATCCCGCTCTCTTATGATTCTTCGCTCGCTTTTTGGGCCGTCTATGTCAAATGGGCCATATTGTTTTTGAGCCTAACACCTCAGTTTGAGAAGGTATCCTTCACACAAGTCCCAAGAGAGCAGAACGCTCAAGCGGATTCCCTCGCTCGGCTAGCTTCCGCCATCGACCTCGATGAATATCTTGCAATTCCAATGATTCATATCATGGTTCTTGCCATTGGAGGAACAATGGCGCAGACGATGGCGATAAGTCTCTTAGCATGACCGAAGACGTCACCCCTCTCGGACCCACACCTCACGAAGATGTCTTCATGAGCAATGATAATTTTGACACCAGGAGTTTCCGGAACGACCCTGACCCAGATCAATCTCTGGACGGACTAGGGCATGAAGAAGGTTCCCTCGTTCCGTTCGAATTTAATGAAGAACCCTGGACCCAACCGTACCTTGATTGCTTGGTTTAAGGAAAGCTTCCGAAAGATAAAGCCGAGGCTAGGATGCTTAAGATGAGAGCTACGCGATTTACAGTCGAGAATGGGATGCTTTTCCACCGATCAACAATGGGCACAATCCAGCGTTGCTTGACCAAGGAAACCGTCCAGAGACTTCTCGAGGAGCTTCATTAAGGAGATTGTGGGAACCATACAGGAGGAAGAAGTCTATCCAATAAGGCCCTTCGTCAGGGGTGGTATTGGCCTACCATGAGAAAGGATGTTGTGCACTTCTATCGTAAGTGCGACGCTTGCCAAAGACACGCACCAACGAATCATCAACCTCCGGAACCACTCTACCTCACACTCACACCATGGTCGTTCATGCGCTGGGGAATGGACATAGTCGGTAAGTTACCCCCTTCGTCCGGACAAAGGATATTTTTCCTCGCCATGACTGATTACTTCTCCAAGTGGATTGAGGCCGAGGCTTATCGAGAAATCAAAGATAAACAAGTGATTTCCTTTATCATTAGAAATATCCTTTGTTGTTTCGGGGTGCCTTCGGAGATCGTATGTGACAATGGGTCTCAGTTCATAAGCCAAAGAACCAGAGACTTCTGCAGTCGCTGGAACATCAATTTAGTCACTTCGACGCCTCTCTACCCCCAGTCTAACGGGCAAGCTGAAGCTAGCAATAAGGTGATTGTAAACAACCTGAAGAAGCGCCTCGCGAAGGCCAAAGGAAACTAGGCCGACGAGCTACCCTATGTCCTATGGGCCGATCGAACAACGCCTAAGGTAGCAACTGATCAGTCTCCTTTCTCATTGACGCACGGATATGAAGCGGTAATACCCGTCGAGATTCTCGTCTCCACATCTCGTGCCAACTTCTTGATTGAAGAACAAAAACGTCTAGAGTTGTCGGCCGATCTGCATACCGTAGACGAGCTTCGTGAACAGGCCAGGCTACGTCTAACTACAACCAAAACATCAAGATTCGGACTTTCTGAATTGGCGACTGGGTATTGCGGAAAGTCTTTTGGGCTACCCATGAAACCAAGTCGGGCAAGCTAGCCCCATCATGGGAAGGGTCGTACAAGATAACCAAGGTCGTCGGTCAAGGCGGGTATCAGCTCGAATCCAAAGATGGTGATGTTGTCCCACAAAGTGGGAACGCGATACATCTGAAGAAGTATCACTTCGAAAAGAAGCCTCCCCCCTCGGAACACAAACTTCTTGGGCACTCCTAGCAGGAAGCCTCCGCACGTTATATGCAAGGCATTCGAGGTCATCTATCCTTAGTCGTTAGTTTGTTTTCATTTCAATCTATTCCTTTCGTAGTTTTCTCGTGACTAGCTTGACTATGTGAAACTACTTGCTATGTGTTTATCATGTTGCAGTGTTTCGTTAAACGAATGATTTATGTATATGTTATTGCGTGCTCATGTCTGTTTCTTGCGTAAGTATTGATAGCACATAAAGTATATTTTATTCAAATCATCGGGAGATAGAATACATTCACTTAGATAAACAACCGTACAACCAAAAATCTTAAATGGTAAAGGTAATAAATCCTAGACCAAAGACGTCTTCGATCGACGAAGCATCCCGAGCGCACGCTTCGACGCGATATCCGTCACTCGCCTGGAAACACTCTTCGGTAATCGTAGCTGCCACCAGCAACGAATGACTTCTGCAGGGGTCTTCGTCCAAAAGCCTTCGGCCAAAAGCACTTCATCGTCCCGGAACACCTGCACACAAAGGTAGGACACAACCAAGCAAAAAATATGCTAGAAATACTACGCATACATGCATACAAACCGAATTAAAACCCGACCCAACGAGACGATGCTTCCGGGATGGGGTAAAACTATCTCCGGCCCAAAACACGGCCTCATCCATCACAAAAAAAGTAGAGATTGTGCAAAAGACATGTTCGAACACATCCGAGATAGAAAAATAAATTACAAGGGTGCTCAGCCCTAATCTTCGTCCTTGTCAATGGTGTCCTTCAGCTGGTCCTGTCCACTAGCCAGGAGATCGTCCCATCCTTCATCCATCTCAGGGATAGCTTCGACGTCCGTCCCACAATCGCCACTGTCATCTTCAGCATCAAGATCCTTGCCCGCCACATCTTCATTCAAAAGACCCAGGGAAGCAAAAATCTCGTCACCAGGAGCTGGCTTCTCAGGCGGGTAACATTCATGGAAGGTCACAATCTCTGCGTCCAAGTCCCAATCCGAATGTTGACCTGCCTTGAACTGCTTAATCGTCTCCACCCGGGACATCATTGAATAGTAAGCCCCGATTTCCCCGGCTTCCTTAAGGATCTTCTTATTTGGAAGCTCTAGTTCAACGATTTTGGATCGATCCGTGGCGGCTTGACGCGAATTACGCTTGACTGCTTCCGTTAGTTTCACAATCTTCCCAGCATCAATCTTTTGACCTTCAAACACAACCGCTACCTCTTTTTCCAGCCCAGCCTTCTCGGCATCCCACTTTGACCTTAGCTCCATCAAACTCTTCTCCTCCCGGTCTACATCAGCTACCCACAATGCACCTTGTAACGCCTATGAGATGAAAACGCCAATAGTGAGGAAAAATTCGCAAGTAAAGGGGGGTAAAGGTGAGGAAGGAGCGTCGTAAGGGGAGGGGATTATCCTTCCAGATCGTCAGTCCAACATCTCTAATCAAAGAAGAGGTAGGAATGTCAAGACGGGGATTCTTAGAAGCATGAGTATTGCGGAGCCCTTGCCACAAATCCAACAGAACTTTGCCTTCTAGGTCAACAACCTCAGTAACCTCGGGCGATGACCGCTTAACTGGGGTTGCCTTATCTACGACCTATCACTCGAATGCAACTTGTGCTGAATCATGGCCGCGGAAGAAAAATTCCGTCCTAGAGAGGTTGAAGCTTCCGAGGCCAAGAACAAAGAAATCACCAGTCAAGAAGAGGGAGGTGAAGATAAATAGAGGGTACACGGTATTAAGGTATGTACCAGTAGCTTTCGCTGGAGGATTGTTGATCATTTTGGCGGCAACCGCCGACGCAGGAACTCTATCATCAATCATCTTCTCAGACACACCCGACCTTGAATTATTTTCACGATCAGGCTGATCCTCCGACAAAGCCGCCGACTTAGTACTCGATTCACCCTCGAGTATGAGGTCTGTTGACTTCTGATAGGTCCATCTCGCTTCAAGAAGGGCAAAGACCTTCCTGCATGCCTCCGATTCCAAGACATGGGTATCCAAACCCGGTGCAACTACACATGAACGCCGCCCAAAGAAAAAGATTAACAAAAAGGGGAAGATGCTAGTAAAACAACGCGGAAATTAGGGTCGAGAATGTTCACCCTTGGAACTCCACGAATCATAGCAGGTTGCGTGATACATCGGGCCCAACGTAGATCTTTCCACAAAAAAGAAGCGGGTCGCCCAGTCCTTGTCATTCACCTTCGATTTATGGATTAACAGAGTTTTAGCATCCCTCGCGTGAACGGTGAAGCGATCGGCCGTGAGGGGACATACCTTATAAGCACACAAGAGGTCTGACACCAAGAATTCGATCTTCTCCTCCGAACACACCTCACTTATCTGGTGCAAGATCTTCCACGTGGACCGGATCAGCTGTGCTGGAGAAGCCCTAAGGGCTAGCAAGAAGTTCAAAATCAGGGTGGAAAAGGGGAAGAAGGCCCCCAACGTGAAAGGGTACTAGAGGAAGCAAACCCATCCGTCTTTGACGCAATCAACGGCTTCATGCGTAGGGCAGTGAAAGTTGGTACCCGCTTGAAAGCTATGAGTCTTGACGATCTTCTCAACCTCATCCGGGCACATGGAGCAGGGGCGACAGTCATAAGGTTCGAGAGAATGAGATGATTAAAAGCCTAGGTCGGCTCTCCTTGCGCTAGCCATGGTGGAAAGAATCAGAAGCGATTAGAAAAGAAGAAGACGAAGAGAAAGCAAAGGAAGGGAGAGAAAAACAATGGAAGATGCGTATCTTTGAGAATCCACACTTGGAGTAAATATAGCTAGGATGATGTGACTCTTCCCTTCCCCAAGGATGATCGACCAGACAAGGTGAGGCCACGTGGGACCCGTCGACTATAGCACGCGCGGCGAATCTTATCAAAATCTCGCCAAAGGATTTGGATCAAGATTCGGGGGTACTGTTAGGCCCAAAAACAATATGGCCCATTTGACATAGACGACCCTAAAAGCGAGCGAAGAATCACGAGAGAGTGGGATGAAAGAAAGATCGAGGAGATAGGAAAATTTATCAGTCACAAGAGAAGGAAGAAGGCTACAATCACAAGAATGAAGCACGCGCCCGAGATTCAGCCATCTAAGGTGGTTACTCGTCCCGAGAAACGTGGAAGGTTGCTAGAGCATAAAGGTATGCCCTAGAAACGTGGGCATCGTGGGGGAAATTAGTTCGATAAGGGAGAGGGGGTAGTTTTATGAACCATTCGAATGTATGCACACGAATTCAACAACAAAAACTCTCAAGAAGAGAACGCTTGTAACTTCGATTACAATAATCCAACTGTTTCTTTTTCAATTCTTTGACCTTGAATTTGATCGTTGCCCCAATCTAGGGCAAGAGTTTGATTGTCAAATTTTTGTCCAAAACAACTAGTCTTTATCCCACGTCGAGTCACCTTAAAGCCCAGGAAGCGGCCGAATGTCACCCAAAATGCACATTTGGATGGGTTTAGCTTCATGTGGTAACTATCAAGGATTTGAAAAGCTTCTTCCAAGTGCGGGATATGATGAGCATCTTGCTTCGATTTGACGAGCATATTGTCAATATAGACCTCCATTGTCTTGCCTATCTGTTGTTGGAACATGCGGTTCACTAATGTCTGGTAAGTAGCCCCATCATTCTTGAGCCCGGACGGCATGACCCGATAGCAATAAGTACCCTGACTGGTGATGAATGAGGTCTTTTCCTGATCTCTGGATGCATCTGGATTTAGTTGTATCCACTGAAGGCATCCATGAAAGTCAGCATCTCGTGACCGGCGGTAGCATCCACCATGGCGTATATGTGTGGTAATGGGAAGGAGTCTTTTGGACAGGCCTTGTTGAGGTCTGTGAAGTCGATGCAAACCCTCCACTTTCCATTTTCCTTGCTCCCCACAACGACGTTTGCCAGCCATTCTTGATATTTAACTTCTTTGATTTTGCCAGTTTTGAGTAGTTTCTGAGCCTCCTCATCAACAATCAAATTTCTTTCGGGTGAGAATTTTAGCCTCTTCTGCTTTACTAGTGGATGGTGAGGATCTACGTTCAGCTGATTGGTAATGACAGAAGGGTTGATCCCCACCATGTCCTCGTGCGTCCATGCGAAGTAGCTACTGTGTCTCTTTAGAAAATTGATCATCTCGGTTTTCACTTCTGGGGCGAGATCTTGCTCAACCCTCACTGTCTGCATTGGTTTCTAGGCAACGAGGACAACTTCCTCGATCCTCTCGGCCTCGGGGTCCCGTGATAGCCCAGACCCCTTGGCCCCCTTTGATTGCTATGCTGTTTGGGCGACGGTTGCCTTGAGAGCGGATTTGTAACACACCTTGGACAACCGTTGGTCGCCTCTGATCTCTTGGATTCCCCAGGGGGCGGGGAACTTGATTGTCTAGTGATAAGAAGAGGGGACCGCCTTCATGTCGTGGATCCATGGCCGCCCCATGATGATGTTGTAATAAGAAGGAGTCCAACATAGAGAACCTCACTTGCAAGTGGACTCCTTTGGGATAGGTAGGGAAGGTTATCTCGCCGAAGGTGTGTGCGATTTCCCCGTTGAAACCCACCAATGCGACTGATTTTCTAAGAATATCCTCCTCCTTTAGCCCCATTTCCTTGAGAGCGTCCAACGTCATCATGTTAGTGGAGCTCCCTGTGTCTATGAGAATTCTCCTCATCAACACATTTCCCACTGACAGTGAAATGACCAACCCATCATGGTGAGGGCCTACTAGACCGGCTTATTCTGAGTCGTTAAAGGTGATGGTGTCCCCCGGACGTCCGTCGTGATTGCGGACGCTGGCTATCAACTGTCCAGTTGGGCGTTCCCTAGCGTGGTGTTTTGGTGCTGACTAGGTGACGCCGTATATATCTGACCCTCTGGAGATGACTTTGACAATCTTAGCATACTCCGGGGACGATGGAATGTCCATGCGCTCGGACATGTTTTGACTAGCTGGGATCCAAGAATTTGGCGAAATCTCGGATAGCAAACCTCTTGAGTGGAGGTAAGCTAGTTCCTTCCTGAGTGTAAAGCATTCGTTTGTTTTGTGTCCGTAGTCGTCATGGAAGTCACACCACTTCATTTTGTCCGTCTTTCGATTGGGGTTTTCCGCCTTCTTGGGCCACCTGATCCTATCCTCGAACTTCTCGAGACCCTTCACTATTTCTGCATTCCCCGGGCCGAGGTTGTACTCTTGGACTCTTGGCCGCTGAGTGGCGTCCTTCTTCCCGTCTGGTTGTTTGACGCCGGAGGTGTCTACCCCGGGCGCCACTAACCGGGTCTTTGGGTACGGTCGCCCATGACACTCCTTTCGATGGTCAGGAAGGGCTTTCCTTTGCACCCGATCATAAACCGAAGAGGCCCTCACAAGAGTCTCGTCCTCTTCTAGCCTGATGTGTGCCAAGGCCTTCAGTTGGACATCCTTGAATTTGTGGCAGGGATACTTTGTGAGTGGTAAAGCACGCTGTTTGGGAGCAAACCCCTCCCGAAGGCCTCTATTGAGGTGGGGATATCACAGAGTGGGATAGCCACCTTTTCCAAGTTGAATTGTGATGTTCGAGTTTTTAGTATAGTTTTTAAGTGTTTTTCTTGGTTGTTTAGCTTAGTTTAGTTGTGCTTTAGTTCTTGTTTTGTGTGTTTTTGGATGAGTTTGCATATTTTGATAAAAGTATGGAAGCTACTCAGTTTTTATGTTTTCTGTAGGATTTTGGAGCAATTGGAGTATTCAAAAGACATCGAGATGGCAAGGAAGCAGAGGAGTATGGCTAAGCTAAAGAAGGATTGGAGACACTTGAGAAGATCCCAGAAAATCCAAAAGAGGCTATGAAAAAGTACAAAGGACAAGGCAAAACAGGCTCGATACCGACCCTGTGGGTTCGTCACCAAGGTCTGCAACAAAGACAAATCAAAGGAGTTCAGCAAGAGTCTACCGACCCTGACAGGGTCGACATCGAGGTCCCTTGTGTCGGTAGGCGTGACCGACTTCGAGTTTTTAAAGATTTTATTCTGTAATCTTTTTAGTTCAGGAAGTTCTATCTTATGGAAACTTTTTAGATAGCTTCTCTAGTATAAATAGCTTGTCTTAGCTTTAGTTTAGGGAGGTTAGTTGGTTGGAAAAACTGAGAGAGAGAGACGCGAGAACTTTAAAACACGTACCTTTTTCTCTTGGTTTGGCTGATTTAGTTTGTTCTTAACTTGGAGAAGAAGTTTGTGAGTTCGAGTTGTGTTCTAAGACAAGTTTTGAGTTTTAATTCAAGTAAGTTTTTAGTTTAATTCGAAACATGTTCTCTTTCAATTTCTTTGCTTGTTTTTCTTCAATCATGTGTGAGTAGTTCTTTATTCTAGGATCGGGGTTGAACACCCGACATGATTGTGCATGAATGATGTGTGTTGAATGATTGAATGCCTTCTATCTTTTCTCTACTTGTTTTGTGCTTATGGTTTGGCGAAAGTCAAAGTATTTCGAGTTGATTTCTTAATTGAAAGAGAAAGTTATGAACTTGAATGTTGATATTGTTTGATAATGACAGTTACAAACTTTGGATCAAAGATAAGTAGAAAGTGAATTAATTCGTGAAAATTGATTGATTTGCTTGCTTTAATCAACAAAAGTTGGTGACTTTATGCTCAAGGGATAAAATTTATGATTCACACTATCTTAATTGCATGATTATGTCGTGGTACCCTTGTCCTAGATCTTTTTCTCTTATTTGAAATCTCGTACTACGTTCTGTTCAGAGTCGATACCGAGGTCATATCATCGGTACCAAACCTGTGTGTTTCTGTGTGTTTTGCTTCGTTTTAGTACAAGATCAGGATAGATACCGACCCTGACAAGGTCGGTACCGATCTGTTTGTGCCGTTACTTGGTTAATCTTGTTTTGTTTCCGTTTTACGTTCTTTTGCTTTCTAGATTAGTAATCAAACATAACCTTACTTCTCGTGGACGATCCTGACCTCCCTATACACAGCGGGGTCTTGACTACAAATTTATTTGTTGTTAAGTAAATCCCTCTCAACAAATTGGCGCCGTTGTCGAGGAAGCAACAATGTTGTGTTTGATTACTTGTGGGTTTGGGAATAGCCCGACCCTGTTTTTATTTCTAATTCGTTTTCTTTTTGTTTGTTTCCTCAGCTTATGCAATCTGGGAGACGTCGGCTTGAGTTTGATCAATCTGATTACTATTCTGAGCCAGAACGTGTTCTTCATCTTAGGAGACGAGAAAACTGCACCATGGTCGTCACACCTGAAGGGATGGCTCAGCAGATGACTGCCCTACACACATAGATGGAAGCATTGCAAGCTGATAGGGATCAATTGTAGGAATAGTTGAATACTATTCCAAAAAATGCCAAGCAGCACATGCACCCAGACTGAGGGTTCCAGAGTCAGCTATTGTGCTTCCCGAGATAGAGAAGGCCTTTGAGATCAAATCTCAATTTCTATCTTTAATAAAAAGGGCTCAGTTCGAGGGGAAACCCACTTAGTGCCCTATGGAGCATATTCGTAATTTTATTGATTTATGTGATACCATTGCTGCTGATGGTGTTTCTCTTGAATATGTTCAATTAAAGGCCTTTAAGTGGTCTCTTGCAGGAAAGGCCCTGAGTTTATTAGAGAGCCTACCTCCTCGATCGGTTAGGACGTGGAGAGCCTTGCATGACTTGTTCATGGCAAAGTTCTTTCCTCCAGCCAAAACTACGAAGTTAAGGAAATGCATCACCTGTACCACCAACTGCCTAACGAGACCTTTGTGGAAACATGGGTGCGATTCAAGGAGATGCTGAGGCAATGCCCTACCCATGGACAACCACAATATGTTCTTCAAGAGATATTCTTTCAAGGAATAAATGATGAGACAAAGAACCGCATCAACATTGCACACTACTTGCGATTTCATAGAGATGGAGCTTAATGAGGCATGGCCATTAAGCTGTACACCTTTGGAGCGGAAAGACACTACCGGACCGTGCTGAAACCAAGGAGAAAAAGCCTGGTAACAAGGAAACTACTCCCGTTATGATCGATAACGGACCCAATAGGGTCGATAACGAATCTCATGCACTCGGTACCGAGGCTCCCCGGGTCGCTACCGACCCCAACCCAGGTAAGTCTTCGACTCCAGAGCCAAATTGAGCTCATTGAAAAACTACCTCCTCCCTCTTCTGTAAAAGACGTTAGGAGTTTCTTAGGACATGCTGGCTTCTATAGATGTTTTATTCAAGATTTTTCTTAAATAGCTAAACCTTTGACTAACCTACTAATGAAAGAAGTAGTGTTTGAGCTTTCTAAAGAATGTCTTGAGGCTTTTCACAGGTTGAGAGAAGCACTTGTCTCTGCTCATATTATACAGTCTCAAGATTGGACCCAGCCATTTGAAATCATGTGTGATGCCAGCGACTATGTTGTCAGTGCAATATTAGGTCAGCGGAAGGACAAAAAGCTCCACGACATTTACTATAAAAGTAAGACGCTTGATGAGGCACAGAGTAAGTATACCACGACAGAGAAGGAATTCCTTTCCATGGTATTTGCATTTGAAAAATTCCGCTCTTATCTTGTTGGTTCTAAGGTGATTGTTAAAACTGACCATGAAGCCGTTAGATATTTAATGGCTAAGAAGGATGCCAAACCTAGGCTACTTCGTTGGATGCTCTTATTGCAGGAATTTGATCATGAAATCCGAGACAAGAAGGGAGCAGAAAACTTGGTGGCGGATCACCTATCTAGGTTGCCAGTTGAACACATCACGGATTCCAACAATGCTATACCAATCAACGACTTCAGACCGGACGATCACCTCATGCTGAACGAGGTCGAAAATTGCCAAAGGGTCATTATCGACCATACAAAGGTCGGTATCGACCGTTCATCGAAGTTGGAGGACGCGGGGAACACCGATACCGAGGCAGAAATATCCGACAACGAGGCCAGACAGCTCGATACCGAGCCCAGAGAAGTCATTACAGAGGAGACAACTACAGCCAGAGGGTCGATACCGACCCATCCAGGTTCGGTAACGACCCATCCAGGTACGTTTTCTCACCTTATTTCGAATACAGATCCTTTCTCATCTTTTCCTTCTACTTCTATTCATTATATTCATACTATTAGAGGGTCAAAGACCCCTTGGTTTGCGGATTTTGCTAACTACATTGTAGGAGGCGTGATTCCCGAGGGCCTGACCCAACAAAAGAAGAAGAAGTTTTTACATGATGTCAATCAGTACTATTGGGATAATCCTTACTTGTTCAAGAAAGAAAGTGATCACCTCTTTAGGCGCTGTATTCCAGAAGAAGAGATAGAGAGTGTGATCCGTCAATGTCACACTCTCCCAAATGGTGACCACACAAAAGGATTCAAAACCACATCGAAGATTCTTCAAAGTGGTTGATGTCCGCCATTTTTAGTCATGTTTTTAGGGTGTGTTTTTAGTGTGTTTGAGTCTTTTTCTTTAGTTTTGTGTTTTGTTTTGAGTTGTTTGTGTAGGTTTTTGTATTTTCATGAGATATGGAGTCTACATAAGCTTTGGTGGTGTTTTGTAGGTTTTTAGAAGCTATTTGGAGCACTTTTTGAGGAAAAAGAGCAAAACCGAAGATAAGCACTTAAGGAAAAGCTCAAGGAACGAAGTTCATGAAGTTATTGAAGATCAAGTTTGATCTTGTAAAGAGATAGAGAAATTCATTACAAGAACATAGGAAAAAGAATCGAGTCAAACGGAGTTGTAACGAATCTTCTACGCAAGTTTTACTCAAGGCTGTTCGAAGTGTTGATAAGGTCGTTAACGAGGCACCGCGAGGAGCGGCGTGTCAGAGTCGGTGCTATTAATGGGCTTTTATCCTATTTCCTTTTATGTTATTATATAGATAGAAGGGATATATTTTATTAGAAGATATTATTTCCTTATAGTTAGATTTAAGATAGATTTATTTCCTTATAGTTAGATTTAAGATAGATTTATTTCCTTAAAGATAGATTTAAGATAGATTAGTTTCTCTATAAATACTCTTGTCTACCCTTTGTTTTTCTCTACACAATCAATTGCCTTGGAGGGCAAGCAAGGGGAGGAGAGAAGAGAGGGGCGTGGGAGGGGAGAGAGAGACGAGTCTGTGGAGAAGAACTATCGTTTTGGATTCAAGTTGTAAGCTTTTTATTTAATTGTTTTGTTTTGTTTTAATCATGCTTTGTGAGTAGTCTTCCTCTCTAAGGTTGGGGTTAAACCCAACAATGGTTGTGCATGCTTGTTTATGATCATGTTTTGATTGTTTTTATTGCATGAATCTATTCTCTTGCTCTTAATCCTTGAAACGAAAGTTGAAGGAATTTCTCATTCATAGTTGAAGCGAAAGCGGAAACCTTGAATCAGAATAGTCAAATTAGGGTTTTGAAGTGAAAGCGGATCAATCCTAGTTGAAGTAGAAGAGATTAGATAGTAGGTTTATTGATTGAACGAAAGTTGATTGATTTACTTGCTTTGGTTGACGAAAGTTGACAACTTTATGTGATAAAAGCATGATCTTTATGTTTCATTAGCGTTTGCATGCATAATTGTTGTTGTGGGGATACCCTAAACCTTAGACTTCCTCTTTCTCTTGTTAAAAACCCTTGCTTTGATTGATTGCTTGAGTAATAAGTTACAAAACTTGATACTGATTTTCTCCCTGCGGACGAACCAGACTCTGCTATACAACAACGGGGTCTTGATTATAAATTTATTTGTTGTCAAGAAACCCTCTCAACAAATTGGCGCCGTTGCCGGGGACCGAACCCGGGTCACCCGCGTGACAGGCGGGAATACTTACCACTATACTACAATTTGTTGAGAGGGTTTCTTGACAAGTAACTTTCGTTCAATCAATAAACATAACTATCTAATCTCTTCTACTTCAACTAGGATTGATCCGCTTTCGCTTCAAAACCCTAAGTTGACTATTCTGATTCAAAGTTTCCGCTTTCACTTCAACAATGAATGAGAAATTCCCTTTCAACTTTCGTTTCAAGGATTAAGAACAAGAGAATAGATTCATGCAATAAAAACAATCACAACATGATCAAAAGCAAGCAAGCACAATCATTGTTGGGTTTAACCCCAACCTTAGAAGGAGAAGACTACTCACAAATCATGAGTGAAAGAACAACTAAATTAAATAAACGAGAAAGCTTACAACTTGGAATCCAAACAAAGCGTTCCTCCACAAGCTCCACTCGTCTCTCCTCACGCTTCCTCTCTCTCTCTACTCTCTACTCTATCTAACTTGCAGGATAAGAAAACTAAGACTAGACAACGGTTTATATAGAGAGAACTAAAGCTATCTATAAGGAAATAAATCTCTAAAAGATATATCCCTTAAAACTATCTAAAAGTAGGGATAAAAGTACTTTTAATGCGCTGACTCGGATGTTCGCTACCGATACTGAGTGCCTTGGTACCGACCCTGGTAGACACTTGCTGAACTCTTCACTTCTTTGCCTTTCCTGAGAACCTCGTTACCAACCCTATACACCTCGGTATTAACCCATCCAGCCTCAGTATCGAGCCTAACAGGGTCGTTATTGACCCTCTTCAACACTGCGAACAACTAAGAGTAAAACTTTAGTAGCGGGTTCGTTACACCTCGGTTTGACTCGATTCTTTTTCCTATGTCTTTGTAACGAGTTTCTATACTTCTTTCTTAGCTCGAACTTGATTCTTCACCACTTTATTGAGTGCTATCTTTGGGTGCTTTCCTCCTTTCTTCGAAATATGCTCCAAAACAGCTCCAAAACCTACAAAAACACCACCAAAGCTTACGTAGACTCCATATCTTAAGGAAATACAAAAACCTACACAAACGACTCAAAACAAAACACAAAATTCAAAGAAAAAGACTCAAACACATAAAAACACACCCTAAAAACACAACTAAAAAAGCGGATATCAAGTAGCTGAGGGAGTGACCATTTCTACCGACGAGGACTGGCCCCCGGTCTCAGAGAGAGGGCTGGATGCTTCCCCCACGTTGAGGCGCGCGGTTACCTCTTGATAGTGACGACATGCCGAGGCCCATTTTGTGATGCAGACGCCGACTGCAGCTCTTCGCGCAGGCGGGCGTTCTCCGATGTACGTTGAGTGATGTGGTCCAGGTGGGTCTGACTGCGGTCCTTCTGACTAGACACATCCTGTTGGAGAGTCGCGATTTTGGTTGCGAACTCGTCCAGAACGCTACGTAGGTTCTAGACTTCTCCGTTACCGCCTTTCCCGGAACCGCCCGCCAGATTGGCGTCGCGGTTTCTGTCGTCATCTCCTCCGGCGGTAGGGGGCAATGCAGGTGGGTTCGACATCTTTGGTGGACGGTTAGGGTCCACGGTGGGCGCCAAATTATTTTGGTCAAAAATTCGACCAAAGGGGATTACTGACTATAGATATGAAGTGTAGGGCTTTACTAACTGATAAACAAGATTTCGATCAAATTACGAACATAAATATGGGAATTCGATTGCAAACTGCAGATGTTTGATTTTAGAGGATGATTACAATTGGTTCTCTCTTTGTTTCAACATACCCCTCTCTACATTTGATTTACACATTTTATTCCCCCGCCCTCTCGTCCGTTACTACCCACGTTCCCCTAAGTTGCAGCCTACGTCCAACGTCATGTCTCGGCGGTTGCTATCTCCCGTCAGCCGACTTACTCGTCTAGATATTTGCTGAGCTGGATTGGGCCTGAGGAGTTGGTCTTCGCTTGATGGGCCAACGCGGAAGTGAACTTCTTGAGTTTTTTTATTCTATAGTAGTGCGTTAGTGCAAAAAAATTTGTCATGTGTTAAGGGTTACGTCTTAATTTAAACTTCTTTCTAAATTAATCTTGTAAAACAATGGACAAGAGGGATTTATCCCTCCAGTTCACTTCCATTGCGTAAGTAAGAGTTTTAATTGCACTGTATGTTTTAAGAACAAACCTTACTGTATTTATGAAGAAGGATCCCGCTCCCCACATTCTTAGGGCTTGCCGCTTTTCTATTTGCCCAGCAAGTAGAAAAATATTAATTGAAGAAATAATATCCAAATGAGATATTACTTCTTCCATGAAACACAATATATATATATATATATATATTATAAATAAACAAGAAAGCATATTTAAATATTTATCCTAAAATATAATATCATGTAGTCAATAAGGATATAATTAGGTATTTAAGGTACATATAATATGGACAATTAAAATGGACACACAATTAACTATCAAAAATTACAACACAATTGCCTCTTTAAATCTTATTATTATTCGTAATAAAATACATTCAAATCCTCCAAGCCTCCTTACTCGCGAGTGTGCATGCAGATTAGGGTACTTATTTGAATTCATATATTTATATATTCGTATATTTGTATATTCGTACATCTATACAAGCGATATGAGAATTTTCTTCAATACCTTTGGGTCTTTTAATCTCTTCTTTGTAATCCTATGGCATTTTAAGCAATATGCAAGCAGTAATTTTTGCAAAAGAGAAATATTTATTATGAATGATGCGAACAAGAAACCCAATAATGCAACAAACAACCTTAGACTGTAATGTCAAAACAATCCTAATCTTAGAATAGAACTTTTTCATATTCAAAACTTTCCAAGTCCTAGGGATTTCTTTTCCCTTTATGTCTTTGAGGGTATATGCTCGCATCCCAGCTGCTCTAATAACTTGATAGGGTCCTTCCTAATTGGGTCCACAACTGCTGTAATAACTTGATAGGGTCCTTCCTAATTGGGTCCGAGCATACCATTTGCGGGGTCTCTAGCACTTCACAAGACCTTCTTTTTTTGGTGTAAAGGTAAATTCGATTAAGTAAGAACCCTACTAAGAGGGTGGTACAAGCATACTAAAGATCCGGGGGCATAAATCGACAAGCGTGCAGGCCGTCCAAACTATGCAAAACCAAGCGCAAAAGGACAAGCATGCAAGCCCTCCAAACTATGCAACATACAAAACAAACTACAAAGTCTCAACCATATAAAGCGGAAATCTATCATGAAGTAAACAAAATACATGAGTAATTCACAAGACCTTCCTTAACACAAGGTGATGCGAGGATTAGTCGCGGATGGTCCGATCTTCGACAACAATAAATCAACAAGAACAACAAACAAGAACAATGGTTATAATTAACAAAGGACGGACACAACCACTAAGAGAAACAAAATTGATTTGACTGGAAATAAGGACAACTAATTGAAACAACGACAAGACCTTTGAAATTAATCAATTTAAGAGCCGAATCGAATGATCAATCAACCAACCTTTACAATCTCACACAACCAAGGATGAATCCAAGGAGCACGATAATAGCTCCGCGGGATCGGTATTGTAGGTCCTCATCGAGATCCAAGACAAGAGAGGTCGAGCGACTGGTGCCGAGGTTGGAGAGAGATCTGAACCAAGATTTGATTTGTTTTATTTGACATAAGAATCCAAGAACAATATTGAATGTGTGTTTGATGATTTTAAACATAGGAAAAATGAGAGGAAAGAGAGCAAATGGGAGTAAAAGGCCAATGGAAAGAGTGATCTCAATTTCCAATTAACTAAAAACTTGGTTTTACAAGAGAGTAATGGGCTTTATATAGAGAAGCTCCTTACTATAAATACAAAGACTAGTCCTGATATGCAAACCGAGACACACATCCGCTAATAAAATTAAACATAACAATAATATATATAATGTCAAGTTATGCAATAAAAATAAATAAATACCACGGTCCCGATGGCCATGATTACGAGGCATTCACTGAGCGGGCTAGTAATAGTTAGGCTCGGGTCTATGATCCCCATGGCGTGGGGGTGTAACCCAACAAGAAGGGACGCCACGGGCGTCGTGGGCCCTAGTATGCCCACAGTTCCTGACATTCGTGGGGGGTGGTATCGTAATGCCCCTAGGCCCCAAATCGCATCGTAGGTGCCATAGAACGATCTAGACAACCTTGGCCACGATGTGGCTCAGTAGTAGTCGTAGGGCCACGATGAGGCGTCACGAGATGCTCATCATAGCGACCTGAGGCGCGCAACACGCTTGCCTCTAGGTCAGCCCTCTAACGCTGACTGTGCGTTGTAGGTAACACCGATTGGTGATGCTTACTCTCGGGGGCATACCTATCACTAAAGTACAAGGATTATGATAGGTAGACAACTCACCTCGGTGGCCATAGTCCCGGTCTACCTCGTCGGTGTAAGTGTCATCCACATAATCCTCACGACAACTCGCTCCACTCGTCAGTCTTGAGTTGAAAGCTGTCGAATCTTAATAACAGATGGGAGATGCCGGATGACCGACTGAGTAGAAGTCTCCGGATACATATGCCCCTTACCACGCTCCAAAGCGCGGTTTGCGGCGGCTCCATTAGTCACATTCGTCGCGCCCGACAATTGCCCTTGGAGATATGGATGTTGTGCTCGTGATTCAACAAGCTCACGTCTCAAATCCGCAATCTCCTGCTGCTCGGGAATCAAGACTACTCCCGACTGCACATTTTCGGCATGTCGGACCTCGGGAGGAACTACATTTGCTAGAGGTGGGTCCTGGGCAGTGTTACTAGCGATTCAAAGGGCTAGAAGGTTAACTGCAGCCATAGGGCAACAAGTAAAAGAGCACAAAAGGTATGGAATAACACAATCAAAGCACTGAAACCAAGCTGCGCAAACAAGGTGAGGCTCGAAAATATGGTGTCGTGAGGGTGGCTATAGGATAGGCGTAAATATGATGATAGTGTGTAAATGCAAGTTAATAATGGTACCCCACAAATTAATTATCAAGCAATATACACCACATGAAGCACACAAGTAGCTCGGTAACCCTAAAGAGAAAAATAAAATAAAATAAGGGTCGGGTTACCTTATTTTGGCTTTACTGCCCTTTAAAAATGTTTTTTTTATTTAAGAATCGAGAGTTTTTCGAATCTCCTGTGGGTGTTCTTCGAATCAAGTTCTTTTTTTTCTTTTTAAATAAAAGGTTGCCTTATTTTGGCTTTTCTTGTATCAATTAATTTTTCTTAGGCTTGAAAAAAAAGAATAAAAATGCAATCAAATACTATAGCCGAATTTTATCCTTGCTATAGGATTTAAAGGCACTAAAAAAATCTACACGAATTTTTGATAAGGCTCGAAACGTGGTAAATATATAGAAAGAGGGGGAAAAACAAATACAAAACACACTTGATAAGAGAAGTCAAAGTGAAAAAACAAACATCTCAAAACTCGGATCCACAATCCGGTCAAAACTGCCCATCGGGCCTAATAACATCGGGTCTAAGACCCACCTACCCAACAAAAACCAGGGGCTTTAATACAAATATGTCAAAAAGGATGTACATGACTCAAGAAACCCCTGAACCAAAACCAACACAAGCCTAAGATTCGAACCAATACCAAAGAAGAGCCCTAAAAGACCGACTAATGACCAACCTCCTGCCTTTGCCTCATCCTTTCCTGAGTTTAAGACCCACTAACCTCCAATAGGGTCAAAAGGGTTATCATTCTCTATCAAGCTTGTTCCAGCCCTTCCTTTCTCTAATGTGCTCTGAGACTTCCTTGCCGTAAATTTTGGGACTACCCACTCGCCATCCATCTTTGTCTTACCCTTACTGTTTAGTGACGATTTCAGCCTTGTATCTTCACTCCTCATATTGTCATTACCCCCTTTTCTCTCCTGTCGTAGTGGTGGTTGAGTTTTTATCTCATGTATGCTCCCTTTGACCCGCTCTAAAGTATCTTCTTCAGGTTTGGTTGTCGACCCTTGTATCTTTAGTTGTCCCTTTGAACCAACTTGAGTCGACTTGTTGTCCAAGGCTGCTTTAGATTGTTGTGTGTTCGTGTTTGGTCTATTATCCGCCACTTGTACCCAAGTTCTTGAAGCTTGTGAATGCCCATTTTTTGCTGGAAATGGCTTAGACCCTTCTAACAACTTCTTGGTTGGACATCCTTCATCTCTTACTTCCCTTCTTGTCTCACAAAACTGGGTTGAATACCCAAAAGTCTTGCATACATCACAATTCCATGGTAGCCATTCAAACTCCACCTTCTGTTTATAAATCATTCCATTGTAGCTTTCAAGCACCACCTCTCTCATTTTAGCTTCCTCTGTCGAGACCTCCACTAGCATTCGTGCATAAGAGAGTTTTTCCACTCCATTGGTGATATGATGTATGTTAATAGGTCTACCAATCATGTTGCCAATAACCACAAGCATGTTGTTTGAGGAAGGAAAAATGGGATCTATATCCAATTTTTTCACCCACACCGGCACTGAATCAAAGCTGCTCCATTCAATTTTCATGCCAGTATGCCATTCTTTGAGAATAAGGAGTTTGTTGCCATCCAACATCCAAGGTCCTCTATTCATCACCCATTTTTGATCCTCCATTTTCTTAAATTTGAAGACCATCACCCCATTTTCTTTGAAAAATATTTTTGGTGCTTCAACCTTCCAATTGTCCACCACAAAAGCATTCATAGCTTCCAATGTCATAAATCTACCAACAAGGACTCCAATGAGGGTAGCACTCCATTCTAATTCAACTTCTACAATTTCATCTTCAAAGAATTTATACACATATTTAGGGATGTTGGGGAGAATTTTTAGCCTTACATCATCTGTAATCTTTCTATTACCTGCTAAGCTGGATATTGTTCTCTCCGGGGACCTTTCAAACAACCCTTTCCATCTCCACTCGCTTCAGCAGTAGCAGCTTGGAGAGGCGCCCTATGTGCCTTATCCACCCTTATAACTTGTGCTCTCAAGTTATTAATCATATGTCTATCTGAGGCAGCCTCAGCTTCCTTGGAAGAACCAGTTTCCTCACCTACTGTTAAGACTCCCCCTCTGATCTGATTCGAGGGGTTTTGCTGGTGTGAATCAACTCCAATAGCTATAATCTCTAGCACAACCAGATCTGTATTTTCCAATCCATCAACTCTACCCTCATATTCGGAATTAGTACCTAGTTGTGTCCCATTGTACACCACACCAGCAATTGGTGGGTTATGGTGCATTCAGTGGTTTTTGCTTCAGTTTTGCCCAGTTCAACATCAGTAAAATGTGTCCCAGCTGGTTCTGTCGACTCTTTTTGCTCAAAATTGCCCAAATCTGTAGCATTCAAGACAACATATTCAGAAGCATTATCAGCAGTAGTACAATCATCACCTTTAGGGCCAAATGTTGTAGCCGCTTTCATGCAAACATCAGCAACAGTTAGCTCAATTATTCCGTGTGCCATGTTCAGACCACATACTCTTAACCCCGATACACACGGTTCAGCTGATTGACAGCAGCAACTTTCCATGGTGCATGACTCAACATGTTGCATCAAACTACCTTCAGCATGGTCACCATTTTTCGCTGAGACAGACCCATTATCATTCCCAAAACATTTGGGCCAACACACAGGCGACACTTGTTGATTTTTCACATCCAACAGCTGAGATTTTGGCTATGGTTGTTGACGTTTCACTCGACAGACCCTTAGCATCAGTAGAAGGAACCATACAATTTTCTACCTCACGTTCTACACCAGCATGTTTGCCAATACCAATGTTTACAGGGCCACCAGCAGTCACAATGACACCCAAGTTTGTCTCCGCACCAGCATCTAGAGCTCCCTCATAAATTTGAGATTTCAGGTTTAGTCTTTTTCCAGTAGTAGCCCCTTTTGACCCTAGCTCAGCAACGCACACTTCCACGACCTTAGCCATTATATTGTCCCCTGGTTCGTCAACCATAGCCAAGCCAAAGTTCAGATTTGGGACCTGTAGTTCATTCGCCTTATGCATCACAAGAACTCTCCGACTTGCTTCAGAAATAAACGTGGAGGGTGACGAGTCCATTAGATCTGGATTCACACGCACCTGCATCTCAGATCCAAACACCACCAAGGGTGACCCATCGGTTCCGCCCTTTTTGTTCACATCAGCCTCGTCAATCTTCTCACCTTCTATGGCTGACCCGGATTCTAAGACCACGTCTTGATTTTGAGGGCTAATAATGATTTCCAGATCTGAATCGGCATCAGATCCGTACTGATCTCCATAGTGCTCGCCTATCTCCTCCATCAACAATACCATCGCTTCTTTTCCTTTTGCAGCTGTCTCAAAGAGCAGATTAAGATACACGGGATCTACATCATCCCAATTGTTGAACATCTCCTCAGGGATCTCTCTGGTGCTACAATCTCTTGCATGACTTCTCTAAGCCTTGTAAAGTTCCGTTTCCTTTCGTCATCTAGGGTTGCGTTTCCAGATCTGGGCAAACTCTCCACGAAACTCTTTGAGTGCCGATCTATCAAGCCTAGGTTATCTCCATCGTTCCTATGCAGCGAAGCATCCCCACCACCGGCGGGCTTGCCCGCCGGGGCTGCATGGTGGCGTTTGGAAGTTTTTTTTTGTTCTGGCCTTATCTAATCCTAACAACAAAGATACCAAATGAAAACTAGCAAGTACAAAAAAAACGAGGCTTTTATCCCTAAAGTATAGGATCGATCTTATCAATTTGTTGGTAGTCAAGATAGCCCCCTAATTTCTAGCAACTGGCACATATAATCTTCAACTAACAAATTCACCATGCGAGATCGAACAAGACTATCACGCAATTAATTAGCATGCAACTATGGAGTTCTGTACATGAACTGATATGGATGAAACCAATTAATTAGCATGCACTTTCATAATTCTCATCACAAATACGCAAGGTTGAAAGGAAAAAAAATTGAACTCCAAACGTGTTGGAATTTGGACACGGGCAAGGTTAATTTCACTCCATTTTTTTCTAGTTTCTCACACAATGAACAAGCTACGTAATTTTGGCTATGAAAATTTGCGTACAAGGGATCAAGTGACATACAAGATTGGCTCTTTATACAAATTGATAGGTCTGTAGGATCGTGTTGGGACGGTGTTGGGAACTCTGATTCCAAACATCCGAACAACGGTACTTGTCTTCAGTTTTGATAATGACAAACACCATATAGGAACTAATGAGTTACATTCAATTATTTCAAGGGAACACCAGGTCTAACGAAGAATCTCTAAGGAACGCAAAAGAAACACAAGAATATATAATAGCAAGTTCCTACCAAAGGAACTCTAGAGAGAACAGTTCTCATCGCATGGGAACTCACATGTGCAAACAAGACCATTCAGTGCAAATCGCCGGATCCTGTCTTGGACAGAACGAAGGCTCAGTCTGAGGAACAGACTGAAGCGAGTGATCCAACGGCCCGATTGATTCTCAAAGTTGACTAAGTTCAAATCAAAGTCACATGTGAAGATTGTAAACTTGGCGTGCAAGACAAAGGGTATTTCGGACAACTTGAAAGTGAATTTTGCAGCCCAAGTACGAATGAGTATAAAGCCAAATGAATAGTGCTCAATAGAAGCACTTCTCACATAACAAACATTCACACACAAAGAAAGAAAGAGAGATAAGAGAAAAGAAGTCCCCGGCGACGAGTGTTCGATCTCGGCGACAGCGAATCCAAGTTCCCAGGAGTTAGGGAATTACGACATTGAGCTCAAGGTGTAAGGTTCGATCTGTTTTATGTTTAGGTGAGTTTGTTCGCTTAGGAACAAGGTCGAGAAGGCTTACTAGTGTTACTAGAGTTAGGAAGAACTACTAGGAACCGAGAAGTGTAAGTCTTGTCTATGTTCTTAGGGAACAATCAATAAAATAAGAAGATCGTTCAAAATCCTCCAAGCGGAGGTAGAGGTTTACCCACACAACTAGTTGGTTGTTGTGGGGTTCCTCTATAAAGGAACTGTGTCGTTTACATTCTGCTCTACTTGCTTTCATTTTACTTCCGCTGCCTTGGGAACAGCCTAACCGCTAGTTCCCAAGCTCTTACTAACGCACGGCGATCCAACAATTGGTAGAGCTTGGAACGCTCTAGATTTTCTGTGTTAGTATCGCAGGTGACAGAATGTCTGAGGAACTCACTCAAGTGGGACATGGGAACAACAAGCCTCCTAGGCTTATCACATGAAGGTTCGAAACCTGGCAACGCAACATGAAGGATTGGATGCGCAACCACGACTTTCAAGCTTGGTGTGTCATCGAAGTAGGGAACATCGAGGTAGACCCAACCATTCGCAATGACTTCACAAAATGGGGACCAAACGCCATGTTAGTGCAAGATTTTGACAGGGTGCCAAATCTGGAAACGGCAAAGGAGATGTGGGAAGCCATCCAGCAGATGCACATTGGAAACTCTGATCTCAAAGAGGACCTCCAGATGAACGCTAGAAGGAGTTCTTCCACTTCCGAATGGAGGTGGGAGAATCAGTCTATAGCTGTCAGTCTCGCTTCGAAGGCCTATGTACCAAGCTTACCGGACTTGGGATAACGAAAGAAGAGATAACCGACAAGATGAAAGTACAACAACTCTTCAACGACCTAACTGGTGAATGGGCCAACGGAAGGACCATGTTCAAAGAAAATCCTGAGAATAGGAATCTCATGCTTCACCAAGTCTTTGGAAAGCTGGTCGGACATGAGAAAAGGAAACAAGACGATAAGGAGCAAGAAAGGGAACACAAGGGAATTGCCCTAAAACTAGAAAAGATGCTCAAATCAGTTCAGGAGCAACACGAAGATTTTGACGAAGAAGAAGATGAGGAACTCGTCCTGGTAACAAAGGCCCTTCGATCCTTCTACAACAAAGGAAAGTTCGAAAAGAGATATGGGAACTCGCAAAAAGGTAAGAGTTCCTAGAGAAAGCCAATAGAGAAGGACCTCACGGACGTCACCTGCTAAAAATGCTACAAAAAAGGGCACTTCGCAAAAGACTGCCCACAAGGAACTAACGACTGAAAACAAGGGAAGAAGGCCTACATCGCTACCCAGAACGATGACGAGGACGAAGATCCCGAATCTTGGGCACACCCAAACATGTGTGCAATGGCCACAGGAGAAACCACTGGGGAACAACCCAGTGAGGTGGAAGTGAGGGGGAACAACACATGGGTCATTGATAGTGGCTGTTCAAATCATATGACTGGGAACAAAGACAATCTCACCTCACTCCACACAAAAGCCGAAGGAGGTCATGTGTCCTTTGGCAACAAAAATAAAGGAGAAATCATAGGCACAGGGGAAGTACTACTCAACAAGTCAATCAAGATCAGCAATGTAAATTTGGTGAAGGATATGGGGTACAATCTCTTGAGTGTATCTCAGATATGTGATCAAGGGAACAACGTTGTCGCTTTCGACTCAGAAGAATGCTCGGTAATCAACAAGAAAACTAACAAAATCATTCCAAGTGGAAGGACGTCCAACAATGTCTATGTGGTGGACACGGACTTTGAACCACCAAGGAAGCTGTGCCTTGCAAGCTCCCATGATGATACGGAACTCTAGCACAAGAGGCTAGGTCACGCAATCATAAATCAGATTCTGAAGTTATACTTACGGGACCTGGTCATTGGTCTTCCACGAATCAACATTGAGGGAGTCAAGATGTGTGATGCATGTGTTCGTGGCAAGCAAACCAAGAGTTCATTTAAGCCAAAGAAGATCGTGAGCACAACAAGGCCATTGGAACTAATTCACATAGATCTCTGTGGTCCCATGGAAACGGCCAGCTACAGTGGAAAAAAGGTACATGTATGTGTTAATTGATGATTTTTCAAGATTTACATGGGTTATTTTCTTGAGAACCAAATCAGATGCATTCAAGGAGTTTGAGCCCTTCATCAAGAGAATGGAAGTTAGAATGGGATTAAAGCTCAAGTCTCTCAAATCTAATCATGGAACTGAGTTCAAGAACTCAGAGTTCCTAAAGTTCTGTGACAACAATGGTGTATCCCACAACTTCTCAGCCCCACACACTCCTCAGAAAAATGGAGTTGTGGAAAGAAAGAACATAACCCTGGAAGAGATGGCTCGCACAATGATGCTTGAGAGTGGAGTTCCCGAAAGCTTCTGGGCCGAGGCAATCTCCAAAGCTACATACATCTTAAATCGAGCTATGATTCGTCCCATGATCAAAAAGACATCATATGAGTTGATCAAGGGAAGAAAGCCCAACATCTCTCATCTCTGGACCTTTGGCTGCAAATGCTTCGTCTACAACAATGGGAAAGACAACCTTGAGAAATTCGACCCAAGGAGTGACGAAGGGATTTTCCTGGGATACTGCTCTCAAAGCAAGGCGTACAGAGTCTACAACAAGAGAACCAAGAAGACGGAGGAGAGTATCCACGTCGTCTTCAACGAACAATCAGTGAAGTTGGGAACAGAGTCCCAAGGAAAGGGAACTTTGTTCAAACTCGTCAGGCAAGAAGAAGACGATGATGATGATGAGCCAAGAAAGCAAGATGAAGACTATCCAAGTGGGAACAATGACCTACCACCAAGAAATAACGAAGGATTCCAACACCAAATTGATCAAGACTCCTTCGAAGTTCCCTCTACAACAAAAGAACCTCAAGATGCCTCTCAATCCAACTCTCTTGTTCCTCAAAATTAACCAATGCCAGAATCTAGTGTTCAGGGGGAACAAGGAGGGAACAATGAAGAAAATCCCGAGGAGACACTTAGTGAATAAGTTGAGAATAATTGTTCCCATGAAGAAGAGGAAACCCAAGTTGCAGATGAAGAAGATACAAGGGAGATGTCTAACACATTCGTACAAGGAACTATCACCAAAAGAGGGACCATCCCATCGACAACATCATCACTCCCTAGGACAAAGGCGTACAGACTCGTTCGTCTCTCAAAAACTTTTGTGCCTTCAACGCCTTTGTCTCACCGGTGGAACCCAAGAGCATCAAAGAAGCTCTAAAGGATCCAGACTGGATTCAAGCCATGCAAGAGGAACTCCACCAATTTGAGAGAAACAAAGTGTGGAAACTGGTTCTTAGGCCCAATAACAAGAACATCGTAGGAACTCGATGGGTCTTCAGAAACAAACTTGACGACACTAGGGAAATGGCTAAGAACAAGGCCCGTCTGGTTTCCCAAGGGTATAGGCAAGAAGAGGGAATCGACTATGATGAGACCTTTGCACCAGTTGCAAGGATTGAAGCCATTTGACTCCTCATAGACTATGTCGCCCACAAAGGCTTCAAGTTGTATCAAATGGATGTCAAGACAACGTTCCTAAATGGGCATCTCAAGGAAGAAGTCTATGTGGCACAACCACCTGGTTTCGAAGATCAACACTTCCCAGACCATGTTTACTTCTTGGAGAGGGCCCTGTATGGTCTCAAGCAAGCTCCCAGGGCGTGGTATGACAGGTTGGCCCATTTTCTCTTGTCTCATGGATACCTTCGTGGTTCCATAGACAAAACCCTTTTTATTAAGAAAGAGTCAAAAGATATTCTGATTGTCCAAGTGTATGTTGATGATACTGTGTTTGGTGCTACTAATGAGCTTCTTGTTGAAAATTTTAAGAATTTGATGAGTAGCGAGTTTGAGATGAGTTTCATAGGGGAACTCACGTTCTTCTTGGGACTTTAAATATCTCAAACCAAGGAGGGAACAAGGATCCACCAACAAAAGTACAATAGAGAGATACTCATGAAATATGGGATGGAACACTCCAGGCCCATCGACACCCCTATCTCACCAAACTCAAGGCTCAACGCAGATGAAACAGGTATAAGTGTGGATCAAAGGAACTTTTGAGGTATGATTGGGTCTCTTCTCTACTTAACTGCTAGTAGACCCGGCATCATGTTATCAGTGTGCCTATGTGCGCGTTTTCAAGCTAAGGAATCACACCTGAAAGAGGTGAAGAGAATTTTCAGGTATCTCAATGGGAACGACAACTTGTGCCTTTGGTATCCAAGGAACAGTTCCCTTGAGCTCTTTGCATACTCAGATGCAGATTTCACTAGGCATTTGGTTGATCGAAAGAGCACCTCTGGAATGGCCCAATTCCTAGGATCATGCCTAGTCTCATGGGGATCAAAGAAGCAAAACTCAGTGGCGCTCTCCACAACAGAAGCGGAATATGTGGTTGTCGCCTCGTGCTGTTCCCAGGTTCTATGGCTTAAGTACCAACTTCAGGATTACGGTATGTCTTTTGGGCCAGTTCCCATAAGATGTGATAATACAAGTGCCATTAACATATCTAAAAATCATGTGCATCATTCTCGTACTAAGCATATAGACATTAGGCATCATTTCCTACGTGATAATGTGGAACATGGGAATATCTCTATGGAACATTGTAGAATTGAAGAGCAAATTGCGCACATTCTCACTAAAGCTTTAGACAACGTCCCTACCAGCGTCTCCAGATGCTTCTAGGGACGATAACTCTAAAATGAACAAGTCCCTGTTTGTTATTCCCTCAATGATTGGCTAGTTTATCTTGAAATGCATGATAGGGAACACTAGGAATAATTGCTTTCATTTTGCCTTGTTACTAGTCTAGAGCTTTTGATGTACAAGTTGGAACTTAATTTCTTTTGGCCCAAAATGATCAACCAGAGTTCCCTTAACCCTCATTACAAGCCATCATGACGGTTGATCATAAAACCAATCCTTAGCCAAGAACCAGACAAACGCTTCTCATGAGCCCAACTTTTGTCCCATTATCGAGTTGTAATTGTCTGGTTCCCTTTGAGTTCCCTACCTTCACAAAAGAATTTGAGTGTGAGTTCCCCTATCCACTCCACTCAAACTTGACCTTACAAAGATCATGGGAACTGGCCTGCAAAATGATCACAAGCAACAGAACACTGGTACTTTTGGAAAGTTGGAACGTCAATTAGGAAACGGGAAAATATGTTAGATTTCGAAGCGTCGTGGGCCAAGTTTTTGAAATGCTCGATGTGACTTTCCATGAGCCTGACGATGCATGTCACAAGCGTGTTAAGGAAGTTGAAATGGCTCTCCCAGTTCATTGCTTGCCGGTTTTTGAGGAAAATCACCTTTCCCTTTCTACCCCTGTCCTCGTCCCTCTTATAAACCCTTTTTGCCATTTTTGGGACCTTCTTCAACCTTCGTCCTCTGCAACTCCTCTTATCTGCAATCTTCTCCCTTTGCTTTTTCAACAAACCTCCAAAAACATTCTCTTCCCAACTTTCCTCATGGCACCCACTCACCCAGACCACCATATCCGCGAATGGATCAACAACAATCCCAAATCTCTCTTTGCTTTCATTCTCAGAGAAGCCAATAACGAACCAGATACGGCCACTAGAGAAAAACTCTATACTCCCCCAAATCTAAAAAAAAATCCAAGAAACGCAAAGACCACAAATCCTCTTCTTCCGATCTTCCCAAAAAGAAGAAGAAGAAATCTCTCTTCAACATGGACGAGGTTCTAAATCTCTCTCGTCCTTCTTCCTTTGCCATACTTTCAAACCCCCGGATCCTCCTTCTTCAAACCCTAATCCCATCTATGGGAACTCTAGTCCCAGAGATCCCATCTTCACTACCTCCTCTCTTCCCACCGTCGATGGGACCTCCAATCCCATCGACCCACCTCCATCTTCTCCAAACCCTAAAGTTCCCACACCACCCACCTCCCCCAAAGCCAAATCCCCCTCACACCAAAAATCGCCTCCTCACTCCACCACAGAAATCTCCTGCTCTCCCTCTCCGACCAAGCAACTGGCCGACCTTGACACGGACGATGACTCACTGCCCATCGCCGCAGTCGTCCGTAAAAAGGAGAAGATGCCGGCTCCCATCGTCATGGGCACAACCGAGCAAAATGCTCGCCTCGACGCCCTACAGGATGAGCTAGCAGACTTTATCAACCAACCTCCTTCTTTCAAGCTCCCAAGGGAAGAGGGAGAGGTCCATGCAAAAGGGACCCTAGCCCAAGCTGATGGAGCTGGAACAAGTCAGGTCCGTCTTGATGATGATGATGATGATGATGAGGACTTCGGCCGGTCCTCAGAAGAAGAAGGGAACTCGGATGACGATGGTGCCACCGTGGTTCTTGATGTTGAAGGGCTCGCCAGGGAGCACGCCCAAGCGTTGGCCGAAGAAAACCAAGAAGGACACCAAATGGTGGTGTCGGAGGGTGCTCCCTTGGAAAAGGAGCCTCTCCTTCTGCTGAAGTCTGCTCCCACTCCTCCAAAGAAGAGGAAAGTGGCTGCCAAGGAATCTAAGAAAAAGAAAAAAAAAGGCACCGCTCCAAAGAAGTTCCTATCACAGAGGACCGCAAGCTCATTCCCCCACTCATCCTCACTGAGTCACAACTCCAAGAACAAGGGCTTGGGGAACTCTGGGACCTCATCAAGGCCCCAGAATGGGAACAGGTGTGCGACGTCGTTGTGACCGTCGACCCTGCCGAGGTGCTCCTCTTCTACAAAAACTTCGTCATTCATGACGAGGCCACCAAGGGAACCCTCTCCCTCCGGTGCGACGACTACGTCTTTACCGCCTCCTCAATTCGTCGCCAGCTTAATGTCCCTGTTAAGGGCCTGGATGTTATTCCCATCAAGAATTGGGGCGAATTCAACAAAGACGTGATATACAATGAAATCTATGAAGGTTGTGTCCTAGAGACCGGAACCCCTACTCACAACCTCTCCCTCATTGGCAGACTGGCTCACCAGTTTATCATAACAGTTGTGATCCCTCGGCAAGCAAAGCGTCACCAATTCAACATCCAAGACGCTATTCTTCTCTACCACTTCCTCCACCGAATGCCCATCAACCTCCCCTGCATCATCTTCGGGCATATGGAGAAGTGCATGGCCTCCACTTCCCATTCCCTCCATACACTAGCCTAGTAAAGAAGCTCATGGTCAAGGAAGGCATGTATGATGGACCAAGGAGGAAGTGACCATTGGAAGGGAACTAGACCTTTCTATGGTCCAGAAGATGCGTCACTCAAAATAATCTGAGGATCAAGGGACTCTTCCCTCAGGTGACGGCCCAAGTGTTGGGAACACTCAAGTGTTGATGCACATCGCAGCCACCCTCGAAAACATGGCGGGAACTCTCCAAAACATCCTATCAGTCATGACTCAGCTGCGTGATCATATGCTTCCCAGGGCCCCATGATCTTTCCCTTTCATTTCCTTAGCCTTATTTTCTCCACAAATGTAATGAGTTCCTCTTGTACATCTTTTGCTTAAGTAATATGAATGACTTTTAGTATGATTGCGTGTTCCTTTCTTCCTTACTATGTTTTCTTTTTTTCGATGATGCCAAAAGGGGGAAGGACAAAAGGTGTGAGATGGGTCGTGTTGAGTTATCATAGAATATGCTTTTGCTAAGGGGGAACTAATGCATAAAATGCTAAGTAAGAACTTAACGTTTCATAGAAGTGGCTCTCTAGGATCACACTTAGGAACTCAGATGCATGTCATGCTTTTGTAATGGGTTTGTCATCATCAAAAAGGGGGAAATTGTTGGGACGGTGTTGGGAATTCTGGTTCCAAACATCCGAACAACAGTACTTATCTTCAGTTTTGATAATGCAAATGCCATATGGGAACTAATGAGTTACATTCAAGTATTTCAAGGGAACACCAGGTCTAACAAAAGAATCTCTAAAGAACGCAAAAGGAACACAGGAATATATAATAGAAAGTTCCTACCAAAGGAACTCTGGAGAGAACAGTTCCCATCGCATGGGAACTCACATGTGCAAACAAGACCGTTCAGTGCAAATCGCGAGATCCTGTCTTACACAGAACGAAGGCTCAGTCTGAGGAACAGACTGAAGCGAGTGATCCAACGACCCGATTGATTCTCAAAGTTGACTAAGTTCAAATCAAAGTCACATGTGAAGATTGTAAACTTGGCGTGCAAGACAAAGGGTATTTTGGACAACTTGAAAGTGAAGATTGCAGCCCAAGTATGAATGAGTATAAAGCCAAATGAATAGTGCTCGGTAGAAGCACTTCTCACGAAACAAACATTCAAACACAAAGAAAGAAAAAGAGACAAGAGAAGAGAAGTCCCCGGCGACGAGTGTTCAATCTCGGCGACGGCGAATCCAAGTTCCCAGGAGTTAGGGAACTGCGACATTAAGCTCAAGGTGTAAGGTTCGATCTGTCTTATGTTTAGTTGAGTTGGTTCGCTTAGGAACAAGGTCGAGAAGGCTTACTAGTGTTACTAGAGTTAGGAAGAACTACTAGGAACAGAGAAGTGTAAGTCTTGCCTGTGTAACTAGGGAACAATCAATAAAATAAGAAGATCGTTCAAAATCCTCCAAGCGGAGGTAGAGATTTACCCACACAACTAGTTGGTTGTTGTGGGGTTCCTCTATAAAGGAACTGTGTCATTTACATTCTGCTTTACTTGCTTTTACTTTACTTCCGCTGCCTTGGGAACAGCCTAACCGCCAGTTCCCAAGCTCTTACTAACGTACGACGATCCAACAGATCGGTCTTGCAAATCCTCGTTAAGATCTAAGACATGAGAGGCCGAGCGAGTGGTGCCGACGTTGGAGAGAGATCCGAACCACGACTTGAATTGTTGTATTTGACGTAAGAATCCGAGAACAATATTGAATGTGTTTTTGATGATTTTAAATGTAAGAAAAATTAGATGAAAGAGAGAAAATGGTAGTAAAAGGCCAATGGAAAGAGTGATCTCAATTTCCAATTAACCAAAAACTAGGTTTTACAAGAGAGTAAGTGACTTTATATAGAGAAGCTCCATACTAAAACAACAAAGACTAGTCCCGATATGCAAACCGAGACACGCGTCCGCTAAAAAAATTAAACATAATGAAAATATAAATAATGTCAAATTATGCAATAAAAATAAATACATAGGCGCCGATTAAAGCTCGACTAGGCCAATAAGAAACTGTCACATAAAGTTGCTATCGAGCATATGGCGATGTCTGGCTCGACATGTTGAGTGAACTGTAGTCGGGCTCTAAAAATGACTGAAATGGTAGCCCTAGAAATGTCCTTAGCTCGAGAATGGGTGATAGGCCCACTTGAGCGAACACTCATAGCCTCCTCCTCATGTTCAGCTGACATAGGTGTCGGTGTGGTGTTACCACACGAGAAGAAGGCTTGTGGAGGCCTACGAACAACAATCTTATGTTGAGATTGACACAAGCAAGACAAACCAAGAAAGATCCATACCAATTTGTGAAAACTCTCTCTAAGAGCCGTCATTTTCATTCAATAAATTGAAATAGTTTCTAACTTGTCTACTCTGCCCAAAAACACCTAAAATAAGTATTTATATGTCTTCCAAAGAGGACTAGAAATTAATAAAAGAAACTCATTACTTAAAGTCTTTAAAATTGTAAATGGACATGGGCTGAATGAAATAAGCCCAAACAAACACTAGAGAACTCGTCAACGGTGCTCACATATTGAAGCCTCGCTCTTCTTGAACAACCTTGGAATGGGCCACCAACATGGCTCGTGAAATGGGCTCCACGGTCTGCTCCAACCTTATGAAATGGATCACCAAGCTTTGCATCTCCTCTTATAGCTTCTTGGCTCAGGTCCTCGTCAATGGACCATTTGATACGTGATTGCCCCAAGATTGCTCCAAGTTGATCACGTATATGACCTCACAGGAACCCAATCTTGTCTAGAAAGCTTAATTTCAAACCATTCTCGATGGAATTCAATTTCTTGCATCAAAAGTAAAACAATTTTGAACTGGATTCTTAGAAGAACAACGGTGAATTCGAATGGATAGAACTTCACAAACTAAATGTTTAATTGAAAGGCTCTAACGCTATTTCAATTGATCAACTAGTTGAGATCTTTAACAATCCAACTAGAACAATCCAATTTGATAATTCTATGAACTCAAATTCTGGAAATTAATCACACAATTAATGATGCACGATTGATTGATTGAAGCACACGAAATCTGATTGTTTTAATGGCCCAAGAGATAGATTAATTCCAATTTATGGTTTAATCTCTTTTAAGATGATTTTATTGAATGAAAAAGCAAGGTTTAAACAGAGTACAAACTAGGATATCCTTGGCGCACAAGGAAAGAGCATGGCTGGCCCTAATAAGGGGGTTGATGACCTTTTCTTGCTCTCCAAGATATATTAAATGTAATATTAAAAACAGCTATCCTAAGTCTCCTTGTCAATTAAATGAAATAGATAACGAATTTGACTGAAGAGAAAAGAAAAATAACAAACTAATCCTAACAAACTCAAAGTATATAATAATAATAAAGCAAAGACAATTCATCCATCTAAAAAACTCATATGATCGAAATTATTAAAGATATAAATGTCTTAAAGATAAAAGTATAACTAAAGATAAGCTTCTTGCATAAGCTTGCACAACTCTCAGTAATTTGTATTTTATCCTCTTTTCTCTTTGATTTTGTATTCAATGTAAACTACAAAGTGGTAGATCTTTTTATTATATTTCCAATGCATGCTAAACGGACTAAAGATCGATTTTCTAGCCCAATTTATGACCATTTTACTGGCCATTATTTTCCATTTGACGAGCTTCTTAACTTTTCGAATTTTTATGACATGATTGTCTTTCATGGTAACCTTGGACACCATTGATGGGCATATTCAAAATATAATATGGAGTCCATGAAAAAATTCTTAAACTTAAATGGTCGGCAACTTATTAATGGTCTTGTTCTTTGGCTTCTATTCATCTTCAGCGAATCATTGACTCGGATCCTCCCTTGATCCGTATCACCATCCATCATGGTGGGCATCCTCGATGGTTCCATGGATGACCCTTTATCATTCTCCCCTTCTTGGAAAGGATTCGACCTTCAATCTTGGTCTTAATCCAAGGCAAGGTAAGGAGTAAAATAAGCTAAGTTGAAGATGGCACTAACACCATATTCTCCGGGAAGTTGCAGCTTGTACGCATTATCTCCAACTCGTTGCATCACCTTTAAAGGTCCATCGTCACGCGGGAACAACTTAGACTTGCGATTCTTGGGGAATCTCTCTTTCCTCAAATGCACCCAACTCTTGCAACTCTCAAAGGAACTCCACATATTTACCTGCATCAAAAACTTTCTCGCTCCTTCCTAGGAAAAGGAGTAAGATCAAGTAGGTTAAAGGATTCAAAAGATAAATACACTCAAGTAGAGTCAATTAGGTCAATGAATAAATTGTCCTATTATATGCAAAATCTACGTGTGGCAAAGCATCCTCCCATGGCTTAAGATTCTTCCTAATGATGGCTCTAGGAATGGTAGTTAAAGTCATATTAGTCACCTTCGTTTGCCCATCAGTTTGAGGTTGACTAGTTGTGGAGAAAACCTAGAGCCTATCTTTCCCCAAAGAGTCCGCTAAAAATAGCTAAGGAACTTGACATCCCTATCACTAACAATTGTCCTAGGCACACCATGTAACCTCATTATTTCCCTAAAACAGGTTGGCTACATTAGATGCATCATCGGTCTTGTGGCAAGCTATAAAGTGTGCCATCTTGGAGAAACGATCAACTACCACAATGATTGAATCTCTCCTATCTTATTCCTAGTTAATCCTGCTATGAAATACATACATATATCCTCCCAAGGTACTATAGAGGTAGGCAAAGTGTTGGATCGAAGGTTAGTTGAAACAGTTATGGGAACTATATTGAATAGTTCCCACACACAACGGAATAAACAAGTAAATAGGTAAATAAAACAGAATGAGACAGTTCCTTATAGATGGACCCCACAACGATCAACTAACCACGTGAGTAAACCTCTACCTCCGCTCGGAGGATTTTCGAATGAGTTCCCTTTTCTTTTATTGCTTAGTTTGCTTCAGGTTGCAAGGTCGAATACAAACTTCTCTTCCCTAAAAGGACTCTCTCCCTAGGCAACAGTATTGTATTCTCTCAACCCTAACACCAGTGAACGCTCATAATAAAAAGAAAAAGAGAAACTCAAACCTTTCTGACCTCTATCTCTACTTGTCATTCCCTTGACTCTGGGAACTCCTTCTTTCTTCTTTCACCGTCGTCGAGATTAGCTTGTCGTCGGAGACTTTTCACCAAAGCAATGGTCTCCTCCGATTTGTTCTCTTAGCTCTTTCTCTTGTATTTGGCAATTTCAGGATTGTGAAAAGTATCGAGCAAGGTCACTGTTCAAGGGTTTAAATAGGCGTGATATGCAACCCTTATCCATTTGAGGCATTTTTCCTAAATGCCCTTTTTGCCTTTGATAACGGTGATTTTGGTCGTGCAAATCACGGTTATGCAAAAGAATCCAAACTTACTTAAAACCGTAGTCTTTAGGAAGTCTGGTTCGAATTTGTAGAGAGGCAGGTTTTATCTTTGTAATGAGTTTTGTGTCAAACTTTAGTAACAAGGAAGTTTTGTATTGTAGCAAAGTCTAAGCATGCAAAACTAGCAAGTCAGATATTTATATATTTGATTTAATTAAGGTAAGGGGACTTAGATATATGTTTTTACATTACTATAAGATATATTGTGAAACAAGTAAATGGACAAAACTACCCCTTGAGTTATTCTATAAGTTGACTCTTTTGTATTCTCTTTAAATAGTTGCTTTCGTCATTCAATAAAAATTAGCCTAAGTAAGATTAAACCCCTATTGGTTTAGTCTTGCTCTTGGGCCATTAAAATAATATTGTTGAACCTTTCAAGATCGATTATCATCAATCCCAAATCCGACCATCTCTCTCTCTCTCTCTCTCTCTCTCTCTCATTCTTGTGTTTGAATTATGTTTTGATTCATTGAAATTAGTCCATTGATTAGGTCGAGTTTGATTGTTAAAGATCAACTAGTTCATCATCTAGAATTAAGTGTTGGAGCCGTTATAGTTGAACTATCTCTTTGGATTGTTTAAGTGTTTCGAAAATCAGATTCATCACCTTCGTTTGTTTGAGTTTTCGAGTTTACTTGTTCAACAAGACATTAACATGGATAGTGAATCAGGTTGAAAATCGAGTTACTGGCAAGATTGGGATCCTGCGAGGTCATATACTTAGTCAACGAGTAGTAATCCAAGACGATCACGTATCATTCATAGATATTATGATTAATAGTTTGACCATCAAATTCCATAGTTAAAGAACCAGTACTCACATTTATTTTGGTATTGGCGGTTTTCAAGAAGGGTCTCCCTAACAGAATAGGGATTGCATGATTATCATGTTCCATATCAAGCACATAAAAATCAGTAGGAGAAGTAAGATCACCACCCGTAACGAAAACAACCTCTGCCATTCCTATAGGACGCATAGTGGACTTATCAGCTAACTGAATAGAAATATTAGTTGACTGCATAGATCCAAGTTTCAAAAAATCATAGAGAGAGGAAGGTATAACATTAATGGAAGCACCTAAATCTAACATATCCTTTTCAAGATTAGAACCTCCAATAGTTATAAGGATAGTGAACATACCTAGGTCTCCACATTTCTTAGGTAAGCCTTTTGGAAGATTGCCGAAACTTGCACACTCATCTTCACCTTTTTCTTGCTATTCATATCATGAATCCTCTTTGTAGTGCACATCTGCTTCAAGAACTTAGCATAACAAGGGATTGATTTGATCATATCTAGTAAGGGCATGTTGACCTCAACTTTTCTAAACATCTCAAATATGTCCTTGCCTTGTTTAAGTGGTTCTGTACGCTTCAATCCAGATGGAAAAGGAGTAATGGGCTTCCATTAAGGAAAAACAGGAGTTTCAGAAGCCTTCTCAACATCTGAGGCATCTACAGAAGGGCGGTGAGCAACATCAGAAGGGCAAAAATCAACATTTGAGAGGCGGCGGTCTCCGCTTTTTTCGGAAATTTGAGGTGGCGAGGGGTCACCGTCGCGGCGGTCGCCACCAATTAAATTTTGGTCACTGCCTTTAATTTCCAATTTGTCATAGCCAAACTCTCTTTGGCATCGGGTGCCACCATGGGGGCGACGGTGGTCGCCGTCTTCATCTTTAGTTTCTTGCTCATTTTTGTCCTCTAGATGCTTCCCGCTCCTTGACATGATAGCACTGACATTCCAAATGTTCGGGTTTGCCTTAGTTTGAGATGGAAGGCTAACGGAATCTCTTACTTCAACTTTGCTCATAACTTGAGTTATTTGCCCCATCTATCTTTCCAAGTTATGAATGCTTGTTGATGTAGTCTCTTGGAATTGTACTTGACTCTTGGCCAGCTTAGAAACATTCTCTATGAGATTGAGATTATTCTGCATCAACATCTGCATCATGTTTTCCATAGAAGGAGCTGCAATAGAGTTTTGTCCTTGAGGCCTTGGCATAGATGGTCTAGCTGGTTGCAAATTATCCCTTTGTTGATTGGGATCTAGCTCTCTCCATCTGAAGTTAGGGTGGTCCTTCCAGCCTTGGTTGTAGGTGTTGGAATAAGGATCATACCTCAGCTTTGTTTGATACCCTCCAACTGCATTCACTTCCTCTTGTAGTGCAGGACATGAATCAGTAGGATGCAAGGGGTCATGACAGATCTCACAAGCCTTAGCCTGCTGAGCAATACCTTTCAGCTTCAGACGCCTCATCTCATCTTTCAGATCATCAAAATCAGCTTGATCAATCTTAGAATGAGAGTTGGCAGCTGATTAGTTTTGGGAACCTCTTCCATTGTATTTTCTAGAATCATCAGCCAGCATGGAAAAGATGTCTAGAGCCTCTTCATAAGTTCTTTTCATAATGTTCCCACCACAAGAAGAATTGACCAGTCGACGATCATCCTCTCGGAATCCTCCATGGAGATAGACAATGAGATCATGATTAGCATAACCATGGTAAGGACAACTCTTCACCGGTTTCTTGAAGCGCTCAAAGTATTCATAGAGAGACTCATTAGGGAGTTGCTCTATTGATTAGACTTGATTGCAGGAAAGTATTTGTCCAGAAACAACTTCTTCAAGTTCACCCAAGTAGTAACGTTTCCAGGAGGCAAAGTATGACACCAATCTTTAGCGGATTCCTTTAAAGAAATGGAAAACGCTCTAAAACTCATCTGCTCTTCATTAATATCAGAAGGACACATGCTAGTGCAGACATCAAGGAACTCATCAAGATGTTGAATGGGATCCTCAAGTGGAGTTCCCTTGAATTTTGGGAGCAGATGGACTACTCCTGTTTTAAGCTCAAACTTCACCCCATCACCAAGGGCTGGAACTGCACAAGATGGGTAATTCAGATTAGCAGTTGTCAAGCTCTCAAGAGTAACATGCTGATCACCCATTGCTTCAAACTCTTATAATAGTGCACGCACATCTCGGCAAGTTCTAAATAGAGTCCTTTCAATTTCTGGATCAAAAATAAGATTTGAATTATTAGTAGCACGGGTGTGAACCATAAGATAGGTTTACACCAGGATTGGCACAAAGATCACACAAAAGAAAATTATTTCCTCCCCGACAACTACGCCAATTGGATAACGGTGAATTTCATCGTGCAAATCACGGTTATACAAAAGAATCCAAACTGTAGTTTTTAGGAAGTCCGGGTCGAATCCGCAGGGAGACCAGTTTTATCTTTTGCAATGAGTTTTGTGTCAAACTTCAGTAACAAGGGGGTTTCGTATTGTAGCAAAGTCTAAGCATGCAAAACTAGCAAAGAAATAAAAGATTGTGATTAACAAGATTTGGGAAGATAGCTTAGGCAAACAAATATCCACAATCGTATGACAAGTTGATCATTGGTTTCACCTCAATATCACATGCAGTGAATTTTCCAATTCCTTTTCAATTCTAACTAACAACACAACCATATACTATTAGTTCTACTAATTAAACAACCATGAAACCATCAATGATTCAGTTTAATAGCAACAATAAGGATAAAAATATAATAGGATACAATTCTAGCATAAAACAACCACCTTTTACCCTAGAATGTAAATCAAATCTCTTTTGCATAAGACTTGCACAACCAGATACTATTACAATGCAATTGCTACTATGAGCTAGAGATGCTCAACCCGTAACACTCTAGATCTAGCAATAGATTCAATAACAACAAACCCTAGTTGATTAGGCTAGAACCTGTTGAAATAAATCATAAACATTCAAGCAAGAGAGAAGGTTAAATCCATGCAATAGATAGGGAAATAGAAACCTCACAACTTTAATCAAAACGATGCTTCAATTGTCTAACTAAGCACAAGGGCTTAGTTCTCCATAGAAATTATGTAAAACTTAGAATGAAATGTATGAGAATGAGAATGAGAGTTTCGTCTCCCAAAAACCCTAATCTAAAGAAGGAAACTAGGTCTAAACAACATAACTCTCATAGGAGAAGAAAACTAGGTCTAAACTACCAATGGAGAAGTGGCATGACACCTGAGGAGTGGAAAGAAGTTGCCTAATCGCGTTGAAACCAAAGAATCAGAGCAAGGCAGTAAAGAATACAGCCAAGTTAACATCGGTAACGATCCCCCAAGGTCGTTAACGACCCTCCCATGCCAGGTAAGTCCTCTCTACCGACCCCCCTCTCACTTACGAGGTCCCTACCGACCCCTCTCCTACACCGACCGACCCTCTTGTCGAGTCGGTGGAGCCATGGCTCAAGCCCGCTTTGGCTCCGAGTCTAGCAAAGACTTTTCCTTTCCATTATAAAAAGTCCAAGGACTCCACAGAAGAAAAGTTTAGGCATTTTATTAAGGTTCTTCAGGGCTTAAATATTTCTATTCCATTCGCTGAGGCCCTAAGAGAAATGCATGCTTACACGAAATTCTTGAAAGAGATCTTATCCAAGAAGAGATCAATATTTTAACTAACTGACGAGGTCCGATCTTTGGAGCTCCCTAAGAAGCTAGGCGACCCAGGTAATTTTGCTATTACAATTGGTATTGGAGCATATCGTTCCAAATTTTTATGTGATCTAGGTGCCAGTGCAAGCCTTATACCGCTCTATATTTGGTCCAAAGCCAATATGGGACCGTTGGAACCGGTGAACATGAAGCTCTATATGGCAGATCGATCCTGTGTCAAGCCAACAGGGGTTGTTGATGATTTCCCAGTCCAAGCGGACAAGTTCTTTGTCCCTAATGACTTTATTGTCATGGAGATGCCCGAGGACCTAGTTGTGCCTATCATCCTTGGTAGGCCATTCTTAGCCACAGCTGGAGCCATAATTTACGTTAGGAAGGGACTCCTAACTTTTAAAATCGGGGATGAAGTGGTGGAGTTTTGCTTTAACCCCACCATGAAAGAGACCAACGCAGTTGAGGTCAAAATGCTCTACACCCACATCGATTACATTGAATGTGGGGACCCGATCGAGTGGTTGCTAGCTTTGGAGGCATTTCCGGGCAAAAGAAGGACGGAGTTTGATTCTACTGCATCGATAGCGACCCTCTGTGGGTCGTTACCGAGGCATCAAGCAGGAAGTGATGAGCTGACGTTTTCTGCAGCGTCGTTACCGACCCTCATGGGTCATTAACGACCCTTCTCGCAGACGACAATGAGCTTCTAGCTTTTGAAGATGAAGATTACCTTGGAGAAATCTTGAAGAAAAAACATCAAGAGCCTATTCTCATTCCAGCTAAGCCTACTCCAACATTCAAGCCACTTCCAGATTCTCTAAAGTATGAATTTCTTGGTCCTAACTCTACCTTCCCTGTTATCATCAATGCTAAACTGAATGAGGAAGAAGTAGAGAAACTGATTTATGTGCTTAGGACTCATGGAAAAGTCATTGGCTACTCCCTAGATGATATAACTAGCATTTCACCCTCCTTGTGCATGCATAGAATATACATGGAGGACAATCATAAACCCACCATAGATCATCAACGTAGACGTGATACTAACATGAAAGATGTGGTTAAAAAGGAAATTTTGAAACTACTTGATGTAGGGATTATTTTCCCTATTTCGGACATCCAATGGGTTAGTTTGATCCATGTTGTCCCTAAAAAGGGTGGAATGACTATTATACAAAACGAGAAGGGAGAGTTAATCCCCACTAGGACCACAACTATTTGGAGGATGTGCATTGACTATAGGAAGTTGAACAGTGCAACTAGGAAAGATCATTTCCCACTTCCTTTTATTGATCAGGTTCTTGAACGCTTAGCCCAACATGATTATTTATGTTATCTAGATGGCTATAGCAGTTTTTGGCAGATTATCATACATCCTGAAGATCAAGAGAAAACCACCTTTACTTGTCCTTATGGGACCTTTGCATATAGAAGAATGCCATTTGGGCTTTGCAATGCCCCTGCAACTTTTCAAAGATCCATTATGGCTATCTTTTCTGACATGATAGAGGATATTGTAGAGGTGTTCATGGATGATTTTTCTGTTTATGGTTCTTCTTTTGATGCATGTGTTGTTAATCTTGCTAGAGTTGTTGAAAGATGTGAGGAGACCAATCTTGTATTAAATTGGGAAAAATGCCACTTTATGGTCCAAGTGGGAATTGTGCTAGGACATCTCGTCTCTAAGAGAGGGATTGAGGTAGACAAAATAAAAAATGAGCTTATTGAAAAACTACCTCCCCCTTCTACTGTAAAGAGTCCAACAAGAAGAGATGGATTACTATGATTCAACATCAGTTGGGCCCAGATTCCATACTTGACATTATGCGCCGAGTTTCAGAAGGATGGGGCACCAGCCATGTTGGTTTGGGCCTTGTCTTCCATTATTTCTTATTTTAGGAACATGGAATAACTTGTCTTACATTAGGGAGGCATTTAGTAAGTGACGGGGTAAGATAAGTTGTTAGATGTGGTCTTAGTCAACTCTTTGACTTGACCATTCTAGAAAGGAAAATATCAATCTAGTATTATATTTATGGATGATTTTTATTAAGAGAATAATAGAGAAATTTGGCCATTAGGAGTTTGTTAGGGCTAAATATTCTCGCTCATACTATATTAATATCTTTTGAGTCTAATAGAGTTTGTTAGGATAATTTCCTTATCTAATAAGTCAGATAATTATTTATTTGATTTATTTAAGGTAAGGGAATTTAAATAGATGTTTTAGATTATAATAAGTTATTTTAGGAAACAAGTTAATGGGCGAAAATAACCTTGTCTAGGGTCGGCCATGATTGTAACACCCCTATATGCAACATGCCTACCCCAGATAAAACATTTTGAAAACACCGACCAGTTTTGGTTTAAAGTTGGACCTCGGGTACACTCGTTGGTTAGTTCCATGTGCCCTGTTGTCAACCTTGCTCTGATACCAATTTGTAAGACCCCGTCTTTCCACAGGGCGCTACTTGGTAGTAGACCTTACCAGGTACTACTTAGGTGGGTTGACAACAACACTTTAGGATCTTACAACGTAGGCACAACGAGAAAACAAGAAAAACATTCAACTTTCAGATTTATAAAACTGAATATTAAACATGTTTGAATGCCCGAATGCATAAACAAAATTACCAAGTAACGCTTCCCGAATTTTCCTCAAAATATTCCAAACAACACTGAAAAATTACAATTAAAATAATTCAACAGAACTAATAATAATAATAAATCCTCCCGAAGTAGATCCGAAAAACCCAAACTAATGAAACGTGCATCAACGATCCACTCCACCATCAGACCAAGGCTCCTGCACGGTTTCCTGTAACATACCTATAACTGGAAAAATAATCCCCAAAGGGTCAGCTACTAATCTACCAAGCTAGATAATATGCGGAAATTATAAGATGTTTAGAAACAGTTTTCTATAGTCAGCAACCAGAATCCACAATCACAACCATAACTGTAAAGGCCAATACCTAAATTACACGGTTCGTAACACATAAGCCAAACACACATACACACAATCGCGCAATTAAAGCAACATAACTCTTTCTCCATCTCGTCTTCCAATCCATATTGCAGAGGCAGACCCTCCCACTCCTCACATCACTTCTTCCTTCTAACCCCGGCTAAGCCTCCACTGGAGCACTTGCCAAAACACACATATAGCATTTTCTTTTGAAGGGGCACAGTTTCTCTTTCCCACGGACCATACAAAGGCAACCCTTCCTCTCCGCTAACTATGATGGTCATGCCGGAAACGGTACCGACACAGAGAAAATGTTCGAAAACTTATTTTCGATAAAAACCCATTTATAAACCAATTTGCATACAACAACGCAAACAAGTCCAAAACATTTCAAAAAGATATTTGGGACTAGTTCCCAAAGCCAATCCTACAATAACGGCACAAAATCTAACAAGATAGAAAAGAACCGAGCAAGTCGAAAACGACTTACCTCGAAACTAGGGATCCTTTGAAGAAGACGGAAATAAGAGCACGAGCGAAGATGATTTCCTAATAGAATATTAATACGTGAAATTAGATACGATCCGAACCATACAATACTCCCCTTAAACAATCACCACTAGTTTTCAAACTCTACTAAGATAACCACACCCTATATACAAACGAACACTAATCCTAACTATTGTAACTTATACTATTCTAACTATTTTATTCTAACATACACTAACTAATGTTATTCTAACTAATACTATTAACTAGTTCGACTCTTGTGTTACAAAATTCTGGGGTCATTCGCCCATGTTTTTATTTATGCCTCTCAACTTATACTATTTACAATTCTAACTAAAACCCAGTTAAGGTGCTAACCTATCCAAACCATAACCCACCATTAACACCCTACTTGCTCACATTGAATCCCATGAATTCAACCATGGACGTTCAACTACAACCTCAAACCAGAACCCACGACTTAACTCAACCCCCTACATGACCAGACAACGCCTACACACAATCGGCGTCCATAGCCCTAGCCTGACCGATTCCTACAGATATCAACACTAGACGGAACCCGACGCTGCCCCGCCCACTAAACTAGAGGGAAAACATGACTTACCGGAGGAAATAAAAATGGACGAGGCTGGTGATGAAGTGGCTCGGCTGACTTTTCTTCCTCGAGACCGAAAACTCTACGAAAATTCACCATGGAATAGGAACAATGAGAAACCGAAAACGAACGGAAAGAAACGATGGCCAATGACAACCTGCCAAGGCCGACAAGGCAGTGTTACCTGAGATCAGAGATTGACGTAAAAGTGTGATACTTAAAAAGATTACGTCTAGACCTATCGTGAGGTTCTACAATGATAGCTTCTTTTCCAAGACAACTCTAGTTTATATTCTCTTTAAGTAGTTGCATTTTCATTCAATAAAAATCAGCCTGAAGTAAGATTAAACCCAGATTCGTTTAGTCTTGCTCTTGGGCCATTTAAAACGCAATCATACTCGTTCAAGCATTAGAAGCACATGATCATCATCATTCAATTCTCGATCTCAATCTCTCTCGTTTCCATTCATCAATTCTGATTTGTTTTATTAAGTTGTTCATCTAGTTTAGTTCTAGTTTGATTGTTAAAGATCAATACTAATTCATCAATTGAATTTACTGTTGGAGCCAAATCAATTGATCTATCTATTTGAATTATCATAGTGATTCAGATTACTTGTTTTCAAGATTCATTGAGTTTTCAAGGTATTAACATTCATTGAGTTTTCAAGATTACTTGTTCTCCAAGGTAACTTTGATAGTAAATCAGGTTGGAAATCAAGTTATTGGCAAGAGGGGATCATGTGAGATCAACATACTTGATCAACGAGGAGTATACCGAGGCGATCATGTATCAAGTGGTATCATTCATCCAACGTCAAGACAAGTAAAAATTTCTTACCTTTTTCGCTTTCTAGTTCAATTTAATTCAGTTTTTGATCCCAAAAATCATACCTTTAACCAAGTTACAATTTTTGAGACCTAAAGCTGAATTTTTCTCCACAAAACACCAAATATTCGATCACCAACAACATCCACCACCGGCGACCACCAAGAACTGGCGTCGCTAACCCTAGCCGCACCAATCCCCACCGCACCACCGTCATTCCGCCACCAACCCCGGTCCAATCGGACCACCACAATCCCTAAATTGGCACCCCTTAGTTCGAAACCCTAACCCTAAAACTCGCGGCCCAAAACTCTAATTTTCCTTGTTGATTCCTTGCCCCCCAAGCAACTAACCAACTAGTTGATTTTCAATGGATTTTATGCATGTATTGAGGTTAATTGGTTAAGTTTGTTGCAATTCATCATTGACATATTTATTCCTACAGTTTTTATGAGTTTTAATTGATAATTGCATGATTGATTGAGATTTTAATTGCTTGTGATTAATTGTTGATTATTGCCTTGCATCCTCATTAATTTCTAACCTACCCCTCATCTTTTTGTTAATTTGGCTTCTAGATAGTTTCATTAGTAGTATTAATCACTCATACAAAAAAAAATCAGTCCAACCATACCTTGCAATGTTTTTTTTTTTGCATTCAATTCAGCACATTCTAGTAGTTTGTGCATAAATCACAAAAAATCAGATCTTGCTTGATCAAAGATTGACCTACTCATCTAGTTTTAAGCCACTTTCACCCCTAGTGATTGCTTGCTAAAAAACAAGTAATTGTGATCACTTTGTATGCTTTGTGACAACAATACAATAAGTCACATATCGTGCCTATTTCTCACCTTGCTTGCATTAATTTGGCATTATTCTTCTTGCTAAGGATCAATTGAGAGATTGCATGTTCTTTTGAACTTATAAAGGGAAATTTTGCATTGTTTTTATGATTGCATACTTGTTAGTTACTTAAGCTGCATTTTTCCTTTGATTATCATTAGTACACCATATCTACACATTACTACCTCAATCTTAACCTAAAAACTGAATTGGTTGAATTGGATTGCTTTGAGGAAAGTTTTGGCTTGATTAAGGTGTGATATTGTTGATTACATCGCTTTTGGAAGAATAGACTACTCTCTTGTGTTTTTGTGACCTTTGCAGGCTAGAAATGGCAATTGAAGAGCAAGTTAACCCCGCTGATGTGAATTTGTCCAAGGAAACTATTGATTTCATTATATTGGCTATTAGTGAAGGCATTCAAGATAGCCAAAAGAGGCTTGTTGAAGTAGTGACTACATCTTTGCAACCTAGATTGGATAAATAGATGAACTTATTGCGGCATCCAAAGAGAGTTCACACTCAATTTAAAAAGATGCCCCTCCTCAACAACAACAATTTGATCCAAATCAAGCTTCCACAAGTAACAAAGGCAGGCAATATGTAGAAGAAGAGGAGCATGATGTGCTTGCTAGCTTTCCTAGAGAACACAACCTCCTAAGAAATTATTCTCCTAATGGTGGCCGTGGTAGAGGCTGTGGATATGGAGCAAGGCAGCCGGCTTACACCCATCAACCGCCTTTCACTAGGCAAGCCACGCCGCCTACTCGAGTTCCCCAAAATCAGCCATACAACAATGCTTATGATGATGTGACTTATGGTTATCTCGGGGAAGAACAACCTCCATGGCATCCTCCCCTTGATGATTTCTACAACTAAACTGAAGAGGTGGAAGAAATTCCACAAGCTTATGGAGTTAGGAGGCCAAACAACAACAATAACCAGAATAATGCTCAAATAGGAAAACGGGATATAAAGATCAAAATTGAGTCATTCAGTTGAACTTAATCCTGAAAAATATCTAGAGTGGGAGCAAGCTACTAGCTTCATTCTAGATCATATGGGCTATGAAGAATGGGAAAAAGTGGTTGTTGTTGTAATCTACTTTGTTGGGACCGCTAGAAATTGGTGGTTTCGAATAAAGGAGGATAGAATGAGAAAGAATTTACCTCCTATATAGACTTGGAACCAACTGATGTTTGTAATGAGAAATAAGTATGTGCCTGAAGAAAACACTGAGAACATAAGGCTAAAAATGGCCACTTGCAAATAAGGTCTCAAGTCCCCTACTGAGTAGTTCAATGACCTTGAAGATTTGATCTTTAGGCTAGAATTCATCATTCCCAAAGGTCCTTGAGGACCCAATTCATGGCTTAAATAAATCAAGCTATCAAAGACACACTTGAGATTCAACAAATCAAAGATCTTAATGCATTAGCCCACTCAGCCCAGTTGCTTTATGAGCAACACCGGAGAAAGAAGAAAGAAGCTTAGAATGCAACAAAAAGGTATCCATCTAACTCTAGCTCAAATTCCAATTATTTTTCTTCTAATTCTTCTATGCATCAAAAGGGAGCTCTTAGCTGACCTAAACCAGGTGCAATGACCAATAGACGCTCCATAAATGGCTCCCAAACGCAGCAGAGAACAAGAGACATTGTATGCTACAAATGTTAAGGGAGAGGTCATGTTGCTTCTTTACCAAACCGTGCAGCTTATAGAGCTAGTCTAGAGGAGACCAATGATCTTCAAAGACAAGTGCAAGACCACATGGACAAGGGCTATGTACGTAAGTCACTTAGCCCTTGTGCGGTTCCGGTGATTTTGGTGCCAAAGAAGGATGGCACTAGGAGGATGTATGTTGATTGCAGGGCGATCAACCAAATAACAGTTAAGTATCATCATCCTATTCCTAGACTTGATGATATGCTTGATGAATTACATGGTGCTAATTAATTTTCTAAGATTGATTTAAGAAGTGGGTACCATCAAATTAGAATGAATAAAGGGGATGAGTGGAAAACTGCTTTTAAAACTAAGTATGGCTTATATGAATGGTTAGTAATGCAATTTGGACTGACTAATGTACCTAGTACTTTTATGAGGCTTATGAACTATGTTTTAAGAAAGTACTTAGGCAAGTTTGGTGTAGTATACTTTTATGACATCTTAGTCTATAGCAAAACTTTGCATGAACATTTAGATCATCTTAGGACTGTTTGAACACTTTGAGATTATACAAGCTTTATGTTAATTTGAAGAAGTGTTCTTTTTGTTGGGAATCTATTATTTTTCTTGGTTTTGTTGTTTCTAGGAGTGGCTTAAAGGTACATGAAGACAAGATCAAGGCAAACAAGGAGTGCCCTCAGCCGACCACGCCCACCATGGTGCATTCCTTGCTCGGCTTGGCTGGCTTCTACATGACGTTTGTGCGTGATTTTAGCACAATTGCAGCCCCTCTCCACGAGCTTAAGAAGAAATACACATCATTAAAATGGAGAGAACAACAAGAGAACGCCTTCAACACATTGAAGGACAAGTTGTGCAACTTTCCAGTGCTCCAGCTCCCTTATTTCTCTAAGGCATTGGAGATTGAGGTGGATGCATCAAGACATGGCATAAGAGGCATCCTCTTACAAGACAAGAAACTCATTGCTAATTTTAGTGAAAAGCTTAGTGGGGCTGAGTTGAATTACCCTACTTATGATAAAGAGTTGAATGCTTTGATTAGGGTTTTGAAAACTTGGTCTCATTATTTAAGGCCTAAAGAGTTTTGTAATACATTCTAATCATGAGGCCTTGAAGTACTTAAAAGGCCAATCCAGACTCAGCAGGAGGCATGCAAGATGGGTTGATTTTATGGAGACCTTTCATAATGTTGTAAAGCATAAGAAAGGCAAGGAGAATGTGGTAGCTAATGCTCTTTCTCGTAGGTATGTTCTCTTAAACCAATGTGATGTTAAGATCCTTGGATTTGCAATGATTAGGGAATTGTATGCTAGTGATCCTCACTTTGCTGAAATTTATAAGAATTGCATATCTAGGGGAGAAGTTAACCCTTACTTTATAGATGATGGTTATTTGTTCAAAGCTAGAAAATTATGCATACCTTCATCTAGTATACGTAGGTTATTAACTAAAGAAGTGCATGAATCAAGAGATATAGAGGGTTAGAAAAGACACTTAAAGGTTTAAAAGAACACTACTATTGACCTAAGATGAGTAATTATATGCTGAGATTTGTCAAAAGTTGTGTTGTTTGCGTTAAAGCCAAATCTAGACTAAACCCTCATGGCTTGTACCAGCCCTTACCTATTCCTAGTTCTCCTTGGGAGGACATTTCTATGGACTTCATTGTTGGATTGCCTAGAACTAGGAAAGGTAGAAATGCTATATTTGTGGTTGTAGACCACTTTTCTAAAATGGCTCAATTCATTCCTTGTCACACGACTGATGATGTTGTGCATGTTGCTGATTTGTTCTTTGGAGAAATTGTTAGATTGCATGGCATTCCTTCTACTATTATTTCAGATCGTGATGCTAAGTTCTTGAGTTATTTTTGGAAGAGTTTGTGGTCTAAGTTGGGAACTAAATTGTTGTTTTCTACCACATGTCATCCACAAACCGATGGGCAAACTGAAGTAACAAATAGAACGTTAGGGGTTTTATTAAGAACTGTGCTTAAAGCTAACCTCAAATGTTGGGAAGATGTTTTTGCTTTTGTGGAATTTGCTTATAACAGGTATATCCATTCAGCCACTAAATTGACCCATTTTGAGGTGGTTTATGGGTTGAATCTAAGGATGCCAGTGGATTTGATGCCTCTACCATACAATGGAAAGGAGAGCTTTGAAGCTAAAAAAAGGGTTGAGTTTGTTAAGAAGCTACATGAGAGGACTAAGATACATTTGGAGAGGAAATCATTGAAGTTTAAGGCCCAAGCTGATAAGGGGAGAAAACATGTTTTCTTTGAAGAAGGTGAACTTGTTTGGGTGCATCTTAGCAAGGAGAGGTTTCCCAATAAGAGAAAGAATATGCTAGATCAGCGTGGAGATCGACCGTTTAGAATCCTCAAGAGGATTGGCCTTAATGCTTATCATGTTGACATGTCTCCCACTGACATAAGGGAGTTGATTCGAGCACCCTGTGATGGACCAATAACAAGAAGTAGAGCTAAGAAGATTGCTCAAGGAATAAGATCTATTCTAGTTCGTTTGGCAGCCATAGTTAAGAGTCCAACAAGAAGAGATGGGTTACTATGATTAAACATCAAACAAGCTCAAATTCCTTTAGTTGATTTGTATAGGCCGAGTTTCACAAGATGGGGCGCCGATCCATATTGTTTTGGGCCTTGTCTTCCACTAATTCCTATTTTAGAAACATGGAATAGCTTGTCTTACTTTGTGGTTGAATTTAGTAAGTGACCGGGTAAGATAAGATATTACATGTGGTCTTAGTCAACTCTTTAACTTGACCATTCTACGAGAAGGAAAATATTTATCTTGTATTATTTATATTATAGACGAGTTTTATAAGACAATAAGATGGGATTTTTGGCCATAGGAATCTTGTTAGTTGGCTGAATATTTTATCTCTAATATTATAAATATCTTTTGGAGTTTGTTAGGTTTAGTTTTCTTATCTTATAAGTCAGATAATTATTCATTTGATTTGTTTAGATAAAGGAACGTAGATAGGAGTTTTAGTATTATAATATGTTATCTTGGAGAGCAAGGAATGAACGAATTTAACCCTCTTAGGGTAGGCCATGACTTGTCTTGTCTTCCAAGAAACATCTAGTTTGTACTCATTAAATAGCTTGCTTTTAATTAATGAAAAATCAGCTTTTGAAGAAAGAGATTTAACCTAGATTGGTCTAAGTCTTTCTTTTGGGCCACCAAAACAACCTGAGTTCGTGCATTGCATACATTTGATCGATCATCTTCACCTATTCGTTCCATCAATTAAGATTTGAGTTTATAGAATTATCAGCTTGATTGTTCTAGTTAGATTGTTAAAGATCCTAACTAGTTATTAATTGAAATAGCTTCAAGCCTTTCAATTGAACTATCACCTTAAGAAGTTCTATTCTTTCGAATCTCCCTTCCTTTACACTTAATTTCTGATTTGTTCTTTGTTACTTGTGCGTCAAGTTTCATCCTTAAAAGCGAGATTGGTTTGATTTCAGTTTTTACTAGGCAAGAGGGGATCCTATGAGGTCATATACTTGATCAACAAGGAGTAATCCGAGGTGATCACGTATTAATACGCGTATCATAGACATAATTATCGCCCTCCTATATAGACTAATGTTCTATAATCCCGTTAATAGTCATAAAGCATAGCGTGATCAAAGTGATTATGCCTCCTAATCTAATCCTCCCACTCCTAGTTTTGGCCTTTCTAACACTAGCAATGAACAACTCCACCGTATCAGACACCACATGTTGCTAAGGTGTCAAACACCAAAGCATTCTCACATCCCGTCTCAACCTCTTGTTGACCTTCCCTTGACCCAAAAATGTCATGGTCAACACCTTATGGAACAGACGTAAGAATCAGTTTGAAGTTGAAAATTTGGACTTTTTCAACGTTTCGAGTCAATTCAATGAATTATGTTCATGCGCATGTGCGTAGGGTTTTCGGTTTTCGGTTTTCAATTATTTACTAATTGATTATTTATTTGGCCTCTGAGTATTATCTATCCATGACTGAATTGTTGCTATTGTTTTAGTTAACTTTCGTGCATATGATCCGAAGGTTGTTAATTGTTTTATATGTACGTGTAAGTTTATTCATATGCTTATGTATTTTCAGTGATCATATATATATAAACATATTAAGTTTTAATAATGGTATATCATGTATAATATTCAGGGTGATTTATACTTGGTATAATTTCATATTTTAGATTAAATTGATTAAACCAACATGCTGCTAAAGAAGTCTCTCTTGTGTAGATTAATTTAATTTGAAATATATGGATTGTGTGTTCTTATTTATGCGAATATTGATCGGCCCAAAGGAAGATTAATATTTGGCCAAGTAAGGAATACAGATGTGATAATAAATATTGATAATTATAAAGATATTATCCATGTGAATAATAGTCGGTCCAAAGAAAGGCTATTGTTTGACTGGATTTATTATCAATATTTGATTATTACGTTGAGAGGACCACTTACGATTGATATTTCTAGTGCAAACACTAGATGTCAAGTTGTGGTAGGTATCTCACTTAAGATTATATAGTGACTTTGTCCATGTGAATGGTAGTCGGTCCAAAGAAAGGCTATCATTTGACAGGATTTTAAGTAGTCCGCAATGATTTACTAGAGAGTTATAGTTGAAGTTTCCATAAAGTTTATTTTGGAAATCCTAAGGATATTGAATGTGTATTGCAGACTTCATTTTCTCACATGTTTTCTATTTTTCAATTTGGGCCTAGAGGCTTGTTTGATTTTTTATAAATAGAAATGTGAATGTGGTATGTTTTGAATTACTTTGTTCAATTTTCTTTTATACTTTTCAATTTTTTAGGGGGGCATTGGAGCCACATTTGGTATTTGAATTGTTATAAAGGAAATTTAATATTAGTTTTTTTAAAGAATTTTGACCAACAAAAATTTTCTCATTATATCCATGCACATTACTCTTTTGATATACGTTTTGTGCAGAAGGTTGTAATTTTTATTTTTTCAGTGATTATAGGTATTGGATTGTACATGTTTAACATTTTAAGTGAATGGATTGAAGCATGATGTCGTCAAAGTGACCTCTCTTGTGTAGATTGTTCATAAGGAATGTTGAATGTTGTATATATGCATGTCAATGTGAGTACTATTCGATCCAAAGGTAGTTTAGTGCTTGGTCGGATTGCAAACATACTTATAAGGGTAAACATGTGACAATTATAAAGTTATACATATGAATAGTAGATTGATCCAAAGATTGATTTATTATTTGTTATGAATTATTGTCAATGTTTGATCATTACACCAAGAGTACCACTAGTAGTTGATACTATTGTCCAAAGACTTGGTATTAATGTTGCACTTGGTATCTTGAAATGGGTTGTACAATTCTTGAATTTATATTGTTGGTATTTTTTGATTTACAATGCAAATTCTTAGTTATATTGCTCTCATTTTTAGTAAATCTCATGACAGTATATGTTGCTCTAAGTTATAGTTCAATCTTTAACTATGTCACCCTTAAGAAATTGGATGACGTTGTTTGGGTGTATAGATCTTGACTTTGCATACGAATAGAACAACCCTTTCTTCTGCATATTCGACTCTTTCTAAGAGAAGATAGTTTTTTGAGATGTGGGAACATTCTAATTGCTAAGGTCGTATGATCATGATGAACAACACCATCTCTGAAAACTTTAGGTAAAGAAGATATTAAGAATCTCAAAGTGTTTCCCGTTGAGATTAAATGATGTTGTACTAAAAGCGATAAAGCTAGTATAAGGTTCTCATTGGTTAACACATAAAGAAAAGGGCAAAATAAAGAAAATAAGGTGATTAAAGTTAACCTTATTCTATTCAGAAATAAAAGAAACATAATAAGGATTAAATAAGAAATTTGCTTCTTTTGTTATAAAAAAACAAAAGGTTTGGACATTTTAAGAAGAAATGTGCCTAAATGTCAATTGAGATGTATAAAGAAAGTCACCTTTCTTAAATTTGTGTTGCTCTCAAGTAAAGTACTACCTAGAAACTTTTTATAGTTTGTTTCAAGTGTTACTACAAATATTAGTGTTATTATGGAAGAATAAAGTTACTTGGGGATGTAGAGTTTGGAGGGGAAGGATTGAGGAACATCTCTTTGATGAATTTGTGGTTGAGAAAAGAATTTAATTTCTCTATCGTCTCTTTGATGAAGTTGTCTTAAGAAGAGAATTTAGTTTCTCTATCAAGTGTTATCATTGAAAGAAATTAGGGTATAATTATAATGTTTTCTAGAAACAACTTCGGTTTTAGACAACATTAAAGTTCCTCCCATATATCAAACTCAACAACCTCAAGAAGTGTCACTATAGAGATCCAATAAAGAAAGGAGATATGCAACTTTGGATGATCATATTTTATATCTTGTACAACAAGAAGATCTTGTGGGTGTGATTTTAGATGATCATTTTACACACCATATGGAATAAGAAGATATTGTAGAGATTTCATTGGATGATCCAATTAATCTTCATGAAGGTCTTCAAAAGTTATTGTTCTACAAAATGGATCATTTAAGATGAGATATATAGAATCTATGACAAATAAGATATTTAGGATCTTGTTGAGTTCTCATAAAGTTTGAAACCCATTGGTTTTATATTGATATTTAATGCCAAAGGGGTTCATCGGCAACATCAAAAGATATAAGACTCTTGTGATCGCAAAAGGATTCACTCAAAAGAAAGTTAGTGACTTTAATGAGATCTTTAAGAGGAATGATGACATTTGTAGTTCATTTTGATTTAGAGATACATAAGATGGATGTAAGGATAACATTTCTCACCAGAAATATTGAGAAAATTGTTTATATGGTTCAACTAGAAAGTTTAAATCCAAAGATTTCAAATCTATGGTCTATAAGTTAAAGAAATCCGTCTATGGTCTCAAAGAAGTTTAAAGATATGGAATCATAAATTTCAGCAAGTGATTGTCTCATTTGGTTTTCAGGTGAATAAGGTTAAGGATTGTGTATATCACATATTCAGTGGGAGCAAGTTTATCTTTTAATTTTATATGTCATTGACATACTATACTACTATCTAGTCACGATATAGGCTTATTGCAAGAAACTAAGAAATATCTCATTATGAAATTTGAGATAAAAGATCTTAGGATTTAGGCATAAAGCGGTTGTAAGCATGTTTTTAAGATGCCATTGAGTATCATAAAAGAGCTATATCGTTAAAGTATTAAGTAGATCTGACATGAAAGGAAGTCCACAATAAGGTACATGTATCAGTAAAGGTGACAAATTCAGTCTTGATGCCTTAAAAGAATTTTGAGATTCAAAAGATTGTTGATTGTCTCTACATTGATTTGTGAGAAGTTGAATTTTTTTTCTTGATACACATCTGGATATGGTGTACGGGTACTAAATGGACCTCATTGGAGAGAAACCATAAAGGGGGTCATGTATTTTTTCACAGAGAATGAAGGAATTTTTCTCATATAAAGGAAATCAAAAAGCTTGAAGATCATTGGGTATTTTAGCATTGATTTCATTGAGACTATGGCTTTATTTTTGCTAGAAGAGCTATATTTTGGAAGAGTGTGAATCAAAAACTTATAGTTGTTTCTACTACAGTTGCATATATAGTTTTGTCACTAGGGTGCATTCAATTGCATTGAGAACCCATTAAAGATTTTGTGTGACAAATTACAATATTGTTTTCCAACAACGACAAGAATTGTTTAATGGAGAAATACATCAACATTGTTGATGAAGGAAGAAGTTCAGGATGGTCAAGTATTTTATAGAATACGTATGGACAAACTCCAAGATATCGGATTCGTTAACCAAGGATTGCCCCCTAAAGTTTTTCATGAGCACTATGCTCTTTAAGTGTTGGCATTCTTATGGTACCTTAGTTTAGTGGGAGTTTGTGTGGATATTTTATGTTTGATTTATGCATAATAAAGTTGTTATGATTTTAGTCATAATGAAGATTACTGAACTTATTTAAGAATTTTTTGGATTGATCTCCAAATAAAGCAGGACTAGTTGGAAATAGACATGTTTTATGGAATCACATTTCATGTAATTTCCATGCCACTCATCCATACTTCATCTATGTCATTGAATATAGTAGTACGATGAACACGGAAGGTTTAGTTATCATATTGGTTAACGAATGCCGCCGTGATCTCATATTATTATACGAAATGGACCAAATTGATATAAAGGAGAAGTATGTAAGTTTAGCCAAGACGTGTACACATAAAGAACTTTGGTTAATATAATTGTTTTTTGGTCATATGTAGCCCAAGTGGGAGATTTTAAGATTATTTAATCTTATTTTGTGGGCTTACATATTATATATAATTATATTAAATGGCTAAAAAAGTAATGGGTTTATTTAAGTGATCCAGTTAAGTAGAAAGACCCTCGGATTTCTAATAAATGGTACGGGCCCAATGGGTGGATACCGGATTTAGCCCAATAGGCTTAATGGGATCCTTTTGGGCAACTAAATAGAGATCAGGTTATAGTCCCCAATATGTCAATTCATTCAGTGCTTTTCTACGTTACTCTTCCCATCAAAGAATAAGGCAAACCCTAGAATTGGCTTACATACATGTGGCTATCATTAGCTATCAATTAAATATTCCACAACAAGTTTGATCGCTACCATAGATTCCGGTATGTAATTAGTATTCTTAATATCTTGATATGATCGATCATGACTTCTAAAGAGGATTAAAATCCTAACACAAAGAACTTAGTCGAAATCAACTCCTTCTTACTCAATTCATTTTGCTTCTTCTACTTCTATGATCTAGATAAATTCTTAACTGGGTATGCCATGTTGTAATCAAATAAGAGAAGTGGAGAAGAAATCGACCCACAAAATCAAAATCGGAGCTCATTGTTGAAGAACCGTGGGCGCAGTTTTGGGTGTCACGGTCACAGTAATCTGGAACATGAAGTTGGCCTCTAGTGTCTAACAGCGGTCACGGTTTTCTGAAGCACAAGTCTGACGACCTTTAAGACAAAATCGCGGTCATAGTTTTGGTAGTCGTAATCGCGGTTTCCTATAAATTATAAAAGTTACAACAACGATGAACCGTGGTAATGGCTGAGGAAAAATTGTGTAGCATTGGCCTACAGTGACTCGTGGTAGATTTGGGAGAAAATGTGAGGTGATTTGGGTAATTTAAGGGTGTTTGCGTAGATTTGAAATTGGGTAAGAATGGGGTATAGATCTAGAAAATGGATATGGGTTTGGAGATTGTGGGAAGAAAAATGGATTTGATATGTATATGGAGGAATTGAAAGGTTTTATATAGGATAGAATTTTGGGGCTAGGGTTCTTAGGTAGAGTTATTGGAGGTTTGAAGAATAGAGGTTGAGAGTAGTAGAAGAACGAAGAAGGGTAAAAGTAAAAAATCGGACTCTTTTTTTATTTTCTTTTTTTTACTCACGAACTCAATGCCACGGTCACAGTTCTAGTACATGTACATCTGGAATTTTTAGAAGAAAATCGCGGTCACAGTTCTTCAACAAAACTGTCTTTTGAAATTAGTACCTCCACTTTAGTCCGAAAAACTAAAAGAAAAGTAAACATGATATTTGTTGAGTGCACAAGTTCTGTAGGATTACAAAATTCACTAATCAAACTGAGCCAATTCTGAGTGCACACGTTCAGTTGATTAGCCACCAATCCAAATGGAGTTTCAAGTATCTTGTACTCTTAAAGGCTTTGATATCTGTTTTAGGTAGTTATCTCCATAAAATGCATGTTTTTTTGCTAATGTCATACATGATATATGATGCTGCTTTTATAGAGTACTTTTCTGGTGTAGCTAGCTTTCATGGTTCAGCCTAGATAAATCTTGTCACCACATTTTAGGGGCTGTTTTATTCCTTTCTTATGTTGGTAATATTGATTTTTTAAGATGTTCTACTAACTGCCATGAGCTTTTCACGAGTTCCATGGGCCTGCACAAGAGCTAATGGACTATCCTTCACAAGGAATTAGCATAAGAAATTAAATATTAACACTAAAATTGTTAATAAGGGGGTTGCAACTTTTCAGAGGCAAAGAAACAAATTTCTAAGCTTTACCATGGGTTATACCAAGGTTAAGGAAATATTCAAAACTTAATCATGATTAATTGTGAGCAGCTATTTAGTGGATAATTTAATTAACACTGCTAAGGTTGGATTGTTGGATAACCCAAACTCATGCCCATTCAAAATGCATTATTATATATGGGATATTTCTAACATGTAATTTGATATGGATTGTTATGTAATTAACTTGTATTTTTTTCGAAACAAGCATCCACTACTGACATTCATTCATTTGATAAGTCTTAACTTATTGCATTAGGCCATTATCTTCCTCTGTAACAAATCCTAAATCACCATGAACTATATATTCTTACAAAAAATCTTGCTATAACTTGGAGCGTGCTAAACTCAACGCTATCTTAATTTTTACCTAATCAAAAAAATTAAAAAATTAGGAGCTCGACGATTGAAATGATAGTTTGTATGGTAATAACAGCGAAGATTTTAGGCTCTTCTTACTGAAAACAACAACATTGCTTATCTCTCATTACAAATTATTGATTGATTTGTATGGTAATAATGACAAAGATTTATATCCGTTTGAGAGAACTAACAAACTTCACTTCAATAGGACATATGGGTACGATGTTGGTGTTGCAATTTAGTCAATCATGATAAGCTGGTTACATGCTTCTGTACACCTATTGATTGTTGCATATATGAGGTCTAATAGAATCTCACTTGGAGTTTAAGTTGTTTTCATATAAAGTGTTGGATGAAGCTATGGTGGTATCCCATCATTAACATGCACAATAATACAAAAAAAAATAAAATTGGCTCAACTTCTTTGCATTGAAAATTATATTGTTGAAGCTGCTTCTTATTGAATGTGTCATGTATGGATTTTTTGGGTGTCTTGAAAAAGCATGTAAATCTGTATATGTAAACAGTATATGAAAAGAGATTTCAAATTTAGAATGTTCAGTTTATGAGGCTTAGGAAATTAGGTCCTGCATCCTAGCAATATTCTTTGGATGGCTTTGGAAAAGCTTATTGCTATTTATACACACCCAAAGCACATTTGCACATTACAAGTTCCCTTACATGTTCATTTTCCAATTCTGTTTGATCATCATTACACGTTTTTGCTATGCCTTACTTTTGTTCACTCAGCTGAATCATTTCTCCCTATATTTGATTTTTTTATCTTTCTGTTGTGATTTTCAGTAGATGCTCCATTTAGGGTTGTTTACTACACTTATTCTTTGTATGCAATGGCAAGTATACTTTCCTCAGCTGAGAAGGAGACCTTGGTGTCCTCTTTCCTTGAGATTTCCGTTGGCCAATCTATCGAAACCGTTGAGCATTTCCTTCAGGTAAAGACTCCAAAATTTGCTTGCTTTGCCTAATGGTGTTTTCCATTTCGGAACTTGGTAAAGTTTTTACACTATTCTTGATACCTCGTTCAATGGTTTGGAATTTCACATTATTTCTTAAATTTTCTATCTGTTTTTTGACATTTTTCATTGTGTTGAATGCTCTGTTACCAATGGTTAGGAAAAAAATTGGAGGATTGAGGATGCACTCGAATCATATTACGTGCGAGATATTGAGCAGAGTTATGCTTCATCTTCTAATTTTCTACCCGCCGAGTTCACTCCTCTTCAAAGTGATCCTAATTACAGGTTTGTAATTATTCGACATTTGTCCATTTATGTACAATTGTATTTGCTAATAACTACATTTACATCCTTATTCTCTTCAATTGGGTGCAGTAAATTAGGAGAAAGCATATGCAGTGTAAATGTTGGACAAAGTGATGCACCTAATACGTGTGGTCGTCTACCCTTCAATAGGGTTAGGTCACTTGTCATGGACTCCTCTTCTATTGATGTTTGTTTATCTGCATCTGCTCCGAATAATGCACGTCAGAAAAAGCGCACTCACACTGAGGTATCCGTCTCTTTTAGATTTATTCCTATACCTCTTTAATTTTTGTTGTTGTTATCTTTGTTTTAAATGGTGTTTTTCCTTATTTGATATCTCTCTTGAATGAAGATGCCCAGTTGTAGTTTTGCATCTTTGATTGGAAAGTGGAATCACTGTCTAAATTCATACTCTGTACGTAACAAGCAAGGAAAAGAAAAGGACCTAGGTCTACAAAAAATCAGAACACAATTCTGCAGGTTACACCCTACATTATAATGGAACATGATGTGCTTAAATGCACACTCTAAATGCGTTGTTATGTTTAGAATTGATGATGGATAGAAACAGAAAGTGAAGGTCCAAAATTTCTTCGCACTTGATATGGTCACTTCTATGCTCCATTGTTTTAATCGAGTAGATTATGTTTTTTTAGATTATTTTATTATTGGATAGTATTCTTTTTCGTTTATTTTGGGAATGAATCGGCTAATTATGTCGTACTGTCGTATGGTAGGGAACGTATTTAGGGAGTACAAAATTTGGATTCCAACTAAGGAGGATGCTGCTTTTCATAATTTATCATGCACATTGCTAAATTGACTTGCCATTTGCATTTAATTGCCTGCCTGCCATATGGATATCGCAGCCCAAATGTAAGCTCTATTTGAAATATGCCTTTTCTTCGGTCATTTTTGTCCCATTATCATATGAACCCCTCATTTGTTGACTATTAACTTCAAAAGCCATATGTATGTGTGTTTGTGTCGGTACAAGAAAATACTTAGGACTTTCAACCAAAAAAAATTAAAATATTTACGACTTAAACAAAAAAAGGAACATCCTTTTGATGACAAATGTAATGGTTTTGGTTAGTGTGAGAAAATCAAGTTTAAATTATGTATAATGGGGAAAATTTTGTTCAAACAACTTCAATAGCTTGGGACGCATCTCTTGATTTCCAACCAGTCTATTATGTTTGGTGTCATAGGGTGCATTTTTATTCTTGGAACTCAGGATTTATGCTTCCATTTTGTTGCGTACATGGTTTTTTTCTTCCCAATTATAAATTCCTTAGTTTCTTAACTTTATATGCACTTTGGGGATGACTATAATACATTGATTTGACAAATGTTTGTAGGAGCAAATCACACCCCAGGTCAGCATTCACCCTCCTTCTAGTGATGTCGTGGGAATATCTCATCGTACAACAAGCAAATCCACAGACTCCCCACGTTCCCGACAATCAAAGCGTCTTAGAGGCCTCCAACAAAATTCCCCACTTCAGGTGCGATGTTCGTATTTTTGTAAAGCATTTATTTTTATTTTACATATTCATGTTCAGCAGCTGGGAGATTATTACACTCTAACGTGCTTTACAGGAACCGTGCTTGTCTCAAACGACGCCCATTACTCATTCCGATGATGTTGTAGGACCATCCTATCCTTCAACGACTCAGTCAGCGGACCTCACATATTCTCGGAAATCGAGGCGTCTTGCAGGCATTCAGGAAGGCTGTTTACTTGAGGTATGATATGTATCGATATTGTTATGCATTTCTTTCAAGATGCTTTTACGCTACGTGGCTTGCACTAAGATAGCGCAACAAACCTTAAAACTTTCCCAACACCCACAACGTCCTAAAAACAATCGCCCCGCCATAGGAGAGCACCACATTCCAGCAACAATAACTCCACTGCCTCCATCAAAGGAGTGTACCAAATGTGGCGCCATAAAATTGGCATTTGAAACCCCGAACCTATGTTGTTGCAACGGCCAAATCCACCTCGTTCAAAACGAGCTCCCCTCGGAGCTCCTTGATTTATATGGTGGCACGAGCGACGATGCACGTCATTTTCGCGATTATGCAAGAATGTAAAACAACACCTTTGCTTTCAGCTCCTTAGGAGGTTCTGCCGGTGCCACAACTGAAAAAAGGTATTTATGTTTTCCAGCTACACGGGCAACTATATCATAACGTTCCTGAGCTTACGCCCGAAAATAGACGCCCGAGCTATTTAGAACTCTACTTTTACGACACCTAATCTGAAAAACAATATCGAAATTGAATTTTTCCTGAGATCGAAGATGCGATAGTGGATATTCTTATGGAGGTGACCGAGCGAAATTCGTATGCCAAGTTTTTTCAATCGTTGAGAGAATTCCTGATTTCTGAGCACATCAAAATTGCAATATCTCACAACCCTACCTTAGACCAACGTGTTTATAATGCCCCATCATCTGACGAGGTAGCCGCAATTTTTGTCGAAAGCCCAAATTCCAATACTGTCAACAGCCCACACATCTTAGTTCATGGGAAAGGCAATGCCACTCATAAAGTCTTGCACTACTATGGGTGTTACGACCCCCTTCAGTACCCACTCTTATATCCTAATGGTGAATGTGGGTGGCATCAAGGGATTCAAAAATGGCCGCAGGAGGACAATGACCGTACACTAATCCCACCTTCCCTCTATCCGCTGGCCTTGGCCAAACTGCTGTCGATCTACTTACGACAGAGGCCACATGTCAGACTAATTTGTGCTTTCATTTTTGTCTTTCAGTACACTATTAGTTCCCTCGTTTAATCCTCCTTTCGTATCTAACAGATGCGCAAAATCAGAAGGCACGATTAAAGAACAAAGCACAAGTGTCGTGTCGACAGTACTACGCATACAAAATCCAGATGCGCACAGGTAATTACCTCTTAAAAGCCGGCCGCTTGTTTCAACAATTCGTAGTTGACATGTACGTTAAGATTGAAAATACCATGCTAGACTATCTTAGACACAATCAATCAACATTACGAGCCGACCTATACCAGGGCGTTCTAGACAGCTTAGGCACAGGTGAAAGCGATGCCACCAACATTGGGCACCGTATAATTTTACCCCCTTCCTTCATTGGTGGCCCTAGGGGTGTTAAACGTAGATACCTTAATGCCATGGCCCTGGTCCAGAGATTTGGAAAGCCTGATCTTTTCATTACCGTGACATGCAACCCTAATTGGCCCGAAATAAAAGACCAGCTCCTCCCAGGTGAAAAGAGCGAGGATCGGCCGGATGTAGTTGCAAGAGTTTTTAATGCCAGGTTACACATGCTGAAAGATGAGATCAATGTAAAAAAGGTTTTTGGTGTTGTCGCTGCGAGAGTTGATGTTGTTGAATTTCAAAAACGCGGACTACCACATGCACACCTTCTTATAATTTTAGAGAAAGACGATAAAATACTTAGCCCGGAGACGTATGACCAATATGTTTGTGCTGAAATACCTTCGACAGAAAACCCGCACTTACGTTCCGCTGTCATACGACATATGCTACATGGACCGTGCGGATCTGAGCATCCTGATTGTGCTTGCATGAAACTTAAAGGCCGAACATTGAAATGTAAGAGCAAGTATCCCAAAGCTTATGCTGAATTTACTACTTGCGACGATAACTCCTATCCCGTTTACAGAAGAAGAAACACCGGCGAAAAAGTACGAATAAGACGTGGTGTGTTGGATAACAGATGGGTGATCCCATATAACCCTTACCTGTTAGCAATGTTTGACTTCCATAAAAATGTGGAGATCTGTTTGACAATTTCAGCAGTTAAGTACCTTTACAAATATTTGTACAAGGGCATCGATCGCATCAGCTTCGATATTGTGAGCGTCGGTACGCACGCGAATGATGAGATTTGGAGCTACCAGTCTGCAAGATGGATATCTCTGCCTGAATCTACATGGAGGATATTCAAATTCAACCTCTACGATATTAAATCGGCCGTTATTCCCTTACAGATACACCTGCCCCAAATGCAATCTATTAGCTTTCGTGCAAATGACGCCCTAGAGCGTATTGTTACAAACGAATTCAAGTCCAAGAATATGTTGACCGAATTCTTCACAACTAATGAGATCGGGTGCAGGGGAAGTACCTTTATTCAGAATTTCCGCAGTTCTATGCATGGAAGTCGTCTGGTAGGACTTGGCATAAGAGAGAAAAAAAACACAGTGTCGGTAGAATCGCATATGTGAGCCCTTCTGAAGGGGAAAGGTACTCTCTAAGGTTGCTACTACTTCATGTTCGTGGGTCGGCTTCATACGAGGATCTGTTAACAGTGCATGACCGTAGATACTCCATGTTTCAAGAAGCGGCACAAAAGCGGAGATTCATAGAAGAGGATGGTTATATAAAATCGTGCATGGATGAGGCTGTTGAAACGCAGATGCCTTGTACTCTACGGCGGCTTTTTGCAACATTATTGGTATTTTGAGAGCCGTAGAATCCGGTGGCATTTTGGGAAAAATATTACGTTGCCCTCTCAGAAGATTTCAGCAGGAAGTACATGCCAGACGAAATCAATGTGATGCAACATACTCTGCTGGAAGTTGAGAGGCATTTGGAAGGCATGGGTAAATCCTTGCAAGACTATAAAATGCACGAAATCCTTAATCTTGAGAGCAACACAGGTAGAATGAACAGAGATATAATAGATGCATTGATCGCGCCGATCCCTCCTGAATATATCCATGCCTCGAAAAAGCTTAATATTGCACAACGCTCAGCATATAAGTGCATCATGCAGCGTGTGAAAGCGGGAAAATCGGGCGCATTCTTTGTTGACGGCCCTGGTGGAACAGGGAAAACATTCCTCTACTGTGCATTATATGCTAAGCTGCGTTCAATGGGAAAGATCATGCTCCCTACTGCAACATCTGGAATAGCTGCTTCGAATATGCCAACCGGTAGGACTGCGCATTCTAGATTTAAAATCCCCATCGACGAAGACAGTTCGCTTGCATGTAATGTGCCAAAGCAAAGCAGCCTGGCAAGTCTGATAAAAGAAACTTCTCTTATAATTTGGGATGAAGCGTCCATGGCAAATAAGGAAAATATAGAATCGCTTGATCTTCTGTTGCAAGATATATGTGAGAGCACTGAGGTATTTGGCGGCAAGATTGTCGTGTTCGGCGGCGATTTTCGTCAGGTGCTACCTGTGCTGCCTGGCAGAACTCAACATGAGGCTCTTGATGCCAGCTTGGTGAGCTCCTATCTTTGGCCCAGCCTTATCAAATTCAGACTCAGTGAAAACATGCGAGCAAAGGAAGATCCACAGTTCGCTGAATTCTTACTTCAACTAGGCAACTACGAATTACAGAGTGAAGAGCATGCCAATATTCAGTTGTCCCCAAATATGACCTCAGTAATTGTTGATAAAGCCGATGAGTATGATATCCTTACAGATACCGTTTATCCTGAAATGAGGTCAGATCCTGTTGATACAAGTATATTTTTCGAAAGGGCAATTCTCACACCGACGAATGCCGGCGTTGACCAGATTAATGAGGCACTCATAGCCAAGTTCAATGGAGCAGCTGTAATATACCACAGTCACAATTCTTTAATTGATGATAACTGCAACTCATTTCCGACCGAATATCTAAATTCCTTGTGCCCAGCTGGAATGAGCCCACACCGATTGATTTTGAAAGAGAATTGTTCGGTGATATTACTGTGCAACTTGGACCCGTCTTCTGGATTGTGTAACGGTACAAGGCTGATTTACAAGAAGTTCTTTCCCCATGTCATACTTTGCGAGATCAGTGCAGGCTATTACAAAGGTGACCTTGTGCTTCTTCCGAGAATAACTCTAAGACTGCCGGCATCGACGAAATTCCCCTTCCAGCTTCAGAGGAAATAGTTTCCCATCGAGTTGTGCTTCGCCATGACTATCAACAAGTCTCAAGGCCAGACTTTGCATCGGGTTGCATTGTATTTGAGGCAACCGTGCTTCTCGCACGGCCAGCTCTACGTCGGTGTCTCAAGAGCGCGCACAGTAGAAAATGTGAGGGTCTTTGTGCATTCAAAACAGCAAGAATATGAGCAGTCATCGGTTAGGAACGTTGTTTCGTTTGAGGCGTTGAGACGCGCCGGAGTCATCTAATATAAAAGCGCAGAATACAGTCGGCTTATAGAACCAAGGTTCTGTCCGTGCCCTATATTCAGTCATCTGTAGTCTTTCATTGCTAGATGAAATGTCTAATTTTTTTGGGTTTAACAAGATATCATAATTGACAACCTAAACTCACTGAGTATGATACCTCAAGTAGTGAGGCTGTATTTTGCTAATTTTGAAGAGCAGCAAATTGATGCCATTAGTACATTTTACATCAGTTGAATACCTTAGGTTTTGTAGTCTTATTTTTCGTAGTTCTTTTTTTCTTAGGAGAAGACTCCTTCAAATTGGAGAACACTTTATTCTGGGCAGATTCGGCATATGAGTACGTATGCATTTCTACTGCTCTTATACGCATCTATACATATTTAGCTTATCCTTGGCCCGGTATTTTTTGTTGTAAGTGCCATCATAAATGGCTTTTTTTCAGAAACTTTGCAGCTAAGTTCATGCTTGCTTTTCTTGCTGTAATGTCATCATTTGTGCAGGATCTTAGTTTGTATAATAGCCAGCTGCTTTATGCCTCTTTGCTGCTGCAAATTCCAAACCTCGAGTATGTTGCACTGATTAATGTTAGTGTTTCACTCAGCTGGCCAACTTCAAGTCCTTCATGTTTATTCCCACAACTCTTTCATTTTCATAATTCAGCTTTGCCTTTTCATTCGATTCTTGGTTTGTTTAGTTCTTTGTCTATAGTGTTCATTGTTTATGCAGGTCAGGGCAGTTTGATGTGTATCGTTCATCTTCATCAAAGCTTCTTTGGTCTACAAGTACAGATTATTAAAGAAGGCAGATATCCTTCTTTTGTATCACAATCATGCTGTTTTAAAGCATCAGTATCTTAACCACTAAGCAACTGGATTGGCATTTAGGAGTAAAATCATCAACCTGGAAAAATAACAGTGTTGTGGATTTGCAATTTCTGTCAACCTTGGGGGTTTTCTCTTCCCTGTCACTCATGACCAGATATGCTCTACAATGCGTATTGGATTTTTAACTCTTTTGTAGTTTATTATGTCTAAATTAATGTATTAAGAAATTCTACTATCTCTTGTGTTTGAGATGATTAAGTGTTATGCTAACAGGGAGCAGTTAGCTTAAGGATAAGGGTATTGGATCAATGGGATATCATATGTTGAAGCAAAGGATTTTATTTCTCAACGTTGTTTTGATTGGCTAAAAGAGAAAGATCAACTCCGGGCTGAAATGGAAGCTGATAGAGTGTTCCAAGGAATGTGTGAGGCCATGATCAGGTTTCCTCCAACGTACAAGTTTGAAAGGCACCAACCTGGTCTATCAGGTACTAAAAGCGCTTATAAATTTATAATTCCCCATTACCAAGGCTTGCTTGATTTAGGAAATCATATTTGTTGATAAAATGTACCTTCATACCGCTTACTACATACTGAAACAGTAAAAAATATGTGTGGAAACAGAAACAAATAATATTTTTGAGTTTTTCACATATTAATTACCTAATGTATTTTCTCATTCTCTTTTGGCTCGAATAGGTATCGGATGAGGATTACTCGAAGCTTGCATTTCTTTGCGCGGATCGTTCTATATGCCTGCATGCCAAACAAGGAAGTTATAATTAATTAAGCATGATTTCAGCCCTCCAAATCCAGTTCTCCGAATTACTACTTTAACACTAGTTGTGGTATATTTTGTTGTGAGATCAATCTTTGGTCATGACATTTTAGGCATGTTTGGTATATTTTGTTTGTTTTTGGGAAGGATAAATCTCCAATAATATATGAAAGATCACTTGCGATGTGGGGTGTGTATGTTCCTAAATATTGTTGAACTATATTTATATATAATGCAGTAATTGGTATGCAATGCAGAATAGCTAAATAGGCACTACTACTCCCCGCGTGCAGAATGCACGCGGGTCTACCCTAGTATGTAAAAAATAACACATCGGGGATAAAAAAATATAACAAATATAAAAAAGAATTCAGCTTCGATGGAACGTGATAACAAATATAACGATGGAATGCGAGAGAGAAACCCCAACACCCTAGCCCCTCTCTCTCAAATGTATTAATTCTTAGTTCATTCTTGCTAGGGTCTGTGCTCACCCCATCCTGAGATATAAAGTGCCCCAGGTATTCGATGGAAGTAGCTCCAAAAGTGCATTTGGACGGTTTCAAGTAGAGCTGGTGGTTTCTGAGTATGGAAAACACTGCATGTAGGTGATGCAAGTGTTCATCCCAGCTCTTGCTATAGACTAGTATGTCGTCGAAAAATACCAATACAAACTTTCTTTCTACTTCTCTAAACACTTGATTCATCAGCCCTTGGAAAGTACAAGGTGCATTGGAGAGGCCAAAGGGCATTACCAGATATTCTTAGTGCCCAGAGTGTGTTTTGAAAGCAGTTTTGTAGATGTCTTGAGGCTCCATTCTCAGCTGATGGAATCCTGCTCTCAAATCAAGTTTAGAGAAGTACTTAGAACCCCCCTAACTCATCCAACAAATCATCCAAGAGGGGAATTGGATATTTGTCCTTAACAGTTTGATTGTTCACTCCCCTGTAATCTACACAGAGCCTCCAAGAGCCATCCTTCTTTCTAACCAACACCACCGGGGAGGCGTAGGGGCTAGACTATCCTGTATGATCCCTTGATTCAGCATTTCCTGGATCATATTTTCTATCACATTCTTTTGAAAGGTTGCATATCCGTACGACCTCTTGTTTACAGGATTCAAGCCCGGCAAGAGAGGAATTTTGTGATTGAATCCCTCTCTTAAGGGTGGTAAACCGGTAGGCTCCTTGAATAAATCATCAAAAGCAGTTAAGAGCTTCTGAACATTTGAATTTTCAGCAGAGTCACCTCCTGTGGTAGCAATATGAAGGAGTTGAGGTTTGGTTTCATCTTCAGATTCAACTGCTTCAAATTCAACTGATCCACAGACCTGGATTAAAGCAAGTTGGGGTCGGCCTAGCATGATCTTGTTGAGGCTGCTCTCCTTGACCACCTTGCATCTTGAATTACTCACCCCTCGAATGATATGCTTTGTGCCATTGAGTGTGAACTCCATTCTCATTTTAACGAAGTCCCACAACGCTGGTCCCATGGTGGTAAGCCATTGGATCCCAAGTACTAAATCACAACAGTCAAGAGGCAGTGTTCTCACCTATGTAGCAAAGTTATAACCCTGTAGAGACCAAGCAAAGTTGGCGCATCTGAAATTTGAAGCCATTTTCTGTCCATTTGCAACTGATACAAAAAGTGTCTTGACTGTTTCAAGTGGACACCCAATCTCTCGAGCCACTCCTAAATCCAAGAAGTTATGAGTACTTCTTGAGTCTATGAGGATATGGATCTTCTTTTTGCCACATGATCCCACTACTCTCATACAATTGAAGTTAGCTGACCCACTCAAGGCATTAACTGACAGCAAAGGGCTGCGTTATCCCCTTCTTCTGGTATGTCATTAATTTCCACTCCATCGTGTTCACCGGGATCATCAGCCAATTCGTCCTCACACTCCATCATGTAGAACTGAGATTTTCTCCTTCTACAATTATGCCCAGGGGTGTAGGAGTCGTCACAGAACATGCATAACCCTTTATTCCTCCTTTCTTGCATCTCATCATAGGAATACTTCCGGGTAAATCGATCATTGGCTTGTTTTGGAGCAGGTAAAGCAATATGGTTAGGTGTGGCTTTATTAGCTAGTGGAGTTGGTAGTAGGGGTGGTGTTTTAGGATTAGAACTGGTAAATAAGGGTTTAGTCGAGTTTTGGTAAGTGTTTGGCATTTTGTGGTATTTTTGTGGAGCTAAGGCAAGGGAGCTTTCATGTAGTTTGGCCAGTCTCGCTGCTTCTCCAAGACTGGTGGGATTAAACAGCCGGGTATGCATTTGTAAATGAGGGCTCATGTTAGCTAGAAAAATGCTAAGGGCGTGTGGGATTGGTAGTTCTAGCCTGGTAAGCGCACACTCAAATTTATCAAGGTACTCATCAACAGAATCATTTTGTTGCTTCAGATTAACAAGCTCGGCCAAAGGATCGTCAAATAACAGTCCAAACCTAGCAGTCAATGCCATAACATAATCTTGCCAGAGGGGAAATTGGTTATACCTGCTCCGAATGAAATTGTGGTGCCATTGGAGAGCCTTCCCTTCGAGGTGTAGCGAGGCCAAACGCACCTTCATCTCTGGTGTCGTTCCATCGAGCATAAAAAATTGCTCGCACCTATAGATCCATTCATTTAGCATGCATCCATCAAATCTGGGGAATTCGACCTTAGCAATTCGTGTCCCCAGTCCCCCGGGATACCCAGATCCACCAAAATTGATGATCGGTTGTCGATTTATTAGTCCACCTGACAAATCGGGAGGATCGGGAGGTCGTACCTGGGGATTAGTCCCAGAAGCTGAAGATCCGCCGTGTTCCATCGATCTCAGCTCCATTGGCGGTGGTGGATTGAACTTCTGAGCTAGTAGCATGATCGCTTCCTTCATCTCGCTCATATTAGCTTGCAGCTCGCCTTGAGACGCCATGAGTTTCTCAAGCGCGGCTTCATGTTTCTCAGCCTTGGTCACCAAGTCCAGGACCGTCTCCTTGCGCGTTTCCACCATTTTTGCAGGAGTATGCTCTGATACCAATGATACAGGATATCTAAGAAGGGGAAGAACCACCCCTAAAAGCTAGCCAATAGGGGTGGGGAACCCCCCACTTATATACCACACATTGGAGGTCATGACTTTCCAATGTGGGAATTCCCCCCATAAGGAATTCCCTGCAACAGGGCACCGTCCTTGAGTGCCGACGTCTCGGCGGCACCCCATAATACCTTCCGAGACGTTGACCCGGCGTTTCGATGGATACAGATGAGGGGACTGGGTTTCTCCTTACCTCTTACATCCCGAGACCTGTACCACGCGACGACCCTTAGGGGACTAGACTTTTTCTTGCCTCTTACGTCCCGAGAAGGGCAAATCGTGTCCAAAGGCCGGTCCCAGCTCTGATACCAATGTAACAGTAAGATAAATTCCCAATTAGAAGTTCAAAGACGAACTCGAAATTAGGTGAATTCCAGTCAAGGAATCGGCTTCAGAGAAGAGAAGAGGTGACTCGAAGTTCTGGAATCCGAAAGAATATTCAGAGATTTGCGGATTTGAGAAGAAGAGATAGATAGGTAGAAGATTGATATCTGATTTATTTCTCCACAAGCCATAAAAGGGCCTTAAGTACAAGAAAGATATCCGGAACAAACCGGTTCAGTTTAACATAAAAGTGCAAATCGGCACAGAACCGGGTATTTTAGAAAAAGAGTGCTAAAAGTGGAATAACTAACTCTCGCGGGTATTAACTGTAATTAAAAGAGTAATTCCTGTTACAGAACCAGCGAGAGAGAATCAGGACGAAACGACGGACTCGGGAGAAAGAATTTGAATTCACCGTCGGCATATCTTCTCTACCTCGTCAAACTCTTCAATTTCGTCTCCAAAATTGATCGGTTTGAACTTGCCTTTCTCAATTGAATTTTGCTTCCTACTGTCTTTATGTCAACCGTGGTTCGTATTTCTGAATTGAGAAAGATCCAAATTTTCAATTGCTTTGTGTCGATGCTGCCTGGTTGAGAATTGGCGGCCGCTGGCCTCCACCACTGCATCTAGGGTTTGAATTGAAAGTTCTTTGAGTTTCCTTCTACTCATTCAATGTATGGGATTAAATTGCAAGACTTATAAAAGGCAATATTCTTGTCCATGGCTCGAAGCCATTACTTCTCGTCTTCCCAAATACTAGAAGATCATTGTAGATATCAGCTATTCATTTGTAGTTTTTGAGAAGCCACTGAATTTATGGTTTCCTTTGTTTTCTTTTAGAGTTCAACAAAATTTTAGCCTCTTGATTGTTATGTAAATTGGCATGAGAAATTTATAAATTCAACAATGAAACGAAAGACAACTAGTGCATTCTAGCTGGATGTTCTTAAGCTAAGCTCATATTCACTCTGTTGATTTGTAGTTGACAATTAAACGAAAGACAGCTAGTGGGTTCTTGATTGTTCATGAGCACTGTTATTATGTTAGAAGACTAAGCTCATATTCACTCTGCTGATTTGCAGTTGAGGAAGATGCCAGGGAACACTAACTTGGCAAATTAGCTAGTTCAAGGAAAAGAGTGATAATATGTTTATTAATTATAGAGTTATTCATGTTTTGAATTTTGATATAGGGTAAGCTGAAATTGGTGAGAGTTAATTTAAATATATGAGATGAGATAGTGAAAGAAATATTTGAAATTGGTTAATGCTTGTTCATTTATTTATGGAGATTAGAATCTTATAAAGCTCAATTGTTTTGTTTTTCTTTCACATCCCAAGGATCCTACTTCTATGAGTCTATTTTTTCCTCTTTTTCCCCCCTAAATTGGGACAGGATTGCTGCAAAGCTTAATGTTCTTTCTAGTATATTATAATTTACTTTGCTCCTTTTTCTGTTACTTGGTATATAAAGGTCTTCTCATCTCTCTGTTAGTGCATTTCAAAAAACGTTTTTGGATAATTAGGTGACTTGTTAAACTTAAAGCGTTGAAATTCATGTTCAGGTATTGTCAAACTCATAAGCAAGCAAGCTTCTTTGTTGCAGGTTCTATCCTTACCATTATGCTCCATTTGCTTCTAATATCAAGGATCTGGGTCAGTTGGATATCAAATTTGAGATGGGTGCTCCATTCAAACCATTTAATCAGTTGTTAGGAGTTTTTCCAACTGCAAGGTTTCAGTTTATACTTGGCCTTTCATCTCTTGATTATTTATTATGTTCTAATAATAATTGTTTGTTGTTAATACAGGATGCTAATTATATCGAGTGTGATTCTGCTTTTGGTGAAGAAGAGAAGATGCAGTCAAAAGCTTTGAAAATTACTTGTAACCTGAATAATGCATCCTGCATGTTGAAGTTGAAAGAATACAAGAAGGCTGAAAATTTATGCACTAAGGTACAGTTCATGTTGTGAGGAAAGCCTTGAGAAGGTTGAACTCGTCGTTCTCAATTGAATTTTGTTTTCTGATGTCTTTATGTCAAACGTTGTTCTTATTTTTCAATTGAGAATGATCCAAATTTTCACTTCTGTTTTTGTCGTTGCCGGTTGGCTCACATGCCTCTGCCACTGAGTATAATAAATTCAGCAACTCATCATTCAACAGTATAGTTCTATGTTGCAGGGCACTTAATGCCTTCTATTAATGTATCGAACTGTGAATTCAACCTAGCCAGAGACTACATTTGCTTTGTTATACGTATTTTACGCTTCTTCATTGTTTTAATGATGAAACGTTAGGTGTTTCTTGAGATGCAATGGAATATTTATTTATCAAAGGGACATATGCATTTTGTTTTTCTATTGGGTTTTTTCTTTTGGTGATTTTATTATGCTATAATGTTGAGCTTTTACCAAGGCTCCAGTCTTTGAATTGTAAGTTGTTGAACTTTTAGTCACATTGCTTGATCATGAATGACAATTTCTAAAACATTTGGTATGTCATCAAAATCGATGAATATAGGGCATGGAGCCCTATCTATTCTTCATGTATATGTTAAGTTGTACTAATCTGTTGTTTTCGCTAGGTAAGCCAACAGTTTTCACATTCCATGCGTACTCAAAAGATCAAATTTTAACAATTCTTAAAGATAGGCTACAGCCACCGCTGCCGCCTTCTCTCCACCACATCCACCACAGTTCTTGCTGCTTGCGTTTAGATGCCTTGTCAAGGAGGACCACAGGGACGCCCCTATTTTTTCTTCGAGTTTGTGGAGCCAGGCCTCATCATCTCCAATGCCGTGCGTAACTCATATTTGAATCGGAATTTGCTTGCGTCTGTATGGTTAGGGGAGGTATAGTGTGGTTGGGGCGCAGCCGACTGTGGAGATTGCGGCAAAGGAGAATATGGGGAATGTTATGGATCACTATGAGGGAAAGACGACTTGAGGAAATCGTCGATGATCCCATGGAGGTTCCTAGGTGGATGATGGAGAAGTGGAAGCCCCAACGGATTGTACCTGAGGCCTTCTGTGGTGAGTTGATATGTATTTTGTTTGTAAAGTTTGTACTTGTCAGTTTTTTCAGATTACGGGATTGCCTTGTTTGAATTGAGTTTAAAATTGCATAGGTCAATTGCTTCTTCATGTATAAATCTATTAAAAATTCAGCCATTGCATTCTACTGCTTTAATAATATTAAGTTTCTACCATTGATAAAAACTATCCTCACTCGAGACAGGAGCTACTTTAGCTTTCAGTGACAAATAAATGCCATTTTCACATTTTAATGTTAGTGTGTATTGTAAATTTCAAAATAGTAAGCTCTTTTTTATGCATTTAACGTGAAATGCAATATATGTAGAAAATGAACATTATTTTTTTAATTAAAAAACTCTAATATCCCGGGTGTGAATTTTTATATCCGGGATATTAGAGTAGTTTTTTTTATAAGAGGAAACAACTCTAATATCCCTGGCGTGTTTTTATACACCCGGGATAATAGGTTGGTTCTTTCCTCCAATGAAGCAGGCCTAATATCCCTGGCGTGTTTCCATACATCAGGGATATTAGATCTATTATAACCTCAACATTTATCCGATCCCTGACTTGTTTTAGCCTTATTTCAATAAAACGTCGGGGATAAATTGGTATTTGTGTAGTAGTGAAACTCTTGAAATAAGTGCACTTCTCCCTAATTTTACGCATTTCAAGACAACCAAAATAACATTTTCACCCAAAATGTTATTTTGAACCCAAAGTGAAACACACCCATAGTAACTTAAAGCAAGGAGGGATGAAGGTAGCAAACACAAACATGCATAGAAAGTGTAGAAATAATGCAAATGGTAACATAGTAATTGAAACAAGAAGAATCAAGAGTTATAAACCAATGATGATAGAGGTAGTCATTAAAAAGTTGCAATTGAAACCTTGATTTAAAGTCAAAGAACACAAAAAATGAAGTCCCAAGGGCATGACAAGAAGTCCACAAACATCCATATCACAAGGCTTATAGAACCCAATTCGGGTAATACAAAGATCATAATATAGAAGTAGAAAATCAAACATAGCCCATAGAGACAACAACAAAATCTTAAAGACAAGCAAACGACAACAAAAACTAACAACAATAAAAAGAAAAAGAAAAAGGAGAACAACATAAGGAGGAGGAGGAGGAGGAGGAGGAGGAGAACAACATATTGTTGGAGTAAAGAAGGGAATCCATAGCCAAGAGAAGAATCAAACCTGATAAAATAAATCCAAGCACAACAACATCCACAAGATCCCATATAAAGGGAAAAGAGGCAACATGAAATCCAAGTGAGCCAAGAACCACCAGGAAACCAAAATCCCCAATAAAGGGAAAATAAAAACGTCGTCAGCAGTCGAACAAGAGGGAAGGAGAAAGCTACAAATCCAGATCTAGGAATACGCATCAACTACAAGAGCAAACACGCAACAGGGAATCTTGTGATTAAGCCAAACTCCAGTTGAACAAAGCCTTGAAAGATCCAAAGAAGAAAGGTCAAAGGAAAGACCCCCACAATACACACCACAAGATCTATCAAACGATAGAAAGTGGGAAGGTGTAAACCAATAGATCACTCCATAGGGTTCAAAGAGACTTGTCAAAGAGAGAAATTTAACACAAGATCAACATTAACAAAGAAGAGGGAGAGTAAAACAAAAGAAAAAAATAGATTTACAAAGGAAGACCCGAGGGAGAAAGGGCAAAATGAGGGAGGTGAAGAAAATATCATAGTTAATTTAAATCCCTTCGCATTTTCTTTTTCACACTCTTAATGATGGGTAAATTGAAAAGTGGGGGCGAGTGGTTGAATTTTAACTGGACCAATGATAATGGTGGTTTTTAGTAATTTCTATTTGAGTGGATGGTTTGTCAATATAAGGGTGATTTTTAGTGATATTATTATCTAAGAGACCTCATCTTACTCGTGTGGGTTGGTTATATTCAGTAAACCCTTCTTTGGTTCGTGGTATGATCAGGACCAACTTGTTAATTTCGCCTATGCAAATTGCTCGTGTTGGGATGACAATCTACCTTTTGACAGTAGTTTATGGTCCTGGCAATAGTTTGTTGGAAAACAATTGGGCAAATAATTGACAGTGGTTTTGTCGCAATTATGATAGAAGATGAAAGATCTCTCTTGCTGGCTGAAACATAGGCAAATAATGCCTATACTTTTGCCCAACAAAAAAATACAGTTATTTGCAAGGTTCTGAAATCCAATATTTCACACATACTATGTCCTTGTAAAAGTGGCGTACCGACTCAGAGATGATGACAGTACACAAGTATACAAAAAGAATTGATGGGATGGCAAAATCACCATTCAGGACAACAGGGTTTAAAAAAAAGAGGAAGAAATCAAAATATCTTCTAAAGCTATATACATTAAAAATGTCATAAATATCAACCCAATATAAAAGATCAAGAAAGAGGGAGATTCGCCTGCTAGAACAGGTCGTCTTCACAAGAATGGAAACAGCACACCTGTGTGTGAGAATGAGTCTTCCTTCCGTAATTTGATGTGTATGATTTACAGGAAACTGTGTCCCTGTCCATGCAAAAACACTCAACCGGAAACGATCATTACTACTTAGACCACTGAAATTCTATTTCCAGATTGCGTGAAGCCCCACTTTTGCTCTCCGGCAACAAGGTGTACTCTCCAGCCACGGTTCCTAGCATCACCACCCTATCAATCTGGATTGTCACTTTACCGAAAGAACTCTGCCAAATAATAGCCCAAATCAGTTTTTATAAGATTTGGTAACTGGCCCAGTGTCAGGTTTTGTATTTACCTTGCCAACTTTGCTCTTGTTCTTGCATGAGATGTGCAGTTTTTGCCCCTTTGGAGGACTCTCAAAGGTCCATGTGAAACTTTCGTCCCATTCCGGATTAGGACCCGTGGACACAACCTGAACAGAATTGTTGAATATAGACATAATAAAAAGAAGAACAAAATACAAAACCACAAGTACTCTTAATCTTCTGAAGAAATTGGCAGAAAAAAGTTTGGGTTGTTCAAGTCTCTGGGAAATATTAAGCAAACCTCAAAGGTAAGTTGTGAAACCATGAGCAGCAGCAGATAATTGTAAATATAAAGCAGGACACACCTTAGTTTGTCTAGGGGGGGTGTTGCCCAGTGTAAGCTTGCAGAAGACACTGGGATTTCCAACTGATTGCTTCATGTTGTTTCCGCGCTTAATGGTGACTGTTAAAGTTCCAGGCAAGCACTGCAACAGAAATTCAGATTTCTCCTGGAAACGAGGTGGGCCAGATTGGATCAAGTACTGAAGCAGAGGAATTGCATCAGCAGCAGCAATTGACTGAGCTCTGGACACTTCAGCTGGGCATGCTGTCCAAGCTTGTCTCAAAAGAAACAGTGCATCCAAAGCTGCTTCTTGAGTTGCCTCCGATCCTGTTTTAATGGACGTTACCAAATGAGGGATGCTAAGCGTAGCTGGTTCCGTGGCTCTCAATCGGGGGAAGTTTCCAAAGAGAGCATTTAGAGATTTGAGATATTCCTCATTCACAGTTCCGGTTGCCCATAAGTCCTTTTCAATTGCAGCTGCAAGATTATAAACTTTTAGAAGAATATGAATACTATTCAAATCAAATGCCTTCTGACTTGGAAAGGTCAGGTCAGGCTATTTAATTATTGAGTACCTGTTATTGCCCGGACTGTTTCACTAGAAGCATATTCTTGAATCGTATGGTTGGAAAACAATAATTTAACAAACATAGCAGCCTGAATGGAGGTCTCAGGATCACTAGAACCAATCAAATCCAACACAACTTGAACACCACCAGCCTCTGCAACTGCTCTTTTATTTGAGCGGCTGTACATTACAAGGTTTTGCAGAGCACAAATAGCAACCACTTTCATTTCTTCAGTGGGCTGGTCCTCGAGTATATTCACCAGTGCACGGCAAGCAGAAACAGCATCAGCAGATCGAGCAAGAGCCTCATTCTGGAACAGATCACCCAAGGCTAGAGTGGCAAGCAGTCTTGCCTGCTGACCTTGGGTTTGTGGGTCCAAAAGGTACTGGGACAAAGGCAAGATAGCAGCCCTGCTTGTTTTCGACTCTCTAATTTTGACATTGTTCAACAGAACTTCCAACAATCTAGCAGCAGTATCCTCACACTGATGGGATCTAAGAAGGTCCAAAAGAGCCTCTATTGCCCCACTTTCAGCCATGGCTTCAGCACTGGTCGAATCATCACTTTCCAACACCAGAAGTGCATTTAGTGCTCCTACAACTGTGCTCTCTGTACCAGAATGAAGTAGCCTTACAAGTACTGCCACGGGTACTTCCAGAAAATATTCAGAACTGAACTGCAGAATACAGGACAAAACAGAAGCAGCAGATTCCCACAAAGCATGAGGAAGTGAAGGATCAGACTGCAATATTACTTTTGATAGTTCACCGACTCCACCCTCTTTTGCAATCTCATTGGGCCAGATGAGTGCAATGCTAACAAGGGCCTTCATAGCTCTCTGCTGCAGAATGTGTATACCAGATCCTAGAACACGTACAAGTGGACCAATAACTTGCTGTGTCAATGGATCCTTCTGGAGGTTTTCTTCCAGAAGAAGATGTGACAAAAGCTCCGCAGCAAGTTGTTGAACTGTCAGAACCGGAGAATCTAGCAAGGAAATAAGTGGGTCAACAGCTTGATGAGAGCTTAAGGTGTAATTGGCACGGCACTGCGAGTGCTCCAGTATATTAACAAGAACCTGTAAAGCGCTGTGCTGGCCATCTGGGCCAAATTCTGCTTTTGCTAGCAACAGAAAAAGAGGGTCAACCACTTTAGCTGCAGAGGGACCTTTGGCAATTGTAGCATTGTTTGTAAGTATTCTAAGCAATTCCGCAAAGGCCCCAGAAAGAAAATCCGGTGCTTCATGTAGTATGTCAAGAATGCTTTCAATAACTCCAGCTTTAACCATTTCCATCTTGCAAGAAGGCCTGTCTTTACCCAACTTCACAAGAGCTCTGGAAACAGCCTCATGCAGCAAGTAGTTTTTTCCATACAGGAGGCCAACAAGAGGTATAACAGCACCATGAGCAGAAACTAGCTCAGCCAATTGCTCGTCATCCAAGAGCTTGTCCAATGCACAGACAACTGAATGCTGAGCAGGACTAAACTCTGTAACAAGAAGAGAGACCAGGGGCTCAACACAACGTGCTGCAGCCACTGTAGATCGGATCCTTGTATTTCCAAATAGAACAGCACACAACTCAGCAGCATCACCCTTGAGCTCCATTGAACAGTCTGAAGAAAGTATCCTGCAAAGAACATCCACTGCATTCATCTCAACGTCAGCTACTGCTAGGGCTCTAGATGGATTCTCACTTAACAATCTGACCAATGCAGCAATAGAAGCATGCTGCTCCTTCTCCAAGCCTGTATTCAGAACTTCCACTAGTGGCTGGACAGCTTGTCGAGAACTTTCAGCATTCCTTATATGGTCAGCAGAAAACAAACTCTCCAATGCTTTTGCTGCACTGTACCTTGCACCTCTTCCACCCAAGCGCAAGACTGCTACAAGCTGATTTACAGCTCCAAATGCAGACTCGTGCTTGCATATTTCAGCACTGGAGAACAAAAGTCCCAACAGATCTGTTGCAGCTTCCTCTGTTGTATCTTGTGGTCCTAGAGAGAGGTATTTGGTGAGTCCCTCCAACGCCCCTGACTCCACCATTACCATCTTATTTGAGGGGCAATCTCTTGCAAGTTGAGTCAGAAGCCCAAGTGCAAGGAAAGGTGCACCTGGACGTTCTGGAATTGGTTTAAGGATATCAACAAGTGCAGGTATCGCTTTTCGAGATGTAGCCCCAACTCTAATGTCATCAACCCTAAACAACCTTTCAAGAGCAACCTGCTCAGGATATTGCACCAAAAAGAATTCTTCTGACAGTTTCAGAAGATCATATATATCATCATCGGCACAACCAAGCAAAGATATAAGTCCACCTGTTGCACCAGAATTAGCAACTGATAGTAAAGTTCCCCTGCTACCATTACAGACCAAACTTGCTAATCCTTGGGCGGCAAAGTATCTATTCGCTGCATCTTCTGACTTCAAGAGATTTGCAAGCACTGGAATACTTTTCATTGTTGCATTAGCACGTATAATATCCCTATTTTGGAACAATATTGCCAACAATAAAGCACAAAGCCATATGCTGCAATCCTCGCTCAGATCATACTGCATAAGTGGTCGTAAATTAATTAATAATATCTATATGCAGCGAATAGCATATGGCACTATCTACATAGCTTGTTTAGTTTCCTTCAGAGGAATGAGAAAGTCTCATCCTTCTACCTCAAATACACAAAAACCTCGACAAGTTTTTTGGGTAGCATGATTGCATGAAATTTCAGAAATACCATTACATGCCACAAATTTCAACTAATGAGGATAATTGGCTACAAAGACTTAAATTACCTCTATTTAAATGAAAAACTAAAACTCCTTTTCCCCAATTAGATAAATATAGAGAATGAAGGTAGAATAATAGAGGAATCATTTTTGAACATTTGCTGAAACATTTTCGTTTACAATTTTAATTTTTATTGATGATATTTTATAATTTTTATTAAATTTACATTAACTTTTCGACTTCAGAGGAAACAGAATTACCTAGATAATAATGGTCAAAAGCCAAGACATTGAGATCAATGGTACTAGGGAAAGCAGTACTGTACTTAGTAACAATTTACCTGATTAAACTGAGAAATCTTCTCAGTGACAGCTTCTAATGCTCCTGCATCCATTATTGCAACTTTACTCTGGTCATCATGAGAAGCAAGGACACAGAGGAGCCACACTGCTATGTTAGCACCATGAATGACACTTGTTGTCATGGCCGGCTCAGGATTTGTTGATTCTTCTACACTACATAGCCTATGAATGCTTATCACATCCTTGTTATCATCTCTGGGGTCATCAGAAGAAACAGCTTGCAGAGAGGTAAGCATTTCAACCAGAGACTGAATGAGGTAAGAGCAGGATTGTGACTCAATCAAATCTTCCATCATTCTTTGGCCATTCACTCGGGCAGCACAGGCAAGAAGTGCGGCTCCCCCAATCTCGACTTTCACGTCCCTGGAACCAATCACTCTTCTAGCAATTGATGAAGTACAGCCAGGGGAACTGCAAATTGTTTCTCCTAAAGTAACTGACTGGTCCCTACAAAGCCGAGACAATATCTCAATTGCTTTATCCTGCAAAGCTGGCGCTGCCCCCGCTATGTTTGAGACTACTGGCAGTATACTGTTTGGAGTTTCTGCCATAACAGCCCAAGATGGTCTAACTTTTCCACTTGATACTCCTGATCTTGATAGAGAAGCAAGTGCATCCAATGCCTCTGACATGGCAAAGGAACCATCACTAGTAATTTCCAATAATGAAATTAAAGAAAGCACGGTCCCGGCACGGTTAATACAATCACTTAAATCATCCGAAACAGATCGAGAACGTAGAAGACGTGCAATGGCTGCTGCTGCTTGGGTCTTTCCTGAAGTAGTGCCATCACGCAGAACCCTTGAAGATGGCAGAATAATTTCTTCAGGTATAGCATTCCCTGAGACAACATCATCCAAAAGAAGGTTTGCTAAAGCACAGACTGCTTGCTCTGCAACCTCAAGAACTGGACAATTTGCCAAGACAAGAAGTGTAGATAAAGTATCCCTAGCAATTGGAGCCACATCCTGGTTCTCACTTACTGAAAGAAATAATGCAGCAAGACATGATGAGCTTGCTATTTGTAGTTTTTCTGACTCTGACTTCAGCAGCTTCATAACTGCCAAAAGAGTCTTCACAGCAATTGCACTTTCTCGCAAGTCCTTCCTAAAGTGAAAGATTCCAGCCAAAGCGGAGGCAGACTTCTCTTGAGTCTCTTCGTTGGGAGAGCTCAGTATCTTAATCATTGTCTCAATCGCATCATTAGCAGCACTACCTTCCTGCAGTATATCATTCAGTGGAACCATGGAAAGCATACTTTTCAAAGCATCCAAGATATATACTTTAGATTCTGGAAGTTCACTAGTCAACAATGCAGTAAGCTGACTGATGGTTGTAGTATCTGATTTATGAATTAAATGATTAAGTGTCTTGGCAGCAATCTCTTTCCCATTGGAGCTACCATTCTTTAATAGCCATAAGAGTGCAGGAACAGCATCAGCACTTTCAACACATGCCCGTATGTCTTCACTGTGATTACAAAGGTTTCCAAGGATTAATGCAGAATCCTCCTTGGCTTTTGCAGATCCAGTCTCAAGAATCTGAACCAGGGGAGGAATCCCTCCAGCAGCAGTAATAGCCCACTTAGACTCATCATTCTCATCAGACAAAAGAGAAAGCAAGGCAACTGCACATTCTTGCTGTTGCTCTGATGATAGTCCAAGAAGTGATATCAACAACTGAACACCCTCCCGCCCTAGAAGTGCTTGCCAGAGACTGCCATTACTGTTGCAGATCATAAGCAGGGATTTTATGAGCTCATCCTGAGTTTCATTTGCAGCCATCGTGATCAACCCAACCAAGAGGCGTTTTGCCTCAGAATTGGCAAGCTTTGATGATAGGATAGGATTCCCATACAAGCTGGCAAGGGCCTCTATTGTGCGTTCCTGTACGAGAAACGGCAACCGAGGCTTAAACTGATTGATCAATGTCTGCTCAACAATTTGAGGCTCTGAAGCTTTTGTACGCTCTGCATCATTATCATATATCATAAGAGCTGAAGCTACAGCCCCCAGTGTATCAGCAGCTTGTGAGGAAGAAGTGCAGGATTCAAGGCTCTTCCCTAGGCTAAAAATGACGGAAGACAAACCACCAGATATGTTTGCCAAGGCACACATTGCATTCTCCTGCAAGGCTTGTGCATACTCACCTTGCATAAATTCCTTGGAAGGAGCAATTGTTGCGTTTATCAAGGTTGGTATACCATTAGAATTAGCTATTTCTTTCCTTGCCTCTTTGCACTGAGCAGAGAGAGACTTGAGAGCACCAGCTGCTTCTGCTCTGACAGAAGCTTCATTTCCAGGACCTAGTAACTTCAAAAGAAGCTTTATTGCCCCACATTCCAATACAGTAGTGCAGACTGATGCATCTTCCATCATCATACAAGCTAGAAGAAAGCATACATTAGCTTGAGTTTGTGACTCTCCAGTTGCCAACAGCTTCAAAAGTATATCCACCCCTCCAGCTTGAGCAGTTGCAGACAAAAATCCCTCAGTGCTTCTTGAAAGATTTTTCAAAGCTCCAGTCATTAGTTCATCAACCACATTCCCAGCCTTATGTCCTCTGTCTAGCAGCTCCCAAAGTACTGGGACTACACCTTCCGTTGAAAAAATTTTAGAACCGACATGATCCCTAGCATCACCTTGCGAAACTGCATAAATAGTCTTTGCAGCTGCAATTTGACCATCTGATGAGCTTGATCGGAGAAGACCAAGCAATGGTGGAATGCAGCCTCCAAGCAACACTTTTACCCTGAGTTCGTTCTCCTTACAGAGAGATCCTAGTACACTAGCGGCCTCTATCTTCACAGACAGTGACCCTGATCTTAAAAGAGAAACTAAGACAGGAACTGCCTGAGAATGACAACCGACAGCACCAAGAGCACTATCACGAGTTTCAATAAGTTCTAGAAGCTTTTTTAAGGTATATTCTTTCTCTTGAGCTGGGGAAGAATTTTGTCGCAACTGCTCAATACATTGAGCAACGCTTGCTAGGGTCCCATCTGGATCTTCCATACTACTTGTGCGATCTCTGCAAATTCAGATTATTGTATAAGATTTATAAATCCACATGAAAAAAATATTTGTCAAGAATTTGCTTTATGTTGTCTCAATGGTTCCAATGGGGCGCATCCTCATGCTCATTGGCTTTTATACACTGCTTTTGAGATGGATTTAGTCCCTATATCAATTTTGGTGCATTCTAACTAAATTCAGTTATTATTGTCACATAGCTGAATTTCAGTTTTTCTTGGGTCTATCGGGCGTACTCCCTTCCCCTTGGGCAGGGGTACCCCATCTTGTTCCCCAAGATTCCGCTGTAGCAAGCCTCACTGGGTCAATGATGATGTTGTCTCAATGGTTACATGAGTGACTTCATAAGTACTTTCCAGATAAATAAGAAATATCTGACATGCATGGATTATATCTTTTAATACTCCTATCATACCAACAGTCAACAGAGCACCGCACAGCACATATACTTCTCAGATTTCATAGGTACTGGTGAGTTATGAGACAGTGACCAGTTTATGGGGAGACATTACAAAGTCAGGTTTACTGAAATTGATAGAACAATCCATTACTTTAGTTGTTAATAGGAATGTGTAAGTATGTAAGTTACCTCAACCCCATCTTCGCAACAGATTGTGGAGTTGGCGGTTCAGAGTCTTGGAATTTCCCATCGAAATTTCTTTCCTGCAGCAATCAAGTGCATGTTAGTATAGCAGTCGACCAATTTCAGAACTTCAATTATCCAAACAACAATGTTTTCAGTAATTCCACACATATTGTCTATAAAAAAATCAAAAGGATCAAAAGGCAAAATCAAAGCGAGTAGTAACAAAAATCAGATCTTTTAAGCCTATGTTTATTGAAGCAACAAAAATAGCATCACAAGTTTCTTGAAGTTCACATGCAGACATAAAAAAAAATGAACAATTTCCTATTGAAATAGAAGTCCATTTCTCAGTGATACAGATTATGTTAGAACCCTACAACTGAAATTAAAGGGATCAAAATCTGAAAAGCAAGAATCTCGCTATTCAGCCAATTTTGAGGAATCCTCAGTTCCTCACATCTAATTCATTTCATTCTTCATGTCTTCCCAATTACAATCTGATCTCCTCCTTTTGTAATAAGGAAATTAAAATAACTAACATCTAAAACTAAATAATAATAAATCAGATAATGGGTAACATAATGGAGAGAGCCGAGAGAATGCCTAAAAATTAGGAAGTGGGAAACTAAGAAAACTAACTAGAAAATGGAGAAATTAAATAATAATTAAAACTAATAAAAGTAAATAATCTGGAATTGTATCATATTATTAGGGAGAAATAATAAATATAAAAAATGGAAGAAATATTGGTTTATCAAATGATCAAAAGTTTCTCGTAGTTCAGCATTAAACCTATTGGGTTTGTTGATAAGGTAAAATTATAATTTGCAGCTCCAAGTGATGCTGAAATGCACACCATCCAGGTTACATGTCAAACTCCTTCATGTAGAAAAGGAAAACGTAGACATGCTTTTCAAATTCACTTAATGACGATCCGAGGATTCAGTTAACCGAAGTTTTTCCTCACTCTAATGACGATCTGGAGATTCAGTTAACCGAAGTTTTTGAGAATTACTATGCATCAACAATAAGTAGTGAAGTTGAAAAGCTCTGTACATTGTGATTAAAATTGCTCCTTCAAAATTCACTTAATGAAAGTAGAATTTCACATGTTCATTTGTATAATAGCAGTGCATGATCACATTACAAAGATAAAAATTGCAGTTTCCAACACAATGAAAGAGGCAAATGAGAAAATGATAATTTTACCAATTCATGATTGCTAGGGCTGCTACCATTGCTTGCAGTTAACCTCCAACCTAATGTAGCCGCCATCTTTACTTTACTTTGATGGTTCGAGTGTTCAAAGAAATGAACAATGTCTCTCTGCCTTCAGAATGCCCTCAGGTTCACTATCAAAGCACGGCAGACAACTACAAAACATGAGAAAGCCAAATATAAACGAAAGAACCAGTAGTCGGGTATTAAATGCCTCCAACACAAAAGTCAAGACAGCTACAAGAGAATTGCGCTCAGTAGATCCATCAAACAGCTCCATATGTATACAAACATGCAAATACACTAAAAAAGAAATCAAGAAATATACACAAACCATTAAAAAAAAAGCATTGAAACTACTTAAGCTATATAGAAAACTAGATCCGACTATTTTATGTAAGGGACCCAAATAATAATGGAGAATATAAATGCAGTACACAAATTATCAACAAGTAAACGCTATTTTAGCCAAATTTAGAGTAGAAGTTGCAGATCCATCGGAAATGAACACTTTCTAAAAAGAATTTCCAATATAAACATCGGATCATCAAATAATCAGTTCAAATACGTCCAAAGGTGAAACGCATAGCGAGCTTATCCAACCAGGAAATAAGCATTACGTTTCGGAGATCATTGCGATAAAAAGCAGCTCACTTCAAACCGACTCTAGAAGAAGTATAACCAGAGAGAGAAAATGGAAAAACAGAAAATGAGAGGCCAAGACCAGAGAGGAGGATTTTTCATAGTAAGAGCGACAAATCTAACCAAATCTGAGATTCGATCGAATTGAATGAATAATTTTCCATTAGTTTAAACACAATCAGTGAAGGAACTGACCTTTTGAGGGTGATGAAACGGTTGAGAAACTCTTCGCACCATCCAATTGAAATTGGGTTTTGCGTAGCACAGAAGAAGGGAGGGGGTGGAAGGATTGAAGGAAAGAGTAGGAGGAGTGAGAGAGATGCGAGGTAACGAGATGTATTTATTTTTCCCTTTTCTGGCTATATTTTAGTTTTTTTTCCCAATAATATAAGTGAAAGAATAATACAACTAGGCAACTCACAAGTGACAGAGAAGCTTCAGCTTTCATTAGACGAGCACCGACGGCTTCGCTTCGGTGTCCAAATGTCACGGCTCAGCTTATCTCATCGAGCCTCGGCTTTCTTTAAACCAAAACTACTTTCTTCGGATGGACGCAAAGTTTTATATGTTACGATACACGCGGGGGTGTGTTTCATTTCCTCCTAAAAATTACTTTCTACCAAAAAAACTTTTTTTTTATGTTTTTAAAATTCGTTCATCTCACTATTTTTTACATTTTTCAAAATACAAAAAATAATTTTTCATCCAAAAATCACTTTCTACCCTTAAGTGAAACAAGCCATGTGTAAATTGTGAATAAACATTAGTTGTTGGATGGAAAGAAATTAGGGCATTGATCGTTTTACTTAAATTGAAAAAAATGACATGGAAGAATTTTTGGCGAATTATTCGCATATTTTTCTGAAAAAAATACAAATACAAGGGGCGCGCATAGGATGTGCATTAAAAGTGGTTTTGGTGTATCAAAACAGATTTTTTGTTCATTAAAATTGGTTGTAAGTGCATCAAAAAAGGATGAATGCGCATCAAAATTGATGTCTTAGATATGTGTTTGTGCATCAAAACTATTTGTCCTATGTGCGCAAAAACGAGGCGAGTGTAAATCAAAACAACTAAAAAAATACATCTCGTTTGAGTGTGCATCAAAACTGGCTAGATGTGTGTCAAAACTAGCAGATTGTGCGTCATATTGTCCTAAAACATCAATAATCCTTTTTCAAGGCAAAAGAAAACTACTCTAATCTAGCTTAATTCCTACTTTCATGGTAATTAATCATAGATTAAGTGCATTGAACACAAAGACAATTATAAATAACCACTAGGAAATTAGGCCTACTTTCACGGTCCTAAAATTCCTAGCTCAATTCGTGAAGGTCTAATGTGAAATATCATCTTTCAATGCATACTCAAGATCTAAAATATGATAAAATACTAGATAGGCATTTTAACAAATACTTGGTGTGCAAGAATTGAGTAGTGAACCAAAACTCATTCAACCAAAGAGAATATTTACCAAAACATCAAATAATCACCATTGGGCTACCTGATATCCGCCTTTTTAGTCATGTTTTTAGGGAGTGTTTTTATGGGGTTGAGTCTTTTTCTTTAGTTTTGTGTTTTGTTTTGAGTCGTTTGTGTAGGTTTTTCGTTTTTCTTAAGATATGGAGTCTACATAAGCTTTGGTGGTGTTTTTATAGGTTTTGGAGCTGTTTGGAGCATATTTTAGGAGGAGATGAGAAACTGAAGGAGAGCACTTATGGAATGAAGTGAAGATCAAGTTTGAGTCAAGAAAGAAGTTTAGAGACCCGTTACCGTGCCGAAGGAAGAAGAATCAAGGCAAAAAGGAGGTTAACGACCCAAATAATGAGGGAGACGTTCCACTTTTGAGCCAAGTTTCAACGCAGTAAGGGTCGTTACCGAGGGGCATGAGGTCGGTAACGAGGTGTTCAGCAAAATAGAGAAGTGAAGAAGTTCAGGAAATCCTACCGACCTTGACGGGGTCGGTACCGAGGGTCCCGTGTCGGTAGAGATAGTACGAGTCGGCGTATTTAATAAGATTTATCCCATATCTTTATGCTTTTATTAGTTTTGAGGGATATATCTTCTAGAAGATTTATTTCCTTATAGATAGCTTAGTTTTCTAAATAAATACTCTTGTCTAGCTCTAGTTTTTCTATCATCATCTTTTGGAGGGCAATTTTGAGGAGGAGAGAAAGAGAAGAGAGGAGAGGGGCATGAGATAGAGATAGAGAGACGAGATTGGATTTGCATGGGGAACAAGTTTGTCTTGGATTTGGTTGTAAGCTTTTATTTAATTAATTTAGGCTCTGTTCGGTAAATCGGTACTTATCGGTGTTGATGTTGATGCTGATACTTATGGTTGTTGATGTTGATCATGGATGCTGATATGGGATACTGATATGAGTTGTTTATTTTCAAAAATAATCTGTAATGTGTTCGGTAAACTGAATTGCTGATATTTTAAGCAAGAGGTGTAAAATTAGTAAAAATGGCTTGATGAAGGGTAAAAAATAAAAAATAAATTTTAATTGGAAAATCAAGTGGGTCTCGCTTACTTATATTTTGGTAGAAAAGTTAGCTTATTTGACATAAGGTTGGGGTGCTGATTATTTTTTCAGCAGATAAGTATCGGATATAAGTAACTTATTTCAAATAAGCAAATTTTGCCGAACACATAAAACGAAGCTTATTTTTTCCATATAAGTAACTGGGTACTTATAAGTATCCAGATAAGTGTTGCCGAACGGAGCCTTAGTTGCTTTTAATCATGATTTGTGAGTAGTTCCTCTCTCTCTAAGATTGAGGTTAAACCTAACAATGGCTATGTATGCTTGCTTTTGATCATGTTTTGATTGTTTTATTGCATGAATATATTCTCTTGTTCTTAATCCTTGAAATTAAAGTGGAAAAGGAATTTCTCGTTCATAGTTGAAGCGAAAGCGGAAACCTTGAATCAGAATAGTCAATTAGGGTTTTGAAACGAAAGTGGATCAATCATAGTTGAAGTAGAAGAGATAGATAGTAAGTTTATTGATTGGACGAAAGTTGCTTGATTTACTTGCTTAGTTAACGAAAGTTAGCAACTCTATGTGATAAAAGCATGATATTTATGTTTCATTAGCATTTATATGCATAATTGTTGTTGTGGGGATACCAAAACCTTAGATTTTTCTCTCTCTATTGATAAAAACCCTAACTTTATTGATTACTTGAGCCCTAAGTAAGAACAAAACTTGATACTGACTTTCTCCCGTGGACGAACCTTAGATTATAAATTTATTTGTTGTCAAGAAACCCTCTCAATACTACCCCCAATCCAGACACAAGCAACTACTCACTCATAATTGGCAAAAGCATGACATGAGAAATCAACACAATCATCACATACATGGGAATAATGGAAAACAAATCAAGAAATGAAGGGAATGCTTAAGGGGTATTTATCATTCAATCAAACACTTGAATTTCCATTGAACCATGAGAATCAAGTTGGGATTTGAGTTTCTCCTCCAAATCTCCAACTACAAGAGAGCTCAACAACCAAAAGTGGAAATCTCCAACCTAAATCTAAGTTCGAAACCAACTAGAAGTATATTGAGTCGGTGTTAGGAACTCATGTTCATTAAGACTGGAACAACGTCCTCGGTTTTGATAATGACAAACACCATGGGAACTAATGCATATTGCCAAGTATTTCAGCATAACAAGTTGCGCGTCGCAAAGCAAAACACAAAACAACAAGTTCCAACATCATGGGAACTAATGCAACGACGAAAAGAAAGCGACCAATCTCAGAAGAGAAAAGAGTTCCCACACGATGGGAACTCAGTGAACCAAAGTTCCCACACGATGGGAACTGTATGAGAAGAACAAGAATCCCTTGAAGTCAAGAAGAGTTCCTAAGACAAGGGAACTCTTTTCCCTTTGGATGGGAATTGACGCATGCGTGAAAGCGACATCTCAACGCATTTTTAGGGATCCTGTCTATGCCGGACAAAAGGGCGTCTCAGACTTTCAAAACTGCAGCAAGATGAAGACGACCATCCAATGGTCCGGAATGATTCAAGAGGTGACAATTCAAATTCAAATCAATGTCACATGTCAACCTTAAGGATCATACTTGGAGAGAAAGGCAAAAAGGGTATTTAAGACAAATACCTCTAGTGGATTAGGGTTTCTCGTCACGTCTATTTAAACCCTTCAACAACGACCTTGCTGCTCACTTTTCACAAATCAAAAAACACTAAACACAAAGAAGGAAGAGAAAAAACGCTATTCAAGTGAAGACCATCGAGTTGGTGAAAAGTCCTCGACGTCGATCTAATCTCGGCGATGGTGAAGGAGAAAGAACGAGTTCCTAGGTCTAGGGGAACTCGGGAGAAGAGACAGAAGAGAGAGAGACAAGTGTGAGTTTCGCTTTGTCTTTGATTGTGAGCGTTCACCAACTTAGGGTCGAGAGAATACATTAGTGTTGCCTAGGGAGAGAGTCCTTGTAGGAATAGAGAAGTTTGTATTCTGCCTTGTAATCTGAAGGGAACTAAGCAATAAAGAAAAGGTAACTCATTCGAAAAACCTTCCAAGCGGAGGTAGAGGTTTATTCACGCGATTAGTTGATCGTTGTGGGGTTCCTTTATAAGGGAACTGTCTCTATTGTCTTACTGACCTGCATATTTACTTATTCCGCTGCGTGTGGGAACTATGCGATACAGTTCACATAATTGATTTCGACTAACCTACGATCCAACAATTGATATCAGAGAAGGCGCTCTAGATCTTGGTAAGTCTTTAATCATCGTTGGACGCTTCAAAAACTGGCAGCTCAAGATGAGAGACTAGATGAGGAGTCATGACTACCAAGCCTGGTGTGTCATCGAGCATGGGAACTTCGAGGTCAATGCAAATATTCGGGACAACCTGTCTAAATGGGGTCCCACCGATTGGCAGTGCATGGAGGCCAACTACAAGGCCAAAATGTTTCTCAATAATGCCATGTGCGAGCAAGACAGTGCTCCAGTAGCTAACTTGGAAACAACCAAGGAAATGTGGGAAGCCATTCAACAGATGCACGTTGGGAGTTCCGATCTGAGGGAAGATCACCAAATGAACGCAAGAAGGGAGTTCTTCAACTTCAAAATGACCATGGGTGAATCAATTGACATCTATGAATCGCGTTTTGAGTCCCTCTGCTCAAAATTAGCAACCCTTGGAATCACCAAGCAAGAGATCTCTAACAAAATGAAGGTGCAACAATTGTTCAATGGGCTAATAATCGAGTGGGCAAATGAACGAACCATGTTTAAGGAGAATCCTGAGAATAGGAACTTGATGCTTCACCAAGTGTTTGGTAAGCTCATTGGTCACAAGAAGAGAAAGCAATAAGCAACAAGAGATGGAAACGAGAGGCATAGCTCTCAAACTGGAGAAGGTCCTCAAATCTGTTCGGGAACAGTGTGAAGAATCACAGGAGGATGAAGAAGAGGAACTTGTACTCACCACAAAGGCCCTTAGGAACTTCTACAAGAAAGGGAAGTCCAAAGGGAACTCCAACAGAGAATGATAAACTATGAGGTCAACATTAGGTATCAAGTCAGAGATAGAGGCATTGCTGATGCCACATGCTACAAATGCTACAAGAAGGGACACTTTGCTAAAAACTGTCCTCAAGGAACTGAGGAGCGAAGACTCGACAAGGGCAAAAACAAGGCATATGTAGCAACCTGGAGCGGCTCCGATGATGAGGAACCAGAAGCTTGGTCAACCCCAGAAACTTGTGTTATGGCCATAGGGGAGGCCATTGGGGAACAACCCGGTGAGGTAAATCCTGAAACTCTTCTTAACTCTCTTTCTCAATATGAAAAACCTGAGTTGTTTAAATTGTTGAACAAACTGCTAAAAGACAATATAAAGATTCAAAGAAAACTTGATCAGACAGAACATGTTTTAGCTGAATAACTTGGAATGGAACCTTGTTCCCAATGTGTGCAACTTGTCGAAAAACTGCAGTGTTCATTCATTAAAATCACCCTCTTAAAGGATGAGATCCATAGCATTGAGACTGAGAAAGATGAGATTCTCAAAAAACTGAGTGAAAGCCAGAAATGTTTAGAAGTTCCCTTCTAACCACAAAAATGACCATCCCCACAACCAAGTTTGTCCTAGCCAGGCATGGAATAGGGTATGGGGAAGGATCGTCGAAAGATGGATCCTCCCTTCTCACAAAAAAGGAAAGAAATGAGTGTAGGGATCTTGAGCTTCAAAGCCAAAAGCTGAAGAATGCTCAATTAGAAGAGAGAATTCGTGTCCTTGAAAGCGGGGAAGATGGGAACAGTAAGTACAACACTGGGAACACTAGCCACAAAATGTACCTTAAGATAGCCAAGGGAAACAGGTCTAGAGTCTTGTAACACCCCAAAGATTTATAAGGGATTGAGGTGCTACCTATGTCAACAAGAGCTCTTCCTTTTCTATGTTCGAGTGAGGACAAAGAACTCAAAAGTTAAGTGTGCATGGTCGAGAGTAGTACCAGGATGGGTGACCTCCTTGGAAGTCCTCGGGTTGGCATGTGATAGTGCTTCTAGGGCCTCGGGCCTTACAAGTCTACAATCAGGAAACCATGGAACGAAATAGGATCCAGAGACCTCACCCAAAGTACTATCTTGGAGAGTACTATAAAACATGCTGGGAGTGTGGAGCTCATGGGCACTACATTGAAAGTTGTCCAAAAAGACAAGCGCACAACTCACACACTATTGGGAACAAGAGTTACAAAAACAGAAATTTTCAAAGAAAAAATCTAAACCGACCAAGACAATGGAAAGCTCCCATGAGTGGGAACACTCCTAGGAACTCCTCTTTGAGTCTTAGGAACTCCACGCAAGTCCATAACATTATTGATTACTTGGTTGAAAGAAATCTATTTCCTTGCATGGAACCAAGCAAAAGACATCTTGCATGGGTCGCCAAATCTAGCTAATTTTGCAGGTTGTAGTGAGGGGGAACAACATTTGGGTCATTGATAGTGGATGTTCCAACCACATGACCGGAAAGAAAGATAACCTCACCTCACTACTTACAAAAGTCGATGGAGGCCATGTCTCTTTCGGAAACAAGATAAAGGGCGAAATCATTGGAACTGGCGAAGCAATCATCAACAAAGGAATCAACTTCAAGAATGTGAATTTGGTTAAGGACCTTGGGTACAATTTGCTGAGTGTCTCACAACTGTGTGACCAATGAAACATGTGGTCACATTCGATTCTAAAGAATGTCTTGTGATCAACAAAAAGACAAACAAGATCATACTCAAGGGAATTAGGTCCAACAATGTCTATTTCGTGGACACATTGTACGAGCCTCCAAGGAAACTATGTCTTGCAAGTTCCATTGACGAAGCGGAACTCTTGCACAGAAGATTGGGAGATGCATGAGTGAACCAAATACAGAAGTTGTATCTTCAAGACCTTGTGATTGGGTTGCCCAGAATCAGTTTGGATGGCATGAAGATGTGTGAAGCTTGTGTCAAAGGAAAACAAACGAGAAGCTCCTTCAAACCAAAACGAGTCATGAGCACTACCCTTCCCTTGGAACTGATCCACATGGATCTCTGTGGTCCCATGCAGATGGCTAGCTATGGAGGAAAAAGGTATATGTTCGTTCTCATTGATGATTTTTCTAGATTTACTTGGGTTATTTTCCTTGTGTCCAAAGCAGATACCTTTAGTGAATTTGAGCCATTCATGAAGAGAGTTGAAGTGAGTTTAGGACTGAAGCTCATTGCTTTGAGATCTAACCATGGAATTGAGTTCAAGAACTTAGAGTTCATACAATATTGTGACAAGAACGGTGTCTCACATAACTTCTCAACCCCTCGTACTCCACAACAAAATAGAGTTGTAGAAAGGAAGAATCGAACCTTGGAAGCAATGGCTAGAACAATGACGATTGAGAGTGGAGTTACTCAAAACTTCTGAGCAGAAGCGATCTCCACAGCCGCCTACATTTTAAAAAGAGCCATGGTCCGTCCATTGATCAAAAAGACTGCTTATGAGTTGATCAAAGGAAGGAAACCAAACATCTCCCACTTAAGAGTCTTTTGGTGCAAATGGTTTGTGCACAACAATGGGAAAGATAACTTGGCAAGTTTGATGTAAGAAGTGATGAAGGGATCTTCTTGGGTTATTCACCTCACAGCAAGGCTTACTAGGAAGAAGATAGAGGAGAGCATTCACGTGATATTTAAAGAAGAGTCAGTCAAAGTGGGAACTGAAGTGCAGAAAGTGGAAACTCACTTCCAACTTCCTTGGAACGAGAAAGATGATGATGACGACTATAAGCCAAGGAAAGGAATACGTCGTTATCCTCAAAGTATGCAGCTGAGGCATCCTAACAGACCGATAGACTTGAACCTTGTTCCTACATGGGAACAACGACTCTCAAATTAGATAAATCCAAGAGTTGGTTGAACTCCTATTACTCGATGAATCGCTAGACACCTCTCAAGCACTCAAGGGGAACATAGAGGAAACACATCCATTGGTGAGGATGAAGAACTAGAAAACATTGAACCATTTGAAGAACATCCAAAGGATGAGGATCTGCAAGAAGAATGCAATGACATCGATGATAGGAACGAAGAGGAAGATACAGATCTCTCCAACGTCAATCCTAGAAACATCATATCTCCTATTGGCCAAGGCGTGAAAACTCGGTCATCACTTCAAAACTTTTGTTCTTTTAACGCCTTTGTGTCAATGGTGGAACCTAAGAATATAAAGGAAGCCCTCAAAGATCCCAACTGGATAGTGGCAATGCAAAAGAAGCTCAACCAATTTGAAACGAACCAAGTGTGAAAGCTTGTTCCTCGACCAAAAGGAAACAATGTCATAGGAACATGATGGGTGTTCCGTAACAAGCTGGATGACACAAGAGTTGTTTCAAGGAACAAGGCAAGATTGGTGCCCTATACGGACTCAAGGAACTGTTTCAAGGAACCAAACCACGTCTACTTTCTTCAGCGTGCCCTATACGGACTCAAACAGGCTCCAAGAGCCTAGTATGACATGTTTGCACAGTTTCTCTTGTCACATGGATACCTTCGTGGTTCCATTGACAAGACCCTTTTTCTTAAGAAAGAGTCCAATGACATTCTTATTGTTCAAGTATACATTGATGATATTGTTTTTGGTGCCACTAATCGCTTACTTGTTGAAAATTTTAAAGACCTAATGAGTTCAGAGTTCGAGATGAGCTTGATTGGGGAACTTACGTTCTTTCTAGGGCTTCAAATCACTCAGACCAAGGAGGGAACAAAGATACATCAACACAAATACATCAAGGAAATACTGACCAAGTATGGAATGGAGAATTTAAGGCCTATGAATACTCCAGTTTCCACCAACTCAAAACTGAACACAGATGAGAAATGTATAAACGTGGACCAAAGGAACTACTGAGGTATGATTGGTTCCCTTCTCTACCTTATAGCTAGTAGGCCTGATATCATGTTTGTCGTGTGTTTGTGTGCATGCTTCCAAGCTAACCCAAAAGAATCACACCTGAAAGAGGTGAAGAGAATTTTCAAGTATCTCAAAGGGAACGACAACTTGTGCTTGTGGTACCCACGCAGAAGTTCCCTTGAGATTGTTGCTTTTTCAGATGCGGACTTTGCTTGTCATTTGGTAGATAGGAAGAGCACATCTGGTATGGCTCAGTTTCTAGGAGAGTGCCTAGTGTCATGGGGGTCAAAGAAACAAAACTCAGTGGAACTCTCGGCGGCCGAAGCAGAATACGTGGTCGCTGCATCATGTTGTTCCCAAGTCTTGTGGATTAAGTACCAACTCAGTGATTACGGTATGTCTTATGGCCCTGTTCCTATTCATTATGATAATATTAGTGCCATAAACATTTCTAAAAATCCCGTTCATCACTCACATACTAAGCACATTGACGTTCTTCAACACTTCTTACATGACAATGTTGAGCAAGGGAATATTATTATGGAACACTGTAGAACCGAAGAGCAGAGAGAGGATATTCTCACCAAAGCATTGGATAGGCGTCCCTTTGAGCACCTTCGTATGCTCTTAGGGATGATAACTATAAATTAAACAAGTTCCTATTTATGTTGTCCCCAATGATTGGCTAGTTTAGTTGTATGCATGATTGAAACTAGTTAGGAACATTGCATTCACTTTATGCTTTGTTACTAGCAGTCCAAGGCAAATGGTTGTACGCATAGGAACTTCTTTTCTTTTTGGCCCAAAATGATCAACTTGAGTTCCCTCTAACCCGCATTACAACCCACGATGATAGTTGATTATAAGCTTACCCAGAGTCTTGGACTGGACAAACTCATCCCATGAGCCCCCCTCTTGTTTACCTTTTCGGGTTGAAATTGTCCAAGTCCCTTTTGTGTTCCCATCCCTCACAATAAAGTTTGAACATGAGTTCCCTTTACCACTCTGTTCAAACAAGCCTTTCTTACAAGATCATGGGAACCTCACTTCCGAGTAAGACGAAATGCCTAATCTAGTTTGAATGTGTGTTCTTTACTTTATTGTTCTGTTATTCATGGTTAGTCTTTTCAATCATGCCAAAAGAGGGAACGATAAAATATGTGAGATGTGTTGTTTCAAAGTTATCATACTATGGCCTTTGCTAGGGGGGAATAATCTCACAAAACTGCTAAGTAGCAACTGCATAACAATATAAGTGGAACTCCTTGTGATGTGTTGTCACACTAAGGGAGAACTTTGCATGAGCATACATGAGCATAAAAATTGAATGAAATACTTGTCATTTTATTATGGGTTTGTCATCATCAAAAAGGGGGAAATTGTTGATACGGTGTTAGGAACTCAAGTTCCTTAACACTGGAACAACGTCCTCAATTTTGATAATGACAAACACCATGGGAACTAACTCCGATTTCCAAGTATTTCAGCATAATAGGTTGCACATCGCAAAGCAAAACACAAAAAAACAAGTTCCCACGTCATGGGAACTAATGTAACGACGAAAAGAAAGCGACCAACCTCAAAAGAGAACAGAGTTCCCACACGATGGGAACTCAATGAACCAAAGTTCCCACATGATAGGAACTGTATGAGAAGAAAGGGAATCCCTCGAAGTCAAGAAGAGTTCCTAAGACAAGGAAACCGAGAAGACAAGAGTTCCCTTTGGATAAGAACTAGTGCATGCGTGAAAGCGACATCTCAGTGCATTTTTAAGGATCCTGTCTATGCCGGACAAAAGAGCGTCTCAGACATTCAGCGCTGCAACAGGATGAAGATGACCATCCAATGGTTCGGAATGATTCAAGAGTTGACAATTCAAATTCAAATCAATGTCACATATCAACCTTAAGGATCATACTTGGAGAGCAAGACAAAGAGGGTATTTAGGACAAATACATCTAGTGGATAAGGGTTTCTCATCACGCCTATTTAAACCCTTCAACATTGACCTTGCTGCTCACTTTTCACAAATCAACAAACTCCAAACACAGAGAAGGAAGAGCAAAAATGTTATTCAGGTGAAGACCATCGAGTTGGTGAAAAGTCCTCGGTGTCGAGCTAATCTAGATGACGGTGATGGAGAAGGAACGAGTTCCTAGGTCTAGGGGAACTCAGGAGAAGAGACAGAAGAGAGAGAGAGGTTTGAGTTTCGCTTTTGATTGTGAGCGTTCACCAGGTTAGGGTCGAGAGAATACATTAGTGTTGCCTAGGGAGAGTGTCCTTGTAGGAACAGAGAAGTTTGTATTCTGCCTTTTAACCTGAAGGGAACTAAGCAATAAAGAAAAGGTAACTCATTCGAAAATCCTCCAAGCGGAGGTAGAGGTTTACTCACGCGATTAGTTGATCGTTGTGGGGTTTCTCTATAAGGAAACTGTCTCTATTGTCTTACTTACCTGCATATTTACTTATTCCATTGCGTGTGGGAACTGTTCGATACAGTTCCCAAAATTGATTTCGACTAACCTACGATCCAACAAAGTCTAATTAGAAAAATAAATCTAGGGAAACTAGAGGATGAAATGAAAGAGAGCTAAAACCCTAGAAATAGAGAATAAAATGAGGCATGAGTCTCTCAAAAGTGTTTTACTTTGGTATTTATATGTGCCCTCAAAAGGTGGGAGAGATACAACTCTAGATTAGGAGATGTGTTGAAAGTTGCATACCATGCCATTTAATTGGCACGGGTATGCCATGCCAAAAACATCATGTAGAATTGAGCATTTCGCTCTTGTCATGGGCATGTCGTGTGGCACGAGCACCTCATGCAATGTCCTAGGAAGACATCTTGACATTTTTTATTAGATATGAGTGTTTCCTTAACTTGTATGGCTTGTGTAACTCCTTCTTCTCCATTAAATCTTCGAGTTGAATCCCTTGGGTTCTTCTTTGTTTGAATTAAAGTACATTTAGCCAATTTGACCATAGAAGAATCCAAATTCTTTCACCTACAAAACCAAAAGCAAACGAGAGCAAATATTCGAACAAACAACCATAATCATGCTAAAATGATCATGCAATTGTATGTTTTATGCAAAAAATGAGGGTTAATCAAGTCAAAAGGTGTTATAAACACATGTTATCAAACTCCCCCAAGCTTAGATCTTGCTTGTCCCCAAGCAAGGATGTTCATTCAAAGATTGATATTCCAAATAAAATGTAAAGGTTGTCTCCATGCAAAAGAAATACAAACATGATTTTGTAATCTTAAATATGTGATCAATGAAATCATAGGAGATAGCAAAAGTGATTATTCAAGAGATTAGGCTAGCATAAAAATTCATAGACCTCACGGAAGGAAGAAATGTGATCCACTCACTCTCATGTGTTTGAAGGTCGTGTTTCACTCTTTTTCAATCCAAAGAAAGTCATCTATCATAAGCTTGCATCAATGTCTTAATTCTCCACCACTAAAAACCATGCACATTACACAAATCAAGAGGTCTTTTATTCAGTTATAACGGGGTTAAGTTAATGAGAAAGGGTAGGGATTATATTTAACCTTGTGGTGCTAGTTCGAGGAATGTTGGAAGAATTCTATCTTGACTAAACCAATCCTTGAAAATTTCATATCATTAACAACACACCAAATATATTATAACCTCTCTTCATTTCATGCTTCCCTTTTTCTTTTCTTTTTCCTTTTTTTCAACCAAATACTTTACACTTCCATCATTTACATTGAATTCCCTCAAGCTTAGCTTCTAACCACACAAGCAAGTCAATAAAGAATTTTCTTAATTCCTCAGAAGGAAAAATGGTTAATAATTTAAGGCTTGGATTGCTTTTGTGGTGCTTTAAAAGAATTGGCTAATATAGGCTCAAAAGGGGGCTAAACAAAAGGGATTAAATGTAAGAGGTCGATAAGTGGGTTATCAAAGAAAGTTGTCTCAATCATTTTTGTGCATGCACAATAGTATAAATGCGGTCTCAAAAAATAGCTCTAAATGCAAGTTCTAGAGATGAACATTCAATGGAGAAATGACACATGAAAAAAGAGAGGACTCATGAAGTGCAAGTCCTAAGGCCGAAAGAGAAACTCATGGTTTTTGTATGAATTTAAAATTTTGCCAAATCCAAGAGATAACCACAACCATCCCTAGGTCAACTACTCATACAGATTCAATATTTTAAATTTTGCTTCATGATCTTTTGCAATTTTTACAACCAAAATATTTCAAATGAAATAGCGCAAGTGATCCATCAAAAGGCCTAAACTACATGCAAATGTCATGAACCTAAGCTAATGCAAAACTAACTAAATGCAAATGCAATGTCATGAGTTTATGCAACTAGCACTAGAGAGATAGAAAATATGAAATTCAAGGTAATTTTCACTCCCTCCCCCAATCTTAAAAATATGCATTTTCCTCAATGAATGTAAAAGCATAAGGAGAAGGGAAATTACCAAATCATCGTTGCGGTGGAAAGCTATAACACCTCTATTTTACAACGATGGGTATTACCGCTAGTGACCTCGGACTTTACCGTCCAAAGTCACCCAAGGCTTTATAAGGTATTTAAACTTAAATAAAATACGGAAATTCAAAGATAATACATGATATTAAAGGTTCTCAAAACATGAGACTTTAAGTATTGTCATTACATCTTAAAATGTTCCAAAAGCGACATAATAAGATAGAGTTTAAGCAGCGAAATTAATAAAATATTGTTCTTGCAAAGCATAGTGGAACCAAAATCTGAGAAAACGTCTTCAAGAATGACTCGACCTTCCTTCCTTCAGTTCTTGAATCTTCGTCTTTAAACCGTCGAGGGAAGTTTCCTAGAGTTTGGCATTTGTCGCGAAGGGCAAGAAATACCAGGCAAAAATGCGGAAAATAGCGGAATTAGTCTAAGGAGACTAAGCAATTGAGAAAGGAGATTCTCAAGGGTAATTTGGTAATATTAATATTTCATCCAGGAGATATATGGAAGAGATGTACTTGAAAGTTATAATCTTTATGTAGAGCTTAAGGACGAAAATTAGTCAATCTCGAAATGAGATAACTATGATCCGAAAAGAATGAACTACGAGATTGTAGATCCTCTTAGAGTACAATTTATGTTGGGAACGTTTTAATTAAACAACAAGTTTTAGAAAGCCTCTCGCGCCCTTTTCATACCTCAACCAACCTCATCATATTCGGAGCTCCAGATCGGGGAGGTGGCCCGAATGCACTTAAGTACCAAACCTTGTAATATCCGTATACTTTTTCTAGATATTTTTTTAATATTTTCGTTCACCTTTCTAAGACCCGTTCAATCAATCTCGTTACACGTTTCGATTGTTTTAATGGAAATTATTCCTAGATAATTCAAGGTGACAAAATAAAATCTTTGGAACTAATTTTATTAACCTATATAATTTTTAGGATAATTTCCATGAAAGAAGTACCTTGATCGGGTGAGATCCGCTTAATTAATTATGTACCTGTTAAGGTTATACTTTGAAACAGAACCCTTAAAATTAAAAGTAGAAAAATAAAATCATTCGAGTTGATTTTATTAGTCTACATGATTTTTAGGACCATTCTATAAACAGAGTATTTTAATCCGGTGTATATAATTTTACCACCTGAACGTAAATCCCGTTCTAATCCGGATATACTTTTACCGTTTTGAATGGAATTCTATCCATTTTTTACTTGCAAGTTACGTATTTTATTCCAACTTGATGCCCAAGTTCATTTCGACTTATAGCCCACGTATACTTATAATACTTTTATGCTTAATCTTCAAATTGTTATAACTCACTTTTTCTCTATTTTTGACTCTTCTTGTTCTCTTCACAATTTAAAATATTAAATTTCACAGTTTAGATTTCAAATTTTAATCATTATAGTTTCAAAATTAGGTCTCCCCTATTTTCATTTATTGGACAATTGCTTATGTCAAATCTTGCTTGACAATTGGATGTTAAGGGTTGAAATTTATAATTTAAACTTATCTTTTTTAATGTCACTGATCTGCATGTATTTGGATTGGATGACTTGTCTCCAAGACTGCCACCTAATTCTAAATCAATTTTTGTGATTTCTACAATTTATTAAGTATTAATGTAAATGTGATGGATATTTGTCCTTCTAGATTCTATGACTTAATATCTCAAATCTTCTCTCTTGAGTACTCATTTAATGTAGACACGTATTTTTTCTTTTTATCATTGCAGTCGTGTTGCACATTTCTCTTTGCTTTTATTTTCAGTACCTTAATATTATTCCTATAAACTTATCTCTATTAAATGCTACTCTAAGCTATGCCTGCATGATTTGCTGTTCATCGTTTACTTCTACTATTATTAATTACATTTACCAAATTTGGTGCAATCTCAATCTTTATCTCTATTTCCTAGTAGAGCAATATCATTTATTACTTTCGTTTTTTCAAGTCTTATTCCTTTTGCATGCCTCTCTCTATGACTAATGTGTCCCTCGTATGGGATGCGACGGATCTATGCGGTGTTTGAGTAGTAGGTCTCAAAGAGTACGGCGGAAGGCTTTGAATGATTCGAACTTGGCACGAACAACTTGAACAATTGAAGAAAACGAGAGCTTTGATGATAATTAATGGGGCGGCGCAATGGCAGTAGAGAGAAATAAGGAGAAACCCTCGACTCTATTAATCTCTAAGTGTGCGCTGAATTGAAAACAAGCGATAAACCCCCCTTATATAGAGGCGGCACAAGGAAAACCTAGAAAAACCCTAGCTAGAAGCGGCGCGCTTAGGGCTAGTACGCAGACTAAGGCCCAGCGGTGCGAGTCCATTATTCATCGACGCAAGGCCCATCAAACACTTCCTAAAACCATAAAACCACTAATAGTAATGTTTAAAGTGGAAACAATGTAAAAATTACTATAAAAATGATAGGTCGTCCGTGACCGTGCTCGCAGTGTCGCGACAAGGCTGGCGCGGCTTTTGCGAGGTCAAGACACGGCGCTGACGAAGCTGGTGAGGCGTCACGGCGCTGGCGTGGGCGCTGGTGCGTGGGTCACGAGAACCTCAAGTTGCGATCCGTGGCATGGTGCTAGGCTTGAGTCCGATGGTGCCAAGGTGGAGGTTGGCATCGTTGGCTCAAGTTGAGGTTCCTCGACGCCGAGGACGCACAAGGCTGTGTGCATTGGCGCAGCGAGGGACGCGCTGTGGCCTGCGGTGAGGCGCACCACGAGTGACTGTGTCGCGGTCTGGATTGCACGAGTCTTGGCACGGGTGACGGGGCCATCCGAGCGTAGTGTGAATGCGTCGTCCTCCTGGCTAGCATCCATGAAGGGGGTCGCATCACCCTCCCCCACTTGGTTGGGAAACGTCCCCGTTTCCTCATATGCAAGCTCGATGTAGGGAGAGAGTTCGGCGACATTGAAAGTAGAGTGCACCGAGTACTTGCCTGGGAGGTCGATCTTATAAGTGTTGTCCTTGATTTCTTCCAAGACTTTGAAAGGGCCGTCTCCTCTTTGATGAAGCTTTGTCTTCCTAGAGTCCGGAAAACGGTTCTTGCGAAGATGCAACCACACGAGATCCCTGGGGTTGAAAACCAGCCGCTTTCAACCCTTGTTATGCTGTGCCTCGTAATGTGTTGCCCGTCGCTCCAATTGTAGCTTCGTCAGCTCATGCAGCTTGCGTATGGAATCGGCGCGGTTGGTCGCGTCGATGTGCTTTCCATTCTTCAAGGGTCGAGGGACGAGATCCATCGAAGAGTGCAGGTTGAGGTTGTAGACGATCTCAAAGGGCGTCTTTTTCGTCGCTGAGTATTTGGACCTGTTGTAAGCAAACTCAACAAAAGGTATTAGATCCTCCCACCGGCGTGGGTTATGTTTGAGCACCGTCCGAAGAAGGGTGCCCAGGGTTCGATTGGTCACCTCAGTCTGACCATCGGTTTGGGGATGATATGAGGTAGAAAATAGTAATTGCGTCTCTAGCTTTCCCCAAAGCGTTCTCCAAAAGTGGATACAAAATTTTGTGCCTCGATCACTAACAATAGTGCGAGGCACACCATGAAGCTTCACGACATGCTCAAAAAACAAGTTTGCGATTTCGGTCGCATTGTTGTTTCCTTTGCATGGCACGAAGTGAGCCATTTTGGAGAAACGGTCCACAATCACAAAGATCGAATCCTTACCGCGCCTTGTCATTGGAAGCCCCTTGATAAAATCCATGGAGAGATCTTCCCACGGGGTATCCGGAATGGGCAAGGGTGTGTAGAGGCCATGAGGTTGGGACCTCGATTTAGCAGTTTGGCATGGCATGCAACCGCGACAATACTTGTGAACATCGGATGCCATGTGTGGCCAGAAGAAGTGTTCACGAAGTGCTGCTAGGGTCTTGGCTATGCCAAAATGGCCTCGGCCGTCATGAGCTTCTTTGAGCAATAGATGCCTCAAAGACGAGGTCGGAATGCAAAGCTTTCCGGCTCGGTAGAGGTATCCATTGTCCAAAAAATAGGACTCATGGATTCGACTTTTCTCGAGGTTCTCCATGATCGGTTTAAAAAATTGATCATGCATATATAACTCCTTAATCAAGGAGAACCCGAGCAAATTGGCCTGAAGTTGAGTTAAAAGGACATACCTTCGGGAGAGAGCGTCTGCCACGACGTTCTCCTTACCTTTTTTGTGGGCGATGATGTACGGAAATGTTTCCATAAACTCCACCCATCGTGCATGGCGTCTATAGAGAGTCGTTTGACTCTTGAGATACGCTAAGGCGGCGTGGTCCGTGTGAATCACGAATTCGCTAGGCCAAAGGTAATGTGGCCATGTTTTCAAAACCCGAATAAGCGCGCACAACTCCTTGTCATACGTCGGGTAATTTAAAGTCGCCCCCATAAGTTTTTCACTAAAGTATGCAATGGGGCATTGATCTTGGAGGAGTACGCCGCCTATGCCATAGTCAGAGGCGTCGCGCTCGACCTCGAAGCGCTTAGTAAAGTCTGGCATACACAAAGTAGATTTTAAGGCCTGAAAGGCGGCCTCATGATTCGGCATCCACTTGATTGTGGTTGCCTTCTTGGTGAGATTATGGAGTGGCCCGACGATAGAACTAAAGTCCTTGACGAAACGCCGATAGAACCCTGCGAGCCCCAAGAAGGATCGAACCATCGTCGGGGTCTTAGGGGTGGGCCACTCTCGGATGGCGCGGATCTTGTCGTCATCCACTTTAAGCCCATCCTTGGACACGACGAAACCAAGAAAGTTCGTCGTGTCCGTGCAAAATGAACACTTGTCTAAATTTACAAATAATGAATGCTCGCGAAGGCAATCTAACACCAACCTAAGGTGCCTCGTGTGTGACTCTAAATCCTTAGAAAAAACCAAAATGTCGTCACAATACACGACGAAAAAACGTCCTAAAATTTTTCTAAAAACAAAATTCATTAACTGCATAAAAGTACTATGGGCGTTTGTCAAGCCAAAAGGCATGACAAGCCATTCGTACAAACCATGCTTGGTTTTGAACGCGGTTTTCCACTCGTCGCCTTCATGCATCCGGATTTGGTGGTATCCACTCCAGAGATCAATCTTCGAAAATAGGGCGGCGACGTGGAGCTCGTCAAGCATGTCATCGAGCCTTGGAATTGGGTGCATGTACTTCACTGTGATTTGATTTATGGCCCTGCAGTTGACACACATACGCCACGTGCCATCTTTTTTTCGGCACAAGGATCACCGGCACGGCGCATGGGCTCAAGGACTCTCGGACAAAACCCTTGTCCAAAAGCTCCTGAACTTGACGTTGAAGCTCCTCGGTTTCCTTTGGTGAAGTCCTATAGGCTGCTCGATTGGGAAGGGACGCGCCTGGCATGAGGTCAATCTTGTGCTCGATCCCTCGGATTGGCGGCAAACCCTTCGGAAGCTCATCCGGCATCACGTCTTCGTATTCCTTCAAAAGAGAAACAATACAAGACGGAAGTGAAGGTTCCACAATTTTAGAAAAAGTAAGTAAAGGATAAAGAAAGAAACAAGAAAGACTCCCCTGAATGGATTTGGCAATGTCTCGACGTCGGGTCAAAAGGAGGCGATCATGGCACGTTCCAAGCAACAGTGGCTCGGCGTCTTCACTTGTTAAGGCAGATTCTGGGGCGCCCTTTTTGTATGTTGTAGCTGCTGGATTTTGAGTGGACATAGCTTTGAAAATGCTGGTGAATTCATCCCTAAGCTCCTGGTATCCCAATTTGCGCGCTGCAACGGCGTGTGCGCGACGCTAGGAGGCACCGACGGCGGTCCTTTGCTCAAATTCACATCTCCAGGGCGTTTTTTCTTTAGATCTGTTGGAAACTCTATTTTAGAGGGTTTTCCAACAGAAACACCGGGAGAACTTGCAGAAAGCTGTTGGAGTCCCTGTTTGGTGAAATCTGCGGCGTTTGGCGCGTTGTCAACGCCACGCGATGGAAACTGTCGGGTCTGGTCCAACTTCTGTCGGCGTTCTCCATCTTGAACATCTTGGACACTGTTTTTAGGAGGTTTGGCACCAGAAATGCCGCTGGAATTTGCATTTGTCGCTGGGGACGCCGAAGGCGTCGTGCTCGGCGCGGTGGTGCCGTTGTCGCTAGCTTTTTGTCTTTGCCTCTCGGCTTCATCCTGTAGAGCTTCACTAGGCGACATTGGTAAGAGGGTCACGTGCTTCCCGTGGTAATTGAACATGTAAGTGTTCAAATACCCGTCGTGAAGCACGCGACGATCGTATTGCCATGGGCGCCCCAACAAGAGGTGTGTGGCGTCCATTGGCGTTACATCACAAAGAATGGAATCAGAATATGCACCAATTGAAAATGAAAAGATAACTTGCATGTCAACCCAATCACCGCCATCGTTAGAGATCCATTGTAGCTTGAATAGCTGCGGATGTGGCGTCGTTGGCAAGTTGAAGTGATCCACCACTTTCTTGGATAAGAAGTTCGCACAACTCCCTGAGTCTATGATTACGCTTAAAGACACGTTTTGGACCAAGCAAAGGGTATGGAAAAGTTGTTCCCGTTGATTGGTTTTAGGTGCCTCTCGCATACTCAAGGCTCGGCGAGTCACAAGTTGGAGTTTGGATATGTCGATTGCATCCGAAGGGTCACTTTCCAACTCGGTGGAGCCTTCACTTGGTGCTTCGACTTCCTCTTCATCTTGGCTTTCATATGGCTCCCCTTGAGCCGTAAATAACACTTTCTTTTGATTGGGAAAGTTCCTCATAATGTGGCCACGGCCTCCGCATTTGTAACACGCCATGTCACGGGCACGATCGACACTCGGTTCGGCGTTGCGTGGCGTGGCTGGTGGTTTGGAAGGCGCGGCTTCGGTCTTCGCTTTGGAACCTATCGTAGCACTTGGCAAAGAGGAAGAAACCCGATTAGTAGAAAAACCGGATTGATTAAGGTTAGAGGCATACCTTTGATTCGACCAACCAGACTTGGCTCGCATTTCTTGCTTATGGATTTGCATGGCGGTATGAACCAAGTTATTAAGATCCTTGATTGGTAGAATTTCTAAGCGATCTTGAATGGACTGCCTCAATCCCGAAATGAATCTCGTTCTCATAACCGAGGGGGAGACACTCATCCCAGCCTTGAAGAACATGTCTTCAAGTTTGGCAAAGTACTCCTTCGGCGTCATGGAACCTTGCTTGATGTGCATAATCTCGATGTGCATCTTGTCTTTGTAGTCAGCCGGGATGTACCTCTTCTTTAAAAGATAAACTAGTTGATGCCACTCTCGGATAAGGGGTTTGCCTTTCCGAATCCTTTCGGACTCGAATCGGTTCCACCATGTCCGAGCCGCACCATGAAAATGCAAGGTCACAACTTCGACCTTCTCATCGTCTTCATATCCTAAATGACGGAGCGTGTGCTCCGTGCCCTGCAACCACTCGATAAACGCATCAGGATCATAAGAACCGTAAAAGGGTTCGAATTTTACCTTAATGTCTCGGTGGTTGTGGCGTGGATCTCGAGCTTCTCGACAATCGTTGTCGCGTCGCGGACTGTGGTGCCGAGGCGAGCACGCGTGTCTGTCGCGACGGTGCCGAGGCGGTCCTCGATGCGGATCGTCGTCTCCATCGTCAAGATCGTCACCATCATTGGGTCTTCGAGGACGTCGTGCATCGCGGTCCTTGTCGCGTCGTCCCTTCGTGTTAGCCTTGCGTCCCGAGCCATAGACTCGGTGATACTCCTTTCGGTTCTTGGCTAGGCGCGACGGTGGGATCCAATCCGAAGGCCAGTTGTCTAGTTCTTCCGGATCCTGCACATTTGGATGCTAAAAAAAAGACTCGTTAGAATAATCACTAAACTCTTCATAGTTATCCTCAAAATTAGTAAAAGGACTTCGAGCACTTTGATGCTCGAGGTCATCTTCAACTCTATACGCGTCGGCGTCGTAATACTTGGCCCCGTGCTTCCGCTTTGGGGTTTCGTAAACATACGCCGGCTGCTTATGCTTTTTGTTCTTTTTCTTAGGAGCCCCACTCGTGTGTTGGCGTCTATACTCCTCGGAGTCATACTCCTCATCGGAATATACGTCGTACACTTGTGTGTCCCGATAATCTCGCGCCATTTGATAGCTATCCGCGGTCCGGGGACCACCATCGTGCTTATCATAGTGGCGACTTTCTTTGATCGACTCCATCCGGTTTATGGTAACGAATTGAGACGAAGGCTAAGCATGTTGCTTCCCCTTGGCACGAGCCTTGGCGACGTCATCTGGGGACACCCCCGGGTTAGCGTGGATCTTCGAGGCAAGGACATGAGCCTGCGGCACGGTGTGCTTCGATTGGGCCTGGCTCTCGGCTAAGAGCTTTTCGAGCTCTTGTATACGCGCCATGGCTTCGGGAGAGAAAGTTTGGTTTGCGGGCTGCGACACCGGATTGTTGTTGTTATTGTTGTCGTCATTGCCCGAATCCGAGACGGTACCTATTGTAACACCAGTCATCGCAGTAAGAGGTTCACAAGCAAAAGACAACGAGTTGACGGTTCGCTTAAGTCAAGCCGACCCTTTATGTTCAAACCACATGAACAAGGATTGGCTAGGCTAAGGTCACTCAACTCGATCTACCAATAAAGGCTACGAAAACCACAATGTATGCAAAGCAAGACACAAAAATAGGCAAGTCAAAACCGAAAACCAGAAGCAATGGAATAGCGATTAGGGTTGCCGAAATTTGAGAACCACAAGTTGGACCGATCTTGCCTTATTTTGGCTTGTGATCGTCCAAATATATATTTTTTTTGTTTGACGACAATCGACTAACTTACCTTATTTTGGCTATGATAGTCAACGCAAGTTTTTTTTTATATAAGCAAGTACGACTCTAGGTTTTCTCCTCTAGATCACGTAACAACAAAGCAACAAGGAATCAACACAAGCAACACGCAAGAGCAAGATAGAAATCGGCAAAACAAGACCTAATGTACAAGCAACTAGCAAGACAATGAGTAATTTTCACCAAAATTAATAGATCTAGCGAGTTAGGGCAAGGCTGATTTTTTTTAACAATTAACGAGAGCAATATAAAAAAAAAATTCCGAACCCTATATGGAGGTTTACGAAGTGGAGGATGGAATCTAGGGTTAGATGTAGCGGAATGAACGTGTGTGAATGAACAAAAAAGGTGAAACGAGACTTACTCAAACCTTGGCTCTGATGCCAGTTGATGCGTCCCTCGTATGGGATGCGACGGATCTATGCGGTGTTTGAGTAGTAGGTCTCAAAGAGTGCGGCGGAAGGCTCTGAATGATTCGAACTTGGCACGAACAACTTGAACAATTGAAGAAAAAGAGAGCTTTGATGATAATTAATGGGGCGGCCCAATGGCACTAGAGAGAAATAAGGAGAAACCCTCGACTCTATTAATCTCTAAGTGTACGCTGAATTGAAAACAAGCAATAAACCCCCCTCATATAGGAGCGGCACAAGGAAAACCTAGAAAAACCCTAGCTAGAAGCGGCGCGCCTAGGGCTAGTACGCAAACTAAGGCCCAGCGGCGCGAGTCCATTATTCATCGGCGCAAGGCCCATAAAACACTTGCTAAAACCATAAAACCACTAATAGTAATGTTCTAAAGTGGAAACAATGCAAAAATTACTATAAAAATGATAGGTCGTCCGTGACCGTGCTCGTAGTGTCGCAACAAGGCTGGCGCGGCGCTGGCGAGGTCAAGACACGACGTTGGCGAAGCTGGCGAGGCGTCACAGCGCTGGCATGGGCGCTGGTGAGGACGTTGGCGCGGACGCTGGTGCGTGGGTCACGAGAACCTCAAGTTGCGATCCATGGCACGGTGCTAGGCTTGGCATCGTTGGCTCAAGTTGAGGTTCCTCGACGCTGAGGACGCACAAGGTTGTGTGCGTCGGCGCGGCGAGGGACGCGCCGTGGCCTGCGGTGAGGCGCGCCACGAGTGGCTGTGTCGCGGTCTGGATTGCAGGAGTCCTGGCACGGGTGACGGGGCCATCTAAGCGCAGTGTGAATGCGTCGTCCTCCTGGCTAGCATCCATGACGGGGGTCGCATCAATGACTCATTAAACACACTAAATCTAGGTCTTATTTCCCTTAGAACTTATCTGTTTAAGGGTACATCCGATTCATTATTTACTCATCTCATCTCATTGTCTGCAATCCTTCTAATCTCCACAACTATTATCTCTCTTTTGTCCTTTTCAATGGCTGACTCCCAAACCTACCAAGATGCGCTTGTTAACTTTCCAATCCTTCCTCCTCACCCCACTTCTATGGAGATAGAGCAAGTTTCTACTACTGCTTTATTCTCTCAAAATCAAAACATTCCTATAGTGGTTATGCCCGAGCAATTCAGTCCTAATGGTCCCCTCTCATGTCATGAAACCCTGTCTGACCAGTCGGATGAAAACATATCCCCCTCCCCTGAAGTGGTCTTTGTGCCTTCATCTTCTATTCTACAACCAAACACATTCTCCTCCACTCTCCCTTTACCTAATCCAATTGCAATACCCTCAGTTCAAAAGTACTTGCATGAGTTCATGCACTTCGCCCTCCTCCTTAAATGGTGGAGGAACCTGTTTCTACTATTCTGATAAGTGGAAAAATGAAAGAGGCTTAGAAGGATTTAGCCAAGGGTGAAGTCGAATTCCAAGAATTCTCTAACTACCGGATTCTCTTCAAGTTTGCTAATAGAGAGTCAAGGGATCTTGTTTACAATAAAAGGCCATATCATGTACAAGGTAAGTTAGTTGCTCGCTATCCTTTTTAACCCTAGTTCAAGCCTAGAAATGATGAGGTTGTTATAGCAGATATTTGCGCAAGAATTCCTTCTTTGCCTTATTATTTGTTTACTCCTTCTGCCCTTGATCTAATCCCTAGGGATAATCTCATTGGTGACTTTACAAGGCTGGATGAGCTTTCAAACTCTAGGAATAAAAAGTTTTTTAGGGTCCTTATAAACACTGATTTCTCTGTCCCCTTAAAAGGCTGTGTCAAGATTCTAGCTCATGACAACATTGAAATCACTCTTAAGGTTTGGTATGAAACTGTGTCTCCTTGTTGTGGTGAACCTGACCATGGACTTTATGAGTGCCCATCAAACAATATTCAACCTCACAAGCTTAAGCTCAATGTGGATACAAATAATGTTGATGCCGATTTAATTCAGCAAACAAGAAACAAGTTGCATGGAAATATGGTTGGAAGGTCAGTTAACCCTAAATCTTTGGCTGCTTTGACTTTTGTAAGGTCAAATATGGTCAATAACATGTTTGGTTCAACTATGATGCCTCGACGCGAATCTTCTGTCCCCAACATTTGTCCCACCCTCCTATCCCATTCGTTTTATTGGTCCATGTATTAAAATTTTTTAATTAAGTTGTTAATTTAGAAATTAGTGAAAGTGTAAGGTCTGTAGCCTAGAAACAACCACATTAAGGTCGCGATGCTTCCAACCTTCTAATATTCCCGTTTATTCTCGCCGAGTCGCCGTTGATCTTTCTTCCCACCAGCTCCTCCTCCAGGCGCACCGTTGCCTCCATCGTTTCCGTGCTCTATTGCGCGCCTAATAACTACCCCTATCACCTCCGCCTCATCAGCCCCCATCTTCTTTGCTCCCAACAGAACGCCCCCGAACACTGCACTGACATACTTAGGCGGACGCTAGTTTCTCCCTTAAGACGCTGACGTACCCCGGTAAGGTCGTCAAACCGATTTCCAGTTCGCTCATGTACTGATGTACAACAACACCATCCTCATCAACAAGTACTTGGGGGAGATGGCCAACACAAACCCCGCGGCGGGGGCATGGCTTGGCACGACAAAGATTATCGACATCGGGAGTTGGCAACTAGAGGCTTCATGTACTCGGTCTGGCCTAAGATAGAGTCGATCGGATTGAAAATCGATAGGAGAAGGGTTTAACTAGACGGTTTAGTTTCCAAATTAACAAATTAATTTACATGACACCAATTTTTTTTTATAAATTTGCAAAACGTGGACCAATAAAAAGAGTTGGGACAGGAGGGTGGGACAAATGTTTGGGACAAAAAGATTTGCACTGATGATGCCTCCCTTCTCTATTGTTTCTGTTGGTCTTGATGGTGGTGCTGGTATTGGTGTTCCTATGCATGTGCCTCCAATGAACCCTGCTGCTAATTTTGAGATGTTTTCTTCAGTGGATCCTACACTCTTTGTTGATCTTGTTGTTGCCATGCATGCTCGTGAGCAGATGGCCTATGCTTTTGCTGCAATGAATGTCCCCTTTCCAAAGACAACGATGATCCCTCCCTTTGTTTGTGCATATCCCTTAGCTTCTGTTGGTATGGGTTCTAGCTTAGCTCCAGTCACCCCTATCCCTTAGTTGCCATATCTCGGGATGACTAGTATGATCAATGAAACTGGGACTGAATCCTCAAACAATCTTCTAAGAAACCATCTTAATGCAGTTGAGATAAAGTCTACAAGTGAAAGCTATTTTGAATCTCCTAAGAGGAAAATAGAGGATGAGAACAATGACAAGGCAAGTGTTGTGGCTTCTTCCTTCAAGAAACCTAATAGGACTAGGGCCAGGAAATCAAATGCAATTTAATGATTAGTGCCTTTTCCATGTTGGTGTCTATGGGGGTTGTCCAGCTCTCCATCGTTTGAAGATTTCCCAGTTTTTTCGTTTGTCTGTTGTTAAGATGATGTTTAAGTGTGTCTTTACCCTTGTTGCTATATTTTCAGTGTTGTTTTTATGTTGGAAGTTTGATGTTCTAAGTTTGATGTTTGAAGGTTGTTGTTGTAACTCTTGTAAGGTTGTAGTTTATGGAATATTAATTATGGACCTTGCTTTTGTATTACTACTATTGTCCAAGTGAATGCGTTCATCATTATTTGTTTGTTTGCTTTAATTATAAGTATTTACTCCGTATTTTGTTGGATTTGTCTAGTTTATCCTTCTTGTTTGCTGGTAGTAAGTGTAACCTTAATTTCATTAGAGTTTTCAACTTTAAAACTCATTTTTTTAATATATGTATATCTCTGTTATACTACTTAATACCCATAATTATTACTTCTTTAGTGTTGTTTATTCTATATTAAGGATATATTATATAGGGGATAACTGTTTCTTCCGAATTATGTATGCCCTATTGCCAAATCATAATTATGTTTTCTTACTTTTTCAAACCCTTATTTCTTCTTTGTTCTTTCTTATGTTATTTTTTCATGTTTATAAATCTATCTTTAATGTATTTGTTAAAGAGCTTGTATCACAATTCATACACGTTATAAATATATTTGTTCTATATTGATGGGTTTATTATGAGTATAGCTTATTGGAATACTAGGGGTGTTCGTAGATCCAATTTCTGGGAAAAAAATTGGGTTTATTAGAAAAAGAAATAAGTTGCATATCCTTTGTTTGAAACCAAAACTGATCAAGAACCTTTTATTAATTCTTGGAAAAAAAAAATGTGGCTTCCAAAAAATAATATTTAGCCCTAGAATAGGAACTCGAGGAGGCTTGTGGATTTTAATGACCCAAAACTCATTTTCTAAAAATTGTACAGAATATTACAATTCTACGAATCTTATAATTATAAAATATATAGTTCACGATACGCATTTCCTTATAGCTTTTGTTTATGCTCCTTCCCGTGAAGATGAAAAAGAAATTTATTGGTCATTTTTAAAAAATATTTTATTAAATTCACTTATGCCATTTTTTTTATCATAGATGATCTAAATGAAATTAATTTCAATCATGATAAATTTGGAGGTGTTTTGCATACTTGGAGGAAGAGTTCTTCATCCTCTGATAATAGTTTCGAAAAATTAGATAGATTATTAATACATCATTCTTTGATAGAGCAGTTCCCTTCTATCAAAACTCATCACCATCCGTTTACAACTTCAGATCATTGTTTAATATCTTTTAACTTACTTGGTTTCCATTCTTTCAAGAAATACCCATTCCATTTTGAAAATGCTTGGATTTCCAAACTGGTTTTTGAAGGTCTAGTTTCTAAATTTTGGAAATATAATTTAAGTGGGTCTTATATGTTTAAAGTTTATTCTAAAATGAGTCTATTAAAAAACATGCTAAGGTTTGAGCAAAACATCATGTTAATAATCTAACAACACCAAAATAACAGGCATGGTGCACGGGGATGTGACTCGCGAACGAATCCCTTGTCCAAAAGCTCTTGAACTTGGCGTTGTAATTCTTGAGTTTCATTAAGTGAAGCCCTGTACGCAGCCCTTTTAGGTAATGAGGCTCCCAACATGAAGTCGATCTTGTGCTCAATCCCTCGGATCGGTGACAACCCCTCCGACAACTCGTCCGGCATGACATCTTCATATTCCTTCAATAGAGACACAATAGATGGAGGAAGTTTATGATCTAGAGACTGAGTAATGGAAAGCAAAGGACATAAAATGAAACAAGAAAGACTCCCATGTAGTGACTTAGTCACGTCGCGACGTCGGGCCAAAAGCAACCGATCTTGGCATGTGCCTAAGAGTGGTGGCTCGGCGTCCTCACTGGTTCTGGGGAGTGCTTGGGCATTTTTTAGAAGTGTTGTAGCTCCTGGAATATCAGGAAGAATGCCCTTTGAAACACCTGTAAATTCGTCCCGTAGCTCCTGGAAACCGAATTTTCGTGACACAACAGCATGCGGCGCGACGCTAGGGACTGATGTCGGCGGTCCTCGGCTCAAATGAGGCTCCCCTGGGCGTTTTTGTGATGAATCTGTTGGAAACCCCAAATGAGAAGGATTCCCTCCAAAAACACCCATAGAATTGCCAGAAATCTGTTGAAGCCCCTTTTTGGCCAATTTTGCGTTGCTCGGCGTGGCACTAGGGCCACGCGATAAGTTCTGTCGACCCGAATGAGCTTTTTCTCGGCGCTTCAATTCTCCATGCTCTTGTGGCACAGAATGAGGGGTTTGGGATTGGAAACACCTCTGGATTCCAAAATCTTGGCTTGTGACGCCGAGGGCGGCTCGCTCGGCACGGCGGTGCTCTTGTCGCTAGACTTTTGACGTTGCCTTTCGGCTTCGTCCTGCAATGCTTCACTAGGCGACATAGGTAAGAGAGTCACGCGCTTCCCGTGGAAATTGAACATGTAAGTGTTCAAAAACCCGTCGTGAAGCACGTGGCGATCGTGTTGCCATGGGCGCCCGAACAAGAGATGTGTGGCGTCCATTGGCGTTACGTCACATAAAACCGAATCTTTATAAGCACCAATTGAAAAAGAGAAAATTACTTGCCTGTCAACCCATTCGCCGCCATCGTTTGGTATCCATTGAATCTTGAACGGTTGTGGATTCGGCGTGGTTGGTAGCTTGAAATGATCAACAACTTTTTTGGGGAGGAAATTGGCACAACTTCCCGAGTCTATAATCACGCTTAGAGACACGTTATCAACTAAACAATGTGTGTGGAATAGTTGTTCCCGTTGATCAGTTTTAGGTGCCTCATGCATGCCGTCCGATTGCAACTTTGAAATGCCGATGCCGTCCGATGGATCGCATTGCAACTCGGGTCCAACATCGGAAGGCACAGCGTCTTCATCTTCTTGTTGGCTCTCGTAGGAATCTGCTTCAGCCGTGAATAACACCTTCTTTTGGTTCGGGTAATTGCGCATAAAATGTCCACGACCTCCGCATTTGTAACACGCCATGTCACGTGCGCGCTCGGCGCTCGACGTGACGTTGCGATCTCTCGGCGCGACTGGCACCGTTGGTGGCGTGGACTCGGCCTTCGGTGGCACACCTATATTAGGATTTGGCAAAGAAGAAGGTACACGATTAGTAGAAAAATTTGAAGGACTGGAGGTAGAAGTGTACTCGAATTGGACCATGTCGGCTTGGCACGCATTTCTTGTTTATACAATTGCATCGTCGTATGCACAAGTGTGTTGAGATCCTTGATGGGCAATGATATACACAATTATGTTGTGCATTTGGGAGGAGTTTTAGCCTATATTTGTGGTGGTTTTTAGGTGTTTTATATGTTATCTCAACTAGGAAGGGGAAGACCCGAAGATACGTACTTTTGGATTTAAAGCTGGACTGAAGACGAAGTGAGATTGGCGATCTGGTGCTGGCAGCGACGGCCGCCGACCAGGCGGCGCCCGCCGCCTCTGACAACGCAGAAATCTAAGTGTCGTCACGTGTTTTATTGCTATTGGTCTATTTATGTCAGCTTTAATCCCAGATTTATGTATTTTTTGATAGACTTTTTATACCTAGTTCTATATTTTAGGTTATGAGAGTTGCACCTCTCATTGATCATTATCATATTTTTCTCTTTCAGACTTTTGAGTTTTTCACTTTCATGGAGAACTAAGCCCTTTTGCTTAGTCAGACAGTTTGAAGCTTCGTGTGACTTTCAATTGTGAGATTTCTACTCTTTATTTATTGCATGGAATTATTTTTCTCTCTTGTTTGAATTGTTTATGTGATTGATTTCAACAATTTCTAGGGTTGTTGTTATTGAATCTCAATTGCTAGATCTAGAGAAATTACTAGGTGAGTTTCTCTATTTCATAGTAGCAAACTGCATTGTACTAGTATCTGGTTGTGCTAGTCTATTGCAGAAGAGAGTTAAATTGCATTCTAATATAAAAGCTGGTTGTTTTATGCTAGAATTGTATCCTGATTATATTCCTATTCTTAATGCTGCTTTTGAATTGAATCTTGATAGTTTCAAGGTTATTCAATTAGTTAGGATTGATAGTATCTGGTTGTGCTATTAATTATCTTTGAAAAGGAATAGGAATTCCATATGCATGCGATATTGAGTGAAATCTATGATCAACTTGTCATACGAATGCGAATCTTTGTTTGACTAAGTGTTTTCCCAAATTGATAAAAACACCAACTTTAATTGCTTTATTAGTTTTGCATGCTTGTTACTTAATTTACTTCATAAACCCCTTTTACTTTAGTTGACATAAAATTTGCATAGAAAGATAAACCAACCTCCATGCGGATTCGACCCTTACTTCCCTTAGATTACAGTCTTTAGGTCTGTTAGGACTGTTTTGCATAGCCGTGATTTGCACGACCATTTCACGCCTATCAAATTGGCGCCGTGCATTTCAATTACCGATTATGAGTACTAGGAAGCGTGGTGCTACTAGATCCGCTCAATCTGAAATTTATGAGAGCCGGAAGAAGCATGTGGATGGTAAGGAGATGGTTTCTACTATTTTCTTTGATCCCGCCTTTATGAGAGAGTTAGGCCTAGAGGAGTGCACTAGGCGGATGTTTGATCATGGAGGGTTGGCTAATTTTTATTTCAAGCATGCTCCAACATATCCTGGGTGGACTAGAGAGTTCATCATTACTCTTGAGGATGATCGTGATGCAGCTAGGATCACATTTCAGTTAGGTGGTTCTATGCATGTTATGAGTTATGTTGATCTGGATGAGGCGTTTAGTATTACCAAGCAGCCTTCTGAAACTGCTGATTGGTCTGCTGCGAGTGCTCAGTTTACTTTTTGGGATCATTCCACTGGTTCCAACACATTTGATTCTAATGGAGGAGAGAAAAATTATAAGTGGTCACATACTTCTCTTCGATTAGCTCACAGAGTGCTTAGGATGGCTTGGTTTGGTCATTCTGAACCAAACAAGATCAATCATCCTGACTTGGAGGCGGTTCGGAGTTTGACACTGCGGTGTGCTTTGGTGAAAGATTGGAAGGCTTTATTTTTATCTAGCTGTAAGAAGTGTAGGAGTGAGAAAAAGGGTAAGATTGCTATTGGCGGGATGGTTTCTCTTATTGCAGAGTTGTTGGACATCCCTTTTCCTCCTCCAGCTGAGCGGCTTTCTGCTCGATTCACTTATGATAGGAAGTTTTTGAAGAACGCTACAGTGATTGCTGAGGCTGGGGCTCATATTGATTATCTGTTTGGTCCTATGGGTGCTTATAAGATTCGTATGCCCATTGTTGGTTTACCATTTGGACCTGAGTATCATCACTTTGATCTCAGACGGTTGTCAGTTCCTATTTGAGCTCTTGGCTCTTCTTCTTATGCTCCACAGGCTGCTCCACCATCTACTTCAGAGCCTGTTACAGAGACTGTTCCACAGGGCGATACTGACATGCATGAGGATGTCCCTGGTTTGGATTTTCCTAGTACTTCAGCAGGAGAGGACACTCGTTTGAGCTGGCAGGATGATATGATGTGCCAGATGAGTAGGCTTTCAGTCCGTCAGGAGGAGATGTTTACTCAGCAGTCTGCTTTGTCTACTTCTATAGACCGGATCCACCAGTTCCACCAGGATTAGTCTTAGTTCTTTCAGCAGCAGACTAGCTATTTCCAGCAGCAGGCTCAGTTTTTCCGGAGCGTGTGGCTCACTTACCCCTCATATCTTGACTACCCACAATATCCACCACCACCACCACCACCACCTTCTGATCAGTAGTGGTATTATTCTCTACTTCCCCTTTATTTTATTTTCTCTTTACTACATTGAGGACAATGTGTGTTCTAAGTGTGGAGGAGTTGAAATTATATTACTATTGATATGCTATTAAAAAAAAGAGCCATAAAAATTGAAAAAAGGAAAATAAAATCCTAGGATAGACTGAAAACTCGAAAGGGCGGTCTAGGTAATAAGCAGGTAATCTGGCAAGCATTAGGCCTTGGCGAAAATTGATTCAGAGTAGTGTGAGTTAGTGAGTCCAATTTTGAAAAATGAAAAGAGAGTGTTAGGTGAAAACCTGAAAAGGCACCTAAGCAACATGAGTGAAAAAATGAGTGTTTTATGACTATCTTTTACCGGCGCAGGAGACATAAGAAGTGAAGTATAGGAGTGTTTTGGGTAGGTTTTCATTTGGAGGGATAAGGTGTAGATTTATGGAGACTTTGACTCTCTTTGATGATGTTTTTGATTGACTTGTGTGGTGGTTTGTTGCTAGTGGTTTATTTCTTAATATGTTAGATTAGTAGATTGGTTGTTTGATGGGTTGAGTTGAGCATGATGTTAGGTTTGATGTCGATGATGATTTGCTCTGTTATGTTGATGTTGAGTAGAGTAGGTGGTTAGAGCTTATTTGCTATATATATTGTTGTTTACGTTGGGTGTTGAGCTTGCATGAGAATGCTTTTCTTCCTCTTTGTAAGCTTCCTTGCACTTTGATGATCCGGGGGATATAGTTTTTATGAGTGATAGTATTCTGAGTCACTCAGGGACGAGTGAGATTCAGGAAAAATCTCCAACTTGTCTTGGATCGATTGCCTTAGACCCGATAGAAACCAAGTCCTCATGACGGATGGAGAAACGCTCATGTCGGCCTTGAAAAACAAATCTTCAAGCTTGGCGAAGTATTCCTCCGGCGTCATGGCTCCTTGTTTGATGCGCATGATCTCAATGTGCATTTTATCTCCGACGGAATGTACCGTTTCTTTCGGATGAACACCAACTGATGCCATTCTCGAATGAGGGGTTTGCCTCTTCGAATTCATTCGGACTCAAAGCGGTTCCACCACGTTCGAGCGGCACCATGAAAATGTAACGTCACAACCTCCACCTTCTCGTCATCTTCATAGCCAAGATGGCGAAGTGTGTGCTGCGTTCCCTGCAACCATTCACTAAACGCGTCAGGGTCATATGTTCCATCAAAAGGTTCAAATTTTGCCTTAATGTCACGTCGGTTGACGCGTGGATCCCGAGCATCGCGCCTATCAATTGTCTCGGCGTGGACTGTGGTGCCGAGGTGAATAAGCGCGCCGAGGGCGCCGATCGTGGGGCGGCCCACGATCAAAACCATCGTCACCATCATCCGGGTCATCGCCGTCATCAGGGCGCCGATCATCGTGATCTCGATCGCGCCGTTGGCGCTGTCCAGACTTGCGAGTCATGCCGTAGGCACGCTCGTACTCCTTGCGATTTTTAGCGAGGTGCGGCGGTGGGATCCAAACGGCCGGCCAATGATCCTGCTCCTCCGAATCCTTAACCTGCGGATGATCAAAACTAGATTCCTCGGAATAATCATCGAACGCATCGTAATGGTTCTCAAATTCGGAGTATGGGCTGCGAGCACTTTGATGCTCCAAATAATCTTCGACTTTGTATTCGTCGGCGTCGTAGTGTTTGGCCCCGTGCTTCTGCTTTGGGGTTTCGTACACAAACGTCGACGACATGTTCTTTTGTTTCTTCTTAAGGTCACTTGCATGTTGACGTCGATACTCCTCGGAGTCATACTCCTCATTGGAATAAACGTCATACACTTGGGTGTCCCTACAATCTCGCGCCAATTGACAACGATCTGCGGTCTTTGGACCACCATCGTACCGACCAAACTAACGACTTTCTTTAATCGACTCCATGCGATGCATGGTGCCGAATTGCGATGAAGGCTTAACATGGCCTTTGCCCATGGCACGAGCTCGGGCGACATCGTTCGCGAACACGCCTGGATTGGCGTGGATCTCCGACGCGAGGACTTGCGCCTGTGGCACGGTGCGCTTGGACTGAGTTTGACTCTCATCCAAGAGGCGTTCGAATTCCTCAATCCGAGTCACTGCCTCGGGTGGGAAATTTTGTTGTTGTTGCTGCGACGCCGATGATGGGTCCTTGTCTCTGTTGTCATTGTTTCCCGAATCCGAAACCGTACCTATAGTCACACTCGTCATAGCAAGTAAGATGTTCACAGCAAAAGGCCAAGACGTTAAGGATTGCTTAAGTCGGCCTCCCCTTAGTGTTCAATCCACACGAACAAAGAAGGAATGGCAAGGCTTAAGGTCACTCGACTCGAGCAATAAAAATATGGATCCAAAACAAACAATGAAAGCTGAAGCAAGACACAAAGAAGCAATGAATGAAACCGATAAAGAAAGAAGAAATAGATGCAATCGACGTGATAAAGTAGTTGCCGAATTGAAAAGATTGGAGAGAGAAAGATCTTGCCTTATTTTGGCTTGTCATCTTCTCGGATTTTTTTATAAAATCGGAAATATCTTACCTTATTTTGGCTATGATATTCTGAGATCTTTTTTTTAAATAACCGAAAATAGCTAGGATCTTTTAGATCTTCGAGATATGGCAACAAACAAGCAAGAGATCATCACAGGATATGCTCGAATGAACATACTAGAAATCGGCAATCAAAAACCCTAAGTGCAATGCAACTAGCATGACAAAGTAGCAATATCACCAAAATCCAAAGTTCAAGTCGAGTAGGTCAAGGTCGATTGATTTTTTTTAACAATTTACATGAGCAAGAAAAAAATTTCGGTGCCCTAGATGGAGGTTTACGAAGATGGTAGATGGATCTAGGGTTGATGTAAGAATGGATCGTGTGAAATTGAACGAAAAAGGGTGTAGCGAGACTTACTCAAACCGTGGCTCTGATGCCAGTTGATGCGACCTCGTTTGAAGGCGCGACAGATCTTTGACGTGGCTTGAGTATTGGGTCTCGATTCGGCTTAGCGGAAGGCTTGAGATCCTCGAACCAACGTTGGATTGGCTCGAGTGTACGATGAACAAACAAGAACAAACACGAGAACGAGAGCTTGGCGAACGATTGAACGAATTGAATGCAAGGGGCGCATCACTAGATTAAAGTCTAGGAGAAAACCCTCAACTAAAATCAGTAACCAAAGTGTGCGTGAGTTCAATATGAAAGACATAGCACCTTATATAGGTGCGGCTATGAAAAACCCTAAATAGCTAGTGTGGGGCCTAGGGCGTGGATGCAACCAAAGGCATTAAAAAGATATGTCGCTCGTGGCCACTAAAAAGATATGTCTCTCGTGGCCGGCACCGTAGTATCAAGACAAGCCTGTCGCAAGGCGCGACACGGCACGGCGATGCCCTAGCGAGACGTTGGCGCGCAACGCTGGTGAGCCTAGGGCGCTGTCGAGGGTGCGGGTGCGCGGAGCTGGCCGAGGCTCTCGAGAACCTCAAGTTGCGATGCGGGTCCGGGTGCTGGCGCAAGGGACGAGTCCGAGGTGGTTGGTTCCGAGGACTCGACTCGAGGTTCTTCGGCGCTAATGATGCAAATGGTGGCGAGCGCTGGTGCGGACAAGCGCGACCCCAAGCACTGCGTTGCGGTTTGGATGGCACGAGCCCTGGCACGGGTGACGGGTCCATCCGAGCGCGTGGTGAAGGCGTCGTCTTCTTGGCTAGCATCCAATAATGGGGTCGCATCAGAAATTGTGTCTTGCAAGTTCCATTGATGAAGCGGAACTGTGGCACAGAAGATTGGGACATGCAGGAGTGAACTGTAATAACCGTGTTTTTTTAGGATAAATTTGAATTTTTTTCTAGACAGTGACCTGCTTAGCAAAGTCGTTACCCGTTCTGACCGTAAGCTAGGAACACAGGTCAAAGAATTTACAAGTGACGAAAAGTAATCATGTAGAATGATTTTCTTAGTTCACATAAATTATAATATCGCTCGGACGTATTCCGTTAAATGAATAAATTTCATTTCTTAATATGTTATTATTTATTAAACAAAGTAACTTTAAAAAAGGGCATTTTTACTTCAAAATTTAATTTTCTAAAATAAATAAATTATAACATCGTTATGAAATATTTATTCGAATAAATCAATTTATTAAGAATAGGAACTTAATAAATTCACAGCTAACGAAAATTCTTTTCGTAAAACCCGATCGTTCCGACGTGCGTCTCAAACCGACTTTCGGTTAATTTTGCAAACGCGTCGGATCATTTATTTGAGAGATCTAGTGAGATTTTGGTAGAGATTCTCCACTCATGATAGTTGACTATTTCACTATTATCATATTCTCTTCCTTCCACTAACATGATCTAAGTTAATAAAATACACTATTTTAGTCTAAAAACTCACTTAATGAGAGATTGCCAACCATCATTGCAAGATCTCTACTACCTCCACTAACACTTGTTAGTTGGCTTTTAAAGCCTCCACCTCTCCAAAGACTCCATAAATCTTCTAACACTTCCTTTCATCCATCAAACACTCTTTTTTTTTTACATTAAAACCCTCTTCCTTTCTTGAGAGCTCTCTTCTTCCCTTAAGAGAAAAAAAAATTCAGCCTTACTCTAGAACTCTTATGGGCTGTTTTTTTCACTAATAAGCAGACCTAAAATCACTTCTCGGTACTCCCTAGCCACCACCACCAGGCCTCCTTCGAGCCGCCGCCGCACCTTTCCCCCTTGGATCCTTGTGTTGTTCATCATACAAGAACATGGAACACATTGAAGGGTAATCTTTAATTTTTTTTATAGTATTTCTTAGATTGATTTCAAGTGTTTTTAAGAGTTTCATGATGAATTAAAATCCTAAAATTTTAGATGATAATATGAAATACTATTTTTATGCATATTCTCTTTGATAAATGACATGCATGCAAAGATTTCTAAAGAAAAATCATCTTATGAGTATAATATGAACTTTGAGCATTTTAAAGTTGATGAAAGGGATTTTTTTAACTTTAAAATTCTGGTTTTTATTTTTTTTTCAAAGAGCTAGATTTTTGTTCCATTTTCTACACAAAACACTTTGGTTGATGTAGATAATGATTTGAGAAATTATAAGATAAGTTATTCATGCATGTCTTTCATAAGACTTTGAAAGCTTTTATATGAATTTTTCTAGTTTGAGTAAATTTTATAAGGACAGGTTATGATCAATTAAGTTAAAAATGTCATTGCATGTAAAATTAAATGAGTTGTTTTGAGATAAACCTTGTTGCATGCCTCTTTTCTCTAACTTATAAACTTTAGAATGATTATCGTAAATGATCTTTGATTAGAGAAAGAAGTATAAGAGTAAAATGTGTTGTTTGATTCATATAAGTCCTTGCATGTTAATAAAAAGGATTGTTATAGTTCTTATCACCCTTGCATGTGTTAGTTATAAAACTTTGAATCAAAATCTCTATTAAACAAGTTAAGAAGTTGTTGCATGTTAAAAGATCTTCTTGCATGTTAATTTAAGCTAAGAAGAATTTGGTATAATTTATGGATGATCATTATAGAACTAAAACTATTAAGTATAAAGATAATAGGTACTTAAATAAATCTTATGGTTATGCATGTGATTTTTTTTTATAAAGTTGTGGACTAAATCTATCCTTGCATGTGTGTTAAGAACTAGCAAAATGTTGAATTAAAACTTGTTAAACTTTCTTAGTAAAAAGGGTGATTAATTTGATAAGTTTAAACCATAGTAAGATAACCTAAGATGTTGCATGTGAGATTAAAAAGTGTTTTTATAAAGTATTATATGCATGCATGACAATCCTAGAATTTACTATAATGTTATAATAAGTAATTCATGACTTGTAAGATTTTTTAATCATAAGAATAAATGTTAAGTAGCTTTGCATAAAAATAATGAAGCATGAAAACCATTTATATAATTTATATTAAATATATTTTTACATGTTGTTTAAAAAGGTTTTCATTTGAATAAATAAAGCCTTGCATTTCTTTTCTTAAAATAAGTATTCTTAAGTTTATAAAATTCTTACAAAGTATCACGTTGAAATAATAATAAAGAATTATTATTTTGACATTTCCTATCTAAATTATTAAACTAAATAATTTTGATTAGCTTGCCTTCTCTTAGAAGAGGAAAATAAGAGAGAGGTTAATTAAAATTAAAATAAGGATTTTAATACATGTTCATTCGTCTTTCTTTCGGTTAAATAGGTCGAAGCTTATGAACGTCACTAAGAATTGTTAATTCCGAGTTTCGTATCATCCCGAAGGAAAATCAAGGGAAGTGGATGTTCTCCTTGTAACCTTTTCGATATCTCGATTCCTTTAAACTTCACTACGTTGGTAACCAACTTGTTTGCTTAAATAAATAAACATAGGATATATCGACTGCTAGAAATAACAACATCTCATTATCGTTATTATTTTTTCGAACGCTAGAAATGAACTTAGGACTGATGATTGAGGCCTTGTTTGTTTAAAATGTCTCGTTTAGAGACATCGCTTGGAAATGTATAGGAAAAGTGTTGGACATATGTCTTGAACCACTTTTTATAACATCATATTATATGTAGGTCATGACTCTACTCTTACTTCATTGACTGAAGTCTTAAGCAATGTCGAAATAGAAAGGTTTCGTCTGAAGTCTAAAGCAATGTCATACGGAAAATAAATGTTGGTTGAAGTCTTAAAGCAATGTCGAAATAAAAAGGTTTCGTCTAAAGTCTTAAGCAATGCCACATAAAATGTAAAAGACGACTAAAGTCTCTTACTAATGTCTACGCTATGCAGACATTCAAAATTTATAATAAGGCTAAAGGTTTGCCTTGTTCAATCCATTAAATAAACTTATGCTATGTTCTAACTAAGTGTTAGAACTTCGTTCCCTTAAGTGGACTCGGCTCTTTCATAGCCTCAACACCCTTAAAAGTCATTAATACTATGTAAAGTTTTGACACGTAATAAAGATAAGTGCTAGTGCACATTAAAAGACATCAAAACCGGACCGGTTTTAGAAGACCGACCTGGCTCTCGGTTCGATAAGGGCGCGAGAGGTTTTCTAGAAACTTGTGTGTAATTAAAACATTCCCAACAATAATCTACTCTAATAAGTTCTACAGTCTCGTAGTTCGTTCTTTTCGGTTTAGAGTTACCTCGCTTCGAGATATACTCATTTCCGTCCTTAAGCTCCACATAAAGGATATACATCTCAAACACTTTTCGCATACCTCTTTAATGATTCGTTAACTTACCCAATTTACCCTTGAGAATTTCCGTTCTCACTTGCTTAGTCTCCTTAGACTAATTCCGCTTTTTTCCGCGTTTTTGCCTGGTATTTCTCGCCCTTCGCAACAAATGCCAGACTCTAGGAAACGTCACTCGAATGTTTAAAGAACGAAGAATCAAGAATGTTGAAGGAAGGAGGGTCAAGTCTTCTCAAAGATATTTCTTCCGTATTTTGGATTCACTACGCTTTGCAAGAACAAGGTTTCCTTAATTCCGTCGCTTAACTCTATCATGTTGTTTTGAAACAGTTTAAGATGTAATGACAATATTTAAAGTCTCAAGTTTGAGCACCTTTTAATGTCACGTATTACCATTTAAATTCCGTATTTCTTTAAGTTTAATACCTTATAAAGTCTAGGGTGACTTTGGACGGTAAAGTCCGAAGTCACTGGCGGTAATATCCATCGTTGCAAAATAGGGGTGTTACAATTATGGTATCAGAGCCGAACATTTTGTTTTCAAAGCCGAAAACGTTTAAAACCAAAAATTTTCAAAACCAAAGTCTTTATTTCCAAACCGAATTTTTTTACCCCTAAAATTTTCTTGTAATTTCCAAAAACTTAAGTAATAAGTCGTAGACTTCTTAACCTAAACACTTTGTTAATTTTTTTCCAAGATTAAATCTTTTTCATAAAAGAAAGCTATAATTTAGAAAATCTTTTTAGAATTCAAGTTTTAAGAAGAAAAAACTTAAGAATTAGAAATTCTTCTATATAATTCCAAGAAAAAGGATTTTCATCTAAACCATTTTGTATGTTTAAGTGTTTAAAATTCCTTAAACTTCCTTCAAGTATCTTCGTCTTATAGAATGTAAGGATATTCTATATTAATTCCTTCATTGCTAAAAGTGTGTCTTGGTGGATACAAGAGGTACTAGCCAGCTGAACCGAACTCAAGTTGGAGACGAGAACGAGGAAAGTCAATCCAAAGTTAGAGGATTATCTCGGGTCAATCGTCGTCATGTACCTAACCCTTCTATAGTGCTCAACGAAGGCACTATGGAAACCTTTCGGACCATGATTCAGTAAATGGTACGAGAGGCGATTCCGCCAGTCGTGCCTAATCCAGTCATTGAGGAGAATCAAAAGGAAGGGCAAGGAGCAGTTGATGCTCGTGGAAAAGAAGTGGAGACAAGTTTGGCAAGCGGCCTTAAGGTCTTCAACACGATGAAGCCAGATTCATATGATGGAAGTGGAGACCCTGCCGGAGTTCAGTATTGGTTCTCGCATGTAGAGAGGTTGTTAAGGAACGTGCACTGCTCAGAAGCTAACAAAGTGCACATGGCTGCCCTAAGACTTAAGGGTGAAGTCGGAGAGTGGTGGGAGAGCTCGAGCTTGGCTACCCATCCCGAACTAAACTAGGGTATTTTCAAAGAGAAAATAATGAATCGTTTCTTCTCTGCTGCCATGAAGGACGAGAAATTGGACGATCTGCTTTTGCCAAAGGTCCACGGGCTCAGTGTTCTAGAAAGAGCAACGAAGTTCAATCATTTGTTGCAATACACCGAAGAGGAAATAACTACTGAGCAGCAGAAGATCCGACGCTTCCACAAGTGGATGAGCGACTCCATCAAATCTTGGATGGTGAACCGTAATTTTTCGACCTTGGAGGAATATGTGGATGTTGCCTACAAAATGGAGACCTCCCTGAATGAGCCAGAGCGTAGGAAGAGCAATGGAGGAAAATCTCATTCCCAAAGCCAAGATGGATTTAAGAGGCTAGCGTCCCCACAGAAGTTAGGATGGTCAAAGAAAGGCAAACTAGAGTCAAATATGACAGATGACACTAATGGGTCTGAATACCGAAAAGGTTCTATAACCTGTCACAACTGCGGCAGACAGGGTCACATCAATAGGAACTGCATCAAACCCAAGAAGACTTGTTTCACCTGTGGAAAGGAAGGACACCTCCATTCCAATTGCAAGAAGAACAAGAATGGTTCAAGTCAGTTTAGGTCAATCCCAACTTCTCAGAACAATCAAGCCTCGAATAGGGTTGCAGTGACAATCTCTTTCCATTCCACCGCTCACAATAAAGGTAAAGGACCAATGACATCCCAAAGTCAAGGTCAACAACTCTATGAGATGCACTGTAAAGATAAACCAATTGCCTCAGATGTTCCAAAGGAATAGATGGATCCTCATTCCTATCCAAGTTTAATATTCGTAATCATGTTAGTCTTGCCTTTAAGGCACTTTTGTGTCCCAACAGTAGTTGGAAAATTCGAACCATGCCTGTGACACTCTTCATCGTAAGAATGTCTCATTTTGAATTCTGTATTATGATTATGGGTTATCATATTATCTCCTTCCATGTCGAACCAAAGATCGTGTTCCATCGTTATCTTAATATAAGAGAAGTTTTGAGCCAATATGTGGTGTAACTTTACGACGTATTCATCGTATTACGAAGTTCACCTCAAATTTTACATTTATACCGAAACGAAATTATAAGTTTTACGAATCAAAAGTTTCAATATAGATTCATGGTGGTGAATAAGAATGGACTTTTATCTCCCATCTTGATCACATGGTTGAGGTAGAAATTCAAGTCTTGTTCCTATGAAGATATACACATTAAGCGACTATGTTGGAAATAGTTCCCCGATACTAATCACATTGGTGGAATGAAACCACTTAGTTCTTTGAATTCAACCTTGTTTTTGAAAAACTAATTTCTTATAAAAGGACGCTCGAACCACTTCTCGTTAGTTAATATGTTCGGACACGATATCATAAAGATGGTTACCTTCTCTTATGATATAACCATCGATCTTTCCTATATTAACTTCATTAGAAATTCAAAATCGAAATTCACCTTCCAAGGCATGGCTCTCAAATTTTCAAACATTGAATCCATCTCGGGAATTTAATTAATGTCCGTCTTAAAAGAATCCATCCGCTTTAATTCTATTCTGGAAGTATAGAATGGATTGGTCTTTTTCCTACTCGTTTCTTAAAGACACTCAAGTGCTCGTTTCAATTAAGATGCCTATTCAATAGGCAATCCAACCTTTTTATATATGGGAAGGATAACTCAGATGCCCCGCCGGTTTAACCCAAGCTAATGGATAAGACCGCTTGACCAATTGCCTACTTCACTAGCAAGACCAATTAGTTTTTCAATCCTTTTCTTTGGATTCGTGTAAACCACATAAGTACACATAGGTGAATCGTTTCAAGGAATACTAAAGTAAGAACTCCTTAAGCAAGAAGGGCACATTAGTATTTCTCAGTCCGTTTCTTTCATCTATTCCAAACCTTAGTTAAAGAAAAGGATCCTTGCTCCAGTAATAACTTCAAAAAAAAAAAGATAGATTCTTCCAGGACTTGAGTATGTCTGGAGAACCTTGCACTAACCGAACGGAAGGTTGTTGAGTGCTTAGGTACGACTTCAAAACTTGGGAGGATGAGCAAGAGATGCATAGAAAGTCTTCCCGAGTTTTTTTCATCTTAGTTAAAATCTTTTAAGGGGGTACTATGAGCTTCTTTCGTTCTGCTCATAGTTTTGTGGCCTGGGTGTGAATTTCATCTCTTTCTTCATAACCCTAGTTCCCCATAGTTTCGGGGACGAAACTATTTTTTAAGTAATTCATGACTTGTAAGATTTTTTTATATTAAGAATAAATGTTAAGTAGCTTTGCATAAAAATAATGAAGCATGAAAACCATTTATATGATTTATATTAAATATATTTTTACATGTGGTTTAAAAAGGTTTTCATTTAAATCAATAAAGCCTTGCATTTCTTTTCTTAAAATAAGTATTCTTAAGTTTATAAAATTCTTACAAAGTATCACGTTGAAATAATAATAAAAAATTATTATTTTGACATTTCCTATCTAAATTATTAAACTAAATAATTTAGATTAGCTTGCCTTTTCTTAAAAGAGGAAAATAAGAGAGAGGTTAATTAAAATTAAAATAAGGATTTTAATACATGTTCATTCGTCGTTCTTTCGGTTAAATAGGTCGAAGCTTATGAACGTCACTAAGAATTGTTAATTCCGAGTTTCGTATCATCCCGAAGGAAAATCAAGGCAAGTGGATATTCTCCTTGTAACCTCTTCGATATCTCGATTCCGTTAAACTTCACTACGTTGGGAACCAACTTGTTTGCTTAAATAAATAAACATAGGATATATCGACTGCTAGAAATAGCAACATCTCATTATCGTTATTATTTTTTCGAATGCTAGAAATGAACTTAGGATTGATGATTGAGGCCTTGTTTGTTTAAAACGTCTCGTTTAGAGACATCACTTGGAAAAGTATAGGAAAAATTGTTGGACATAAGTCTTGAACCACTTTTTATAACATCATATTATATGTAGGTCATGACTCTACTCTTACTTCATTGACTGAAGTCTTAAGCAATATCGAAATAGAAAGGTTTCGTCTGAAGTCTAAAGCAATGTCATACGGAAAATAAATGTTGGTTGAAGTCTTAAAGCAATGTCGAAACAAAAAGGTTTCGTCTAAAGTCTTAAGCAATGCCACATAAAATGTAAAAGACGACTAAAGTCTCTTACTAATGTCTACGCTATGCAGACATTCAAAATTTATAATAAGGCTAAAGGTTTGCTTTGTTCAATCTATTAAATGAACTTATGCTATGTTCTAACTAAGTGTTAGAACTCCGTTCCCTTAAGTGGACTCGGCTTTTTCATAGCCCCCACACCCTTAAAAGTCATTAATACTATGTAAAGTTTTGACATGTAATAAAGATAAGTGCTAGTGCACATTAAAAGACATCAAAACCGGACCGGTTTTAGAAGACCGACCTGGCTCTCGGTTCGATAAGGGCGCGAGAGGTTTTCTAGAAACTTGTGTGTAATTAAAACATTCCCAACAATAATCTACTCTAATAAGTTCTACAGTCTCGTAGTTCGTTCTTTTTGGTTTAGAGTTATCTCGCTTCGAGATATACTCATTTTCGTCCTTAAGCTCCACATAAAGGATATACATCTCAAACACTTTTCGCATACCTCTTTAATGATTCGTTAACTTACCCAATTTACCCTTGAGAATTTCCGTTCTCACTTGCTTAGTCTCCTTAGACTAATTCCGCTTTTTTCTGCATTTTTGCCTGGTATTTCTCGCCCTTTGCGACAAATGCCAGACTCTAGGAAACGTCACTCAAATGTTTAAAGAACGAAGAATCAAGAAAGTTGAAGGAAGGAGGGTCAAGTCTTCTCAAAGATATTTCTTCCGTATTTTGGATTCACTACGCTTTGCAAGAACAAGGTTTCATTAATTTTGTTGCTTAACTCTATCATGTTGTTTTGAAACAGTTTAAGATGTAATGACAATATTTAAAGTCTCAAGTTTGAGAACCTTTTAATGTCATGTATTACCATTTAAATTCCGCATTTCTTTAAGTTTAATACCTTATAAAGCCTAGGGTGACTTTGGACGGTAAAGTCCGAGGTCACTGGCGGTAATACCCATCGTTGCAAAATAGGGGTGTTACATGAACCAAATCCCGAAGCTATATCTTCAAGACCTTGTAATCGGATTGCCCAGGATCAGCCTAGAAGACGAGAAGATATGTGAGGCATGTGTCAAAGGGAAACAAACAAGAAGCTCCTTCAAACCAAAACGAGTTGTGAGCACTACTCGTCCCTTGGAACTGATCCACATGGATCTCTATGGTCCCATGCAGACGGCTAGCTATGGAGGAAAGAGGTACATGTTCATTCTCATTGATGATTTTTCTAGATTTACTTGGGTTATTTTCCTTGTTTCCAAAGCAGATACTTTTAGGGAATTTGAACCATTCATGAAAAGAGTGTAAGTTAGCTTAGGAATGAAGCTCATTGCCCTAAGATCAGACCATGGAACTGAATTCAATAACTCAGAATTCATACAGTACTGTAACAAGAATGGGGTATCACACAACTTCTCAGCCCCTCGTACTCCACAACAAAATGGAGTTGTGGAGAGGAAAAATCGAACCCCGGAAGCAATGGCTAGAACAATGATGATAGAGAGTGGAGTTCCTCAGCACTTCTGGGCAGAAGCAATCTCCACAACAATATACATCCTTAATAGAGCCATGGTGCGCCCGATTATCAAGAAAATTGCTTATGAGTTTATTAGAGGAAGAAACCCCAACATATCCCACTTAAGAGTCTTTGGGTGCAAATGTTTTGTGCACAACAATGGGAAGGACAACCTTGGGAAGTTTGATGCAAGAAATGATGAAGGAATCTTCTTGGGATACTCCCCTCACAGCAAAGCTTATAGAGTATACAACAAAAGGACCAAGAAGATTGAGGAAAGCATTCATGCGATATTCAAAGAAGAGTCAGTCAAGATAGAAATTAAACTGAAGTGCAAAAGGCGGAGACTCACTTCCAGCTTCCCTAGAACGAGGAAGATGATGAGGACGACGAAAAGCCAAGGAAGGGAACTCGTCTTTATCCTCAAGGGAACAACGACTCTCAAAATCGAGATATCCAAGAGTCGGTTGAACTTCCATCACTTGACGAATCACAGGACAACTCTCAAGCTGGTTCCCTAGTCCCTCCACCATAGGACATTCCTAAATCAAGCACCCAAGGGGAACATCAAGGGAACTCACCAAATGCTAAGAATGAAGAACTAGAAACCTTTGCACAAGTGGAGGATCTAGAGGATGAGGAACATCCAGAGGATGAGGATCTACAAGAAGAATGCAATGACAGCGGTGATAAGAACGAAGAGGAAGATCCAGATCTCTCCAATATCAATCCCAGAAACATCATATCTCCTCTTGACCAAGGCGTAAAGACACGATCATCACTTCAAAATTTCTGTGCATTCAATGCTTTCGTGTCAATGGTGGAACCAAAGAATATCAAAGAAGCCCTTAAAGATCCAAACTGGATAGCGGCAATGCAAGAAGAACTCAATCAATTTGAAAGAAACCAAGTATGGAAGCTTGTTCCTCATCGAAAAGGGAAGAATGTTATAGGAACAAGATGGATGTTTCGTAACAAGATGGATGACACAAAAGCTGTTTCAAGGAACAAGGCAAGGCTAGTAGCTCACGGCTGCAACCAAGAAGAAGGCATTGACTATGATGAGACCTTCACCCTTGTAGCAAGAATTGAGGTAATCAAACTTCTAATCGGCTTTGCCGATCACAAGGGATTCAAGCTTTATTAGATGGATGTGAAGACAATGTTCTTGAACGGACACTTAAAAGAAGTATACGTGGCTGAACCACCAGGATTTGAAGATGGGAACTTTCCCAACCACGTCTACTTTCTTCAGCGTGCCCTATATGGACTCAAACATGCCCCACGAGCCTAGTATGAAAGGTTTGCACAATTACTCTTGTCACATGGATACCTTCGCGGCTACATTGACAAGACCTTGTTTCTTAAGAAAGAGTCCAATGATATTCTTATTGTTCATTTTGGTGCAACTAATCCCTTTCTTGTTGAAAAGTTTAAGGATCTAATGAGTTTAGAATTTGAGATGAGCCTGATTGAGGAACTTACGTTCTTCTTGGGGCTCCAAATCTCTCAGACCAAGGAGGGAACAAAGATACATCAACAAAAATATATTAAGGAAATGCTGACCAAGTATGGAATGGAGAATTCAAGGCCTATCAATGCTCAAGTTTCCACCAATTGAAAACTGAACACAAATGAGAAAGGTATAGACGTGGACCAAAGGAACTACCGAAGTATGATTGGTTCCTTTCTCTACTTTACAGCTTGTAGGCCTGATATCATGTTTGTTGTGTGTTTATGCGCACGCTTTCAAGCTAACCCTAAAGAATCACACCTGAAAGAGGTGAAGAGAATTTTCAAGTATCTCGAAGGGAACGACAACTTGTGCTTATGGTACCCACGCAGAAGTTCCATTGAGATTGTGCGTTTTCAGATGCGGACTTTGCGGGTCATCTGGTAGATCGGAAGAGCACATCAGGCATGGCTCAGTTCCTAGGAGAGTGCCTAGTGTCATGGGGATGAAAGAAAAAAACTCAGTGGCACTCTCAACGGTCAAAGCAAAATATGTGGCCGCTACATCATGTTGTTCCCAAGTCTTATGGCTTAAGTACCAACTCAGTGACTATGATATGTCTTATGGACCTATTCCCATTAAATGTGATAATACTAGTGCCATAAACATCTCAAAGAATCCCGTTCATCACTCATGTACTAAGCATATTGACGTTCGTCATCACTTCTTACGTGACAATATTGAGCAAGGGAACATTATTATGGAACATTGTAGAACTGAAAAGCAGAGAGCATATATTCTCACAAAAAGTATTTGATAGGCGTCCCTTTGAGCACCTTCGTATACTCTTAGGGTTGATAACTTTAAATTAAACAAGTCCCTGTTTATTTTGTCCCCGATGATTGGCTAGCTTAGTTGTTTGCATGATAGGAACTAGTTAGGAACATTGCATTCACTTTATCCTTTGTTACTAGTCTAAGGCAAACAGTTGTACGCATAGGAACTACTTTTCTTTTTGGCCCAAAATGATCAATCTGAGTTATTTCTAACCTGCATTACAAGCCACGATGATAGTTGATCATAAGCTTACCCAGAGTCTTGGATTGGACAAAGTCATCCCATGAGCCCTCCTTTTTTTCACCCCTTTTGGGTTGAAATTGTCAAAGTCCCTTTTGTTCCCATCCCTCACATAAAGTTTGAACTTGGGTTCCCTTTACCACACAGTTCAACACAAGCCTTCTTGCAAGATCATGGGAACCTCACTTCCGAGTAAGACAAAACGTCTCATCTGGTAAACAACTCAATCTTGGGAAGATAAAAAGACGTGTCAGGCTATTTATTAGGGGAAGACCAACTATGAATCACGCATTTGAATTGCACCAAAGGGAAACTACCACGTGGCAAAGCTTATTGAAGGCGTTAAAGATGAAACGACATCGGCCGAGTTCAATTCTCAAGGGGAAAATGAAAAAGACGACTATGCCCCTCTGCTCAAAACTCTTTAAATACTGGCCTCCTCTCTCAAAGCATAACTCATCTTCAACCCTAATTTTTTGAAACTCCCTCATGAAATGCTTTAAGGAAAGAATGGTGCCCCCTTTAAAGCCCGAAGATGGCCAATCCTTAAACACAATCCATCCTTCCAAAGAGATGCTCAGAACCAAGATCGTCCACTCGCAGAACAGGTGGTGCATCAGCTCATTAATACCGTTAGCCTGTGAAAAGACTCTCGTGGCCACCATAAGAAGAAGATGGAGATCGAGCAGATTCATTTGCTTGGTTCGCATGAAGAAGAAGGTCTACTCACGACATCATCTACAGAGATGGTGTCAGTGAATCTCAGTTCCTTCTTTTCTTCTTCTCTTCCTCCTCCTGTGCTTCACGGTTCTCCCTCTTCTCCTTGTTCTTCCTCCATATATTTCACTCAGGAGTTCCCTTTTGTACAACTTATTTACCTAAGTAATAAAATGGATCTTTAGTTTGAATGTGTGTTCTTTACTTTATTGTTTCGATATTCGTGTTTACTCTTTTTGATGATGCCAAAAGGGGGAAAGATAAAATGTGTGAGATGCGTTGTTTCAAAGTTATCACAGAATGGTCTTTGCTAAGGGGGAATAATCTTACAAAATCTACTAAGTAGGAACTGTATGACCATATAGTGGAACTCCCTGCGATATGTTGTCACATTAAGGGGGAACTTGCATGAGCATAATGACTCGGCTAAAGTCGTTGTTGCCAAGATAAAAAATAAATTACCCTAAATTACAAACCAAGTATAACATGAAAGTAAGGGATCGAACCCAAGAGAATCTGTATTCTAATCAATCAGCAAAGAACAAAGACAGGGTTTTTTGGGGTTTAAGCAAGCAAACAGTATTAGGTTTCAAATCAATTAAAGGAAAGCAGAGTTCATTCAATCAATTCCACCTTTTTAATCATTCGATCATCTATTCATCCACTTTTCTATAATTCCCAGGTTAATTCTAATCATTATAAAAGATTTCCGCTTGTCCACGGTCCAAGCGAAATTATGATATGAACAAGGACGCTTAATTCAAATCATGCAAAGTATTAAGGATAATAGGAAATCAATTCATGCAATCAAACAACGAGTCACATGCATAAAATAACCATCAAATACTTGTTGAGGAGGGTATTCTTGACAATAAATAAATTTATAAGTCAAGACCCCCTGAGTATAGCGAAGTCAGGATCATTCCACGGGAGCACGGTTATTTGTCTATCAACTACTAAAAAACAAAGCAAAATAACACAAAACACCTACGACCAACCTAGTTAACGACTTTGTTAGGGTCGTTAACGAACCTGGATGACTCTACGATCACACACTAACGATCTAACCTCAGGTTTGGTACCGAGGTAACTTAACTTGATAATGAATGTAATGAATGCGAACTCTAATAAGAATAAAAACCTAGGACAAGGGTTACCACAATATAGCTATGCATAAAAAATTCATAAGAAGATAAAGATCATGCCTTTAAATAGATAAATTCATCAACTTTCGCTGACTAGCAAGTAAATCAATCAATTCTCATAAATCAATTCACTCAATCACTTGTTTTGGATCCAAAGCTCGAAACTTTCGTAATCGAACAATATCAACCTTCAAGTTAACAACTTTCTCTTTCGATCAAATTTGCAAACTCAAATTACCTCGACTATCGTCTAAACATAAGCACAACAAGCAATCTAAAAATAGATAAAAGGCATTCAAAACATCAACTCACTCATCAAACATGCATAACTATGTCGGGTTTCAACTCCGACCCTAGATAAGAAAACTACTCACTAATCATATTAATAAAGCAAACAACTTCAACAAAAGAAAACATTGAAAACAAACTTACTTCAAATTAATAAGAAAAACTATCATCTTACAATATCCAGAAGAAACCGAAAACACAGAAATACTAAATAGAAAACTGACTAACGACCCAACTTCTCTCTTTCGATCGACCTTGGTTCGCAATCCTTCTACTCGACCTCATTAATCAGCTCTCCTCAAATCGTCCTCTAAAAATCGTCCCCCCCCTAAGCTAGAAAGAAGGGTATTTATACTAAGAAAGCTATCTATTAAAAACCTAAAAGATAGAAACTTACTCTAAAAAGATAACAAGATATAAGATATAATAACCCTAAAAATTACTTAAAACCCTAAAATCAGTTAAAACCCCACCGACACGGAATCATTATTAACGACTTCCGCACAGGGTCGGTAGGAACCACAAAATCCATCCAAAAACTCTATCTTTATGCCTCGTTAACGACCCTTCACAGGTTCGTTAACGAGCCTGGAATTGGCTTTCTTCAACTCTTCGTCACTTAACAGCTTGAACTTCAACCTCTTTATCTTCAGGTTCTTCCGACCTTCACCACAACACTCCAATTCAACTTAAAAAGCGTCCTTTCCTGCTCAAAACCTACAAAAAGACACAAAATGGAGCAACTTCCATACTTTTCACAAAATATGCAAACTTATCCAAAAACACACTAAACTAACTCTAAAAGCTTCCAAAACTAAACCTAAACAAACTAAGAAACAAACCAAAAACTAGACTAAAAACACGAATATCAAAATACCCCATACTTAGACTTGCTTGTCCTCAAGCAATCACTAAACATAATCAAAACCAAACAACCATACTTATCAAGCAAATAGCCATCAATCTTAAAAACAACTTCTAAACCATAGCAGAAAATAGCAAATGACTATTAACGTCATCACACATATATACACCAAGTAGACATAATCAAATAAAATCCAACCTCTCAAGGGATATATGTGTTTCACTCAACTCTCATGTGTTTAGGCTTATAAATTCAACTCTAAACACATCTTATATACAAAAACTCATAGAAATTGAAACTTATATCACCAAACTCCACCTAAGATTTGTCAAAACACATAAAAATCATCAAGAGAACTTAGGCTCAATGAAAAACTTCATAGAAGCTTCCATTCGGCCGGGTTGTAATGGGGCTTGGTAAAAACAATAAGGCGTGGAAATATTTGGCTATGTGGTGCTAAATATATCCGGGAATCAAAGACTCCTAAAAACTCACACATAAACAAAATCACTTATAAGAACAATACCAAACTCTCTCTTCATGATGCACACTTATTTCTTTAACCCTTTTAATAATCCCACTACTCTTGCTTACAAACAACAAGGAAATTTTGGCTCATGCACATTTTCACTATTCAGCTCTTTTTGTTCTCTTTCTTCCCTTATGATTTCTCACACTTTTTTCTTTCTCTGCAGGAAGGTCGGTACCGACCCTATTGGGTCGGTACGATGTATCTGTTTTCTTTCTTTCTTCCTCAATTCTCTCTCTTTCCACCTTCTTTTGTAAGTGCATTCAGGGAACCAAACTTTTTTCACATAACAAACTACAAGACTTTTCACTTTACCCAACCCATATTACCCCACACTTGAACCAATACAACTCACTCAACAAAACCATAACAACCAACACTAAGTCCTAATCCAAGGATAGGGTCAAGCTTATCATCGGCTAGGGAACAATTTTGTGGAGCTACAAATAAAAGGCTTTAAGGCTCAAATTGGCTTCAAAAAGAGGATAATGATAAGGTAGATAGGGATAAATAAGGCTTATGAAAAATAAGTTCTCTATCATATGATCTTTACATGCAATGAACTATAAATCTTTTAAAGGTCTCAAGTAATAGATAACCATCACAATTCCAAGAGATAATATGCATATAGAGAGTAAATCACATAAGAAAAGAAGAGGGATTTTTGATATTCTCCCTATAAGGCCAAAAAATAACTCACAAGGTCATTTTGTTGGATTGCATCACTTATGCTAAAAAGTATACATGCTCAATTTCATCAAATGCTATTCCTCTATAAAACAATTTCATATCAAGAATCAGGCTATACTATCAAAGACATGCTTGCAAGGAATTATATGATCATGCTAGTAACTACTATCATAGAACCATAAGAAAAAGGGTATCTATCTATTCTAACAACTCTGTTTTTGGAAATTTTCAAATTTTCATTATTTTTTTTATTAAACGAAGAACTACTTAAAACACACAAAACACATAAAACAAACAAGACACAAGCTTTCTACCCTTTCCCACCCCTTACTTAAAATTACAGTGTCCCCACTGTAATAAAAATAAGCAGAAGAAAAGAATAGAAAAGAAAAAGAAAAAGAAAAAGAAAAAGAAAAACTTACAAGACTTTTAAAGCAGAAAAGAAACTACTCAAACTGAATCAGCGCCCTGGTGGTGGGAATTGGTACTCGAAGTTCCTCATGAAGTCATACATTGTCCTCCAGCATTCCGTATCATCCACCTCTCTCTATTGATGCCTCGCATCATCCAACGCCATGTGATCAGAATAGACGCTCTCCCACCTATCCATCCTCTGTTGAATGTGTGTCTGCTGAAGGTTAAGCTGCTGCATCAGAGACGAAAGATCTTCGGCCCATGGAGGCGGGATACTCGATCCAGTGTAATCGGAGTGAGGAGGTGGTTGATAGTGGTTGTGAGGCTAAAAGTGGTCTTGAAAAATTACCGGATTGTAGGGCATAATACCATAGGAATAGGGTTTGGCAGGTTGTTGCGGGGGGTCATTACCGAAGCTGTGGGCCTCGGTAGTAGCCTCGAAGTGGTCGTTAACGACCCTGGTGGGCTCGTTAACGAAGCTGTTGTTGCCCAGAATCTCTGTGTCGAGGTCGTCTTCCCCAATGTCGAGCTCTTCTGTGCCCGCCTCTGTAGCTGCCTCAGTCTCTTCATCATTGTCGTCCATAGCTTCTTCCTCCCTCTCGAACCGTGACTCACATGGTTTGAGCGACAACTCATCTTGTGTCTTGGGCTCCAATGGGAACGCATGCCCCGTCCATGACTCGTACCAGTTCGATACGTATAGAAGCTCCAAATTTGCCAGGGTGGGTACGACATCTCGGCCTTGAACTTTTGTAGTGTACCCGTCCCGAACCCGAGTAAAAATACCGGAGCTAAACCAGTAGTTCCTGTTGAGCAATTGAGCATGGGACGACGTGTAGAGGGAGAGATCGACTCCAAGATTGGTCGCCAAGAGACTAACCAAGTTCTCGCACCATACTTACTTGACTTCATTCCTTGCTTCTCCACATAATGCAACCATTCATACCCTAGGTTCAATGGGGCGGGCTCCTCAAATAGTATGGTTCGGCGGCATGATATCCGCTTTTTAGGTAGGTTTTTAGTGTCTAGATTTGGTTAGTTTTTAGGGTAGAGTTATAGGTTTTTGAGTCTTTTTGCCATAGTTTTCGTATTTCTTTGAGATTCGGAAACTACGCGTATTTTGTGTCTTTTTGTAGGAGTTTTGGAGCTTGAAAGAAGAGTTTGGAGCATTGCAAGAGAAGATTGAAGATTAAGCGCTCAAGTAAAGTTATTGAAGATCAAGTTTGAGCTTGGAAAGAGATAGAGGAATTCGTTACAAGAACATAGGAAAAAGAATCGAGTCAAACGGAGTTGTAACGAATCTTCTACGCAAGTTTTACTCAAGCACGACCCAACCAAGATACAAGCTCTCAGGCACGACCCTATGGGGGTCGTGCACGACCCCATCAAGGTCTAGCTCGACCCAACTAAATTACAAAGCCTCAGGACCGACCCTTAGGGGGTCGTCCACGACCCACTTTGGGTCGTGCATGGCGCCGACTTTTGCCTTATTTCGAGATCTTTATGGATATATTCTATCTTTTATATTAGGAAGTAGTTTTATCTTATTTCCTAGTTTAATTAGGGCTCTTTTTCCTCTATAAAAAGGGGGGCTCTCTCTAGTTTTGAGGATTCGTTCTTTGGGGGGGAGATTAAGAGGAAGATTTGGAGGACAAGTTGGAGAAACTTGTAAGACTTCTTTTTAGTTTTAATTTGAATTTTTCGGTTTGTTTATTTGATCATGTCTTCTTCTTTCTTTACTATGTGTGAGTAGTTTTCTTAGATTCTAGGGTTGGGTGAAAACCCAACACAATCATGCATGTCTAAACTTGAATTCATGACTTGAATGCTTGAAGATCATATCTATCTATCTTGTGCTTAAATCCTTTGCGAAAGTTGAGGCATGTCTTGCAATTAACCTAAAAGCGAAAGTGTAAAGTTGATTGCTTTGACTAGTTCTATAGGATTATTTGCGACAGTTGATATTCCTAGGTTGAAGGATAGATAGAGAGTTGTTTAATTTGCGACAGTTGATTAAATAACTTGAAATGGCAGAACTCCGCGCTGAGATGCATCGCATGCAAGCGGAAAGAGACGCTGCAAATGCAGTTGCACGACAACTTCAAGCGGACCGAGACGCTCAGGCTGCAGCTGCGCAGCGACTTCAGGAGCGCCTAGACGCTATCCCACAGAATGCCAAGCAATACATGCACCCAGAACTGAGGGTACTCGAATCGGCGATAGTGCTCCCGGAGATCGACCGCACTTTTGAGATTAAATCTCACTTCATATCCTTAATAAAGCGTTCTCAATTTGAGGGGAAACCCACTGAATGCCCAATGGAGCATATTAAGAACTTTACTGATTTATGTGCTCATTTGAATATGTTCTCTTGAAGGCATTTAAGTGGTCTCTTGCAGGAAAAGCTTTGAGTTGGTTGAAGAGTTTGCCACCAAGGTCAATTACAACGTGGAAGGCTTTGCATGATTTATTCATGACCAAGTTCTTTCCACCGGCAAAAACAACGGAGCTTAGGAAGCGCATCACCTCCTACCATCAACTTCCAAACGAGACACTTGTGGAGTCATGGGAACGATTTCAAGAGCTCCTACGCCAATGCCCTACTCATGGGCAACCTCCATATGTTCTCCAAGAGATCTTCTTTCAAGGCATTAATGCGGCCACCAAGGATCGCATTAACCTTCACACTGATTGTGGGTTCATTGAGATGACTCCAGATGAGGCATGGGCGTTATTGAATAAGCTAACCAACTATGATGCCATGTACGGAACCCAACAAGCTAAGCCAACGGAGAGGAAGCTATATGAGCCACAATCTGATGTGGTTGATCGGGATGTGAAGTTCCAATTCATGCAAGATGAGATCAATCGTTTGAAAAAGCAAGTAAGCTACTTTAAATCTTCTCAATCTTGTCAAGAATGCGGGTCTTCTGCCCATACTACTCCCAATTGCACTAACTTGCAGCAAGTACGAGCCGTTGAGGCTTATGAGGAGGCGAATTACATGAGAGGTTCCTTTAGGAATCAAAACAATTATGCAGGGAGGAACAATGCTCAATCATCTTGGGGCAATTCAAATTATGACCAATACAAGCAACCCCCTCAACAAGAGCAACGTCCGCCTCCCTACCGCCCTCCGAGTTATCAAGAGCCACCATCATGGGTGCAAGGGCTGCAAGATGGAATTAATGGAGACCGAACTGAGGTCCAAACCGGGATCAATGGAGTCCGAACTGAGGTCAATGGAGTACGAGCTGAGTTGAAAGGTGTTCATGCACGGTTGGGAGAATTTGAATCATGGAGAAAGAATGTTGATTCCCAACTTGGACAATTAGCTACTCAAATCCCGAGACCTCATGGACAACTCCCGGGCTGCCCTGAGGAGAATCCTAGAGGCCGAGCAAGTGAGGGTGAAATCCGAGCCATGAATTTAAGGAGTGGCAAAACTTTTCCCGAGCCATTCAAGGATAACGAAAAAGAAGAAGCCTCAGGAACGACCCCACATAGGTCGAGCACGACCCCAGCAGAATTTGGCCCTCTCAAGACCGACCCTGCCATGCCTCCAACAGGGTCGAGCACGACCCCATCTGGGTCGAATACGACCCCCTTGAGGGTCGATCTTGATGATACTAATAATAAGGATGAAGAGGCGATCGACCCTCCAAGGGTCGAGCTCGATCACCCTTCGTTAGGTAAGTCTTCTAACCCTACTCATTCCATTCCATATCCATCTAAAGTACTTCCTTTTCCTTCTAAGAAATCCAAGGACCCGACGGAAGGTAAGTTCAAGCGCTTTGTTAAGTTGCTTCAAGGTTTAAATCTTTCCATACCTTTCGCTGAGGCTTTGAATGAAATGCCTGCTTATACTAAATTCTTGAAGGAGATCTTATCTAGGAAGCGATCCATGTCGGAATTGACAGATGAAGTGAGATCGTTGGAGCTTCCCGAGAAGCTGGGCGACCCAGGTAAGTTCGCTATTACATTTGGTATTGGAGCTTACCGTTTCAAAGCTTTGTGTGATCTAGGTGCTAGTACGAGTTTTCTTCCACTTTCAATTTGGTCGAAGACCAACATGGGGCCCTTAGTACCGGTGAACATGAGGCTATATATGGCGGATGGGTCGTGTGTCAGACCAATGGGAGTGGTAGATGATTTCCCGGTTCAAGTTGGGAAGTTCTTTGTGCCCAATGATTTCATAGTGATGGAGATGCCTGAAGATCCCGTGGTGCCCATTATTCTCGGACGACCATTCTTAGCCACGGCAGGAGCCATCATAGATGTCAAGAACGGCCTTCTCACCTTCAACATTGGAGAAGAGGTGGTTGAGTTCCAGTTCAACCCAACAATGAAGGAGTCAAATAAGGAAGAGGTCAAGATGCTGTACACACGCTCTGACTACATTGAGTGCAACAACCCAACGGAGAAATTCTTGGCTTGGGATCCTCTACCACACGTTTTAGGGGTCTCAAGACCGACCCTCCAAGGGTCGTGCGCGACCCTCCTGGACGAGAGTGAGGAGCAATGTCTTGTCTTGGATGTCCTCAAAGCGGAGCTTGAGGAAGAAGTTAGCCTGCCCGAGCCTACTCCCGAGCTTAAGGAGCTCCCCGACTCCTTGAGGTACGCTTTTCTTGGTCCTAATTCTACTCTTCCCGTTATTATTAACGCTAACTTGAGTATGGAAGAAGAGAATAAATTGCTTGATGTTCTTAGGACCCATAGGAAAGCCATAGGGTATTCATTAGAGGAACTTAGTGGTATTTCACCCTCATTATGCATGCATAGAATTTATATGGAGGATGATCATAAACCCACTATTGAGCATCAACGTAGGCTAAACCCTAACATGAAAGAGGTAGTGAAAAAGGAAATTCTTAGGATGCTAGATGCCGGTATCATATTTCCTATCTCCGACAGTAAATGGGTTAGCCCCGTACATGTAGTTCCTAAGAAAGGGGGTATGACGGTTGTTGAAAATGAAAAAGGGGAGTTGATTCCAACTAGGACCACCACTAAGTGGAGAATGTGCATAGACTATAGGAAACTCAATAGTGCTACTAGGAAGGATCATTTTCCACTCCCCTTCATTGACCAAGTCCTAGAACGCTTAGCCCAACACGATTACTTTTGCTATTTGGATGGCTATAGTGGTTTTTGGCAGATCCCCATTCACCCCGATGATCAGGAGAAGACGACATTTACTTGTCCTTATGGGACATTTGCATATAGGAGGATGCCTTTTGGGCTATGCAACGCCCCAGCCACCTTTCAACGATGTATGATGGCCATCTTCTTCGACATGATTGAAGAAATAGTGGAGGTATTTATGGATGATTTCTCAGTTTATGGTTCCACTTTCGATTCATGTCTTGCTAATCTTTCTAGAGTCCTTAAGAGATGTGAGGAGACTAACCTTGTGCTTAATTGGGAAAAATGTCATTTCATGGTTAGAGAAGGTATTGTCTTAGGACATCTAGTGTCTAAACGCGGGATAGAGGTGGACAAGGAAAAAATTGAGCTTATTGAGAAACTGTCCCCTCCATCCTCCGTTAAAGACGTTAGGCGCTTTTTGGGCCATGCAGGTTTTTATAGACGCTTTATTCAAGACTTTTCTAAGATTGCTAAACCATTGACTAACCTACTAATGAAAGATGTAGAGTTTAGCATGTCTCCAGAATGTCTTGAAGCGTTTTACAGGTTAAGGAAAGCTCTTGTGACAGCCCCCATTATGCAATCACCGGATTGGGCACTTCCCTTCGAAATCAAGTGTGATGCTAGTGACTATGCCATAGGAGCGGTTCTTGGGCAAAGAAAGGACAATAAGCTTCATGCCATCTACTATGCAAGTAAGACGCTTGATGAAGCCAGAGTAAGTATACTACAACCGAGAAAGAGTTTCTTGCGGTGGTATTCGCTTTTGAGAAATTTCGCTCTTACTTAGTAGGTTCTAAGGTGATTGTTTATACTGACCATATCTGCGGTTAGATTTCTAATGGCGAAGAAAGACGCCAAGCCTAGGTTGCTTCGATGGATGCTTTTATTGCAGGAATTCGATCATGAAATCCGAGACAAGAAAGGAGCGGAGAACTTAGTGGCGGATCACCTATCCAGACTACCCCTTGAGCATATCCAGGAGTCCGGTGGATCAATCCCCATCAATGATACTTGCCCCGATGAGACTCTTTTGCAAGGCGATAAAGAGCCCCATGGAGAAAAGAATGATGGAGAAATCAAGCTCTCAGGACCGACCCCTCCAGGCTCGTGCACGACCCCATTGGAAATCGGCCCTCTCAGGACCGACCCTCTCAAGGTCGTTAGTAGGTCGTTCACGACCCTAGAAGGGTCGAGCACGACCCCAGCCCTCAAGTTAAGCTTCAAACACGACCCATCTGGCTCGTGCACGACCCACACTCTAGGTCGAGCAGGTAAGTTTTCTTCACCCTTTTCGGTTCCTTCGAGTTCCAATGATCCCCCATCTTTATCTTGCTATACATGGGCCAAAAACCCCTTGGTTTGCGGATTTTGCTAACTATATTGTAGGAGGCGAGATTTCGGCGGGTTTAACCCCTCAAGCCAAGAAGAAATTTCTCTACGACTTCAAGCAATATTATTGGGATGATCCCTACTTGTTCAAGCAAGGAAGTGATCACATCTTTCGGCGTTGTATTCCGAATGAGGAGATTGAGAGCGTCATTCGCCATTGCCACACTCTACCAACGGGAGGCCATGCTAAGGGATTCAAGACCACAGCAAAGATTCTTCAAAGTGGCTTCTATTGGCCAACGCTTTTCAAGGATGTACATGAGTTTGTGACACGGTGTGACGAGTGCCAGCGTTCCGGCAACATTACTTGGAGAAATGAGAACCCGCTCACCGGTATCTTGGAGGTAGAGCTTTTTGATGTGTGGGGGATAGACTTTATGGGGCCCTTCCCCTCATCGGTGCCTTATAAGTATATCCTTGTAGCAGTTGATTATGTCTCCAAATGGGTGGAGGCCATTGCCACAAAAACAAATGATGCTCGGGTTGTTACTAAGTTCATGAAATCAAATATCTTCCCTCGTTTTGGAGTCCCCCGAGTTCTCATAAGTGATGGTGGCTCACACTTCATCGAAAGGAGCTTTGAAGCTCTTTTATCCAAGTATGGGGTCTCTCACAGGGTGGCCACAGGGTGTCATCCTCAAACAAGTGGACAAGTGGAGGTCTCCAACCGTCAAATAAAGAGTATCTTAGAGAAGACGGTCTCTCGGTCAAGGAAAGATTGGTCTTCAAAGCTTGATGATGCATTATGGGCATACCGCACCGCTTACAAGACGCCACTCCGCACCACTCCTTATAACTTGGTGTATGGCAAGTCATGTCACTTGCCCGTCGAGCTTGAACACAAAGCTTTATGGGCTCTCAAAGAGCTCAACATGGACCTCGATGCGGCCGGAGCAAAGCGTTTCATGGACTTGCAAGAATTGGAAGAATTGAGGCTTAAAGCCTATGAGAATGCAAAGATATATAAAGAGAGAACTAAAAAGTGGCATGACAAGAAGCTCGTTCCAAAACACTTCAAAGTCGGTGACCAAGTACTCCTTTTTAACTCAAGGCTCCGACTTTTTCCCGGGAAGCTAAAGACTAGATGGAGTGGACCATTCACGGTTCATCACATTTATCCACATGGGGCGGTCGACCTTATAGATGAGAATGGAGCAATTTTCAAAGTCAACGGGCACCGCTTGAAGAAATACTATGCAAAGGTGGAACTAGATGAAGAGATCCGAGCCACGTGGGCTCTCACCATTTCAGACTGAGCTCAGGTAAGTCGTCAAACTAATGACGTTAAACAAGCGCTTTCGGGAGGCAACCCGATTTTTAGATTAGTTTTATTATTATTTTCATAGTTTTATTTTATTTTATTTTTTTTAGATTAGGTTTTTCTACACCTTCCTTAGACTAGGATAGAGTATATATTTTCGGGAAGGAATTTTATGGGGTTTTTGCAGAGTCATAAGCTTAAAAGACGGAATTCAAATGACGGAAAAAGACGACTTTTCACAAGGAGCAATTTAAGGTAATTTTCGACCACCTCCCAGGGGGGTCGAGCACGACCCCCTTAGGGTCGTGCACGACCCTTGTCGGATATCACTCCTATGCACTTCTTCACAAAGGTAAGTATTTTTTTATCCCTTTTTCTTTCTAACTTCCATCCAAACAAGACCCAACTCTCCTCCCTTCTCCCTCATACCTACCCCGACACACCACCTCCTCCATTGCCTCTCTTGCTCTCAAACCACTTCCTTGCCAAAACTCAGAAACTACCCCACCATAACCACCGAACCACCACCAAATCGCAACCACCACACCACTCCAGCCTCGTACACGCGACCTTCAGCCCAGATCTGGTCGTGCTCGACCCGGCCTCCCCTTCCAATACCTAGATCTAGGTCGAGATCGACCCCTTTTTCCACTTTTCTTGCTTGAATCTCGGATTTTCGGTATGGATCTCTAAACCTATACTTTTAATTGTGATTATTCATGGTTGAAATTGAATTTTTGGGTTGGATTTGCATTATTTGGGGATTTTTGATTTTGGGTAGAAATTTGGAAATTGCTTGCATAATAGGTGTTGTTCTTGATTATTGCATGCTAGGGCGAGTTTAGACTCGAGTTTCCTGGACTATTGTGGTTGAAATCTGATATTTGGTACCATTGGGGGCTAGATCCGAATTTTGGATGGAGGTTGAAGACGAAGTATGATTCCAAGTGGTCGTGCACGACCCCCTTAGGGTCGTGCACGACCCAACTAGAAAAGCAAGCTCCCAGGACCGACCCCTAAGGGGTCGTGCACGACCCCCTTTTGGGTCGTGCAAGCACTCTTTCTATGTAAATTTGGGTAGTTTTTGCTAAGTATTGCATGATAGGTTGAGATTTGATCCATGCTTTCATGTCTTTATATATCATGTCTCGCCTTTGTTGTGACGTGCTTAATTGATATGCTTGCAATACTTACTTTTTGCATAAGTATGCGGTGTATTATGTGGAGTTTGTGTTTGATGAATGTAGGCACCATGGCCTCCTTGTCTCGTCCCGCCAAGAAGTCAAAGAGAAGTGAAAAATCCGAGCTAGACCAATACAACCTGGCCTCCGAATTCCAAAAGACGTTCAATGTTTGCCTTGAGCTCAAGCATAGAACACGATGGTATTGCAAAGAGGATGGGCAACGCTTGCACATCCACGATGATTTGATGGAGGCATTCACTTACATAGGGGGCGAGAATCTGCTTCAGTGGAAAAATCACCATTATCCCATACTCACTTGTGAGTTCTTGGCCACCTTCTCCACCAATATCAAGAGCCCTCACACTGGTGGTAAGATCCAATTTTAGCTCGGGAACAAATGGTTCAAGCTCACCTTGCAAAAGCTAAATGATGCATTCGGGTTTCCTAATCCGATTTATGATGCCAAGCGTGAGCCTGACCACCTATTGACATGGGGCTATCTATCCGGCAAAGAGGAGCGTGCCTTCCACAACTTGCCTAGCAAGGACATCGCCAACCCGCTCTTTCGGATCAGTCTTCGCATCCTAGGGAGCACGGTCTACCCAAGGACCGAGTTATCTAGGCCAAACAAGAGGGAGGTCTTCATGCTAAGGACGATGCTATTCTCTTCACCCGAGCCTCTCAACATTGGCTTCGAGTGGATGAGAAGTGTGGATGATTTCAAGGCTAAATCGGATTCGGTTTACTTTGGGGGGATGATTGCTCGACTCGCCCACAACCTTGGAGTCAACATGAAAGCTTATTCGGGAGAGAAATCGATATTCGTGGACATCCCGTTTCTCGCTAATGCACAACTGATATCAAGGCATCCCAATGATCCCAACACATATTGCTCCGTCTTTCAAGGTCATCAAGTCGTCATCACCAAAGAGAGGGTGGATTTGCTTCATTTGCCTAATTGGTTTGAGGTGTGGTCCAGCAACCGCTACCGTTTGAAGCAACGCCCTGAACAAGAAGAATCCTTGAGAAGACGCCCCCGCCGCTACCCAAGTCCACAGCCCGGGTATGAAATTCTAGCCTTACCCCCTCCTCTTACCCTCAGGCACGACCCCACAAGGGTCGAGCACGACCCATCTGGGTCGTTCCAACCGGCACGCCAGTCCGTGCACGACCACCCTAGGGTGGTCGTGCACGACCCCCCAGCCTATTTCGAGCCTGCTCGTCACTCCGTGCACGACCCTTATGGGGTCGCACACGACCCCGCACGGCCATATCACGTCCTTATACCACCCATGCATCCTACCTTCGGGGCGGCATATGAGTTCGGGACCTCCTCTAATGCTAATACCGATCCCGGGGATGAGGAGCCAATGCAAGAAGATGAGGCTCCGGTGTATGATATGAACTATTTGGCTCGGGAGATGGCGGCGATGAGGGTTGATCACCGACAACAACATGAGACCGTGATGCGGGGCCAAGCATCTATCAGGGAGGGCTTAAGGGAAACCCGGGGCGTAATGGATCAGCGTTACCAAGAGTTCCAGCAGTTTCAGTCTTACTATGAGGCCCAGCAAGAAGTGGATGATTATCGTTGGGCTCATACGGAGGGATACATGCATTGGGACTACGGGAACTATCCAGATAGAGAGGCGTATATTCCACCAGCGCATCCACCATTCCGCTCTCGTCGCCGACCTCCACAGTGATGAGCTCCACCACCCTTTCCAGCTTCAGGAGTTCTTTGTGAGTTTCTTCTTCCTATCTCTTTACTTTGTCATATATTTTTATGCATGAGGACATGGCATGATTTAAGTATGGGGTAGGGGAAGAAGAAACTTCACTAGTTGTGTATAATTGAGTCTTTGATTGCTTGCTTGTTATCTGTTAGTTGGTTTTATTAAGAAAAAAAAAAGCTTTGAAAAATAAAAAAAAAATTGAAAAATTCCAAAAAATTAAAAAATTAAAAAATGTCGAAAAATCCAAAAATATTTGCTTCTTTGGTTGTTTCTTTGTTTTAGGATAGAAGAATGCTCCATCTTAGATGTCCTATGATGAGAACTAATTTTCATGCTTATCATATAATTCCTTTGGCATATTTGGATAGTGTAGCCTAAGTCTTGAGAAATTGCTTTTGATTGTGAAAATTGACTTGTAATGAAATTGAGCATATGTGTCTTAAGTAGAAGTAGTTGCAATCCAACAAAATTTTTACCTGGTGAGGAATTTTGGCCTTATAGGGAGAACATAAAAAAATCCCTCTTCTTTTTATGTGTGATTTGCTCTCTTTGTGCATCTATCTCTTGTTATTGATATGGTTATCTATTTCTTGAAGCCGCTATGAGATCGTTCATGCATGTTGATTATGATTAAGGACTTATTTTTCATAAGCCACTTTTTATCCTCTCTTTTGCCTACCTTTACATTATCCTCTTTTTGAAGCCAAGTTGAGCCTTAAGCCTTTTATTTTTAGCTCCACAAAATTATTCCCTAGACGAGATAAGCTTGACCCTATCCGGGGATTAGGACTTAGTATTGGTTGTTATAGTTTTGTTGAGTGAGATTGTTTGGTTCAAGTGTGGGGAAATTATGGGTTGGGAAAAGTTAAAATAAATCTTGCATTTTGCATGTAAAAGGAGTATGGTTCCCTGAATGCACTTACAAAAGAGTTAAAAAAAAAAAAGAATTGGCGCCAATCTCCCACGAAAAAAAAAATGAAAATCATAAGGGAGGAAAAGAAAGTGTTGAAAGTGAATAATGTGCATGAGCCAAATTTCCTTAGTGTTTGTAAGCAAGATAAATTGGGATAAATGGGTGAGTTAAAAAAAAGTGCATAAAGAAGAGTGAGTTTGGTTATCTTTTGAGAGTTTTGGCAATGTGTGAGTATTTAGGAGTCTTTGATTCCCGGATTTAATTAGCACCACATAGCCAAATATTTTCCACGCCTATTTGTCATTACCAAGCCCCATTACAACCCGGCCGAATGGAGTCTTCTATGAAGATTTCATTGAGCCTAAGTTCTTATGATGATTGATGTGTTTTGACTTCTCTAGGTAGAGAGATTGGTGATATAAGTCTCAATGATAAAGTAGATGTTGCGTAAAGATTGAGTTGAGAGTTGATATTAATAGCCTAAACACACGAGAGATGAGTGAAACACATTAAAATCCCTTGTGAGGTTGGATTGTGATTGCTTAAGCTAGAGACTCATACATATGTGATGACGTTAAAATTACTTGTCTATATTTTCACTTGTTCTTAAAATGTTTTGACAAAGGCTATGCTTAAAGATTGTGTTCTTGGTCTTGATTTTGCATGATTATTGCTTGAGGACAAGCAAGTCTAAGTATGGGGTATTTTGATATCCGCTTTTTAGGTAGGTTTTTAGTGTCTAGATTTGGTTAGTTTTTAGGGTAGAGTTATAGGTTTTTGAGTCTTTTTGCCATAGTTTTCGTATTTCTTTGAGATTCGGAAACTACACGTATTTTGTGTCTTTTTGTAGGAGTTTTGGAGCTTGAAAGAAGAGTTTGGAGCATTGCAAGAGAAGATTGAAGAATAAGCGCTCAAGTAAAGTTATTGAAGATCAAGTTTGAGCTTGGAAAGAGATAGAGGAATTCGTTACAAGAACATAGGAAAAAGAATCGAGTCCAACGGAGTTGTAACGAATCTTCTACGCAAGTTTTACTCAAGCACGACCCAACCAAGATACAAGCTCTCAGGCACGACCCCATCAAGGTCTAGCTCGACCCAACTAAATTACAAAGCCTCAGGACCGACCCTTAGGGAGTGGTGCACGACCCACTTTTGGTCGTGCATGGCGCCGACTTTTGCCTTATTCCGAGATCTTTATGGATATATTCTATCTTTTATTTTAGGAAGTAGTTTTATCTTGTTTCCTAGTTTAATTAGGGCTCTTTTTCCTCTATAAAAAGGGGGGCTCTCTCTAGTTTTGAGGATTCGTTCTTTGGGGGGGAGATTAAGAGGAAGATTTGGAGGAGAAGTTGGAGAAACTTGTAAGACTTCTTTTTAGTTTTAATTTGAATTTTCGGTTTGTTTATTTGATCATGTCTTCTTCTTTCTTTACTATGTGTAAGTAGTTTTCTTAGATTCTAGGGTTGGGTGAAAACCCAACACAATCATGCATGTCTAAACTTGAATTCATGACTTGAATGCTTGAAGATCATATCTATCTATCTTATGCTTAAATCCTTTGCGAAAGTTGAGGCATGTCTTGCAATTAACCTAAAAGCGAAAGTGTAAAGTTGATTGCTTTGACTAGTTCTATAGGATTATTTGCGACAGTTGATATTCCTAGGTTGAAGGATAGATAGAGAGTTGTTTAATTTGCGACAGTTGATTAAATAACTTGAATTGTTTGCGACAGTTGACTTTTCTATGATCTAGATTGCATGATAGTTGTGAATTCTCGTTGAAAGCATGTGTGATTGTTGTTGTGGTAGCCCTAGCCCTAGGATTGCCTTCTTATATTGATTAAAACTCGTTAATTTGACTCGATCTCGCCCTCACCAAGGTCGTGCTCGAGCCTAACCCCTTTGTTTGTGTTCGTGTTTGTCTGTGCCCCTTCGTGTTTATTTTGCTTTTCTTTGTTTATCAACTATTCTTTGGCCCTAATCTCATTCCCGTGGACGAACCTGACTCCGCTATACTCAGCGGGGTCTTGAATATAAATTTATTTGTTCAAGAAACCCTTCAACAAGGCATGCAACTTCCATCCTTGTTGGCCTGTTCAACTCTCTCTTGGGCCAAAATGTAGCGGCTAGGACTCGAAGAATGATCCGAAAAATGGGGTTGATGATGCTTGCCCCGGAAAGTGCTGTGGCGGAAGGCTCTACTTCCCCGGTGATGTAGCTCCAAGTCCTTGTCACCTTGTAGTCCTTGATGTTGTAATCCCGAGAAGGATTAGGATGTTCGAGAATTCCATTGAACTCCGCCATAGTGAAGTCACGACCGACATTACCGAGCCTGAATCTGATCCGTCCAGTCGAGGTCTTGGTTGGGAATCTTGTCTCAAGAGAAGCCAGAAACTCGAAAGTGAGAGCCGGGAAGTGCGGTACCTCTTCCTTCTTCAATAACTGAGGCACGCCAAGAATAGAAAAGGCCTCTTTGACATCATCATAAAGCCTCATTGCCTTAGCACTCGACCTTGAGAACCACCTAGTGTAGTGGTCCTTGTCTAATAGGGCATTGTACCGGTCAGCTTGTGCTTGGGTGCGCAAGATCACATTATCCATGCGCAGAGGAGATGGGGACCGCTGAGTCCTCTTCTTCTTGTCAGCTCTTCTTGTAGCTCGGCTAGAACTTGCCATATGGACCTATAAAAATATGAATTGACAAAGATAAGATCCATACAAATCATTAGAAAAGAGACCCCATACTTGGCCTCGAAATTGCTCTCGAAGTGCCTCGTTAACGACCCATCAGGGGTCGGTAACGAGCTTGTATTGGTGTTTTGGACTAGGCAATATGCAGGGTCGTTAACAAGCCTGTACATGTCGTTAACGAGCATGTACGAGAACCAGTCACAGTTTCCGATTGCTAAATACTCCAAAATTATGCAATGACTCAAGCATGCATCATACACAATCCTACATAAGACACATAATCGGGTATATGCACCCCATACTCGCTCGATTACCCATCCCGAACATGCTATAATTGCCCAAAAATTCATGGTGAAGATCACTCAATTCTAGAACAAGGTAATTCATGCTTTTCCTAATCAAATTTCAATGAAGAATCAAGCAAGAACAAACCAACATAAATCAAGATCAACCACCAATATATGAAGCAATAAAATCATTGAGCAAAACATGCCATACAACCACTTCATACGAGATCAAAAGAAATGAAATTTCGACCTTATAGACCATGAATCATGCAAATAGAGAGTTAGGGTTTAGAATTCATATCGTTAGATCGAGAAATTGAAGAACAAGATTGAAATTTTGAGTAGTTAACGAGCTTGGTTTTCGCCGGTAACGAATGCAAGGGTTGCGGGTTTGTTAACGGGGTAAAATTCCGGGGGTAGGGCAATGGTGCAAACATTATCTTCTAGTAATATGCCCGGTATTCCTACACAAGGGTTAGTGAAATCCGAAAACCAAGGGGGGTTGGACTCCTCTATTGTATAAATAGTGGGGTACGGTGTAGGAACAGGATATGAAGAAGAATTATAACCAGTACTAGTGAATTCATAGTTAGAGTACTCACCTTGATTTATTGGAAAAGATGCTGATACTGAGGTCGTTGGAACCATTGTCGACCTTGTGCTAACAATTCTGTCATTATAGCTTTGCATATGGGACTCGGAACTGGACCAAGGAAGGTCGGTAGGGATTTGTGTGAAATTCTCGTCCTCTTTGGTGTTTGGAGGAGGGTCGTTAGGAACAGCTATGTCGAGTTCTGGCTGGGTCAACTCGATCTGTGCAGCCGTAGTTGGATCATTAGCGTTTTGGTCAAGGTTGAATTCCACGCGTTCCTCTCCAATATCAAAAGTGAGGAGTCCTTTCCGCACATCTACCCTAGCACTTGTTGTAGCTAGAAATGGCCTGCCTAAGATAATGGGGACGTGAGGGTCCTTAGGCATGTCGAGAATGATGAAATCATTCGGGATAAAGAATTTCCCAACTTGAATGGGATAATCGTCCACGACTCCTGTTGCTTTTATGCTTGATCCGTCTGCCATATAGAGATTCATGTCTACAGGCTCCAATGGTCCCATGTTGGCCTTTGACCATATTGAAAGAGGGAGTAAACTAGCACTGGCTCCCAAATCACATAAAGCTTTGAATTTATGGTCGCCTATACCAATTGTTATGGCAAATCTCCCTGGATCGCCTAGTTTCTCTGGTAGAGCAATGGACCGGAACTCATCTTGCAGCTCTGTAATGGATTGTTTCCTGCTAAGAATATCTTTCAAGATTTTTGTGTAAGCCGATATTTCGCTTAGGGCCTCAGCGAATGGGATAGAAATATTAATGCCCTGGGGAATCTTTACGAAACGCTTGAACTTACTCTCTGTAGAGTCCTTAGACTTCTTAGTGGGAAAAGGAAGAGATTTCACCTTTCTCGGAACCAATTCGGGCTCGAGAGGTGATGCTACCGGGTTAACATTAGGGTCGATTGGTATGCTCGGAGGATCGTTACCGACCTTGATGGGGTCGTTAACGAGCCTGAGATTGGGAGAGGAGCTTGGAATAGGAAACTTACCTGGGCTGGGGTCGTTAATGCCTTCCTGTAAACCTTGTGCCCATGATGGTGGCTCTTGGTAGTCTGGAGGTCGATATGGCGCAGGTCGTCTATTTGGTGGAGGCGCTGCATAGTTTGAATTAAGATTTTGATTGCCCCATGTTGGATAATTGTTTGACCTGTCAAAATTACTAGGCTGGTTTCTGTATGGGCCTCTCATATAGTTCACTTCAGCATATGTCTCAACGGCTCTTACATACTCTATATTAGTGCAAGCAGAAGTAGTATGGGCAGAAGAGCCACATTCTTGACAAGATTGAGAGGATTTCAGAAAACTTACCTGCTTCTTCAAGCGGTTGACCTCACCTTGTAGAAATTGATTTTTGACATCAGGGTCAACATCTTCCTTGTTAGGCATGTAGAGACGCCTTTGGGATTGGGGTGATTGCTGGGTACCATACATGGCATCATAGTTAGAAAGCTTGTCCAGCAATTCCCATGCGGCTTTAGGATCCATCTCTATAAAACCGCACGTTGTATTCGTGTTGATGCGGTTCTTCGTCTCTGCATTAATACCTTGGAAAAAGATTTCTTGGAGCACATATAAAGGTTTCCCATGAGTAGGGCATTGTCTAAGCATTTCCTTAAATCTTTCCCATGTTTCGACAAAGGTTTCATTAGGCAGCTGGTGATAGGAGGTGATGCGTTTTCTCAACTCCGTTGTCTTGGCAGGAGGGAAAAGCTTTGTAAGAAATTGATCATACAAAGCCTTCCAAGTCTTGATAGACTTAGGAGGTAAGCTCTCCAACCAGCTCAGGACCTTTCCAGTAAGAAACCACCTAAAAGCTTTTAACAAAACATATTCAAGTGAGACACCTTCAGCAGCTATAGTGTCACATAAATCAAGAAAATTTCTAATATGTTCCATAGGGCATTCGGTAGGTTTCTGATAGGCTATTTTCCTACACCGCAAGTATACAGTTCGGTTGTAGTAATCAAGGTGTCGAACACAGGGAACTTTGTAGTACCAATTGATATTCAGACTAGTATATCAAGCCAAATAAATAAGTAAAAGAGATTATGCTTGAATTGAAATGTAAACAAGTAATTGAAAATAATAAGGAAATATCAGTGGAGAAAAGCTTCCAAGGTTAGGATTCCCACAATGATGTTTCAGTAGATTTTAAGTGATGTCTATTTGGATTTCAACTTGAATGTCGTTTGAAGGAACTCACTATCTAAAACCAACACAAACTTCTTTTCAGAGGATATGTGAATGTGCCTAGACTCAACTAATAATCGTTGTCGCGTAAGATTAATCAGTTTTAGACCCTTTAAGCTCTTTAGAGACTAAGGACAAACAACCTAGCATTCGCTGTCGCGTTCCGCTAGAATTATCCAAACTCTATAACTACTACGATAGTTGAAATTCACACAAGAGAAATTAAGTTGTTGTCGCATAAATAACTCTCTAGTTTAATACCTAGGGATCTCATTCAGAACCAAATTTTGGTACCTGTCAAATCAATAACCTATTACGATTATCTCCTGTCGGTCTCAAATTATAACAAGAATCCTATATGCAAAGCAAATAGGGCATAAAGCAACCTAGGATTAAATCAAATTTCACTCAAGTTTCCATTCAACCAAACATCACAATTCTGATCTACCTACTTCATCATTGGGTTCACCCAACCTCAGAATAAGAGAATTAGCTAGACATGAGAAGGGAGGAAAGCAAATCAAATTTAATAAACAACATACCAAATTGTCTTCAAATCGATTCAAAACTCCAATCCAACAGATCTAGAAAAGTCTCCAATAATCTCCAACTAGGGTTCTATCTAGAGAGGCTAGAAACAATAATACGTAATAATCCTCATAAATTAGGTTAAGATATATTTTAAGCAACAAGATAAAGTAAAATCTCGGCCCAATCCCGACGCGGGGCAAAGCGCGGTCCAGGACCCCCAAACCGCGGCCGCGGTTTGCCCTTCCTGGCCCATGTTCTTCCCTGCAGTCCAAAACATGGTCCAGGACAGCCAGAACTTGGTTGCGGTTTGCCCTTCCTGGCCCATGTTCTTCCTTTTGCTTCAATTGGCCTCCAATCTTCAACCTCTTACTTCAAATCTTCTATGGCAACTCTTCCGTCATCTTAGATCGTCTTTCAACCTCTTCGGGTCTTCAAAAACACCTGAAATCCAACATATAGGCGTGTAGATCCCGATTTCACAAGAAAACTAAAAATGCTAAGAAACTAAGCCAAGCATGTAAAATTAAACCACTAAAAGAGACTAAAACTAACCTAAAACTACTATGTAAATGCATGTTATCAAAATCCACCAAGCTTAAACCTTACTTGTCCTCAAGTAAGAAATTAAATCCAACACCCCACAAAACAAGCAAGTCATCCATCCATCTTGACAACGAACTAGACAAAGAGTTTAGAAGCATGAACGACAATCAAAATCATAGCAAGCATTTGTGAGATTCAAAGAAACCGAGTAAAAATATTCATTCTAGACCTCACTTAGGATAATGTGTGCTTTCTCTCTCTCTCGAGTGTTTAAATAGGACTTGTTTCACTCAAATCTCACATTTGAAAGCTTAGCTACCATAAGCTTGCAAAAGCGTTCTAAATCTCCACCGCATGGGACCTTGCATCCAACAATGATCAAGAGGTCTTTTATTAGGTTGTAATGGGGCCAAGGTGATAAGAAATAGGCGGGAAAATATTTAGGCCATGTGGTGCTAAATTCGGGAATCTAGATTTATCTAAACTCGACACAACACATGTCTCATGATTTTCTTTCCAAGCAACTTAATCTCATACACCAACACCCTTTATTCCCTTATTTCTCATACTCTTTTTTTTTCTTTTCGCTCTTTTTTTTCATTGCATTTTCTGATTTTTTTTATTTTTTTCATTTTCTTTTGATTTTCCAAGATAAAAAGTACTTGCACATTACACAACCCAATCACCAAATACATATAGGTCTCCCCCAAGCTTAGCTTGCAACCACAAATTCAATCAAGTAACAATCCTCATTCCCGGATGGGTCAGGCTTATAAAGGCTCGGAATAAATTTTGTGGAGCTTCAAAAGAATAAGGCTAATTTAGGCTCAAAAGGGGCTTCAAAAAGAGGATAATATGCAGGGTGGATAAGGAGTATAAAGGCTAACGAAATCAATGCCTCAATTATTTTTATGTCATGCACAAGAGTTATAAATGTGGTCTCGAAAAAGAGTCTAAACGCAAGTTCTAGAGGAAGCAATCAAAGTGAGTATCGCACATAAAAAGAAAGGACATCATGACATTATTTAGTCCTAAGAAATGCAAACAATAATCCTCACAAGGCTTTTTGTCTAGAACTTCAATATCAACTCAAGTTTCAAAGAATATGCAAGCTCATTCAATCACTAAACTTATTCAAAACATAGCTAGTTATCATCAAAACTTCAAGCATTTCAAGCAAGTCAAGGGGATAGAATTCCATAGAGAAAATTTTGAGGACAAGGGGCATTTTACTTGAAGAGAAATCCATAGCTCCTAGAATGCAATTTTTTTTTCTTTTTTTCTTTTTTCAAAATTCAAACTAAATATGCAAACTAAACTATATGCAATGCAAAACATGAAATGTTTCCCACCCCCAAGCTTAAAACCTACATTGTCCCCAATGTAGAGAATAAAAGAGAGAGAGATAAGAAAACACTAACCTTGGGTTGCCTCCCAAGCAGCGCTTGTTTATGGTCGTTAGCTTGACATCCCATCTTCTTTCAAGTGCTTGGGTCAGGAGGGTCTTTGGTACCCACCCTGACTGGATCAGGCTCTTCTACAAGCTTCAACCTATGTCTTTGCACTTTGAACTTCCCCGAGTTTTTATGCCAAAGCTTAGTTCCTCCTCCTTTTAAAACTCGAGTCGCTATGTATGGCCCTGACCATCTTGTTCCCTTACTCCCAGGAAACATGTTGGATCTTTCATGAAATAGCATAATCTTGTCTCCTCTTTTAATCTCAGCTTTTGCTCGATCCTTCTTATTCTTGTTGTGATCTCTACCCTTCAAATCCTTAGCAATATCACCATCCATGAAGCTTTTAACTTCCATTGTTTCTTGAGAGGGTTGAGCAATATCAGATTGAATCTCCTCATTAGCCAGCTTCACTTCAATATTACAGCAGGCTACTTTGACAGTCTCTTGTGGAGGACTCTTGTGCACTTCAAGGAAGTTATCTTTGAGATATTCATACTCTATCTTCTCTTCCCCAATAGTGAGTGAGATCTTGTCATTCTTGAGATCAATGTTAGCTCCAGCAGTGGCTAAAAAGGGTCTCCCAAATATGATAGGAGTCCTATCATTCATCACCTCCATATCAAGAATCACAAAATCTCCCGGTATAAAGAACTTACCCACCTTCTCTGGAAAGTTCTCAATAATGCCCACAGGATAAGTGACTGAATTATCAGCCATGATAAGACGCATCTTGGTTGGAATAGGATCACCCAAATTTAGATTTTTGCAGATTGATAATGGCATGATATTGACACTAGAACCAAGATCACAAAGGCAATCATATTGAAGACAACCAAAACCAGCAGGGATAAAGAACTCGCTTGGATCTTTTAGCTTTCTTGGCATCTTCTCAACTTGATCCATTACCAAGGCGACTGTCTCATAGTCTTCAATCCTCCTCTTTTTGCATAGAATCTCCTTCAAGAATTTTCAATATGTGGGCATTTGAGTGAGGACATCAATGAAAGGAATGTCAATGTGGAGCTTCTTTATCATGCTCATGAATTTCCCAAATAGTTGCACTTGCACCACCTGAATCTTCCTTTGTGGGAAAGGTAAAGGTGGTTTGTAAGGTGGGAGAGCAACAAATTTAGGTTCTTCATCATCAGATGGCTTCTCCGTTGTCTTTTCTGCAACTCCTTTTTTCACCGGTGGGGGCTCTTCAAGATCTTTTCCACTCCTTAGAGTGACAACCCGACAATGCTCCTTAGGATTGACTTCAGGTTGCCCAGGCAATTGACCAGGAGGTCTAGGAACATTCAAAGCTTGTTGAGCCACTTGTTGTTCTATGATCTTCAAATTCTTCCCCTGCGCTCTCACTTCTTCTGTTAGCGTCTTCATGGAGGTGGCAAGGCTCTCAATAGCAATCTCCCATACAGGCTTTTGGGAGGGTTGAGCGTCTTGGTTTGGGTGTAGTGGGGCTCTTGGTGGAAACACATGAGGTACTCGCTGTTGTGACTGATTGTTCCCATAAGAGAAGTTAGGGTGATTTCTCCAACCAGGGTTGTAGGAATTAGAGTAAGGATCATTCATAGGCCCCTTGTCAAAGTTATTCATGTATCTCACCTCCTCATCATGTGGTTCTTCCTTAGAAGCAAATAATTAGCAAGATCTAATCGTATGATCACTAGCTCCACAGAACTGACAAACCACACTTGAAATAGCTTGAGAAGGACCTCCACCAGTAGAAACGGGAGAACCATTCATCTTTAATTTCAACTGCTTGATCTCCTGAGTCATGGCATCAATCTGTGCCTGGTGCAAAGTCTCTGTATCAACCTCATAAAGCCCAGCTGATCTCTTAGAGCTTGGAATAGATCGAGCATCATTATAGTAGTGAGTATGCTGGGCAATATCCTCAATCTGCTCCCAAGCGTCATCAACATTCATCTTCATAATAGTACCTGGATACGGTGAAGATTCATGATGAGGCATCAATGAGCAGCCTGGTGGTGTTGTCAACAACATTGTAAAAAGTGTGAAGAAGCACCCACTTGTCTATTCCATGGTGAGGACATAACAATAGGAGCTCCTTGAACCTCTCCCAACCTTCATAAAGAGATTCCCCATCCTTCATCTGAAATGAGCTGATTTGGTTCCTCATCTCTGCAGTCTTCTTAGGTGGGAAATACTTGGTCAGGAAAGCTTTGGCCAACTCATCCCATGTAGTGATAGTGCCATGAGGCAGGGCCTTGAACAATGCTTTAGCCCTGTCTCTTAGAGAGAATGAGAAGGTGCGCAAATAAAGCGCGTCATTAGAAACATCATGAATCTTCACCGTATCCATAAGCTCCAGAAAAGTGTTGAGATGTTGGTGAGGATTCTCAGAAGGTAGACCTCCAAACTGATTCTGCTGAACCATTTTAATCAGAGATGGCTTCAGCTCAAAATTCTTGGCTGAACTGGAGGTCGGACCACACCAGTTGTGGGTCCTTGATGGCGTGGCAACACATAATCACCCAATGTCATAGGTGGTTGAGCATTCAGCTGTTGTTGCAACAATAGTTGTTGTTGTTGTTGTTGTTGTTGTTGTTACATCAATAATTTTTGTTGTGCATTTGCCTGATCGCCTTCCATACCTTGGGTTTCAGCGTCCCTTTGCTCTCTTCTTCTTCTATGAAAAGCACGTTCGGGTTCAGAATCGTAGTTGTGTAGTGCACTAGCGCTCAGAGATCTTCTCATAAGAAGGAGAACAAACTGAAACCAAAACCAAAAAGAAACAAATTAAAAATAAAAACAAGACTTAATCTACCGGTTGTGGAACACCACCAATACTATCAATAGTTCCCCGACAACGGCGCCAAAAACTTGATAGGCTATTTTCCTACATCGCAAGTATACGGTTCGGTTGTAGTAATCAAGGTGTCGAACACAGGGAACTTTGTAGTACCAATTGATATTCAGACTAGTAGATCAAGCCAAATAAATAAGTAAAAGAGATTATGCTTGAATTGAAATGTAAACAAGTAATTGAAAATAATAAGGAAATATTAGTGGAGAAAAGCTTCCAAGGTTAGGATTCCCACAATGATGTTTCAGTAGATTTTAAGTGATGTCTATTTGGATTTCAACTTGAATGTCGTTTGAAGGAACTCACTATCTAAAACCAACACAAACTTCTTTTCAAAGGATATGTGAATGTTCCTAGACTCAACTAATAATCGTTGTCGCGTAAGATTAATCGGTTTTAGACCCTTTAAGCTCTTTAGAGACTAAGGACAAACAACCTAGCATTCGATGTCGCGTTCCGCTAGAATTACTTCAAATCTTCCTTTTGCTTCAATTGGCCTCCAATCTTCAACCTCTTACTTCAAATCTTCTATGGCAACTCTTCCGTCATCTTAGCACGTCTTTCAACCTCTTCGGGTCTCCAAAAACACCTGAAATCCAACATATAGGCGTGTAGATCCCGATTTCACAAGAAAACTAAAAATGCTAAGAAACTAAGCCAAGCATGTAAAATTAAACCACTAAAAGAGACTAAAACTAACCTAAAACTACTATGTAAATGCATGTTATCAGTTTCCCTTCAAACTGAGCCCTTTTTTAATCAAGGATATAAATTGAGACTTAATCTCAAAAGTCTTCTCTATCTCCGGAAGCATAATTGGAGACTCCGGCACCCACAGATCTGGATGCATGTATTGCTTGGCATTCCTCGGATAGGCATTCAACTCTTCCTGTAAACGAGTGTTGTTGACTCGTTGACGCTCAGCTTCAGCGGCATTGGCATCTCTATCAGCTTTTAGCTCCTCCATCCGCTTTTGGAGGACTTCCATCTGACGAGCCATCTCTTCCTGTGTAGCCATGGCTTGGTTTTCTCTGCGTCTACGGTGTAGGGAACGTTCAGGTTCTGAAAAATAACCGGTGTTGTCAAATTTGAGCCTACGACGTCCAGCTGGCATACGCTGAGAAAACAAACAAAGAAAACGAAATTAAAACAAAAAACGGGGCTGGGCTATTCCCAGACCCACAGATAAACGAACGAACTGTTGCCTCCCCGGCAACGGCGCCAATTTGTTGAGGAGGGTATTCTTGACAACAGATAAATTTATAAGTCAAGACCCCGCTGAGTATAGCGAAGTCATGATCGTTCCACGGGAAGCACGGTTGTTTGTCTATCAACTACTAAAAAACAAAGCAAAATGACACAAAACACCTACGACCAACCTCGTTAACGACTTTGTCAGGGTCGATAACGAACCTGGATGACTCTACGATCACACACTAACGATCTAAACTCAGGTTTGGTACCGAGGTAACTTAACTCGATAACGAATGTAATGAATGTGAATTATCATTAGATTTAAATATTATGACTCAAATAGACTAATTGATTACTCTCTTAATTTTACTACCCCATCAATCACTTGTCATATTTTTTTGGCACTATGTTATCGTCGATGTACTAATAATGGTAATTCAACAAAAAAAAAAAAAACACACAATGCCCCTCCCCTTCTATTCCTTTTTCTAAGAGTAAAAACATAAAATTCATTGTTGCATTTTCACCTCAATTATTTTTATTTATTGTTGCAGATGACCTAGCATTGCTATATAAGAACAATCTCCAAAAGGATTAAGTTAAGGACCTGTTTTTTTGTAAATACCATTGTGAGGTAGTTCTCCCCCATATTTCAAATTTAACAGTTGTGCATCAATATTTGCCATCATATTAGCAACTGTTTTTATATGTGCCTTTTTCAGCAGAGGAATAGAAGAAAATCAGATTTTACGCACTCAGTTTTCCTCATCTACATCATTTGCTCTTATAGATGTAGATGTTGCCAACTAGCAAACCAGAAGTGGCCACCATCACAAGATTGTTGAAATCACAAAAGACGCTAGGAAATGCCTCCTAGATGAATAGAAGGTAAGAACCAGTTAAATTTGAAGTACTAACATAATCCTGAATAAATCAAATGTACGAAGGATAGAAAAACCATTATTTCATATAGGATTTCTAATCATCTTATTATCCTTTCCCCTTTCCTAGGTGGATGAACCAACTTGCTCAACGCCAAGGAAGAGGCCAATAAACTGAACGAGCATGGCATCCATTGAAGAACTCTTAACACCAGCTTTTCATGAACTGTTGAAGTTCTTCTAGGACTAGAAATCTGGGAAGCACGTAAATGGAGACGCCAAGCAGTTCTTAGGATCACTCGGTGAGCCTATTAACTTCATTCTTACTTTACTAGGGGGTATATACCAAATCAGGTGTGTTTTATGTTTTTTACTTTCCATTACATTTGCAGGATACTTATTGTCTCATAATCTTGAAACAATTTTAAGCTTAGTTTGTGCAATTTGAAGCTTTGAGTTTATAAACAAGTTGTGGTAGTATATGCATACATATCTTGCTTAGCCTACTCATTTTATTTTGCATGTGCTTTTGGTTTGATGATGATTAGGTTGTATATATGGCCAAGCATATTTTGTGGCAGGTTCTTATTTATAACTAGTCAAATTTAGAGCATTTGGAGATTTTGGTAGAATTCCTTGCTTTTGGATTGTGATGTTGTAAACACTTAGATTACTTGCTTTTGGCGGACACTTTAAAGCATAATTCAAGCTGGAATGCTCTATTGCCTACATCGTTAGTAGATCTAGGCAAAGAAAGGAATCAATGTTATCAGAATCCCAATCCGATTCTACGATTTTAACGATCCTGCAATCCATAACACACGAAACGATCCATGATCCTAAGTAGGATCTTATTGGAGTAGGATCTTAAATGATTTAGAATACAGTCTCGATATGATCCCAATTTTACATACGTTTTTAACGATCCTACAAACGATTCTTACGATCTTATAAAATGAAAATTATGACTATACATCATTAATAATTTCAAGGTTAACATCTCGTTTCTATTAACCAATTCTTACTATCTTATAAAATGAAAATTATGACAATACATTATTAATAATTTCAAGGTTAACATCTCATTTTCATTAAAAAGTAGTTGTTTAGTCCATCCTACAACATTTTTAATAATCAAATTAATAATGTTTATTATTTTCTTACTTCATATATAACAAAATATATAATCTATTGGTCTATCTTTGCATACTTTTAATTATAATGTAGGATCTTACGATTCAGCGATCCATCTTACGATTCGATCCAAAAGAACCACAATGATTCAACCTAGAATCCCGATCTTGATAACCTTGAAAGGAATATTATTATGGTAAGTAGAAAATGGAGGAGCATAGTCTTGCCTTACCTCGGTAGATGGGACATGAGGTGGAACGAAAGGTGGCTTCGAATATGACCCTTGGATCACTTGTGGCACGTAGGAGGTGGAGCCTTCTTCCAAATGAACGATGCAGCTCGTGGCATGGAGGGTGTTGAAAGGGATTTACTTGACAACAAATAAATTTATAGTCAAGACCCCGCTAAGTACAGGGGAGTCAGGTTCGTCCACGAGAGAAAGTCAGTATCAAATTTTGTTCTTACTTAGAGTGCAAGTAAGGGAGAAAAGTTTAGGTTTTTATCAACAATTATGCATGCAAACGCTAATGAAACACAAACATCATGCCTTTATCACATAAAGTCGTCAACTTTCGTCAACTAAGAAAGTAAATCAATCAACTTTCGCTAAATTAATAAACGTGTTCGATCTATCTCTTCTACTTCAACTAGGATTGATCCGCTTTCGCTTCAAAACCCTAATTGACTATTCTGATTCAAAGTTTTCGCTTTCGCTTCGACTATGAATGAGAAATTCCCTTTCAACTTCCGTTTCAAGGATTAAGAACAAGAGAATAGAATTATGAATAAAAACAATCAAAACATGATCAAGATGAAGCATACATAATCATTGTTGGGTTAAACACAACCTTAGAGAGAGAGAGACTACTCACAATTCATGATTAAAAACAAAGCAATTGAATTAAAAAGAAAGCTTATAACCATATCCAAACAAAACTTGTTCTCCAAGAAAACTCGTCTCTCTTCTCTATCTCACACCCCTCTCCTCTTCTCTCTTTCTCTCCTCAAAAATTCCCCTCCAAAAGATGATGATAGAAAAACTAGAGCTAGACAAGAGTATTGATAGAGAAACTAAAGCTATCTATAAGGAAATAAATCTTCTAACAGATATACCCCATAAGGAAACTAATAAAGGGAATAAAAATACATTTAATTCCGCGCATTCTGATGTTCCTACCGACACGGGACCCTCGGTACCGACCCCGTCAGGGTTAGTAGGATTGTGATGGAAAATTTTCACTTGGGTGCCTTGGTACCGACCTTAGTACCCTCAATACCGACCATGTTACCCTCTTTATCGACCTCCACAGGGTCGTTACCGACCCTCTTCAGCCTCGAAAACAGCCTGGTAACTGAGATATCTCCTTCATTAGGGGGTCGTTAACCTTCGTTTTTGTCTTGATTCTTCTTCCTTAAGCTCGGTAACGGGTCTATAGACCTCTCTCATGGCTTGAACTCGATCTTCATGTCTTTCTTGAGTGCTTTATTCCTTTAGTTTCTCATCCTCTCCTTAAACTATGCTCAAAACAACTCCAAAACCTAAAAAACACCACCAAAGCTTACGTAGACTCTATATCTTAAGCAAATAAAAAAACCTACACAAACCACCCAAAACAAAACAAAAAAATCAAAGAAAAAGACTCAAACACACTAAAACACACCCTAAAAACACAACTAAAAAGGCGAATATCAAAATACCCCATACTTAGACTTGCTTGTCCTCAAGCAATAACAAAGCAAAGATCCAGACCATCAACACATTAATCAAGTAATAGCCCTCATCAAAAAACAACTTCAGCACAAGTGAAATTTAGACAAGTGATTTAAATGTCATCACACATATATAAGCAACCAATAAGAATAAGCAATCACAAAATCCAACCTCACAAGGGTAATGTGTTTCACTCAACTCTCAAGTGTTTAGGCTTAGAATAACAACTCTCAACTCAATCCAATATGCAAAAACTCATATTAATTGTTACTTATATCACCAAACTCTCCATCGGAGATGTCAAAACATATGAAAATCATCAAGAGAACTTAGGCTCCATGGAAAACTTCATAGAAGTTTCCATTCGGCCGGGTTGTAATGGGGCTTGGTAATAACAATAAGGCATGGAAATATTTTGGTTATGTGGTGCTAAAAATCCCGGAATCAAGACTCCTAACTTCCCAAACACAACTCACTAAAACTTTTCAAAAACAACTTACCAAACTCGCTAAACATTATAGATCAAACTTCAACTCTTCAACCCCTTTAAATAACCCAACAAGTCTTACTTAAGAAAACACTAAGGAAGATTTGGTTCATGTACTCTTTCACTATTCAACTCTTTTTTCAGCTTTTGATTTTTCTGATCTTTCTTTTCTCGTTTTTTTTCATTGCTGATTTTTCTGTAAAGGTCGGTACCGAGCTTACTAGGGTCGGTAACGATGTCACTGCTCTCATCTTTCCTTTCTTTCTTAGCAAGTGCATTCAGAGAACCAAACTCCTTTTACATGACAAACTGCAAGATCTTTTACTTTACCCAACCCCTATTACCCCACACTTGAACTAGCACATCTCACTCAACAAAAATATAATACCAACACTAAGTCCTAATCCTCGGATAGGGTCAAGCTAATATCGGCTAGGGAATAATTTTGTGGAGCTTAAAAAATAGGCTTTAAGGCTCAAATTGGCTTCAAAAAAGAGGAATAATGATAAGGGTAGATAAGAGAAGGTAGAAAATGGGTTAAAGAAATAAGTTCTCCATCATATGATTTCACATGCAATGAGTTAATATCTCATATAGGTTTCAAGAAATAGATAATCATATCAATGACAAGAGATAATATGCATAAGGAGAGTAAATCACACAAGAAAAGAAGAGGAATTTTTTATTGTTCTCCCTATAAGGCAAAAACAACTCACAAGGTAGCAATTTATGTTGGATTTAAGTCACTTCTACCTAAGATCTAATGTGCTCAATTTCATCACAAGCTAAATATCCACATAAACATGATTCAGGCAAAGCTATCCAAACATGCTATAGGAATTATATGATCAAGCAAGTTAAAGCATTTAATAGGACATTTAAGTGGAGCATTATCAATCCTAAAAAAACTGACACAAAACTGAGTTTCCTTTTCCCCCACCCCATACTTACACAAAATAGTGTCCTCATTGTTTAAAACATAACAAGATAAAGAGGGAAAAGAAAAGGGAACTCACAAAATAAAACTGAAGTGGTTGAAACCATTGATCACTTGAAGAGTTTGAATTTGTCAGATTTCTGTAGAGGTCGGTACCGATCATGAGGGGATCGTTACCGAGCTTGTTGTATGTACACCGAATTTTTCTTTTTGTGCTTGTCACCGAATGTCTTGAATTGTTTTCTTTTCTTTTTATAGCACTTCTTTCACATCTTTTTGTACCTGAGTCACTATAGCATGTTTGGATATCTTTTTATAGCACTTCTTTCACATCTTTCACATCTTTTTGTACCATGGTGGGTCGGTAGGCCCTTCGGTATTGCATTTGGAAACCTCGTTCATGGCATGATTGAAGTGAAACTCGACCTTCTCTTCCCTAATATTGAATGTGAGGAGTCCCTTCTTTACATCAACACGTGCACCTACTATATCTAGGAATGGTTTTCCGAGAATGATAGGCATTATAGGTTCTTTAGGCATGTCTAGAACAATGAAGTCGTTTGGGACAGAGAATTTGCCAACTTGAACAGGGACATCCTCAACGACTCTAGTTGCCTTTACACAGGATCCGTCTGCCATGTATAGCCTCATGTGGATTGGTTCCAGCGGTCCCATATTAGCTTTTGACCAAATTGAGAGGGGTAGTAAACTGGCACTGGCACCTAATTCACATAGCGCTTTGAAACGGCGAGATCCAATACCAATGGAAATAGCAAATTTACTTGGATCTCCTAATTTCGCGGGGAGCTTTACAAATCTGACCTTGTCAGTCAGATCGAATATTGATCTCTTCTTGCTTAAGATCTCTTTTAAAAATTTGGTGTACGCATGCATTTCATTAAGAGCGTCAGTAAATGGTATAGAAATATTTAGGCCTTGAAAATTGTTGACAAAACGTCTAATATTTCCTTCCGTGACATCATTAGCTTTCTTGGTCGGGAAAGGAAGAGTCTTTGACGGATTTGGAGTAGAAAGAGGCCTGGATTGAGGCTCTACCGAATTGACAAGAGCATCGACTAGAGCAGAAGGATGATCGGTACCGACCCTAGGGAGGGTCGGTAACGAGATAAGAGTTCATTTTAGAAGACTTACCTGGTCTGGAGGGCTCGGTATCGACCTTTGTAGGGTCGGTAATGACTACTTGAGCCTGGATATCGACCATGTTGGGGTCGGTAACGCACTTGACTGGGGCATTATCTTCATTGTCGTGCTCAGTATCTATAGGCTTGGCTCGATTTGGAAACTCCTTCCCGCTCCTTAGGTGTATAGCTACAATCTGTCCTCTCGGGTTCTCTTCGGGACGTCCCGGTAATTGCCCTTGAGGTCGGGGAATCTGTGCAGCAAGGTGGCCTAGTTGGGAATTTACGCTCTTTCTCCATGTTTAAATATCTCCCAATTGTACCTGTACACCTTTTATCTGATTATTTATGATGAAGGATCTTGATGTTGCAAGCGGTGCAAGGCAATCCGAGGAAGACCCGAGCAATCTTGATGAGGAACTTCTATTCTGGATTCACGAGGGCAGATCGCCCTCGTCCGAACTCGGAATTGGGTGATTCCAAAGCCCAGAGTTATACCTATGAGTCTTATTTAATGTCTTAAACTTTCAGAGCCAGATAATGCGTGGTTAGAACTTTGTGGCTCTTGCACTAAGAGGCTGCAGGAACCATCAAGATAGAAGTTCTCAAAGAAAAAGGGTGGCGGCAAGGGATGTTTTTGATGGCGTTTTTGGATGATGATGGGTGGTGATGATGGAAGAGTTTGTATGGTGAAATAGAGGATGGAATTGTGGTGGTTAGGTTGGATATGGACGAGCCTTCGAAAGGATGTGACCCACCTCTCGAAAACACGAACTAGAAGGAATCAACCTAGGATATTACTCACCTAGATCAAACATTTGTTCTTGGATTGATGTGACTCACAATCCAAATGATCTAAAACTGAAATTTTATTGAAAAGAACAAGGTAAAAACGTTCCTAAAGCAAGGAGATAAGGGTTGGCATGGTTTGACATCAATCTTGTCTAACTAGGAAACTAGAGCCCTGGTGGTTTATAAAGAAAGACCTAAGGGAAAAACTGACATTTACCTTAGGAAAAGATTAACAAATAACAAAATAGACCCGAAATTTTCAAATGTCATAAAACACTCTCACAATCCAAGCAATGAACCACACAAGTCGTGGCCTTCTAACAAGACATGCAAGCCTCACTATATTACGATGTGAAGGCCTTAGCATAGACCATTGAGTTGAACGTTACAACATTCTTTCCAAGGTGGCGTAGATTGATCTAAGAAGAAGGTTTCACATTCCTGCAAAAGATGAGAGATGGGTGAGGGAAGATGACCTAATTCTTGATTAGAAAACAAAGATTCGTGACAGAGAAGTAGAAACCAAATGAAATTGTTCACACCAAACACCCTTGTTTGGTGTGAACAATTTCATTTGGTTTGGCGAGTAGAATAGTCTTCCCTTTCCCTTCTTTCTTGGTGGAATTCTCCTCTTGATATAGGAAGGGAGAACTGCAGGGAACCATAGGGAAAGCATCCATCAGTGGGGTAACCAAAATATGTATGGAGCTAGGAGTGATGGTAGGACAAAGCTTGATTTTAGATGATAATTCCACAACTTCCTCCACTTTTTGTTTGGAATCAACCTTGTCTTCAGTTTGTGTTGGAGGTTCATGAAGTGGATTCGTTGAAGTAGCTTCATCCATGAATTTGGAGGTAAGGTTAGCCACAACTTCTTGGATGAGAGGCTCCTCGATTGGATTTGAAACATCCACCTTAGGTAAAGGTTCAAAGACTTGATGTGGTGGAACCAAGCAAGATGAATGCTCTTTACCTCTCTCTGGGACTCCTTGTGGCTCCAAACTCATTGAAGGACAATAAGGTGGTTCTTCAAATGTGGCTTGTCCTCTAGGTGATCGATACCAAGGCATGACATTGGAGCCCCTCGTGGAAGCTTGGTCTTGATGATGAAAATCCCAAGATTGATGATGAAAATCCCATGCTCCATGTCCTACAACGTTAGTGTCGCAAGTAGAATATGTAGGGTAAAAAGGATAAGCCTCAACATACACTTGTTGTACATACCTCTCCATGAGAGCTTGTTTGAGCTCTTTCCACATACTAATGGGATGGTATCCTTTATGTCTCCTTATCTCCTTGTAATCGTACCACCAATTACGAGCCCCATAAATAAAGCGTTTAGTGGCATAAGTAACTTTCATAAATTCAAGATAGCCGCCATAGTAGTCAAAAAAATGATCGAGCATGGAGATCCAAGCTAAGCAAGCATTGGCATCGGATCGGCCGTCAAAATATGGAATATAAGACCTTTTAAATAAGAACTCTTCATAATATGTACTTGTTCTTGACATCTTGCACACACTCTACAAACAAGATTATCCAACAAATCACAAGTAATGCCAAAACACAAGTTCCTCCTAAATCAACCAAGAAAGAACAAAGGAATGCAAGTGCAAGGTCAAGGCATGGAGTTAGGTATGGCTAGGCAAAGAACAAATAATCCAATGCACACACAGGCACTCGAACTCAACAAGGACTTATAGGAAAAGAAGCTACTGGGCACCAAGTGTTTTACACAACAACAATTTATGCAAATTTTGGCCTTGCTCGGATTCTCTTTTTCATGGGTTCCGACTTCTTCTATGCCCGGCCCCTTATTAGTTTTCACCGCATGCAAGGTTTTTCTAGCCCCCCTTCTTTTTCTCTTCGAGTCCGACTTTTTCTTTTAAGGCACAATTCTGATTTTTTTTAAAAGAAAGTGGGAAACAACCACAATTCACACAACAAGCAACAAGCAATTTCTTTTCGAAGTTTTTCAACTCGATGTTGTTCTCGTATCTTAAACCAAGGCTATACAAGTCCAAATGCAAGACATGTTCATGGAAAATGGGAAGGGACGTAGTTGTTTTGAGGCTGGTTCGGATTTGGACACAACCCACACAAGACACCCTTAAATGCACCAAAAATGAAAGGTTGTTTCAAAGGGGTTTTAAGGCTTTTCGGTTGGAGAATTGAATTGGACAACGCTTGGGCTATCTTCTTCAACCTTTAGACAAAATCTTTGGATGAATTCAGAAATGGTCGGGCACCACTCAGCCAATACAACAACAACACACAACAAAGACAACAAACACAATTCTAGGGCAATTCGCAAGCAATTTCGAAAATGGTAATAAGGGTGGCTCCTATGAGCACTTGCAACCCTAGATTCCTCAATCAAAGGACAAAAGAAGGAGTACCTTGCATGGCTCTGATACCACGTGATGAAGGATCTTGATGTTGCAAGCAGTGCAAGGCAATCTGAGGAAGACCTGAGCAATCTTAATGGAGGAACTTCTAATCTGGTTTCACGAGGGCAGATATCCCTCGTCCGGACTCGGAATTGGGTGATTCCAAATCCCAGAGTTATATCTACGAGTCTTCTTTAATCTCTCAAAATTTGAGAGCCAGATAATGCGTGGTTCGAACGTTGTGGCTCTTGCACTGAGAGGCTACAAGAACCACCTGGGATAGAAGTTCTCAAAGAAAAAGGGTGGCGGCAAGGGATCTTCTTGATGGCGTCTTTGGATGATGATGGGAGGTGATGATGGACGAGTTTGTATAGTGAAGTGGAGGATGGAATTGTGGTGGGTAGGTTGGATATGGACGAGCCTTCGAAAGGATGTGACCCACCTCTCGAAAACACGAACTAGAAGGAATCAACCTAGGATATGACTCACCTAGATCAAACCTTTGGTCTTGGATTGATGTGACTCACAATCCAAATGATATAAAACTGAAATTTTATTCAAAAGAACAAGGTAAAACGTTCCTAAAGCAAGGAGAAAAGGGTTGGCATGGTTTGACATCTATCTTGTCTAACTAGGAAACTAGAGCCCTGGTGGCTTATAAAGAAAGACCCCAGAGAAAAACTGACATTTACCTTAGGAAAAGATTAACAAATAACAAAATAGACCCAAAATTTTCAAATGTCATAAAACACTCTCACAATCCAAGCAATGAACCACACAAGTCGTGGCCTTCTAACAAGACACGCAAGCCTCACTGTTTCACGATATGAAGGCCTTAGCATAGTCACATCATCCTCCCTCACTTGAAAAAGGATTCGTCCTCAAATCCGAGTGCACTTCCAAGTCAAAATATCATGACGCCATAGCTTAGTGGCAACTCTATCCCGAAAGCGTAAAAGCAGACACGTCTCATCAAGGCGATCTCCTCGGTGATGCTGGGGACAGTTTTTAGCTCGCACTTGTTCAAGGTCGTTCTGTGAGCTCCGAACTCGAAATTGAGCGATTCTAAGTCCTAGTTTGTGCTCACGAAGTCTACTTTATGTCCTCCAAATTTGAGCAGCATTAGACCATTGAGTTGAACGTTACACCATTTTTTCCAAGGTGGCGCAGATTGATCTAAGAAGAAGGTTTCACATTCCTGCAAAAGATGAGAGATGGGTGAGGGAAGATGACCTAATTCTTGATTAGAAAACAAAGATTCGTGACAGAGAAGTAGAAACCAAATGAAATTTTTCACACCAAACACTCCCTTGTTTGGTGTGAACAATTTCATTTGGTTTGGCGAGTAGAATAGTCTTCCCTTTCTCTTCTTTCTTGGTGGAATTCTCCTCTTGATATAGGAAGGGAAAACTGCAGGGAACCATAGGGAAAGCATCCATCAATGGGGTAGCCAAAATATGTATGGAGCTAGGAGTGATGGTAGGACAAAGCTTGATTTTAGAAGATAATTCCACAACTTCCTCCACTTTTTCTTTGGAATCAACCTTCTCTTCAGTTTGTGTTTGAGGTTCATGAAGTGGCTTCGTTGAAGTAGCTTGATACACTCTATTTAGTATAGGTTAACTCATGTATTTTAGGTATGATTTGAGTGTGTTTAGGTTAGTTTTGAGCATAATTGTCATATGAAGACCGAAGACACGATTTGAAGAATTGCAATAGTTTTGAAGACAAGTGTTGATTTGGAGTTGTTTTGATGCCACTTTCTTGTGACGCATCGTTCGGAAGCTACGGTGATCGGATGAAGCTGAATTTGATATCATTGGAAAGCTAACTCGAATAGCTACAATTCATGTTTGTACGGCGAGTTCAAATTCCAACTCTAAGTGGGTCAAAACCACCTCCGAAGTTGACACCGGAATGCTAACAGAAGATCCGTGCCCGCGGTTCAGAACCACGCTCGCGGTTCGAGGAGCATCCGCGGCCGAGGGACTCAAGTGGATCCGCGATCGCGGTTTGGATCCGCGCCCGCGGATTTTGGCGTTTCAGCGCCGACTTTGTTCCGCTTATTTTATCTTTTATTTATAATTATATCTTAGGGTTTCGGATTTATTTCTGCTATTTAAGCTTAGTTTCGTTTTCACTTTAGGGTTACACATTCTATCACACTTTCAGAGATTATTCCAGTTTTTAGTTTTATTATAGAGAACTAATTTCCCTTGGAGTTTGTTTGATAAAGGAAGCCTTTTTATGTAATTCGTGAGATTCTGGTAACTTTTCTATCCCTTGGTTAATATCAAAACTCTTGTTTTTATTTATATGATCTATGTTTGATTTGATAAGCCTGATCAACTTGTTTGTTTGAATTAGATCTACTGTTTGGATTAGGTTTGATTGTTGTATGTGCAATCTTATTTATCCTTGAAACAAATCTTTTCTAGGACCGTGGACTAGAATTGAGAAAGAGTGTTTGATTGTTATTTTATGCATGAGACTCGTAGCTTGATTGCATGAATTAATATCCTTCTATCCTTAATACTTTGCATGATTTGAATTAAGTGTTCTTGTTCATATCATAATTCTGCTTGGACCGTGGACAAGCGGAAATCTTTTAGAAGGATTGGAATTAACCTGGAAATTAATAGAAAAGTGGATGAATTAATGATCGAATGATTAAAAAGGTGGAATTGGTTGAATGAACTCTGCTTTTCCTTTATTGATTTGTTATTTAATATTGTTTGCTTGCTTGAACTCCCAAAACCCCTGTCTTGTTTCCTGCTGATTATTCAGAATCCCGATTCTCTTGGGTTCCACCCCTTGCTTGCTTACTATACTAGTTAGTACAATAGGGTTATTTATTTTTGATCTTGGCAACAACGACTTTAGCCGAGTCATAGCTTCGTCCATGAATTTGGAGGAAAGGTTAGCCACAACTTCTTGGATGAGAGGCTCCTCGATTGGCTTTCAAACATCCACCTTAGGTGAAGGTTCAAAGACTTGATGTGGTGGAACCAAGCAATATGAATGCTCTTTACCTCTCTCTAGGACTCTTTGTGGCTCCAAACTCATTGAAGGACAATAAGGTGGTTCTTCAAATGTGGCTTGTCCTCTAGGTGATCGATACCAAGGCATGACATTGGCGCCCCTCGTGGAAGCTTGGTCTTGATGATGAAAATCCCAAGCTTGATGATGAAAATCCCATGCTCCATGTCCTACAACATTAGTGTCACAAGTAGAATATGTAGGGTAAAAAGGATAAGCCTCAACATACACTTGTTGTACATACCTCTCCATGAGAGCTTGTTTGAGCTCTTGCCACGTACTAATGGGATGGTATCTTTTACGTCTCCTTATCTCCTTCTAATCGTACCACCAATTACGAGCCCCATGGATAAAGCATTTAGTGGCATAAGTAACTTTAATATCTTCAAGATAGCCGCCATAGTAGTCAAAAAAATGATCGAGCATGGAGATCCAAGCTAAGCAAGCATTGGCATCGGATCGGCCGTCAAAATATGGAATATAAGACCTTTTAAATAACAACACTTCATAATATGTACTTGTTCTTGACATCTTGCACACACTCTACAAACAAGATTATCCAACAAATCACAAGTAATGCCAAAACACAAGTTTCTCCTAAATCAACCAAGAAAGAGCAAAGGAATGCAAGTGCAAGGTCAAGGCATGGAGTTAGGTATGGCTAGGCAAAGAAAAAATAATCCAATGCACACACAAGCACTCGAACTCAACAAGGACTTATAGGAAAAGAAGCTACTGGGCACCAAGTGTTTTACACAACAACAATTTATGCAAATTTTGGCCTTGCTCGAATTCTCTTTCTCACGGGGTCCGACTTCTTCTATGCCCGGCCCCTTATTAGCTTTTCACCGCCGGCAAGGTTTTTCTAGCCCTGCTTCTTTTTCTCTCCGAGTCCCACTTTTTCTTTAAAGGCACAATTCTGATTTTTTTTAAAAGAAAGTGGGAAACAACCACAATTCACACAACAAGCAACAAGCAATTTCTTTTCGAAGTTTTTCAACTCAATGTCGTTCTCGTATCTTAAACCAAGCCTATACAAGTCCAAATGCAAGACATGTTCATGGAAAATGGGAAGGGACGTGGCTATTTTGAGGCTGGTTCGGATTTGGACACAACCCACACAAGACACCCTTAAATGCACCAAAAATGAAAGGTTGTTTCAAAGGGGTTTTGAGGCTTTTCGGTTGGAGAATTGAATTGGACAACCCTTGGGCTATCTTCTTCAACCTTTAGACAAAATCTTTGGATGAATTCAGAAATGGTCGTGCACCACTCAGCCAACACAACAACAACACACAACAAAGACAACAACCACAATTCTAGGGCAATTCGCAAGCAATTTCGAAAATGGTAATAAGGGTGGCTCCTATGAGCACTTGCAACCCTAGATTCCTCAATCAAAGGACAAAATAAGGAGTACCTTGCATGGCTCTGATACCACGTGATGAAGGATCTTGATGTTGCAAGCGGTGCAAGGCAATCTGAGGAAGTCCTGAGGAATCTTGATGGAGGAACTTCTAATCTGGTTTAACGAGAGCAGATCTCCCTCGTCCGGACTCGGAATTAGGTGATTCCAAATCCCAGAGTTATATCTACGAGTCTTCTTTAATCTCTCAAAATTTGAGAGCCAGATAATGCGTGGTTCGAACGTTGTGGCTCTTGCACTGAGAGGCTACAAGAACCACCTGGGATAGAAGTTCTCAAAGAAAAAGGGTGGCGGCAAGGGATCTTCTTGATGGCGTCTTTGGATGATGATGGGTGGTGATGATGGACGAGTTTGTATAGTGAAGTGGAGGATGGAATTGTGGTGGGTAGGTTGGATATGGACGAGCCTTCGAAAGGATGTGACCCACCTCTCGAAAACACGAACTAGAAAGAATCAACCTAGGATATGACTCACCTAGATCAAACCTTCGGTCTTGGATTGAGGTGAATCACAATCCAAATGATCGAAAACTGAAATTTTATTGAAAAGAACAAGGTAAAAACGTTCCTAAAGCAAGGAGACAAGGGTTGGCATAGTTTGGCATCACTCTTGTCTAACAAGGAAACTAGAGCCCTAATGGCTTATAAAGAAAGACCTAAGGGCAAAACTAACATTTGCCTTAGGAAATGTTTAACAAATAACAAAATAGGACCAAAATTTCCAAATGTCATAAAACACTCTCACAATCCAAGCAATGAATCACACAAGTCGTGGCCTTCTAACAAGACACGCAAGCCTCACTATTTCACGATGTGAAGGCCTTATCATAGTCACATCAATTTAGGTCAGCCCAGACTCCATCAATCTCGTTTTTTATCTCATTTTTCACTCTATTGATTCCTTCATGAAGTCCTTGCACCCAAGATGGAGGCTTTTGATAGCCCGGGGGCCTATAGGGTGGAACCCTTTGTTCTTGCTGAGGAGGTTGGCTTCCTTGGCCATGTGCATAATTGCCCCAGGTGGGCTGATTGTTATTCCTCACTGCATAAGAATTATATACTTGGTTCCTATAGGGACCCCTTATGTAGTTAGCTTCTTCATATGCCTCAACAGCACAAACTTGTTGCAAGTTAGTGCAAGCAGAAGTAGCATGGGCTTGAGACCCGCATTCTTGACAAGATGGAGATGATTTAAGATAACTTACCTGCTTTTTCAAGCGGTTGATTTCGTCTTGCATGAACTAGTGCTTCACTTCGGGGTCTACCTCGTCCTTGTTCGGATTATAGAGCCTTCGTTTGGGCTGTTGGGCTTGCTGCATTACGTACATTGCATCGTAGTTAGTAAACTTGTCGAGCAGCTCCCAAGCATCCTTTGGATCCATCTCTATGGAACCGCAAGCAGTGTGTAGATTGATGTAGTTCTTTGTTTCAGCATTGACCCCTTGGAAGAAGATCTCCTAAAGTACATATTGTGGTTGCCCATGAGTAATGCATTGTCGAAGCATCTCCTTGAATCTCTCCCATGTCTCCACAAAGGTCTCATTAGGCAGCTGGTGGTAGGAGGTGATGCGTTTCATTAATTCTGTAGTTTTGGCAGGTAGGAAGAACTATGTAATGAACAAGTCATGTAAAGCTTTCCATGTCCTGATTGACTTAAGAGGTAGGCTCTCTAACCAGCTCAGGGCCTTTCCTGTAAGAGACCACTTGAAAGCTTTCAACAAAACATATTCAAGACAGACACCGTCAACAGAAATAGTGTCACATAAATCAATAAAGTTCCTAATGTGTTGTATTGGGCACTCAGTGGGTTTCCCTACAAACTGAGCCCTTTTGATCAAGGGTATAAATTGAGATTTGGTCTCGAAGGCTTTCTCTATCTCTAGGAGAACAATTGCTGATTGTGGCACCCTCAGTTCTAGGTGCATGTACTGATTGGCGTTCTTTTGGAAGGCATTCAACTGCTCTTGTAGACGGGCAGTGTTTTCTCGTTCACGTTCTACCTCAGTGACTGCATCATATCTATCAGCTTGGAGTCGCTGCATCTGTTGTCTGAGGTCGGCTATCTGTTGTGCCCTCTCTTCATCAGTTTCCATTGTTTTGTGTTCTCTTAATCGACGCTGGAAGGATCGCTCGGGTTCAAAGTCAACTATTGGGTTAGAGACAACTCGGCGGCCTTCAGCTGGCATGCACTATAAACAGAAACACAAACAGAAACGAAATTAAAAGCAAAACGGGTTTTTAGAGAGGCTCGGTACCGACCTAGGTAGGGTCGGTGACGAGCCTGCAGTGATCTCGTAAACAAAAACTAAAGAGGAAAAACTGAGTTCTGTCGACAGGGTCGGTACCGACCTTGGTAAGGTCGTTACCGACTCGACAGTGATCCTGAAAACAAACATAAAAAGAAAGGAAAACTGGGTTTGCCGATAGGGTCGGTACCGATCCTAAGGGGGTCGTTACCGACTCGACAATGTCCCAAAAACGATAAAAGAACAAAACTTGGCACTATTGAAATCTCCTCGACAACGACGCTAATTTGTTGAAAGGGGTTTACTTGACAACAAATAAATTTATAGTCAAGACCCGTTTGAGTACAGGGGAGTCAGGTTCGTCCACGGGAGAACGTCAGTATCAAATTTTTTTCTTACTTAGAGTGCAAGTAAGACAGAAAAGTTTAGGTTTTTATCAAAGATGAGAGAAATTCTAAGGTTTTGGCATCCCAGAACAACAATTATGCATGCAAACGCTAATGAAACACAAAGATCATGCCTTTATCACATAAAGTCATCAACTTTTGTCAACTAAGCAAGTAAATCAATCAACTTTCGCTAATTTAATAAACTTGTTCTATCTATCTCTTCTACTTCAACTAGGATTGATCTGCTTTCGCTTCAAAACCCTAATTGACTATTCTGATTCAAAGTTTTGGCTTTCGCTTCAACTATGAATGAGAAATTCCCTTTCAACTTTCATTTCAAGTATTAAGAACAAGAGAATAGAATTATGAATAAAAACAATCAAAACATGATCAAGAGCAAGCATACATAATCATTGTTGGGTTAACCCCAACCTTAGAGAGAGAGAGAGAGAGAGAGAGACTACTCACAATTCATGATTAAAAACAAAGCAATTCAATTAAAAAGAGAGCTTACAACCAAATCCAAGCAAAACTTGTTCTCCAAGCAAACTCCAAAACTCGTCTCTCTTCTCTATCTCACGCCCCTCTCCTCTTCTCTCTTTCTCGCCTCCACAAAATTCCCCTCCAAAAGATGATGATAGAAAAAATAGAGCTAGACAAGAGTATTTATAGAGAAACTAAAGCTATCTATAAGGAAATAAATCTTCTAAAAGATATATCCCATAAGGAAACTAATAAAAGGGATAAAAATACATTTAATTCCACCGATTCTGATGTTCCTACCGACACGGGACCCTCGGTACCGACCCTGTCATGGTCGGTAGGATTCTGCTAGAAATTCTTCAATTGGGTACCTCGGTACTGACCTTAGTGCCCTCGATACCGACCTTGTTAGCCACGTTATCGACCCCCACAAGGTCATTACCGACCCTCTTCAGCCTCGAAAACAGCCTTATAACTGAGATATCTCCTTCATTAGGGGGTCGTTAACCTTCATTTTTGTCTTGATTCTTCTTCCCTAAGCTCGGTAACGGGTCTATAGACTTCTCTCATGACTGGAACTCGATCTTCATGTCTTTCTTGAGTGCTTTATTCCTTCAGTTTCTCATCTTCTCCTTAAAATATGCTCCAAAACCTAAAAAACACCACCTAAGCTTATGTAGACTCCATATCTTAAGCAAATATGAAAACCTACACAAATGACTCAAAACAAAACAAAAAACTCAAAGAAAACGACTAAAAAACACAAAAACACACCCTAAAATCGCAACTAAAAAGGCGAATATCAGAGGGGCTCGAGGTGTGTTCCCTCGGAGGCCAAAGGGATGCCACGGTTGAGACTAGAAATGTAACACCCCTATTTTACAACATTGGGTATTACCGCCAGTGACCTCGGATTTTACCGTCCAAAGTCACCCAAGACTTTTAGAATGATATTGAACACTTAAAATGCGGAAATTAACATAATTCATAATATAAAAGGGTGCTCTCGAAAGAGACTTTGTTCGTACAAACCTTTGTTACATTACTTTAGCAAAATGGTGTTTGATAATGAAAGCATAAATCTTGTTCTTGGGACATAAACAGAAATAAACCAAAGTACGGAGAATACATCTTGAAGATTCTTGCCCTTCCTTTGCCTTCACCTACCCCTTGTTTGGATTCCTAGGTTCTGACATAATTCGCGAGGGGCAAGAATATGCCAAGCAAACGGGCTTGCAATAGCTATCTTCAAAATCAGACCCACTTGGAATTATTTTTCCAAGGATAAGGTCTAAGCTTTATTGACCATAGTATTGAATGATTGATATTTTTCTCCCAACCAATTAAAATATCACAGACGAACATATCAAAATCATTCCTTAATGATTTTCTCAAAACTAAACTTTATCATTTCCATCCTTGAAGAAACATAAGCCAATACCAATGGCAATTTAGAACATCTTACTACTGATTCCATTACTAGTCCATTATAGACCTCATGTCTTTTCTCATTATCCCGAGTTGGGTATTATACAACGAAACTCCAATAACGTTGTCACATAGGTTAGTCATCTGGATATCAACAACTCATGTAATCAATTAACACTTGTGCTAAGTAGTTAATTGAACATAAACACATCACTGATGAACTTTCACCTTTTCAATCCATTTTGACCAATCAACCTTATTCACAACAACCTTGATGATTAACCACTTGTTCACAACTTAAACTGAACCAACATTCTTCCTTTCTTTCTTACTATAATCATAAGAAATCCGCATTTCATTTAGGTTAACTCAAAGGATAACAACATATATGAACATCTGAGTTCGAAAACTCTCAGATTCAAAATTGAACTGCATCTTCCAATAGTTTAACAATTCAGTTGATCCAACACTTGAGCACTTCAAAACTCTTTAACTTCCCACTGGGCAAAGAAAAGTACAGAATATCCATGATTCTATACTATAGAGTCACAAACATAGTTGTTGAAGAAAGTTTCCAAAGACAATCCTTTTCTTTTCAGGATTCTTTTACATCCCTTCATGATCCATACTAATCTTTTTAGAATCACTCAAGACTCATAAGATTTTCCAAATCTCAACATTGAGAAGTGGAGGTTCCAACTCCAAACTTCTATTGATAATCGAATTTCAACCAAATTCAGAAATTCCTAAGAAATATTCTCGGGAAAACTCTTACTCTTATGACTTCAAGACAACTTTCACATATCAAGAAAAGAAATTAACAATTTCTTTCACATACCTTTGAATCATGAACTTTCTAACAAAAATTCTTAACTTGAAATCTCCCATCATAAAATCTTAAAATAGGAAACCTTCAAACTAGAAAATCTTTATGAACTAGAATACTTAAATTCAAAATCTCACAAGAAGTTTCCTAATATGGAAGAAACGACAAGGGTACACCCAACTCAGACTCTCAAGAGAGAATAGGAATTCATTGAGAACTTGGTCTAGAACCGGTTCAACTTTAGGAATCTTCACCTAATCTTACTCTGGATCCTTCTCGGAATCCTTTCCCATCTCTAGGGAATCAAATGTCCACCACAAGACCTTCAAAGAAGTTATTACAAACTTGTTACCTCGTATTCTCCAATTCCCTCTTCTCCTTCTATCTCTTCATGAGTCTGGCTTCCAATCTTAAACACTTTCCGTAAATGGTTCTAAGACAACACCAATATAGAATTCTCCATAATTCTATATGGAAGAATGAAAGTCTTAAGCAAGACTTAGGAACTTTTAGCTCTGATACCACTTCTGTAACACTCCCTTCCTACCCTGGAGGTATTACCGCCAGTAACCTCGATTAAGACTAAACCGAAGCTACCCAAGGCTTTAAACTGACTGAACAAACTAAAACAAACATTACAGCGGAATAAATACAATTGGTCTTATACAAACCTTAATTTAAAAGAATAAATAAATAGAACAACCTTCTATTTAAACAAAATCTTCAACAAGTCTTCTTTGAGTTCTTATTTCTGAAACTCAGCTTCGCTTTGAAGTAGTTCAATCATGATCTTCACTCAAGTATAGCCATTGGAAACCTTTCTTCAACTTCTGGAGCTTCAAACATCTGAATCCGCCTCTTGAATCAACTTCCAAGAAGAAGCTGATGTATCGTATACAACGGTGGACACCAGCCGACCATATAAAAGAGAAGAAGATGGACGGGTTAGTCTAATGATAGACTAGCAAGCGGAGAATCTAACTTGGTTCTTATGGTTGTAACTAAACATATTGGCATCCAAATCCGAAAAGACTCGGATTTGATCCAACAGTTAGCAGTCTTATAGAGAATAAGAAGGAGACTTGCATAATCAAGAGAGAGAACACCACCGCTTGTGGTTTCTTTAAGAAGCATAAACAATTGTTGGGAACTCATATTAATCACATAACATCTTGAAAAGTCTCCGTCGACTAATCAGATTGACTTAGTCAAAGTTTGATTAAGAATCATTCATAACCGGGAGCAAGAATGGTTATCGAATAGACTAACCATTCGGGTACATTAATGTGCCAAACGCACTTATCTTTATTACTTTCAGAACTTTTCACAAACATGTTGGTAACTTTTATGCGGCTAAAACCGCAGAGAATCCACCTGTACATGGAGACGTCAAGATGAGAGGGATGAAATCCATGATCATTGACGAACACCTAGTACCAATTTGCACTTAGCTAGAGTGCATAAACACCTCTTCCAGCGTTGAGTGAGGTATGAGTCATGACCCGAATGTTGGGATATGATAGTAACGAGCTAAACCTCCCAACATAGACTGTGTTATAAAGAGGTCATCGGAGACTCGGCTCCTACCCCTGAAAAACTAACTTATTTCACAATAATGTCTCAGCATGAGACAACATATAAGGCCACACATAACAGACCTAAATCCAGTTCTAACGCGAAACTGAATAAACAACATGGTCATTATTTCTAACAAATATAACGACCTATCATATTTTATTAATCATACAAGTTGTTCCCAACGCAAATATTAAATGAGATCCAATTCCTCATTTAATAACAATAACGCAAGAGAGAATCGTCCACTTGCCTTATAAGGCGTGCTCGACGTCCTTAGCAATTCCAACAGTAATCTGTATCACCCCTCTGACAAATATAACCAAAGGATTTCTCAGCAACGAGCTCACAGAAACTCTTCTTAGTTGTATTCTCAACTCCTACAACTTTCTAATCGATAAACGATTTAATTTTCGAATATCGATATATAATAAATCCTTAGTTATCATGCTTCAAGGAGCCATCTTGACGGAATTATAACTAATTATCGGCTTCACTTTTGAAACAATTTTCTAAATAAAAATTGTTCATCAACAACAGTTCTTAAAGATTAGCAAATCTCGGATCAAACGGATTAACAACGAATCCTGAGTAATTATCCGAAGTCCTTTACCTGCCAATCGGTATCCAAAACTTGTCTTCGCTATAACGGAAGATCCGGACGTCCGTTTCTCGAGCGGTTTGAACCTGTAGGACTGTATCAACGTCAAGATTATAAAAATCATAAATTTAATTAGCAAAGCGGCACCGAAAAGCCCTTACGGTGGCTCCGCAATCAACCCGCTAATTAATTTCGATCGTATATACCTTCACTCGAGCCCATGGCTCGTTTGGCTCGATCATGGCTCGATCCCCGAGCCCGAGGGTAGCTGGGCGTTGCCCCACAGCAGCCCTTGCTGTGGGTGGTGGTAGGACAGCCTACCGATCACCGGCGGCGTCACTTGGCGAGGCGAAGAAGATGACCGGCGTGGCGTCTTCACTTCCTCCTTCCCGAGCCTAGCGTTCCGTCCTAGTTTCTCTCATGGTTCTTTCCCCTTACTTGCAGCAGCTCACTCATGGAGAAAGATGAAGGTAAGGTGGAGGAGCTAGAGGAAGAAGGAGGTGGAAGAGGAAGAAGATAACCGGCGGTGAAGGTGCGGCTCAACGAGTCCGTCGTTCATGTCCAAACTCTCGCACTCTTATCCCAATCTTCCTCTGTTGTTTATCCAATACGCACAAAAGATATGAATTGCCTCCTCCATTAAGTAAAGTGAGGTCGGCTTAAATGGTTTTCCCGTCTCGGAACGGGATTCGCGTTAAAGCGGTAAAATTATGTACCTCGGGTGGAAAAACTCACTAAACGAAAAACGTCCTGTAAATTATGTAGACCAATAAAACCAATTTTCCATGATTTTATCTTGCTACCTTCAATTTTTAAGGCTTTCGTTTCGCATTTTAAATCCTTTCCGGTACATAATTAAAACGACGGCTTATCCAATAACTATTCTTTTTCCACTGAAAAATTCTAGAATTCACACCGATCCATAAAATCATTTCTTTGTGATTTTAGGATATCACCAACAATTTTCTAGGATTTAATATCCAACAAAAATATTGGATTAAGCGTTAAAACGGACCAAAAAGGTTAAAAGGATATCCGAGAAAAATTCAAAAATATCCTCAAAAACCGCAGTTATTACAACTGTTCCCTTAACGAGACCGTAAACAATCAAGGCCACAACAAAACTACTATAAAAGTCCTACCAAATATTAAATAACGGAATAACGATAATAGTGGGGTCATTATATCTAACAATTGATATTCCTAGGTTCATTTATTACTTAACAAACAAGTTGTTCCCAACATCGAGAAATTTCACGGGATGAATATATAAGGCTACAAGGGAAAATTCCACTTGCCTTTGCTTTTACGATAGCAGACTAGCGAGATAGCGGAAAACGTTGTTCACGACTTGGAACGGAAACTCGACCTAACGACACGAAATATACGAACGAGCTTTAATAAGAATTTCTTTAAATTCTTTTAAAGTTCTAAATTATCTCTTATATTTATAAGAGAATTAATTTACTAAATTATTGTAATAATAATTTAGATGGAGATGAATAAAATAATAATATTTTCTATTATTATTTTATATTTGTAATATCCTTTATTCTTTATAAACTCTTTATTTTAATTTAATTATTATAATCTTTTGAAGATCAAGGTTTAACATTATTCAAATTAGTAAATATTCATTAACTTGAATTTAATATTCCATTTAAATTAATTTATAAGTCTTTTATCCACTCAAGGTCATAACCTTATACCCTTATCATTATTAGAAAAAAAATTTATTATTCAAAGCATGCAAGTTGATAAATTACATAAAACCTATTAAAATACACTTTCCATATTTATAAATCATATTGATTATTAAAACTATTCTTATGATGTGAAAAGTCCAAAATGCCCTTATCATTTTATATCTTTTATGACTAGTGTATATTATTTTATTATTATATTATTTTCATCTTATCATAAACTCTTTTTAAAGACTTGTAACTCCTTCTTATGATATAAAAGGTATTAAGAGAATATATTAATATATTTATTCTAGCACTTTACTTACATAGTAAGTTTCCAATATTATGTTAAAAGTAATTATATCATACTTTCCATATAATATTATCAAAAGAAAATCCTTATCTTATTAAAAAGGGTTTTCCATGTCACATGATTTATAAATATTTTATTTGTACAAATATTATAATATTGCTAGTATATCTTTTCTAACAACTTAGGTCTAGGTCTTTATTTATATTATAAACTTTAAGTAATGTACACATACTACTATAATATTCTTTCCAAGTATATAAAATTAGTGATATTAACCCATTATTTTATTTATAAGGGTTTCTATGTCTATTGAGATTTTATTTTATGAAAATAAACATGCATAGTATTAATTATTTTTATGTACAAGGAAAATAATAAAATTGGTTTATCTTCCCTAACAACTTAGATCTTTTTATATTTATAATAACTTCCAAGAGAATATACATATTATTTATATTACACTTTGCATGTATATCAAGATTTATTTTATGTAAAAAGACATGCATGATAATAAAGTTATTTATGTACAAGGGAAATATAATAAAATTGATTTTATTTTGTCTAACAACTTAGATCTTCTCCTTTATTTAAAATATATTACTAAGATGCAATCTAATATTTTTATTTTATTTTTATTTTTTTAAAATCCGAATTTCATGAAAACAATTTATATTTATGATTCTTACAATGTATTGAAATTTATTTGATATTTAATAAAAATATTTCTCTTTAGATATTCTATAATGCATGTTAGTTTTATTCCCTTTTAAGCAATAAGAAAAGTAATAAAATAAAAAATCTAATTTTCCTAACAACTTAAATATTATGTTGATTTTAAAAGATGCTAATAATAAAATACCTACAAAAAAAACTTAAAACAAATTAATAAAATTAATTTAGAGATAGACCTTCTTCTACAGGTTGTACGTTCTGAAAAAAAAACACAACAGAGGAAGAAGGCAGGGAAGGAACGCCCACCAACATCTACGGCACCAGCAGGGCGGCGGCGGTCCGGCGAGCCTCTGGGGGGTGGCGCACGGCTAGAGGAGGCGGCGGCATTGGTGGTCCGGCGACCCGGGGTGAAGAAACTAGGGTTTTGTGGTGATTTGGGGAAAAATTCAGCAATTAATTAAGGGCTTTTTGGCTGATTTTTGAATTGGAAGAGAGCAATTTCACTAGAGGAAGAGAAGGGAAGAGAGGTGTGATTGAAACAATGGAAATTGGACCCTTTAAATAGAGAAATTTGACCCATCCATGGATCCACCACTTTTGAATTTGACCATTGATGGAGGGGGATCTTCATGTGGATTGGATGAAAGTGTGCTACTTGAAGGATGACTAAGGATGATGTAGTTTTGGTGTTCAATACAAGCTTCCATGGCAATTGGGAGGAAGGAGAAGCCATGGATTGATTCTACGTCAATCAGACTTGACATGTCTGATATCTCAAATTGGAAGAAGAAGAAAAGAAGGAGATCAAACAAATAAAATTTCTATTTGAGTAGATAAGTTACAATGGCATAGCGGAAATGAGTGTTTGTTGGTTTATGAAGGGTGCAAGAGGTCTCGGGTTCGAGTCCCCCCCCCCCCTCTCGCCCCTTTTCATTTTGCTATTCTTAATATTTTTACTTGTATTGTAGTATGACATTAAATAAAATTCGAAATTAACATGCCTTATATTTGTGTGAATTTTATTTGCCATTTTGATAATCATTTATAAACTTTTTATAATTTATTAAGAAATTATAAAAATATTTAAACTCTCTTTTTAAGAGAAAAATATTTAAATAAATACTCGACTTGCTTAATATATTTAAATAAATTCTTAATTGTCATTGTAGTAAACTTTTATAACTTTTCATAATTTAATATGAAATTATAAAGATTATTAAATTCTCTATTTTAGAAAAAAAAATTTAATGGAATAATTACCCATTTTATTTTATTTAGAATTTAGCGGATATTACAAGAAACACTGTAACTGCTTCCTTGAATAAACTCGTCAACCTTTGACAACTGTCCTTCTATATCATCAAACCGAGTGCAAAAGGATTGGAGGGTTTTTTGCATCGATTGGATCATGGCTTCCATGAAAGTTGTTTCTCGTGTGTCCTGGTCTTTGCTTGTGTCTGACATCTTGCACAAGCTATACCAAGAAGTTTAAATCTGCAAACACAAGTGATATATAGCACGAACCACACAAGACAAAACTCAACCTAGAAACGAAATATTACTCAACTTGCAAGTTCTAGGTTTTGAATGGAAAACAATGTATGGCTAAAAGGCACAACACACACATTAATATGAAAAAATTTCACAAGCAAGAAGTTTGTTTATAGCTATTTCGAATTATGTAGCTAATAGTTACCAAAAACCTTTCAACAAACTTTTCGCCTAGCTCGGATTCTCTTTGTCAAGGGGTCCGTCTTTTTCTAAGTCTGATTTCTTTTTCCTTTTGATCGGATCCGACTTTTTCTAATCCCCAAGACTTTTTCTCTCCGAGTCATAATTTATTTTATTTAGGCAGTTTTGAGATTTAGCATGAGTAGTCTCTATGTCATCATGCAAGCATACAACATAGATTTTAACTCGGTTTTGGTACTTTTCCCGTAACTTAACCGAAATAGACAAACAATAATGTAAGCATGGTTTTATATTAAGCATACAAAGGTGGTCCAAGGATTTATTTCATGGAATTATGGCCAAAATTTTGGAGGTGAAGAGTTTTATTTTCTACCAACAAGACAAGTAAAGACACTTGAAGGAAAGGTCTCTTTAAACAACAAGTCAGTTTTCAATGGACTTTTCAGATTTTGAACTTTATTTCATTCAATGGCTGATTAAATTTGTTGCTTCTTCAACCTTTAGACATTCAACAAGTCAGTTTTCAGTCGACATCAATGGTGGAAAAAGGAAAGCTTCAAAGACAACTCACAAAACATGAAAGATAAGCATGGATTGGCATGTTTCTCTTGGATCAGTTTTGCAATCGATTTTGGGCAAGTTTGTGTGAGGCGTCCTGTAACACCCCTATTTTGCAACATTGGGTATTACCGCCAGTGACCTCGGATTTTATCGTCCAAAGTCACCCAAGGCTTTATAATGATATTAAAAACTTATAAAATGCGGAAATTGACATTTAATTAAATGTAATTAAAGATGAAATTGACCAAAAGCGGAATTTTATTTATTGATAAGAACTTTCGTTCATTACATTGAGAGTCGTTTTACAAATGATGTAGCAGCGGAAAGTAAAGCCCATTTAGAAAGGGTTGAAAAGACGTAATTAAAAATACAAGTATGTTTTCCCAAGACAACTCATGTGATGATGATTTGCTTGGTTTTAAAAAGGGAAGAGCTGGTGCACTATCGTCGGAATGCCTCGCTCTTATGAGAATTCCTTCCTTCCTTCAACGTCGTCTTGCCTTGACCTTCGATTCTCGCCTAATGCTTCTCGAATCTTCTAGACTTCGTCTTCAACACTTGGGTGTACATTCCTATGGTCTGGCATTTGTCGCGAAGGGCGAGAAATACCAAGCAAAAATCCGAAAGTATGGGAATTAGTCTAAGGAGACTAAGCAAGTGAGAATGGAACTTCTTAAGGGTATTTCGGTAATTTATAATATTTGAGATATATTATCGGGATATGTTTTAAGGTATAGGTCTTTATGTAGGGCTTATCGGGACGGAGAAGAGTGTATCTCGAGAGGAGATAACTCGTTAATTGAGAGAAGAACTACGAGATTGTAGACTTCTTTAGAGTAGAAAGTATGTTGGGAACGTTATTAATTCATACAAGTTTTTGAAAATCTCTCGTGCCCTTGCGGACCGAGAGCCGGATCGATCATTTGAGATCGCTCCGGTTTTGATGTCTTTTAAATGTGCATTGGCACTTATCTTATATCGTGACGAAAATGTCGATTACATTAATGACTTTTAAAGAGTATGGGGGGGCTTGCATGGCCCAGACCACTTAAGGGAAACTCAGTTCCGACACTTAGCTACGGTGCCACTCATCCCTCCTTGCAATCGGAGCGGACATAGATCAATATCGTGAAAGTCGTACTTTAAGCGCACATGCATACGACTTAGTAAGTTATATAGAGGCCGTCAGGTTAATCCCGCGCCCCTCACTAGTTCGTTCGAAACCGTTCTCTTAACGAGACCGTAAACATTCAAGGCCACAACAAAACTAGCATAATAGTCCTATCAACTAGTAAATAGCGGAATAACGATAAGAGTTGGGTCATTATATTTAACAATCGATATTCCTAGGTTCGTTTATTACTAGCAAACAAGTTGTTCCCAACATCGAGAAATTTCACGGAATGAATATATAGGGTTACAAGGGAAATTCCACTTGCCTTTGCTTGTACGATTGTGTACTAACGATTGAGTGGGAAAACGTTGTTCTCGAAACGGAACGGGAGCTCAACCTATCGATACGAAATATACAAACGAGCTTTAATAAGAATTTCTTTAAATTCTTATAAAGTTCTAAATTATCTCTTATATTCTTTTTATAAGAGAATTAATTACTAAATTATTATAATAATAATTTAGGTGGAGATGAATAAAATAATAATATTCCTTATTATTAGTTTATATTGGTAATATCCTTGTATTTCTTATAAATTCTTTATTTGAATTCAATTGTTATTATCCTTTGAAGATCAAGGTTTAATAATAATATTCAAATTATTAAATACTCATTAACTTAAGGTTAATATTCCTTTTAGATTAATTTATTATTCTTTTATTATAATCCAAGCAAGGATAATATCTTTATATAAACTTCATTAAGATATAGTTTCCTTATTTATATGAAATATTGTTTATAAAACTCTTCTTAGATTCTGAAAAGTCTAGAATGCCCTTGTCATATTATATCTTTTAATTTTCCTTGTAAATATCTTTTATCCAACTTGATCATAAAATATCTTTTTAAAACTAGAATATATTGTTATTTTATTTTCCTCTTAATTATTATCTATTCTTTTTAAAAGGCATGCAACCACCTTATTAATATATCATATTATATTATACTTATTCTAGCACTTTATCCAACTAAATAAAATCCCAAGTATTATTTTAACAATAAATATCTCAAACTTCCCATAACTATTTAATAATAGAATTTACTTAACTTAATAAAAAGGGTTTTCCATGTCTAGAAATATTATCTTATAAAACTAACATGCATAGTAATTATTTATATTTACCTAGGAATAAATTAACAAGAGTTTATCTTGTCTAACAACTAGATTTCATGCTCTTATTATAATGTGTTTCTTTATAGGGTCCAGTTCAGGTGCGAATGGGCGTCCAAGTGCGAAATAAGAAAGAACAGGAGCCGTTGGATCAAGAAAAATCAAAGGCGCTGATCATTTCACTTAAAAAGGGGAAAAACGGCACGGGCGAATTATTGGCGAATTATTCGCGTATTTTTGAAAAAAAAAAGAAATAGGACACGCGCCCAGATTGTTGATCAGTATTGTGGATTTGTTCATCAATAATGTGGATTTGTTCATCAAAACTGTGATTTTGTGCATAAATAAACTATTGCTTGTGCATCAAAAATCTATTGTTTGTACATAAAAAATGAACAAATGTGTATCAAAATTACATGCAATATGTTCATCAACATTGTGATTTTGTTCATAAAAAACGAAAATATTTATTCATTGGTTTTGGCATATTTGTTCATCGGTTTGTGCATATTTGTTCATTAGTAACATCAATTTGTTCACTGGTTTATGCATATTTGTTCATTGCCTTTTTCACATAATTGTTCATTACTAGATGCATATTTGTTCACTAGTAACCTCAATTTGTTCATTGCTATATGCATATTTGTTCATTAATAACATCAATTTGTTCATAGCTAAATAAGACACAAGCACTCCTCTTCGATTTATTGCTATCTCGTTCTCTTAGCATACACCATTGATTGCAAAGTCAAATTCTTTATCTATTATCTTTTGCATTCAAGTTTCTACATCAAACTTATCTTAATTTGGTACTATATATATTGAGCACTTCATTCGTATTGACAAGTTAGCCTTAAAGCACTTCATTCGTATTATACTTTGAATTCAAGATAGCCTTAAAGCACAAAATAAATGCAAAAATGCACAAATAGATAGTCCTAAATGTACAAGTTGATGGTATTAATAGTCCTAAATGTACAAGTTGATAGCCTTGACACATAAAACATAAGTTTATTTCAATTCACAAATAAGGGTATAATAATGAACAAATAAGCTTATATCAATGAACAAATAAGGGTATATCCATGAACAAATAGGGTATATCAATGAACAAATAATGGTATACCAATGAACAAAAAAGAAGTATACTAATGAACAAATAATGGTATATCATGGGTATATCAATGAACAAATAAGGGTATATCAATGAACAAATACGAGTATATCAATGAACAAATATGAGTATATCAAAACTAATTATATGTGCATAAAAAAAACTACATAATATTTTATTCCTACACATAATTAGGTTAACAAATAAATTTAAAAACTCAATGCACAATTAGTTAGTATTGATGAACAATTGGTGAATACTGATGAACAAATCGCTATTTATGATGAACAAACTGCGCGTCTCATAAAAACGTATTTTTCGAAAAATTCGTGAATAATTCGGGAAAAATTCATCTGTGTCGTATTTTATTGAAAAATACGCGAATAATACGGGAAAAATTCGCCCATGTCGTATTTTATTTTTTTAATGAATGTTTAATCAGGGACGTTGATTTTTTGGAATGAACGATCGAGATTTATTCTTATTTCCCACATAGGCGACCATTCGCACGGGACTCTTTCTCTTCTTTATATATACAAAAACATGTAAATTATTTAATATTTCTTTTTAGTCTTCAACTTAAACATATAAAATTATCTTATGATAAGAATATCTTATCTATTTTATTTCCAAGTTTATAATATGATTTTTAAAGACATGTTAGTATTTTTCTATTAATGAAGTCTTAACTTAATTAATCCCTTCGTCTAGTTCTATTTTCTTTAATCATTAAAATAAAAATACAACCAAGTTAATATATATTTTTTTTAAATTTAGAATTTATATTCCCAAAATCACTATTATAATCCTTACAATTTATTAGGATTTATTTTATAATTTATAAAATTTATTTTCTCTTGAATCTTATGCATGCATGTTATTTTTAATTCCATTTATGTACAAGAAAATACATCCTATAAAAAAACTGATTTTTAATATTCTGGATTTTATATGGATATTATTTTAAAGAAATTTTATTAAAAGGATATCTCTTGAATTAATTAAAAGCAAAAATAAATAAAAGGAATTTTACCCCTTTTATTTGTACAGAGTTCTGTAATATAGGGCAAGAGGCAGGGGAGAGGGGCGGCACACCAGCAGCGGCGCAGCAGGGGCGGTGAGGCACTTGTGGTGGTCGGCGGTGGCGTGCGCGGCAAGGGGGCGGCGACAGGTTGGTGGTCCGGCGGCCCGAGGGTGGAAGAGTAGGGTTTTGAGGGTTTTTGTGAAGAAAAATCAGCACTTAAAAGTTGGAATTCATGGCTGAATTTTGCTTGATTGAGAGAGAATTATGAAGAAGAGTAAGAGAGGAATGAATTGTGAGTCTTCCCTTGAGAGCTCACCCCTTTTTATAGTGAAAAGAGGCACTTCCATGAATCCACACCTCCATGGATGGACCTCTCATGGAAGAGGTGATCCATGGAGATTGGTCAAGAGTGTGTTTCTTGCAAAGGAGGTGGAAGAATGAGATTGGTGAAGAGGAGAGGTGAGAAGAGCAAGCTTAATGGCCATATTTGGAGGTAGAAGCACATGCATTGATCAAGCGTCAAATCAATCGGTCATGGCATATTTCTTCTGAAGAAGAATAAGGAAATAAAAGGATTGAAAATCCTAAGTGAGTAGACAAGTTACTATGGCCTAGCGGAAATGGAGTGTGTGTTATTATCGGAGGGGTGCAAGAGGTCTCGGGTTCGAGACCCGACTCTTGCCTCTTTTTATTTGCCCTCCCCTGTTACTTTTGCTAGCCTTGTAATTGCACCTTACTAATTAAATTAGAAAATTATGAAAGCTTATTTTTATTTGAGATTTTTACCACTTTAATGATCCTCCATAATATGTTCTTAATTTTATTTAAATAAAATATTTAAGCTCTCTTTTTAAAGAGGAGGAGGATTATTTAAAAGAATACCCAACTTGCTTAATGTTTTAAATTAAATTCTTAATTGTCATTGTAGTAAACTTTTGTAACCTTTCATAATATAATATGAAATTATAAAGTTTATTAAATTCTCTATTTTAGAGAAAAAAAATTTATTGGGATAAATACCCATTTTATTTTATTTAGAATTTAGCGGATATTACAATAGTACCCCCTTAAAATTAGTTTCGTCCCCGAAACTAGGAAAGACTTAGGGCGGTACAAGGTTAAGACGGAAAGTAGCTACTACCACTCACAACTTGTGAGGAAACAACAAAGGGTCTAGTACCCCCTTAAAGAAAATTTCGTTCTTTAGTTAAGATGATTGTACAAGTAGAAGAATTACTATTGTACCTTTTTCTTAGGGAATCGTTACATTAGTATTCCTTAGAAAGATTCCCATATTTGAACTTTATGTGGTTTAACGAAATCAAGGGATAGGAATGGAAATCCAATTGGTCTTGCTAGCGAAGCAGGCGGCTGGTCAAGCGGTTTTATCCATTAGCTTGATTCATACCCACGGAAGTTCTGGGTTGACCTTCCCAAACAAAAAGTTGGGCTGCTTATAGATTAAGCATCCTAATTGATACGAGCGTTGGAGTGCTTCTAAGAAGCGAGTAAGAAAATGACTAATCCATTCTATACTTCTAGAATAGAGTCATTGCGGAAGAATTCTTTTAAGATGGATATCCTATAACTGTCGAGATGGAATCGAAGTTTGAATATGTGAAACCATGCATAGGAAGAAGGATTTTTGAATTACGTTTTCGAAAGAAGTTACTATTGGGATAGACGATGGTTATATCACAAGAGGAAGTAACCATCTGTACGATGTCATATTCGAATATATTATACTATCAAGAAGTGGTTCGAGCGTCCTATATTAAGCATATAAATTCTTATAAGAACGTAGTTTTTCTTAAACAAGGTTAAATTCGAAGGAATAAGTGGTTTCATTCCACCAATGTGATCAACATCGGGGAACTATTTCCAACATAACCCCTTAATATGCCTTCATAGGAATAAGACCTGAAATTCTACCTCAACCATGTGATCAAGATGGGAGATAGAAGTTTATCCTTATTCGCCACTATGAACCATATACTTAGAAAAAAAAATGTTTGGCTATTTAAACATATGATATTAACTATTGTAGTTTGACAACGCAACGCAAAATGAAAATATTTCTTGCAGAGGTAGGAGTAAATCGCATAAGAAAAGATAGACTGACTTACATACTCCTATTGATCGAAACTAATCATTTGAATTAGTGCTTTCGTAGAGAAAGTACCAACGAACATCTTCAGGACGGCTATGATAGCATAGCAGAGTTCAAAGTATAACACTTTGCGAAAGAAGATAGTTGACAATAATATTGGAATTACTCAACTATGCTTTGATTATAACCGAGGTTGAAATTCTAATGACAACCCTACAACTTATGTCACAAGAACCCTTGTTTGGACAACTTTAGATTAAGGGGAAGGATAAGCTATTCTATTCGCTCCTTGCGTCTATCATTGAACTTCTCCATGGCTTGGGGGTTGAACTTATCCACTTATGACGGGATACTTTTGGGCTTAAGGGGAAACTTCATATCGTGCGTAATGCAATAATTGGTTAAACTGTGTGGCCTTCTTCTCGACATACTTAGTCCTTTAACCTTTAGGGTCTAAGAGATCATCAACTATCTCATCTCTCATAGAATAAGAGAGGAATGATTCCTCATTTAGTCTTAAGCTTTTTCCCAACTCAGCATGACCTGTTTTGCTTGATTATAATTCTCTTGCTATTTGCTAACTCCTTTTCGAGTTGTAGAGCGACAATATGCACCATTTTTCTTCGGTGCAAAGAATACTTCTTAAATCTTTCCACTTAGGAGAACTAGTTGTAGTTGTGGCCAACTTTTTTTTTTTCCTTTATTGACATCATCTTCTTTGACGTGAATGTCTTTAGTGCCCTTGCACAGCTAGACCATTTACTTGGGGTGGAATATGGCGTCATTTGTAATTCTATTTGCAGCTTGGTCAGTTCTAATTATGCTTGCTTCTTTCGGTGGAACAGAAGAGATTTCTTCTAGCATCACTTATATTGTTGCACTTCTTAATGCAATTTCTGTCACATCATCCAACAGTATCGGCGAACTAGGGTCCATTTCCCGATGATTTCCTTGTTCTTTCTTTGGAAGATTTTGAACCATCATTCGTGCCCGAACTTGAATGCTATTCAGGGGAATTCTATTGTTGGTTCCTTGCGGTTTTGCCATTGGAAATAAGAATCGACAAATTGTTCCCAAACAATTGTTATTCATTAATGGCTAGGGTAGGCACTTGGGTTATTGAAGCCAAAGTTAATGCTTTATTGAAATACCTTTAAAAGGTTGGTTCCACAACACAAGCTTGTTTAAGGAAGGAAAAACGGTTATAGTAAAGGTAACGAAGTAGGCAACCTAATAATGGAATCAACGGTTGGAAATAACATCGAAGATGGCCTAGGTAACTACTTCAATTGCGAAGAATGGGGACACGTGTCCACAAGTTGTCTTAGTAATGAAGCGACCTCATGGCCTATTAGGCTTACTAAGGCAACTTGGAGAACTTACAATCCTTGTCCAACAATCTTGGTCCTAACAACTTCTTTTTTTAGCTTCACCTCTACATCTTTTATCGCGTCGACTTATCAAAATGGTGGAGAAGAAATCTTCATGATGTGACTTTCACATTCACGATAACCTTGTTATGGTTGGTTTATTCGATTGACAAACATTAGATATCATGTCAAGATTCCATATGTTGACTGAGCAAGTCACTTTTACTTGTAGGTATTTGCAGATGACTATAATAGTCATTGGTCAGAATTCTTGACCACTTCTTTATCGTTAGACCATTGTTCGTCCCCTCACATACCTCTCGATAATCTGTTTCGAGATCGGAATAGATGGAGACATGTTAGATCCATAGTTGACTAAGCCTTCCTTGGTGTCCTCTTTAGAAATTTCTATCTTCCCATGAGTCACAGGCTCAGTAAGTTTGGCTCTATGGAACATAAGAATTACCTTTAGCTGGCATAATTTGTTCTAATTCCAATATAATGAGCATGAACTTATTTTCCGTTACAACCATTTTATGTAAATGGCTAACGATCGACGTTCATATAGAATATTTGTAATTCTATATTTGAAGGAGGATATAGTTAAAGGAAGTTTTGAAATTTAAAAATAAATTTTTTATTTTAAATACATTTATATTCTTAAAGAATTAAGATGGTTTTAGAGTATATATTAAAAGTTAATTTTGTAAATGACTTTAAATTTAAAGAGAAACTTTTAAAGTTAAAAATTTCTTTCATAACCAATATATCATAATTCTAAACCATGGAAGGAGAGTTTAAAGATTTTTAATTGTACAATTTATATATCGGGTTTCGAGGAGATAAATTCATCGTACTATCGTTAAAGAAAATCCTTTATATTTTAATCCTTTGATTATAGGAAAAAAAATTGGTGAACTTATTTTTAAAATAAAGTTATAGATAAGAAGTTGGTATGTTAACACTTTACTAGAACTTGGTTTTTAAAACTCTAGAATAAGACTTTGTAAATAAAACGATTCCGGCTCTAGGAACTTATTGCCTTAGGATTTCTACTTATAAGTTGCTCTTATATAAGTTTAGGTTTTAAACTTTTAGCGGAAATATCTAACTTAGAAATTTCCTTAAAAGTACTTGTTACTTGAGTTTTGGAGTATTTATTCAGATATTTCAAGTTGAAATTTCCTTTCATGAAAAGAATTTGAATCCTAGGTTTAATCTTTTTAGGGAAAAATTTTAACAAAAATTGGTCGGTTTGAAAACAAACTTTCGGTTTTAAACTTTTGATTTCGAAAACTTTCGGTTTTGAAAATGTTCGATTTTGAAAATAAAATGTTATTGGCTGACGAACCCTCTTTGGGTTTGGACCACTGATTGTAGATGGGTTTCTTATTTGATCAAATGCTTGGAGATGGGATGATACCCCTTGAGTCCAATTAGCCCATTCATCCATTTGATAAACCATTGGAGTTTGTCTAGATTGGTCATGAAGTGAATTATCAACTCCTTTCTCGAGGTATTCTTCTTCGGGTTTCTCCTCCTCGAGATTCACCTTGGGTGCATTTTCATGCATTTCTTCTCGTAGTACTAGCTCGGGTTATCCTCGGGGTTTCCATATGGAAAAAGAGGCCATTGAGAAAAGCCTCATCAAGCTCTTAAGCGGCTTTTCTAGCTTCGTCCCTGATTCGGGTTGGACTTCTAGTGAGTACCATTTTTGTAGAGGAGAGAAAGGCGTTTATATAGAATATCCTTTGATTCTATGCGACGAAGATATTGGAAGGAAGTGTTAAGGCATTATCGGGTATAAAGTTTAGACATAAAATGTCAATTAATTTAACAGCCGTTGCACATACGTTGGTAAGTAACTTAGATTTTTCCATTTATATGTTTGTTTAGTTTACTATGTGGTCTACTTTTTACTTGTCTTTGGTGTGTTTGTCACAGAGAGTGCAGCACGCAAAGGGCTATGCACGGAGACAGTTAGCTGAGTTGCCGTCGGACCATGATGCACGCCCTAATCTCATCCATATGCTCGCCATCCTTGATTCAGATGAGCCACCTGTCCCACCTATGCCGACCCGAGAGCCGCTCTTCAGGCATTCACAGCAGGAGATCAGGTCCGGTAGTGGTGCATCACGTGGTGCTGGAGTTTAGGGCATCGAACATTTTGTATAGCACTGGGATGTTTCTTTTTGTATATTTTGTGGCTTCCGAATTTTACATATTACTTTATGTATCTATTTTGGATGTTTAGGATAATTTTGGATTGTTGATATGATTTGACATTAGGACTATCTATTTTGGATGCTTGCTCGCAATCTGTCATGATTGCATTGACCTGGACTCCAAGCTCATCGTAAACGAATTTCAAATGGTTTAACACCCACCTATAACTAGTAACATCTTCGTTTGACATAAATGCAAACCCGATGTTGAATGTATTTTCGGTGCAAGTGAAGCCAACCATCTCCAATAAAGGCATGTCGTACCTAGCACAACAAGTTATTTTAAACATTTATACTGGAAAAATACTAATCAAGTTGATTACATCTTAAAATACCATACCTATTGGTCTTGTATGTAGAATCCATAATGACGACATAGGGAAACATCTTCAGCATGCGCAAACTCGTAGGATGGACAAAAAACAAGGCATTCATAGCATCAGAACCCCTAACACGTCTTGGATGGACAATGTATCCTCGGTCTTTCAAGAACTTTAAAGACCATTGTGTCACCGTCATTTCTGCGCAATCCTCAAGCATTAACTTCTCCCTCATATTGTATATTTGTCTATTTGAGGTCAAATTTCCCGGGTACCTTGCCCTCAATTGTTGAAGTACCATCTTCGGGGTGGCTAGATATAGGATTTTCTGTTTCACAAACTCCTTCTGCTCAGTTGTCAATCGGCCCGCATATGGATGGGCTACTGATAGAGCACATAGGTATAGGTTTTTAGAGCATGTTTTATTCCCTTTTTATGCATGTTTAGCTAGAATTTTACTTTAAGTTGTAGTTTAGGTTTATTTCGATTTAGTTCAGAATCTACGCGTTTGTATGCTTTATTATAGGTTGGAGGGTGGAAGATGGTTGGTGTGAGGCTAAGGACCGGACCTCGGGACGATTGGTGAGCATTGAAGAGAAGAAACGAAGGAAAAATCAAGAGTTAAGGCCCAAGAGCTTGTGTGAGAAGAACACTTAAACCCGGGTCATGCATTGGAGTCTTATTTTGACACCTCTATCTTGCAATGCTTGGTTTGGGAGCTACAGTGGTCGGATGAAGCTGAATTTGGTATCACTGGAAAGCTAACTCGAAGAGCTACAATTCATATTTTTACTCCGAGTCCAAATTCCATCTCGAAGGGGGTCAAAACAGCCTCTGAATTGTCACCAGAGTTGCTGCGGCGTCAGCGCGGGAAGATCCGGGCGAGCGCGACTGCGCTCTGGGGTGTGTCAAACCGCGCTCCGGCGCGTTTGCTCGACGCTGACTTGGGCTCCGTAATATCTTGTGGGCCGACTTTAATATCTCTTTTGGATATTTTTAGACATAGTATAAATACTTTCTTTTAAGTTTTATTTAGGGCATTATGCTATCTATTGCTTGTGTTCTAAGTTTGAAGAATTTGGAGATTTGTGGGAGACAAAACCCTAGTTTTGCAATTGAAGATCAATTTGACTCTTGTAAGTTTTATTTTTCTTCAATGACAATGTCTAGCTAATTTTCTCATGTCCAACTAGTTAGTTGAAGTTGTATGCATGATTGTTTGTGAGATTTGAATTATTTTAGTTTGCCTTGACTAGATTGAATCTCTCCGTGCTTAATTGATTAAATTCACTTAGGATTATTATAGATTGGCCACCTATTCTACTTCTAGGTTGAATTACAACTAGAATAATTAAATAGACGGTGGAATTTGATTATTCATGGATGAATCCTTTGATTAAACTTATAGACGGTGGAATAAGGTTAATCAAAGGCGGAGAATTTAATCACAAGACGTCATGAATAGACGGTGGAATTCATGAATTATTGTTTCTATTGAATGCTTTGAACTTAATTGCATGATCAACTTGACATAGAAGGTTTTCTAGGTTAATTGGTTAAAAGGTTGTTAAAGACGGTGTATATTAACAACCACGTTAAGCTTGAATTCATAAATTCACAATAGATTAGTCAAGGGAAATTGAAATAAGGATAATCGAGGATCAAATCTCATGTATGCAACGGATACGAAACTAGTTGGACGCTTTTCTCCATACTTGAATCTTAAATCACTTTACTTGCTTTGTTTTAATTAGTTTTAATTACTTAGATTTTTAGTTTACAACCATAAAATTCCCCTTTCTACTTAGTACCATTACTTAAATCCGAATAATCCGAGTCTCTATGGGTTCGACCCTTACTTCCACTTTGCTAAGGTTAGGAAGTTAGGAATTTTCTTTGTCAATGCTTTTATAACGACGTAAAAGTGCTCGTCAAATTTGGCGCCGTTGTCGGGGACTCGGCATATTATTTGTGTTTATTTAGTATTACTATTTTTTTTGGTGTTGTGAACCTATCTTACGGTTCATAACACCCGTTCTACTGATCCATGGCTTTGTTTGAATGTAGACAGCTGCAGGATGAACACTTCCATGACTATTTTGTTAGATTTCAAGACCATGTGGTTAAACTTGGTACTTGGGGATTTCAATACAGTGATGGATACGTAAACATGGGAGTTATCCATGGTATGAATCTCGAGACAAGGGGATTGGCTGACTACTTGAGCAATGAGAGGCTTTTATATATGGGATCTGAGGAATGCTGGGATTTCTTCTGTTTCATGAGCCGTCAATGCTTTCTGGTCGAGTCATCTTCCCAACCACCCCAGCCAGTTGATAAGTCTCTTGAGGAAATAATCAGGGATCTCTCTAAAGGGGCAGATGCTTTAATTATGGAGCATTGTGAGTCATGCTCTTCAAGTTTTCATTCCACAACCTCATGCCCTTTTGAGTTGTGTGAAAGGAGAGGTGGAGTCACATTGGAGTCAAACGATCATGAGTCAGACACTCATATTCAAGTTGAGGAGCAATCTACTACACTTGATGTGAGTTATGAAGATGAATTTGATTTCCAACATGAATTCACACCTATAAGGCAAGTTGAGCAGATCATCACAGAGCCAAAGGAAGTCTATGCTAACATAGAGATTCTTACAGAGCCTAGAGAGCCTGAGTCATTTTCACCCATGTGGAGTAAATTGTTTGAGGGTTTTGTGGTTTTGGAAGAAGACTCTTTTGTCGACCATGATGACTTCTTTGCTGAAGAAGTGGACAACCACGAGGGAGAAACACAACATGATACATTTATTAAGGCTCCCGCTGTCATGGTGTACCCTATGTTAGGCCTTGACATCCCATGTTTCAGTTTCCCCACCTTCTCACATCCAGAGCTGATGGAGCTCCAAGATGAGGAGCCAAGTCTACAACACAAGGTTGAAGATCAAGAATATATGGAGTTCAACCTGGATAAAAGTGGTATTGCTGACAAGTGCTTTGATTCATACTGTAAGTATTTTCTAAAGCCACCACTTCTGTTGAATTTATTTGAACAAATGCCATCTCATGAAAATTGGGCACACATGTTTGATAAGTTAAAACGGTCTTTGAAAGTTATATTATGCATCTTTAATTTATCATTGTGTTACTTAGACCTCCCCGGCAACGGCGCCATTTCTTTTTGATCGCCTCTCACGGTGTGCGAGGGTCAAGAGATACAATTTATAACCCGACCCCGTTGTAGTACGTGGTGGGTGTCGAACACTCGGGAAGTCTACTCGATTGATGTGCCTAGACACTAGGAAGCTAGAAAGGAGAGCATAAAACAAAGGAAAACAAAGAAAACAGTCGGGACCGACACTGAGGTCACGTCGGGCCCGAGGTTGGCGACGAGAGTAAGTCGGGACCGACACTAGGTAAGTCGGGCCCGAGGTAGCTGGGGATGTCGAACTCAAAGATTAAAAGTAGATCTTGGGCTTTTGGGTTCCTTCTCTAGTAGATTAAGGCTTTTCCACCCCAATTCAAGCAATGAGTGATGATCGGACTAGGATCGAGTGCTTTCGCCCTCGTTCCAACCACTTCTACACATCGATCATTGGGGAAATCCCCTTCGAAGCAAGGTCTTGAGATTGACACATGTTCACTTTCGCTACTTTGCCAATCTCAAGCCTTGATTCCCGACTTTCGCAAGGAATTGTAGCTCTATGTAGAGTGGGTTCCTTAGATCAAACACTCAAGGCTATGGAATTGGGGTTTCTAGCCCAAACCTAGCTAGGGTTTTCCCCCATAACCCAAGATCAAGGAGATCTACTCCATAAGGCAAACAAAGAAAGCAAACAAATCAAAAGGCAAAGCAATCAACATCATCAATCTCAAGACAAAGCAAAGTTTCATTCAAAATCAAAAGCAATCCACAAATTCCAATCAAGGGTTTCCAAATCCACAAGATCAAAACAAAGCAAAGCAAATCTATCAACCAAACCTATCAATTTTCCTCTCTCTTGGCCGATTCTCTCTCTTCTCCTTCTCCTCTCCTTCCTCCTTGCTCTCCAAGTATCCCCTTGAGAGATTTTGAGGGTTGGCCCCCTTGCTAAGTGTGGGAACCCCCTTCTTAGAAGATAAGAGGGCCTTTTAATAGATGAGGGGAAAAAGTGGAAGTTCACAATTTCGTGCCTTGGAGCCCAAGTAGTTCGGTGACCGACTTGGACCGACACGGAGGACCTCGGGCCCGAGGTACTGTGCAACTCGGTCCGATGTTCTGGAGACTTCAAAGTCGGGCCCGATGTTGGTTGCAACTCGGTCCTGACCTCGTTCCACCTTCTTCTTTGTTGGCTTCTCTTGTTCTTCTTCATGGCTTGCACCTCTCTTTCCTCCTTTGCTCGGGCCTTGCTCCATGTCTCAACCCTCCTTCAAAACGACCCTTGATCCATGCCAATTTATCTACAAAACACATAAAATGCGCGTAGTCTCCGAATCTCATAGAAATACGGGAACTAAGCTAAAAAGGAACAAAACGCACAAGAAAAGGGGAAAAAGAAACATATTTACAAAGGAAATCACATATGAAAACACCACCAAATAGAGAGACATCAGATAGTACTTCACAAACTGAATTTTCAATTGAGAGGCTTTAACGCTATCTCAATTGATTAACTAGTTAAGATCTTTAATAATCTAACTAGACAAACCAATTTGATTATACTAAACTCTCGTAATCTGAATTGTGTTTGAAGAACTTGAATGAACAATCAATGGAATGTAAAAGCACGAACACAAGTTGTTTTTGGGGCCCAAAAGCAAGACTAAACCAAAGGGGTTTAATCTTACTTCAAGCTGAATTTTTATTAATGAAATGCAAGAGTATTTATATGAATTACAAAGCAACTCCTTGGAGACCAAGGCAAGCTCCTAGCAGGCCCTAGAGGGGTATTTCTGGGCTTTTACTTCCTTCCCAAGATAATATAAAATAATGAAAATGCATCTATCTAAATTCCCTTACTTTAATTAAATCAAATAAATAATTATCTGACTTAATGAGTAAGGAAATTATCCTAACAACTTAAAAGATAACAAAAATAATAAAGCAAGACAATTCAGCCATCTAACAAACTCGTATATCCGAAATAATTCATAAACATAAAATCTAATTAAAGATAGAATTAAAACTAAAAATAAGATTCGTGTAAGACTTGAACAACTGTCAGTAAATCGCAATTTTCGCCTCTTTGTTGTTGGATTCTGAATTCGACTTAAACTAAAAAGTTGTATATCTTTTAATTATCTATCCAATGCAATTTGAACGAACTTGAGATCAATTTTCTAGCCCAAGTTATGACCATTTTACTGAGCATTTTTTTTCCATTTGACGGGTTTCATAACTTTTCGAACTTTCAAAACTTCATCCTCTTCCTTGGTGGCCTTGGACGCCCTTGATGAATATAATCAAAGCACAATATGGAATCCATGAAAACCTTCTTGAACTTGAATGCTTGGGACCTTAGTAAAGGTCTTGGTTTTTGGCCTATATTCATCTTCGACGAATCATTTACTTGGATCATCCCTTGATTTGTATCATTCTCCCCCACTTGAATTCGACTTGTCCTCAAGGCGACGTTGGTAAAGAAAAAAAGGACATGATACGAATTCTCCAATTTAGAAAGAAGATCTTCATTGAATCGCATAGACACCAATTCAAGCACGCTCGGGTGATGTCTCTCTATTTGGTGGTGTTTTCATATGTGATTTCCTTTGTAAATATGTTTCTTTTTCCCCTTTTCTTGTGCGTTTCGTTCCTTTTTAGCTTAGTTCCCGTATTTCTATGAGATTCGGAGACTACGCACATTTTATGTGTTTTGTAGGTAATCTGGCATGAATCAAGGATCGATTTGAAGGAGGATCGAGACATGGAGCGAGGCCCGAGCAAAGGAGGAAAGAGAGGAGCAAGCCATGAAGAAGAACAAGAGGAAAGCCAACAAGAAGAAGGTGGAACGAGGTTCGGACCGAGTTGCAACCAACCTCGGGCCCGACTTGAAGTTTCAACCTCGGACCGACATGCACAGTAACTCGGGCCCGAGGTCCTCCGTGTCGGTCCAAGTCGGTCACCGAACTACTTGGGCTCCAAAGCACGAATTTGTGGACTTCCACTTTTGCCCCTCATCTAATCCATAAAAGGCCCTCTTGTCTTCTAAGAAAAGGGTCCCCCCCCCCCCCCACTCTCTCACAAAAAAAAGGGGAGTTCCAAGGGAGCCAAGAGGATTCTTGGAGAGCAAGGAGGAAGGAGAGGAGAAGGAAGAGAGAGAGAATCGGCCAAGGGAGAGGGAGATTTGGTAGGTTTGTTTGATAGATTAGCTTTGTTTTGTTTTGATCTTGTGGATTTGGAAACTTTTGGATTAGAATTTGTGGATTGCTTTTGATTTGAATGAAACTTTGCTTTGTTTTGAGATTGATGATGTTGATTGCTTTCCCTTTTGATTTGTTTGCTTTCTTTGTTTGCCTTATGGAGTAGATCTCCTTGATCTTGGGTTATGGGGGAAAACCCTAGCTAGGTTTAGGCTAGAAACCCCAATTCCATAGCCTTGAGTGTTCGATCTAAGGAACCCACTCTACATAGAGCTACAATTCCTTGCGAAAGTTGGGAATCAAGGCTTGAGATTGGCAAAGTAGCGAAAGTGAACATGTGTCAATCTCAAGACCTTGCTTCGAAGGGGATTTCCCCAATGATCGATGTGTAGAAGTGGTTGGAACGAGGGCGAAAGCACTCGATCCTAGTCCGATTATCACTCATTGCTTGAATTGGGGTGGATAAGCCTTAATCTACTAAAGAAGGAACCCAAAAGCCCAAGATCTACTTTTAATCTTTGAAGTTCGACAAACCCAGCTACCTCGGGCCCGACTTACCCTACGTCGGTCCCGACTTCCTCTTGTCGCCAACATCGGGCCCGACGTGACCTCTGTGTCGGTCCCGACTGTTTTCTTTGTTTTCCTTCGTTTTATGCTCTCCTTTCTAGCTTCCTAGTATCTAGGCACATCGATCGAGTAGACTTCCCGAGTGTTCGACACCCACCACGTACTACAACGGGGTCGGGTTATAAATTGTATCTCTAGACCCTCGCACACCGTGAGAGGCGATCAAAAAGATTGGCGCCGTTGCCGGGGAAGTCTAAGTGCATTGAGTGCCAATTTGGTGAGTTTTTTGTGTTTCGGTAGTGATTTGGGTGAGGGAATAGCCCAAACCCTTTGTTTGTTTTTGATTTGTTTTGGTTTGTGTTTTTGTTTCATAGGTGTATGCTAGCTCGTTCCTCCCGAGGAACACTTGAGCTTGAGTTTGTGAGTGATCCGGAAAGTATTCTCAAAGAAGCCCGAAGAAGGAAAAGGATGGAGAATCAAGCTCTCCATGTTGATGAAGAGTTGGCTCAACTTAGGGCCGAAATGGCTAGATTGCAACTTGAGAGGGACAATCAAGAGGAGGTGGCAAGAAGAGAACGGGAGCAACGGATGAGAGCCGAGGCTCAACTCAACGCTCTACCCCGGAATGCACGCCAATACATGCATCCGGAGTTGAGAGTACCCGAGCCGGCTATTGTGCTTCCCGAGGTTGCCAAGAATTTTGAGATCAAGACGCAATTCGTCTCCCTCATCAAGCGTGATCAATTCGAGGGCCGTCCACATGAGTGTCCCATAGAGCATGTTAAACGATTTGTGGATATGTGTGAGACGATCTCCACCGACGAGGAGACATTGGAGTATGTGCTTCTAAAGGCGTTCAAATGGTCACTTGGGGGCAAGGCCACACATTGGCTCGAGAGCCAAGCTCCTAGGTCAATCACAACTTGGAAGACACTCTATGACGCTTTCTTGATGAAATTCTTCCCGCCCTCAAAGACAACCGAGTTAAGAAGGAAGATTGCAAGCTTTCAACAAGGTCCGAATGAGCCCCTCTTCGAAGCATGGGACCGTTTCAAGGGGATGTTGCGCCAATGTCCTACTCATGGCCAACAACCATATGTACTTCAAGACATCTTTTTCCAAGGCATCAATCCGGTAACAAAGGACAAGCTCAATCTCCACACCGATTGTGGGTTCATAGACTTGACACCGGACCAAGCTTGGGAGCTACTTGACAAGCTATCCGATTATGAGGCCATGTATGGGGTGAGTCAAGCTAGCAAGGAGGTGAAAGTTCAAGGTGAAGGTGCAAGGAAGTTATATGATCCAAAGGGAGAAGACATTGATAGGGATGTGAAGCTCCAATTCCTTGAAGATAAAGTGAGCAAGCTTAAGAGGCAAGTCCACTACTACAAGCAAAATGCTAGAGCTTGTGAGGAGTGTGGATCCTTTGCACATGCTACACAAGTTTGTCCGAATGAGAGCCAAGTGCGCTTGGCCATGCGAATTGAGGAGGCAAACTATGTTCGAGGAAATTTCGGTGGAAGAGGCAATTTCAACAATGGTGGCAATGGCCGGTGGAACAACGGTCAAGCTCAAGGCTACAACAACAACTTCAACCAAAACGAGCCAAGGGCGCCACCACCACCATATAGACCACCGGGATTCAATGAGTTACAAACATTTGCTCAAGAGATGAGAGATGGGTTCAAGGAGATGAGGACCCAATTCAATGAGTTTGGTGCATGGAGGAGGCAAGTCGACAATCAATTTGCCCAAATTGCAACTCAAGCCCCGAGAGAGAATGGAAGACTTCCGGGCCGACCCGAGGAGAATCCTCAAGCTCAAAACAATCAAAATGAAGTCCGGGCAATTGGATTGAGAAGTGGCCGAAACCTACCCGAGCCACACGTGCCTAAGAAGAATGAAGAGAGTCGGACCAACTTACCCAGCAAGTCGGGTCCGACATTCCCCGAAGTCGACCCGGCCAGAAGATCGACTCCTTCACCACGGACCGAGGTCGAGAGCAACTCGGGACCGACGTACACAGACCTCGATCCAACTCCTCTGCCTCGGACCGAGAGTCACAACATCGGGCCCGACATGGTGCCCAAGTCGGTCCAACCAGGAAATGTTGCAAGTGAAGTAGGGAAGTCCAAGGAGGTTGATCCAAGCAAGATCCAAGGTGAAACGATTCTTCCATATCCCTCAAAGAAGCTGAAAGATGTTGTTGAGAACAAGTTCAAGAGGTTTCTCAAACTCTTGTAAGGCTTGAACATCTCTATCCCGTTCACCGATGCATTGAGTGAGATGCCATCTTATGCCAAGTTTTTAAAGGAGATTTTGAGCAAGAAAAGGTCCATAGTTGAAATGCAAGATGAGGTCAAGACCTTGGAGTTACCACAAAAGCTAGGAGATCCCGGTCGTTTTGCTATAACCATTGGTGTGGGGTCTAAAAATTTCCAAGCCTTATGTGACCTTGGGGCAAGTGTTTCGGTGATGCCCGCTAGCATTTGGAGAAGAGCAAATTTGGGTGAAATGGAGCCGGCCGATATGTCCCTAACTATGGCCGACGGTTCCATCATCAAGGCTAAGGGAATATTGGATGACGTGCCGGTGCGAGTTGGAAAGTACTTTGTTCCCGATGATTTCGTGATCTTGGACATGCACGAGGACCCCTTGGTCCCAATAATCTTAGGAAGACCATTCTTAGCTACGGCGGGGGCAAGGTTTGATGTCAAAAACGGGAAGGTTTCCTTTGAGATTGGTGAAGAAAAGGTCGATTTTCACTTCAACAAGGCCTTGAATGAGTCGGACGCCTTGGCTATCCTCAAACTTGAAGAGAGTGCTAAGAGAAAAGGTGAAGAAGTGGAAGTTGCTAGAGAGGTCGTTGTGTTGAGAAGTGATGAAGGGTTCAATAAACAAATACAAGCAAGGGAGTTGTTGGAGCAAATTGAGGATCAAGATGAGTCAAGGATCAATGCTAGCCCAAGGAGAATGAAGAGTATCCTTACTTATATCCTTTTGATGTTGGTGATGACCACAATTCTTACCAAACTTTTGATTCCTACATTTGTTTAAGTGATTTGAAAGATGACTTAGGAGACTCCTACATTTGCCTTAGTGACTTGAAAGATAAATTGGTAGAATCTCCTAGGAATTCTTTGGATAACTTTGGTGTAGGAAAAGAGGAACATGATGGAGCAAGTAAGGAGAAGAAATCTCATCCGTTGGAGGAGTATGATGAGAGAGGCCCGAGGCCGGATAGCCATGCCTATATAGACCATCGTTGGTGGTTTTATGGGTATGAAGGCAATGGGAATGGGCATAACAATGGCGAGCAATTCACCGTGTTTCACCCGCCATAAGGTTGAGGTTAGGAAGTCAAGCTAGTGACTCTAAACGAGCGCTTCTCGAGAGGCAACCCGAGCTAGTAGCTTTCTTTTCGTAATTTTAGTTTGATTTTTCTTAGTTTAGCCTAGCTTTTTCCTAACCAATCTCTATCTAGTGTTTTGTGGATTTATAGTGTCGTGCATTCTTCAAAGTTGTGTAGGATTTGAGGTGAAATATTTAAATGGAAATATGGGAAAGAAGTTGCAAGAGGATGGAGTAAAATTGGTGACCCGAATACTCCCACATCGAGCCCAGGTAAGTCGGGCCCGACATAGGGACGTCGGTCCATGAAGTCGGTCCAACTCGATTTGACTAGTTGGAATGCCAATTTTGCCCTTGACCTAATTTGTCCTTTTCCCCCATTAAATACTATCCCCCACCTACCTATCATCTTCATATCAACCACCATTCCCAAAACACAACCCCTCTCCCTCAAAAATTCTCAAAGTCGGCCGCCCCCCTACCCTCACCATACTCGATCCACACATCTTCCTTTCTTCATCTCGATCCAATCACAAAAAGGCCTCCCAAACCCGAATCCAAGTAGAAATCTCGAGTTCAATATAGTTCTTCATCCCCCATCTCGATCTAGATTGAGAAAAGTTGAGTTCTAAGTTGCTTATTTGTTTAAAAGTTCAATATTCTTCGAATCCGGTATGTGTTACTCGATCTCTACTTATTTCTTTGAAAATTTTGTGCTTTCATTGCGTAGATTGAGTAATGCCATGTTTGATTGAGAGCTTGAGCTTGAGCATCAATGGTGGATTTGCATGATTTGTGAAATTGAGCTTTAAAGTTGTTTATGCATGCTTAGATCCATTTAGAACTTCGATTAGGGATGTTTGATGGTTGAATTTGAAATTTAAGTGCATGATAGAGTGATTTGGGTTGATTTAAGGCTAGAAGTCGAAGCATGAATTAGGTCAAGATCGAAGTGCCCAGGAGAGTCGGGCCCGAGTTGTGGAAGTCGGTCCATCAAGTCGGACCGAGGGTGAGGATGTGTCGGGCCCGACATAGGTTGGAAGTCGATCCATGTTGTTTTTGCCCTCTTCTTGTGATATCATGTGGATTCATGTGTTTCATTGTTGGCTATAGCCTAATCATGATGTAGTATGATCATTTGCTTAGCCATTGTTAGAAGATATCCATTATGATTCATGTTGGATTGTGATGCATGTGTGTTTAGAGACTAAGTATGGAGTTCCCTTGTGTTGATGTGTTGTTGTGTGTTGATGAGTGCTTTTGTTGAGTTGTATGGAGTTTATCTTGGACCCTTTTGTTTGGTTGGATGTGTGTAGGTACCATGGAGACTAGAGCTTCATCATCTCATGCGGAAAGGCCGAGGAAGAAGTCCAAGAAGTCAAGGAAAGAGCCAAAATTGGATGATGTCTACTTGGAGGATGATGAGCAAGTTGAGAGTTATGCAAGGTATATGGCGCTTGAGCATCACACAAGGTGGCTTGATTGGGACGCCGTGAGGAAGATGGACATGGATCAAGCTCTTCCAAGGTGCTACTCCCATATCGGTCTCAATGGAATGCTAAGGTGGGACAACACCCACTATCCCGCCCTCACCTCGGAATTCATGGCCACTTTTGAATGCACTTATGATAATGTGGAGGATGAGGAAGGGGCGATCACTTTCCAATTGGGCAATGAGGACCACAATCTCTCTCTTAGGGACTTGGCTACCTACTTCGGGTTTCCATGCCCAAGAGAAGAGACCGGCGTCGACAATGAGAAGGTGAACCAAGTGTGGCGTCATGTGGCCGGGAAGAGCGAGATGAGAAAGGGCGCCTCCACATCCGAGATTGCTAGCCCTCTTTTTCGGGTCATGGTGCGAGTCTTGGGGTGTGCAATCTATGCTCGTCATGAGTTGAGCAAGCCGATGAAGGAGGAGATCATGTTGCTCCATGAGATGCTCTTCAACACCGAGAAGCCCATGAACCTTGCATGGGAGTGGGTCAAGATGGTGCGGGACTTCCAAAGTTCCTCTTGGATCTACTTCGGTGGGATGATAGCGAGGCTCGCCATGCGTCTAGGAGTTGATCTTGACAAGTATTCTCCGGCTCCGAATGGTGTTGAGTTCATGAACATGAAGTATTTCAAGAAGGCCAACATCATCAAGGAGAAGCTCTACATGATTTCCTTGGCCCCTCACTCAAACTATGAAGGTGTGTCGATCCGGTTAGTGCACAACCTCTATGACCTTTCTCGGTATCAAAATTGGTACCAAGTGTGGACCGGCAAGCCACACTCATTTGGTGACCCCGAAGGTGCAAGAGAAGGGCGGCGACAACAATCTCAACACATTCGGTTTACTTCCCCTCCATCTACACCGGATTCCGACCAAGACAACTTCGTGTTTGCACCTCGTGGGGAGGACATGGATGTCGATCAAGGGCAAAGTGAAGAAGATGAGCGCCTCCAAGGCTTGATGGCCGACCTCCGAGCCATGCACCATGCTCCAACACTGGCGGACCGAGGTACACACCAAGTCGGGCCCGACTTCCCTCAATGTCGGTCCAGTTCATTCCATGGTGGTGAGGTCCCGAGGCATTATGAGCGTGGAGAAGGGAGCGGTGCAAGGCGAGAGCAATTCCAAGGTGGCGGTTATGAAGGCTATGCCCAATGGTACGGTCCGGGAATGGTGTTTCCCGAGCAACAACAAACCGTGGACATGTCCTTCTTAGCCAACCAAATGGCTCATCTCCAACTTCAACAAGAAAATGTTCTCTAAGAGGTCCATCAAGTGAATCTCCAACAACAACAAATGTACCAACATCAACAACAAATGTACCAACAACAACAACAAATGCTTCAACAACAAAGCTCTTTCCAAGCTAGCCAACAAGAGATGAACCGGGCCCTCGGCTACACTAGACGAGAGGTAGAGGAGCTTAGGGAGGTGGAAGACCAAAGGTGGCGGGTCCAAGATAGCTACAACACGTGGATGAGCGGGAACTTCCCTTCCCGTGAGGACCAATGGACACGCCCGGAGCCTCAACTTCAACCACCACCACAAGACTTCTACCAAGAGCAAGTGTACGAGAGGGAGCGGCAAGCAAGGCTCCAAAGAGGACGTAGACGTGACAACCTCGCCGATTGATCCTATACATGCCATTGAAGAATAAGAAATTGTGAGATTTTCATACTTTTCTCTCTTGCTTTTAAGTTTTGATTTCCTTGTTTGATGGGGACATCAAAATTTTAAGTATGGGGTGGGGGTAAGTGTGTTCATGATTTCACTTGTTTATGTTTGTTTACTATTTTGAGGATATTTAGTTTGTGTTTGGGATGTTTGCTTCTTGGTTTGTGGTTTGATGAAAAACATGAGTGATTAATTTGGTCTTGAATAGATGAGTTTTTGGTTCTAGAGAAATTTTTGCAAAAATCCATAAAAATTGAAAAATTGTGTTGAAAACAACAAAAAGATTTTGTGTTTTGTAGGTTTTGGACTAGAAATTCCCATCTTAGATTGCCAAATGTAAGCTAATGATGATGTGAGCATGTAAATTCCTTTGCATATTTTTGGATAGTTTAGCCTCTTAAATGATGTTGCTTTTGATGTGATCATGATATCTTGCTTGTTTTATTGAACATGTGAGTTCTAGGATGAGTTCTTATGCAACTAAGTATGAGTGACCCTTGTGAGATTGATTTTTGGCCATTTTAGGGATGCTTGTTCATATTTGCATATCCCTCATTTTTCTTGTGTGATTAGCTCATTCATGCTTAGTAAAACTTGCTATTGCGGTGTTTATCTATTTTCCAAGACCGTCATGAGAATTGTCCTAGCATGGTCACATTGATTTTGAACTTTGTTCTTTTAGTCACATAAATGTTCCATATCCTACCATGAAGATAATCCTTTGTTTGTAGCCCCGTTCTAGCCTAAGCCTTTGTTTGAAACTCCTCAAAAATATTATTCCTAGCCTTATATGACTTGACCCTTATGGGATTGGACTTTAGAAGAGAGGTTGGGATTGTATTTGAAGAGTTGAGATTCTCTTGGGTTTAAGGGCAAAGAATGGTGTTATGAATCATGTGGGTAGTGCATCTTTGTTGTACAAAAATGAAAAGAAAAAAAAAAGGAAAGAAAAGGAAGAAAGAAAATGTTGGAAATGTAAGGTGGAATAAAGCAAAGAGCTTAAGTGAAGAAAAGGGTCCGACCGAGTTACAAGCAACATCGGGCCCGATGTCATAAGAAAGTCGGTCCAAATGTAGAAAGTGTTGAAAAATCCAACAAAAAGCATAAGAGCAAAGATGAAGTGGAATGTTAAGTGAAATTTTGGGTTGAAAGGAAAATGTTAAGTTTTTTTGGGTGAGTGTGAAAGTAATTGTGGAATTTTGGTGAAGTTGGTGAGAGTTTAGGTTGTTCAATCCCCATTGAAAGCACCACGAGACCAAATAATTCCCACCTTGAGAAATACCAAAAGCCCCATTACAACCCGGCCGAATGGAACCTCTTTGAGGACCTCTATTGAGCCAAGTTCGAAATTCTTTGTGTACTTTGCATTAGGCATCTCTAGGTGGAGGAATTGGTGATATTAGCTTCAATAGTAAAGTCCTTACTTGCATGATTTTTGAGCTTGAGTGTTCATTGCTAAACCCAAACACATGATGAGTGATACACATTCACATATCCCTAAAGTGAGGCTTGGTTGCATTGACTTTATTCCTTGGAACACTTAATCATGTGTGATGATGTAATCTTGCTTGAATATCGATCATTTGTGCTTAAAATGTGTTTTCATACGAGGCTTTACTTGAAGATTATGTTTCGGTCTTGCTTACATTGTTATTGCTTGAGGACAAGCAAGTTTAAGTATGGGGTATTTTGATGTCTCTCTATTTGGTGGTGTTTTCATATGTGATTTCCTTTGTAAATATGTTTCTTTTTCCCCTTTTCTTGTGCGTTTCGTTCCTTTTTAGCTTAGTTCCCGTATTTCTATGAGATTCGGAGACTACGCACATTTTATGTGTTTTGTAGGTAATCTGGCATGAATCAAGGATCGATTTGAAGGAGGATCGAGACATGGAGCGAGGCCCGAGCAAAGGAGGAAAGAGAGGAGCAAGCCATGAAGAAGAACAAGAGGAAAGCCAACAAGAAGAAGGTGGAACGAGGTTCGGACCGAGTTGCAACCAACCTCGGGCCCGACTTGAAGTTTCAACCTCGGACCGACATGCACAGTAACTCGGGCCCGAGGTCCTCCGTGTCGGTCCAAGACAGTCACCGAACTACTTGGGCTCCAAGGCACGAATTTGTGGACTTCCACTTTTGCCCCTCATCTAATCCATAAAAGGCCCTCTTGTCTTCTAAGAAAAGGGTCCCCCCCCCACTCTCTCACAAAAAAAAGGGGAGTTCCAAGGGAGCCAAGAGGATTCTTGGAGAGCAAGGAGGAAGGAGAGGAGAAGGAAGAGAGAGAGAATCGGCCAAGGGAGAGGGAGATTTGGTAGGTTTGTTTGATAGATTAGCTTTGTTTTGTTTTGATCTTGTGGATTTGGAAACTTTTGGATTAGAATTTGTGGATTGCTTTTGATTTGAATGAAACTTTGCTTTGTTTTGAGATTGATGATGTTGATTGCTTTCCCTTTTGATTTGTTTTCTTTCTTTGTTTGCCTTATGGAGTAGATCTCCTTGATCTTGGGTTATGGGGGAAAACCGTAGCTAGGTTTAGGCTAGAAACCCCAATTCCATAGCCTTGAGTGTTCGATCTAAGGAACCCACTCTACATAGAGCTACAATTCCTTGCGAAAGTTGGGAATCAAGGCTTGAGATTTGCAAAGTAGCAAAAGTGAACATGTGTCAATCTCAAGACCTTGCTTCGAAGGGGATTTCCCCAATGATCGATGTGTAGAAGTGGTTGGAACGAGGGCGAAAGCGCTCGATCCTAGTCCGATTATCACTCATTGCTTGAATTGGGGTGGATAAGCCTTAATCTACTAGAGAAGGAACCCAAAAGCCCAAGATCTACTTTTAATCTTTGAAGTTCGACAAACCCAGCTACCTCGGGCCCGACTTACCCTACGTCGGTCCCGACTTCCTCTTGTCGCCAACATCGGGCCCGACGTGACCTCTGTGTCGGTCCCGACTGTTTTCTTTGTTTTCCTTCGTTTTATGCTCTCCTTTCTAGCTTCCTAGTATCTAGGCACATCGATCGAGTAGACTTCCCGAGTGTTCGACACCCACCACGTACTACAACGGGGTCGGGTTATAAATTGTATCTCTAGACCCTCGCACACCGTGAGAGGCGTCATCGGGCATACCATAGTTGTGTCGTTTGTTGATATCTCTTCTTCGTCCCAACCATGGCCACAAGTGGGGTTGTAACACCCCGACTTTAAACTAGGATGCTACTCGGCAGTAGACCTTACCAGGTACTACTTAGGTTATCTTGACAACAAATTCACTCGGATCTTGCAACTCGGGCACGACGAGAAATCATAAATAAAATATCCAACTCTTATTTATAAAAAAAAAGGATATAAAACATGCATGAGACCCAAACTCTGAATATTAAAGATAACGAATATTTTCAACCCAACTAACACAATGTTCACCTTAATGCTAACAGCTCAAACAAGTCAACAATACCAATATAACTAGTAACTCCCAAACCAACCCAAGCCTATTGACATGTTCGTCAAATTCCGCTCCACCACTCGGCTGAAGACCATCACTGTTCCTAATTTGTACCTGCAACTGAAAACTAAGTCCCCGATGGGTCAGTTCCTATTCCAATCCAAGTTAGAAATCACACGGCACCAGTAAGACGTTTTAAAAACCAAACACAATTCCTAACATTCAACAAACAAGATTAGCACACAAAAACCAACTACAGTCCATACCCTATTTCCAAATAATCCCACACACACATTAACAAATTCGCATTTACACAATTCTGCACATCAACCTACACATTCTCCTCCACACGTTCACACACACACGCACTCATACAATTTATTTTGCGGCAATGCAACCCTTCTTCGCCATTGCATTCTACGCGACAATGTAACCGTTCTACATCATTGCATGTCATTCCAGCAATACAACCTTTCTCCGTCATTACATGCCCGTTCTCAAATCAAGCACGGAAAAACCATTCACAATAATTCAGATAAGATAAAACTAATTAAAAACGAATCACACACATGTCACATAAAATACAATGCTCATAAACAAGCAGTACGGACTAGTTCCCCAAAACCAATCCTACAAGCACAACATAACGTCTAACAAGAACTAGAACAAGAACCGAGCAAGTCGCAGAACGACTTACCTTAGACGAGGAAATCCTGAGCGAAAACGAAAGGCTAAGAGCTTTGAACAAGGTGATTAATTCCCTAACAAATAACGAGTATATATATAAATATTACGCGAGTGCACTAACTCTTTAAACTAGTTTAACAAGTAACACCTAGCTAAACCCGATCGGATCACTCACAACTTTCTACCACAACCAAGCCAACATTAACCACGAAAAGAAAGAAAACTAAATTAATTTGCACATACCACCCGTGCTCCTAACAATTCACTTACGAATATGTTTCCATGTATATACTAACTATAGATTATTAGGTATGTAATATATAAAATTTCAACCCATTTATATGATCTAACTTATCAAGTTCAGAAGCTAAATAATAACACCCATGTATAAATTCAAGACACTCTCCAAACAAGCATTATTGTACTGAACATAACTAACCACAATTGAACGTTACCTTAACCATTCGAATAAGATTTAAATTAACAATTCAGTCCAACACCACCTTCAACCGCCTTTATCTATAGCTAATTAATTAACATCCTTAAATAACCAATATCCTCATATATTACTAACTAGCAACTAACCCGACACCTACCAAATACTAGCAGCGGTTCTATAAATACTTATCCTAATCAAACCACTAACCGGCCTTCAATAATCGAAACGAACCCAAACAACCCCAACTTCTATCGAACTGTACTCAAACCCACACCACCAAAACCGAGATCCCTCCAACGAAACTCAATAGAAACAAAACTAGAATGAACAGAAAGGCAAGTAGCTCTTACGATCGACAACGAACGACGAAGGACCGGGCTGAACTGCACGACGTGAAGAATGACCTCGACCAGGACAAAGGCGACGGTTTTATGGCTTTGGTTGTGTACGAAGACGGCAGAACAAGAATGTAAAAAGTGGTAGAGGGCTTATCTCGAACGTGAAAACCAATAGGAGGGTTTAAATAGGTTATCTCTTATTATAAGATAGATTAGGGTTACAATTAACTAATTTATTTATATATATATTTCTAAATCTATTTTATCTAATATAGGTGGGAAGGAAATCGGGCTTCAAGCTCCAAGTTGCGCTTTGTAGGATTTTGGGCCCAATCACAAAATAAGAAAGGTAGGTTTAGAATAAAATGTAGGAGGAATTGGAATGGAATCTAGTTACCGGTTTCCTCAAGAAATTTCGGATATTACAGGGGTTGCCTTTGATACCTCCTTAGGTTTCACATTGACCCATGTTGGGGCTGATCTAGGAGGTGCAAGGATCGGCGTTGATTACGACAACGTTGGCCAAGCAATAGAATCTTCAATAGGATCCAAAGAAAGAAACTTCAGCGGTGCATCTTCCTTTTTGTAGTCCTCAAAATCACAATTTTCCTCACCCATATGGCTGGAATATGTGAAAACATTGTTGAAAATTGAAGAGCACTCGTCATTATCTTTGATTGGGCACTCATCAGATAAAATTTCCGGTTCGATGCTTTCCGAAATCGCCAAGTGAAGTTGAAGGCGTTGATAAAAATCCGCACTAACGTACATACATTGAAGATCAATATGAAAAATCAAATAATAAAACTTGTCTCAACCTAGATAACTGATACCAATTGATACGTGATCGCCTCGGATTACTCCTCGTTGATCTCTTTTTGAACCCACACAAGTCCCGATCTTGCCAGTAAACTCGATTCCAACCTAAATCAACTTTCAATGTCAACAACTTGTAACGGAAGCAAAGAAATTTTGAACTTGAGTATGAATGAAACTGAATTGAATCACTAGATTGAATCAATAGAGATAGTTCAATTGAATTGGCTCTAACGCTAAATCCAATTGATGAACTAGATTGATCTTTAATAATCAAAACTAGAACTAGTCAATTGATCAATTGAATGACACAATTTGAATTAACACAAGAGAGAGAGAGAGATCGATTGAATGATGATGATGATCAAATTTGCAAGCAAAATTCACACGTGTATTTTGTGGCCCAAAGACTAGATAAACCTTTTCTAGGGTTTATCTAATCTCAAGCTGCTCGATTGATACGGAATTATCTCCTCGATTGCTCGATGATGACAATTCGATCTTGTTTTGGCCCGATCTTGACAAGTAATTCTCTTTCCAACATGAATTGCTCGAACTCAATTACTTGTGGCGCAAGCAATTCGACTCTCACTAAATTCAATGAAGAACGACTGAATGCGAATGGATAGTACTTCACAAACTGAATTGTCAATTGAGAGGCTCTAACACTATCTCAATTGATTAACTAGTTAAGATCTTTAATAATCTAACTAGACAAACCAATTTGATTATACTAAACTCTCGAAATCTGAATTGTGTTTGAAGAACTTGAATGAACAATCAATGGAATGTAAAAGCACGAACACAAGTTGTTTTTGGGGCCCAAAAGCAAAACTAAACCAAGGGGGTTTAATCTTACCTCAAGCTGAATTTTTATTAATGAAATGCAAGAGTATTTATATGAATTACAAAGCAACTCCTGGGAGAGAAAGGCAAGCTCCCAGCCGGCCCTAGAGGGGTATTTCTGGGCTTTTGCTTGCTTCCCAAGATAATATAAAATAATGAAACTGCATCTATCTAAATTCTCTTATTTTAATTAAATCGAAAAAATAATTATCTGACTTAATGAGTAAGGAAATTATCTTAACAACTTAAAAGATAACAAAAATAATAAAGCAAGACAATTCAGCCATCTAACAAACTCCTATAGCCGAAATTATTCATAAATATAAAATCTAATTAAAGATAGAATTAAAACTAAAGATAAGATTTCCGTAAGACTTGAACAACTGTCAGTAAATCGCAATTTTTGCCTCTTTGTTGTTGGATTCTGAATTCGACTTAAACTACAAAGTTGTAGATCTTTTAATTATATATCCAACGCAATTTTAACGGACTTGATATCAATTTTCTAGCCCAAGTTATGACCCTTTTACTGAGCATTATTTTCCATTTGACGCGTTTCATAACTTTTCGAACTTTCAAAACTTCATCCTCTTCCTTGGTGGCCTTGGACGCCATTGATGAACATAATCAAAGCACAATATGGAATCCATGAAAACTTTCTTGAACTTGAATGCTCGGGACCTTAGTAAAGGTATTGGTGTTTGGCCTATATTCATCTTCGACGAATCATTCACTTGGACCCTCCCTTGATTTGTATCATCCTTATTCTCTATGCTCTCTCGTAGTGAGACCTCTTTTACATATCTTGGCATTGAGAAATCTGACCTAAACTCAAATGCAGATTTCTGAACTGAATTGAACTCTAGTAAAAAATCGGAATTATAACTAGGAAGTGAAGTTATAAATAAGGTTTACTATAAAAGAAATCAATTTTAAAACTAGGGAGTGAAGTTATTAATGAGATTTATAACGAGGAATTGAACTGAACTCAAGCTTGAAAGTATAAAAGTAATTACTCATCCTAAAAGAAGAACACTTCTTTTGCACATACATATATAACTTTGAAATATCTGATACGAAGTCATTTGAGAAGAGGTTATTTCTCTTTCTACTTCCTAACTTTGAAAATATCTGATTTGAAAATGGCATATAAAGATATGGTATGCAAGAAAAACAATTGAAATGAACTCTAAAAGAAGAAAACTTCCTACTTAATTCAAGAAAATATGTACCCCAAACAAATTATAAGTCTATAACTAGCAAGCTTAGTCACAAGTTAGAAATGGCAACAGATTGTAACAAATTTCTGAAATGAACCCTATAACTAGCAAGCTTAGTCACGTAATTATGAATCTATCATCTTACTGAGGTAAATATGCCCATCAATTCAGTATAGTAACTCACGATCAATACTTTCATAAATTTTGTGAATTGGAATATACCTAACACTTTCATAAACTTATATAAAAAAAACCCTAAAATTATAAGCAGCAAAATAGCCCTAATTGTAAATTAGGAGTGGAACATAAAATAAAAATCTGAACTACAATTTCAAACCCTAATTTCAAATAAAATTAAATATCACGCCAAATTGAGCATAAAAACAGCTAACGAGAGTAGAAATCAAATAAATCATACTTTAAATTGCCCTAAATTCAACCTTAAACACATCAATTGCAAAAAAAAGTCCTAAGGCTCCGTTTGGATGTACTAGCTGAAGCTGGAACAATAGCTGGATTTAGTAGCTGGAGCTGGAACGAGAGCTGGATTTTACCGAGGAGCTGGAACTAGAAATACGAGTTGAATCCGCTAATGAATGTTCGATAGGTCTAGCTGGATAAAATATTAAGATAGATAAAATTACCAAAATAGGCTTCATTAATAACCTAAGATGACCAAAATACCCTTATAGATGGAAAAAATAACAACTCCCAACCACAAACTCCTCATGTGTATTGTGTAGGTAGATTACAGTGAATGAGTGAATGAATTTGGGGGTTTCTCATCAATTGTTCTATTGTTCATTCCCTAGCAGCCACAAGTCACACAACCACACCCTCTCTTGTTTCATCAATCTTGCTCTCTCGTTCGTGAGACGACCGTCGGCATCGGCGGCAGCACCTCTCGCACCCACATCCATCAGCAGCAGTAGCTCGTCGGCGTTGGACGCTGCCGGAATTTCAAGATCTAAAAGACGGAGCGGAAGGGCCTTACCTGAGCGTCGTCGTCGTCAGCTGAGAGCTCCGAACAAATCTGGATTTGCGATGCTAAACAAAGGCTCAACTACTTTACCATCTCTCTTCCAAAAAATAGAAGCAGTATCGGGGTGGAATGAAAGGGTATTGGATGGAATTTCATTTTATGGGAGTTGAATTTTTTTTATAAGCTTGACAAGATTGGGGAGGGGAGGTGAAGAAAATAAGCTCACAAAAGCTAGATCCAGCCTCTTCAGCTCCTTCATCAAGCTCTCCGCCGAACGGGATGACCGGAGCTGAGTTTTTTTCAGTCCAGCTTCTACCAGCTGCGAGAAGTCGCATCCGAACGGAGCCTAAATCGCATAAATATAGTAAACTTGTCATCCGAAATTCAACATGTCAGCCATAATCCGCCAAGCGGCCATCTGCGAGGTGATAAAGCGAGCGACTTGGTTTCTTCTTCGCCTGTGGTCGCTGCCTTTCCTTCGCCTCTTGTTCGCTCTCGTGAGTTTCCCTTCGTGATACGTATGTAATTTTACCTTCTTTTTTTTGCGTTAAAACTTTGTTTAGATTAATTTTTTTTAATATCAAATCTGACGGAAAGTTGTTTAATTGGAAGGAAATGTTAAGGAAGGGTACGAACTGAACTAGGAAAAAAAACTCGAGGGTATTTTGCAAAATAAATTTTATTATGGGCACCATCCGAAAAAAGTACAAGATTCAGAGGTACATCCGCAATTTCCAAAAAAAAATGTTGTGTTGATGATATTTTGGATATGATTTTGGCGCGGGATGCGACAGAGGCCTAGAAGCCACTGAAACCAAATCCCCAAAGAATTGCAGTTATAGTATAGATAAGGCAGGCGGGCAGGCAAAAGGGGAAGGAGGGATCCAAAATGGGCATGTCCTCGGCAGCGGTTGCGGGCCTGAATCTTCTTCCCACATCGAAACATAAATCTCCGACCAGCTGCATCAACCAGCCTCGTTGGAATGAAAGCAAAAGACAGACTCTAAAATCGGGCATCAATGTGGGTGTGGTGGGGTTGTTGGCAGCTGCGGTGATAGGTTTTAACAAGCCCTTGGATGCAAACGCAACCCGAATCGAATACTATGCGACAGTGGAAGAGCCCTCTTGCGAACTCAATTTTGTCCGCTCAGGATTGGGTTACTGCGATATCGTTCCCGGATCCGGCCCCTCCGCTCCTTACAATGACCTGATCAATGTCTGTTTCTTTTTCTTAAAAATTATTTCATCTTTTAACGTTTTAAGAGTAGTGTTCAGTATTTTTAATTCTAATTCATTCAGATCCACTACACGGCAAGGTTTGCAGATGAGACGGTGTTTGACAGCAGTTATAAGCGCGGCAGGCCTCTCACGATGCGTATTGGCGTGGGAAAGGTCTGTTTGCTTTATGTTTGTTACTACTATTACTACTACTACTTAGCTAGTAAGGTTAGATTGGAGTACTAGTCTTAAATAATGTTTTGTTTCAGGTTATAAAGGGGTTGGATCAAGGCATATTTGGGGGTGATGGAGTTCCTGCTATGCAAGTTGGTATGTCCATCACTTGAGCATAAACAATGTATGTACCTTTAACTAACTTTAACTAGGTCATTAATCATCCTCCTAATTAAGCAGGAGGAAAACGCAAGCTTCGAATTCCTCCACAGCTGGCTTATGGTCCTGAACCAGCTGGCTGTTTTTCAGGTCATTTTGGATAATCATTTACTCAATCCAATTATTCTACTTAATTTACAAGTGTTGTTGACATTTTACTTGTTTCTATGATGGTGCATGAAGGTGATTGCAATATACCCGCAAATGCAACTCTGCTGTATGACATACATTTTGTTGAGATTTACAGTGGAAACAGGAAGTGAACCCACCACCAAGATCATATTATCAAATCCAATCCCGTAAGACTAAGAGTGAGTGTTGTTGCCTTCAATTTTCCTCTCTTCCCTCTTTAGTCATCATTATGTACGTTGTGTGTACTGAGAGTACTTTGAAAGCCTCATTCAAAATTCAAAAACCTGTTGTTGTTAAATGGTTACATATTAATATGATATACATGATCGAATATATAAGAAAAATTGGATGGATTGGAACTTAATTGTGTTTCACATAATTACATTATAGAACAAGCATTTGGGTTGTCATCACTAAACATGGAAATATAAGGGTCTTGCTCATATCTCATGACTCCGACGGGGTTGTCGACCCTCCTCACATGCCCTGCAGGAGCCTTCTTGTCATAAGCCCCCACAGCGTAGGGCTGTGCCACTAAATTGTAGGGTACGTAAGGCCACATCTCGCACTTCTTCCCTGTCGATTTTGCCGCCTTCAACACCTTGTTCGCTTCCACATACCCTGTTACCGTCGCTTTCTGTTGCTTCCGGTTGATATGCACTGATTTCACCCCACTGAGAGAAGAAAGGGCTTTCTTGACTTTGAGTACACAGCCTTCACAATCCATCCTGACTTTAAGCTCAACGCTCTGAAGCTGTTTCCTCTTCTTGTGTTTGCGCTCACCTCGCATCAGCTCTGCTAGGTACTCCAATGTGCCTGCTACACCCATATGTACTGTATAACAAATTGTATGTGTATCTCAACTGCCTTTTTCACGTCTTCAAGTTTTTGGTTGGGGATTATCTGAATTTTATCCTGTGTAGCATGACTTGAGAGTTTCACACCAAAAACCATCACACATATATATATGTATAATGAAAAAGTCTCAGAGATACGGTTGTTTTTAAGCATTTAATAAAATATCTCACGGCCTGTAAACCATTTTTTATTCAAACTATTTTATACTCCGGATCCATCCGTTTAACAATAAATGATCATACACAAATTTGCACATATATTAAGCAGAAAAAATTCTCCCAAAATTACCTCTATTAAATAGTACTAATTGAATGCTCCTTCCTCTTCCTCTTCTGTTCCCAACTGATTCTTCTAACATGTAACCTGCAAAATAGTGGAAACAGAGGGCGGGGATAACCTAATCCACCTCCGATGCCTTAGCCAAAAGAGCAGTGTGTCGCATGTCGCATCCCTGAACAGTGTTCAAGTTTTCCGTAGGCGCCGATATGCAACATGTAGCATTCCCTACACGGCGAAGGCGTGTATTTATAATAGAAGAAGGAGATTAGAGGGATCGAGATTACACATATCCTAGGGTTAGGCAGACGCCCTAAAGTCCAAGCTCTAGAAATTTTCCCCCTTCTCCAAACTAATTCTTTGAAGGAAAAAATCTTCCATTAAGTTACACAACTACCATATTCAAAATAATAGAAAAATAAATAAAAGTAATAATAAATACGCAATAATTTAAGAAATACCTTTATGAAGATAACGAAAATAATTATCGTAACTATGTTTATTTTACCCGCTCACAATTTCTACTCCTAAAAATTGTTTTGTGCTTTTGGCAGATTTGTATGGGATTAATATACTATAATTATTAGGAGTATAAATGAAAACTAATTGACAGAATTCTTATATGAACATCTATTGTGAAATAAGAAAAAAATCTTTTATAACTATCTATTGTGAAAATAAGGGAGTATATATAGATAGTTAAAAAATAGATTCTTTTGAAGCAAATTATACTCCGTCTTATAATAGTTGACAGCTTCGTGGTTGTTGCTGAACGTCCATTATATTTTCGTGTCTTGAAGAATATAAAGTTGGTATGAAGATTAATTTGAATAACAACGATCATCATAAGTAGACAAGGCCCACATGCGGTGTATCTGCCGTTGATTCAGCCGGCCTATTCGTTGGCAATTACACCGGTCAAAATTTGACCCGATCCGAAAAATCGACCCGAATCGTCCGAAGTTTTTCGGGTTTAAATCCGACCAGAAATTCAATGGGTCAAGAGTAACCCGAACCCGGTCGACCGAAAAAAACTGGGTTGGATCACCAACCCGTTGGGTTGACCCGGTCAACCCGATAAAGTAATATTTCAATTAAAAATTCAATATTTTATTATAAATTTTATACAAAATTATTATTTTATTATTATTAAATAATATTTTATATAATATAATATTAATTATTTTAATAAATATAAAGATAAAGGTTGAAAAAATTGAAGATCATGACCCGTTGGATCAACCCAAACCCGTAATAATCCGGTCCATATGAATCCGGAAATTTTACGAGCCGACAACCCGTGACCTGTTTTTACCCGAATCCGATTGACCAGAATCCGAACCCGATCCGTCCGACCCATTTGACAGGTCTAATTGCAATGGTGCCGCTGGTTTGAGTTGTACAGGAAGGATCATAAACGGCTATAAATTGACAAGTGGCGACGATCAGACGGCGGAGAAGAAAGGGGGAAGGAACAGCTGGCTCCCTCTAATTCTATGCATGCAATGCACAATATGTTGTTTTGTTGGCTTCTGCACTGGTTTCTTTTAAGGCTCCTTGATTGGTTGGGTAGGGCCTCGTGCTTCCTAATTACCTAATTGATTAAGTTTAATGTCCTATCACCCGCTTCCAAAAAAAACGGTTTGGCTAATGGGTGCCCATGGGTACATAATAACTATGTTAATTTTAGAATATATTTTAAAACTATTCCCTAAATTAAAATTAGTGAACCCTTTAAAAAAATTACAATTAACAAACAATAATCAGATTTACCAAACTTAGTATTTTTATTGTGGATCATGCTAGGGTGGCAAATACATTTGTAACAAACCATGACAAATAAATCATGACATATAAATGTAATTCGGATAAAAACACTACAAACACTTTAAAATATTTTTTTATAACAACAAGTAACCATTAAGTTATTTGTCTATTACAACACCAACCTAAATTATCGCACCAAATATTTTTTAGAAAATCAAATAAAATGGGTTACTAACTAACAAGTAATCGCAATGTTGTTTCTCTCAAAAAAAAAAAAAGTATTCGTAATGTTGATCTTTAATTTAAACTAGAAGAATTAGTGTCTTGGAAATTAGTAACTATTTGTCAAAGAAAAAGAATGTTGTGTGTTTTCTAGCTATGAAATTTGTTGCACTATTACAATCTCTGTAACAATGAAACATTAAGACATGTTGAATATTCAAAAGTAAAGTATTAATATAAATAATAAGATAATTGTTATAATTATTTGAGAGAGATAGAAGGAAGAACAAAAAAAGAGAAAGAGCGTAGAATTTTCTATCGTCTTATTAGGTCACCCATAATGGCCTTTATATAGAGAATACAAGAATTAATAGATAAGTCCAAACCTAGGGTTTACTATGTACATCTATATATAATATTATTATAATACGTTCACATAGATGTACATCGCTAACTGCCTCGTTAAAAACCTTGTCTGGAAAACCCAATAGGATAAAACAAAGACTAAGGGAAAAATAGTGTAGGTATGATTCTTCCTGTTAACTTGAAATATATCCTCCTTGCTTGACTGAATTGAGCATCCATCCTGCCTTTGAGTTGAATATTGTAATTTGAGAACGTTTAACGATATGTACTTTGGTTGATCAGTCCATACCGAATTCTCTTCAATTATCACTGTTGGCTCCTTTCAACTTGATTTAATGGATGGATAACTCCATTTCTTCATATATCTCGAACTTCAAGCTGAGATTGTTGATACGTGATTGCCTCGGATTGCTCCTTAGAAACCTCGTATGTAACCCACACAAGTCCCGTTCTTGCCTTGTAATCGAATTCCAACCTAAATCAGCTTTCGAAAGTTAGAAGCTTGCGTCAAAAGCAACAATGAGTTCGAACTTGATTAAGAATTGAAACAACTTAATTTGATAAATTGAAACAATCAATTTTGATAGTTCAATCGGATTGGCTCTAACGCTAAATCCGAATGATTAACTAGATTGATCTTTAACAATCAAATCTAGAACAACCACAATTGACTAAGTCAATCAACCAAATTAAACAAACAAACAAGAGACGGAGATCGAAAGAGTGAACGATGATGATCGATTGATGATGAGGATGTTGATCGAATGAATTTGCAAGCAATAGCATACACACATGTTTTTGGAGCCCAAGAGATAGACTAAACCAATTTGGGTTTAATCTCTCTCAAGCTGATTTTATTAAACTGAAATTGCAAAGTATTTAAAGGCAATACAAAACTGAATCTTGGAGAGAAAGTTACATAGCATGGCCGACCCTATGAGAGAGAAAAGCCCCATGTCTTGCTTCCCAAGATATAATAAAATATCCAAACTATAACAAACTAGATCTCCCTTAAATAAAATAAATCAAAGCTGATTTATTTATTTAAGAAAAATATCCTAACAAACTTAAAATATCTAAAAGATAAAATAAAACATAGGGGAGAGAATAATCAACCATCTAACAACCTATATGGCCGAAATTCTCAACATTATTTAAATAAAAATTGTTCAACTTAAAAATAAATAAAGCTGATATTTCCAATATTTAGATTGGTTAAGTCAAAGGGTTGACTTTGACCCATGTAACAACTCATCTCACCCGGTCACTTACTAAATTCAGCTCTAAAGTGAGACAAGCTATTTCATGTTTCTAAATAAGGAAATAGAGGTGTGAAACTCGCCCATTGAATTAGTCCAGTGAATCTGGGCTTAGTTGATGCCGAATGCAAGTGACCCATCTCGTCTTGCTGGACCCTTCAACAATAGCTGCCAATCGAACTAAAATTGTTGTCCCTTGAACAATCTTCTTAGCTCGACTCCTAGTAATTGGTCCATCAGAAGGCACTCGAATCAGCTCATCGACGTTGGTAGGAAACATGTCTGATTTCACTACATCATTCTCCTCCACTTGAGCTGAATCGTCTCTGATTCGACGTCGGAATCAAAATCTGGCACATGAAGAGAAAGATCAGCCACATTAAACGTCGGATGGACATTATACTCACCAGGCATGTCGACTTGATAAGCATTAGGGCCGATTCTCCTGATTATTCTGAACGGTCCATCTCCACGCTGATCCAACTTATTCTTCCTTTGGTGTGGGAACCTCTCCTTCCTAAGATGCACCCAAACAAGATCACATTTTTCAAAGACCACTTGTTTTCGCCCTTTGTTAGCATGGGCCTTGTACTTCATGGATTTCCTCTCCAAGTGCATCTTAGTTCTCTCATGTAGCTTCTTCACAAACTCAGCCCTCTTGTCAGCTTCAAAGCTCTCTTTTCCCTTGTATGGCTGAGGCGTCAAATCCATTGGCGTCCTTGGATTCAGCCCATAAACAACCTCAAAAGGGGTCATTTTTGTAGCTGAATGGATTGACCTGTTATAAGCAAACTCCACAAAAGGCAAAACATCTTCCCAACGTTTGAGGTTAGCTTTAAGCATAGTTCTTAATAAAACCCCTAGTTCTATTAGTAACTTCAGTTTGCCCATCAGTTTGTGGGTGACATGAGGTAGAAAATAACAGTTTAGTTCCCAACTTAGACCATAAACTTTTCCAAAAATAAATCAAAAACTTAGCATCACGGTCTGAAACTATGGAACAAGGAATGCCATGTAATCTAACAACTTCTCTAAAGAACAAATCAGCAATATGCACATCATCATCAATCGTGTGACATGGAATAAAATGAGTCATTTTAGAAGAACGGTCTGCAACCACAAATATAGAGTCTCTACCTTTCCTAGTTCTAGGCAATCCAACAATGAACTCCATAGAAATGTCCTCCCAAGGTGATCTAGGAATAGGCAAGGGCTGGTACAAGCCATGAGGGTTAATTTATTCAATATTGAAATTAACATATTCTGATATACTATAAATTTAATATTCAGATATATTGTAAGCATGTTCAAGACTATATACTTAATTTTCGATTTATAGTTTATTTTGTCAAGATTTACAGTCAAATATTCAGATATAATTATAATTATAAATTATATACATGACTCCTATAACAGTACATTTGAAAATGTGTTCTTAACATTTGTTTACACATATTGATTTTTTCAATATTTAAACTAACATTCTCAAATATAAACACATAACTATTACAAAGTGGATCGCATATTCAAATCATAACAAATTCGATCAATCTTTGAAAAATATTCAAAAAAATATTAAAGCATATTCAACCCTATATAATGTAATTACACCAATAATAAATATTCAAATTTTAGATTTGAATTTTACATCAAATTGAAAATGGAAGCTTAAATTTTTATTTTTAAAAAAATCCAACAAATCTCTATAATTTCACACCTTTTATTTTAGTAACTAACTAACCATATTCAAGTATTTAATCTCCATAGTTGTTATTATATTCCATCTATTGTTAGGACACCTTTATGCTTACAGAGAATTTCAACAGGGAGCAGAAGTTAGTTATCAAGGGCATTGGAGTCTTTGTTATAAGGGGCGGTTAGAAATGTAACTAGCTTGCAAGCTGGCTAGTGGGAGGGTTCACGGTGCTTAAATAGAGAGGAACTAGTTATACCCGTCTTGACATGCAGGACTATATGGATATTACTTAATGTATTTAATAAATGATTTTAATTTAATATAAAAAATATATTACATCATAAATGGATAAAAAAGACATAGATAATGCAATTTTTATCATCTTGTATTTCTTTTATATTTTTTTTTATCATAATTTGATTTAAGAAAACTTTTATAGAAATAGATATATAGATTAAGATAATGTAATTTTCATTTTTTAAAATAAATTTCAAATTCTTAAATTTTTTATGAATAAATAGATTGAAAATAAATTTTATTGAAAAAGATATAGTAATATAAATGAAATTTGACTTATTAAAATATAAAGTAGGGTCAAAGTCAATGTTGTGGCTAAGAAAGATACAACTTTAGTATATAGTTATAGATCCTATAATTAATTATAGTTGATATTGTCCAATAATATGTTACATAGATATTGTTTTACATAAGAAGATAAAAAAATAATTGTTTTAATATAAGGTGGGCCCATAAGCATAAGATAATTTTTTAAACATAAATAGATAATAAAAATTTAATGAGAAAAGGTGAAATAATAATTACATGTATCTAAAATAATATTGAAAATATTGAAAAATCTTATCATTAATATTCTCTAAGATAGTTGAACAAAAGATAAATATTAGGAAAAATAAATATACAAAAAATAGAAAATCTGTTAGAAAAGTTGAAATAATATGAATATAAAATTAATTTTTTTAAACATGAGGTGGGGCCAGAATCAACGTGGTGGCTCAAAAACAGTCGGCTTTTATAATATATATTGATGATTAATTGATAATTTTCAAACAATCTACCAAATTAATGATTAAATTTTAATATGAATATTGTTTAAAATAATTAGTTGAATAAATTTGACTAAATATATTTTATTAAATAAAATTTAATACATAAAAAGTATATTTGATAAAATCTAATTAGGTAACTTTTTAATTTATTAGAAAAAGATATCACAATTGTAATAGATATTTTAAAAACTCCAAAACAATAGTCCAAAGAATGCCAAAAAAGTCCAAAAACTATGTGTGGTCACGCGCCTTCTTTCTCCTATCGCCCTTGCGGAAAACCTAGCGGCGATCTATCCGCTGCCTCCTTGGAACCGCCCAGATCCAATTGCAACCCCAAAAAAACCCAGAAGCAATAAACCACAATTTGCCCTCGAAGCCCCTTTGTTCAACCAGTCAAAGCACCAAACCGTCTGCCCTCCTCCATTGAAGTCATTATGGACTCCAGCGAGTCACTTCAATTCGCACTCGATTGATACCAGGATCTCAATCCCAAACAAAAAACACAACGAAAAGAGAGTTTCACAACTCTAATCGGGCGTCGATTCAATTCTTAAAGTTTCACAAGTCTAATTAGGCATCGATTCAATTCTTTCTCGGCAAATACCGAGGGGCGTTTGGGTTCTCTCGTCTGATCTGGAGTGGAACCCTTGGTGGCGGCGGCGATCTTGCCTCGGGCAATTTCGCTAGGGGATGCGAGCGTGCATGGCTCTTCGTCTTCCATCCGCCGGCGACCTTGACTTAGCCTTCTTCCTGGGGGGTAAATCAATCCGAAATAGGTGCATTTGCTCTAGTCTGGTGATGAAGTTGGCATTCAATGGGTGATGTGTCTCGAAATCGACGCGTCGGCAGCGCATGCATCGCCGGTATCCCCCACAGGGGCCTGATGATTATGGGCCTTGCTTTCAATAGTGGGGGTGGTGGTGCGGTTTTGCTTTAGCCTTGATCGGCTGTTGGTTCATCCATGGTGCCACTCGGCCTTATAACTCTGGTTAGTCTCACCCTAATTCTTGTCCATCTATTCCGGTTCTTGCCCTCTTTCACCCACCCTTTCTGCCTTTGTTTGGCGTTGCCCGCCCGGATTTGTCTTTGCTTCTAGAAAACATATGTTATCTATTACCCTGGTTACCCCATATCTGTCTAGTACCAAAACTGTTGAAGCCTTTAATATTGAAAAGCAGGTTGCTTTCTCTTGTTTGCGTAAAACACTGGTGAATCTTTCCTACTCCTTCTTAAACAAGTTGAATGTTGCTTGTAATCGCGAGATTATTGTTATGTATTTCAATTGTTACAACATCATGGCTTTAATCTGCCTCTTCAGAAATGTCAATGGTGCCTCTAACCAGCTCCCTTTTTTAGCTTTGTATTGATTGTTAAAATACTCTTTATCAATCGTCTGTCATAGCAAGGTCTTTCGTTGGTCAAGTCTACAATGAGTTTGAGCTATAATCACCAAATTCAGGAGAAATGCATGTATGCATTATCCTCCAAAAGGCAAAAAAGCCAAACTAATGCCAAAAGCATCATAGTTGAAATTAAAAACAAAATGCTAATTTGTTTAGACTACAACATGAAACCTGTTGGTACTTGCAGTTTTATGAGTGTGGACATGTACCCGAGAAAATAAAAAATGAGATAAAAATACAAAACATGAATAACATGTAACACCCCCTTACTTACCCTGGAGGTATTACCGCCAATAACGCCGATTAGGACTAAACCAGAGTTACCCAAGGCTTTAACCTGACAGAACTTACTAGAACAAGGTAAAAGAAACCATTTCAAACCTAACAAAATTAAGTAAAATATTACAGCGGAAAAACAAGTAAAAGGTCTTATACAAACCTTAACTTAAAAAGAATAAATAAATAATTAAATAGAGCAACCTTCTATTTGAACAAAGTCTTTAAAAAGTTTTTCGTAAGTTCTTAACTTCTTTCCCACTTCGCTTTGCAGCAACTTAACCAAGAACTTCACTCAAGTATAGCCATTGGAAACCTTTCTTCAACTTCTAAAGCTTCAAACCTCTGGATCCACTTCTTGAATCAACTTCCAAGAAGAGCTTGATGTGTCGTATTCCAACGGTGGACACCAGGCGACCATATAAAAGAAAAGAAGATGGACGGGTTAGTCTAATGAAAGACTAAGCAAGTGGAGAAACTAAATTGGTTCTTATGGTTGTGACTAAACATATTGGCATCAAAATCCGATGAGACTCGGATTATGATCCAACAGTTGGCAGTCTTATAGAGAAAAAGAAGGAGACTTGCATATTCAAGAGAGAGAACACCACAACTTGTGGTTCCTTTAAGAAGCATAAACGATTAATGGAAACTTATACTAACCACACAACATTCACAAACGTCTACAACGACTAATCAGCTTAACTTAATCAAAGTTTGATTAAGAATCATTCTTAATCAGGGGCAAGAATGGTTATCAAAAGAACTAACCATTAAGTTACATTATCGTGCCTATCGCATTCTCTTCATTATGATTTTAACATTACACATTCATTTTAATAACTTTTAATCGACCTAAACTGCTGCCGATCAAATTTCTTGTAACTGATGTCGTCAGGGTGAGAGGGCCTATTTCATCCGTGACCGCTTGACCCACATCAGTTTCTTTTGCACTTAGCTAGAGTGCGCCGTTGTCCTCCTCCAACGTGGAGCGAGACATGAGTCATGACTCCCATATTGGGATACGCTACCAAGCTACGCCCCCCAATACACACTTTGTTATAAAGAGGTCATTGGAGACTCGGCTCCTACCCCTGAACTACCTATTTTACAACAGTGTTTGAACATAGGACCACTAAAGAGATGTTTTGGAGTCTAACCTCCCATCTCTAACTACCTTACTTCACAACAATGTCTCAGCATGAGACAGCTAAACACACAAGATCACACAACGGTCCTAAGTTCAGTTCTAGCGCAAAAACTGAAATAACGACATAGTCGTTATTTCTAACAAAATAACAACCTATCAAACTTTTCAACACACAAATTATTCCCAACATGAAGATCAAATGGAATTCAATTCCTCATTAATAACAATAACGCAAGAGAGAATCGTCCACTTGCCTTATACGAAATATCTTCACTTAAAGTGATTTGTTCCATCTCGAACGACGTGCATCCAAGACTCGAGCTCGGGTTGTACCGGAAAAGAATAGAGAAATAAATTATAATCAATTTATTTCCGTTTCAAGATTAACAACTACAAATTATTATGTTCTTATAATAATTTGTCAAACATTTGCTTGACTTAATTCGGCTTTATAACTTAACCAATTACCAGATTCGATAAATCACGCTTTACGAGATTTAATACGAAAATCCAACTTTGAATGATCTTATCCTAAAAATCATTCTATAATATAAGTCAAGCTTGAAAGGCGGAAATTACCTAACGATATGCCTTCGGGATTTGCTTGCACGCAATTCGAGGTGACGCACATAACGAGACATTGCACAAAATGAGGCAACAAGTGAATCGAGACGAACCATCGGAATCCGTGGCACACATACCGAGGCAAACACGAGTCCACACATCTTTCCCTTTTCATTTTAAAACCCAAAAACGCTGGAAATAAAGTGAGCGACGAGCCAACTTCGTCAATGGCTAGCGACTTCATTTGATATCCGTTTTGGGTGATTCAAGCGACAGTTAGAAGACCTCATCACCTTCTTTCTACTGCTGGCAACTGAACTTGAATTCGTTGAGGGATGACGGAGAACGAAGGCTACAAAAACAGCTCACCGAAGCTGATTTTTCTGGGCAAAGAAACCAGCAGCAAGGCTGTTCGGAAACGCATGTTCACCGGTTCGTGGCGGCGAAACCAGGGCTGGGGTGGCGCGACTAATGGCGACAGTTGAAAACCCACGTTTCCTACTTCAAGCTGTTGGCAACGGCTCCGATATTGGTTGCCGGAAGACGGAGAAAGAAGGCGAAGAAAATCAGTCGCCGAAGGTGAATTTTCTGGGCAAAAGAACCCATCAGGAACGTTGGTCGGGAATGCCTGTTCACCGGCCTTTTTCGGCGATACCAAGGACAGGATGACAACAAAACCTGCAACAGCTGCAAGTAGAAATCCCGACCTACCTATTTTAGGTGGTGGCGGCCATAAAGCTGGCTTGAAGGTGGCGTACGAAGCCCCCCGAAAACCACTCATCAACAACCTTTGAAAAACTCGAAAATCAGTACCACGATCTTATTTGATGCGTTTTGGCTCGATTTTTGAATCGTTTCTCTACATTTGATTGAGGATTATTGTAGATGTTGTTCTCCTCGTTCATTCAAGCTTTGAATCTCCAAAATTGGTTGAGAAACGAGTTCGGAATCCATTCTTGAAGTTTTGGTCGACTTCTAGGTCGAAACACAAATTTTCCGAGTTGAAATGTGAAGGAAATTCGAGTCTTCTTTTCTTTCCTCCATCCTTGAAACACTTAAGAGAAATACGGAAGCACTTAGGAGGTGCATAGGACAGCCAAGCTCGCGCGGAAGAGGCCACGCACAAGTGATTACAAGGACAAATGCGGCGCCGGAATCACAACCCGAAGCAGGAGGTGTCTGATCGATTTTGTGAGTAAGAAAACGTCCAGCTATAGGTTTTAATAAAAATGCATTCCATTGTTGTTTGAAGAATCAAGCTGGAATGGTGGCAAGGGTGTCTTTTTACCTATGCCATAGGTTATGGGTTTGAGTCTCATAAAAGATATTCAAGTCTTTTTAATCAAATTCTTTCTTTTTGCCTAATCAAATTGCAAAAAGTCTTTTATTCATACACATAAAAAATTTAATCTCCCCTTCTTTAATAAGATTTAAACTTGCCAAATTTATTTTTTTGCAAGTTTTACTCATTTATAGAGAAATTAAATTAAGTGTAACTCTTCACTTAATATTAACTTGAAAGAATTAAAGTAATATCTCTTTCTTAAAAAGAGCGGATATTACATAACAACAGTAAAAAAAATAAACAAAAAACTTTTTTTTGTGGAACACCACCCACAAAATATAGTCTTAAAGAAAAACCTAGAATGCAAAACCCAAGAATAGCAAACCCCGGTGTACAAAATCCAAAAATGAACCAAATTATTCTCACAAAAGTGAACCCATTGAAACAAATGCAAAACAACAAAAAATGGAAAACAAAGGAATGCATTGCTATAGAAATAACGGGGCTAATTTGTAGCCTTGAGTTATACTACTCAAATTACAAATGTGTGATCACAACACTGATTAATCATTTACCCACTACTAAATCACCTGACAAGTATATCACAGACTCTTGAAAACAAGTTCAAGGATGTTTCCCCATCATCCAATGGCCAAAAACCGCAAACTACTGATGTCCGCCTTTTTAGTCGTTTTTTTAGGGTGTGTTTTAGTGTGTTTGCGTCTTTTTCCTTTAGTTTTATGTTTTGTTTTGAGTCGTTTGTGTAGGCTTTCGTATTTTCTTAAGATATGGAGTCTACATAAGCTTTGATGGTGTTTTGTAGGTTTTTAGAAGCTATTTGGAGCACTTTTGAGGAAAAGAGCAAAACCATGGAGAAACACTTAAAGAAAAGCTGAAGGAAAGAAGTCCATGAAGAAATTGAAGATCAATTTTGAGCTTGGAAAGATATAGAGAAATTCGTTACAAGAACATAGGAAAAAGAATTGAGTCAAACGGAGTTGCAACGAATCTGCTACGCAAGTTTTACTCAAGGCTGTTTGTAGTTCTGTCACAGGTCGGTACCGAGGCTCTCAGCTCGGTACCGAGGGACCCCGTGTGGCAGCGAAGACCGAGTCGGCGCAGTTTAAAGACTTTTATCCTATTTCCTTTTATGTTATAAGATAGATAGAAGGAATATATCTTATTAGAAGATAGTATTTCCTTATAGATATATGTAAGATAGATTAGTTTCTCTATAAATACTCTTGTCTACCCTTTGTTTTTCTCTACATAATCAATTGCCTTGAAGGGCAAGTAAGGGGAAATGAGAAGAGAGAAGAGAGGCGTGAGGAAAGGATAGAGAGACGTGTTTGTGGGGATAGCTAGGAGAACAAGTTGTTTTGGATTCAAAGTTGTAAGCTTTCTCTTTAATTCAATTATTTTGTTTTCAATTATGAATTGTGAGTAGTCTCTCTCTCTAAGGTTGGGGTTAAACCCAACAATGGTTGTGCATGATTGTTTGTGATCATGTCTTGATTGTTTTTATTGCATGAATCTATTCTCGTGCTCTTAATCCTTGAAACGAAAGTTGAAGGGAATTTCTCATTCATAGTTGAAGCGAAAGCAGAAACCTTTAATTAGAATAGTCAAATTAGTGTTTTGAAGCGAAAGCGGATCTATCCTAGTTGAGGTAGAAAAGATTAAATAGTAAGTTTGTTAATTGAACGAAAGTTAGTTGATTTACTTGCTTAAGTTAACGAAAGTTAACGCCTTTATGTGATAAAAGCATGATCTTTATGTTTCATTAGCGTTTGCATGCATGATTGTTGTTGTGTTGATGCCTTAAACCTTAGAAATCTCTGTCCTTTGATAAAAACCCTTGTTTTTTAATTGATTGCTTGCGTGACAAGTAACAAAACCTAGCACTGACTTTCTCCCTATGGACGAAGCTGACTCTGCTATACACAGCGGGGTCTTGATATAAATTTATTTGTTGTCAAGAAACCCTATCAACAAATTGGCGTCGTTGCTGGGGAGATTTCAATAGTGCCAAGTTCTGTTCTTTTTGCGTTTTTCGGGACTCCTCCGAGTCGGTAACGACCCCCTAGGGTCGGTACCGACCTTGCTAGGCAACCCGGTTTCTGTGCTTTTTCTGTTTATTTTCTAGGTCACTGTCCAGGTCGGTACCGACCCTATCCAGGTCGGTACCGACCCTATCCAGGTCGGTACCGACCCTATCCAGGTCGGTACCGACCCTGTTGACAGGTAGTTGCTTCGTTCTTTTTAATTTTTATTTTATGGGATCGCTGCAGGCTCGATACCGACCCCCTGGGCCTCGGTACCGACCCTCCTCCGAGAACCCGTTTTGCTTTTGATTTCGTTTTTGTTTTTGCTTTTAGTGTATGAAAACCATGGCCATGACACCGGAAGAGATGGCACAACAGATGGCCGCTCTCCAGAGGCAGATGGAGGCGTTACAAGCTGATTGAGATGCCGTTGCTGCTGCCGCTGAACGTGAAAAAGTAAATGCTGAGCGTGAACGAGCGAACACTGCCCGTCTGCGGGAGCAGTTGAATACATATCCAAGGAATGCTAAGCAGTATATGCATCCAGAACTGAGGGTGCCAGAATCCGCCATTGTGCTTCCGGAGATAGAGAAGACTTTTGAGATCAAACCTCAATTTATATCCTTGATCAAAAGGGCTCAGTTTGAGGGAAAACCCACTGAGTGCCCAATAGAACATATTAGAAATTTCCTTGATTTATGTGACACTATTGCTGCTAACGGTGTCTCTTTGAAATATGTTCTGTTGAAAGCTTTTATGTGGTCTGTTGTAGGAAAGGCCCTGAGCTGGTTGGAGAGCCTACCTCCCAACTCAATAAAGAAGTCGGAAACTCTGCATGACTTGTTCATGACAAAGTTTTTCCCACCCGCCAAAACTACGGAGTTAAGGAAGCGTATCACCTCCAACCACCAGCTGCCTAACGAGACCTTTGTAGAGACATGGGAGAGATTCAAGGAGATGCTCAGACAATGCCCCACTCATGGGCAACCACAATATGTGTTCCAAGAAATCTTCTTCCAAGGGATCAATGCTGAGACGAAAAACCGCATCAATCTTCACACTGCTTGCGGTTTCATAGAGATGGATCCTAATGAGGCATGGGCATTAATTGACAAGTTGACCAACTACGATGCAATGTATGGAGTGCAACAAGCCCAACAGCCCCAACGAAGGCTCTACAATCCAAACAAGGACGAGGTTGACCTTGAAGTGAAGCATCAATTCTTGCAAGACAAGATCAACCGCCTGAGGAAGCAGGTCCGTGCTGCTGAGGCATATGAAGAAGCTAACTACATGAGTGGTCCATATAGGAACCAAGTATATAATTCTTATGCAGGGAGGAATAAAAATCAGCCCACCTGGGGAAACTATGGCCAAGGGAGCCAACCTCCTCAGCAAGATCAGAGGGTTCCACCTTACAGACCTCCAAGTTATCAAGAGCCACCTTCATGGGTACAAGGGCTACAAGAGGGCATTAATGGAGTCCAAGCAAACCTTAACAATCAGACGAAATGGTGGGGAGAATTCGAGACTTGGAAAAAGAGTGTTGACTCACAATTGGGTAACTTGTTGCACGGATTTCGAGACCTCAAGGTCAACTACCGGGCCGCCCCGAAGAGAACCCGAGAGGACAGATAGCAGCAGTACACCTCCGGAGTGGAAAGACGCTACCAAGTCATGCTGAGGCCAAAGAAAAAGACCCCGGTACCGAGGCTCCCCAGCTCGATACCGAGCCCCCTAGGCCAGGTAAGTCTTCTGAACCGAGCTCTCAATCGTTACCGACCCCACCAGGGTCGGTATCGACCCTTCTTATGCACCGATCGACCCTCTTGTTGATTCGTTAGGATCCCGATCCGGATCTCTCTCTATCTCGAGTCCGTAAAAAACTCTTCCTTTCCCGATTAAGAAAGCTAATAATGTCACGGAAGGAAAGTTTAGACCCTTTGTCAAGATTCTTCAAGGGTTAAATATTTCAATTCCATTTACTGATGCCCTTAATGAAATGCCCGTCTACGCTAAATTTTTGAAAGAGATTTTAAGCAGGAAACGATCTATCTCAGAGCTGCATAATGAGGTTCATTCCATAAAGCTACCTGAAAAACTAGGTGATCCAGGTAAGTTTGCAATTTCAATTGGTATTGGAACTCACCGTTTTAAAGCTCTATGTGATCTAGGTGCCAGTGCAAGTTTACTACCATTGTCTATTTGGACTAAGGCTAACATGGGACCACTAGAGCCTGTTGATATGAATCTCTACATGGCGGACGGATCTTCTGTCAAGGCAAGTGGAGTCATGGACGACGTTCCTATCCAAATTGGAAAATTCTTTGTTCCCTACGACTTTATTGTTCTAGATATGCCTGAGGACCATGTGGTACCAATCATTCTTGGAAGACCATTCTTAGCCACCGCGGGAGCACGTGTGGATGTCAAGAAGGGACTTCTCACATTTGATATTGAAGAAGAGAGGGTCGAATTTCACTTTAATTCGCCCGTAAGCGAAGTGGCTAGTTGTAGTACTGAGGAGCCTACCGACCCACCATGGCTCGGTAATGACCCCTCTTTGAGTACAAAAACGAGCAAATTCAATGGAGACACGCCTATCAAGGAGCCTACCGACCCCCCATGGTTCGGTAACGACCCTTATCTGAATGAAAACGAGGTAGGAGGTGGATCCAGGCACGACGTCGAGCCACTTCCAGATCCAGCAAGGTCGTTAACGACCCACACCACCTCGGTAACGAGCCCTTATCTGCTCAATCAAGGTAAGTCTTTATTTTCTGAGTTGATTGATTCTGGTCATGATCCTTTCTTATATCCTTGTCCTATATTAGATCCTACTGTTAGTTCTGTGAAGGAGTCAAAACCTCCTTGGTTTTCGGATTATACAAACCCTGTTGTAGGATTACCACGCATATTGATTGATGATCGAGGGCCCAATATTTTGGAGAGAAGCTATGATGTTTTTCAGGCTAAGTATGGGGTTTCTCATGATCCTAACATAGCTGAATGGAAGCCGCCCTGATACACTAAGGTAAGTTCGTCAAGCTAACGACGTTAAAAATAGCTTTTACGGGAGGCAACCCGCTTTTAGTTTTCGCTTTAAGTTTTTGCTTTCTTAGTTCTTTTTGCTAGCTTTCTTTTAACTTGTGTTTAGGTTAGATTAGTGTAGTAGGGATAGAAATTTTTCTAAAGTGACTCAAGTACAAGAAGTTAAGAAGTGCTAAAATCAAGAAGAATCGGTACAAGCATACAACAAGCTCGATATCGACCTCACAAGATCGGTACCGACCTCAACAGAGCCGAGAAAATTCAATTCCTCAAGTGATCAATGGTTTCAAATAGCTTCAGTTTTATTTTGTGAGTTCCCTTTTCTTATCCTCTTTATTTTTATGTCTTTGTTTGAAATAGTGAAGACATTGTTTGGTTTAAGTATGGGGTATCGGAAAAGGAAACTCAGTTTTGTGTTAGCTTTTGCTTGTGTTTTTAGGATTGATAATATTCCACTTAGATGTCATATGATATGCTTTAACTTGCTTGATCATGTAATTCCATAGCATGTTTGGATAGCTTTGCCTAAATCATGTTAAAATTTGTTTTTATGTGGATATTTAGCTTATGATGAAATTGAGCACATATGATCTTAGGTAGAAGTGACTTAAATCAAACAAAAATTGCTACCTTGTGAGTTATTTTTTGGCCTTATAGGGAGAACATCAAAAATCCCTCTTTTTTTCTTATGTGATTTACTCTCCTTATGCATATTATCTCTTGTCATTGATATGGTTATCTATTTCTTGAAACCTATATGAGATATTAGTTCATTGCATGTGAAATCATATGATGGAGAACTTATTTAGTTTTTAGCCACTTTTTATCCTTTCTTTTTACCTACCTTATCATTATCCTCTTTTTGAAGCCAAATTGAGCCTTATGGCCTTTTATTTTTAGCTCCACAAAATTATTCAATAGCCGATAAAGCTTGACCCTATCCGGGGATTAGGACTTAGTGTTGTTGATGGTTTTGTTGAGTGAGATTGTTTGGTTCAAGTGTGGGGTAATATGGGTTGGGTAAAGTGAAAAGTCTTGCAGTTTATCATGTAATAGGAGTTTGGTTCCCTGAATGCACTTGCAAAAGAAGTGGAAAGAAGTGAAAGAAAGAAAGAAAAAATGAGCAGACATCGTTACCGACCCTAGAAGGGGTCGGTACCGAACTTCCCAGCAGAAAAAAAAGTGTGAAAATCGATAGGGAAGGAAAAGAAAAGAAAAAGAGCTGAAAAGTGTAAAGTGTGCATGAGCCAAAATTTCCCAAGTGTTTGTAAGCAAGATTAGTTGGGATATTAAAGGGGTTAAGGAAAGAAAGTAAGAGTTGAGTGTGCATAATGTTGAGTGAGTTTGGTACGTAGTTTTATGAAGTTTTGGTGAGATGTGTGAGTTTTTAGGAGTCTTTGATTCCCGGTTATTATTAGCACCACATAGCCAAAATATTTCCACGCCTTATTGTCTTTACCAAGCCCCATTACAACCCGGCCGAATGGAAGCTTCTATGAAGTTTTTCATTGAGCCTAAGTTCTCTTGATGATTTTTATGTGTTTTGACATCTCTGGTGGAGAGTTTGGTGATATAAGTAACAATGACTATGTTGATATTTGTATATTGGATTGAGATGAGAGTTGTTATTCTATGCCTAAACACATGAGAGTTGAGAAAAAACACATTACCCTTGTGAGGTTGGATTTATAGTTGCTTTTGCCTGAGGTTGCTTATATATGTGTGATGACGTTAGATTCACTTGTCTAATTATTTCTACTTGTGCTTTGATGTTGCTTTTTGATAAAGGCATTGACTTGATATATGTGTTGATGGTTTTGGTTCTTGTCATGTTGATTGCTTGAGAACAAAGAAGTCTAAGTATAGGGTATTTTGATGTCCGCCATTTTAGTCGTGTTTTTAGGGTGTGTTTTAGTGTGTTTGAGTCTTTTTCTTTTAGTTTTGTTTTTTGTTTTGAGTCGTTTGTGTAGGTTTTCGTATTTTCTTAAGATATGGAGTCTACATAAGCTTTGGTGGTGTTTTGTAGGTTTTTAGAAGCTATTTGTAGCACTTTTGAGGAAAAGAGCAAAACCATGGAGAAACACTTAAAGAAAAGCTCAAGGAAATAAGTCCATGAAGACATTGAAGATCAAGTTTGAGCTTGTAAAGAGATAGAGAAATTCGTTACAAGAACATAGGAAAAGAAATCGAGTCAAACGGAATTGTAACGAATCCGCTACGCAAGTTTTACTCAAGGATGTTCGTAGTGCTGTCACAGGTCGGTACCGAGGCTCTCAGCTCGGTACCGAGGCACCCCGTGTCGCAGTGAAGACCGAGTCGGCGCAGTTTAAAGGCTTTTATCCTATTTTCTTTTTTGTTATTAGATAGATAGAAGGAATATATATTATTAGAAGATATTATTTCCTTATAGATAGATTAGTTTCTCTATAAATACTCTTGTCTACCCTTTGTTTTTCTCTACACAATCAATTGCCTTGAAGGACAAGTAAGGGGAAAGGAGAAGAGAGAAGAGAGGCGTGAGGAGAGGATATAGAGACGTGTTTGTGGGGATAGCTGGGAGAACAAGTTGTTTTGGATTCAAAGTTGTAAGCTTTCTCTTTAATTCAATTATTTTGTTTTCAATTATGAATTGTGAGTAGTCTCTCTCTCTAAGGTTGGGGTTAAACCCAACAATGGTTGTGCATGCTTGTTTGTGATCATGTCTTGATTGTTTTTATTGCATGAATCTATTCTCTTGTTCTTAATCC